>CM035121.1:77173091-78670591 GCA_020205555.1 Panax stipuleanatus | reverse complement strand
TGCCACTGTTGGGTTTGTACGAAATCGTGACACAATCAAATTGCAAAATTAGCGGAAGCAGGGAATATCAAAGTTTAAAACTTTTTTACAAAACCATTACCCGGATCATCTTTTATGCAAATTATTAATTTAAAACGATAAATAAGAAGTTATGGAATCATACCCTTGTTAAAGGAAGCTTCCACAGGTACGAGTTCAACTCCTTGTTCTTCGTGATCTCCTTGAATTTTCGGGTTAGATTTCTTTCTTTGATCAACGTTAGCCACCCAAGTGTTTGGCCTATAGAGGTGATCCACCAAGGAAAATGAATTATCAAGAAATAAGGTAGTTAACTAAATCCTAGTTTTCTATCCTCTATAGAAAAGGAATACTCTCCAACAATTGAAATTTTATCAACTGATATCTAACATAAGACTCCTCTTATATATATATATATATATATATATATATTGGTCAACCCTTCTAATCCTATTAAACATATGTTTTTATTTAATTAATTAAACTCTTTTAATTAATTAGGCTTCCCAACATATTAGGATTTAATTAATTAAACTCCTTTAATTAATTTATCTCCTAATCTTATTAGGAATAAATGAGAGTACTAATATTAAATTAATTCTTAAACTCCTTTAGAAGTTAAAATAATAATAATTATAATAATATTAATAAGACTCCTCTTATTAATTTATATTTAATATTTCTAAAATATTAAATAATAAACATTAAGCTATTTAATTTATTCTATCAACATAGATTAAATTAATTACACTTAATGGATTATTACGATTATGACATTACCATCTTAAATAATTATTCTTCCTTTTATAGTGTGACCCTTTAGGTTCCCCATATTAAACCGGTTGTGATAATTTATTTAAATATATAATATTCATTCTACAATAGGGATAAGCCTCTCTAGCGATCAACGACTTTCTAGATAATATAGATTTTAACATCAATCATAAAAGAACCCATGAGTAAATAGTTACCGTTCAATTCAATCCTTCCACCATACAATGTCCCAATTAAATATAAGACATAGAATTACTGTCAAGTCTTTGTTTATTTAATCATATGTATTTCGATTGAAAAATGTACAACTCCAAATAATGCAAATTTGAAACTCCTTTCTAATTTCATTCTGCCTTGGCCAAGGACTGCTGGGTTATCATTTAACGAATCACATAGGACATATCTTTTCTTTTACTAGAAGTGGTAGATTCTTTATTGATCATTCATTATCTCCATATGTAACTCATTATACCCAAGCAAACCCTTTGATATATCCTAAGGGTCTTAAGGAATAAGTCAAAGTATAATTCATTACACACAACATACTATGATGATCTGAAGTCCAAGGATCACTTGTACTACTATCACATTAGGAATTCCTATTGACAAGTAAGTAAAACTCCATTAGGCATTCCATAGTGAGTCACGTTCAGTGAACTTATTCTCCAATAAGCACCTACATACTTGCTTTAATGTCTCCACACAAATGATAATGAGATCAATTATCCTCATTCAATGAGCAAGCAACATATGTACCAATCTATCCGGATTTACTAATCCCCTTTTTAGTAATCCCACGATTGGAAACTATTTTAGTTTTAAGTTTTCTAATTAAGAATTTAGATCTCATTAGCACGATCAACATCATAATTCTAAAAGCATTACTTAAAACTATGGGTTATTTACATATTATAAAAACAACATCATGTAGATTGTTAAATGCCTTTAATAAGTTAATACTTTTTATTAATAAATGAATAAGATCGCTTCCAAAGTATATGCTTTATCAGCATACATAATTGGCTTGTATGCACACTACTTTCATCTTCCACCTGATAGGAAGACCGAGTTTGTTATAGACCTTGTGTTGGGAACGACACCAGTTTTGAAGGCACCGTATCGTATGGCGCCAGTGGAATTAAAGGAGTTGATGATTTAGTTACAAGAACCGTTGGACAAGAAGTACATTCAACAGAATGTTTCTCCCTGGGGAGCACCGGTATTATTTGTAAAGAAGAAGGATGGATCGTTGAGGCTTTGTATCGACTACCAGGAGTTGAACAAACTAACGATAAATAATAAGTACCCATTGCCCAGGATCGATGATCTCTTTGATCAATTGAAAGGGACAAAATATTTTTCAAAGATTGATTTACAGACAGGGTATCACCAGTTGAAGGTTAGAACTGAGGGTGTACCTAAGACAGTATTTAGGACTCGTTACAGCCATTACAAGTTCTTAGTGGTGTCATTTGGGTTGACAAATATGCCAGCCGCATTCATGGACATGAAGAATAGAGTGTTTAAACAATATTTGGACAAGTTCGTGGTGTTCATTGATGATATTCTAGTCTATTCTAAGACGGAAGAAGATTATGCTGAATATTTAAGATTAGTGTTGGAATCACTAAGAAAGGAGAGGTTATATGCAAAATTCACTAAGTGTGAATTTTGGCTAAAGAGAGTGCAGTTTTTGGCGCACGTCATTGACAAGGAAGGTGTTTCAGTAGATCCAGCAAAGGTGGAAGCCGTGATTAACTGCGAACAACCGAAAAAGCCGACTAAGGTGCAGAGGTTCCTAGGGTTAGCGGGTTACTATCGGAGGTTCATTCAGGACTTCTCGAAGATAGCTACTCCATTGACAAATTTGACACGAAAGACCGTGAAGTATGTGTGGACAGAGAAATGTGAATACAGCTTTCAAGAGCTGAAGAAAAGGTTGAGTTAAGCATCGGTATTATCTCTACCGAATGAGACGAGTAATTTCTTAGTGTATAGTGATGCATCACATAAAGGACTGGGTTGCGTGCTTATGCAGCATAGCAAGGTCATTGCGTATGCGTCTAGGCAGTAAAAGGAATATGAGAAAGGTTATCCTACTCATGACCTTGAACTTGCCACAGTGGTTTTTGCCTTAAAAATTTGGAGGCATTACACCTATATGTGGTGAAATGTGAGATCTACACAGACCATAAAAGTCTGAAGTATATCTTCACTCAGAAGGAGTTAAATATGAGGCAGAGAATAGGGTTGAAGTTGATAAAGGATTACGACTGTGAAATCCTGTATCACCAAGGGAAGGCGAACGTGGTGGCCGATGCCTTAAGTAGAAAGGGTTGGGAGAAGCTGTCGATGTTAACAACTCAGGATGAGTTTATAACCGAGATGGCAAGGATGGAGATAGAAGTCAGATGTCCAAGTGAAGAAGGGGAGAAGCTGTTTGCAATGGAGATTCAACCTTCAATTGTGGAAACGGTGAAGGAAGTACAACTCAGAAATTAGGAGTGTGAACAGATTAAGAAGAAGATTGCAGATAATACGGAAGATAAGTGTAGTCTTGATAACGAAGGGTTATTAAGATTTGAAGGACGAATTTGGGTTCCGTGTGAGCCGAAATTGAAAGAGGAGATAATGGATGAAGCTCATCACTCTAGGTACTCGATTCATCCTGGTAGTACCAAGATGTATCAAGACCTTTGAACCAATTTCTGGTGGCCAAACATGAAGAGAGAGATAGCAGAGTATGTGAGTAGGTGCTTAACTTATCAGAAAGTTAAGGCCGAACATCAAAGACCAAGTGGTTTGCTACAATCATTGGAGATTCTGGAGTGGAAGTGGGAGAATATCGCGATGGACTTTGTGGTGGGACTTCCTACAATGCAGAAAGGATACGACGCTATTTGGGTAATAGTGGATCGTTTGAAGAAGTCATCTCATTTATTGCCGATAAGAGTCAGGTACAACTTAGACCAGTTAGCTAAACTTTATGTCAAGGAGATTGTCTCAAGACATGGAGTGCCAGTTTTGATTGTGTCAGATTGCGAGCCGCGATTCACCTCGAATTTCTAGAAGAGCTTACAAGAACAAATGAGAACACAACTGAGATTGAGAACGGTGTATCATCCACAGACGGATGGACAAAGTGAAAGAACAATTCAAACGCTAGAAGACATTTTAAGGTCTTGCGTTATGATTTCAAAGGGAGTTGGGACGATCATCTACCATTGGTAGAGTTTGCTTACAACAACAGTTATCACGTTAGTATAGGCATGCCGCCTTACAAAGCGTTATATGGACGGAAGTGCAGAATGCCACTATGCTGGGATGAAGTGGGAGAGCGTTGAATGTTAGGACTAGAGATGGTGCATGTTGGTCGTTCTACCGATCAATATATTCGTGCAACCATACACGTTCAACAAGTAATAAAGAGTAAGTAAGATAACATTCCCACGGAGAATTAACTAATAAAAGTCACCGAACCACTAGCCCATAACCATTTCAGTCTTATCTAATTGAGCAATTCAATTGTTTTGAATTAAAACTAATTAATTAAACTAAAATAAATAAATCCTAGAGTAAAACCAGATAATGAAGATATGAGATCCCAACTTCCCCTAATGATTCATCTAAATCAACGTACTGGCAGTTAGGTCAAATAAATAGTCACAGATCGCTAGCCGAGAACACGAAAGTGAGATAAGACCATCTTTCGATGCACCTAATCCATATCACATACAATCAACAGATGATATAATGCACATGAACACCCACATTACCTAAATCACTATATGTCTATGCGATCTACAAGTAAATAGGGTTTAAGCATAGGTTCTCTATTGACTACGAGCGGCGCTTCGGTATATGTCTATCCTAAACACAATCATACATCACAACGTCATGTAGAACATACAATCACTCGCTACTACAATCAGATCTAAACCCACATTTCATCTTTCAAGTCCATATGGGTTATCATAGTAATTGGTAGCTAATCAATTAAGCAATTAAAGCACAAATCATAATAGACAATCACATAACAATCAATAGACCAACATGGAAAAATATCAAAGTAAATTACTTATTAGGTTCCATTGAAACCTCAAAATATAAGCTAACTCATACTAGAATTAGATATACCATCCACAAGTTCAATACACATCATAAGATTACAAGGAGAGAGCAAGAAGAGTATAAAGATAGAGTATGCAAATCTGAGTGCTCAAGCTTCTAAGTTGAATCTTCAATGAAATCTACTTGCTTCAATCTTCTTCTCTAATTAAACCTAGGGTTTTACTCTAATCTAACCTAGTCTAATCAAGAGAAGAAAGGAGAATATGTAATCTAATCTAACCTAAGGGTGGAATCCCCTTTAATCTACTCCTATGTTTCTATCTCTAAGCCCTAATATGAATGCCCCCCTCTTTACGCTTCAAACGCACTCTTTAATGAAAAAATCAAGTCTGGGAGCGTTCAGGAGTGGCTCGGCCGGGCTGGAAATGGCGTGGAATTGGGCGCGGGTGCGCTGGAAGAAAATGTCATTTTTTTGGCCTGAGTATTGGCGCGGGCTCTCCCAGAATAAACTACAAACTGGCGCGGCCGCGTCGCAAAAATTCGGCTGCAGTGGCCTCTGGTAGAACGGCCGTAACTTTTGATCCGAGAGGAGTTACTTGGGCCTGCCTCCTGTCAAATCAAAGCTATCGAAGAGATCTACAACTTTTATTTTTTGAGCATTGAGAAATAATGGATAGATGAACGTCCGTTGGTTGGTAAAAAAGTCATAACTCTCCCCTCCGAACTCCGATTGAGATGATTCAAGATATTCCAAAAAGCTTAGATGACACTCTACAATATGACCTAAGTTCCAATCCAAGAACATAAAATGAACATGAAAGCCCAAATGACGTCCGGATTGCAATTTCTTTCCCTTTTAGCTTCAAATGCCACCAAGAGAGTTCCCGATATGAAAACTACAAAAAAAAGAAGAAGCAAGAATGCTTGAAAAGCACAATGATACTTGAGTTTAATCAACAAAACAAGTTAGATAATTTCTGAATAAGTGGTTATAAAAATCACTTATCAAATACCCCCAAACTTAAACGTTGCTTGCCCTCAAGTAACTAAAACAAAACCAACAAAAGATGCAATGCAGTATCTACAATGAATGCAACCTATCCTATCATGAATGCGAATCCAAGTCTCAGTCAGAATTTATATTCAAATGAATTGCCTCAAAAAAATCACAAGATAATTAAACAGGAAAGCTACCCAGACAAGGTCATAAGGTATATCCTGGCAAATCCAAACCTGTCAGCACTGATGTAGTGTGTGTGTGTGCCTTGCAACCATTAAACATGCTTTTGAATAAATATATCACATACTATGCTTCTTAGGGGAAAAATAAGTTTTAACTTAAGAAAAACAGTAAATCAGATAAGTTCTAACTAAGAACATGCATCATTTAAAGTAAGAGTCCACAGGGGATTTATTCTACTTTTTATTAACTCACGAGGGTGTTTTTGCACTTTCCCGTGTACACACTCGACTGTGCAATGCCTAGTCCTCTTAGGCTTTTTAATGATACCCGTGTATCGAGCTTTCGACCAACGACTCCCAGACCAAAAGGCCTTAGGGCGCTGGGTGTTGAGACACCCCTAGGGCTTACTTGCTCGAATATCAAAGGCCACAGAACTCGATGTAGCCGAAGTGTTTATTCTATTTTTTTCTTTTTCACTGCATTTTCTTTTCTTTTCTTTTTCAAAGGAGAGTAGTGCGTCTTACGCTCCATTTCTCCAAATAGCATGCATACCTCCTGTTTCCCCCAAACCTAAGCTTTTTACAGCCTAGTTATTATCACATGAGTACTAAAACTCTTCCATTAAAACATAGATTTCCCACCAGAAGACAAGTATGTGAAAATTTAAACAAAGCAAGTCATGATGGTTACTCTTAGAGTGCTAACCGGTTACATCAGTATCTGACAGATAAGGATTTATATATATAACATTATAATCAAGCTTAAGTCTCAAATCAGTTAAAAAATCAAGTAATTTCCGTTTCCTCATAGGCCAAATAAATGACAAACCAACAGAAAACTGGATTCATGCAATATGCACTAACACAGTTAACTAAAACAAAAAACAAATTTTTTTGACAAATTTTAACAAAACACGCAAAACACGACTTACATGCACTATATGGACTAAACACAAAATGCCCAATGAAATGAACTACACTATATGCAAAAACAACCCTAATACCCCCAAACTTAAAAACTGCAATGTCCTCATTGAAGGTAAAAGGAAAAATGGGAACTCCCCTAGTCAGCCTCGTCTGCTATATGAAATGATTTGGTGCTCAGTTTCTGCTAAATTTTTGCCTTAAGTCTGAGATAACCTGCATGCCACGCGGCCGCGCGCCTAGTAGCCCTGATTCCGGCGCAGCCGCGCCCTTCTCCAGATTTCTGATATGCAGCTTTTGACCTGCATTGAGGATGGGCCTTTTGACTTTGATTCATTCCAGCAAATTTAACCTGAGAAAGGCACGCAACATTTATTATGCCCTCTAATCCACCAAAACATAATATGAACTATTTACAACTATGCGGAGAATCATCATAAGGTGAGAATCATATGCACGTGAACTCCCAAAAATATACTACATGTGCAAAAATGCATAATGATAGTGCATCAAAACTGTGTTCAATAAGCTTCATAGTCCCAAAAATATGCGCACTAATGCCTAAGTTCCAAAAATGTAGGCAATGAGCTCCTAAATCCAAAAGTATTCAAAAATTTACAACTAAATAAAAATGCATAGAATTAAACAAAGGGGAGGGAAATCCAAATAAGTAAGTAGAATTAAACAAGTAGGGAGAGACAGAGATTTGATGGGGTGCCTCCCATCGAGCGCTTGGTTTATAGTCCGATAGCTGGACTTTCTCTTTGACACCGCTATCCGATCCCTCGACGATATTTGAGAAACCCTCCATCCATTAGAATTGCCGTGTGAGTTTGGAGGTTCCCCATCATGAGAGGCTTCGGATTTGAGTCGCCTAGCATATGATGTGTATATGAATTCCCCATTTTGAAGTTAGGGAAGCTAGGCACTTCTTCCATTGTGTTCGTGAAGCTATTGGGGCATTGAGGCACCACTAACACAACGGGCTCTTCTTCAATTCTCTCTTCTTTGTACCACCATAGATTCAAGGATGAGTCACTATCATAAAGATAATTCCCTGCAACGTGACTACCAAGGGGACACGAGTGTGCAAACTTCACTGAATTTTCCAACTTTGGCGGAGAAGGCACTTGGGGTGTCGTCATGGTTGGCTCACATTCATAATTTTTCACGTCCCCAATTGTCTCCTCGATATCCATTTCCTTCAGTTCGTCCAGTTGCATGTGCACTTCGGGCTCTCCATCAGTTTCAGCATCCAATTCATAGAACCAAGTATTCTGAGGGCCATTGCTCACGACTTCAAACACTTGAGGCATTGGATTCTGAAGATATTGAGTCTTTATACCTTGCTCAATCACTTCCTCCTTCATTAAAGCCATGCTGATTTGCTCCGCCCAATTCTGAAGATTCTCAATCAACTTCGCTTGCTCAATCAAGATCTCCTTTGTTGATGCTATGGAATTGACCCACAAATTTTCGAATCTTGCCTTTTTTGTTTCAGCTTCGAAATTCATGTATTGAGGCTCATTGGTTGGAGTACTGATGATTTGTGCCATCTGGTTCTAAAAATTTGGATTCAATAACTCTTGGCTCCTAGTCATCTCCTCTTGGTTTGCTAAGGCCCTATACATGAATTCCTTTGTCGACTGTTCTTCTTGTAAACACGAAGATTGATATGTGGGGTCTGGTGCATATATTGGACTTTGATCGTAGTATTGGTCTTGATAATAGCTCGCTGAAGAGTTTGGGTGATACTCCAAATCTTGGTGATAATTGGAATACTCGTGGTTGAAGTAATCACCCCCATACTGCTCTTGTCCATAACTGATGAGATCCTGATGGCTCATATAGTTTCCAGCACCATAATCATAAGTAATTACTGGCTCTCGACTCTGTTGGGCTGTAACACTGTCCAACTTCCTCGAGAGGTCCTCTAGCTGTGCTGATAATGTTACAATTGGGTTGAGTCCATCAGTGTATGTTTCCCTTGGGTGATCGTTCCTCGTGTAAAACCATGGATAAACATTGAGATCCATTGTACCTGAAAAGAGAATATAGGAAGAGAATTAAAATAAAATAAAAATGTTTAAATTAAGACTAATTTGATTGAAGCTAATGTTGGCAAAAATTTATCAAATTAATTCCCCGGCAACATCGCCAAAAACTTGTTGGTCTTTTTACCGATCAATATATTCGTGGAAGCATACATGGTCAAAAAGTAATAAAGAGTAAGTAAGATATCGTTCCCACGGAGAATTAACTAATAAAAGTCACCAAACCACTAGCCCATAACTATTTCAGTCTTATCTAAACTAGCGATTCAATTGTTTTGAATTAAAACTAATTAATTAAACTAAAATAAATAAATCCTAGAGTAAAACCAGATAATGAAGATATGAGATCCCAACTTCACCTAATGATTCATCTAAATCAACATACTCCCAGTTAGGTCAAATTAATCGTCACAGATCACTAGCCGAGAACACGAAAGTGAGATAAGGCCATCTTTCGATGCACCTAATCCATATCTCATGCAATCCACATATGATAGAACGTACATGAACACCCACATTACCTAAATCACTATATGTCTATGCAATCTACAAGTAAATAGGGTTTAAGCACATGTTCTCTATTGACTACGACCGGCGCTTTGGTATATGTCTATCCTAAGCACAAATCATACATCCAAACGCCATGTAGAACATACAATCACTCGCTACTACAATCAGATCTAAACCCACATTTCATTTTTCAAGTCCATATGGGTTATCACAGTAATTGGTAGCTAATCAATTAAGCAATTAAAGCACAAATAGTAATAGAAAATCACATAACAATCAATAGACCAACTTGGAAGAATATCAAAGTAAATTACTCATTAGGTTCCATTGAATCCTCAAAATATAAGCTAACTCATTCTAGAGTTAGATATACCATCCACAAGTTCAATACACATCACAAGATTACAAGGAGAGAGCAAGAAGAGTATAAAGATAGAGAATGCAAATCTGAGTGCTCAAGCTTCTAAGTTGAATCTTCAATGAAATTTACTTGCTTCAATCTACTTCTATGTTTCTATCTCTAACCCTAATATGAATGCCCCCCTCTTTACGCTTCAAACGCACTCTTTAATGAAAAAATCAAGTATGGGAGCGTTCAAGAGTGGCGCGGCCGCGCTGGAAATGGCCTGGAATTGGGCACGGGCGCGCTGGAAGCAAATGTCATTTTTTTTGGCCTGGGTATTGGCGCGGGCGCGCCCAAAATACACTACAAACTGGTGCGGCCACGCCGCAGAAATTCTACTACAGTGACCTTTGGTAGAACGGCCATAACTTTTGATCCGGGAGGAGTTACGGGGCTTGCCAACTGTCAAATCTAAGCTATCGAAGAGATCTACAACTTTTATTCTTTGAGAATTGAGAAATAATGGATGGATGAAGGTCTAAATTAGGCTTGAAGTGACAGCTGTGCAATGGCAACCCAAAACCGTGAAGTTCAACGTCCGTTGGTTGGTAAAAATTTTATAACTCTCGCCTCCGAACTCCGATTGAGATGATTCAAGATGTTCCTAAAAGCTTAGAAGATGCTCTACAATATGACCCAAGTTCCAATCCAAGAACATGAAATGAACATGAAAGCCCAAACGACGTTCGGATTGCAATTTCCTTCCCTTTTAGCTTCAAATGCCACCAAGAGAGTTCCCAATATGAAAACTACAAAAAAAAAGTAAAAATACTTGAAAAGCACAATGATACTTAAGTTTAATCAACAAAATAAGTTATATAATGTCTGAATAAGTGGTCATAAAAATCACTTATCAGTGCAACAAACGACAAAAGTGGTTAAGTTAATACGAACACGGCTAGTAGCAGCTCAAGACAGACAGAAAAAGTATGCCGATCCACATCAAAAGAACAAAGAGTTTGAAGTCGGTTCGTATGCGTTCCTGAAGGTGTCACCTTGGAAGGGGAAGATACGCTTCGGGAAGAAGGGGAAGTTAATTCCTAGGTTCATAGAACCTTTTGAAATTTTGAGAAGGTTAGGAGAGGTAGTATATGCGATAGCATTACCTCCAGAGTTGGAACATAACCATAACATGTTTCACGTATCTGTATTACATCCCTATAAGCCGGATTACAAGCACATAGTCGAGTATGAACCAATCTAAGTCGAGAAAGACTTAACTTTTAAAGAGATTCCTATTTAAGTCATTGATAGGAAAGAACAAGTCTTGAGAAGCAAAGTCATACCTTCGGTGAAGGTGATATGGAGGAACCATAATGTCGAAGAAACAACGTGGGAACTCGAAGATAAGATGAGGAAGGCTTATCCTCATTTGTTTGAATAACTTGTATCATAATTATGGGGACAGAATTCTTATAAGTAGGGGAGATTGTAACGCTCGAGAAAATCGAACGTTTATGTAAATGAATTTTATTTGATTTATTGAATAAAATTTAATTATTTGTTTATTAAACGGAGTAAGCTACTCAAAGGTTGTTTTATGACCTAGAGATGTCAGAAATGGTTAGGATTCTGGCTACATGCTAGAAATGATTGATGTGAAATTATAAGACAAAAATAAAATCTTTTCGAGAAAAAGGCTAAATAGGCACTATTTATGAAACCCTAAGGGTTAGGGTTTGACCTTAAGGGTTAGGGTTTGACCCTAAAGATTAGGGTTTGAGACACTAAGCCTTTCTGAGAGTTCGAAATGTCAGAATGACATTTTGTCGAAATATTTGACGGTAATATATCGTGAAAAGTTAAGTTAGTCAAGAAAAGTTTTCTCAGGGAAGAAATCACTATTCATCCATTTTTGCTCAGGAATTATTCTTGAATTTCTGAGAAACGCGTAATGATAGAATTTTAAGACGAGATGAAATATATAATAATATTTCACTTATGGCTCATGAAGTTTTCGCGTGAGGACTTAAAACCTAAGTGCTAAGAAAAGTGAAGCCGAAAGAATAATTGTTTACGCATAATAATAAATAATTGTTATACGAAATGAATACGCGTATAATACGAGATATTATACTAGTATAATACAAAGTGGATATGAGAATTAATACTACGTATAATACAAATTTTATACAAAATAAATACATTTAATTTGAATTAAATTTAATAACTAAACCCGTGGGTCAAATCGTTGGGTAAACGGGTGGGTTAAACCCATGGGGCATCCCATGAGGCAACCCATGGGCACATTGGTGGCATGTGGAGCATGTGGGGTGAAATGTGCTAGCACATGCTAGCACATGGTAAGACATGGCAAGATGAGGGTTGAGGAGGTTTGGTCCAAAGACCAAACTACCCCAAGCCTTGTGATTTCTATAAATAGAGAGCATTTGCTCTTAATTTGGTTGTTTGCTCAATTCCACCTACATAGAGAGAGAGAGAAGAAGAAGAAGATAGCTTTTGCTTTGCTAAGAAAACCAATCAACTAATGAGCTAAGAAGATTGTTGAGTATCCATACTCAATCAACCAAGAACACTAAAGGAATAAAGATAAGAAAATTGTGTAAAATTAATTGTCTTTCCAAATAGAATTGATAGAGAAGTGATTGGTGAAAGCATGAATACTAAGAAGTTATAAGGCTGGCTAAATAGTGAACTAAGAACACTAACAAGCCATGCATGATGGAGTTATAAGAAGTGATTAAGAACTAATGAAGAAATTATCAAAGTCATGAGAATTGGAATGATAAACGTATGAAACCATTAAAATGTAAATGTTTAGAATGGTTAGAATCATTTATAATCAACCAATGGATTGATTCTACTTGGTTTGAAGGAAAAACATTGAAGAACGATGATTCGGCGAAAGTTACACGATTAGACGATAATCGTCGAAAACGTCAATTTCCCGAAATAGAGGTCAATAGTCACCGTGTGATTCAGAAATGATGGTTTTTGATTACAATACGTGTAATTAGGTAAATAAGACTTGCGAGAGTAAGAACAAATCAATTCGAACTTAAAACGAAGAATTGAGCGTTGAACGTTCACGAACGTTCACGAACGTTTAACTAACGCGTAAAAATGGACTAATTCGGCTAAATTCTCCCCAATGGATTCAGAAATGAATTTTAACTTGATAGAATGATAGAACATAACATTTATGAACAATTGGCTTTGGAACGAGCCAATTTTGAGTTGAAATGATTATGTTACGAACGCGTTAAAAATTGAATTTTTCAAAATCTGGGGGCCTGCGTTGCCACGCCGCCCATACCCTTGCAAGTAGCGCTACAGCGCCGACTTTAAGCCTAGTGTTGGCGCTGCCGCTCCCTTATGAATTTTTTTGCGACGTGAAGTTTTCTAAACCTAGCTTTCTACATGATAATTATGGGGCAACTAAATGATGAATATTCATGAAGAGAAATCAATTAAACAACGTGTTTAAGAACAATTTAATGAATTAAATGTCAACAAAATGTATTTAAATTTAAAACCCGAAAACCGATACTGTGAAATATGAATCGTAATAGAGTTATGAGCGTGCCTTGAGGTTATATAACATGTAATAAGGGTACGTGATGCATGATTAACATTAAATGAAGTTAAAACTCAGATAAATTCTATACGGAGTCTGATAATGGAAATTCGACGGGAATGTGATTAACTTAACGAACCGGTTAGGGTTTCATCCATCATTGTGCTTAATGATGATCGACGGGAGTCGAGTTATGATATATATATGTTAATAAGCCGTAATAAATGTTAAATAACGTGAATGAATGTTATTAGCTTAACGATTCGATTAAGTTATGCAAGAAGCAGAAGTTAGGGTATACATTGTGTATCCGTTGTGGATTCTCATCGATATACTATGTGTTATGCTTTGTAGACATTGTAAAGACCGAGTAGACTACTTTTAAAGGTTTAAGAGACGCAAAGGCAAGTTTTCAGACTCTTATATTAACGTTACGTTATGCAAGTTTCCTAACCTTGTTCAAGTTCTACTTGACGCAAGTTTTCTAAATTCTTATGTATACGTTATGGTTGGACAAGTTGTCATTGTGCATAATTGCTTATGCATAAACTGTTATTGAATAGTCGATGTCATTTGATTTGACTAGAATGAGACTTAATATATTTTGGTTAGTTTTCCACAAATCTTTCCAAAAATACTTACAATGTTGTTATCCTATGCCAGTTGATTGGTACGGATTCTCAGGTAAACCTGAGTATGAATAAAATAAATGTTTTTACGTCGTTAATTCGGCAGGCACTTGAAGTTGCCACCAATTAAACGTAAACACGTTTAATGTATGAGTGTTGATCAACATAGAGTACTACAGGTTGATCATCTGGATGTGCTCGTAAGCTATATCAAACTTATGGCCTTAGTATCAGGTTATTCTTTTCATGAATGAGAACTAAATAATGGTTCGTGGTCGTTAACCAAAACAGAATACAAAGAGGCTATAAGTCCTTGGGAATGGTTTTAAAGAAATTAAACGGTTATTTTGATTGTTCTTAAGTACTTCATAACTATTGTATAGTTATTGAAGACCAAGAGATATGATTCTTGATTTTATGGTTCAAGATATGTTGTTTAACTTGCTGAGCTATTTATGCTCATTCTTGCTTAAAACTAAATGATTTCAGCTAAGAGCGAATGGACCAAAGGATCCGGTAAAGACAAAGGCAAGTCCAAGATGGAAAAGTAGTGAACCTTGTAATAGTGTCAACGTCGAGAAAAAATCCACGGGTCGGGTCACAACCCGGATCTTTCTCTCTTCTTAAGTTATCTCTACCCTTACTCTTTTTATTTCAAAAAAGATTTTGAAGGGTTTTTAGGAAAAGGCCAACATGTATCGTGTCGACGATTGAACGTTTTTCAGAGTCACCAATTGGTAGATTTGAAATGGTTGTACCAACTCAACCTAGTTTTATTTGAAAAAGGCCCAATTACTGGACATTGTCAAAACTTGATCCTTGAAAACAAAGTTTTGAGCTTGGGGGCTTGGTTAAGTGTGGGGAAGGTGTTAGGAACCCCACGACTCCCGTGTAAACACGGTACTGTATCTTTTCAATATTTTCCTTAAAACTGAAATGCGTGTGTGAATGCTGTTTGAAAATTGGGCCAATGTTTGATTGATTGATTGAAAGTAGTGCTTTGCTTTGTTGAACCTATATACGAAAGGTTTGATTTGATTTGCAAAAAGTCTTTGATTTGATTGCAAAAGTGTTTAATTTGATTTGCAAAAGCTTTTCTTTTGATTGAATTGAACATGATGTTTTGAAAGCTGGTTATCAAACCCTTACGCTAACATAGGAATTGAAGCCTGTTGATACTTTCATTTTTATCTTTATAGCCTTAAGGCTTGCATTTGAATGGTGATTTGTCGGGCTGCGAAGCATCTGATGAGTGGGTTTCATACCTACGAATCGGTACTCGTTATAGCTTAATTCTGGATGTTTTCATGTTATTGTCCTATCATGCATACTTGTTTTGTACTTTTATGAGCAGGTAATGAAATGGAGGCGAAAGTAATTTTAATGGACAAATTTGCATATAGATTTGACAATTCGGCAATTATTGGGCCAAGGAATTAGCTCATTATCAAGTGGGTCATGCACATGCAAAGCCTGAGCAGCTCACGACGTCATAGCAATCTAGTAATCCCGGGTAGCATGCGAGGAAGGATTAAACAAAACATATATCCATCTCATTATATGTGGGGGCCACGGTTTGATTTGATATAGCAGTTACGGACTCAAAGGCTTTCATGCATTCCTAATTTGAGGATGGATTCTATTATTCATGGAGCAGCTTATGCATGCAAGGGAAGTAAACATTCAATAAGCAAGCATGTGGGCCTATATGGTATGGATCCTAGCAGCTCATGGTTGCATCAGCAAATTCAGAGGCTGGACAATGTAGTGCCCCGCTGGGGTGGGGCCTTGAATAAGAGAACCCCCGCTGGGGTGGGGAGGCGCAAGGGCTGCATAATTTTCCTATGTCGTGAGGGATTTGTGCTATCAATTAGGAGCTGATGAAGGTTGTGAGCATGGGCATATAAGAGGGTTATGAAGATATATGATGGAGAAACCTTACCACCTTGAAACCCTAGTTGGAGATCTGAACTTGCACGGAGAATTGAAGCAGAGCATATTCAGAAGAACGCGAAGCAACTTGGATACGAGTAACGACAGGAGTTTCATATTCCGCTCTTTCTCTATTCATCTTACTTTGTATTCATTATAATTAATACTTTGTGGATTATGGGTTTTTATTCATTCGTTATGAACTAATTACTTATTTAAGCCTATGACGGATCTTGTTATGTAATGGATGATTAAATATTCTTGAATTCAGTTTATGGATATTATTCCCGGATTATTTGCTATGTGTTATGCATAATTTATATAATTGCCAGATCAACAATTATCTATTATCCTATATGAAATTGAGAGAGGACATATGGGATTGGAACTTGCCATAGAGACATATGTTCGTTATTTCTGCATAGATGGAATTCATGATTCGTGTTTAGGATAGTGATATACCTTTACGCCATATGTAGTCTGATAAGAACTTGATTTTCATACCTTATTTAATTGTAATTCACATAGAGATATAGTGAATTAGTTATCTGGGGTGTCTTGCTTAATTCTATCATCTGTGGATGCGAGTGAGTATGGGTATAATGCATCGAGAGGTGGTTATATCTGCTTTAGTGTTCTTGATTAATAAACTGGAATAATTGAAATAAACTGAAGAAAAGGATATTATCTGAACTGAAATATTAAGTGAAGTTGTAGGCTTAATTCTCCAACAACTTGTGAAAATCTTGAGTTAGTGTTGCAATTGGTTAAGTAGTAATTTAGTTATAATATCATCTTTTAATCATTAGTTCGATAAAGCTGAGATAGTATAAAACTGGTACTTGTTAGATTAAATAGGAATTATTGTCTCTGTGGGTACGATATTTGACTTATCAGTATATTACTTGTGGATCACGTATACTTGCATGTAGCCCGTATAGAAAATACCTAAGAACATCCTCGACCCCATAAATAAATACAAGTGTCGGTCTCCTCATGGGCATAAAAACCATCGGAGGGAAGCTGACACGACAAACCATTATTCTCATTATATTGAGACCTTAAATCCGAATAACCATTTTAAGGTCTTTTGTATGTACATTTTACAGAAAAAACTGGCAAGGTACATTCGTAAAGTGGAGTTTGTCCATCGTGGGAATCAGATTCTGATCAGTTTGATCACGAATCCCACGATTCCTAGGCTCATATGAGTAGCCAATAAACCTGCACAGTTCAAATTTGTACAGAAAAAGAAATATATCCCAAATGTTGCCAGAACCGAGGATTCATTCAGTAAATTCGGGTTCACACGGCCGAAGCGTCTCGTTCTTACTAGATAGCGATCTAAGGGACACGAGGTTGCTTTTGTAACTAAAAACTGCTGCATTTGTTAATGCTGATTCATATCAAATGAATATTTAAAGCAGCAGTTTAATAAAGCGAGTAAAGCAATATATATACAATTATATATACGCAAGCTCTAAAGGGCGATGGGTTTTCACATCGGTACCCAGACTGAAATTGAAATATATATATATATATATATATATATATTGACAGAAAAGTAGTCAACCAAGACTGGAAAGAGAACCCAGTGGTGGTGAAGGCTGCTTATATATGCATATTTATATATAAAAGCAGTAAAAAGGCCACAGAATAATCCAAGCCGAACTGAAATGTAAATGTACAAAAAAGTAGTCAACTAGGGACTGGGAAGATAACCCAGTAATGGTGAAGGGTGCAAAAAGTAGTATAAAGGCCACAGAATAATCCAAGCCAGAGTGAAATATATAAATATATATATAAAGATAGAAATTTAGTCAACCAAGACTGGGAAGAGGACCCAGTGGTGGTGAAGGCTGCTTATATATGCATATTTATATATAAAAGCAATAAACTACCTCGGATTTGATATTCGGGCTTGACAGAATTGAAAAATTAGTATATATACCGTTAAATATATACAAAAAAAGCCAAACCCGGACTGTGAAGATAACCCAGTCCGGCGAAGTTGCTTAAAACGAAGGTGTTAATGCACTGAAGTTGTTAGAGATGACGGATCGTCAATTCGAGTTGTAGAAATGCCATAAAACGCATTTATGTACAAAATATTTACCAATTTTTGACGAAAACGACCACAAAACTGAGTTCCGGGCATATTTAGAAAATGAAACTTGATATGCAAGTGCAACACAGTGCAAAGAAGTAATATTAACTTTCTGATAGTAAAAATACTCACAATGGACTGCTACACGGGCTTTTTGCCAAATTATAGGCTCTAAATGTCCAAATCTACCGGTTATTGTTTGATTTGTGATAGTATGTGGGTATATCTACTTGTTAGAGTGAAAAATTTTGGGTTTAGAAGAGGTGGAAAATTCAGAAAATCAAACAGGCAGAGGTTTGTTGCGTTTCAAAATTCTTCAAAATGAGTGGGGGTCAGCTCCTATATATAGGTCAGGGAGCCTCTGCTCTACCTGCTACTGCCATAGATAGAGTTGCCGCTCCCCTGGTGGGGCCCACGTGCCCGGTTGAGTCATCTCGAAGTACGTGCACTACGAGCAACGTGAAGTTAAAACTTTCTAACTTTTGATCGGAGCGTCCGTTTGAGGCATGTTGTACCTTTCTAGAAAGCCCTCGCCGAGAGTGTCACAATGATAGGGGATAAAACATTTTTTGAGTCCAAGACGGGTTGATAACTAGGTCTTCGATTCCCCGCAGTTTATCCGTTGAGCTATATTGTGCTGTTTGCACTTCGGGATCATCGTTATGGTTCGTTCTGACCTTGGTGGCATCAATTCGGTTTGATTTTGACCGAATTGACTTATGGTTGGTAAAATGACCATTTTGCCCTTCCCGGGGTTGCCCTTAGTGTTGGCATGGCCTTCGGTTGACTTCCAGGAATTATTTCCATGACTTGGATCCCATTCGAGTCTGTTTGTCCTCAGTGTTGTCTCTGGGTCTGACTTGGTCGTTCCAGATTTTCCTCTGGAGATGTTGTGAGGCTTTAGGTTTGTTCCCAAAGTTGGCTTGACTTCCCGGGTTGAGACCAGGGCTGACCTGCATTTCCCGGGTTGAGATCGGGGCTGAGTTGACATCCTGAGACTGGCGATCGATGCTTGGGTTGTCCCGGTATTGGTGACCAGGGTTGAGTTCACATCCTGGTATTGAGACCGGGGTTGATTTGAAGGCCCGATGGAGGTTGATCTGACAGCCCGATTTGAGATCGGGGTTGATATGATGGCCCGATATTGAGATTGGGGTTGATCTGACGGCCAAATTTGAGATTGGGGTTGATATGATGGCCCGATATTGAGATCGGGGTTGATCTAACGGCCCAATTTGAGATCGGTGTTGCTATTATGGCCCGATATTGAGATCGGGGTCGATCTGACGGCCCGATTTGAGATCGGGGTTGATATGATGGCCCGATATTGAGATCGGGATTGATCTGATGACCCGATATGAGATCAGGGTTGATATGACGGCCCGATTTGAGGTCAGGGATATGACGGCCTGATTTGAGATCGGGATTAATCTGACAGCCCGATTTGAGGTCGAGGTTGATATGATGGCCCGATCTTGAGATCGGGGTTGAATTGATGGTAGTTTTACCCTCCTACAATTTTAGTAATAGGGAAAGGAAATTTCGTGTGTCTACAGATGCCCCTCTTTATCAAGCTAATGCAATGTAATGAAATGAGCAGGATAAAGATTGCTAGACACTTGAAATGCAAAGGCAAAGGGGATACAATGCATGATATGGTATACAAGGAGTGTCAGATACCTTTGAGGAGGTGGGGTTATCACTGAGGGACTACGTTAGTTTCTACTGAGGATAACGTCAACCGTGATAACCCTTGTTGGAGAATTATTATGCGATTGCTGGTAGGATATTAAATTTAAGCTATCACAGAATGTTCTTGTCACTTTCTGCTGGGGATGATGTTAATAGGCTACCAAGAATTGTTCTTCGTCATTTCCTGCTATGGATGATGTCATTCATGATATCCTAGGTATGACATTTTTATCATTGAGTTAGGCGAATGCATTTTCGATGCCTATCTTGACGATAATTTACACCGGTAGTTGGCAATAGAGGGATTGAACCACCAGTCCTTCCTGATGCTCTCTTTTGAGGATGTGTATAACAGATTCCATCATCGGGGATGGACTATTATATAGTTTCCATCACCGGATCCCTTTCGATGCTTTGCGGAGGTTGCTTCAACTGCTAAAATGTACTCGGTCTGTACCCGAACCTTCGTTGGGTTGAAGCCAATGGCTGAACTGTCATCGATCAGTACCTGATGCTTCGCTGGTTTGAAACCAATGGCTGAATTGGACTCAGTCTGTACCCGATGCTTCATTAGATTGAAGCCAACGGTTGAATTGGACTCGGTCTGTACCCGAAACTTTGTTGGATTGAAGCCAAATGCTGAATTGAACTCGGTTTGTACCAGAAACTTCGTTGGATTGAAGCCAATAACTGAATTGAACTCAGTCTGTACCCGAAACTTCTTTAGATTGAAGCCAACGGCTGAATTGGACTCGGTCTGTACCCGATGCTTCATTGGATTAAAGCCAACAGCTGAATTGGACTTGGTCTATAACCAAAACTTTGTTAGATTGATGCTAACGGCTGAATTAAACTCGGTCTATACCCGAAACTTCATTAGATTAAAGCCAACGCTGAATTGCACTCGGTTTGTACCCAAAACTTCGTTGGATTGAAGCCAACGGCTTAATTGAACTCGATCTGTACCTGAAACTTTATTAGATTAAAGCCAACGACTGAATTAAACTTGGTCTGTACCCGAAACTTCATTGGATTGAAGCCAACAGCTGAATTGGACTCGGTCTGTACCCGAAACATTGTTGGATTAAAGCCAACGGCTGAATTGAACTCGGTCTGTACCCGAAACTTCGTTGGATTGAAGCCAATGGCTGAATTGAACTCGGTCTGTACCCAAAAATTCATTGGATTGAAGCCAAAGGCTGAATTGAGCTCGGTCTGTACCCGAAACTTTGTTGAGTTGATGCCAACGGCTGAATTGAACTTGGTTTGTACCCAAAACTTTGTTGGATTAAGGCCAACGGCTAAATTGAACTCGGTCTGTACCCAAAACTTCATTCGATTAAAGCCAACGGCTGGATTAAACTTTGTCTGTACCTGAAACTTCATTGGATTGAAGCCAACGGCTGAATTAAACTCGGTCTGTACCCTATGCTTTGAAAATGGTAGTTTTTCAGCAGTTTTTTGGCAGTTTTCTCGCAGTTTGCATTGTTTATCCCCTGATATAATTTCAGGATGAATACCAAGGGTGTCCAGGGTGTCCCCCTTTCTGTCAAGATTACGCTGCTTAAACGCAGAAGTTCAAGATAAATCGCTCAATCGCGTAGCGATTTTTTTTCAGATTTGACTGGCAGCACATAGAAACTCCATTTCAACTCGAACCGAACTGAGCCTGAGGGAGTGGGACCCACCTTGGGGAGCCGCAGGGGGAGGTGCGGCAGCCATGGGTGGGCCCACTTTACCTGGGCTTTATATTGAGCAGCGAGAGCTCATTACTTGCAAGTCTCATTTCGAGTTTCAAACGGATTTCAATCTTCTTTTTCAGATCTACGGAGCTTGGGCAGCTGTTTTTTGATTCCGTCAGTTTCTACACGTTCAGCGCATTGCAGGTAACGTTTTACATCGTTTTTCCCAAGTTTTGACCGTTAAAAGCATGTGAACCACGTAGGGGGCTTTTAGACGTAATGTATGAAAAATGTATGCTTATATGATCTGTTAAAAATTTTCTGACTTCATATGTATGCATATCTTACTGTAATGCACGTTTGGATGTAAGAAAATTCAGATTCTGAGACAGTCATATTTTGCTCTTTTGATCATTTTATTCATCCTTTTTGAGGCCTAATGAGTCTGGATTTGCAACTAAAAATGTCTATGGTAATTTGGCTATCATGTGAATTTACTTTTGATTTTATTTCATAAATATGAACTGTTCCTGCGTTTTGGAAAGGTGTGCTACTGAATGGCCACCTTGACATGCCTATGTGCATGCGGACAGTCCATTTTACAAAGGAGACTCTGGCGAAATTTTTTCAAAACCTGAGTATTTAATAAACATGCAATTTTGACTCTACTAGGGATTTTTGACTGACCCATGCATGTTTTAGAACTCAGAGATGCATTGAGTATTGATTTAAAAAGTAATAAGCCACAGGTTTTAGGCTTACCACACCCTTTTTGAGGTGATTTGGAGACTTGGTCCAGGTGATGGACAGAGATAGACCCGGCAGTGCCAGCAGAGTTATTTCAAGCGTCAGACGTAGGAGGGCTTCTAATGTTCCTCAGCCACGTCCGGCTCGACTACCTCACAGATTGGCGGAGTCAGTGATTTGTCCAGCACAGGACGAGCAGCCGATCGATATTGATGACGAGCAGGCTCATTTTGCTGCTCCGGCCCCTGCTCAGGCTCCACGTGCAGAGGTTCCAGGCATTGTTGTGCCGACCCAAGAGCTTTTGGGTGACTTGAGTCACCATCCATCGAGGTTTTTCCACGCCAATGAGGTGACTTGAAGTTTTTCTCTTCTTGGATTCTTTTCTTTCTTTTGCCATTCTATGGGCATAGCTTTTTGACATGGGTTAATTTTTGATGCAGGTTCCCGGCTTTACGCAGCCTCGAGGAAGCTGGTTTAACGTGCATTCCCTGTATCATACTCTGCATCAGAATTATAGGGATATCATTGATGGCTGGGGGTTCCAAGCTTTCTTTTATATTCTTCCTCGCCGATGCCCCTGAGGGTATATGAGGGCTTTGTCTGAGCACTGGTTCCACCAGACTCAGTCCCTTCACTTGTTGGATTATGAGGTGATGATGACCCCTATGGATTGGAGGTTCATCACCGGTATTGAGTTTAAGGGTGAGCCAATGCCTGTCGTAGCTGACATCACACCTACTGTCGTTCGGTCCATGCTTGGAATTCCTAAGACAACGCTCAAGGGTCGGACGGTCCGATCTGGTCCCTGGAGTATAGATGCCCAGAGTGGGGCTTTGCTGGAGCCTCCACCTGATGATCGGAGGGTTAGAGATCACATTCTGAGGCGATTGTTTTTAGTAATTATCAGGGGTTATTTCGTAGCGAACAACTCATCTAATGTGTCCTTTGCTCTAGTTAGTGCTACCCGACATGTAGAGCGCCTCAGTGACTTTGATTGGGGTTCCTAAACCTTTACCTATTTTTTCTGGGGCATACGCATGCTTTCGAAGGGTTCGACGGAGGCTTGGTTAGGGTTTATCTGTTTCTGCTGGTGAGTACATCTTTCTTGTACCTTTTTGATTTAGCATTTATATTTGTCAGACTTGATCACTGAGGACTTTTGATATTGACATGGCCAGTTCTGGGCATTTGAGAGGCTTCCTTGCCTACGGCCTACCACTGCTTTAGGTCTGGAGACCTATCCTTGAGGACGGCGTTGGCATCACTCGACTTTGATAGAGGTCCATGTTGCTGAGGGATTCACCCATGCTCGCTTATAGTTAGAGCATTTGACGGCTGGATCGATCTCCTGGATGTTGTATACCTCTGAGTTCTTGACAGTTGGATTTGAGGGAGGCTTCCCCACCGATCGAGAGTTTGCATTATCGACCCACAGAGTCCCAATTTTGACAGAGGGAGGCTGGGAGCTCTATTTGGGAGAGCGTGCTATCAGGAGTATTATGGGTCAGATTCGCATTCTCATTGTTCCTCCTGCTTGGCATCATTGGTCATTGTTCATGGCACTGACAGATATTCCCAAGGAGGGAATAGATGGCTTCACCCTATCAGAGGGCCCATTCAGCCATGAGGCATTCAGTAGATGGTGGAGCCCTCGCACTATTAGAGCTCAGTCTAGGGCTACCCAGTTCATGGAAGACATGGTGTCAGGGTCTGTGATGATGACAGACTGGATAGCTTGCCTTAGGGAGCCCACTCATTCATATCAGATTGCAGAGCTGACTCGGGAGTTGGTGAGAGCTCATTTTTTCATCAGGCACCTTGGCCGAGATCCGTCAGAGGCATCTTCTTTTGACCCGTCTAGCTCAGAAGCGGGCCCCTCTTTAGGTCCATTTTCTAGCAATTTTGTAGGGGCTGATCCTCCCTTGTACCGTCCAGACATGCCTGATGATCGCAATTTTATGTCCATAGCAGAGATGGAGCAGGTTGATAACCTGGGCGCAGATTATCTGGACCTCTTTTGATAGCTATGGTAGCTATATCTTTTTGGTCAGCCATTGTTTTAGCTATTTGGGCGGCTGTGCCATCATTTTGATAGACCACTATTAGTAGCTGGGTGGTGGTGCCCCACTTTCTTGTACTTATCATTTTGCTTTGTATTATCAGACATGGATGATGCCCGCAGTAGATAGCTTACTGCAGATATTCAGGATATTTCCTATCTATCGCATCATGTTTATATTTGTCATCATGCATGTATTATGTCATATGTATGCATTTAGATAGATAAGTTTAGACTTAACCCCTGGATGGCCTTGTGATACTGTGATACAGATGACGTTGTCTGCAGTTAGTCGTATCGAGCATCTACCACCGTTTGAGGTGGCTTTATAATTGAGGTCGTGGTACGAGAGTCTGCCCTTCTCAGCCTGAGGGACAGTAGATCAGATGTTGGGGCATTCGTTAGCCCTTACAGATTTCCCGGTGCCATATGGATTCATCGATGGCATTTTATCCTGCTAGATACCCGAGAGGCAGGTTTTTCTCATCAGACGACATGAGCTGACGTTGACTCTTGAGGAGTACGAGCGGCTTATCGATTTGGCTCTGGACTTGCCTTACGCTCGGACTACTATTAGCGATATGAGGAGACCGATCCTGTGGATGTACGATCTTCGCCAAAGGGTAGTCACGGACGAGATCATTTCAGGGCGTGTGATCTCGATTGACTTCTTAATCGATCATTTTGGTGAGCTTGATAGCTACGATCGACATGCTGGGGATTATTTTATTTCAGCAGAGGCGTGGCATCTGGCCAGGGTAAATATTCTGCTGATGTACATCGTGGCATACATCTGCATGCTGTTACTCTTGGATTTCCTGGATGTGGGATTAGTAGTCGTGGTTAGGGCCCTTAGACAGGGTAGCACCATCATCCCGATGATATTGGCTGAGACGCTGCGGTCAGCCACTCACTGTATTACCCACCCGGAGGGGTTCTTTAGAGGTAGTTGGGTCTTACTGTATATATGGCTTATGTCCCATATATAACCTATTGGATCTTTCAGGCATCATAGGTATTATTTTTCCCATGATATAGCTATGTCTTACTCCTTTCAGCCGGCAGAGTGTACCGATACAAAGACTTGGTCGACATTTTTATCGGATATTGAGCATCTGTTCTCAATCTTGCCATGCTCAAGGCTATCCTCGCTTCATTACTCATGCGTTTGGCATGGACTATCTGCCCCTATCGGGATTGAGGGGGGTGACTACTTATCATCCCCTGGCTGTTATGAGCCAGTTTGATAAGTTCCAGAGCCTACACCGATTTGAGGGGGCTACTGATCAGAGGATGTCAGTTTCTTCTATGTCATCTGCCGATTTGATCATAGTATATGAGTGTTGGACTCATAGAGAGAGGGCTGAGTTCTCTAGTAGCCATCCGGACCATTCTCCAAAGTGTTCTGCATGGTTGGAGGCAGATATGGCAGCAGCAGTAGATGCCCGTTTATCTCCGATTATGAACTCGGAGGAGCCTATAGAGGATCTTGATTCTCCCACTGAAGATGAGCTGTTTGTGGGTTTGACAGCAGCACTGGTCAGTGATCCACCAATTATTCCTGCAGGGATAGATCCGACTTTGGCGGACTCACTATTCAAGATAACCTTTGAGCGGGATCAGGCTAGAGCGCAAATGTTGACCGCTTTGTCTGGTAGAGATATAGCTTTGTCTTAAAGGGATGCATCTCGAGCCGCTCAGGATGCAGGATTGATTGAGCGACAGGAGCTCCGCTCAGCCAGAGATGCAGCTTTTGTTGAGATCAAGGAGACTTTGATTGCTTGGGATGCAGCTTTTGCGGAGAGGAATGAGGCTATAGCTTCCCGTAATTTCCACATTGCTGACAGTACTGCTCTTCGATCTTATACTCATGGCCTGGTTACCGAGATGAGTGCATATATTGATGACCACAGTGCCACACTGCAGATGACTGTGGAGGTTTTGAGCCGTATGGAGGCTGAGGGTATCGCACTTGCAGCTGCTCCTCTATCTTCAGAGAGAGATGTCATGGTGGCATTGCTGGCCCGCTTATTCTTGGGTCCATAAATTAGCTTTGTTTTTCCTGCACATACTAAATCAGTCATCTTTTGTCATTGTACATGACACTATGTATATATCAAACAGTTTTATATATCAGAGAAATATATTTTTGATTCACTTCCATATTTGGAGATGTATTGTCATTGCTGAGTGATTACCACTTCTTTCATGACTCGCTGCTGTTGATGTATCCTGAACTTCTCCTTGAAGGACTGACAGTTGAGATGTCAGGGAGTATCTTAGATGGGCCTGTTGACCAGAGAGCTTGATAGAATTTAGGTTTTATGAGATTTCTTGGGACTGGTTTTTCTTTATTGGTTTTTTTTTCTTGAAGGTCAAACCGCATCGTAAATGGCTGCCTACGTACTCCCGGGTTAAGGGAGATCAAGTCATTCGTAGTTCTGGCTTTATAGGAGAGAGGTTTGAAAAGTATTTATCTTGGGTTTTTATTTTAGTTTGACGAGTTTTTGAGTTTTTATTTGGTTTGACCGCACCATAAATGGCTGCCTACGTACTCCCGGGTGTAGGGAGATCAGGTCATTCGTAGTTCTGACTTTCTAGTGAAAACTGAACCTGATTTGATTCGTAGGACCCGGATGCGGGCATGCATGTGCTTCAGACATAGTACCTTTTCACGGTGTTTGAATTGATGAGTTGGGGAAATTCGTTCCCGTCCATTTCTTGTAATCTGATAGCTCCTCCTGTCAACACCTCCTTGACAATGAAAGGGCCTTCCCAATTAGGGGATGAACTTTCCTTTGGCTTTATCTTGATTGGCCAGGATTTTCTTTAGCACCAAGTTATTTTCTTTGAATTGCCGTATTCGGACCTTCTTATTGTAGGATCGAGCAATCCTTTGCTGATATAACTGCCCGTGGAAAATGGTTGTAGCCCTCTTTTCATCTATCAGGGATAATTGGTGATATCGGTCTTGCAACTATTGATCTTCATCCATCTGAGCGTCGATTAACACTCGCAAGGACTCCATCTCTACTTCTATAGGGAGGACTGCTTCCTTGCTATAGACTAATGAATAGGGGGTAGCCCCAATAGAGGTGCGCATTGACGTTCTATATGCTAACAGGGTTAGAGGCAGCAGATCAGGCCATTCTTTGTGATTGGTAGACATTTTTTGCATGATCTTTTTGATGTTCTTGTTGGCCTGCTTCGACAACCATATTCATCTTGGGTCGATATTTGACGAAATTAAGATGCTTGATGTGGAACTTGCTACATAGTTCTCTCATCATCTGATTGTTCAGGTTCTTGGCATTATCTGATATGATCACCTCTGGTTGTCTATACCGACATACAATATTGTTTTTGATGAAACCAATTATGACCTCTTTGGTGACTTTGGGAAAAGAGGCTGCTTCAACCCATTTGGTGAATCTATCGATCATGGTGAAGATAAATCGATGACCATTGCTGGCTTTGGGTTCAACTGGGCCAATTACATCCATTCCCCACATGGAGAAAGGCCATGGTGAACTCATGTTGTGTAGCTCATTCGGAGGAGCGTGGATGGCATTTCCATGTACTTGGCATTGAAAGCATCTCCTAACGTGATCATCACAGTCGGCTTTGAGCGAGATCCAATAATGCCCTGTTCTTAATATTTTCTTGGCCAACAGATGACCGCTCATATGTGGACCACAGACTCCACCGTGGATTTCATCCATCAGTCTTTGGGTTTGCTCTTTATCAAGACATCTTAACAGGCCTATTCCATTATCTCTTTTGTAGAGTGCATCTCAGCTTAGATAGAACTTCATAGCCATCTTGTGAATCCACTTTCTCTCGGATTGTCTTTCTCCAGCGGGTGTAGATCCATCTCGTAGATATTCCTTGATGTCTTGATACCGAGGCTGCTTGACAGGAGGTATTTCATCTGATACTTCTCCAATGTAATTCCCGTATGTTGGGTCTTTCTGAATTATGAATTTGAGGCAAGGAATCCACTCCTATCGGATATGCGGATTAATGAAGCCAACGTTGCCAATGTATCAGCGAAGTCATTCCTACCCTGAGGAATATGGCTGAAGGTTAGGTCTTCAAATTCCAGGGATATTTTGACAAGCTGCAGATGATAGGGCAGCAAATGCAGTTCTTTGGTGTGATATGCCCCAGTGGTTTGTCTAATGACCAATTCGGAGTCTCCAAAGACTAGTAGGTGTTTGATACCCATGAATTGGGATAGTTTCAACCCCATTATACAACCTTCATACTCAGATGTGTTGTTGGTTTTGCGAAATTAAAGTTTGGTAGCCACAAGATATTGTTCTCCTATACCAGAGATAAGGACTGCCCAGCTTCGGCACCTTCTATGTTTACTGCTCTGTCGAAATACATTTTCCATGGTTGGACTGTATTCTCTTGTTGGAGTTGTTGAATTGTCACGATTCCATCATCTAGGAAATAAGTCTCCAGGGGCTCGAACCCTCCTGAAGGTACTTCAGCTAATTGATCTACAATGCCTTGACCTTTGATTGACTTCTGAGTCACGTAAACAATGTCAAATTATTGTAGGATCAACTGCCATTTGGACAGTCAATAATTCAACATTGGCTTGTTGAATACAAATTTGAGTGGATCCATGAGGGATATGAGGTAGGTCATGTGCCCATGGAGGTAATTCTGTAACCTCATTGCGGCCTACGCTAACGCACAACATGTTTTCTCGATCAGGGTGTACTTCTGTGCACCACTATTGAATCTTTTGCTGATGTAGTAGATGGCTCTTTCTTTGCTACTATCATCTTTCTGTCCTAGCATGCAGCCCATTGCATTGGCGTTGACGGATAGGTACATGTACAAGGGAACTCCATCCCTTGGAAGTACCAAAATAGGTGCTTCGACCAGCTGTTTCTTGATGGCAAGGAAGGCTTTCTGACAATCCTTGTTCCATTTGGTGGATGGATTCTTCCTTAGTAGCTTGAATATGGGTTCACAGGTTGCTTTGAGCTGGGAAATGAATCGACTTATGAAGTTGATTCTCCCCAGAAACCCATGTATCTCCTTCTCTGTTCGAGTTATTGGCATCTCAGTGATAGCTTTGATCTTGGCAGGGTCTAGCTCGATGCCTCGATTGCTCACCAAGAATCCTAGCAACTTGCCTGCTTTGACGCCAAAAGCACATTTGGCTGGATTTAACTTGAGGTTGTACTTACGCAACCTGTTGAACAGCTTCCTGAGATGTTCGATGTGATCATCTTCCCTCCGGGATTTGATGATGATGTCGTCCACATAAACCTCTATCTCTTTATGCATCATGTCATGAAACAAGGCCATCATGGCTCGCTGATAGGTGGCTCCGGCATTGATGAGGTCAAAGGAGAGTCGCCTATAGTAGAAGGTTCCCCAGGGAGTGATGAAAGCTATTTTCTCCCAGTCCTCCTCAGCAACCATGATTTTATGGTAACCAGCATAGCAATCTATGACGGAATACATGTCGTACTGTGCCGTATTATCTATCAGGATATGGATAAAAGGTGCTGGGAAATTATCCTTGAGGCAGGCTTTGTTCAAATCTCGATAATCCACGCATACTCGTACCTTCCCTCTGTGCTTAGGTACATGGACTATGTTTGAAATCCACTCTAGGTAGGTTGATACCATGATAATCCCGGCTTCGAATTGTTTAACAACTTCTTCTTTGACTTTCAGACTCCATTCAGGTTTCAATCGCCTGAGCTATTGTTTGACCAGCTTGAATACCTCTTTGATGGGCATTCGATGGATGACAATGTCAGTGGATAGGCCAATCATGTCTTCATGTGACCATGCAAACACATCTTGGAACTGTGTTAGGAATGCGATCAGGTCAACTTTTTGGTCTGGTGCGAGGTCTAAACCTATTTGGATTTCTTTGATGTTTTTGAAGGTTCCTATATTGATAGTGGTTGTTTGGTCGAGGTTTGGTTTGGGTTTGTCTTTGACCCATTATTTGATCTCCTCGGGCACCTTATAGTCATCTTCTTCCTCTTGATCAATATCCATCAAGTCGAAGTTCAGTACTACATCAAAGTTGTAGTCACCTTGACAGGTTGACATCTTATCAGCAGAGACAAACATATCCAACTGCTTGAGTCCTGATAACAAAAAATGCTTTTATTTTAATATATACAACTACGCAAATATACAAAGCATTTGGCCAAGCATGACAAAAGTTACTGCTATAACTGTGCAATCAAAAGTAAGCAATAAATGAAAGCATGTTTAAAGGGCAGATGTACTCTCTGCCCCTTTCCCCTTCTCGACCGAGGCAAGGGACATTGCTCCAGTTATCCAGGGTCAGATCCTCATGAATAGGGAGGATCAAGGATTTGTGCTCGTCTGTCTCATCTCGGATGATGACGAAGACGTCCTTTTCAACAGGGTCAGGGATTTTCTTTGTAATATCGCCTTTTCCCTTCTTGATGCGAGGAACTTGAATCTGATCCTCGTTGTATCTGTCAGGGATTTCATCATTCATACCCTTATATTTTATGATGACCCGCATGTTAGCGAATAGGTCTCGTCCTTCATACAGGATCTTTTCATTTCCCTTTTCGCTGTCTGCCTCAGGCTTGAGGGCTTTTCATTCCTCGACAGGTATGATTAGTGGAAATACCATGGCTGATTCCACAGTAGAGATCTTCCTCACTGGTTTTACCCATCCGACAGCATGAGCCTTAGGATGCTTGTGTGGGATCCTGTAATTTGCCCTGGATGAAAATCCCAATCCGGCTCTCCCAGTCTGACTCAGGATTTGTACTGGACTTTGGATACCTTACTGATTCTTTCCTAACCCTTCTCTAGGTTGAAACCCAAAGATACCATTTCCTGGCCCACTGTCATAACTTCGGTGGAGACCTTTGGTTTCAGGGCTGGTGCTCCGATAGGTAGATACTGCGTATCACTAACCTCTAGGGCTTGAAAGCTTGCAGGCTCAATCTTTTCATCCAGGCTAATCACTGGCATATCTCTCTGTATGCAGACAGGGTATTCTGGTTCGGCATCGATCATGATGAGGTTACCGTTAATAATGTATTTGAGCTGTTGATGGAGGGTGGATGGCACTGCCCCTGCCATGTGGATCCATAGCCTGCCCAACAACAAGTTGTATCCAGTAGCTATGTTGAGCACTTGAAAGGACACATAGAAAGTGTGTGGACCAATCTCCAAAGGAAGCTCTATCTCTCCCATGGCTTATCGGCGAGATCCATCAAAAGCCCGGATGACCACATGACTGGTTTTGATCTGGTTCGGGTTGATCTTCATTCTTTCCAAGGTATCGTAGGGACAGATGTTGAGGGATGATCCTCCATCTATGAGCACACCTCCGATCACATACCCGGAAGACATCACAGCTATATGCAGGGACTTATGATGGCCCGTTCCCTCTGTAGGGATATCATCGTCAGTGAAGGATATCGCATTGCTGTTGAAAATATGTTCCACCACATGACAGAATTTCTCGGTATCCACGGTATGAGGCAGATGGGCTTCTTCTAGTACTTTCAGTAGAATGTTGCGATGATCCACCGATGATAGGATCAAGTCTAGGATGGATATTTTCTTGGGTGCATCTTTCAAGCCTTGGACCACCTTGATTTTAGTGTGTCTAATTTTGTTGAGGAACTCTTCAATTTTCTCATCATCCACCTTTGCTTTAGCTTTGATGACTGGTTTGATCACCCGCTGAGGCAGGTATAATGGATTATCCTTTGGTACAATGGCAATGCTATTTGAAGTGGAACCTTCATCATTCCCGTAGTTCCATGGGACCCTCTTTAGACTAATAACTGGATACTGAGGTCTGAAGGGCAAGATTAAAGGCTCGGGTACGGCCACCTTCACAGGGTTTTGTATTTCTTGGACCCTTTTCCCTGGCAGTACTAAGGGTGTGATGGTTGGCTCATTGTCACAAGATACAACAGCCACCGTATCCTGATTCCATGCAGTGGGGATCAAGAGAGTGTTTTCATCTGGAAGGTCGAGAAGTTGATTTCCCCTTATTAATTCACCTCTTTCAATTATGTCTTGAATCAGGTTACGAAGTGCCCAACAATCCTCAGTATCATGGCCGGGTGAATTGGAGTGGTAGTGACATATTTGGTCAGGCTTGAATTTTTTGGATCGAGGGTTTAATGGAGGTAATAATCTGCAACCATTCCCTCGTTGATTAACATATGGAGGATTTCTTCCATTGACTGGTTCAGGTTGGTGAAATTCCTTTGAAATAGGAATTTCCTACCAGATTGGACACTTGCTTTTTCAACCCCCTTGTTGGTCCAGGGTTCATGCTCATGAGACCGGCTATGATCCATCACGGGATTAATCTCCGGTGTGAAAGGACGATCGATGTTAGACTGGTTGGCCTATTTTATCATCTTCCTGGTGATCTGATGCTGGTAGACGACTAGTTCTGCTAATTGTTTGATTTGTTCCTTGATAGATTTTATCTCTTGCTCTATCAGGAATCTCCTTTCTGAGATCTCCCAACTATCTGGGGTATTGTTGCTAGATGAAGTTAATTCTCCAACATAACGGAGGTACTTGGATCCTTCTCCACTTGTGATGCTGATCATATTGGCATTCTCCTCTTTATGTTATGGAAGAGGATTGTCCTGTATATGAGGTTGCCTAGGCTTTGTTACCATAATCTCTCCGTTGTCAATCAAGTCTTGGATTTTGTGCTTGAGAGACCAAAAATCTTGAGTGTCATGGCCTAGAGATCCGGAATGATAAGAACATTTCTTGCTTGGATCAAAATTTTGTCCACCGGTATTGGTGGGTGGAAGGTTGGACAATCTTCTTCTTAGCTGTCAGAAGTTTGAATACGTTCTCGAGTGAATCCCCTAGAGGGGTGAAAGTTCTTCGACACCTGACCTCAAAAATTTTCTGGAATGGAGGGTTTGAAGGCTGTGCTGGAGCTTGGAAAGGAGTATAGTTCCTCCTATGAATGGACATACTGTTTAACTCGCCTCTTTGATTATGTCCTTATAACACTAAGGACACTTCTTCATCTTTCTTCTAATGTACTCTCCAGGGATTACTCCCGTAATTTTTGGACTGGATATGTTCAGCGACAGCTTCGAGGGCGGTCAGATCTTTTATCTTCCCGGACTTGAGCCCCATTTATGTCATTTTGTCGTGTTTGATCATTTCAGAGATTTGTTTTCCTATGCCTGCTAGGACCCTCTCATAATACAGAGCTTCTTAGATATCGATGAAGGTCATGACTATCTCAGACTTAGTCATGGCTGGGGTGACTTGTGCTGCAACCCACCTCCATCGTTGGGCATACTCTGTGAATAATTCAGTGTTCTTTTTCTTGATTTTGGTTATTTGGTATCTGTCTGGAGCCATCTGAGATTGGAAGCTGTATTGATTGAGGAAGGCATGGGCCAGCTCTTCCCAGTTGTGAATCTTAGAATTGTCCAGACAGGCAAACCAGGCTCTAGCCTCTCTAGTTAGACTCTTTTAAAATAACTGCATTCGAAGTTTCTTGTCCTCTGCATAGGATCTGAGTTCTCCGATGAATACTTTCAGTTGTGTATAGTGGTCTCCCAATCCATCGTATTTCTCAAAATCAGGAGTTCTAAATTTTTTGGGATAACGAGCCTCGGGGAAAATACAGAGGTCGGAGTAATTAACATTACCGAATGCCCTAGTCCCTTTGATAAACTGGAGAGTTTCCTCTATCTGCTGTACTTTCTTCACAATGTCATGAGCTTCCTGCTCTTTGTTGAGGGTGGTGATTTTAGGGGTTTTGTTAGTTGTGTCCTGGTTCTGTGTTCCAAGAAACTGAGTCTTAGCTTTTTCAGTCTCTTGACTGCCACTACTACCAACCGGTGCTCCCGGTTCTGTGTGAGTTTAGGTTTGCCTTCCTTTAAGGTCCTTGCTTTGTTCTCTGAAAAAACTGTCCATTTCGGCTATCTGACTTCTCAGTTCTTCAAACTCCTCCCTAAATACAGGGGTAGTTTCTAGTTGAGCACTCGAAGTCATGTCCGTGGATGGACGTAGTACTTTCTTAGCCTTAGATCTAGTGACAAAACAAATTTTTCACCTATAACAAAACGTAGGCGTGTTAATTTCTTGAGGTAGGTAATGATAGAATGCATATTATGATGTGGTTTTTAATCTTTTCCTGCAAAACAGAGGTCAGTTGTTTTGATGACAGGATGACAAGAAATGTAAATCTTTTATTATGATATTTACATTGAAAACTTGATATTGAATTGAAAGAGGAAGGCATGAAGAAGCTTCCCGTCGAATTTGGTTAATCAGAGGCTGACCTATCTTAGGTTACTCTCGCGCAGCTTTTTGGCATGAAGGTCCCTAGATCATCTCAATCTACTAGAGGGGAAATTAATCCGATCTTTCAACTGGAGCGAATCTTGGTGGTGCATTTTCATGAGCCCCAGAGACTTAGCCGATCCCCAGAGACATTACTTATCACCGACGGGTTTTGCCTCCTTGTGAGAGGAACACAACATACATTCACATACATCGCCCTCACCGTATGCATATGATGACAGTTGGTACGAAGCACTAATATAGGTGTGAAGTACTAGAAAGCAGGAAAACATTCATTCACATTCATTCACATTCATTCAATGTAAAGACGCAACATTCACGCATTCATTCAATGTAGAGACGCAGAATTCACGCATTCATAGTTTTGAAAGGGAAATGTTTTGAAAAGATTTAAAAGCGGCCTAAGCCCTCAAAAATCCCCAGCAGAGTCGCCACCTGTCGACGTCGGGAAAAAATTCGCGGGTCGTGTCACAACCCGGATCTTTCTTTCTTCCTAAGTTATCTCTACCCTTACTCTTTTTATTTCAAAAAGGTTTTGAAGGGTTTTTTAGGAAAGGCCAACATGTATCATGTCGATGATTGAATGTTTTACAGAATCGCCAGTTGGTAGATTTGAAATGGTTGTAACAACTCAACCGAGTTTTGTTTGAAAGAGGCCCAATTACTGGACACTGTCGAAACTTGATCTTTGAAAACAAAGTTTTGAGCTCGGGGGCTTTATTAGGTGTGGGGAAGGTCTTAGGCACCCCATGACTCCCATGTAAACACGGTACTGCATCTTTTTAATATTTCCCTTAAAACTGAAATGCGTGTGTGAATGCTGTTTGAAAATTGGGTCTATGTTTGATTGATTGATTGAAAGTAGTGCTTTGCTTTGTTGAACCTATATAGGAAGGGTTTGATTTGATTTGCAAAAAGTCTTTGATTTGATTTGCAAAAGTGTTTAATTTAATTTGCAAAAGCTTTTCTTTCGGTAGAATTGAACATGATGTTTTGAAAGCTGGTTATTAAATCCTTACACTAACATAGGAATTGAAGCCTGTTGAAACTTCCATTTTTATCTTTATAGCCTTAAGGCTTGCATTTGAATGGTGATTTGTCGGGCTGCGAAACATCCTCGACACAGAAATAAATACAAGTGTCGGTTTCCTCATGGGCATGAAAACCATCGGAGGGACGCTGACACGGAAAACCATTATTCTCATTATATTGAGACCTTAAATCCAGATAACCGTTTTAATGTCTTTTGTATGTACAATTTATAGAAAAAACTGGCAGGGTACATTCGTAAAGTGGAGTTTGTCCATCGTGGGAATCAGATTTGGATCAGTTTGATCACGAATCCCACGATTCCTAAGCTCACATATGAGTAGCCAATAAACCTGCACAGTTCAAATTTGTACAGAAAAAGAAATATATCCCAAATGTTGCCAGAACCGAGGATTCATTCAGTAAATTCGGGTTCGCACGGCCGAAGCGTCTCGTTCCCACTAGATAGCGATCTAAGGGACGCGAGGTTGCTTTTGTAACTGAAAACTGCTGCATTTGTTAATGTTGATTCATATCAAATGAATATTTAAAGCAGCAGTTTAATAAAGCGAGTAAAGCAATATATATACAAGTATATATACGCAAGCTCTAAAGGGCGATGGATTTTCACACCGGTGCCCGGACTAAAATTGAAATATATATAATATATATATATATATATATATATATATATATATATATTAAACGAAAAGTAGTTAACCAAGACTGGGAAGAGAACCCAGTGGTAGTGAAGGCTACTTATATATGCATATTTATATATAAAAGCAGTAAAAAGGCCACAGAATAATCCAGGCCTATCTAAAATGTAAATGTACAGAAAAGTAGTCAACTAGGGACTGGGAAGATAACCCAGTAATGGTGAAGGGTGTAAAAAATAGTATAAAGGCCACAGAATGATCCAAGCCAGAGTGAAATATATAAATATATATATAGAGACAGAAACGTAGTCAACCAAGACTGGGAAGAGAATCCAGTGGTGGTGAAGGGTGCTTATATATGCATATTTATATATAAAAGCAATAAATTACCTCGGATTTGGCATCCGGGCTTGACAGAATTGAAAAATTAGTATATATATAGGTAAATATATACAAAAAATCCAAACCCAGACTGTGAAGATAACCCAGTCCGGTGAAGTTGCTTAAAACGAAGGTGCTAGTGCACTGAAGCTGTTAGAGCTGACGGATTGTCAATCTGAGTTGTAGAAATGCCATAAAACGCAGTTATGTACAAAAAAATGTACCAATTTTTTACGAAAAAGGCCACAAAACTGTGTTTTGGGTATATTTAGAAAACAAAACTTGATATGCAAGTGCAAAACTGTGCAAAGAAGTAATATTAACTTTTCTGATCGTAAAAATACTCACAATGGACTGCTACACGGGCTTTTTGCCAAATCGTAGGCTCTAAATGTCCAAATCTACCGGTTATTTTTTGATATGTGGTAGTATGTGGTTATATCTACGTGTTAGAGTGAAAAAATTTGGGTTTAGAAGAGGTGAAAAAGTCAGAAAATCAAACGGGCAGAGGTTCGTTGTGTTTCAGAATTCTTCAAAATGAAGGGGGGTCACCTCATATATATAGGCCAGGGAGCCTCTGCTCTACCTGCTACTACCGGAGGTAGAGGTACGGCTCCCCTGGTGGGGCCCACATATCCGGTTGAGTAGTCTCAAAGTACGTGCACTTTGAGCAACGCTAGGTCGAAGTCAAAACTTTCTAAGTTTTGATTGGAGCGTCCGTTTGAGGCGTGCTATTCTTTTCTGGAAAGCCCTCATCGAGAGTGTCACAATGACAGGGGATAAAACATTTTTCGAGTCCAAGAAGACGGGTTCATAACCAGGTCTTCGATTCCCCGCAGTTTATCCATTGAACTGTCTTGCACTGTTTGCACTCGGGATCATCGTTATGGTTCGTTCTGACTTTGGTGACATCAATTCTATTTGATTTTGACCGAATCGGCTTATGGTTGGTAAAATGACCATTTTGTCCATCTCGGGGTTGCCCTTAGTGTCGGCATGGCCTTCGGTTACTTTCGAGAGTTATTTCCAAGAATTGGATCCCATTCGAGTCTGTTTGTCCTCAGTGTTGTCTCTGGGGCTTACTTGGTCATTCCAAATTTTCCTCTGGAGATGTTTTGAGGCTTCAGGTTTGTTCCCAAAGTTGACTTGACTTCCCGGGTTGAGACCGGGGCTGACCTACACTTCCTAGGTTGAGACCGGGGCTTAGTTGACATCCTGAGACTGGTGATCGAGGCTGGGGTTATCCCGATATTGGTGATCGGGGTTGAGTTGACATCCCAGAATTGAGATCGGGGTTAATTTGAAGGCCCAATATTGAGATCGGGGTTGATTTGACGGCCCAATTTGAGATCAGGGTTGATATGATGGCCCGATATTGAGATCAGGGTTGATCTGACTGCCCGATTTTAGATTGGGGTTGATATGATGGCCAAATATTGAAATCGAGGTTGATGTGACAGCCCGATTTGAGATCGAGGTTGATATGACAGCCCGATTTGAGGTCGAGGTTGATATGATGGCCCAATCTTGAGATCGGGGTTGATCTGACGGCCTAATTTGAGGTCGGGGTTGATATGATGACCCGATATTGAGATCGGGGTTGATCTGCCGGCCCGATTTGAGATCAGGGTTGATATGATGGCCAGATTTGAGATCGGGGTTGAATTGATTGTAGTTTTACCCTCCTACACTGTTAGTAACAGGGAAAGAAAATTTCGAGTGTCTACAAATAGTATAGTATTAGTATTGTAGTTATTGATATTATGACATTGAATAATGTAATTGTTATAAGAACCTGGGAAGGGAATTAATAGGAACGTAATATTTAGTAAACTCATGCATGTTATTGAATTTTTTCATTGAATGTATGAGTAGATGGTAGTACCGTGTAGCACCATATCCAGGGTTTGAAGGTACCCGAATTTGGGGGCGTCACATGTGCTAGCACATGCTAGCACATGAGAGGATATGGGGTAGCATGTGGGGGGTGATGTGCTTGAGGAGATTTGTTCCAAAGACTAAACTACCCTTGGTCTTGCTTTGCCTATATAAGAGAAGGTTGAGAGCTCATTTGTTGGTTGATCAAATTTGTTAACACATATTGAGAGAGAGAAAAGCTAGTAAGAACCAAGGAGCACGAAAGCTAGCTTGTTAGTTTGACACATACATGAGTCCAAGCACTCAAGAACACAAGAGGTATAACATCTAAACCTTAAGTTTCAACTTCCTTCAATATCAAATTTGATAGAGAAGTGAATTAGTGGAGCATGATTTAGGAGAAGTAATAAGGTTGGCCTAGTAGTAGACTTAAAAAAACTAATAAGCTATAAAGAAATGAAATCATAATAAGTGATTAAGGACTAATGAAGAAACTATTGAAAATAATGAGAATTTGAATGATAACTATGTTAAACCATTAGAACATAAAGGTTTACAATGGTTAGAATCATTAATAATCAACCAATGGATTGATTCCATTTGGTTCGAAGTGAAAATATCGAATAACGAAGATTCAGCGAAAATTACGCTATTAGACGTTAATCATCGAAACTTTGAATTTTCTCGAAATAGAAGTCAAAAGTCACCGGTTGATTCGGAAACGTTAGTTTTCAATGGCGTAACGTGTAATTAGGTAAATAAGACTTGCGGGAGCAAGAACGAACCAATTCGGACTTAAGACGAAGAATTGAGCGTCAAACGTTCACGAACGCGTGAAAATGGACTAATTGGTGAATTTCTCGCCAACGGATTCAGAAATGAATTCCGACTTGATGAAATTATAGAACATAGGATTTATAAATTATTAGCTTTGGAACGAGCCAATTCCGAGTTGTAACGATCACGTTACGAGCTCGGGAATCTCATCAAATGAAATTTTTTTTTGAAGAACAGGGTCGGCACCGCAGCGCCGCCTAGGTAGTAGTCCCCAGTGCATCCTGGCAAGGTAAACTTGGCACCGCAGCGCCAGGGTAGGGAAAATGTGGCTGCGAGTCAGCGCCGCAACGCCGATTTTAAGCCTAAGTCTGGCGCCGCAGCACCCTTAAGCGAAATCTTTTCGACATGGATGTTTATTAACCTTGCTTGCTACATAGTAATTATGGGGAAAACATATGGTTAATATTCATGAAGAGAAATCACTTAAACAACATGTTTAAGAATGGTTTTATGAATTAAACGTTGACAAAACGTATTTAAATTTAAAACTCAAAAATCGATAATGTAAACCGTGAATTGTAATCAAGTTGGGAGCGTGTCTTAAGGTTACATAACATGTAATAGAGGTACGAGGTACATGAATGTTATAAAATGATGATAAAATTTACTTAACTTCCATACAGAGTCCGAGAACAGGAATTCGATGGAATGTATTCGACGTATCGAACCGATTAGGGTTTTGTCGGTCGTTTTGCATAATGATAATCGGCGAGAGTCGGCTTACAACTAATGAATGTTACTAAGCCGTGAAGAATGTTAAATAACTTGAACGGATGTTATTACTTTAACAATTTGGCTAAGTTATACGAGAAGGAGAAGATAGTTACACAATATATATCATTTGTGATAACCTAATTGGTATACTATGTATGTATATCTTATAGAGGTTGTAAGGACCGAGTAAATTAAATTGAAAAGTTCGAAGAAGTGAAGGCAAGTTTTCTGACTCCTGTATTAACATTATGTTATGCAAATTTTATTATCTTGTTCAAGTTTCTCGATACAAGCTTTCTAAACTCTTGTCTGTACTTATGTTGGACAAGTTGTCAAGATGCATAGCTGCCTATGCATGAACAGTAATTGAATAGTCGATGCCACTTGATTCGGCTAGACGGATATGTAAATTATTTTAATTGATTTTTCATAAATCTTTCAAAGTATTCTTGTTGTGCTCTCCTATGCCAATTGATTTGGTACGGATTTAAAGGAAAACCTAAGTATAAATACACAAAGGTTTTAAATGTCGTTAATTCAACGGGGCACGGGGAGTTGCCACAAAGTTTAAACGTGAAAACATTTAAAGAATGCAGTGTTAATTAACACAGAGTACTACAGGCTGATCACCTGGACGTGCTCGTAAGATGTATCGGGCTTACGGTCTTAGTACCGGGAAGTTCTTTTATGAATGGAAATGGAACTGAATGTTTATGGTTTGGGACCGGCTCAGATTCGTAAGTGACTTTGTATCCTTAACAATGATTTTAAAGGAATTCAAAATGTTATTTTGATTATTCCTACTACTTCATAACTATTGTACAGTTATGGAAGATGAAGTCATATGATTCTTGATTTTGTGGTTGCAAAGTAAAATGTTAAACTTGTTAAGTTAGTTATGCTCAATCTTGCTTAAAACTCATATGATTTCAGCTAAAAACTAGCGGACCGAAGGATCCAGTAAGGACAAAAGAAAGACCAAGATGGATACTTAGTTATCCTTGTAACAGTGTAGTATTATTTTTATAATAAATGATATTATGACACCGAACGAATGTAAAGGTTATAACGAACTTGGGAAGGGATTATGATAATTAAACATTTAGTAAACTTATACATGTTGTTGAAGTATTCAATTGAATGTATGAGTAGATAATAGCACCGTGTAGCACCATATCCAGGGTTTTGAAGGTACCCGAATTTGGGGGCGTCACAGATTGGTATCAAAGCTTTAGGTTATAAAACTTAAGGGGGGGGGGGAAACCTTAAGCTATAACCTTGAGAAGATAAGTTGAAGTTAGAAGTAAATAAAACTCGGTTGGAGTTTTAAAGAAGAAAGTAACCATAAACATATTAAATGTGATATATGTTTATAATATTTTGAATGTATCCTAATCAAGTTATTCGTGTCTTATTGTAGATGTCAGAAAATATGGCTATATATAGTGATGAAGAACTTGTCAACCTCATAAAGATGGTATCGATGCCAGTGGCAGAGGTATCTAGAATGAATATAGTAGAGACTGATCTGAAAGAGGAGGATCCGTCTCAATACTCTAGTAACTTTGACTTTTCGTCATTTCTTGACGGTATGTCTGAGGAGGAGGTGGAGACAGTACCAATTAATCTGGTATTTCCTATTGAGGAGGAGGAGGATGTGACACCAGTGGAGTCCAGAAGGCCTTAATCATGGTAGTGTTAGACCGGAACATCCAGCTTAACAAAGAGGACCGGGATCTTAAACTAGAGGTCCATGAACTAAAAGCAGAGCTTCTGAATAAGAAGCAAAAGATTAGCTAAATATCTTATATAAATAGGAGTTCGCACGAGGTTTACCAGCACCAGATTGCTGAGTATCCTATGGAGGAAGGACAGACTCGGCATACCATTAGTCGGGATATAGTGGCCAGTATAGCCGATGCGGATTACGAAAATACTATGAGGTAGATGTAGTCCAGCTAGATAGCTAGTAATAGCGTAAAACCCTCTTTTATATAATTAAAGGGTAGTGTTTGGTAAATCCCAATTGTTGGCAATCAATTATGGGATAGTATTGTAAATGACTACAGTCATGTAATGAAGAACAGTTGTAGTTTTGTACTACAAGAAGAAGCATTTTAATATAAGAAGTTTATTGAAATGCTTGGGAATGCGGTTGTGTTATTATTAATTGTGAATAATAACCAACGGAAAGAAGTAAATAATAACGAAACTTTATATACGTTAATAGGAAATGCTGCCGAAAAGAAGAACGAGAAACCAAGAAACAGAGCCATGTAATGTGGAGGAAGAAGGGGTTCTGAATAATTCGATGCAGGAGTTTGTTAACCTCATGATTGCAGCCTTTAAAGAGGCTGGATGGGGTGTAAGATTAAATCCTAGGGTAGTAGTCGGTACTACCTTTAAGGACTTTAAAAGCGTAGGACCACCGGAGTTCAGAGGAACTACGGATCCTATCGCTGCCCAAGCTTGGGTGAAGGAAATTGAGAAGGCATTTGTGATAACAAATGTCAAAGAAGAGCAGAAGATTCCTTTTGCTACATATATGATGAAGGGAGAGGCCAACTTCTGGTGGGAGGCGAACAAGAGTAGGGTCGAGTTAGTAAATGCTATGTGGGAACAGTTTAAGAAGGCTTTCTTCGAGAACTATTTTCCCACTAGCATGCAAAGTAAGATGGAGGTCCAGTTTCTAGACTTGAAAGAAGGGGATATGAAAGCTCCCCAATATGCTGCCAACTTTAATGAACTGGCGAGGTTTGCGCCACATCAAGTGGACACAGAGGCGAGGAAGGCGTAGAGGTTTGAGCTGGGTTTGAAACCTTGGCTCTATAATAGAGTATCCATTTTCTAGAGTGAAATCTTTGGAGCAGTATTGGAAAAGGCTATAATAGCCGAAGGTGGTAGTGAGGTTATGAGCCTATACTAGAAGGAAAAGAAGAATAAGAATAAATTTGACGGGGGAGACAAAACCGAGGGAGCAAGCGGTAATGGTAGTGCGCCGAAGCATAAGGTGTTCAACTCGATAAATACTGGGGTGGAGCAAGGAGATCCTAAGAAAAGGATCGAGGCGTCCAAGACGTGTGGGAAGGCTATCTTGGAGTCTGTCTTATGGGTAAATCGGTATGCTACTGTTGTGGACAGGAAAGGCACATCGCGTCTAACTGTTCCATGCTTAAGAACATAATGACATGCTTTGTGTGTGGGTCCCCGGACCACATGGCCAAAAATTATCCGAATAAAGGGTCGGGCAGTGAGAAATAAAATAATACATTCGAGGAAGGTGATATGGAGGAACCACAATGCCGAAGAAGAAATGTGGGAACTCGAAGGCAAGATGAAGAAGACATATCCCCGTTTAGTTGACTAACTTGTATTGTAATTCTGGGGACAATTTTTATAAGAGGGGAGAATGTAACACCCGAGAAAATCGAACGTTTATGTAAATGAATGTTATTTGGTTTTATTGAATAAAATTTTAATTTTGTTTATTAAAGTGAGTAATCTATCTCAAGGTCGTTCTATGACCTAGAGAAGGCAGATGTGGTTAGGATTATGGCTACTTGCCAGAAATAAATGAATTGAATTTACAAGATGAAAATAAAAGATTTCCTGAGAACAAAAATATTTTTGAGAAAAAGACGAAATAGGCACTATTTATAATGCCAAACCCTAAGGGTTTGAGAACCCTAAGCCTTACTAGGAGATCGGAATGTCGGAATGACATTCTGTCGAAAGATTTGATGGTAATATATCGTGAAAAGTTAAGTTAGCCGAGAAAAGTTTTCTCATGAGGAAATCACTATTCATCCGTTTCTGCTCTGAAATAATTTTTAAATTTTTGAGAAACGCATAATGATAGAATTTCAAGACGGGATGGAATATCTAATAATATTTCAGTTATGGCTCAAAATGTTTTCGCGTGAGGACTTAAAACCCTAAGGGTTAGGAAGATTAAACCAAATAATAATTGGTTAAGTATAATAATAATAATAATAATAATAATAATAATAATACAGAATGGATACGAGTATAATAAGAGGTATTATACGAAGAGGATACAAAAATTAATACGACGTATAATACAAATTTTATACGAAATAAATAAATTTAATTTGAATTAAATTAAGAACTAAACTCGTGGATCCAACCGGTGGGTTAACGGGTGGGTTAAACCCATGGGGCAACCCATGGGACAACCCATGAGAACTTGGTGTGACATGGTGGCCATGTGCTAGCACATGCTAGCACATGGGAAGATATGGGGTAGCATATAGGGGGTGATGGGCTTGAGGAGGTTTAGTCCAAAGACCAAACTACCCTTGGTCTTGCTTTGCCTATATAAGAGAAGGTTGAGAGCTTATTTGTTGGTTGATCAAATTTGTTAACACATATTGAGAGAGAGAGAAGCTATTAAGAACCAAGCCAACCAAGGAGCAAGAAAGCTAGCATGTTAGTTTGACACATACAAGAGTCCAAGCACTCAAGAACACAAGAGGTACAACATCTAAACCTTAAGTTTCAACTTCCTTCAATACCAAATTTGATAGAGAAGTGAATTGGTGGAGTATGATTAAGGAGAAGTAATAAGGTTGGCCTAGTAGTGGACTTAAAAAACAAGTAAGCCATGAAGAAATGAAATCATAATAAGTGATTGAGGACTAATGAAGAAACTATTAAAAACCATGAGAATTTGAATGATAACTATGTGAAACCATTAGAACATAATGGTTTACAATGGTTAGAATCATTAATAATCAACCAATGGATTGATTCCATTTGGTTCGAAGTGAAAAAATCGAATAACAAAGATTCGACGAAAATTATGCGATTAGACGTTCATCGTCGAAACCGTGAATTTTCACGGAATAGAAGTCAAAAGTCACCAATTGATTCAAAAACGTTGGTTTTTGATGGCGTAACATGTAATTAGGTAAATAAGACTTGCGGGAGCAAGAACGAACCAACTCGAACTTGAAATGAAGAATTGAGCGTCAATTGTTCACGAACGTTGAACGAACGCGGGAAAATGGACTAATCGACGAATTTCTCGCCAACGAATTCAGAAATGAATTCTGACTTGATGAAATCATAAAACATAGTATTTATGAACTATTGGCTTTGGAACGTGCTAATTTCGAGTTGTAACAATCACGTTACGTGCTCGGGAATCTCATCAAATGAAAAAAAAATTCTGAAGAACAGGGTCGGCGCCGCAGCGCCGCCCAAGTTGTAGTCCCCAGCGTTGCAGCGCCTGCTCGGGGAAAGAACCCTGCATAGGGGGCGCTACAGCACCGCCTGGAAAGGTAAACTTGGCGCCGCAGCACCGAGGCAGGGGAAATGTTGATGCAAGCCAGCGTTGCAGCACCGACTTTAAGCCTAAGTCTGGCGCCGCAACGCCCTTAAGGGAAATTTTTCTGACATGAATGTTTATTAAACTAGCTTGCTACATGGTAATTATGGGGCAAACATATGGTTAATATTCATGAAGATAAATCACTTAAACAACATGTTTAAGAATGGTTTTATGAATTAAACGTTGACAAAAAGTATTTAAATTTAAAACTCGAAAACCAATAATGTAAACGGTGAATCGTAATCAAGTTGGGATCGTGCCTTAAGGTTACATAACATATGGTTAATATTCATGAAAATAAATCAAGTTTAAGAGTTCTTGCATGAGTACAATAGTTCATACAAGTGGGGACACTTGTATAATAAAAGAAAATAATGCTAAATAATAAACGAATGAAATAAGATTCCATAATATAAGAATAATTTCATAAACGAATCATGGATATCATTACGGATATGAATAATTGACAATAATTATTCATGAACATGCTTTGTATTTGATAATTTATATTGAGTTGGTAACTAGCATAATATATACCTGTATGCACGAAATAAAAATAGTGCATAAGGTTTAGATACTTACTTACTAAGATCCATTGCATAAAGTAAATGCATAAAGTAGAGATACTTGCCTTGATTGCTGTTTACTGCTACGTAGTATAGCTTAACCTTTTATCTTTAATACGAAGTCCCATCATCAATAGAATTATTCTTTTAATTAGAATAATACAACTTAACACATAATACTGCTTAAACATGTTGTCACATATTCGCATTAGTTATTAAAACACATAAGAATGTATACCTAGTCAAACTATGTCTATTTGGTTTGTGTTCGGTATCGTTTCGGCATCCCGATTGCATTATAGGATAATTAACGAATTTCTTTTCAATGAAACTTTGTTCAAGAACTTAAATGTTATATTAGATAATTTAATTATCATTTATAATATTTTTCCAAACATTAAAATTATTTATAATGATTTTTCAAACACTTATATCATTTTTAATGATTTAATGGCTAAATAATTTTATTATCATTAATATTTAAATAATTTGAAATATTAATGAAATTCATGTCAACACCTTAAAAGTTATTTATTATAACATAAAAACATTTTTAAAACCTTAATATTACCTTTGAATAATTTTTAAGATATTAAAATTATTTTTAAATAATTACCATTAATATTAAAATATTAATGTATTTCATTTTCAAATATTAAAAGTAATTTATTATAACTTAAAATATTTTTAAAATATTAATATTACTTTCAAATGATTTTTAAAGATATAAAAATCATTTTTAAATAATTACCATTAATATTTAAATATTAATGTTATTCATATCAAAATATTAAAAGTTATTTATTAGAACTTAAAAATATTTTTAAAACATTTATTTCACTTGAAATGATTTATAAAACATTAAAATTATTTTTAAATAATTTATTTAATATAATTATTAAATAAATTTATTTTCATTAATATTAAAATATTAATGAAATTCTTATCAAAATATTAAAAGTTATTTATTATAACTTAAAATACTTTTTAAAACTTTAATATTATTTTTAAATGATTTTTAAAATATTAAAACCATTTTTAACTAATTTATTTAATATAATTATTAAATAAATTAAATATCATTAATATTTAATTAAATTAAAATATTAATAAAATTTATGTCAAAATATTAAAAGTTACTTTTTATAACTTAAAATAATTTTATGAATTTTTAATAATTAATTTCTATTTATTTTAATTATTTTTAATTTTCAATCCGTCGTTACACGCCGGTCAACGTGCTAAGGCTCCGTTTGACCGAATTTTTCTGGCAATCCATTTGGTTTCTGGGCTGTTAGGTTTTATCAGGTTGTAGTGTTAGTGTAGTACTACCCACCTATGTTCATTTCACAACCTAAAAACATCTACACATGATTCAGTGGCCGGTCAAACCAACCACCCAAAGCTATTTTTGAAAATCTAGGTTGCCCAGAAACAACTGGTCAATGCCGGTCAACGCTATTTCGGTCCTTATATCGTGCAGGTTGTTCATGTTTTAGGTGGTTTAGACGTCGGGCCTTGTAGAGTAACTATCAAGGTATTCGGTTCGAGCACTTATAGAGTCTAGGTATCATCAAGCATTACGATCCAAGGCTCTAAATATCCTGTTAGACCACTGCCCTGGATTTCTGGGTTACCCAGAATCACCATCAGATCGGTCAACCATATTTGACCCTTAATAACTTTGGATTCGTGTATTGCTAATGTTTTACAGTGCTCTAGTGGTGTAGACCTTATACCAAGGTACAATCTTACTAACACATAACATCCAAACAGACTGACAAGCGAGAGATCAAGGCGTTCAAACTCGACTGTCAGGCGTGTTCTTCAGTTTTCTGGGTTACCCCAGAAAGCGTAAAGTCATGCTCAGTCAACGTGTTTTGGCCAATTATATCTACCAATCTGTTATTCTGATTATCATTAAACCACTTCCAGTCAATTAACAACATAACAGACTATCACTATCAACCTTTAACACATCTAAACAATAAACAGGTAGAGATCTACGAGGGCTGACATTCACTGTCAGACCCTGTTCTCCAATTTAGGCAGGTTTGCTTAAATCTTGATTTTCATGCACTTAGATGTTATAGGTCTATGATTTATCATCATAGATCACTAAATAACATTATATAACATACATATAAACAACCAAACACATAATCTACTGAGATCTTAAAGATCTAGCATGAATTAGGGTTTATACCTTCTAGAGCAATCTTTTGATTTCTGATCTTTGATCTGTTCTTAGTTGATGTAGGGGGTGTTCTTAACTTTATTTTGGACTGACTACCTCTCAAAATTTTGTGGGTCTAGAGAGAGAAAGAGACTTTGCTTGTGTTTGAGAAATACATGAAGTGTAAGTTTTCTTTACTTTCTTTACTTGCTATCCTATGGATTCAATGAATCAAGGCTGGGCTAGGTGTCATTTTTCGATTGATACACTTGATTTTCAGCATGTGATAAAATCCTAGCAAGTGTTGAGTCATAGATTTTGTAAAGATTTGCAAGCTACTAAATAAAATAACTCCAAAAAAGTTACTTTAGTAAACTAATAAATAATTTTAAGGGTATTCTTGTCATTCCACACATTTCTAGGGTTTAACCCTTAGGTTTTAACCCTTAGGGTTTGTCAAATAATTCTAGAGTTTGAAAAATTAAGTTTAAGGTTTAATAAAAATTTAATTAAAATGTCCTAATTTAAAATTAAGGTTTTCAAATAATAGTTAGGATTTTCTATTTGAAAATAAGGATTTCTTGATATTGTTAGGGTTCCCAAATTATGAATTAGGGTTTCCTAATCATTTTTCTTAAGCACATAATTTACACACTTTCATTTAAATACAAACATAATCAATTACTATGTTTAATATTTAAATTTAAAAAATAAATAAATTCTTAACATGTATTCATATAATTATGTCAATAATCATAATTATAATTAAAATCCATAATCATTAATCGTATTAATATACTTACATATATTTGAATACAAATATAGTTAATAATCATATTTAATATTCAAATTCCTTAAAAAAATAATTACTTATTATTCATAATATAAATATACTTTTCTTTTAAATACAATTATACAATAATTATATTAATCATGAAATTCCATAACATATATCAAAATTTAGAGTTTCGATCTATAATCACACTTTACCTTATATATCATTCTTAGTTAAGTTAAAATAATTAACTTAACTAACCTTGATAAATTGATATAATAAAAGAATTATTACAATAATTTTAAGAATCATTTCATATATTATTTAAATAATATATTAATCATATCTTAATAGAAAATAAATAATAAAATATTTTTACTACAAAATTAATTTATTATAAGAATATAATTTAAAATCATCAACAATTCCTTTTTTGAAAAATTTATTCGAAATCATTCATGCACTAAATAAATATATATTTATCACATATACACATATGCTTTACCTTGCACACATTCCCACATTTATTTTAATAAAAAAAAATTATACGCAAAATTTCTTATTTAATTATATCGACATCTTGGGTTATTACATTCGCCCTCCCTTATAAGGATTCCGTCCCCGGAATCACCGTTTCCAAACTTATACACACAAGTATAAATAACATATGTGACGCCCCCAGAATAGGTCCAGTCAACCCAACTCATTCTGAGTCGCCAAACACATGGTACAGAATCCAAATACAATCTTTTATAACATAAGGTCGTGAAAAATACGACCAGACACTGTGAGTGTCAATACAAACATCTAGAAAATATAAACATTCAACTAAGTCATCATTACAATTATTATCACACTATATAAAAATAGTGAGGACTAATACTGCTCTAACTCGGACCATCACTCTATCCCCCGACTCGTCCCTGCGACATTCTTATTTTCTGAAGAGTACAATTGATAAAAAGGGTGAGCTTAACTAGCCCAGTAAAGAATATTATGACTAAGATAATAAAGAATAATTTATCTTTAGTCTTCAACAAATCAGATAAAATATTATGGACCACAAGTTTTAGATCAACAACTGCAGCGAAAATAACAATGCATCAGAAGAATTAAGTAGAAAATAATGTCTACTATCTTCTATGATTTGAAAGTCCATAATCAATATTTTATCCATGTAACATCAATCAATATATATCTTGAATCAAATATTCATCTTTGCACTTCGAGCCAAAGATATTCATCAGGTAATCATTCATCTTCGCACTACAGGCCAAAGATATTCATCAAATAATCATCCATCTTTGTACTACAGGCCAAAGATATTCTTTTGTATCACCATTTAAGACTAAAGATGATGAAAAATATTTTTAAAAAAACGAATCCAATGAGATAAAGGACAAAAATTAGGGATACGTAATTTAGTTTATCCAAGTTCAAGAATACTCCATAATAATTAATTGTGGAACAAAATTCAAGAATGAAGATCAAAACTTGGATCCAATCAAAGATAGGAACCATAATAGCCAACTTGGACAAAGAATTTTTTTTTAATTTTTTGTGAATAGTACCGTATTCGTGAATAATGCCGTATAAGTGAATAGTGTCGTATATGTGAATAGTGTCGTATATGTTAATAGTAACTCTACTATGAAAATGTAAAAATTTCACAATAAAATTCATACCAATATTTCGGTGTCATGATATTGAAAGAAATACCATCATTTTTGAAAAAAATAGCATCCTTTACCTCAAAAGAACAGTACTTCGAACTAAAATATCGGATATAATACTGAAAGAAACTTGCACTGAATAGTAACACTCAAAGTATCAAAATACTCACAAAAATACGCTCGATATTATAGAGAGAGAAAACTTCTAATTCTGGTGTGATTTTCAAATTCTAACTAAGCATCCTATTTATAGAAAAATGCTTAGAATGCCAAAATATAAAATTTAATAAAATAATATTTTTTAAAAAAACAAATTCACGCCCACCTCTTGACTAAAATCCATCAGCCATCAGTAGGGCCCACCTCCAATTAAAAAAATGTTTTTCTTAAAAAAAATATATTTAACCCTAAAAATCATTTTCGACCCAAAATTCTAGAACTTCAATAATTCATGAAAAATAACCCTTTTATCAGAAAAATACAAATCTGATGTCCTTTTCATAGAAAATTTAATTCTCTACAACTTTGTAGAAGAAAGTTTTTCCAAATTCCAAACAAAAATTGTCCGAAATCTATAAACGGATGATTTTTCACACCGAAATACTGATAAAAATACCTCATTACTAATTCCTTCTTTTATATCCACAAAAATAAATATTTCTTTATCATATAAATCAATAATTAATTATTCACAAATAATATTACAGAACTACAATACTGACAACCAGGTCGTTCCCAAGAAAGAGGGGGCCTTCCGATAAGGATTTCTCCTTACTAGCGCGCAATTAAATAACCCCTCCTAGTCAGAACTTCCTTAGACATTGCCAATAATGTTATCTAATAATATTATTCAAATAATATGAATTATTGATCTGATAATGAAAAATATTGTGAAGTGACAATTATTGAATTAACAATAACATAAAAATACTGTGCAATACCGTGTGCTATTGTGCAACAACGCGTATTACTTTACTTTACCTACCAGGTATTCCAACAGTGTTAACGGTAACAACTATGCCGTTATTTATAAAATACTTATTCTTGTCATTTTCTTCATCCGACAATTTTCCGTTTTGGGCCCACAAATGGCTGCACCGTCGTACGAATATTCTCCGACAACAAGAATATTCCACGACCAAACGAATATTCTCCGACAACAATGAATATTTTATAACCATTTGCTTATTTAAAATATTTGCGCATTTTATCCATAACATTCCACATTATCAAATTAACCCCTGACTATTTCAAAATAATATATAGAGGAAATTTAATTTTTTATTCATAAAAGTTGGGGTCTTATAACCTCCCCTCCTTATGAAATTTTGTCCTCGAAATTGACATGCGTACCTGGTGTTTCGAAAAGGTGAGGATACCTCGCTTTTATTTTCGATTCCAACTCCCAGGTCATTTCCTCAATAGCATGGTTCCTCCACAAAACTTTGACTTGTTGTATAACCTTTGTGTGTAGGACATGCTCCTTCCTATCCAAAATCTTGACAAGTACCTCCTCGTACGTTAAATCTTCGTCTATCTCGTCCGATTCTAACTCAATAATGTGGCTCGGGTCTGTGAAACACGTTATGAACACGAGACATGCTTGGAGGTAATGCGAGTCTATAGGCCACATTTCCTACTCGATCAAGAATCTCAAATGAACCAATGAATCGTGGATTGAGCTTTCCTCTCTTCCCAAACCTCGTAACTCCTTTTCACGGAGCAACACGTAACAATACATAGTCCCCAACATTAAATTCCACGTCCTTTTGATGAAGATCCACATAACTCTTTTGTCGATTTTGTGCCGTTTGTATACGTTGTCGGATCATTTGGATATTTTTCGTTGTCATACGTACTAACTCCAGTCGCAATAATGTTGCCTCACCCACCTCATCCCAACATACTGGAGAACGACACTTTTTCCCATACAACGCCTCGAATGGAGCCACACCTATACTTGCCTGATAACTGTTATTGTAGGAGAATTCCACCAATGGTAGGTACTTATCCCAAATTCCTTTGAAGTCTAGAACACAGAGTCTCAATAGATCTTCAAGAGTTTGAATAGTCCTTTCTGATTACCCGTCCGTTTGAGGATGATATGCCTAACTGAATCGTAAGTCCGTGCCCATAGCTTTCTACAAGCTAACCCAAAATAGTGAAGTAAATCTTGGGTCACAATCCGAAACTATGGATACTGGCATGTCATGCAACCTCACAATATCATTCACGTACATACGAGCAAGTCGTTCAAGGGAATAGGTCTCCCATATCGTCAAGAAATGAGCAGGCTTGGTTAATCTATCAACAATAACCCAAATCGCATCTATGGCTTGAGAAACCTTGGGAAGACCCGTAACGAAATCCATGGTAATGTGTTCCCATTTCCATTTTAGAATCTCTAGTGTTTGCAATGGACCCTTCGGCACTTGATGCTCCTTCTTTACACTTTGACAAGTTAAACATCTTGAAATAAACTCCACGATCTCTCTCTTCATATTGCTCCACCAAAATGTATGTCCAAGATCACGATACATTTTGGTACTCCCAGGATGGATTACAAACGGTGTGTTGTGTGCCTCCATCATGATTCTATACTTCAAATCAAAATCGTTAGGAACATAAAGTCTGGAGTTGACTCGGAGTATTCCTTCTTTATCGATTTTTGCTTCTGGAACCGCACCTTCTTGCACCTTCTTCTTCATCTTCATTAGCTCCGGATCCGTAGCTTGAGCAGCTTTAACTTTATCAATCAAAGCTGGTTCTACGCCTATACTTGACATCATCGCACTCGTTCCCGCATATGATCTTCTACTCAAAGCGTCAGCTACCACGTTCGCTTTTCCTGGATGGTATTAGATGGTATAATCGTAATCTTTCAACAGCTCAAGCCAACATCGTTGCCGCATGTTGGGTTCCTTCTAAGTGAAAAAATATTTAAGGCTCTTCTGAACCGTATAAATCTCCACTTTCTCCCCATACAGGTAGTGTCTCCAGATCTTCAACGCGAAAATAACTGCCGCCAACTCTAGATCATGAGTAGGATAATTCCTCTCATACTCCTTGAGTTGTCGTGAGGCATAGGCTATGACTTTCCCATGTTACATGAGAACACATCCTAACCCTTTGCCCAAAGCATAGCTGTAGATAACAAATCCATCCGAACCAGATGGTATTGTCTGAACAGGTGCCGAGATAAATCTCCTCTTGAGCTCTTGGAAGCTCTTCTCGCATTCCTCGCTCCAAACAAATTTTATATCTTTCCAAGTCAACTGAGTTAATGGAGTAGCGATTTGAGAAAATCCCTCTACGAACCTCCGATAATAACCAGCTAAGCCCAGAAAGCTACGCACTTCGATCGCCGACTTTGGTTGCTCCCAACTTTGTATTGCTTCAATCTTCGCCGGGTCAACAGATACTCCATGTTTCGATACCACGTGCCCAAGGAATGTTACTTCCTTAAGCCAGAACTCGCATTTCTTCAACTTAGCATGTAACTTGTTTTCACTAAGTCTTTGAAGTACCAGCTTCAAGTGGTGCTCATGATCTTCACGGCTTTTGGAATAGATGAGGATGTCATCAATAAAGACAACCACGAACTGATCCAAATATTCCTTGAATACACGATTCATCATATCCATGAAAGCAGCAGGAGCATTAGTCAATGCAAAAGATATGACTAAGAACTCATAATGCCCGTACCGAGTTCTGAAGGCAGTCTTCAGAATATCCTCAATTTTAATCTTCAGCTGATGATATCCAGAACGAAGATCGATCTCTGAAAAGAATTATGCTCCTTGCAACTGATCGAACAGGTCATCAATACGATGTAGCGGATACCTATTCTTGATGGTGACATGGTTTAACTCCTGATAGTCAATACAAAGTCGCATACTCCCGTCTTTCTTCTTTACGAATAAAACAGGAGCACCTCAAGAAGACGTACTAGGACGAATGAAACCGATGTCCAACAACTCCTGTAGTTGGACCTTTAGCTCCTGAAATTCAATAGGAGCCATTCGATATGGAGTTTTAGAAATGGGTTTTGTACCGGGCTCAAGGTCAATAAAGAATTCAACTTCACGTTCTGGGAGTAGACCGGGAAGTTTTTCAGGAAATACATCATGAAACTCATTAACAACAGAAATATTATTGAAATCTGACGTATTTTGGTTTAGATCAGTGACATGAGCTAAGAAAGCTTGACATCCGTTTTTCAATAAACGAATAGCTTTATGACTTGAAATGACATTGACTGATTTTAGTGGTTTGGTTGTTTGGATTGGCACAACAGGTTGGTTAGGAATATAAAAACTAACATTCTTACGAAAACAATCAATTTTGGCATGGTAAGTGGTTAACCAGTCAATTCCTAAAATCACGTCAAATGCAAGTATTTTCAAAGATATAAGATCAACAGGTAAGGTAAGGGTACCAACCTAAATCAAGCAAGATTTGTAAACTGTAGATGTACCAAAGGTTTCTCCTAACTGAGTTTCAACAGATAAGTCAAAGTCTAACTTCTTAGGTGTCAAATTTAATCGTTGAGCACAAGCAGGTGAAATAAAAAAATAGGTAGCACCGGTATCTAACAAGGTGTAAACTTTGCAAGAGTTTATGATTAGCTTACCCGTAATCACCTTATGTGGGTTCCTCGCATTTTGGGGCTATCACGACAAACGCTCTTCCAGGAACCACCGACTTTGACTTGTCCAAAATCGCCTTTGGAATCACCACCCCCGCTGGACATGGTTTTGCTATAAGCTAATCTCGAGCTATATGTCCTTCTTTTCCACAGTTATAGCATGCTTTGAATTGTTGTGGGCAGTTTGGGCTGATGTGTCCCTCTTTCCCGCATTTATAGCATACGACCGGTGGTCGTTCTCCTCCCCTAGAAACAGTTGATGCTGGTACTGATGTCGACGTCTTCACGTTCTCATTGTTGTACCTTTTCTTCTTGAAATCTCCCCCCGATTTGCTTCTTCTACTATCATGGCCACGATTACCACTGGAGTGGTTACCGCTTCTGTCATACTTTCCTCCCCGCTGGTTGTCATTGCTCCAATGACTGCTGCCACCGGTACGACCCTGATTGTGGTCCCTCGGTTGAACAGACTCATTATCCCGCTCTAATAATTAAGCCATGTTCACAACATCTGAATATAATTATTTTTTTTGAGAAATGAGGTATTGACGTATTTCGGGTTTCAAACCTCTCAGAAACATCCGCGTCATACGTTCCTCATTCTCTACCAAATGAGGTGCAAACCTGGACAACTCCGCGAACTTAGCCTCGTACTGGGACACAGTCATGTTATTTTGTTCTAGTCTGATAAACTCTACCTCCTTCATATGATGAATACTTTCAGGAAAGTACTTGTCAGTAAATAGTTTCTGGAACGCTTCCCAAGACATCTTGAGTGCGGCAAGCTGGGTACGCTTCACAGACTCTCACCAGTAATTTGCCTCTCCACGGAACATAAAGGTGGCGAATGAAACCTTCTGTTCCTCTGTGCATCCCAAGACATCAAATATCTTGGTAATTTGCTTAACCCACGTCTTTGCCTTGATTGGATCTGGCTTTCCCTGAAACTCTGGTGGTCCCAACTCTTTGAACTGCTTGGCAGTGACAATTCGCGTGTTGTTATTATCTCCACCTGTATTTTGCACACAAGTCTCCCTCGTCTGGTTTTGCATGAACTGCAAAAAGCTTCTAAACATCTCATCGTTTATCGTCTGATTAGTGTTGTTTACAGGATGAACATTGCCTTCCTGTTGCACGTTCTCCTAGTTGGTGATTAAAGGTGTCTCCACGGTCTCATTCACTCCATTGTTAACATTCTTAGCTGCTATTCTCAAATACTGTCATAAAACAAGGGTTAATTAAATAAATTAACATATCACATAATAACCCTATGCTCCGACTGACCATTTAAATACCACATAAGCTTAGGTAGGATATACTAGTGAAGGATTTACTTGTCTCTCCCCTCCTAGTTCTATTCCCCAATCTCCGCCAGAGATCATATCCCTAAGCTCTGATATTAACTGTGACGCCCCCAGAATAGGTTCAGTCAACACAACCCATTCTGAGTCGCCAAACACATGGTACAGAATTCAAATACAATCTTTTATAACACAAGGTCGTGAAAAATACGACCAGACACTGTGAGTGTTAATACAAACATCTAGAAAATATAAACATTCAACTAAGTCATCATTACAATTATTATCACACTATATAAAAATAGTGAGGACTACTACTGCTCTAACTCAGACCATCACTCTGTCCCCTGACTCGTCCCTGCGACATTCTCATTTTCTGAAGAGGACAATAGATGAAAAGGGTGAGCTCAACTAGCCCAGTAAAGAATATTATGACTAAGATAATAAAGAACAATTTATCGTTAGTCTTCAACAAATCAGATAAAATATTATGGACCACAAGTTTTAGATCAACAACTGCAGCGAAAATAACAATGCATCAGAAGAATTAAGTAGGAAATAATGTCTACTATCTTCTATGATTTGAAAGTCCATAATCAATATTTTATCCTTGTAACATCAATCAATATATATCTTTAATCAAATATTCATCTTTGACTACGGGCTAAAGATATTCATCAGGTAATCATTCATCTTTGCACTACAGGCCAAAGATATTCATCAAATAATCATCCATATTTGCACTACAGGCCAAATATATTCTTTTGTATCACCATTTAAGACTGAAGATGATGAAAAATATTTTTAAAAAAACGAATCCAATGAGATAAAGGACAAAAATTAGGGATTCGTAATTTAGTTTATCCAAGTTCAAGAATACTCCATAATAATTAATTGTGGAGCAAAATTCAAAAATAAAGATCAAAACTTGGATCTAATCAAAGATAGGAACCATAATAGCCAACATGGACAAAGAAATTTTTTTTTAATTTTTTTGTGAATAGTGCCGTATTCGTGAATAGTGCCGTATACGTGAATAGTAACTCCAATATGAAAAGGTAAAAATTTCACAATAAAATTTATACCAATATTTTGGTGTCATGATATTGAAAGAAATAACATCATTTTTGAAAAAAATAACATCCCTTACCTCAAAAGAACAGTACTTCGAACTGAAATATCGGATATAATACTGAAAGAAACTTGCACTGAATAGTTGATATGTGGTATTTATATCACATATCAGATTCGCTCAAGCTTAAGACGCTGCTTGTTTTTTGTTATTTATTGTGCTTTTGCATATATTTTATTGTTATTATGCTCTCCCTGTTTGATGCAGGGCTTTTTGAGTCATCTCCAGCTTGCATGGGGCAAATGTGTCATTTTCTACACTCTGGCGCAGCAGCGCCAGAGCCTAGCCTTTAGCTCGCGCCGCAGCGCCGCCCCCATGGCCATGCTGATGTAATCTGGCGCTGCAGCGGCCTCAGTACTTCTCAATCTCGCGCTGCAGCGTGAGTGGCGCCGCAGCGCCACCAAGTAGTGTATACTCCGCGCCGCAGCGTCACCTCCGGTGTCTAGACTGGTTCGTTTTTAATGACCTAAAAGGGAGGAAAAAAGTCAGACAGACAAGGCGGCTAGGAAGGAAAAAAAAGAGACAGAATAGATATCTGGAGATTCTAGAGCAGAGACAAGCATTATTTTCTTTGGGAGAATAGTTATTGCATCATAGATAGCTCAGAAGTCCACGAAGAAGAGAAGACTTGGAGACAGAAAACCCTACAACAGGAGTTTTCTTATTCCAAATCTCTAAGTTATTTGTGTATTACTGAGCAATGTTGAATGTGATAGAAATTTGTATTAGCACCATGGTTATGAACTAATACCTTTTTAGGATTGCAATGTAACCTAGTGTTTAGCCTAATTAACTTTCTCTCCTATTTATATTAATGAATCATTTTGGGAATGGGTTATTGTATTTCTTGCTTATTGACTAAATGCTTGACAGAGTTTTTGGTAGTGATATTAATGGATATTGAAGATTGGACATTAATATCTGGCTTTTAAAATACAATAACACTTGTTATGCCCTTGTCTAAAGGAATGTGTGCATAAACTGCTAAATAGGATAGACATATCTCTATTTGCCTTGTGTAGTCTTGAGACTAATCTTATTGACCCTAGTCTAGTTATTTTCATCGATAGACATATTGTGATTCATCTAGCTAGGGGTGTGCATTTGGCCTTCGACAGAAGCTTATGCGTAGTTCATTTCTCGGCTGGCCATTCCTTGATTTGTTTGTTTTGTGGAGAGTTAGGAGATTAGGCGATGCGTTAGGGGAATTGCAATCCTAGCTTGTCTCCCTATTACATCTATTTCTCCCGCTTCCTTTAGTTGTAATCGCATAGCTTAAAATACCACCTCCAATCAATTGTTTAGATAAGACAGTAAAGAACTTACATTAGTATTTGATTTGCATTTAAGACTTCGTCCTCGTGGGTACGACATCCTACTTATCTTATATTACTTGTTGACCGCGTATACTTGCGCGTTAATTGTCGTTACATAAATCGGACAACAAGTTTTTGGCGCCGTTGCCGGGGACTTAGTAATATTTGTTATCAATATTAAAGCTAAGTCATTACGATCTTAATTTAGACTAATTTTATCTGTTTAATTTTCTTTTCAGGTGATCTCAACGGCGTATGCCACCTCGAAGGGGTCGGAATATAATACCTCTCGATCCCGAGGTTGATAGAACGTATAGATGCCTGCAGAGAGAAAAAGCTCAGGGCATAAATACTCCTGTTACAATGGCTGAGGAACTTCAGAAATCTTTAAGGGAGCATGCTATGCCTCACATCGCAGATTTGCAAGCGAGCATTCTTAGGCCCGCAATCCAAGCAAACAATTTTGAAATCAAGTCGGGCACCATCCAAATGTGCTCCAATATTCAGTTTGGGGGATTACCAAATGATGACCCCAATGATCACTTGATGAACTTCTTGGAGATCTGCGATACGTTTAAATGCAACGGAGTGACTGACAATGCCATCAGATTGTGATTGTTTCCCTTCACTTTGAAGGACAAGGCCAAGAGCTGGCTACATTCACTTCCGTCAGGCTCCATAACCACATGGGATGACCTGGCTCAAAAGTTCGTGGCAAAGTTCTTCCCACCCGCTAAAACCGCCAGGCTCAGGCACGAAATTACCTCTTTTATTCAATTTGAGTCAGAGTCTTTGTACGACTCATGGGAGCGATTTAAGGATCTTCTAAGAAAATGCCCCCACCATGGACTGCCAGAATGGCTTCCCATCCAGACATTCTATAATGGGTTATCTGGAGCTACTCGATCGAGTATTGATGCCGCTTCTGGAGGAGCGTTCATGTCTAAGCATCACACAGCGGGGTATGAATTGGTGGAAACAATGGCGGCCAATAATTATCAATGGCCAAATGATAGGCAAGCCCCTAGAAGAGAAGCAGGAATATATGAGGTAGATCCAGTCACGCAATTAGCGGCTCAGGTTGCAGCGCTAACTAAAAGACTTGACACCATGGGAGCGCAAGCTGTGGAGAATGTTCAGAGTGTCGCATTGTTGTGTGAATTGTGTCAAGGGAGCCACACAACTGATCAGTGTGCCATAAGCCCTGAGTCAGTTCAATTTGTTTCCAACTACGGGAGGCAGCAAAACACAAGTCTCCCTACTCATTATCATCCGGGCTTGAGGAATCATCCGAACTTGTCTTGGGGCAACACAAATAGCAATCAAGCACAACCACCGACCACCAGGCCTAATTTCTCAAACCCTCCCGGTTTTCAAGTTCAAAATCAGTTCAACCAACAACCACAGAGTTCTCATAATCAGTTCCACCATCCACCACCTCATCAGGAAAGAAAACCTAGTTTGGAAGATCTCCTGTCTCGATATATTGCCCAAAATGAGACAAGGAGCAGTAATCAAGAGGCTTCCATCCGGAACCTTGAAGTCCAAATGGGACAGTTGGCCTCTGCTTTGAATAGTCGACCGCAAGGCACATTGCCGAGTGACACTGATGTCAACCCGAAACGGGATGGGAAGGAACACTGCAAAGCAGTTACACTCCGAAGTGGGAAAACTATAAATGAAAAGGGTGGAGAGAGTCCTGTAGTGCAAGAAGAAGTGACTTTAGAGGAATCTATTGTGGAGCAAAGTGATGATAAGCCTGGGGGTGAGGTAAATGCTCAAGAAAGCCCTTCATCACCAACCCCTACAGTGAACACAGCTAGTCCTCCTATCCCGCAGTTGCCATTCCCCCAGCGCATGCAGAAACAAAAGCTTGATAAGCAATTTTCTAAGTTTTTAGAAGTTTTCAAGAAGCTTCACATAAACATCCCATTTGCAGAGGCGTTGGAGCAAATGCCGAGCTATGTTAAATTCATGAAAGACATATTGTCGAAGAAGAGGAAAATGGGAGATTATGAAACAGTGGCTCTGACTGAGGAATGCAGTGCTATTTTACAGAACAAGCTCCCGCCAAAACTGAAAGATCCTGGAAGTTTCACGATCCCATGCACTATCGGGGATCAATTCATTGGCAAGGCCTTATGTGATTTGGGGGCGAGTATAAATTTGATGCCTCTGTCAATATATAAGAAACTTGGACTGAATGAAGCCAAACCCACAAGTGTTACTTTGCAATTGGCGGATAGATCTCTCACGTACCCGAAGGGGATAGTAGAGGATGTGCTTGTTAAGGTGGACAAGTTAATCTTCCCAGCGGACTTTATTGTCTTGGATTTTGAAGAAGACAGGGAGGTCCCGATAATACTGGGTAGACCATTCTTAGCAACGGGGAGAACCCTTATAGATGTGCAGAAAGGGGAACTGACTATGAGAGTACAGGATCAGGAAGTGACTTTCAATGTGTTTAGGGCAATGAAATATCAGAACACCCCTGAAGACTGCTTTCAGATTAAAGTGCTTGATGATGCAGTCAGGGAAGTATTCTCAGAAACATGCATGACAGACCCTTTAGAAGCTACACTAAGAGGTACCAGAGCTGATGAAGAGGGCACCCATGTTGAATTTGCTAACTGGCTGGACGCACCCCAGAGATCTACACAGTTCCAAAGACAGTTTGAGTCGCTGAATGATCCAAAAGCATCTACTTCCAAAGCCCAACCATCTGTTGTAGAACCTCCTGTCCTCGAGTTAAAGCCCCTGCCCAATCATCTGAGGTATGCATACTTGGGGAATTCTTCCACTTTACCTGTTATAATATCTGCATCTTTAGATGAAGGCCAGGAAGAGAAGCTACTGCTAGTGCTTAAACAGTATAAAACGGCACTGGGGTGGTCGATTTCAGACATTAAAGGGATCAGTCCATCCCTTTGTATGCACAAAATCCTACTGGAGGAAGGATCCAAGCCGACCATTGAACATCAGAGGCGGTTGAACCCAATAATGAAGGAGGTGGTCCGGAAGGAAATCATTAAGCTACTAGATGCGGGCATTATATACCCTATCTCGGACAGTCCTTGGGTCAGTCCCATTCAATGTGTGCCAAAAAAGGGCGGTATGACAGTAGTAGCTAATGAGAATAACGAGTTGATTCCAACCAGAACGGTGACTGGATGGAGGGTATGTATGGACTACAGAAAGTTAAACAAGTCAACCTGTAAGGATCACTTCCCTTTGCCATTTATTGATCAGATGCTCGATAGACATGCTGGGCATGCCTTCTACTGTCTGCTAGATGGTTATTCTGGCTATAATCAAATTTCTATTTCTCCCGAAGATCAGGAGAAAACAACGTTCACATGTCCGTATGGGACCTTTGCCTTTCGAAAAATGTCCTTTGGGTTGTGTAACGCTCCTGCAACATTCCAACGTTGCATGATGTCCATCTTCTCTGACATGGTCGAAAAGACCCTCGAGGTTTTCATGGACGATTTTTCTGTATTCGGGAGTTCATTTGATAACTGTCTGGTGAATTTGACTGCCGTTCTCCAAAGATGTGTTGAGACTAATCTTGTATTGAATTAGGAGAAGTGCCACTTCATGGTAAAAGAGGGCATTATTCTGGGCCACAGAGTATCTGATGGTGGTATTGAGGTAGACAAGGCTAAAATTGATGTCATCAATAGTCTACCACCGCCTACATCAGTGAAAGGGGTTAGGAGTTTTCTTGGGCATGCAGGTTTCTATAGGCGGTTTATCAAGGACTTCTCAAGGATAACAAAACCGCTATGTTCACTATTGGAAAAGGATATGCCTTTTCAGTTTGATGAAGCCTGCCTTAGAGCATTTGAACTATTGAAGGAAAAACTCATTTCGACTCCTAATGTGGTAGCTCCTGATTGGACTTTCCCTTTTGAGCTCATGTGTGACGCCAGCGATTTTGCAATTGGGGCAGTGTTGGGGCAGAGAAGGGACAAAGTGTTCCACACGATCTACTATTCCAGCAAAACATTAACTGATGCTCAGTTAAATTACACCACAACCGAGAAAGAATTGCTGGCAGTGGTTTATGCTTTCGACAAATTTCGTTCCTACCTAATTGGAACGAAAGTGACCGTGTACACAGACCATTCAGCCATTAAATATCTGATAGAGAAAAAAGATGCAAAGCCTAGGCTGATAAGGTGGGTCCTTCTTCTACAGGAGTTTGATCTGGAGATCCGCGACAAGAAGGGGACAGAAAACCAGGTAGCAGATCACTTGGCAAGGTTGGAAAACCCTCCTCATTCGGGAGACGCAATCAAAGACATCAATGATTTCTTCCTGGATGAACAACTGTTTGGCGTCCAAAGTAAAGCCCCGTGGTATGCGGACTTTGCGAATTTCGTCGCTTGTCAAGTGCTTCCTCCCATCTTGAGCTATCAACAAAGGAAGAAATTCCTACATGATGCAAAACAATACTTTTGGGATGAGCCCTTTTTATTCAAACAGTGTTCAGATCAGATTCTGCGGAGATGTTTGCCAGAGGAGGAAATCGAAGGTGTGCTCCATCATTGTCATTCCTCTAATTATGGAGGACATTTTGGGGGCCAAAGAACTGCTGCTAAAGTACTCCAATCTGGGTTTTACTGGCCTACCCTGTTCAAAGATGCACACCTATATGTGTTGCACTGCGATAGATGCCAAAGGGTAGGAACCATCTCAAAAAGGCATGAATTACCGCTGCAAAATATCCTTGAAGTAGAGTTGTTTGATGTATGGGGTATTGACTTCATGGGACCATTCCCGTCGTCCTACAACAATCTTTATATTCTTGTAGCGGTTGATTATGTCTCCAAATGGGTAGAAGCAGTCGCCTTGCCTTCTAATGATGCTAAGGTGGTGCTTAATTTCTTAAGGAAAAATATTTTCACTCGCTTCGGCACTCCTCGGGCAATAATCAGTGATGAAGGGTCACATTTTTGCAACAAATATTTTGAAGCCCTTCTTGCTAAGTATGGGGTGACCCATAAAATAGCCACAGGTTATCATCCGCAGACAAGTGGCCAAGCAGAGATCTCTAATCGAGAGGTTAAGCGTATCTTGGAGAAGATCGTTAATCCTAATCGGAAGGACTGGTCAAAGAAGCTTGATGATGCCTTGTGGGCATACCGCACCACTTACAAAACGCCTATCGGAATGTCTCCGTATAGGCTTGTTTATGGCAAGGCTTGTCATCTTCCTGTGGAGCTAGAGCACAACGCATATTGGGCTATCCAAAAGCTAAATTTCGATATGGATGCAGCAGGTGAACGAAGATTATTACAACTCAATGAATCAGACGAGTTTCATCTGCACGCATATGAAAACGCTAAGTTGTATAAGGAAAAGACAAAGCGGTGGCATGACAAGAAAATTGTCGAAAGGAACTTCGAACAAGGCCAGAAGGTGCTTCTTTTTAACTGGCGGCTGAAATTATTCCCAGGGAAGTTGAAGTCCCGATGGTCGGGGTCGTTCACCATTGCTAAAGTGTATCCTCATGGGGCTATTGAGGTCGAAGACCCTCATTCAGACAAAACCTTCAAAGTCAATGGACAACGTTTGAAACACTATTGGGGCGGTGAGGTCGATCGACAAAACACCTCCATCACCTTGGGAGACCCGGTGTAAGGCGGGGCGAAAGTCAAGCCGACGACTCTAAATCAAGCTCTTGATGGGGAGGCAACCCCATCTCAGTATCAAAAATATCCTTGTGGTTTTATTTAGTGTTGTTTTCTTTAGTTATCATTAGTGCAATTGTTTTTCTTTTCCTTAGAATTTTTGTAGATGTTAATTTAGTGTGTTAGTATGTAGTTTAATAGTTTGTATAATTGTAAGTATGATTGCTTTGTCTAGAAGTTTATCTGGGTATTGATTCAGGTTTTGGGTAGTGCAGGAAAAGAAAACACAGTGCTCGCGCCGCAGCGCCAGGAGCTAGTCTGAGTTTCGCGCCGCAGCCCCAATAACCACGCCGCAGCGCCAGATCCTTTATAATTTTTTGCGCCGCGGCGCCGGCATATGGTGGAAGCTACTGGAGAGTTGCGCCGCAGCGTCCGAATGTCCCGCCGCAGCGTCAGGATGTCACGCCGCAGCGCTGAAAATGACGCCGCAGCGCCAAGAAGCCCCACTGTAACGCCGCAGCACCGAGAATGACGCCGCAACGTCAAAAAGAACCTATCCCGCGCCGCAGCGCCATGCACCACGCCGCAGCGCCATTACCGTATTTTTAAGTTTAATTGAGGCTTTTGGGTTCAGTTTGCAGTGTTCCTCTTTTCTCTCTCACACATCTCCCTTTCTCCCAACGAGTGCGGCAAATCAACCGTCACTCCCAATTCGGTTTCTGAGAGTTTGGGGCCTTCAACCGTCGTGCAGTTATTCTCCCTCATTCTATTAATAAGCAAACCATGGTAAGGGATTTCTTCAGAGCAGAGTTTGTTTTGTTCGGTTGTTATTTATCTTTCTGTTGTCCTTTAGTTTTGTTGGCTATGGGTTCCAAGCGTCCTCGCACTAGTATAGGTCCTCCTCCGTCTTCCAGAACTCCTCCTCCACTTTGGGATGCTGTAAAATTCCCGAGTGAGGAAGCATGGAAGCGATATGCCCAAAATTTCTCAAAGAGGAGTTTGGTGCCAGAAAGAGGACTAAGGCCAGATGACAAGATGGACGGCGATATGAATTCAATGATTGTAACTATGAAATGGGTTCACTTCACCAAGCCGCCCGAATCTGCAGTTATTTCAGTGGTAAAGGAATTCTATGCAAATGCTAATGCCGATGGTCCTGCTTCGGTGCCAGTTCGGGGTAAGTTGATCAAATATGACAGTCGAACAATCAATGCTGTGTATGGGACTCCAAACTACGAGGGTAAGGATTATCTGGAGTCTGGGATGCGGAGTTACAATACTGATGAGATTATAGCAAAGCTCTGCAAGCCTGGTACCGTGTGGAAAACCAATGAATTCCACGGTGAAAAGACCTCTTTCCCCCATCAAGCCTTGAGCCGTTATGGTAAGGCATGGTACTCCTTTATTTGTGCCAATATCATGCCAACACGCCACCTGAGCGATGTAACAAGGGAGAGGGCAGTACTGCTTTATGCAATTGTCATGGGGCTGAAAGTTGATGTGGGGGTTCTTATCCAGGATTCAATTAAAAAGGCCATTAGGAGCAACGTCAATTCCGGCCTCCCTCATCCTTCTCTGATCACATGCCTATGCAAAAGGACGGGTGTGGTATGGGAGAAAGACGACATCACTCAGCCGCCTATGGCTGTCATTGATCATCACGTTATAGCCCGTTATGGAGTATGGGATGGGGGACCTCCGTCACACCCAAAGGGTCAAGGATATTTACCGGGGCCTCTGCCGCCTCCCTCATCGGAAGCTGGTACCTCCGCTCAAGTGCCTGAGCCCCCATCTTCTGAGGCTATGCCACCCAGGGCCTTGGCAGAGATCTTAAGCAGTCTTAATTTTCTCCACAGCAAGGTTGATACAGTGGCTCAATGGCAGAGCCAATTCAATCATTATCATGCGGAGTTTGCAAATACAGTGTCCAGTATCTATTATGCTCAAGGAGGAGACGATGCAGAGTCCATGCCCTTTCAATTTCCAGAGCCTCCTCTCTTTGCGCCTTATCCTCCACCATTTCCAGCCACAGGAGAGGATCGCGAGGAGGAGCCAGCGGATGCCAATGTTGAAGCCGGTGATGATGGCGGAGGTGATGGTGCTCCAGAGGGTGAAGGCCAGTGAGGTCATTGGCAAATTTCAAGCTTGGGGGAGATTTCCTGTTTTAAGTTTTTTATATATGAGTTGCTGTCATGTTTCTTTTGGGCGGTTTAGCCCCTGACTATCTATTTTTCTTTTATGCTATGTTTGTGGATGTTTTTGGTTTATTTTGGGATGCATGTTATGATGCAGTGGTGCGTTGGTTGTATTAGGTATATTAATGAATGTTTGGTTTATAATATTTAATTGCTTGTGTTTTATTTTTGTATATAGTATTTTACTTTCGCTTTAGCTTTCTTGTAAATTTTTGGTTGTATGGTTTATTAGCCATATTTTAGGGAGTGTGCAGATTTTTGGTTTACTTGATGCCATGTGTTATGGTTTCTCCTTATTTGGGCAGGGTCATGCCTATTTTAGTTGGTTTTCCCTCCTTTTTAACCCCCTTCTGTAACTGTGAATATGTTGGGTGAGGGTGTTTTAGCTGTCAATTTTTTGATCGTGGCTAATGACAAGCGCCATGTAGTTATGGTTGTCTCTTAGAGTTGTGTCAAGCATGTATGAGTTAGGGGTTGTGAATCGATAAGTCGAGACTGTTTTTGATCCGTCCTTCTTAACAAGATGCCGATCAACTGTTTTAACCAATGTTTTTTAGATTTTACGTCGCGCGTTTATTGCTTTGGGAGTATGTTCATTCTTATAAACTTTCATTTCTGCAAGGTAATAAAGGGCTTGGGTGCTTTTAAAATAAAATGAATTGAAAAGGAGATTGATTATCGAAAGTCTTGCGGTGGGTCGAGATGGAGCGTAAAACGCACTCGCCCATAAACGCAGGACCGATGTTGAGATGGAGCATAAAATGCACTCGTCAAATAATCTTCAGATTTCGTAAAGTCTAATTTGGCTTATGTTGATTACGTGGCCTTTGCTGCTCGAGTGATTAGATTCTTAGGGGTGTTCTACGCCTAGTGCCCTAAAGCCGTCTGGCTTGGGAGTCACTGATCAAAAGCTCATTTATGGGTAGCTCTGTCTAGCCTAAGGTAATTAAGGACTGTCTGAGTCAGATTTTTGTTGTCTTCATGCTAGAGCCTTTTGATCTTTTCCTGTGCTTGCATCCTAGTCTTAATGCTTGTTGATTGTTTAAGTTGCGTAGTGTGCATATTGTTTTTAGCAATCGACTGTGCGAGTTTTTTTTGAGCTATGTTTAGTTAGGATGGTTGATCTTCACACGCATAGAGTGGATCGAGTACAGTCTCATGCTTGCAAATCCGATTTAAAGCCCCTTTCATGTCATTGATTGTCCTATTCTGAGAGAGGCTCTATAAGTACGCTTTGAAGCCGTGGTATTATTCTATAGTTGTAGTTCCCATTCGCGTCTTCCGGTAGTGTGGGTGTGGATGATAGATAGTTTGCTTGAGGGCAAGCAAATGCTTAAGTTTGGGGGTATCTGATATGTGGTATTTATATCACATATCAGATTCGCTCAAGCTTAAGACGCTGCTTGTTTTTTGTTATTTATTGTGCTTTTGCATATATTTTGTTGTTATTATGCTCTCCCTGTTTGATGCAGGGCTTTTTGAGTCATCTCCAGCTTGCAGGGGGCAAATGTGTCATTTTCTACACTCTGGCGCAGCAGCGCCAGAGCCTAGCCTTTAGCTCGCGCCGCAACGCCGCCCCCATGGCCATGCTGATGTAATCTGGCGCTGCAGCGGCCTCAGTACTTCTCAATCTCGCGCTGCAGCGTGAGTGGCGCCGCAGCGCCACCAAGTAGTGTATACTCCGCGCCGCAGCGTCACCTCCGGTGTCTAGACTGGTTCGTTTTTAATGACCTAAAAGGGAGGAAAAAAGTCAGACAGACAAGGCGGCTAGGAAGGAAAAAAAAGAGACAGAATAGATATCTGGAGATTCTAGAGCAGAAACAAGCATTATTTTCTTTGGGAGAATAGTTATTGCATCATAGACAGCTCAGAAGTCCACGAAGAAGAGAAGACTTGGAGACAGAAAACCCTACAACAGGAGTTTTCTTATTCCAAATCTCTAAGTTATTTGTGTATTACTGAGCAATGTTGAATGTGATAGAAATTTGTATTAGCACCATGGTTATGAACTAATACCTTTTTAGGATTGCAATGTAACCTAGTGTTTAGCCTAATTAACTTTCTCTCCTATTTATATTAATGAATCATTTTGGGAATGGGTTATTGTATTTCTTGCTTATTGACTAAATGCTTGACAGAGTTTTTGGTAGTGATATTAATGGATATTGAAGATTGGACATTAATATCTGGCTTTTAAAATACAATAACACTTGTTATGCCCTTGTCTAAAGGAATGTGTGCATAAACTGCTAAATAGGATAGACATATCTCTATTTGCCTTATGTAGTCTTGAGACTAATCTTATTGACCCTAGTCTAGTTATTTTCATCGATAGACATATTGTGATTCATCTAGCTAGGGGTGTGCATTTGGCCTTCGACAGAAGCTTATGCGTAGTTCATTTCTCGGCTGGCCATTCCTTGATTTGTTTGTTTTGTGGAGAGTTAGGAGATTAGGCTATGCGTTAGGGGAATTGCAATCCTAGCTTGTCTCCCTATTACATCTATTTCTCCCGCTTCCTTTAGTTGTAATCGCATAGTTTAAAATACCACCTCCAATCAATTGTTTAGATAAGACAGTAAAGAACTTACATTAGTATTTGATTTGCATTTAAGACTTCGTCCTCGTGGGTACGACATCCTACTTATCTTATATTACTTGTTGACCGCGTATACTTGCGCGTTAATTGTCGTTACATAAATCGGACAACAATAGTAACACTCAAAGTATCGAAATACTCACAAAAATACGCTCGATATTATAGAGAGAAAATTTCTGATTCTGGTGTGATTTTCAAATTATAACTAAACACCCTATTTATAGAAAAATGCTTAGAACGCCAAAACAGAAAATTTAATAAAATAATATTTTTAAAAAAAAAATTCACGCCCACCTCTTGACTAAAATCCATCAGCCACCAATGGGGCCCACCTCCCATTAAAAAAATATTTTTAACCCCAAAAATCACGTCCGACCCAAAATTCTAGAACTTCAATAATTCATGAAAAAAAAACCATTTTATTAGAAAAATATAAATTTAATGTCCTTTCCATAGAAAATTTAATTCTCTACAACTTTGTAGAAGAATGTTTTTCCAAATTCTAAATATAAATTGTCCGAAATCTATAAACGGATGATTTTTCACACCAAAATACTGATAAAAACACCTCATCACTAATTCCTTCTTTTATATCTACAAAAATAAATATTTTCTCATCATATAAATCAATAATTAATTATTCACAAATAATATTACAGAACTATAATATTGACAACCAGGTCGTTCCCAAGAAAGAGGGGGCCTTCCGATAAGGATTTCTCCTTACTGGCGCGCAATTAAATAACCCCTCCTAGTCAGAACTTCCTTAGACATTGCCAATAATGTTATCTAATAATATTATTCAAATAATATGAATTATTGATCTGATAATGGAAAATACTGTGCAGTGTCAATTATTAAATTAACAATAATATAAAAATACTGTGCAATACTGTGTGCTCCTGTGCAACAACGCGTATTACTTTACTTTACCCACCGGGTATTCCAACAGTGTTAACGGTAACAACTACGCTGTTATTTATAAAAAACTTAATCTTGTCATTTTCTTCATCCGATAATTTTTCGTTATGGAGCCCACAAATGGCTGCGCCGTCGTACGAATATTCTCCGACAGCAAGAATATTCCACGACCAAACGAATATTCCCCTACAACAATGAATATTTTATAACCACTTGCTTATTTAAAATATTTGCGCATTTTACCCATAACATTCCACATTATCAAATTAACCCCTGACTATTTTAAAATAATATATAGAGGAAATTTAATTTTTTATTCATAAAAGTTAGGGTCTTACAACATATACATTCATTGTAAGTAGATCTCGATCTGATTCGATCGAACTGATCTTCAACTATTCAGCATAAAGTTTATCTATCTAATTAAACGGAAATTTGATTTCTAATAGAACTCAAATTCCTCCTTCAAAATTTTTTAATAAAACGATTTATTATTTATAAGAAAACCATATATATAAAAAAAAATTATTTGAATAATACCTGGAATTCCATCCCCGGCTGCTACCGTATCTCGAACCGTCATATTGAAGGTCCTCGCAGTTGGGTTGCTTGTCAGAGTTGGATAAGTGATTGCTAGCTTTCCACCGCTTTTTCAAGCATTCGCATTTCCCCCATCGGCATTTCTTTTCGGACAATCCTTTGCCATATGATCAGTTAATTCGCAGATGAAACAACCACTATTCTTTCTTGGATTGGGGCAATTAGAAGAGATGTGTCCCTCTTGCCCGCACTTGTAGCACACAAACTTTCTTTTAAGATACTCACCTGAGTGATTCTTCCCGCAATTTCCACACAGTTCAACCTTTATCCTTATTTCACCTTGACTATTACTAGTACTTCCAGAATTTGTCCACTTTCTTTTCCCACTTGCACTTCCACTGTTTCCTTCAACCTTTACTTTTCCTTCGACGTTATCCTTATTCTTCTTTTCCTTATTATAGAGGCTCATGGCCTCACTTCTTCCTTCGGCAATGGTAGCTTTTTCCAATAACGATCCAAATGAGTTAATCTGCAGCACTACAACCTTGTTGTAGATCTAGGGGTTTAGGCCATGTTCGAATCTTCTTGCCTTCCTTGCCTCCGTATTCACTTATTGTGGAGCGAACTTAGCTAATTTGTTAAACTTTGCGGCGTATTCTGAGATGGTCATATTTTCTTATTTCAATTCAAGAAATCAAACATCCATCCTGTCCTGCATACTAGACGAGAAGTAATTCTCGAAGAACAGTTCCTTAAACCTTGTCCATATCACCACTTTTGCTCCGGCTCGAGTTTGATTAGCCTCCCACCAGAAGTTCGCTTCCCCTTTCATCATGTAGGTAGGAAAAGCTTTCTTTTGCTCCTCCGCTACCCTAGCAATAACAAACGCTTTTTCTATTTTCTTTACCTAAGTTTGGGCTTCTATAGGGTCATTCGTTCCCTTGAATTCAGGCGGTCCTACTTCCTTGAAGTCTTTGAAGTTCGCCAATTAATTATCTGGCAGATTTTTGGCTGCTGGTGCTCTAGTCTTCATTGCTTGTGCCAACATATTAGCAAAATTTTGCATTGGGTCTACATTAGCTCCTCCATCATTAACAGGTTCTTCTACTCTTTGGTTTCGTTTTCGTCTTCTAGGCGGCATTATCTAGTTAAACAAAATATTAATGTTATTATCTTATCGTTCATATACCATTATTAATGGTATCATAAAAGATAGAATATAAAATTATATATTTAGACCAATTCAGTTTGCTGGATTCCCAAATTCAACTTGCCGAATTAACAAATTGTCATTTAATCAATATACTATCTTAACATATAATAATATCATAACATTTATATACATTCAAACAGTACATAGTACTTTTCATTACACAGCACAGACTGCCATAGTCACTTACTATCCCTTAGTGGTAACAAAAGTCGGGATTCATCGTGATACTTATGCAAAAGTAATACATTTCACACCTATACATACCATATCACATTCCATACATAATCCTAATTTACTTATCCTATTCCTTTCCTACGCCTTCACTAGATCTTGGACAAGCCTTTGCCTGATGACCTATCAACCCACATACAAAACATACGCATTGCTTCGGATCAAGGCAATGAGATGAGATATGTCCTTCATGTCCACAATTATAGCATACTTTCTGTCCTTTCATAGATACGCCTTCATGTTACCGATTACAGTTCGCACACGTTCCTACTTTCTTGAAGTTCCCTTGATTAAAATTATAATTTCCTAAATCACGGTCATTCATTTTGCTTTTCCTTTTCTGGCTTGGAGCTGCACACGATTTGCTGCATTTGGCTCCCATCTATTCAATTTGAACCTTCAACTTATCTTATTCTTCCATTGTTTCGATTAACGCCTTTTGCAACTGGCAATTTAATAGCCTTTCCATTTCCAACAACATTTCTAAACATAACAACTTGTTTATTAGATTCTGCCCTTCATTGATCCTTGCCAGCTCCAACTTCAGTGTCTGAATCACTATCTGTCAATAACACCATTTCTGGTTCTGGTTCTATGTTTTCCAAAATGATTACTTCATCTTGGTTGCTTTCAGGAGGAGTGATTTGCTCATTCTTTACGACATGAGAGTCTTCTAATCCTTTCCTTCCTGACATCTATACACAAATTATCTTGATTAGTACATAATATATACACATAACAAATAATAGTTTATATAAATTACTTTTATTTCATTTTACGATGAATTTCCTTAATTCATCTCCTTTAAACTCTATTTGAGTTATTTGTTCTTCAATGCTTCTATCTAGCTTAAGGTTATAGTATAAGGTATTCCCCACCTAAGGTTTCTAACCTAAAGCTCTGATACCAACCAGTGACGCCCCCAAATCCGAGTACTTGAAACCCGAACTTGGTGCTACACGATATCATTTCTTTGAGCGGAATAATATAAGTAATAAACTTAATATATATATATATATATATATCAAAGTTGTCTAATCCCAGGTACACGACCTTTAAAGTATTACATTACATGATAGATAATAAATATTATTGTCTTAATAAAGTCTAACTATTACACAAGATACCATAAAACTTATTCCATCAGCTTTCCTTTTCCTTTGTTTTTGCCAGAGCCTTCTGGTTGATCACACTTAGCTGAAAACATTTAATTTAAAGCAAGAATGAGCATTCAATTGCTCAACAAGTAATAGTAGAAAATAAACATCAGCTGAAAGAAATAAATATTTTCTTTGAGGTATACTTCTACAACGAATCAATAGCTGTGAAGTCATTTGAAACAATTCTGAATAATATATCAAATCGTTTAAAATTTTGAAATGACGTAGAGACTATAAATGTTGAGCGGTCAATGGACCATGAACTTTTATTTTTCATTTTTGAAAAGGTTTAAACAGAAATTCATCTGCAAACCGCTCTGGTCTTACGGACATGTAAGGTGATCAGCCCCGTTATGTCCTGTATTGATCAATATTTTCTGTTTGAACGATAATTTCTTTCACTCTGTTCGCCGTGGGCATATAAACAATTTCCCCATTACCGGTTGTTCATACTCAATCTGGAGTCCAAACTAAACAATTCAGTTGGACGACTTTATCATAAACAATAATATTCAACAGTACAATTCAAACTATGTCTAGCCGAGTCAAATAGCTTAGACAGTCTTTAAACAATAAATACATACCGAAGTTTAATAGTATATAACAGAATTTGTCATATCAATGAATTTCAAGTTTCAGAGTTCTTGCATGAGTACAGCAGTTCATACAAGTGGGGACACTTGTATAATAAAAGACAATAATGATAAATAATAAACGAATGAAATAAGATTCCACAATATAAGAATAATTTCATAAACGAATAATGGATATCATTACGGATATGAATAATTGACAATAATTATTCATGAACATGCTTTGTATTTGATAATTTATATTGAGTTGGTAACTAGCATAATAGATACCTATCTGCACGAAATAAAAATAGTGCATAAGGTTTAGATACTTACTTACTAAGATCCATTGCATAAAGTAAATGCATATGGTAGAGATACTCGCCTTGATCGCTGTTTACTGTTACGTAGTATAACTTAAGCTTTTATCTTTAATACGAAGTCCTATCATCAATAGAATTATTCTTTTAATTATACTAATACAACTTAACACATAATACTGCTTAAACATGTTGCCACATATTCATATTAGTTATTAAAACACATAAAAACGTATACCTAGTCAAACTATGTCTATTTGATATGAGTTCGGTATCGTTTCGGCGTCCCGATTGCATTATCGGATAATTAATGAAATTTGTTTTCAATAAAACTTTGTTCAAGAACTTAAATATTATATTAGATAATTTAATTATAATTTATAATATTTTTCCAAACATTAAAATTATTTATAATAATTTTTCAAACACTTATATCATTTTTAATGATTTAATGGCTAAATAATTTCATTATCATTAATATTTAAATAATTTGAAATATTATTAAAATTCATGTCAACACCTTAAAAGTTATTTATTATAACCTAAAAATATTTTTAAAACCTTAATATTACCTTTAAATAATTTTTAAGATATTAAAATTATTTTTAAATAATTATCATTAATATTAAAATATTAATGTATTTCATTTTCAAATATTGAAATTTATTTATTATAACTTAAAACATTTTTAAAATATTAATATTACTTTCAAATGATTTTTAAAGATATAAAAATTATTTTTAAATAATTATCATTAATATTTAAATATTAATTCTATTCATATCAAAATATTAAAAGTTATTTATTATAACTTAAAAATATTTTTAAAATATTTATTTCACTTTTAAATGATTTATAAAATATTAAAATCATTTTTAAATAATTTATTTAATACAATTATTAAATAAATTTATTATCATTAATATTAAAATATTAATGAAATTCTTATCAAAATATTAAAAGTTATTTATTATAACTTAAAATACTTTTTAAAACTTTAATATCATTTTTAAATAATTTTTAAAATATTAAAACCATTTTTAACTAATTTATTTAATATAATTATTAAATAAATTAAATATCATTAATATTTAATTAAATTAAAATATTAACGAAATTTGTGTCAAAATATTAAAAGTTAATTTTTATAACTTAAAATAATTTTTAAAATAATTTTATGAATTTCTAATAATTAATTTCTATTTATTTTAATTATTTTTAATTATCAATATGTCGGTATATGTGTTCTTGGCTGTCATCAAGCATCACGATCCAAGCCTCTAAATATCCTATTAGACCACTGCCCTGGATTTCTGGGTTACCCAGAATCACCATCATATCGGTCAACCATATTTGACCCTTAATAACTTTCGATTTGTGTATTGCTAATGCTTTACAGTGCTCTAGTGGTGTAGACCTTATACCAAGGTACAATCTTACAAACACATAACATCCAAACAGACTGACAGGCGAGAGATCAAGGCGGTCAAACTCGACTGTCAGGCGTGTTCTTCTGTTTTCTGAGTTACCCAGAAAACGTAAAGTCATGCTCGGTCAACGAGTTTTAACCAATTATGTCTACCAATCTGTTATTCTTATTATCATTAAACCACTTCCAGACGATTAACAACATAACAGACTATCACTATCAACCTTTAACACATCTAAACAATAAACAGGTAGAGATCTACGAGGGCTGACATTCACTGTCAGACCCTGTTTTCCAATTTAGGCAGTTTTGCTTAAATCTTGATTTTCATGCACTTAGATGTTATAGGTCTATGATTTATCATCATAGATCACTAAATAACATTATATAACATACATATAAACAACCAAACACATAATCTACTAAGATCTTAAAGATCTAGCATGAATTAGGGTTTATACCTTCTTGAGCAATCTTTTGATTTCTGATCTTTGATCTGTTCTTGGTTGATGTAGGGGGTGTTCTTAACTTTATTTTGGACTGACTACCTCTCAAAATTTCGTGGGTCTATAGAGAGAAAGAGATTTGGCTTGTGTTTGAGAAATACATGAAGTGTAAGTTTTCTTTACTTGCTATCCTATGGATTCAATGAATCAAGGTTGGGCTAGGTGTCCTTTTTCGGTTTATACACTTGATTTTCAGCATGTGATAAAATCCTAGCAAGTGTTGAGTCATAGATTTTGTAAAGATTTGCAAGCTACTAAATAAAATAACTCCAAAAAAGTTACTTTAGTAAACTAATATATAATTTTAAGGGTATTCTTGTCATCCCACACATTTTTAAGGTTTAACCCTTAGGTTTTAATCCTTAAGGTTTGTCAAATAATTCTAGGGTTTGAAAAATTAATTTTAAGGTTTAATAAAAATTTAATTAAAATGTCCTAATTTAAAATTAGGATTTTCAAATAATAGTTAGGGTTTTCTATTTGAAAATTAGGGTTTTTTGATATTATTAGGGTTCCCAAATTGTGAATTAGGTTTTCCTAATCATTTTTCTTAATCACATAATTTACACACTTTCATTTAAATACAAACATAATCAATTACTATGTTTAATATTTAAATTTAAAAAATAAATAAATTCTTAACATGTATTCAGATAATTATGTCAATAATCATAATTATAATTAAAATTCATAATCATAAATCGTATTAAAATACTTACATATATTTGAATACAAATATAGTTAATAATCATATTTAATATTCAAATTCCTTAAGAAACTAATTTTTTATTATTCATAATATAAATATACTTTCCTTTTAAATACAATTATACAATAATTATATTAATCATGAAATTCCATAACATAGATCAAAAATTAGGGTTTCGATCTATAATCATACTTTACCTTATATATCATTCTTAGTTAAATTAAAATAATTAACTTAACTAACCTTGATAAATTGATATATTAAAATAATTATTACAATAATTCTAAGAATTATTTTATATATTATTGAAATAATATATTAATCATATCTTAATGGAAAATAAATAATAAAATATTTTTACTACAAAATTAATTTATTATAAGAATATAATTTATAATCATCAACAAATCCTTTTTCGAAAAATTTATTTGAAATCATTCATGCACTAAATAAATATATATTTATCACATATACACATATGTTTTACCTTGCACACATTCCCACATTTATTTTAATTATAATAATAAAAATTTATACACAAAATTTATATTTAATTATATCGACATCTTGGGTTATTATATTCACCCTCCCTTATAAGGATTCCGTTCTCGGAATCACTGTTTCCAAATGTATACCCACAAAGATAAATAACATACGCATTCATTACAAGTAGATCTCGATCTGATTCAATCGAACTGATCTTCAACTATTCAGCATAAAGTTTGTCTATCTGATTAAACGGAAATTTGATTTCTAATAGAACTCAAATTCCTCCTTCAAAATTTTTTAATAAAACGATTTATTATTTATAAGAAAACCATATATAAGAAGAAAAAAAATTATTCGAATAATACCTAGAATTTCATCTCCGGCTGCTACCGTATCTCGAACCGTCATATAGAAGGTCCTCGCAGTTGGCTTGCTTGTCGGAGTTGGAAAAGTGATTGCAAGCTTTCCACCGCTTTTTCTAGCATTCGCATTTCCCCTATCGACGTTTCTTTTTGGACAATCCTTTGCCATATGATCAGTTGATCCGCAGATGAAACAACCACTATTCTTTCTTGGATTGGGGCAATTAGGATAGATGTGTTCCTCTTGCCCGCACTTGTAGCACACAAACTTTCTTTTAAGATACTCACCTGAGTGATTCTTCCCATAATTTCCACACGGTTCAACCTTTTTCCTTATTTCACCTTGACTATTACCAGTACTTCCAGAATTTATCCACTTTCTTTTTCCACTTGCACTTCCATTGTTTTCTTTAACTTTTACTTTTCCTTAGACCTTACCCTTATTCTTCTTTTCCTTATTAAAGAGGCTCATGGCCTCACTTACTGTAACGACCCCAAAATTAATACAATACAACTCTCGGCATCGGTCGTTAACAATACATCCTTATTCAGACTTTACATCATTAATCCATGATATAATCACTAAAAATACGAAATATTTAAAACTTTTATATTATTCCTTCTTTATTATCCCTGAATCTCAACCTTTATCATTACATAACTTTGATTCAACCTTATTTCATGAATCGATTCGTCAGAGTTATTATAAACTAAAACTTACAACCATATTCAATAACCTTATACATCGATTAAAATTTAAACTTTACAACTCAACATCTGTTAGGCATCATACATTATCAAGTACATTATCTGATACCTTAAACAGGGTCCAAAATAAAAATAATTCAGCCAAAGTATATAAATCTTCATGCGTTACATCTGATTCATTTCTTTCAAGTAGCACATAGCGTTACCTTGAATCCTTAACCTGCAAAAGTGATTATTTGCAAGAATGAGCTCGACAGCTCAGCAAGATCTAACAGCTTTCATGCATCACATAGCACATAAATACATGCTCAACATACATCTCATAATAATTAAAGTAACATGGCATACATGCTTTACTTCACATAACAAATATAAAGATTGAGTTCCTTACTCAATCAACATTCTTTAATCAATCAATGTAGTCATAAATTGAGTTTAACATTTCATGCTTACAATATATATACAACATATCATACTCTTTACAAAACAATTTAAAACAGTTCATCATCAAGTTCACGTAGAAAATAGGAACTGAAAGACTTGCCTTTACCGGTGTTTTACCAACACGCTAATATTTCGCGTCCTTGCACAACCTACACTGTATGTGAGATTGATAATAAACAAAATCAATACTCAATCTCATGGTCAAATTTATTCTAAAACCTTACTTTATCTTATTATCCTTTATAATGTCTTTATATACATCTAACTGTGTTTTATATGCAACTCGGTTTTATTTTCATTTTCATCATCACACATGCTAGACTATCGCACTTGTAGTTTAATGTGCGTATATCACACCATTTTATCATACCACTTTGGTTTCAAAAATGCATATTCAACACATTGTTTACATGTTTAATTTTCCTTTAAAAATTAAAAATCGCCCTTTTCGATTTCTTTCCATTATTATTCTTGTATTATCATATTTTCATACTTAGATACACAAAACACCCAATATTAGCCACTACTTAGACACTTTGTATACCAAAGTTTAGAAACACTATTACTCTTAGGCATTTTATCGAGCACGTTATGTGCACACATTAACTTATCTCAACTCTTGATCTTAAATGGTTAATTATGCATAGAATGTGATAACACATATCTATACTCATTACATATGTCAAAACATATTGTTAATCATCAAAATATACCATCACCCAAAATCTTAATTCAAACAGAATTATAAAACTCATCTTCACAATTTCTTTAACAAAACGTTGTTTTCGTTTTTAACGTAACTCCTTCGTTACATGTCCGTTTTTGTTCCTTCTTATATAGAATTAACTCTTACTCAGTGTACTACAACCTCATCTAGGCCTTACAGTCAGACCCTTATCCATCTGAAACAGATTCTGCAATTTCATTAACTAGTCCAGAAAATTTCATTTTCTGGACAGCCTTACTAAACAATTTATTTCGGACATGATCCGGTCCATAAAATGGCTCAATCTAGCGTGTCTGGCTAGTAAACTTCCATATCTACAACTTTTCAGTTTAAAGTTTCTTCAGATTCAAAACACACGAATTTATATGAATTTTTCAAAGTCAGAAACCGTAACAGTTTTGATTTTCTGGGCAGATTGTTTTCCCTTCGGACCAGCAGTACTAAAACAGACACTGCCAGAAATCTACAAGGAGTTTTCATGTGATTCCACTTTCAGAATATAGCTTACTTCCATAGCTTCGATTTGATATAAGGCTCACTTTCTAACTCATTATACCCAAAGAGGTATGAATTTCACAAGATCTGTCCACAATTACTCAAAACCTACGAATTTTGTTCTTCAAATTTTCTTTCCATTTCATTTTCTTTCTTGAATCCTCTTGTTTGATTCTTGATAATCCAAGATTAAACCAATACAAACAAGGTTAAGCATGATCTACTACCCTAGATCTTATAAAAACATAAATCTACCCACAAAAATCAAAGATTAAACAAGGGTGTAGAAGTTACCTTCTTCTAGCTTTTTCTTCTTCTTCTTCCATGGCTTCTTCTTCTCCTTCTAGCTTCTCTCAATCCCTCTGTTTCTCTCTATCTCTCTCAATTTCTCTATCTCTCTATTTCTCTCTTCCACAAAGACTCTTGCTCTAAAAGAAAAACTCTAGGATTTCTTCTTGTGTAACTCCTCATTTGAGTAATAGTTATGTAATTAATTAATATAATAGTAACCCCCACTAATAACATAAGGCTTATGTTACAAAACTCTTACATGCATGACCAATATCACATTAAGCCATATTAGAAGCATAACGTCACTTTTCCATCATTAGTTAAGCAACCCAATGGTTAGGCTATTCATTATATACTATTACTACTTTACTATAACATATAACATATTTCTAATGTCACACTTAAATAATTACTTATTTTAGTAATAAACTCAATTAAACCTTACTAATTATCATTCCTATTTAACCAAAATAATTGCAATTTTATTTAACCCATTACAAACCTTCTAATTTAATTATTTAATTAAATTAGAATATTTCCATAACATTAAAGTACTAAAATACACATCATACTTAAATAAATTATTCCATACTAATTTCCATTGAATATTTATTTTATTCATTAATTCTAACACCAATATTTATTTTACTCCATAAATATTTTAACTAAAATATTTATTTTATTTGATAAATATTCTAATTATTTACGAGATTCACAATCGTATTACACTAACATATTACGTTTATATGTAACATACCTTCCTCTCTCATTTTATTAAAACAAATATATTCACAATAGTGAATTACTCACATCATTTATGAAATTTAATTCATAACAATTATAGTGCCAACAAGGCATAATAATTAAATTATATTATTTCATAATATAATATCAACTTAATTAAATTAACTAATTTTAATCAGTTAATTTCCTTTTCGTAATAATTTCATTTAACTTCTTCAAAAGTTAAATTAAATTAACTATTAAACCTCATTCTTCCAACATATGAATATATATATATATATATTTACTTACACACAAAATATGCCATAATAAGAATTTCATTCATTAAATTCTTATTTTAATAATTTTTGAAAATTCGGGTTGTCACACTTACTCCTTCGGCAATGATAGCTTTTTTCAATAACGATCCAAACGAGTTAATCTGCAGCACAACAACCTTGTTGTAGATCCAGGGTTTTAGGCCATGTTCGAATCTTCGTGCCTTCCTTGCCTCCGTATTCACTTATTGTGGAGCGAACCTAGCTAATTCTTTAAACTTTGCGGCGTATTCTAAGACGGTTATATTTTCTTGTTTCAATTCAAGAAATCTAACCTCCATCCGGTCCTGCATACTGGACAAGAAGTAATTCTCGAAGAAAAGTTCCTTAAACATTGTCCATGTCACCACTTCTGCTCCGGCTCTAGTTTGATTAGCCTCCCACCAGAAGTCCGCTTCCCATTTCATCATGTAGGTAGCAAAAGCTTTCTTTTCCTCCTCCGCTATCCTAGCAATAACAAACGCTTTTTCTATTTTCTTTACCCAAGTTTGGGCTTCTATGGGGTCAGTCGTTCCCTTGAATTCAGGCGGTCCTACTGCCTTGAAGTCTTTGAAGTTCGCCAATTGATTATTTGGCCGATTTCTGGCTGCTGGTGCTCTAGTCTTCATTGCTTGTGCCAATATATTAGCAAAATTCTGCATTGGGTCTACATTACCTCCTCCATCATTAACAAGTTCTGTAATGACCGTGAATTTTTAAATTTCATTATTAATTAAATGTGTGATTTAATTTTAATGAGTTAGTTTTGTGAGCTTATTTAAACCTTGTGTGGTTATGCGGTTATATGAGTTAGCGCCTATGCGAAATAAATGCTAGGATGATTTTAAAGGGGGTCACTAATGTTTTATTTAAATTAGTGAACTAGCCCTAAGGCTTTTTATACCAAAATAATTGATAGAAGTGCTAGTAATTAAATATTCAATTTAATTGAATGTAGTGAAAGGATTAATTGTGATTACAAAGGATGGACGATTAACGAGTAATTAATTGATAATATATCGGTTAACTATTATATTGAGAATCGAATATTAATGAGCGAAGGATTAATAAATATAATGAGATTATATTTACTTGATTAATTATTTATGCAAGCATGCGATATATTAAACCTTTAATATATGGTAGTTATCTATATTGTATATAATATAATGTAACGCATAAATGTGGATATATATTATATATATAGACTATATAGTAAGATTGATAAATTGAATATGTGCATAAGGATATGTAACAATATGTGAGCATTAATGTATACCACATTAACATATAGTAATATCAATAACAATTGTTAGTTAATAATGATTTCAATAAATTAATTGAAATTATAACCATTGTGATAATGATAATACCCAATTAAATTATAGTTGGCATTAAGGAAAATGTATATGGATTAGATGTACCCCTACTTGGTAATAGTAATTATTTATTGGGACTACATTATGACACATTAATTTATAACTTAAGTTATATGAAATGAAATGAGTATATATATTATATAACCTAAGTGATGTACTACATTACCAATTGCTGAGTTATTTGCTTGTCCCTAAATAAATGGCCCAATTCCTCTCACGTGTATAACTCATGAAGGCTAGTTTATTCCTATATGCACCAAACTCAGCATTCCTAGTTAATGATTAAGAGGGGGAGTGGGCATAACAGTGTTCTTTAACTACTCTACCAACTCATTTCATTAACCAATGTATTCATCTTTCTCCCATTAGTTTGAATTGGTGAGTAAAGGCATGGACTGTATAATGATTTGCCTATATATATAGTTTCCCTTCTTCTTCATTTCATTGCTGAGAGTTCTGTTAGCTAGGAATTTGATAGAGGGTGAGTATACTGATATTGTGAAGGAGACTAAGAGTTGTTATAGCAGTATTGAGGGAAATCACATTAACATCAAGTTCAATTAGGCAATTGCAGAGGTATAAATTTACATTTATGATCATCATTTTATGTAACTTTCAAATTCTTGATTCATTGGATTAAGCATGAAATAAATGTTAAGTTGATTGGGGAATGCTTATTAGTTGCTATGCTAGCTTACAATCATGCTAGAACTACATTGTAGTAATAAAGAATCGAATTCGTTGAGAAATTCTGATTTTTGGCTTAGCTTTCTGCAGAGCAGAAGCTACTCCAGCTCTGGTTGAGCCCCGGCGCAGCTGAGCCAGCTTTGTGCTGGGACGCAGCGTAGCTGCGCTAGGCCCTGGTTCTGAGTTCTGTTCTTCTGTTGGTTTCTGCTATATGCTAACATGTAATACCACTTAGAGCAAGCATGAGGAAATGATTAATATACATTTATGAGTACGTTAACGTGACATGAGCATATACAACTATGTTAGTACACACTATTAATGAAAAGATTTATGGTTTATAAATAAACTTAGAATTGTTAAAAGTGAACTTTGACATATACGTAATATGTGTGTTCTGACCTTGTGAGCATGATCGTATGGTCTATATTGATATGAAAAGTCAGACTAAACTATTGAACACGCACTAACATATTTGATTGAAGGTCAAGACGATTTCAGAAATGAAAAACTTAAGAACTTTGGAATGTACTTAACAAGACTTATGTCTTTTAAATTCTGTCCATATGAGAACGTTTATGTGGCTTAGTTATGTGTTCAAAGACATGTGAGTTATGATTTCAAGGCACTTTGCACATACTAAATTACCTTTGTGGACTTAGTGTAATTTTACTGAAAACTTAAGAGTTTGAAAGCTAATATCATCGATCACTATGTGAGTTATGTTATGATCATGCAAGCATGTATATTAGGATTCATTATGCCTATAGACATGGTGACGTGACAATCATTTTGGTTAAACATGGATATCACCTATGCACACGTATTCAAGAAATGAATTTTAAGTATGAACTATGTGATTAAAGTATGCATGAGTATTATTCGCACAAGCATGACTACCTAGCATTGTTTAGCCTCGCTATGTGGTATTATGACTTTAGTAGTGGACCCTTGACTCAATTTGGTTAAAGTTTAAGAATGATCGGCATTGAACCTTATAACCTTGAGTTATGGACAGAACCTTGCAATATGTGTATCTTAAACTGTATTGCATGCTTAAATTAAAGTGCTATGTGTTCAAGCCTATATTGATGCATATAGACTAGATATTCTATAGTTATTAAATCTAAGACAGGATTAGATGTTTATGGACTCAGGCATAGTAAATTGACTTATGTGAACTACATGATAAACCTATCTGATGATTAGATTCTTGTAAGTGTAAACTCATATTAGTTTGCACATACTAATTGAGAGACCGACTTGTTAATGTTAGGTCATTTCAATGCAGTTTAATTAAAGCTAGAATTATTTGTAGCTGAGCAAACAGGCAAGTATCCGAACCCGACTTTTATTGTGCAAGTATCCTAAAACCTTGCACTACTTTATTCAATGAATCTTGTAAGCAAGTTTCTTAACTTCATTTGATTTGAATGCAAGTTCCCTTTCTTACACTCTTTATTGTGCAAGTTTCCTATCCTTCTCATATTGAATTGAGCAGGTTATTATTGTATTGACAGTTATTTATTTAAGCTTGAACTTTATTTTCAAAGCATGCTTTAGGTGGTTTAATTACTTTGCAATTATTTCACATCTATCTTATTGATATTCGCACTTGGTGCACTTGAGTTCGTACAGTCTTGGACTTGTACATCATTTAAAGTTCTATAATTCTTGAACTGCGTCAAATAGAGTCTGAACCCTTGTTCGGTCAGACAATTGTATGAAATTTTATAAAAGCTATCCAAACCAATTGATGGTAGGGATTCTTATACTGAAAAGAACACCCCTTATATATAGGGGAGTACCCAGGTATCTAATATAAGATACAAACAGCAGAGTTGAATGTTATGCATATACATGGCGTACGTGAGGCTGATCCCCTCAAGTACTTATTCTGTAGCCAGTAACCAAAGGGTCAATCAGCTATTGATTCCATTGGAGTTTTATAGTTCAAAGTCTACTTGACTATCAGTTATTTTAAAAGCAATTATTATCCTTGCTTATGTTATTCATATTGTTGAATTCCTTTTCAGATATATTTCATTCATCATGATATATCCTTTATTGTTGTATTTAAACTTGCTGAGCAAACTTGTTGCTCATTCTTGCTATATCATGACTTCTATTGCAGTTAAGCCCTAGACTTCAGGGAAGGACAAGGGTAAATGAAAAATGTAGTAATAGTTTGCAAGGAGCAGACTTTACTTTATGATTAGTTTAATTACTTGTTATGTAATATGAACCCTAATGACTATTCTAGGGTATTTTTGTATGATTGTATTAAGGTTATCGAATCTTGGGACTAGTAACACCTTTTGAATGAACGACATACGCTTATTACATTCCGCTATTTAGTTATTATATGTTGTTTAGAGGTGGATATTTGTATTGTATCATGATGACAGAATCGGGGTTAGAGAACCCGGATTTGGGGGTGTCACAGGTTCTTCTACCCTTTGGTTTCGGTTTCGTCTTCTTGGCGGCAATATCTGGTTAAAACAAAATCTTAAAGTTATTATCTTATCATTCATATACCATTATTAATGGTATCATAAAAGATAGAATATAAAATTATAAATTTAGACCAATTCAGTTTGCTGGATTCCCAAATTCAGCTTGCCAAATTAACAAATTGTCATTTAATCAACATACTATCTTGACATATAATAATATCATAACATTTATATACATTCAAATAGTATATAGTAATTTTCATTACACAGCACATACTGCCATAGTCACTTACTATCCCTTAGTGGTAACAAAAGTCGAGATTCATCGAGATACTTATGCAAAAGTAATACATTTCACACCTATACATACCATATCACATTTCATACATAATCCTAATTTACTTATCCTATTCCTTTCCTACGCCTTCCCTAGATCCTGGACAAGCCTTTGCTTGATGACTTATCAACACACATACAAAACATACGCATTGCTTCAGATCAGGGCAATGAGCTGAGATATGTCCTTCACGTCCATAATTATAACATACATTCTGTCCTTTCATACATACACCTTCATGTTTCCGATTACAGTTCGCACACGTTCCTACTTTCTTGAAGTTCCGTTGATTAAAATCAGAATTTCCTAAATCACGGTCATTCATTTTTCGTTTCCCTTTCTGGCTTGGAGCTGCGCATGATTTGCTGCATTTAGCTCCCATCTGTTCAATTTGAACCTTCAACTTATCTTGTTCTTCCATTGTTTCGATTAACGCCTTTTGCAACTGGCTATTTAATAGCTTTTCCATTTCCAATAACATTTCCAAATATAACAACTTATTTATTAGATTATGCACTTTCATTGATGCTTGGCCAGCTCCAACTTCAGTTTCTGAATCACTATCTGTCAATAACACCGTTTCTGGTTCTGGTTCTATGTTTTCCAAAATAATTACTTCATCTTGGTTGCTTTCAGGCAGAGTGATTTGCTCATTCTTTACGACATGAGAGTCTTCTAATCCTTTCCTTCCTGACATCTATACACAAATTATCTTGATTAGTACATAATATATACACATAACAAACAATAGTTTATATAAATTACTTTTATTTTATTTTACGATGAATTTTCTTAATTCATCTCATTTAAACTCTATTTGAGTTATTTGTTCTTCAACACTTCTATCTAGCTTAAGGTTATAGCCTAAGGTATTCCCCACCTAACATTTTTAACCTAAAGCTCTGATACCAACAAGTGACGCCCCCAAATCCGAGTACTTGAAACACGAACTTGGTGCTACACGATATTATTTCTTTGAGCGGAATAATATAATTAACAAACTTAATATATATATATATATATATATATATAGATCAGAGTTGTCTAATCCTAGGTACACGACCCTTAAAGTATTTCATTACATGATAGATAATAAATATTATCGTCTTAATAAAGTCTAACTATTACACAAGATACCATAAAACTTATTCCATTAGCTTTCATTTCCCTTTGTTTTTTCCAGGGCCTTCTGGTTGATCACGCTTAGCTGAAAACATTTAATTTAAAGCAAGAATGAGCATTCAATTGCTCAGCAAGTAATAGCAAATAATAAACATCAGCTGAAAGAAATAAATGTTTTCTTTGAGGTATACTTCTACAACGAATCAATAGTTGTGAAATCATTTGAAACAATTCTGAATAACATATCAAATCGTTTAAAATTTTGAAATGACGTAGTGACTATAATTGCTGAGCTGACAATGGACCATGAACTTATATTTTTCATTTTTGAAAAGGTTTAAACAGAAATTCATCTACAAACCGCTCTAGTCTTACGGACATGTTAGGTGATCAGCCCCGTTATGTCCTGTATTGATCAATACTATCTGTTTGAACGATAACTTCGTTCACTCTGTTCTCCTTGGACACATAAACAATTTCCCCATTACGGGTTGTTCATACTCAGTCTGGAGTCCTAACTAAACAATTCAGTTGGACGACTTTATCATAAACAATAATATTCAATAGTACAATTCAAACTATGTCTAGCCGAGTCAAATATCTTAGACAGTCTTTAAACCTTAAATACATACCGAAGTTTAATAGTATGTAACAGGATTTGTTATATCAATGAATTTCAAGTTTAAGAGTTCTTACATGAGTACAACAGTTCATACAAGTGGGGACACTTGTATAATAAAAGACAATAATGATAAATAATAATCGAATGAAATAAGATTCCACAATATAAGAATAATTTCATAAACGAATCATGGATATCATTACGGATATGAATAATTGATAATAATTATTCATGAACATGCTTTGTATTTGATAATTTATATTAAGTTGGTAACTAGCATAATAAATACATGTCTACACGAAATAAAAATAGTGCATAAGGTTTAGATACTTACTTACTAAGATCCATTGCATAAAGTAAATGCATATAGTAGAGATACTCGCCTTGATCGCTGTTTACTGTTACGTAGTATAGCTTAAACTTTTATCTTTAATACGAAGTCTTATAATCAATAAAATTATTCTTTTAATTAGAATAATACAACTTAACACATAATAGTGCTTAAACATATTGTCACATATTCACATCAGTTATTAAAACACATAAGAACGTATACCTAGTCAAACTATGTCTATTTGGTTTGAGTTCGGTATCGTTTCTGCATCCCGATTGCATTATCGGATAATTAACGAATTTCTTTTCAATGAAGCTTTGATCAAGAACTTAAATATTATAGTAGATAATCTAATTATCATTTATAATATTTTTCCAAACATTAAAATCATTTAATGATTTTTCAAACACTTATATCATTTTTAATGATTTAATGGCTAAATAATTTTATTATCATTAATATTTAAATAATTTGAAATATTAATGAAATTCATGTCAACACCTTAAAAGTTATTTATTATAACCTAAAAATATTTTTAAAACCTTAATATTACCTTTAAATGATTTTTAAGATATTAAAATTATTTTTAAATAATTATCATTAATATTAAAATATTAATATATTTTATTTCCAAATAGTAAAAGTTATTTATTATAACTTAAAACATTTTTAAAACATTAATATTACTTTTAAATGATTTTTAAAGATATAAAAATTATTTTTAAATAATTACCATTAATATTTAAATATTAATGTTATTCATATCAAAATATTAAAAGTTATTTATTATAACTTAAAAATATTTTTAAAACATTTATTTCACTTTTAAATGATTTATAAAATATTAAAATTATTTTTAAATAATTTATTTAATATAATTATTAAATAAATTTATTATCGTTAATATTAAAATATTAATGAAATTCTTATCAAAATATTAAAAGTTACTTATTATAACTTCAAATACTTTTTAAAACTTTAATATCATTTTTAAATGATTTTTAAAATATTAAAACCATTTTTAACTAATTTATTTAATATAATTATTAAATAAATTAAATATCATTAATATTTAATTAAATTAAAATATTAATAAAATTTATGTAAAAATATTAAAAGTTACTTTTTATAACTTAAAATAATTTTTAAAATATTTTATGAATTTTTAATAATTAATTTCTATTTATTTCTATTTATTTTAATTATTTTTAATTTCCAATCCGTCGTTATAGATGTTCTTGGCTGTCATCAAGCATCACGATCCAAGCCTCTAAATATCCTATTAGACCACTGCCCTAGATTTCTGGGTTACCCAGAATCACCATCAGTGCGGTCAACCATATTTGACCCTTAATAACTTTCGATTCGTGTATTGCTAATGCTTTACAGTGCTCTAGTGGTGTAGACCTTATACCAAGGTACAATCTTACTAACACATAACATCCAAATTGACTGAGAGGCGAGAGATCAAGGCGATCAAACTCGACTGTCAGGCGTGTTCTTTAGTTTTCTGGGTTACCCAAAAAACTCAGTCAACGCGTTTTGACCAATTATATCTACCAAACTGTTATTCTTATTATCATTAAACCACTTCCAGTCGATTAACAACATAACAGACTATCACTGTCAACCTTTAACACATCTAAACAATAAACAGGTAGATATCTACGAGGGCTGACATTCACTGTCAGACCCTGTTTTTCAATTTCGGCAATTTTGCTTAAATCTTGATTTTCATGCACAGAGATGTTATGGGTTCATTATTTATCATCATAGATCACTAAATAACATTATATAACATACATATAAACAACCAAACACATAATCTACTGAGATCTTAAAGATCTAGCATAAATTAGGTTTATACCTTCTTGAGCAATCTTTTGATTTCTGATCTTTGATCTGTTATTGGTTGATGTAGGGGGTGTTCTTAACTTTATTTTGGATTGACTACCTCTCAAAATTTCATGGGTCTAGAGAGAGAAAGAGACTTGACTTGTGTTTGAAAAATACATGAAGTGTAGGTTTTCTTTACTTTCTTTACTTGCTATCCTATGGATTCAATGAATCAAGCCTGGGCTAGGTGTCATTTTTCGGCTGATACCCTTGATTTTCAGCATGTGATAAAATCCTAGCAAGTGTTGAGTCATAGATTTTTTAAAGATTTGCAAGCTACTAAATAAAATAACTCCAAAAAGGTTACTTTAGTAAACTAATAAATAATTTTAAGGGTATTCTTGTCATCCCACACATTTCTAGGTTTTAACCCTTAGGGTTTGAAAAATTAAGTTTAAGGTTTAATAAAAATTTAATTAACATGTCCTAATTTAAAATTAGGATTTTCAAATAATAGTTAGGGTTGTCTATTTTAAAATTAGGATTTTTTGATATTATTAGGTTTCCCAAAATTGTAAATTAGGGTTTCATAATCATTTTCCTTGAGCACATAATTTACACACTTTCATTTAAATACAAACATAATCAATTACTATGTTTAATATTTAAATTTAAAAAATAAATAAATTATTAACATGTATTCATATAATTATGTCAATAATCATAATTATAATTAAAATCCATAATCATAAATCGTATTAATATACTTACATATATTTGAATACAAATATAGTTAATAATCATATTTAATATTCAAATTCCTTAAGAAAATATTTTCTTATTGTTCATAATATAAATATACTTTCTTTTTAAATACAATTATACAATAATTGTATTAATCATGAAAATCCATAACATAGATCAAAATTTAGAGTTTCGATCTATAATCACACTTTACCTTATATATCATTCTTAGTCAAGTTAAAATAATTAACTTAACTAACCTTGATAAATTTATATAATAAAATAATTATTACAATAATTCTAAGACTCATTTCATATATTATTTAAATAATATATTAATCATATCTTCACGAAAAATAAATAATAAAATATTTTTACTACAAAATTAATTTATTATTAGAATATAATTTATAATCATCAATAATTTCTTTTTTGAAAAATTTATTTAAAATCATTCATGCAATAAATAAATATATATTTAACACATATACACATATGCTTTACCTTGCACACATTCCCACATTTATTTTAATAAAAATATTAATAAAAAAAATTATACGCAAAATTTTTTATTTAATTATATCGACATCTTGGGTTATTACATTAACTCTTAATCTGATTATATTACTCACATCCACAAACCTTAACTCTTAAATACATTATTAGACTCCACGAATAACGAGTTTACATACATATTCGACTTATCAATTAATCACGTAAAACCATCATTGATGTGTTAATAATCTATTTTAACATCTCATTATATGATTAATACATTTGCATGTTCATTAGATTAGGTTGCAATTGCATTTTATGGACTTGAATAATAAAATACAATTTTCTGGGCGATTCTGCTAACAGGCGCTGCGGCGCGGCCCAAAGCCTTGCAGCCTGTGCTGTGGCGCTGTGGCGCACCGAAAGGCCTGCTATGAGGCGCTGCAGCGCTATGTAGCAGTTTCAAAATCTGCAATTCGCGAATAATACAGAACAGGGCCAATAAACTCCAATTTCTTTGTTCATAGAACAAATTACTCATACCCATAAGTTCTGAACTTTACAGAAACGTTTTACAACAATCATAACAAGATTTTAACAACATAAATCACATAAATAACTAAATTTAAACTCATAAATTCAATGTTTTTTGAAAAACTCTATTTTAAACATTCTTAACGAAATCAACTTCCACGAACTCGTTTTTCAACCAAATCAGTTCATACAAGTTTTTTTCTTTTCGTTTCTACATGTATAAACATAATGAATCATCAATTTACTGGCTAACATACAATTAAGCATCAATTTTTATAAATATAATCCATATTCATATATACATATATATATTTCTCTGTAACTCAAAATTTTCTTTTTAAACATAATTTCATGAATTTGATTACTCTAAATCACATACAAATCATATAAAAACAGATTATGCATATTAATAAACATCTATAATCAAATTCTTTAACAATTAGCCATCAAAACCCATATAAAGAGAGAGCTAAGTTTTTTTTTTTTTAATGGAGAAACTCAATAACACAAGAACTAAGATTAAAAGTGAGATTATTACCTTTAATCATTGTTTAATGTGTTAGAAGATGATAGAAACTCCTCTTGATTCTCCAATTCTTCTTCCTAAATCTCAATTTCTCTCAAACTTTCTCTTTTTCTCTCTGACTTATGTTTTCCAGACTTAGCAAATATGTGAGGGAAGACTGATATAACATGTACGTATAAATTATTTGCCACAACATGGGTATCAGTTAAGTGCATCATGGCCTTAACTGCTCCCATGTTCTTAAGGCCACGTTTGGCTTGACAACTTAAAACTCCTTCCATTTATTTTAATTAACTTGTTTATTATATAGTTTATTTGTCACACTTTAATTAATCAAATTATTTTATTTAAATTCAATTAAATTAAAGCCACTATTACTCATTAAATCAAATTATCACATAATTAAAATTCTTATTTATTAATTATAAAAAATTAATAAATTGCTAATTAATTATTTAATTAATTAGAATAATGTTACATTATTTAATAACTCATTTAATTTAATAATCTCAATTAAATTCACACTTTGAACTATAAAATTATCCAACATTAAGTTAATTAGTGTAACATATTTAATTAAATTAATCTACCACAATTCCATCAAATATTCATTTAACTCAATAAATAAATCAATAAAAATATTTATTTAATTAAATAAATAAATATTTAAAATTAAATACAAAAATCTCGTTCGTCACATCCTTCCCTCCTTAAAAAGGTTTTGTCCCCAGAATCACAACTCAATAAATTCGTTCCGTTACAGATCCTCATCGTGAGAAGATGGAGTTTGAAGTCGGTTCGTATGTCTTTCTAAAGGTGTCGCCTTGGAAAGGGAAGATACGCTTTGAAAAGAAGGGAAAGTTAAGTCAAAGGTTTATAGGACCTTTTGAGATCTTAAGGAGAGTAGGAGAGGTAGCTTATGTGATAGCTTTACCTCCATAGTTGGAGCATATTCATAATGTGTTTCACATGTCAGTATTGCGTCCTTATAAACTGGACTACAAAACCTATTCAGGTTGAAAAAGACTTAACGTATGAAGAACTTCCTATTCAGATTATTGATAGGAAGGAACAAGTCTTAAGAAATACGGTAATACCTTCGGTGAAGGTAGTATGGAGGAACCAATATACATATGAAATACGGAACGGAACCCGTCGTAAAAATAAATGAGTATTTTCGGGAATGCTCGGGGACTCAGCGGTAGAGTGTCACCTTGACGTGGTGGAAGTCATCAGTTCGAGCCTGAGGTCTTCTCTATACACCGGAGCCTTTACTTCTGTCTTTTGTTTAATCTTTTTCACGGCTCGATAGATAAATTGATAAGCCAATGATTTTTTTCCGATCTTTGGGGTTTGATTACCAGGGGATAGAGACTTTACAGAATGGGGGATATGGGGTGAGCCAGATTTGGATTTATCGCGGCTATCCAAGACTTTCAATGTTTGAATCGAAGGTTCATACTATAAGACTTATTGATAAAGATAAAATTGGAACAAGTTAACCCCGAAGGTAGTATGGAGGAACCACAATGCTGAAGAAGCAACGTGAGAACTCGAAGATAAAATGAAGAAAACTTTTTCCCATTTAATTGCTTAACTTGTATCGAGATTCTGGGGAAAAAAATCCTTATAAAGGTGAAGAATGTAACGCCTGAGAAAATCGAATTATTACGTGAATTAAATTTTTATTTGATTATATGAATTAAATGAAATTATATGTTTATTAAAGTGAGTAAGCTGTTTAAAGGTCGTTCTATGACCTAGAATGTGCGAATGTGGTTAGGATTCTAGATGTGAGCTAGAATTACATGATTTGAATTTCTAAGTCGAAAAAAAAGGTTTTCCAAGAAATTTTCGTAAAAATACTATTCATCCATTTATGCCTGGAAATTATTTTTGAATTTACGAGAAATGCGTAATGATAGAATTCTTAGACAAGATGGAATAACCAATAATATTTCAGTTATGGCAAACGAAGTTTTCGCCTGAGGACTTAAAACACTAAGGGTTAGGGAAATTAAAATCTAAGAAAGAAAACCTTAAATGTAATAAAAATGATTATACGTGAGGCATACGAGTATAATATTATTTATTATACGAGTATAATACGAAGATTAATACGACGTATAATACAAATATCATACGAAGTATATATGAAGAAAATACGAGAATTATACGATAAGAATACGAATAAGTCTTAATGGACTTTAGCTATTGGACTTAGACTTTGTCAAGCCCAATTGAACAATGAATATGAATTATATCAAGGACCAAGTCATAATTAAATCAAGCCCAAAGTTAGGCCCGATATGAATTAATTCTAAGCCCGAACCAAGAACCGAACCCGTGGGTCGAACCGATGGGTCAACAGGTGGGTAAAATCCATGGGATAACCCACGTGGGTCCCCCATGGGGGCACATGGGGGCACATGACCAGCCACATGGCCAAGATTGGAAGAGAAGTTGTTTTGTGGAGGTGTGAATAGTAAGGAGGTCACATTATGACCAAAATGCCCTCACTTTGAATTTCCTATAAAAGCTAGCCACTTTGTTCATTAGTTGTTTTACCAACTTTAAGCACTTATATTGAGAGAGAGAGAGAGAGAGAGAAGAGCTTTAACAAGGAATCAAAGGAAGGAAAAGCTAATTAAGCAAGCTTTAAGCAAGAACGCGAAGGTAAAACACGTAAACTCGAACTTTAAATATTTTTCTATTGAATTTTTATAGAGAAATGAATTGGTAGAGCATGTCTCTTCAGGAGTAATAAGGATGGATATTAGTGGACTAAAACGTTAATAAGTCATGTATAAGCGAGAATCATTATCGAATGAGTAGGCATTAATTGAAGAAAATGCATAAAACTTAGAGCTTGTTGTTGATGGATAAATTGAAAACCATCGCGTATAAGTTAGGTGAAAATTATTGGTTAAGAACTTAGATGATTAACCAATGGATTGATTCCATATGGTTTGGCATAAAAATCTCGTGCCACGAAGTTATGGCGAAATTTACGGGAAAAGACGTTAATCGTCGAAATCGTAGTTAACTAGGATTTCAGGAACGATAGTGAAAAGTCACCGTTGAAATTAGGAACCTAGGTTTTCGATAACATAGCGAAGAACTATGTATTTTAGAGTCGTGGACTCAAGAACGGTCAAATTCGGACGTAAAACGAAGAAACGAGCGAAGAACGCTCGCGAACGTATAATGAATGCTTAATGAAAATTTAGACAGTGAATTTGTCATTAACGAATTCAGAAACTTATTCTATCCTGATGAAATTGAATTATGTAAGATATGTAAGAAAATGGCTTTTGAACAAACCAATTTCGAGTTATAACGATCGCGTTACGAGCTTGGGAAGAAATCGTAATGAAAAAACATAAAAAAGTTTTAAGGGCTCAGGGCAAGCGCCGCAGCGCCGCCCCAAGCTTTGTAGAGGCACGCCGCAGTGCCTGGCCGGAAGGCCTTGCACTACCAACTGCCGCCGCAGCATGGCCATTAACACTGAGAGTGGCACCGCAGCGCTCTTAACTAAAAAAATTTCGACGCGAGCTTTTGTTAATCCAACTTTTCAGGTGGTAATTATGGGGCAAGTATATACTTAATATACATGAAGAACGAATTCCTAAACAACATGTATAACTATGATTTTAGGAATTAAGCATTGATTAAAAGTATTAAACGAAGAACGTGAAATGCAAAAATGTAAACCATGTATCGTGTTCGAGTTTAACACGTGTCTTGTGGTTACATAGTACGTAATTGATATGCTTGATACGAGAATGATGAGAAATGAAGATAAAACTTATGTAATTTCTATACGGAGTCCTATATCGATAATCCGAGGGAAATATGTGACGCCCCAAAATATGTCCACACAACCCATTCTGAGTCGCCAAATACATGGTACAGAATCTAAATACAAATTATTTTATATCAAATGGTCGTAAATACGACCACACAAACTGTGAGTTTCAATACAGATCGTATAAATACGAAAATATAAACACTCAAATAAGTCCTCATTACAATTATTATTACACTATTTTATAAAATAGTGAGGACTTCTACAGCTCTATTTCGGATCATCACTCTATTCTCAGACTAGTCCCCGCGATATTCTCATTTCTTGAAGAGAACAATGGAAGAAAAGGGTGAGCTCAACTAGCCCAGTAAAGAATATTATGACTAAGATAATGAAGAATAAATTATCGTTAGCCTTCAATAAATCGGTTAAAATATTATGGACAACAAGTTTTAGATCAACAACTGCAGTGGAAATAACAATCCATTAGAAGAGTCAAGTAAGAATGATGTCTACTATCTTCTATGATTTAAAAGTCCATCATCAATATTTTATCCCTATAACACCAATCAATAATATTTTCAATCAACGAATTATCCATGCACTACGGGCCAAGGATATTTGTTTGTATCACCAGTGGTCATGATCATGTCAAACACCTGTCCATCTTTGCACTATAGGCCAAAGATATTCATAAATCAATAGCTCATCTTTGCACTACGGGCCAAAGATATTCATAAATCAACAGCTCATCTTTGCACTACGGGCCAAAGATATTCATCAATCAACAGTTCATCTTTGCACTACAGGCCAAAGATAACTTTCACCACAATATAGGACTGAGGATGATGGAAAATGATATAAAGAATGAATCCAATGAGATCAAGGACAAATATTAGAGATTTATAATTCAATTTATCTAGATTCATGAATGAAGATCAAAACATGAATCCTTTTCAAGAATAAAATCCATAAAAAATAACTTGAACAAAGAATTTTTTTTAATTTTTCTATGAATAGTACTCAGTGAATAGTACCATATGTATGAATAGTGCCGTATGTATGAATAGTACCCCGACATAAAAAGGTGAAAATTTCATAAGAAAGTTCAGACCAATATTTCGGTGAAATAATATTAGATGAAGCGCAAAACTCAAGGTATTTCTAATCATTTCAGGAATTATAGAAGCAATACTTCTCGTAGTAAGTTTAAATTTAAGAGTATGAAATGAAATATTATCACTTTCATAATATGGAATATGAAAGAAAATAATATTTTTTACGAATATTGAAAGAAAATAACATCATTTACGAGAAACATAATATCATTTACCTTCGTAGAATACTTGATCTGACTGGAATATCGGATATTATGATGAGAAAATATTGCACTGTTATCCACACTCAAACTATCCTAATACTCACAAGAAACACACTCAATATTATAGAGAAAGAATTTTCTGATTCTGGTGTGATTTTTATTTCTAACTAAGCACCATATTTATAGGAAAGGTGTGGTGCACCATTATTGACAAAGCATCACACGGTTTTGAAAATGAGCTTCAGCATCCTCTTCTGAAACCTTGCAGCACACAATTTTGAAAACCTCTCAGCTCACTTCTTTTGACAAATGATTTCCCACATGCTTATATATATATATATTAAAATATTTTTAATTATTAAAAGAATTTAAATTTAATTTTCTCTCTTCCACCTCATTTTATTTTTATACCATGAATTTATTATAATGATGTTACCATTTAAATTATAAAATTATACTATTATATTATCACATTATACTATTCTAATGTAATATTATAATAATATATTTGAATGAATTATTTTATCGGAGAAGATAAAATGCCAATTTTTAACAAATGTCTCATGCTAAAAATTTCTTCATTTATATCAAAATTGAACAATTATTTACTTATCTTATTTATCAACAATCAATTATTATTCACAATTAATATTATAGAATCATAATATTGACAACCAGATCGTTCCCAGGAAAGAGGGGGCTTTCCCATAAGAATTTATATTTATTGGCGTGTAATTATATAACCTAACCCCTTTCCTCAACAGAACTTCCTAGACATTATCAATAATGTTATCTAATAATATCATTTCAATAATATGTGTGACAATTATTGATTTAATAATGTGAAATACTGTGCAATTGTTACTGTGACAATTATTGCATCAATAATATAAAATACTATACAATTATCAATGTAGCAATTATTGAGTCAATAATATAAAATATTGAACAGTAATTACTGTAAAAATTATTAAGTAAGTGACTTCTTAGCGTAAGATTCAATAATTTAAAATAATGTACAATACCGTGTGCTACTGTGCAACAACGCGTATTACTGTTCTTTAACCACCAGGTATTTCAATAGATTTAACGGTAAAAGTTTTGCCGTTATTTTAGAAAACTTATTCTTGTCGTTTTCTTCATCCCATAATTTTTCGTTACGGGACCCACCAATGATTGCTCCGTCGTACGAATATTCCTCGACAAAAAGAATATTCCCTGACCAAACAAATATTCCCTGACCAAACAAATATTCCCCGACACGATGAATATTTTATGACCACTTGCTTACTTTATAAAATTTGCACATATCACCCATAACTTATCACATTTATCAAATCAACACCTTATGAAATTTTGTACTCGAAATTGACGTACGTATGTGGTATTTCGAAGAGGTGAGGATACATTGCTTTCATTTCAGATTCTAACTCCCAGGTCATTTCCTCAATATCATGGTTTCTCCATAAAACTTTGACTTGGGGTATAACCTTTGAGCGTAGAACATGTTCCTTCTTATCCAAGATCTTGACAGGTACCTCCTCATATGTTAAATCTTCGGCTATCTCGTCTGGTTCTAATTCAATAATGTGGTTTGGGTCTTTCACATATTTACGTAGCATGGATATGTGAAAAACATTATGAACACGAGACATGCTTGGTGGTAAGGCGAGTCTATAGGCCATAGTTTCTACTCGGTCGAGTATTTTAAATGGACCAATAAATCGTGGGTTCAGGTTTCCTCTCTTTTTGAATCTCGTAACTCCTTTCTATGGAGCAACACGTAACAATATATGGTCTCCGACATTAAATTTCACATCTCTTCGATGAAGATCAGCATAACTCTTTTGTCGATCTTGTGCTGTTCGTATACGTTGCCGGATCATTTGAATCATTTTCGTAGTCATATATACTAAATTCGGTCCCAATAATGTTGCTTCACCCACCTCGTCCCAGCATTCTGGAGAACGACACTTTCATCCATACAACGCCTCGAATGGAGCCATGCCTATACTTTCCTGATACCTGTTATTGTAGGAAAATTCCACCAATGGTAAGTACTTGTCCCAACTTCCTTTGAAATCTAGAACACAGAGTCTCAATAGAACTTCAAGAGTTTGAATAGTCCTTTTCGATTGCCCATCCGTTTGAGGATGATATGCAGAACTAAATCGTAAATCGGTGCCTATAGCTTTCTGCAAGCTAACCCAAAATTGTCAAATAAATCTAGGGTCTCGATCAGAAACTATGGATACTGGCATACCATGCAATCTTACAATCTCATTTATGTACATACGAGCAAGACGTTCAAGTGAATAAGTCTCTCGTATAGGCAAGAAATGAGCAGACTTAGTTAATCTATAGACAACAACCCAAATTGCATATATGCCTTGAGAAACCTTGGGAATACCCGTAACGAAATCCATGTTGATGTGTTCCCACTTCTATTTTGGAATCTCAAGTGGTTGCAATGGACCCTTTGGTACTTGATGCTCAGCCTTGACACGTTGACAAGTTAAACACCTCGAGATAAACTCCGCAATTTCTCTGTTCATATTGCTCCACCAAAATGTATATCGAAGATCACGATACATTTTGGTATTTCTAGGATGGATTTCAAACGGTGTGTTGTGTGCTTCCATCATGATTTTATACTTCAAATCAGAGTCGTTAGGAACACAAAATCTGGAGTTGACTCGAAGTATTCCCTCTTCTTCGATTCTTGCATTTGGTATAGCACCTTCTTGCACCTTCATTTTCATATTCATCAGCTCCGGGTCTGTAGCTTGAGAAGCTTTAACTCTATCAATTAAAGCTGGTTTTACGCGTATATTTGCCATCTTCACTTGGGTCCCTGGAGTTTTTAACTATATCTCTATCTTTTGTAAGTCATACAAAGTGGGTCTTTATTTTGATAACATCGCACTCGTTCCTGCATATAATCTTATACTTAACGCGTCAGCTACCACGTTCGGTTTTCCAGGATGGTATTGGATGGTATGATCGTGATCTTTCAATAGCTCAAGCCAACGTCGTTGCCGTATGTTGAGTTCCTTTTGAGTGAAGAAATATTTGAGGCTCTTATGATCCGTATAGATCTTCACTTTCTCTCCATACAGGTAGTGTCTCCAGATCTTCAACGCGAAAACGACAGCTGCCAACTCTAGGTCATGAGTAGGATAATTCCTTTCATATTCTTTGAGTTATCGCGAGGCATAGGCTATGACTTTCCCATGTTGCATGAGAACACATCCTAACCATTTGCCTGAAGCATTGCTGTAGATGACAAATCCATCCCAACCAGATGGTATTGTTAGAACGGGTGCTGAAATAAGTCTCCTCTTGAGCTCTTGGAAGCTCTTCTCGCATTCCTCGTTCCATCCTAATTTTATATCTTTTCGAGTCAGCTGCGTTAATGGAGTAGCAATTCGAGAAAATCCTTCCACGAATCTCCGATAATAACCAGCTAAGCCCATAAAGCTACGTACTTCGGTTACTGACTTAGGTTGTTCCCAACTTTGTATTGCTTCAATCTTCGTTGGGTCAACCGATGCTCCATGTTTCGATACCACGTGCCCAAGGAATGTTACTTCCTCAAGACAGAACTCACATTTCTTTAACTTGGCATATAGCTTGTTTTCATGAAGCTTTTGGAGTACCAGCCTCAAGTGTTGTTCATATTCTTCACGACTTTTGGAGTAAATGAGGATTTCATCAATAAAGACAACCACAAAATAATCCAAATATTCCTTGAATATCCGGTTCATTATATCCATGAAAGTCGTAGGAGCATTAGTCAATCCAAAAGACATAACTAAGAATTCATAATGCCCGTATCGAGTTCTGAAGGCAGTCTTTGGAATGTCTTCAGTTTTAATCTTTAACTGATGATATCTAGAAAGAAGATCGATCTTTGAGAAGAATTTAGCACCTTGCAACTGGTCAAACAAGTCATCAATGCGAGGTAACGGATACCTATTCTTGATGGTGACATGGTTCAACTCCCGATAGTCAATACAAAGTTGCATACTTCCGTATTTCTTCTTTACAAATAAAACAGGAGCACCCTAAGGCGATGTACTAGGACGTATAAATTCGATGTCTAATAACTCCTGTAGTTGGACCTTTAACTCCTGTAGTTCAATAGGAGCCATTCGATATGGGGTTTTGGAAATGGGTTTTGTACCGGGTTCAAGGTCAATAAAGAATTCAACTTCACGTTCTGAGGGTGCCAGGAAGTTCTTCGAAAAATACATCAGAAATTTATTAACAATAGAAATATCATTAAAATCTGACATATTCTTGTTTAAATCGGTGACATGGGCTAAGAAAGCTTGACATCCGTTTTTCAATAAACGAATAGCTTTATGACTTGAAATGACATTGATTGATTTTAGTGGTTTGGTTATTTGAATTTGCATAACAGGTTGGTTAGGAATATGAAAACTAACAACCTTACAAAAACAATCAATTTTTGCATGATGAGTGGTTAACCAATCGATTCCTAAAATCACATCAAATGCAAGTATTTTCAAAGAGATGAGATCAACAGGTAATGTGAGGGTGCCAATTTGAATCAAGCAAGATTTGTAAACTATGGATGTAATGAAGGTCTTTCCCAACAAAGTTTCAATAGATAAGTCAAAGTCTAATTTGTCAGGGGTCAAGTTCAAACATTGAGCACAAGCAGGTGAAATAAAAGAATGGGTAGAACCTGTATCTAATAAGGCATAGACTTCGCAAGAGTTTGTGATTAGCTTACCCGTGATAACTTTGTTCGGGTTCCTCACCTTTTGGGTAGTCACGACAAAAGCTCATCCCTGGACCACCGACTTTGACTTGTCTGGAATAACCTTTGGTGTCACCGTCCCCGCTGGACTTGATTTTACTACAGGACAAAATCGAGCTATGTGATCGTCCTTCCCACAACTGAAACACACTTTGGAAGGCTGTGTACAGTTTGGACTGATGTGTCCCTCCTCTTCGCATCTGTAGCATCTAACTGGTGGTCGTTCTCCTTCCCGAGAAACGGTTGCTGGTGCTACTACCGACGTCTTTACGTTATCATTGTTGTACCTTCTCTTTTTAAAATTTCCCCCCGACTCAGTTCTTCTATTATCATGGCCATGATTACCACCGGAGTGGTTACCGCTTCTGGTGTGATAATTTCCTCCACGCTGATTCTCATTGTTCCGATGACTGTTGCCACCGGTACGACTATTATCATTTGTCGGTTGTTGTCCCTTGGTTGAACAGACTCATTATCTCATTCTAATAATTGAGCCCTGTTCACAATATCTGAATACAAACAAAGTTTGTGAGAAAATGAGGTATTGACAAATTTCAGGTTTTAAACCTCTCAGAAATATTCGTGTCATTCGTTCCTCATTATCCACCAAATGAGATGCAAACCGAGATAACTTCGCAAACTTGGCGTTGTCTTGGGACACGGTCATATTGTTATGTTCTAGTTTAATGAATTCTACCTCCTTCATATGACGAATACTTTCAGGAAAGTATTTGTTGTTAAACAATTTCTGGAACTCTTCCCAAGACATCTTAAGTGCAGAAAGATGAGTACGCTTCACAGATTCCCACCAGTAATCTGCCTCTCCACGGAACATAAAGGTGGCGAATGGAACCTTTTGCTCCTCTGTGCACCCCAGAACATCAAATATCTTGGTGATTTGTTTAACCCAAGCATCTACCTTGAGTGGATCTGGTTTTCCCAAAAACTCTGGTGGTCTCAACTCCTTGAATTGTTTAGCAGTAACCAGCCGTGAGTTGCCATTGTTTCCACCTGCATTTTGAACAGGCGTCTCTCTTGCCTGATTTTACATGAATTGTAGAAAGCTTCTTAACATCCCATCATTCATCGTTTGATTGGTGGTGTTGTTTACAGCAGGATTATTTCCTTCCTGTTGCACATTATCCTGGTTGGTGATTAAAGGTGTCTCAATGGCCTCATATGCTCCATTGTTTAGATTTTCATATGTCATTCTCAAATACTGCAACAAAACAAGGGTTAATTAAAGAAATTGGTATGCCACATATTATCCCTATGTTCCGACCGACCAATTAAATAACAAGTAAGCTTAGGTAGGACACACTAGCGAAGGATTTACTCGTCTCTCCCCTCCTAGTTCTATTCCCAGATCTCCGCCAGAGATCATATCCCTAAGCTCTGATACCAACTATGACGCCCCCAAAATAGGTCCACACAACCCATTCAGAGTCGCCAAATACATGGTACAGAATCCAAATACAAATCTTTTTATATCAAACGGTCGTGCAAAATACGACCACACGAACTGTGAGTTTCAATACAGATCGTATAAAATACGAAAATATAAACACTCAAATAAGTCCTCATTACAATTATTATCACACTATTTTATAAAATAGTGAGGACTTCTACAACTCTATCTCGAATCATCACTCTATTCTCAGACTAGTCCCCGCGATATTCTCATTTCTTGAAGAGAAAAATGGAAGAAAAGGGTGAGCTCAACTAGTCTAGTAAAGAATATTATGACTAAGATAATGAAGAATAAATTATCGTTAGCCTTCAATAAATCAGATAAAATAATATGGACAACAAGTTTTAGATCAACAACTGTAGTGGAAATAACAATCCATTAGAAGAGTCAAGTAGAGAATGATGTCTACTATCTTTTATGATTTAAAAGTCTATCATCAATATTTTATCCCTATAACACCAATCAATAATATTTTTAATCAACGAATTATCCATGCACTACAGGCCAAGGATATTTGTTTGTATCACCAGTGGTCATGATCATGTCAAACACCTGTCCATCTTTGCACTACAGGCCAAAGATATTCATAAATCAACAGCTCATCTTTGCACTACGGGCCAAAGATATTCATAAATCAACATCTCATCTTTGCACTACGGGCCAAAGATATTGATCAATCAACAGTCCATCTTTGCACTATAGGCCAAAGATAACTTTCACCACAATATAGGACTGAGGATGATGGAAAATGATATAAAGAACGAATCCAATGAGATCAAGGACAAATATTAGAGATTTATAATTCAATTTATCTAGATTCAAGAATGATGATCAAAACATGGTTCCAATTTCAAGAATAATATCCATAAAAGTTAACTTGAACAAAGAAAAGAAAATTTAAATTTTATGTGAATAGTACTCATGAATAGTAACGTATGTATGAATAGTGTCGTATGTATTTATTGTACCGTATAAATAGTACCCCGACATGAAAAGGTAAAAATTTCATAAGAAAGTTTAGACCAATATTCCGGTGAAATGATATTAGATGAAGCGCAAAACTCAAGGTATTTCTAATCATTTCAGGAATTATAGAAGCAATACTTACCGTAGTAAGTTTAAATTTAAGAATATGAAATGAAATATTATCACTTTCATAATATGGAATATGAAAGAAAATAATATTCTTTACGAATATTGAAAGAAAATAACATCATTTACGAGAAAAATAATATCATTTACCTTCGTAGAATACTTGATCTGACTGGAATATCGGATATTATGTTGAGAAAATCTTGCACTGTTATCCACACTCAAACTATCCTAATACTCACAAGAAATACACTCAATATTATATAAAAAGAATTTTCTAATTCTAGTGTAATTTTTATTTCTAACTAAACACTCTATTTATAGGAAAGGTGTGGCGCACCATTATTGACAAAGCATCACACGATTTTGAAAATGAGCTTCAGCATCCTCTTCTGAAACCTTGCAGCACACAATTTTGAAAACCTCTCAGCTCACTTCTTTTGACAAATGATTTCCCACATGCTTATATATATATATATATATATATATATTAAAATATTTTTAATTATTAAAAGAATTTAAATTCCATTTGCTCTCTTCCAGCTCATTTTATTTTTATACCATGAATTTATTAGAATGATGTTACCATTTAAATTATACTATTATATTATCACATTATACTATTATAATGTAATATTATAATAATATATTTGAATGAATTATTTTATTGGAGAAAATAAAATGCCAATTTTCAACAAATGTCTCATGCTAAAAATTTCTTCATTTATATAAAAATTGAACAATTATTTACTTATCTTATTTATCAACAATCAATTATTATTCACAATTAATATTATAGAATCACAATATTGACAACTAGATCGTTCCCAGGAAAGAGGGGGGCTTTCCCATAAGGATTTATCTTTATTGGCGCATAATTATATAACCTAACCCCTTTCCTCGACAGAACTTCCTAGACATTATTAATAATATTATCTAATAATATCATTTCAATAATATATGTGACAATTATTGATTTAATAATGTGAAATACTGTGCAGTAGCTACTTTGACAATTATTGCATCAATAATATAAAATACTATACAGTTTTAACGATAAAAGTTTTGTCATTATTTTAGAAAACTTATTCTTTTCATTTTCTTCATCTGACATTTTTCGTTATGGGGCCACCAATGATTGCGCCGTTGTACGAATATTCCCCGACAAAAAGAATATTCACCGACTAAACGAATATTTCCCGACACAATGAATATTTTATGACCACTTGCTTACTTTATAAAATTTGCACATATCACCCATAACTTATCACATTTATCAAATCAACACCTTACTATTTAAAATAATATATGGAGGAAATTAAATCTTATTTATAAAAAGTTGGGGTATTACAAAATATATATGAACTAACGAACCGATTAGGGTTACGACTATCATTATACGTAAACAATAAATGACGAGTGTCAGTTTATGACATTAGATGTTAATAAGTCGTAATGAATGTTAAATACCTTAAACGGATGTTATTAATGAAATAAATTTGATTAAGCTATAGAAGAAAAAGAAGTTGGTATAAACAATGTACTTAGATTGTTTGGTAGCTAATTTCAGTGTGCTACGTGAATATATCATGTAGAAACTGTAAAGATCGAGAACGGTTGAACTTAACGTAGAAAACACTTGAAGGAAAGTTATTCTAACGCTTGTCTGACCTTCATGCTAGTCAAGTTTTTGTGATTCATGTTATATCGTGCATTAATTGTTTACGAAAAAGTCGATGTCAATCTTAACTCGGCTAGACGAAACTTTAAGATTTGATTGATTTATTTACAAGTCTTTCAAAGTAGTATTGATACTGTTATCCTATGCCATTTGTTTGGTACGAATTCAATGGTAAGCCTGAGTATGAATAAACAAAAGTATTTTACATCATTTTTTGACGGGCAAATTAGGTTGCACAAACTTAAACGTAAATACGTTTAACGGATGAGTGTTGATCAACATAGAGTACTATAGGGTGATCACCTAGAAGTGCTCATAAGTTATATTGGATGTACAGTCTTAGTGCCAGGATGTCCATTTCATGAATGAAATCGAAATGAAAATGTTCATAGTCTTTTGACCTACTCAGAATTCTTAAGTAACTATATGTACTTTGGAATTATTTTAAAAGAGTGTAAAGTGCTATTTCGATTGTTCATAGTACTTCATAACTATTTGTTCAGTTATCGAAGATAAATTATATGATTCTTGATTTTGTGGTGAAAGTAGTATGCACACAAGCCAATCATGTTTGATGATAAAGTATTTACTTTGTAACAATCTTATTCATTTATTAATAAAAGTATTATTTAATTAAAGACATTTATTTATCTACATGGTGCTGTTTTTATAATATGTGATAAACCCATAGTTATAAACAATGCTTTTAGAATCATGATGATGATCATGCTAATGAGTTTTAAATTCTTAGATAACTTAAAACTAAAATAGTTCCCAATCGTTGGATTACTAAAAAGAAAATTAGTGAATCCGGATAGATTGGTACATATGTTGCTTGCTCATTGGATGAGGATGACTGATCTCATGATCATTTGTGTGGACACACTAAGGCAAGTATGTAGGTGCTTATTGGAGAATAAGATCACTAAACGTGACTCGCTAAGGAATACCTAATGGAGTTTTACTTGCCTATCAATAGGAATTCCTAATGTGATAGTAGTACAAGTGATCCTTAGACTTGAGATCATCATAGTATCTTGTGTGTGATGAATTATACTTTGACATGTCTCTTAAGACCCTTAGGGTATATCAAAGGGTATGATTGGGTGTAATAAGTTATAGATGGAGATAATGACTGATCAATAAGAATCTACCACTTCTAGTAAAAGAAGAGATATGTTCTATGTGATTCGATAAATAACAACCCATGAATCCTTGGCCAAGGTGGAATAAAATTAGAAAGGAGTTTCTAATTTACATTATTTGGAGTTGTGCATTTGAGAATCGAAATACATATAATTAAATAAAATAAGACTTGACAGTAATTCTTTGACGCCCCATAATAGGTCCATTTAACCCAACCCATTCTGAGCCGCCAAACACATGGTACAGAATCTAAATACAATCTTTAACACAAGATCGTGAAAAATACGACCAGACACTGTGAGTGTAAATACAAACTTCTAGAAAATATAAACATTCAACTAAGTCCTCATTAAAATTATTATCACACTATATAAAAATAGTGAGGACTACTACTGCTCTAACTCGGACCATCACTCTGTCCCCCGACTCGTCCCTGCGACATTCTCATTTCCTGAAGAGGTTAATAGATGAAAAGGGTGAGCTCAACTAGCCTAGTAAAGAATATTATGACTAAGATAATAAAGAATAATTTGTCATTAGTCTTCAATAAATCAGATAAAATATGGACCATAAATTTTAGATCAACAACTGCAACGAAAATAACCATGCATCAGAAGAATTAAGTAGGAAATAATGTCTACTATCTTCTATGATTTGAAAGTCCATAATCAATATTTTATCTCTGTAACATCAATCAATATATATCTTAAATTAAATATTCATCTTTGCACTACGGGCCAAAGATATTCATCAAGTAATCATTCATCTTTGCACTACAGGCCAAAGATATTCATCAAATAATCATCCCTCTTTGCACTACAGGCCAAAGATATTCTTTTATATCACCATTTAAGACTGAAGATGATGAAAAATATTTTAAAAAACTAATCCAGTGAGATAAAGGACAAAAATTAGGGATTCGTAATTTAGTTTATCCAAGTTCAAGAATACTCCATAATAATTAATTGTGGAGAAAAATTCAAGAATGAAGATCAAAACTTGGATCCAATCAAAGATAGGAACCATAATAGCCAACTTGGACAAAGAAAAAAAAATTTAATTTTTCTGTGAATAATACCGTATTCGTGAATAGTGCCGTATACGTGAATAGTGTCGTATACGTAAATAGTAACTCCAATATGAAAAGGTAAAAATTTCACAATAAAATTCATACCAATATTTTGGTGTCATGATATTGAAAGAAATAACATTATTTTTGAAAAAAATAACATCCCTTACCTCAAAAGAACAATACTTCAAAATAGAATATCGGATATAATACTGAAGGAAACTTGCACTGAATAGTAACACTCAAAGTATCGAAATACTCACAAAAATACGCTCGATATTATAGAGAGAGAAAACTTCTGATTCTAGTGTGATTTTTAAATTCTAACTAAGCACCCTATTTATAGAAAAATGTTTAGAATGCCAAAACAGAAAATTTAATAAAATAATATTTTAATTTTTTTTTCACGCCCACCTCTTGACTAAAATCCATCAGCCACTAGTGGGGCCCACCTCCCATTAAAAAAAAATGTTTTTCTTAAAAAAAATATTTTTAACCCCAAAAATTACTTCCGACCCAAAATTCTAGAACTTCAATAATTCATGAAAATAACCATTTTATCAGAAAAATACAAATCTTATGTCTTTTTATAGAAAATTTAATTATCTACAACTTTGTAAAAGAATATTTTTCTAAATTCCAAACATAAATTTTCCGAAATCCACAAACGGATGATTTTCCACACCAAAATACTGATAAAACACCTCAACACTAATTCCTTCTTTTATATCCACAAAAATAAATATTTTCTTATTATATAAATCAATAATTAATTATTCACAAATAATAACATCATTTTACATGGTCGGGAGCATTACATGTGCGTACGTGCATGCCCGACGCCCCCCGATTGCCTCCAAAAATATATTAGTCCCAAAAATGACCATTTTGACCCTAGCTAACGACCTCAAATTGAAACACTTAAAGAACGAAAGTTGTAGGTCTACTCGTGCTCGTTCTGGATCATCTTGAATCACCTCAATCCGAGTCCGTATGAAAATGTTATGGCCATTTTACCACGGGAGGTCAAAATAGTCCCGGACTGAATTTTCCTCCCGGCGCAGCTGCGCCCCAAATAGCCTTGGGGGCAGCACAGCTGCGCCCCTGGCAGCCTGTTACGTGATTTTTCTTTCCAGTTTGTGGTTCTGGCGAATTTTCTAACCCTTTCCTCCTTCCCATCTTCATAAATCAAGCTATACACATCCGATTAAGTCCGTTTTCGACTCTATGGATTCGTGAAACACTGAACTACCCGTCTATATGATAATTATAACACTTCAAAAACATTAACAATTCCTTATACGCGTTCCAATTTAGTGTTCATGCTACTTTTTCATGTTTTACACATATTTAGCGAATTCATTCTCCACGGATTCGTTATTCAACCAAATCGATCCGTTTAACTTCCGTTATTTTTTTTTTCAACGTATTAACAACATCCATCATCAATTTACAGTTTATAATATGAATTTAAAACCAATTTTGACTCCAAAACAGACCATGTAATATATATAAAAACTAAAACTCCAATTCTTTACTTTCAAACATGCTTTCATGAATTTGATACTTCAAAAATCATCTATAGACAACATATAATAGATTATGTAATCCCAATACACATAAAACTAATTTCTCAACAAATTAACCATAGAACTTCAATTACAGAGAATTTAGAAAACAAAACTAAGAACTCAAAATTTAAACTAGATTATTTACCTTTGATTAGCTAGATGATTAGAGAAGCTTGATTAATCTTCTTCCTCTTCTTTGATTCTCAAAATTTTCTTCTCAATTTACAGAGAATTCTCTTAATTTCTCTATTCCTCTCTTCTGTGTTCTTAACCTTAGAAAAATAAATTACGTATATTCACTTAGCCCTCAGTTACAGAAACCAAGAGTCTCAGCAGTTAGAAAATACAAAGGGTCTCTAGGCCATGTTTGGCTAGAACTCAAAATCCCTTTTTAATTTATGTTAATATTCCTCTATTATATGGTACATTTGTCACACATAACCAAACCAATCTTATAATTCCATATTAAGTTACATTGGGTTTATTAATCACTTAATTTATTAAATCACTCCTTATCAACATAATAAATTTATTTAATAAATCATTCATCCTCTAATTTAATTATTTAATTAAATTAGAGCATTATCATTCCATTAGCGTAATAAAATACGCACCGATTGTAAAATTATTCATCATCAATTTACTTAATATCATCATACATGAATAAATTATTCCATAATAATTTCCATCAAATATTTACTTTATTTAATAAATATCTCAACTAAAATATTTATTTTACTCGATAATTATCTTAACTATTTACGAAATTCTCAATCAAATTACATTAACATATTACATTTATATGTAACACATTACCCTCTTATTTTATTAAAATAAATATATTTACATTAATTCACTATTTTAATTAAGTGAATTACTCTCATTATTTATAAAATTTAATTCATAACAATTATAGTGCCAACAAGGCATAATAATCAAATTATATTATTCAATAATATAACTTCCAACTTAATTAACTTAATTCCCTTTTCAAACAATTTCGTTTCCCTTCTTTAATAGTTAAAACAAATTAACTACTAAATCTCATTCCTCCAACCTATGAATATATATATATATATATATATATATATATATATATATATATATATCTTCTATATTCACACCACATCATATACTTCACCACATCATATACTCATATCCAAACTCAAAACATCTCGTAATAAGAAATTTATTTATTAAATTCTTATAATAATAAATTTTCGTAAATTCGGGTAGTCACATCCTTCCCTCCTTATAAGGATTCCGTCCTCGGAATCATCGAAACCCTACCTTACTCAGGTTTTCATCAAATCTCTTAAAAAACATTTATCGTTGAGTAACTTCAACGCATTACCTTAATATAGGTTTTATATATATATTCAACTACATTCAGTTCTTCAACGAATTCTAGGTTTTATTTCATAACCTTCATTTAAACACAATTATGTTTCAAATATTATATATTCTCTAACTCGTTCATTTCCTTTCTAAGGATCATTACCATATACTTTACTCGTCGAAGACATATACTTCATAATTCACTATCTTATAAGTATTCGGGTTATCACATTCACTCCTTCTTCTAAGAATTTCGTCCTCGAAATTTTTATTAATCTTCATTCATTCAATCTATCAAAGTAGATTTTACGTTAATTTTATTCACTAACTTGTTGTGTTCCACAACTATTTCTTTCTAGGGAATATCATTCTTGCCACCTTCACCTTCAGAATAATAAGAATCTTCCACAATTGTTCAATAATTGGGAAGCGATATGAATAACAGGAATTTAAAAGATTCCAATTCATGCTGAGGGGTCGTAAGACCTTGAACTCTTCTCCCGGTTTAATAGTGCATCACCACTGTAAACCATCTTTAACAGAATATTTAGCAATCACACAGACTGAAAACACTCTCTGCAAGTACTCTAGGTGATCAGCCTATCGTACCCTTACGTCGTGCACAACGTATTACATCTTAACATCGTAACGGTTATATGCGTTACTCTCGGAACCATTGTCTCCGATAACATGTACCCTTTTACAGGGTTGTTCACCTCAGCTTCTTAACATTTGAATCCTCACCAAAACAATTTGGTTTGGCATAGTTTGACAAAGAACGCTTGAATTTTATGAACATCTTTTAACATTCGTCTAGCTGAATATAGTAGCATAGACTTTTAGCAATAACTCGGACATCAATCGGGATATATATATATATATATATATATCTTTAACCAACTCAAAATATATATATTTTTTTCATTTAAAGAAACTAAAAGTAAATAAATCCCTTGTTCTTTTTATAGTTTAAGGAAACTAAAAATAAATGAATATTTTCATAATATCCTGATACCGTACCGTAATAATGGTACGTTGAGGATTTTGTCATTACATGACGTCGTTATACTACATCATACCATAGTGGGCTGATGATTATACAATCACAACCAACACTAGGTTTAACTGCATTGATAACTTCCTCGATTATTGTCTTTACACCATATCAAATGATGCATAGAACACATAAAATACATTTTGAAAATATAAAATTATTTTTGTCTAGCTGAAGCAATTAGCATAGACATGTGAATAATAGCACTACTTTTTAAAAAAATCATTGGTTCCATCATTTGATCCAATATTTTTTTAAGAAAACAGAAGTGCAACATCAACACGAAGTCAATAAATTTCAAAAATCTAGCAAAGCTAGGAGATTTAGAATATAAAACTTTCTCCATCAATTAAATATTTACTCCATCATTACTTAATCATTCTATCAACCTTAAACAACATCAATGCTTCCTACACCATAACCTTTCTATTCCTAGTATAGTTCATCAAACTTTCCACACTTTGGAAGTCAGGAACTTTCCACAATAATATGAGTTTAAGAACTTCCTAGTCAGACTATAGGCGTCCATTCGCTGAGGAGTTCCAAACATACCATATGATTATGAGTCATGAACTTACCATAAGCATGAGTTTTAAGAACTCGCACTTAATCCTAATAACATCTTACTAATCTTAATAGTCTCTAACTATCAAATATACACATGAGAAAAGAATCACCTTTTCACCACATATACATTGATAGCGCGACACCTACATTCCAATGATTATCAATGTGATAGACAAAGTGCAAGCACCAAACCCTCGCCCATACAAAGGTTTGTACAACTCAGCCATCACATGATTATTCAATTGAAATCCCACCTAACTCTATCTTGCTCATAACTTGCTCTATACTCGATACATTTTCCTTGTATCTCATCATTTATAACTCCTCGTGAGTTAACCTCGTACTATATCATAGTACATTCTGGTTATAGCATCAAACTATAACTATTCAATCATTACTGACCATCTGTCTTTCAACTTTAAAAGATCACGTCGTGACCTTATTCTATAATCATCTCCCTTATGATTCTTTCTTATCTCATTATCGTTTTGTTTTAAAACTTCTTATCTTTACCTATCATCATGTCATATCATGACTTCATTATGATTAATCTTATAGACTTCGTCTATTCATCGTTATTCGTCATCTTTATTATTGGAGTTAGGTAACTCCTGATTCTCATCTTCATATCTCTTCAAGATTCTTCTTTGAATCTTCTTATTTATTTATTAACTCTTCTTTTAAGAATTTCTAACTTCGTTTATAAAGTTCAACCTTTTATTCAAGTTTTATTCCTCGTTATTCTTACCTTCTTCTTATAATATTTTTAGGACTTAACTCATCCTATACATCTACGTTTGTGAAAGGAATCACCTTTTCGTTATACATAACTTAACTGCTCATTCTCTAAGGTCATAGCCTAAGGTACTCTTACCTAAGGTGTATAACCTATCAGCTTTGATACCAACTGTAACGACCCCAAAATTCATACAATACAACTCTCGACATCAGTCGTTAACAATACATCCTTATTCAGACTTTACATCATAAATCAATGATACAATCACTAAAAATACGGAATATTTAAAACTTTTATATTATTCCTTCTTTATTATCCCTGAATCTCAACCTTTATCATTACATAACTTTGATTCAACTTTATTTCATGAATTTCTTCGTCAGAGTTAGTATAAACTAAAACTTACAACCACGTTCAATAACTCTTATACATCGGGTAAAATTTAAACTTTACAACATAACATCTATTAACCATCATACATTATCAAATACATTATCTGAAACCTTAAACAGGGTCCAAAATAATAACAATTCAGCCAAAGTATATAAATCTTCATGCATTACATCTGATTCATTTCTTTCAAGTAGCACATAGCGTTACCTTGAATCCTTAACCTGCAAAAGTGATTATTTGCAAGAATGAGCTCGACAGCTCAGCAAGATCTAACAGCTTTCATGCATCACATAGTACATAAATACATGCTCAACATACATCTCAAAATAATTAAAGTAACATGGCATACATGCTTTACTTCACATAACAAATATAAAGATTGAGTTCCTTACTCAATCAACATTCTTTAATCAATCAATGTAGTCATAAATTGACTTTAACATTTCATGCTTACGACACATATACAACATATCATGCTATTTGCAAAATAATTTAAAACAGTTCATCATCAAATTCACGTAGAAAATAGGAACTGAAAGACTTGCCTTGATCGTTGTTTACCAATAACAGTTTAACAGCTTACAGATATCTGCACTTCACATGCCCTACACAATTATATAATCATGCACATCAACTATTAGTCACATAGCAAAGCATATTAGTTGTAATATAAACTTTACTCTACATCTCATAAACCTTCCTATTTTCTATACACAATGTTCAATTTGATTGTAATTCATTCAAGTGTTTAAGTCCTGCTAGGACTACCTATTGGTTTCATATTAACCACATTTCATATATAATAATGTTCGTTTCATTATAATCGAGAAACTATTTAAGTGTATTACCACATTACACGACGTTTCGACGTTTATACGTCACACGCCTAACTCGCCTCTTTTGCATGTGTTTTGCATGCTCCTATATTGGGTTACATTACTCCATAATGTTTCACTCTTATAAAAACATAATATTAAACAAGGTCATACACACTCGTTACGGCATTGAGACGCTTGCACGTCCGTACGCCAAACTTGCCTATTCGAACGCCCAAATGACACGCATTTGTGCACGCTTAGCACGCCCAACCAAATTGTCTAATACTCAAGGGTTAATGCTAAGTATCATTATAGTACCTAATAGTCATGTTATGGAAGTTAGAACATCATTTTACATGGTCGGGAGCATTACATGTGCATACGTGCATGCCCGACGCCCCCCGATTGCCTCCAAAAATACATCAGTCCCAACAATGACCATTTTGACCCTAGCTAACGACCTCAAATTGAAAAACTTAAAGAGCGAAAGTTGTAGGTCTACTCGTACTCGTTCCGGTTCATCTTGAATCACCTAAATCCGAGTCCGTATGAAAATGTTATTGCCATTTTACCACGGGAGGTCAAAATAGTCCCGGACTGAATTTTCCTCCCGGCGCAGCTGCGCCCAAAATAGCCATGGGGGCAGCGCAGCTGCGCCCCTGGTAGCCTGTTACGTGATTTTTCTTTCCAGTTTGTGGTTCTGGCGAATTTTCTAACCCTTTCCTCCTTCCCATCTTCATAAATCATGCTATACACATCCGATTGAGTCCGTTTTCGACTCTATGGATTCGTGAAACACTGAACTACCCGTCTATATGATAATTACAACACTTCAAAAACATTAACAATTCCTTATACGCGTTCCAATTTAGTGTTAATGCTACTTTTTTATGTTTTACACATATTTAGCGAATTCATTCACCACGGATTCGTTATTCAACCAAATCGATCCGTTTAACTTCCGTTGTTTTTTTTTTTCAACGTATTAACAACATCCATCATCAATTTACAGTTTATAGTATGAATTTAAAACCAATTTTGACTCCAAAATAGACCATGTAATATATATAAAAACTAAAACTCCAATTCTTCACTTTCAAACATGCTTTCATGAATTTGATACTTCAAAAATCATCTATAGACAACATATAATAGATTATGTAATCCCAATACACATAAAACTAATTTATCAACAAATTAACCATAGAACTTAAATTACAGAGAATTTAGAAAATAAAACTAAGAACTCGAAATTTAAACTAGATTGTTTACCTTTGATTAGCTAGATGATTAGAGAAGCTTGATTAATCTTCTTCCTCTTCTTTGATTCTCAAAATTTTCTTCTCAATTTACAGAGAATTCTCTCAATTTCTCTATTCCTCTCTTCTGTGCTCCTAACCTTAGAAAAATAAATTACGTATATTCACTTAGCCCTCAGTTACACAAACCAAGAGTCTCAGCAGTTAGAAAATACAAAGGGTCTCTAGGCCATGTTTGGCTAGAACTCAAAATCCCTTTTTAATTTATTTTAATATTCCTCTATTATATGGTACATTTGTCACACATAACCAAACCAATCTTATAATTTCATATTAAGTTACATTGGGTTTATTAATCACTTAATTTATTAAATTACTCCTTATCAACATAATAAATTTATTTAATAAATCATTCATCCTCTAATTTAATTATTTAATTAAATTAGAGCATTGTCATTCCATTAGCGTAATAAAATACGCACCGATTATAAAATTATTCATCATCAATTTACTTAATATTATCATACATGAATAAATTATTCCATAATAATTTCCATCAAATATTTTCTTTATTTAATAAATATCTCAACTAAAATATTTATTTTACTCGATAATTATCTTAACTATTTACAAAATTCTCAATCAAATTACAATAACATATTACATTTATATGTAACACATTACCCTCTCATTTTATTAAAATAAATATATTTGCATTAATTCACTATTTTAATTAAGTGAATTACTCTCATTATTTATGAAATTTAATTCATAACAATTATAGTGCCAACAAGGCATAATAATCAAATTATATTTTTCAATAATATAACTTCCAACTTAATTAACTTAATTCCCTTTTTAAACAATTTCGTTTTCCTTCTTTAATAGTTAAAACAAATTAACTACTAAACCTCATTCCTCCAACCTATGAATATATATATATATATATATATATATATATATATATATATTATATATATCTTCTATATTCACACCACATCATATACTTCACCACATCATATACTCATATCCAAACTCAAAACATCTCGTAATAAGAATTTTATTTATTAAATTCTTATAATAATAAATTTTCGAAAATTCGGGTTGTCACACATGCGAGTGAACAATGGATACTGGATAATAAAAGCTCGGCTTTTGAATCAAGATTAGGAACAAGAATCAAAAGTGTATCTGAGGGTCACAAGACCATGAACTATGTCCCATATTATCAAGTATTTCTACTTTCAACCTTTAACAGTCGTAAGACTATATGGACCTTACTTCTCGTTCCTAGTGGGATCAACCTTTTGTACCATGTATATGCAGAACATCTTAACGCTAACACATAAATAATCCCCTATAGTAGGGTTGTTCATCTCAGTTTGACATAAGAGTCCGCACCAAAGGAAGTTTGGTTTAGATTAACTTCAAATAAATGTTCTAGAATTTAGAACGCTCATCAACTATGGACTAGTCGAATCAAAAAGGGTACGCTAGCCATTTAAGGTTTTAATACAATAATGTAAACGATATTTAAATTAAAGATTGAATCTCAAATGTATATAACTGGATGAATATAAGAATTAGAACATCTTATTCGGAATCATAACTTTGAATAAAAGAGAATATGAACTTGATCGATATAAGAATATGATTTAAGACTTGCGTAATTATAATCAAGATAGGGTAAGGAAACTTGCTCAATTAAAGATTTGAATTTAGAAACTTTCCTCGAGCGTAAGCTACAAATTACAACTCACGTTCTCCAATTAATCCTACATACCATTTAAAGTCACAATACTAATTAATTACAACATAACTAGCATCGTGAGTATGTTCTCTTTTAACTTAACTCAACTCTAAGTATGATTATATTAATCAAACCCACAAACATTAAATCTTAAACACATTATTAGACTTCACGAATAACGAGTTTAAATACGCATTCGACTTATCAATTAATTATGTAAAAATATTATTGACATGTTGTTTATCTATTTTAACATATAAATATATGATTAACACATTTTCATGTTCATTAGATTAGGTTTAAATTTCATTTTCTGGACTTGAACGATTAAATAAATTTTTCTGGGCAATTCTACAGACCGATGCTGTGGCGCGGCCCCAAAGACTTGCAGACGGCGCTATGGTGCTTCGGCGCTGCGGTGCACAGACAAGCCCTTTAAGGGGTGATGCAGCACTGCGTCGCAGAATCAGACTCTCAAGTTCGTGAAAAACACAGAACAGGGCCAATAAACTCCAATTTCTTTGTTCATAGCACAAATTACTCACACCCAAACTATGTAATCTTTACAGAATCATTACTAAGCGTATATGACATGATTATGACTAACAAAACAACACAAATCTTCAAATTTAAACCCATAATTCCCATGTTCTTGCTATTTTTCAAATTTTCGTCAATTATGATGAAATCACACATAATAGCTTCATTATAACACCAAATCAGTCCATACAAGTTTTGTTCTTTTTGTTTTTACATGTATAAACATAATCAATCATCAATTTATCTATTAAATGCAATTTAAGCACAAATTTTTGTACATATAAGCCATATTTGTAAATATTTCTCTGTCAATTTCGAAACTCCATTTTAAACATAATTTCATGGATTTGATTACTCTAAATCACATACAAATCATATAAAAATGGATTATGCATACTAATAAACATATATAATCAATTTCTTAACGAATTAGCCATCAAACTCCATTTACAGAGAACTAAAATAAATTTTCATGAAGAAAACTCAAGAACGTAAATTAAAGTTTGAATATAAGAAATTACCCTTGATTGTTTGTTTAGATTCCTAGAAGATGATAGAAACTTCTTTTTGATTCTCCAAACCTCCTTCTTAAACTCACAATTTTTCTCAAGCTCTCTCCTTTTTCTCTTTGTAATCTCTAACTTGTGCTTCCAAAAAGACAGATAATAAGCTAATATAATTATATGTATAAATTAACTGGCGCAACATGGGTAGCGGTTAAGTGCTTCATGGCCTTAACTGCTCCCATGTTCTTAAGGCCATGTTTGGTTTGTCACTTAAAAATTCTTTTTTAGTTTATTTTAATTAACTTGTTTATTATATAGTTTATTCGTCACACTTTAATTAATCAAATTATATTATTTAAATTTAATTAAATTAAAAGCAATATTACTCACTAAATCAAATATCACATAATTAAAATTCTCATTTATTAATTATGACAAATCATTAAATCTATAATTAATTATTAAATTAATTAGAACAACATCATAATTATTTAACAACCCAATTAATTTAATTATCCCAATTAAATTCACACTTTGAACTATAAAATTATCCAACATTAATTTAATGAATGTAACACATTTAATTAAATTATTCTACCAAAATTCCATTAAATATTTATTTAACTCAATAAATAAATTAATAAAAATATTTATTTAATTCAATAAATATTTAAAATTAATTACAAAAATCTCGTTCGTCACATCCTTCCTTTCTTAGAAGGATTCTGTCCCCCTTACAAAGATTATGTGCCCAGAATCGCTACATATAGACTAAGCAAATAAATGAGGGTAGTTTTTCATTATTTAATCTTCCAGTTCCCACATAGCTTCTTCAGCGTTGTGGTTGTTGGCTTGTTTGGGTGTTAATCAAAATAATCACACACACGCAAGTGCACGTGGTTCACACGTAGTATAGTGTAAGTAAAGTATCGTTCCCATGGAAATTAATGAATGCTTTTAATCTAACATGCAACAATTTTATAACTATTTCGGTCTACTTAAACAGATGATCAAATTGTGATTTATCAAAAAATGTTGATTATCAAAAGACAACTAAATAACAAGTAATTAAATCAGATAAAAGAGATATGGGATTATAATTTCACTTAATGCGTCACTAAAGTTGATACACTTCCTGTCAAGCTCAATTGATTACTTCGGATTGTTAGCCGAGAACACAAAAGCAAAATATAGCCATCTCTCGATGTACCATTTCCATATCACATTAAATCCACAATTGATAGAATGAATGTGAACACCCAAAGTAAATAACTCACTATATCTCTATGTGACTTAAAATTAATAAGGTTTAAGCACAAGTTCTCAAATGACTACGAGTGGTACTTCAGTATATGTCTATCTTAAGAACGAATTATAGAATCTAACACCATGTAGAATCATAAACACATGCTAATATGGTCAAATATGAACTCATAATTCACTTCTCAATTTCATATAAGTTATCCCGGTAATTGGTGATCAAGCAATTAGGCAACCAAAATACACCACATTAGACAATCCATACATAATTAGTTAAATCTCAACAAGGAAGCATAGCAATCTGAATTAAGCACTAAGATCCATTAAAATCCCACAATAAAAAATATTTCATAGTTGAATCAATATCCATCATCCAAACTTGTTCATACATTGAAAGCCAAAGATGAAACTAAAGTGAAGCTAAGGAATGAGAGATGCAAATCTGATGTCTCCTCTTCAAATCTGAACCTTCAATGTTGAGCCAATCCTTCAATGCTCCCAAATCTAGCCCTAATCTATGCAAATCTACTAAGGAAACAAGAGAGAAAGCTAAAATTAAGAAGAAGAGGCTACTCTCTCTCTCTCTGTTTCTCTCTAACCCTAAAATGGAAATAAAAACGTTCAATAATATGTCTCTCAACTTCCAAATACACCCTTAAAGAGTAAACATTCATTTTGGGCCTTTTAGTGAAAAGTCAGTTCTGGTCAAACTGGCACGGCGCGGCCGCACTACTCAAAATCACACCAAGAGCACGGCCGCGCTATCTGTTGAGTCTGCCTGGGGTCAGGCGTGCCCGCACTGCTCCAAGGCACATACAAGGTGCGGTCGCGCTAGGCTGGATTCCTGCAGAATGCGTCTGCTTTCTTGCTGCTACTGTTGCTCTCTTCTAAACTTCTCTCAAACCATTCTCACATACATTCCATCACCAGCCATTTGCACCTAGTCGAGTCGGTTTCATATCCAATCCATCCACGATGCCACCAAGCTAGTTTCCAAGCATGCAATCTAAAAAACAAAGATAAAATGCATGAAAAGATAATAAAACATATGAGATTAAGCTTCAGTTATGGTAAGTTGATATCCAATAAGTAGGTATAAAATCTACTTATCAAATACCCCCAAACTTAAACTGTTGCTTGCCCTCAAGCAACTAAACACAAATGCAAACTATATGAAATGCAAACTACTCTAAAATGCTAATGAATTCCAATATCAGTCAAATCTGAATTCCAAATGAGATGCCTTAGAGAAATTATAAGGAAATATGAACAATGCATCCAACCTAGAACAAGGCCATAGAACATACATTCTGAAAATCAAAACCTGTTGACAATGATGTAGTGTGCGTGTGCTAACTACCACTAAGCTTGATATAGGAAAAAGTTTCACATAATATGCTTCTAAGAGGGAAAAGTATAGTTTCAAATCAAGCAAAACCGTAAACACATCAAGCTCCGACCATGACTACACATCAATTCAATCTAAGGGTCAACAAGGGGTTTATTATGCTTTTATTCACTCACGAGGGTGATATTCGCACATTCCTGTGATTACACCCGATTGTGCAATGTCTAGCCCTCTTAGGCTTTTCAATTATACCCATGTAGCGAGCTTTCGACCAACGACTCCCAAGCCAGAAGGCTTTAGGACAACCCCTAGAGCGTACTTGCTCGAATATCAAAGGCCACAAGACTAGACTAGCCAAAGTATTTATTCCACATATTTTTTTCTTTTCTTTATATATATATATATATATATATTTTATAAATAGCATGCATACCCATTGTTTTCCCCTAAACTTGAATTTTTGCATCATCATAGTCATTGCTAACAGTCTATGAAAACTCTATCATTAAAACAAACCTTTCCCACTAGAAGACAATTATGTGACAATCTAAACCAAAAAGCAAAAATAACAATACCGTGCTATCCGGTTACATCAAAATCAACAGGCAAAGATTTTCATCATGTAATGACAATATGACCAAGCCTAAGTTATCAACAATGCTCAACAATCAACGCAATTCCAATTTCATCACAGGCCAAATGGAACTCAAACCAACCGAAAAATTGGAATCATGCAATGTGAAAAGCAAAGTAAACAAACTAACAAAAACTAACGAAAACATGCAAAAGTAAACTATGCGATATGAGAATTAAACTAAAAATGCAACTAACTAACTACATGCAACTAAAAACACCCAATACCCCAAAACTTAAAGTAATTAATGTCGTCATTAGAAGTAAAGGGTAAGGAAACTCCCCTAAGTAGCATTATCATGGCCACCTGACAGTAGCTTGGGTGGTGAATCTTGTGGTGGATATGGCATCGCCGACCCATAAACAGGAAACTCCACTAGCACGCCTTGTTGAGCAAAAGCTTACGCTAGTGCTCCAGACAACCCATCGGTGTATACCTGAAAGTTGACGTGCATAGCGTCCATCCTTGACTGTAAACACCGCATCTGGTGATCATGACTAGCCATATAGTCCGGAGGTGGCCCTGCCGCCTGTGATGTCTACGCTGGAGCTTCTGCATCTTCTTCTACTTGTTCTTCTGCATCCGGCATAATAATATTGAGCCCTCGAGGGTGAGACTTGTCGCCTTCCCAAATTGAATATTTCTTAATAGCAGCATGGTCGATGTCCTTCATTGGCATCTGCAAGGTCTCGTCGGCCTAGTCAACACCCGCCTTAATGCACAGCTGAGTCATCAAGGATGAATGTGGAATCCCGCCCGCAGTACCTTCTCGCATGTACCAAAACATGGACTGATGGATCAAATGCCCCACATCAATAAACTTCCCAGTGATAATCCCATACAAAATAATGACCCTGTCTGTGGTGACATCGTGCTGATGGCGGGTGGGCATCATATTGGCACATATGAAGCTGTTCCAGGCCTTGGCATATCTATTCAGAGCGGTATGTGAGAAGTGCATCCTTCTATCAGTGTCTGGCTTGATAGCCCATATGGAACCCGGCTTGCAAATTTCCTTCACCAACTTGTCCAAGTCCGTCTCAAATCGTTCAGCTACCACCCAATTTACGGTACTAGCCGGAGGAGGAAACAAGTGAAAAATATCATTGACAGCCTGACCGGAAGAGGTCACATGCTTGCCACCCACAAACGACATCCCAGTTGGTGTTTCCCTTGCATTGGGGTAGAATTCCCTAACAATTGCCATAGGTGCAGCAATGGGAGTGCTCACAATCCCACCCATCCCCTCTCCTTGATCATGTTCCACAAACTCCCATCATCTTTGCTCGGCTTCAGGCCCCTTTCCAACACGATTGTTGTTGCTATCAGAACATCATAGTAGTGTTGTTAGGCAAACAGACTAACAAACTTAGATGCATCAAAAATCTCTCTGCTGCTCCTATCGCCATTACTATCACTGGATGATGAAGATGATGAAGAACGAACCCTTTTTGGAGCCATAATTCTGCCAAAAAATTATTAACCCTAACTTCTGCTAGACAAATTGTGAACAACCCAATAGAAACCCTAACTCTTCCTATGAATAGATGTTTGATCAAGGATGGGTTTGTATGTGATAGTGATTAGGGTTTATATAGAAAGTGAGGCTGAGATGATGGGGAGAAGAGAATTTGGTGGAATGAAAATTTCTGATGTAGTGGAGAATGTGGCTAAGAACTAGGGTTTAGGAGAAAGTGGGGAGAGATTTCATAGGATTATAGAGAATAAGATGGAAGTGGGGAAGAGATTGTGATTAGGTTAGGTTTGATGGAAGTAGTGGAGTAAAATATGTTTTGTTTTGAACTTGAGAGGTTTGGTGGAAATAGGAGTTATAATGCTGAAGTGTCGAATCTGCAGGTTTTTTAAAAAAATTCACTCAGGTAGTGGAGCGGGAGCACTGTGCCTTAGGCTTATTGGGGCACGGGCGCGCTATTTTTTGGGCTTGGGCTGTCTGGTAGACCAAGGGTGCGGGTGCGCTGTGCATGCCTTGTAAAACGGCACGGCAGCGCTACCCTGCACCTGAACCTGCATAGTCTGCAACACTTAGCATTTCAGCAGTCAACTTACATACATGAACACCTTCCTGCAAAAAGGGGTATCCAAGATGAGACATTACTTTATTCTACTAAATCAAAACTGCACTATTTAAACTAAATGTATTCTACTCAAAAATGCAATATTGAGATTTTCTATACTATATCAAAAATGGTATAAAACTTCAAGTATCAAGAATTAAACATGAGGGGAAGAGTGATAGAATTTGTATCAAGAATTTAACAAAAGGGGAAGAATAGAGTGGATGGGGTGCCTCCCATCTAGCGCTTGTTTATAGTCGTTTAGCTTGACTCTCTCGGGATTCAATCATGGAGTGACAAGGGATATTGAGACCTTTTGGCCGTCGACCTCGCCTCCCCAATAGTGTTTTAACCGCTGCCCGTTGACTTTAAATGGCTTATCCGGGTCTTAGCCTACAATCTCCACCGCACCGTGAGCGTATACGATTTTCACCGTGAATGGTCCCGGCCACCTAGACTTGAGCTTCCCCAGAAAGAGACGAAGTCTTGAGTTGAACAACAAAACGGCTTGTCTCGGCTCAAACTTCCTGTCAATGATTTTTTGGTCATGCCATCTTTTCACTTTCTCTTTGTACATTTTTGAATTCTCATCAGCTTGCAGTCTAAATTCATCAAGCTCGTTTAGTTGGAGAAGTCTCTTCTCCCTTGCAGCTTTGAGGTTAAAATTTAACTTCTTAATGGCCCAAAATGCTTTATGCTCCAACTCTATGGGAAAATGACAAGATTTACCATAGACCAATTGATACGGTGACATCCCAAGAGGTGTCTTGTATGCCGTCCTATATGCCCATACTGCATCATCAAGCTTCAAAGACCAATCCTTCCTAGCGGGGTTGACAATTTTCTCCAAAATTTGCTTGACCTCTATATTGGAGACTTCAGGTTGGCCATTTGTTTGGGGATGATATGTTGTGGCAACTCGATGATTTACCCATACTTAGCCAAAAGAGCTGTGAACTGCCTATTACAAAAATGACCGCCTTCATCACTAATGATCACCCTCGGTGTCCCGAACCTTGTGAAGATACTTTTCTATAGAAACTTCAAGACAACCTTGGCGTCACTTATTGGAAAAGCCGCCACCTCAACCCACTTGAAGATATAAACAATCATCAAAAAAATGTATAGATTGCCACAAGACGAGATAAATGGTCCCACAAAATGAATACCCCAAACATCAAAAATTTCAACTTCTAGAATTATGTTTAGAGGCATTTCATTTCTCTTTGAGATGTTTCCCACCCTTTGGCATCTATCACACTTTTGTACAAATTGGTAGGCGTCCTTGAATAGAGTTGGCCAATAAAATCCAGCTTGAAGTACCTTAGCCGCTGTCCTCTCACCTCCATAATGTCCCCCATACACCGATGCATGACAATCATGTAATATACTTTCTATTTCACTGTGAGGGATACATCGCCTAATCATTCTGTCTGCACATTGCTTGAAGAGATAAGGCTCATCCCACATGTACCATTTAGCATCCTGCAAGAATTTCTTCTTTTGAGGCCTTGACAACTCTGGAGAAAGGATGTTTCTAACCAAATAGTTTGCAAAATCAGCAAACCATGGGACTTTGCCTTGGACTATAAAAAGTTGTTCATCTGAGAAAGACTCATTAATCAAAACTCTATCATTCTTGTCTTATCCCGAATTCTTTAATCATGACAAGTAGTCCGCCACCTGATTCTCGGTACCCTTTCTATCCTTGATCTCCAAGTCAAACTCCTATAAGAGTAGGATCCAACAAATCAATCGGGGTTTGGCATCTTTTTTGGCAATTAAGTACCGTATGGAAGCATGATTTGTAAACACCACCACTTTCGTGCCAATCAAGTATGAGCGAAACTTGTCTAAGGCATACACCACAGCTAGTAACTCCTTCTCAGTAGTTGTGTAGTTGAGTTGTGCATTCGTCAAGATCTTGCTAGCATAATAAATGACATGAAACATCTTATCCTTGCGCTGCCCCAAAATACCCTACTGCATAGTCACTAGCATCACACATCAATTCGAACGGTAGTGATAAATCTGGAGCCATGATGATAGGTGTTGTCGTCAACTTTTTCTTCAAATGCTTAAATGATGCTAAACAATCCTCGTCGAATTTAAAAGGGACATCTTTGTCCAACAAACTGCATAAAGGCTTTGTAATCTTGGAGAAGTCCTTAATAAATCGACGGTAGAACCCCGCATGTCCAAGAAAATTATGGACCCCCTTTACTGAGTTCAGTGGTGGTAAAATCTCTATTGTTTCCAACTTTGCCTTGTCGACCTCCAATCCCTTTCCTGAAACTTTGTGCCCAAGAATGATCCCTTCCTGTAGCATAAAATGGCACTTCTCCTAGTTGAGCACCAAATTCATCTCTACACAACGTTTTAATACCATGACCAAGTTCTTTAAACAAATATCAAATGAATCCCCAAAAACTGAGAAGTTATCCATGAAGACCTCCACATTCTGTTCTACCATGTCGGAGAAGATGGCCATCATGCACCTTTGAAAGGTAGCTGGTGCATTTCATAGACCAAATAACATCGTTCTGAAAGCAAATGTTCCGTAAGGACAATTAAAGGTTGTCTTTTCTTGATCTTCAGGAGCAATGACTATCTGATTATATCCCGAGTTTCCATCTAGAAGGGAATAATACTCATGACATGCCAATTTATCCAGCATCTGATCAATAAATAGGAGAGGGAAGTGATCTTTTCTAGTTGCTTTATTGAGCTTTCGGTAATCCATGCACACTCTCCATCCAGTGATCGTTCTAGTGGGTATCAACTCGTTGTTCTCATTTGCTACCACAGTCATTCCTCCTTTCTTGGGTACACACTGCACTGGACTCACCCACAAGCTATCTGAAATGGGGTATATAATTCCAGCATCCAACTATTTCAGAATCTCCTTCTTAACCACTTCTTTAATAATTAGGTTGATTCTTCTCTGTTATTCAACTGTAGGCTTGCTATCATCTTCCAAAAGTATCTTGTGCATGAAAAAGGAAGGGCTTATCCTCTTGATATCAGCAATGGTCCATCCAATTATGGTTTTAAATTCCCTTAGCACCCTTAACAATTTACTTTCCTAAAATGATGTTAGTGTAGATGCAATAATCACATGCAAAGTAGAAAAATCACCCAAAAATGCATACTTGAGGTGTTTACGAAGAGGTTTGAGTTCAAGTGTAGGAGGTATCTCAAAAGAGGGTTTTAAACGCTCAGATGACTTGTCTGTGTGCTCTAGAGGTTCAACATAACTTTTAAACTTGCTCACCTATGGCATTGTATCCAAAATCTGTAAGTATTCAACCACCTCTAGGTCATCAATGCCAAGGTCCTGTATCAGAGCACTCTCCAAAGGATAAATGTTCATTATGTGTGTGAACTCTTCATTCACAACCCTGTCAACCACATCCATCCTGAAGCATTCCTCTTCATCTATAGGAAATTTTATAGCCTTAAACACGTTGAATGTGAATTTTTGATCCTGAACTCTCATAGTAAGCTCTCCTTTTTACACATCAATGAGAGTTCTCCCAGTGGCTAAGAAAGGTCTTCTCAGAATGATAAGGATGTCTTTGTCTTCTTCATAATCTAGGATGATGAAATCGGTGGGAAATATGAATTTGTCCACCTTCACAAAGATGTCCTCCATAATACCTCTTGGATAAGTAATGGATCTATCTGCAAGCTGAAGAGAAATGTTTGTCGGTTTTGGAGCCGGCAAACCCAATTGTGTGTAAACCGATAAGGTTAATGCTAGCTCCCAAGTCATATAAAAATTTGTTGAATGATAGGTTTTTGATAGAGCATGGGATAGTAAAATTGCCAGGATCCTTTAGTTTGGGAGGTAGCTTCCTTTGTAACACTGCACTACATTCCTCAGTCAAGGCCACTGTCTCAAAATCTTCCAATTTCTTCTTTCTAGACAGAATCCCCTTTATAAATTTTGCGTAGCTCGGCATCTGTTCTAAAGCCTCTACAAATGGGCTATTGATTTGTAGCTTTTTGAATACCTCAAGGAACTTGGCAAATTGCTTGTCCAATTTTTGCTTTTGGAGCCTTTGTGGATAAGGGATGGGTGGATACACTCTTGGTGGTGGAACACATGATTGCTCTACTGTTTCCTTTTGTTATGTGTCAGTCTCTTGCTTAACATCCTTTTCCTTTGAAAAATCTGCATAATCAGTTTCTAGGGATGGGCGCGCCCGCGCCTTTTCCCTTTGTTCTTGGGGCACGGCTGCGCTATGCTCTGGAGCTGCAGTTTGTTCCCACTCCTAAGTATGACAGCCTGACATTGTTCTTTCCCTTCTCTCCATAGATTAGCTTCTGTGTTGCTAGGTAGTGTCCCTTGTGGTCTATTTGTAAGCATGCTAGCCATTTGGCCCATTTGATTCTCCAAATTCTTAATAGGCACAGCTTGGCTCTTTATCATCACCTCGGTGTTGGCCATGTATTTCAACATCATCTCCTCCATTTCTGATTTCTTTTCTGGCTAAGGAGTGGGGGCTTGTTGATGTTGTTTATTCTGGAATCCCGGAGGGTAATAAGGTCTTGGAGCTTGTTGATGGTTTTGGTTATTGCTCCATGACAAGTTGGGGTGGTTTCTATTATTAGGAGTTGTAAGTGTTCTGATATTGGTTTGGTTGCCTCTGATAATTGTTCACAAACTACACCGATTCGGGATTGATAGCACGTTGGTCTTTAGGATGTGATCCTGCACAAAGCTCACAAATATAGGCTACTTGTTGCACTTTTGACTCGGCAATGGAATCGATTTTCTTTGACATAGCTGCCAATTGAGCCGATAAAGCCGTGATGGCATCAACCTCCAATATTCCTGCTACTTTCTATTGACTCATTCTAGAAGAAGGCCATTGGTAATCATTTGCAGCCATAGTCTCTAATAACTTATATGTCTCTTCATAACTCTTGGCCATGAACGCCCCTCCCGACGCGGCATCAATTCTAGGCCGAGTTTGACAACCCAATCCATTGTAAAATGTGTTTATCTCCATTTATTGAGGCATTCCATGATGAGGACACTTCCTTAGCATTTCTTTATATCTCTCCCATGCTTCATATAAGGACTCCTCATGTTGTTGCTCAAATGTAGAAATAGCACTTCGCATCTTTGCGGTCTTTGCGGGTGGGTAGAATTTTGCCAAGAATTTCTGTGCCATGGACCTCGGCGGTAGCGAGTGAAGCCAACTCTTTGCATTGTCTCTCAATGTGAAAGAAAAGAGTCTAAGTCTCACTGCACCATATGTCACTCTATTAAACTTGAAGGTGTCACATATCTCAATGAAGCTCAGTAAATGCTCATTCGAGTCATCATTAGCCATACCCCCAAACTGAACCGAGTTTTGCACCATTTATATTATTCCCGGTTCAATTTTGAAGGAATTGGCGGCTATTGCTGGCGTTGTGATGCTTGACTGTAACTCTTGGATACGCGGCGTTGCATAGTCCCTCAGTGCTTTATGTTCTTCTGTCACCATAACTACCGATGCCTCAGTCTCTTCTTGAATGCTAGAAGTACCCTTACTCAATCGTCGAACCCTTCCATTGATGTTATCCCTTCTGGGCACCAAAGTAGACTTCTTAGACCGAGTGTGCATACACTAGTCAAGAGTGCCTGAAATAAAAGAAAAATGAAGATAGAAATAAGATAAGTTAAGATTTGTTTAACTAAGACCAATTTAATTTAAACTAATGGTGAAAGTAATAAAAACAATCAATAATCCCCGACAACGGCGCCAAAAACTTGTTGTCTTGTTTGGGTGTTAATCAAAATAATCACACACACGCAAGTGCACGTGGTCCACAAGTAGTTTAAAGTAAGTAAAGTATCGTTCCCACAGAGAATTATGAATGCTTCTAATCTAACATGCAACAGTTTTATTAATATTTCGGTCTACTTAAACAGATGGGCAAATTATGATTTATCGAAAAGTGTTGATTATCAAAAGATAACTAAATAACAAGTAATTAAATCAGATAAAGGAGATATGGGATTATAATTTTACTTAATGCGTTACTCAAGTTGATACACTTCTTGTCAAGCTCAATTGATTACTTCGGATTGTTAGCCGAGAACACAAAAGCAAAATATAGCCATCTCTCGATGTACCATTTCCATATCACATTAAATCCACAATTGATAGAATGAATGTGAACACCTAAAGTAAATAACACACTATATTCTCTATGTGACTTAAAATTAATAAGGGTTTAACACAAGTTCTCAAATGACTACGAGTGGTACTTCGGTATATGTCTATCCTAAGCAAGAATTATGGAATCTAACACCATGCAGAATCATAAACACAAGCTAATATGGTCAAATCTGAACTCATAATTCATTTCTCAATTTCATATGAGTTATCCAGGTAATTGGTGATCAAGCAATTAGGCAATCAAAATAAACCACAATAGACAATCCATACATAATTAATTAAATCTCAAAAAGGAAGCACAGTAATCTGAATTAAGCACTAAGATCCATTAAAATCCCACAATAGATAATTTTATATAGTTGAATCAATATCCATCATCCAAACTTGTTCATACATTGAAAGCCAAAGATGAAAATAAAGATAAGCTAAGGAATAAGAGATACAAATCTGATGTCTCCTCTTCAAATTTGAACCTTCAATGTTGATCCAATCCTTCAATGCTCCCAAATCTAGCCCTAATTTATGCAAATGTACTATGGAAACAAGAGAGAAAGCTAAAATTAAGAAGAAGAGGCTACTCTCTCTCTGTGTTTCTCTCTAACCCTAAAATGGAAATAAAAACGTTCAATAATATATCTCTCAACTTCAAAATACACCCTTAAAGAGTAAATATTCACTTTGGGCCTTGATAAGTAGGTTTTATACCTACTTATTGGATACCAACTTGCTATGAATATAGCTTAAACTCAAGCATTTTAGTGTCTTTTAATATGTTTTGTCTTTATTTTGCATATTTCAGACAAGAAACTCGTTAAGCATGGAAGGGCATGATTATGGCAAGAAATGGCAGGATTTGGGCATAAAGCTGGCAGTAAGGCAAGGTGGGATTGGACATGGACTGAAACGGTGGAGTTGGCACGAGGTCTGGCAGGACAAGGCACATGATGATGGCCTCATTGCAGCATGTAGTGAAGGAGTAAGAAACAAATAAGAAGCACAAAGAAAGCAACAAGGAAGCAACACAACACAAAATTGCACCAGCAGGAAACAAGCTCGCGCTGCCGCACCAGGAATGCAAGGGACAGGCTCGCACCCGCGCCGTGTAGCAGGTCTAGAGGGCTGCTCTGGATATTAGCGCGCCCGCGCCCCAACTGCACTATGGGCTACGCGACCACTCCGGTCTCTGCTGAAGACTGTTGACTTTTTATTTTTCATTTCGGCTGGGTGTTTGCATATAAGGCTTTGTGTTGTGTAATGAACGGACATCACTTATCACTTATTAGACTTAGCATTTTTCATTACAAATTGGTTTTTACATTTTCTAGGGTTTAGAGAAATAAGGAGGGTCTTGAAGCTTATCTTCTTCTTCCTTCTAGTTCTAAGTAGATTTCTTTGTTTGGGTTTCACTTTGGAGTTTGTGTGATCTAAACTTGAGCTTTTGAGTACTCTATTGGAACTGGAGCCACAAAATTTGCGTTCTCTACTCTCTTACTTTCATTATTTGCTTTCAATGCTTGGTTTAAATCCCATAATGGTTGGTGGTTCAGAGATGAGCTAACTACCATTATGTGATTCTAATGGATTTTATCGCTTAGTCTAGGGTTTTATGCCTCTTGGAAATGTATGGGTGAAAATGTATGATTTGCCTAACATGGTTGTTTTGTATGTTTAGATGCTTGATCAACATCTACTGTAATAGTTTATATGGAATTGAAAGAGAAAGTGTAAACTTAGATTTTGCCATGCTAGCATATGTTCATGAAACTTGCATTCGATGAGTTTTATGATTCGTAATCCGGATATAAATATACCCTATTGCCATATGTAGTCTATTGGGGGCTTGCACTTAAACTGATATAGCTTGTAAATCACATAGACATATAGTGGTTTAGGTTTTATTGGTGTTCATGTGATGCCTATCTCTTTTGTGGATATTATATAATATGGACTTGGTTTATTGAAAAATATCCTTGTCTCATAATTGTGCTCCCGGCTAGCATTCCTATGTGTTTATTTATACATGACATGAGGTGTTGGTAACCTAGATGATGCAATAGATGAAGTTAGGATCCCATATTTCTCTAATTTGAACCCTTCATCTGCTAATTAGTTGAGTTTATGTTAAAATCAGTTTAGTTATTAAATCACATTTTAATACTCGTTTGAGCAGCTGAAGATAACTATAGAACTGTTGTATGATAGTTTAAGCCTAATTCCTTTCTCCATGGGAACGATCTCTACTTATCACATTTATTACTTCTTGACCGTGTATACTTGCATGCGTTTTATGCCTATTTTGTTAACACCGAAACGGCGCAACAAGCCTTTTAGTAAAAAGTCAGCTTTGGTCAAACTGGCACGGGGCGGCCGCGCTACTCAAAAGCACACCAAGAGCGCGCCCACGCTATCTGCTGAGTCTGCTTGGGGTCAGGCGCGCCTGCGCTGCTCCAAGGCACATACAGGGCGCGGTCGCGCTAGGCTGGATTCCTGCAGAATGCTGCTGCTTTCTTGTTGTTTCTGCTGCTCTCTTCTAAACTTCTCTCAAGCCATTCTCACATACATTCCATCACAAGCCATTTGCACCTACTCGAGCAGGTTTCATATCCAATCCATCCACGATGCCACCAAGCTAGTTTCCAAGCATGCAATCTATAAAACAAAGATAAAATGCATGAAAAGCTACTAAAACATATGAGATTAAGCTTCAGTTATTGTAAGTTGATATGCAATAAGTAGGTATAAAACCTACTTATTAGTGGTTACTCCAAATTACCTTAACAAAAGGTATTACTTTATTTCAGAGTACTTGTTCTTTCTTGTCGATTATCTGAACAGAAATTTCTTCATAAGATAAATCTTTCTCAAATTGTAGGGGGATATTCTATAACACGGTTGTAATCGGGCTTATACGGTCGTAACGCGCAAACATAAAAAACATTATGGATATGTTCTAACGCTGGAGGTAGGGCTACCTCATACAAGACTTCACCAATTCTCCACAACACTTTGAAGGGTCCGATGAACATCGGGCTCAATTTTCCCTTCTTGCCAAATCTGATTTTTCCTTTCTAGGGAGACACCTTTAAGAAAACAAAACTACCAGTCTCAAATTCTTGCTTCTGTCGATGTTGATCGGCGTATTTTTTCTGTCTGTCCTGAGCAGCTATCTATTTTTTCCTGATCATCTTGACAATTTTGGCTGTCTGTTGTACCAATTCTGGTAGTAGCAATTGACGTTCGCCAACTTCATCCCAGCATAATGGAGTTTTGCACTTTATATAGTACAACGCTTCGTAAGGCGGCATGCTAATACTTGCGTGGTAACTATTATTGTAAGAAAATTCCACTAATGGTAGATGATCGTCCCAATTTCCTTTGAAATCTATGATACAAGCTCTTAACATATCCTCCAATGTCTGAATCGTCCTTTCGCTCTGTCTGTCGGTCTGCGGATGATATGCCGTACTCATTCATAACTGCGTTCCCATGCATTCCTGTAGTCGCTTCCAGAAGTTCGATGTGAACCGCGGATCTCTATCAGAGACTATTGACATTGGAACTCCGTGCCTTGACACAATCTCCTTCACATATAACTTTGCCAATTGATCTACGTTAAATTTAATCTTGATCGGTAAGAAGTGTGTTGATTTCGTCAGTCGATCTATGTTAATCCAAACTGCGTCAAAACATCTCTGAGTCGTCGGAGGACCTAATACGAAATCCATTGTAATATGTTCCCATTTCCATTTCGGTATATCTAATGGTTGTAACAATCCGCTCGGTCTCTGATGTTCTGCTTTAACTTTCTGATATGTCAAATATTTGGCTACGCAATCAGCAATGTCCCTTTTTATATTCGGCCACCAGAAATGTTGTCGGAGATCCTGGTACATCTTTGTACTCCCCGGGTGAATCGAATACCTTAAACTATGAGCCTCACTCAAAATTTCCTCTTTAATCTCTAGTAATGGCGGAACCCAAATTCTTCCCTCGAATCTCAATAACCCTTCGTTATCGATTTTAAATTTTTCTTCATCACCTTCAGATATTATTTTCTTGATTTTCTCACATTCCTCATCCTTAAGTTGTGCGTCTTTAACCTTATCCACCAGAGTTGTACCAGTTCCCAAGTCAAACAATTTTTCATTAGACTACTTAGGATATTTCACCTCCAAGCCCAGTTTTGTCATTGCTGAAATTAGCTCCTCCTGAGCGGTTAACATTGACAGTTTCTCCCGACCCTTCCTTCTTAAGGCTTCGTCAACAACATTCAACTTCCCCGGATGGTATAAAATCTCGTAGTCGTAGTCCTTTATCAACTCCAACCATCTTCCTTGACGCATGTTTAAATCTTTTTGTGTAAAAATATATTTTATACTCTTATGGTCTGTATATATTTCACACTTCTCCCCATAAAGATAGTGCCTCCATATCTTCAAAGCAAACACTGCCGCGGCCAACTCCAAATCATGGGTCAGATACCCCTTCTCATAATCCTTCAGTAGTCGTGACGCATACGCAATGACCTTGCCGTTTTGCATAAGCACATAGCCTAGTCCTTTATGCAATGCATTACTATACACCACAAAAATTCATGTGCTATTGGGAAGAGACAACACAGGTGCCGTACTCATACTCAGCCTTTTCTTCAGCTCTTGGAAACTTTCCTCACACTTCTCCATCCAGACGAACTTCACTGATTTCCTAGTCAAATTCATCAGCGAAGTCGAGATTTTGGAAAAGTCCCGAATGAACGTTCTGTAATAACCTGCCAATCCTAGAAAACTCCTTACTTCTAATGGTATCTTTGGCTGATCCCAGTTCATCACAGCTTCAACCTTTGATGGATCTACTGAAATTCCATCCTTGTCAATCACATGTCAAAGAAATTGCACCCGCTCTATCCAGAATTAACATTTCAAAAACTTAGCATACAACTTCTCTCTTCTTAACGCCTCCAATGTTACCTTTAGATGCTCTACATGCTCCTCCTTAGTTTTGTAATACACTAGAATATCGTCGATAAACACCACCACAAATTTGTCCAAAAATAGTTTAAAAACCCTGTTCATTAGGTTGATAAATGTTGCAGAAGCATTCGTTAGACCAAATGACATCACCAGAAACTCGTAATGACCATAACGAGTCCTGAACGCTGTCTTCGGAACATCTTCCTCCTTCACCTTCAACTGATGATACCCACTTCTCAAATCTATCGAAGAAATACCTAGCTCCCATCAGCTGGTCAAACAAGTCGTCGATCCTTGGCAACGGATACTTATTCTTAATCGTAACCTTGTTTAACTCCTTGTAGTTAATGCAAAGCCGCATCGATCCATCCTTCTTCTTAACGAACAACATCGGCGCTCCCCATGGCAATACGCTTGGCTAAATAATTTTCTTATCCAATAACTCTTGCATCTACACCATCAATTCTTTCATCACCACCGAAGCCATACGGTACGAGGCCTTCGATATAGGGGCAGTTCCTGGAGCTAGATCGATCACAAATTCCACTTCCCTATCTGGCAGAAGTCCTGCCAAGTCATCTGGAAATACGTCTACAAAGTCTTTAATGACAGGTATCTCCTCTAGTTTCAGACTCTCCTTTCGGCTATCGATTATGTAGGCTAAATACCCTATGTAACCTTGTCTCAACAACTTCCTGGCCTGAATCATCGTCAGAGAACTCGCTTGTCTAGGCGACTTGCTGCCATAAAATACAACATTTGATGGGGTCATAAGGTTAATACACTTCTTTTGGCAATCAATTATCGCCCCATAATTGAATAGCCAATCCATCCCCAAAATAACGTCGACTTCCCTAAGTTTAATCAGGATTAGATCTACGATCACCACGTTTCCCTTAATATCCACTCTACAGTTCTTGTGTACAAACCTAATAGGAATTACTTCCCTATCCGTGATTTTTATGTTCAAAGAGTAATCTAATTCCTCCTTACACAATTCTAGATTCTTAGCAAAGTCGTCAGATATAAATGAGAAAGTAGCACCCGAATCAAAAAACACGTAAGCATTTATTTTATTGATCAAAATGATACCTGACACCACATCACGTGACTGAATAGCATTGTGCACGATCATGTTGAAATTTTTGGCGGTGGGTTGATTGGACGGTGTTGATCCAGTGATAGTTAGAGTGCTACCACCGCTAGTTCCTCTGCCACCACCTACTCCTACTCCTCCTGCTGCCTTCTTGGGACAATCCCTAGCCAAATGGTCCCTTGACCCACAAGTGAAGCAAGCGCCCTTCTTAGGATTAGGGCAATTTGGTGTTATGTGGTCTTCCTAACCACAGTTGTAGCAAATCCTCTTGCCCTTCATGCATACCCCCAGGTGATGCTTCCCACATATAATACAAACCTTTACCTTCTTCTTCTGACTTCCTTTGCTGATTCCCAATAGACATATTATCATTCCACCTCCTCTTCTGACTATTACCACAACCACTATTACTGCCACTAGCTTTGATGTTTCCACCTTCATTGTTCTTCTTCTTCTTTTTCTGATTATACCTTGTCAGAGCATCGCTTTCACCTTCTGCGATGATTGCCTTTTCCAAAACTCCTGCAAAAGTGTTTAATTGGAACATTGACACCTTGCTATATAGCCATGGCTTTAATCCTTGTTCAAACCTCCTCGCATTTCTCTCATTAGTATTCACCTGATAGGTTGCAAACCTAGCCAACTTATTGAACTTCGCGGCAGAATCTGACACAAACATGTTACCCTGCTTCAACTTCAGAAATTGAACCTCCATCTAGTTTTGAGAGCTCGTTGGAAAGTACATCTCAAAGAACATCTCCTTGAACCTATCCCATAAGAGCACACTGTAACGCCCGAGAAAATTAGATGTTTATGTAAATAAACATTATTTGATTTTATTGAATAAAAATATAATAAATGTTTATTAAAGTGAGTAAGCTATTTCAAGGTTGTTTTATGACCTAGAAGATGTAAATATGGTTAGGATTTTGGCTACGTTCTAGAATTAAATCATATGAATTTACAAGACGAAAATAAAAGTTTTTCGATGATTTTCTGTAAAATCACAATTCATCCGTTTCTGCTCGGGAATTATTTTTGAATTTCTGAGAAACGCATAATGATAGGATTTAAAGACGGGATGGAATATCTAATAATATTTTAGTTAAGGCTCATGAAGTTTTAGCGTGAGGACTTAAAACCCTAAGGGTTAGGAATAGTTAAACCTAATGATAATTGGTTAAGTATAATAATAAATGATTATTATTCGAAATGAATACGAGTATAATACTAGATATTGTACGAGTATAATACGAAGAGGAAACGAGAATTAATATGACGTATAATACGAATATTATACGAAGTAAATAAGTTCAATTTGAATTAATTTAATAACCAAAACCGTGGGTCTAACCGATGGCTAAACGGGTGAGTTCAACCCATGGGGCAACCCATGAGCACATGGGAGGATATATGTGGATATATGGGGGTGCATGTGCTAGCACATGACAAAGGAGGTTTGGTTTTAATGACCAAATTGCCCTAAGTCTTGCAAATCTATAAATAGAGAGCTTGGGTGGTCATTTTGTGGTTTAACAAATTTTCCAACCATTATATTGAGAGAGAAAGAAGAGCTTAGTAAGAGCCAAGCAAAGAGCAAAGCAAGCTAGCTTATTTCTTTGACAAGAACAAGAATCCAAACACACAAGAACACAAGAGGTATAACATTCAACCTTAAATTTAAACTTCATTCAATACATAATTGATAGAGAAGTGAATTGGTGGAGCATGATTAATAAGAAGTGATAAGGTTGACCTAGTAGTGGACTTAAATCACTAATATGCCATGAATAAGTAAAATCATATTAATTGATTAAGAACTTAATAAAGAACTTATCAAATTCTTGAGAGTTTGCATGATAAGTATGTAAAACCATTAAAACATTAGAAGTTTGTAATGGTTAGAATCACTAATGAATGACCAATAGATTGATTCCATTTGGTTCGAAGTAAAAATATTGAATAACGAAGATTCGGCGAAAGTTACGCGATTAGACGTTAAGCGTCAAAATCGTGAGTTTTCTCAGAATAGAAGTCAAATGTCGCCATTTGATTTGAAAACCTTGGTTTTCAATGGCATAACGTGTAATTAGATAAATAAGACTTGCGGGAGCAAGAACGAACTAATTCGGACTTAAAACGAAGAATTGAGCGTCAAACTTTTGCGAACGTTTAACGAACGTGTAAAAATGGACTAATTAGTGAATTTTTTGCCAACGGATTCAGAACGGAATTCTGACTAGATGGAATCGTAGAACATAGAATTTATGAACTAATGGCTTTGGAACGAGTCAATTCCGAGTTGTAACAATCATGTCACGAGCTCGTGAAATTCAAGTTTTGCAATATTTTTCTGAGGCTGGGGGCCTGCGCAGCAGCGCCGCCCAGACCTTGTGTTCCAGCACTACATCGCCAGGACAGGGGAAAATTCACTACGAGCTAGCGCCGCAGCGCTGGGTTTAAGCCTATATCTGGCGCTACAGTGCCATTAAGTGAAATTTTTCCGACGTGAATGTTTTTCAACCTAGCCTGCTACATGGTAATTATGGGGAAAGTATATGGTTAATATTCATGAAGATAAATCACTTAAACAACATGTTTAAGATTGGTTTTGAGAATTAAACGTATTTAAAATTAAAACTCAAAATCCGACAATGTAAACCGTGAATCGTAATCGAGTTGTGAGCGTGCCTTAAGGTTACATGACATGTAATAGAGGTACGAGGTATATAAATTTTATGTAATGAATTTAAAACTTACTTAATTTCCATACGAAGTCCAAGAACGGGAATTCGATGAAAATGTGTTTGACGTATAGAATCGATTAGGGTTTCGTCGGTCGTTGTGTATAACGATGATCGACGAGAGTCCGCTTATGACTAATGAATGTTATCAAGTTGTGATAAATGATAAATAACTTAAACGGATGTTATTAGTTTAACAATTCGGCTAAGTTATACAAGAAGGAGAAGATAGTTACACAATGTATATCAATTATGATAACCTAATTGGTATGCTATGTGTTTATATCTTGTAGAGATTGTAAAGCCCGAGTAGCGTACACTTAAAAGGTTTAAAGATGCAAAGGCATGTTTTCTAACCTTGTTCAAGTTCTGCTTGATGCAAGTTTTCTAAACTCTTGTCTATACTTTATGTTGGACAAGTTATCAATATGAATAGTTTCCTATGCATAAACTATTATTGAATAGTCGATGCCATTTAATTTGGCTAGACGTATATGTAAAGTATTTTGATTGATTTTTCATAAATCTTTCAAAGTATTCTTGATAATGCTATCCTATGCAAATTGCTTTGGTACTGATTCAGAGGCAAACCTGAGTATGAATACACAAAGGTTTTTAACGTCGTTAATTCGACGGGCACTGGGAGTTGCCAAAAAGCTTAAACGTGAAAACGTTTAAGGATGAAGTGTTGATCAACATATAGTACTACAAGCTGATCAGCTAGACGTGCTCATAAGATATATCGGGCTTACAGTCTAGTACCGAGTTGTCCTTTTATGAATGGAAATGGAAAAGAATGTTCATGGTCTTTGACCAACTCAGATTCTTAAGTGACTATATGTCCTTGAGAATGATTTTAAAGGAATTCAAAATGCTATCGTGATTATTTCTACTACTTCATAACTATTATACAATTATGGAAGATGAAGTCATATGATTCTTGATTTTGTGGTAGCAAAGTAAATATTAAACTTGTTGAGCTAGTTATGCTCATCCTTGCTTAAAATTAAATGATTTCAGCTAAGAGCTATCGGACCGAAGGATCTAGTAAGGACAAGGGCAAGTCCAAGATGGATACTTAGCCCTCTTTGTAATAGCATAATATTATCGTTGTAATGATTTATATTATGACATCGAAAGAATGTAAAGGTTACAAAGAACTTGGGAATGGATTATTATAATGTAACATTTAGTAAACTTATGTATGTTATTGAAGTATTCAATTGAATGTATGAGTAGACAGTAGCACCGTGTAACACCATATCCGTGGGTTGAAAGTACCTATATTTGGGGGTGTCACAGGTTGGTATCAAAGCTTTAGGTTATAAAACTTAAGGGGGGGGGGGGAAACCTTAGGTTATAACCTTGAGAAGAGAAGTAGAAGTTAGAAGTAAATAAATTGGGGTAAAGTTTCAAAGAAGAAAGTAACCTTAAACATATTAAATGTGATATATGTTTATAATATTTTGATTGTATACTAATCAAGTTATTTTTGTCTTATTGTTGATGTCAGGAGATATGGCTATTGTAACGAATGAGCATTTTAAATATTTATTGAATTTAATAAATATTTAATTGATTTATTTATTGAGTTAAATAAATAATTTATGTGATTGATGTGGAGTAATTTAATTAAGTGTAATATATTAATTAAATAAATATTTAATATTTAATTTAATTGATGTGTAATGATTTTATGGTATAGTTCTAATTTAATTGAGATAATTAAATTAGATGAAGTCTATGTGATAATTGTTACATGAAATTATAATTAGCAAGTAATTATAATTGTTATAAGACAATTTGTATGTGATTAATCGATGTTAGCTTTTATTAATTAAATTAGAATGTTAAAGATTTAATTGATTAAAGTGTGACTATTAAAAATATGTGTTAAATGATTTATTAAAAGAATAAAAAGGGTTTTAAATTAGTTTTATCAAACATAACCCTTAAAACTATTTTTAAAGGGTTTTGCCAAACGAGACCCTTGCACCTGTTTAAAATTCGTTTTGCCAAACGGGGCCTTAACTATTTAAAAAGCTAGTTTTGAAAATAATCTGTTTTTACCAAACAAAGCCTTAAGGCTTTTGATTTTCAAAAACTTGTAACCTATGTAATTATTATAGGATTTATTGTGTACATAAATATATTGTAAGTTACATATATTGTATATATGTTATATGTATATTATATCTATAATATACGCTACTTTAGAAAAGAGTTAGAAGAGTTAGTCAGTTAGAGAAAACAAAGAAAAAACAGAGAAAAAATAGAGAGAAAAAGAAGAAGACTTTGAGAAATTCAAAGAAAAGCTAAACACCATCACCTTCTTCTTCTTCCAACCACTAATTAGAGGGGTATAAATTCTAATCCTTGTAGTTAAAAATATTGTTTTGATGTTCTTCATAATGTTATTCTCTGTAAACAAGAAATTTCATAGAAATTGTATGATCATGGTGTATATACATATATTATGTTTATAACATGTGTATGTAGGATTTGTATACTTATATAAGTTGTTAATTCATGCATATAGGATGAACATGAGGGATTCATGTTCATCAAAAAATCACAGCAATGTATTTTTGAAAATATACATACATACATACTATATATATATATATAGTTTTCTTGTAAAAATCAAAATGTCATGTTTGATCATTAATTGTTGTTTAGATTAATTGTAGATGATGATAGCATGTTTAGAAACTAATTGGCTATGCTTGAAATTGTGTGAATTGGTTTAAAAACAAAAGTACAGTGTTCAATTTTATCAAGAACACTTATCAATGACTTTTCTTCAAAAATCATGAAATTGAGAGCTTTAAATTATGTGTTTTGATGATTCAATGTGTTAAGACATGTTAGAAGCTTTAAAATTTTATTTCTGTAAAGCTTTATATGAATTGTGTTGACTGGAATTAAAATTTGGTGTGGAGAAATAAGCCAAATTGACTTTTTTTGTGCACAGTTCGCGAACCAGTCTACCATCACCGGCGGGACCTATCAAGTCTATAACACCCGCCCCGACCGGGGGGGGGGGGGGGGTACAGAAAGGAAAAAAATTGTTATTTTTGTATTTTGTTTATAGCATGAAAAGTTAACCTAATGTGATAAATTGATGACATGTTAGGCATACATTAAAATGCTAAATGAGTAGTAATGTATTTTATTAATAAAATATAATACGTGATTATAATTTGAGTAATTATAATTAAAGTAAAGGTTTAATTTAAATTATAATTTGTTAAATTATAATGAATATAGTTTGATTATTTTTAATCAAAGTAAATGTTAATTTAATTTATAATATGCTTAATTATAATTTAATAAATGCATGTTGATTAATTATAAATTATAGTTTGTTTAATTATAATTTAATTAATATATGATGTAATTATAATTTGATTAATTATAATTGAAGTGAATGTTTAAATTGAATTATAATTTATTTAATTATAATTTAATTAATATGAAGGACATAATTATTATTTGATTAATTATGTGAATGTGTAATTACGTGGTGTGATTAATTATGTGATAATTAATTATTAACTTGATAATTATAAAAGAATGAGTTAACCTATATGGGTTAACTAATTATGTGAATTAGTTACGTGTTAACTAATTTAGATTATTATGGGTAAATATATATGTGTAGGAAGTGTTAAAGAACGTGAGTTGTAACTGTAGCTTGCGCTTGAGGTAAGTTTTCTAAACTCAAACTTGTTATTATTATACAAGTGTTTTAAATTCAAATATTTATTGAGATTGTCCTTTTATTTCTGCAATGGACAACTACTTATTTAAAGTTCATGATTTAATTAAATTGACTTTGACTTAATTGTTCAAGTACGGTCTATCTTATCTTTCGTATACTTTAAGTTTAAATTCTAAAGCATAAGTTATTTCATAATTCGTTATTATTGAATTATTCTTGATTATTGTGAGTCGATTCAACTACTCCTTAGTTGATGGTAGTTGGAACTCCAAATTTCCTTTTAGCTATCCAAACTAAACTTTCTTTGGTGCGGACTTGTATCAAATACTGAGATGAACAACCCTATTTTTTAGGGGAGGTTACTATGCGAAAGCGTTAAATGTTTGTGCACAATACATGGTACGAAGGGCTGATCCCCCTAAGTACGAGTTAAGAGTTCATAGTCTACATAACTGTTAAAGGTTTTACATATAAATGTTTATAACCTAGGACAAAGTTCATGGTCTTACGACCCTCAGATGATTTCAATATTCAAAATTCTAAATATTGAAGAAAGAATTATTGTTTAATTCTTTATGAAAGAAAAGTTATTCAAATCTATTGAAACTATTCATTTATGTTATATTATTGATATTTCTAATGAGCTTTCATTTGCTCACTCTTGCAATTTAAATAACCATTGCAGCTAAAGTTGAAAGTGTTGACGCTCCGTCAACTAGTAGGGGCAAAGGCAAGCTGAACAAGTCAAGACTTATTTTATTTGTTAATTATGAATTATAACAAGAGTGGATTACTTTATGTTATGTTTTTATTTTCCTCATTTGATGTTTAAGTTAAGGTTAGATTAAACCCTAGGATATTTTGGAAAAGTTGTAATCCTTTTTACAAGGAAGATTTTTATTTAATTATAAGGTTGTAATTTATTTTGCATTCCTTATTATTGGGTAGATGTATGTTTTATTTAGAAAGTGAACACCAAATCGTGTGGAAACGAAGTACCCGGATTTGGGGGTGTCACAGATATATATAGCGAAGTCAGTGAAGAATCTGTCAACATCATAGAGAATGCACCAATGCCAGTAGCAGAGGTGTTTATAGTGGATATAGAAGAGATTGATCCAGAAGAGGAGGATTCGTTTTAGGATGCTGACAACTTTGACTATGCCACATTATTTGATGGCATGTCCGAAGAGGAGGTGGAGGTGGTATCATTTGACACGATACTTCCTATGGAGGAGGAGGAAATGTCACCGGCGGAGTCTGTAAAGGCTCTGTTCATGGCAGTATTGGACAGAAATGTCCAACTAAGCAAGGAGGTTCGTGACCTGAAGCAGGAGGTTCACGATGTCCAGGAGGACAAGGATGACATGGAGGTCTTCTGGGAAGTTGAGCACGACGAGAAAGTGCTGGCAAAGGATAAAGTCCGGGACCTAAAGCTTGAGGTCTAGGAACTGAAAGCTGAGCTTTTGAACAAGAAGCAAAAGATAAGATGAATGTGCTATATACATAGGAGTTCACACAAGGATTACCAGCACCACATTGCTGAGTATCATGTGGAGGAGGGACAGACTCGGCATACTATTAGCCGGGATATTGTGGCCAGTATGGCCGATGAGGATTACGAAAATGCCGTTAAGAAGATGTAGTCGAGTTAGTTTAGCTATGTAAATATTGTTTAGCTAGTAGTGATGTAAAACCCTCTGTTGTATAATCAAAGGGTAGTCTTCTGTAAATCGGTATTGTAAATGTCTACGACAATGTAATGAAGAACAATGTAGTATTATACTACAAGAAGAAGCATTTTAATATAAGAAGTTATTTGAAATGCTTGGCAATGTGTTTATGTTGTTATTACATGTGAATAATAACCAACAGAAAGAAGTAAATAATAACGAAACTTTATTTACGTTAACAGGAAAATGTCACCGAAAAGACAATACAGAACTCGACAAACAGAGTCATATAACCTGGAAAAAGAAGTGGTTCCGAATACCCTGATGCAAAAATTTGTCACCTTAATGACTGCAGCCTTTAAAGAGGCTGGAGGAGGTGCAAGAATAAATCATGGGGTGGTAGTTGGTACTACCTTTAAGGATTTTAAAAGCGTAGATCCACCAGTGTTCAGAGGAACTACGGATCCTATCGCTGCCCAAACTTGGGTGAAAGAAATTGAGAAGGCATTTGTGATAACAAATGTCCGAGACGAGCAAAAGATTCCTTTTGCTACGTATATGATGAAAGGAGATGAAAATTTCTAGTGAGGCAAACCAGGGTAAGGCTGACGTAGAAAATGCTACGTGGGAATAGTTTAAGAAGATTTTCTTTGAGAACTATTTTCCCACAAGTATGCAAAGTAAGATGGAAGTCCAGATTCTAGAGTTGAAATAGGGGTATATGACTGTTCCCTAATATGCTGCCAAGTTCAATGAAATGGCGAGGTTTGCGCCACATCAAGTGGACACGGAGGCGAGGAAAGCAAGGAGGTTTGAGCTAGGTTTGACACCTTGGCTCTATAATAGAGTATCCATTTTCCAAAGTGAAATCTTTGGAGCGGTATTGGAAAAGGCCATAATAGCAGAAGGTGGTAGTAAGGCTTTGAGTCTATACTAGAAGGAAAAGAAGAATAAGAATAAATTTGACAGGGGTTCAAAATTGAGGGAGCAAGTGGGGGATTTAGTACGTCGAAATGGAAGGTGTTCAACTCAGGAAATACCTGGGTGAGGTAGGGTGATCCTAAGAGAAGGATTGAGTCATGCAAGACATGTGAGAAGGCTCATCTTGGAGTCTGTCTCAGAGGTAAAGCGGTATGCTACCATTGTGGATAAGAAAGGCACATTGTGCTTAGTTATCCTAACCCTACGAATGGTATGACATGCTTTGCGTGTGGGTCACCGGACCACTTTGTATGGAACTGTCCGAAGATGGGGTTGGACAGTGGGAAAAGGGGGCTAGTGGTCCTTTACAAAAGACAATGTGTCAAAAGACAACATTTTAAAAATGTTGTCTATTTGTGTCTAATAAATGACACTGCTAACCACTACTTTTTGGGTGACCTATTACAACGTTTTTTAAACGTTATCTATTTACTTTTTTCTACTAGTGTAGCGATTTGTGGTCCTGTTCAGCAGGGTAGACCGATGGCCCATACATTTAATATGACAGTCCAGGATGCAGTGGCGTCGAGCGATGTCGTAGCAGGTATTATCCCAATCAACAGTAAAAATGATTATCTGTTATTTGATTTGGGTGCTACTTGTTCGTTTATAGCATGTGAATTTGCTAAACAGTTAGGGTTACTCCCTGAAAAACTTGTAATACCTTCGAATATTAAGGTAGCAAATGAGGAAATAATTCCTATTGATTTTATTTATGGGAATTGTTGTGTAGATCTTATACCGATAAAGTTGGGGGAATTCTATGTAATTCTCGGAATGGATTGGTTTATTAACCATGGGGAGATTATCGATTGCCAAAAGAAAAGTGTAAACCTTCAGATTTGTAAGAAACCCAAGGTAGTGTTCTACATTAGTAAATCATCGGGACGCTCTTGTTGTCTAACCACGGCACAAGCCAGAAAGTTGTTAAGGAAATGATGTGTAGGTTACCTGTGCTATGTTGTTGATACCCAGTTAGTGGGAGCGACATTGGAAAAGATACCTATAGCCAGGAGTATGCGGATGTATTTTCGAGCGATTTACCAGGTCTTCCACATGATAAGGAGACCAAATTCGTAATAGATGTTGTGCCAGGGACGACACCAGTTTTGAAGGCACCATATCGTATAGCGCTGGTAGAATTGAAGGAGTTGATAATTTAGTTGGAAGAACTGTTGGATAAGAAGTACATTTAACCGAGTGTCTCTCCCTAGGGAGCGTTGGTATTGTTTCTAAAGAATAAGGATGGATCGTTAAGACTTTGTATCGACTACAGAGAGTTGAACAAATTAACGATAAAGAATAAATACCCATTGCCCAGGATCGATGATCTTTTTCATTAGTTGAAAGGGGCGGAATGTTTTTCTAAGATAGATTTACGGACGGGGTATCACCAACTGAAGGTTAGAGAGGATGATGTGCCTAAGACGACATTCAGGACTCGTTACGGCCATTACAAGTTCCTGGTTATGTCGTTTGGGTAAACTAATGCGCCAGTAGTATTTATGGATATGATGAATAGAGTGTTCAAACAGTATTTGGACAAGTTCATCGTGGTGTTCATTCATGATATTCTAGCCTATTCAAAGACGCCAAAAGATCACGCTGAACATTTAAGATTAGTGCTGGAAGCACTACGGAAGGAGAAGTTATATGCGAAATTCACTAAGTGTGAATTTTGGTTAGAGCGAGTGCAGTTTCTAGGTCACGTCATCGACAAGGATGGGATTTTAGTGGATCCGGCAATGGTGGAAGTAGTTATTAACTGGGAACAACCGATAACACCGACTGAGGTGCGGAGTTTCCTAGGGTTATCGGGATACTATCAGAGGTTCATTTAGGACTTCTCGAAGATAGCTACTCCGTTTACAAATTTGACAAGGAAGACAGTGAAGTACTTGTGGACAGAGAAATGTGAAGACAGCTTTCAAGAGCTAAAGAAGAGGCTAAGTCAAGCACCTGTATTGTCTTTACAAGATGATACGGGGAAATTGCATCAGGACTGGGTTGCGTGCTCATGCAACTTGCCAAAGTCATTGCGTATGCATCTAGGCAGTTGAAGGATTATGAGAAAGGTCATCCTACTCATGACCTTGAACTTGCAGTAGTGGTTTTCGCCTTAAAATTTTGGAGGCATTACCTATACGGGGAGAAATGTGCGATATACATAGATGATAAAAGTCTGAAGTATATCTTCACACAGAAGGAGTTAAATATGAGGCAACGTAGATGGTTGGAGTTGATAAAGAATTACGACTGTGAAATCCTGTATCACCCAGGGAAGGCAAACATGGTGGTCAACGCTCTAAGTAGAAAGGGTCGGGAGAAGCTGTCGATGTTAACAACTCAGGAAGAGTTGATAAAAGAGATGGAAAAGATGGATGATAGAAGTCATATATCCAAGTGAGGAAAGGGAGAAGCTGTTTACAATGGAGATTCAACCTTCAATCGTGGAAAAGATGAAGGAAGTACAACTCAAAAATGAGGAATGCGAACAGATTAAGAAGAAGATTTTGGATAATACGGAAGATAAGTGTAGTCTTGATAATAAAGGGTTATTAAGATTTGAAGGACGAATTTGGGTTCCGTGTGAGCCAGAGTTGAAAGGGGAAATAATGGATGAAGTTCATTACTCGAGGTACTCAATTCAACCTGGTAGTACCAAGATGTATCAAGACATTCGACATAATTTTTGGTGGACAATCATGAAGAGAGAGATAGCAGAGTATGTTAGTAAGTGCTTAACTTGTCAGAAAGTGAAGACCGAACATCAACGACCCGAGTGGTTTGCAACAATCATTGGAGATTCTGGAATGGAAGTGGATGCGTATCACGATGGACTATGTGGTAGGACTTCCAATGAAGCAGAAAGGATATGACGCTATTTGGGTAATAGTGGATCGTTTGACGAAGTCGGCTCATTTCTTGTTGATAAAAGTCAAGTATAACTTGGACCAGCTAGCTAAGCTTTATATCAAGGAGATTGTTTTAAGACACGGAGTGCCAGTTTTGATTGTGTCTGATCGTGATCCGCTATTCACATCGAATTTTTGGAAGAGTTTGCAAGAGCAGATGGGAAGCGCAGCTGAGGTTGAGCATGATGTATCATCCACAGACGGATGGACAAAGTGAGAAGACAATTCAAACGCTAGAAGACATGCTAAGGTCTTGCGTTATGGATTTCAAAGGTAGTTGGGATGATCATATATCGTTGGTAAAGTTTGCCTATAACAACAGTTATCACGCAAGTATAGGCATGCCGCCTGACGAAGCGTTATATGGACGGAAGTGCAGAATTCCTCTATGCTGGGATGAAGTAAGAGAACGTCGAATGTTAGGACCAAAAATGGTACAACAAATGGCGGAGGTGGTTAAGTTGATACGAACACAGCTAGTAGCAGATCAAGACAAACAGAAGAAGTATGCAGATCCGCATCGAAAGAACAGAGAGTTCGAAGTTGGTTTGTACGCATTCCTGAAGATGTCGCCCTGGAAAGGGAAGATACTCTTTGGGAAGAATGGAAAGTTAAGTCCTAGGTTTATAGGACCTTTTTAGAATTTGAGAAACGTAGGAGAGGTGGCTTATGCGATAGCATTACCTCTAGAGTTGGGACATATCCATAACGTGTTTCACGTATCGGTATTACGTCCTTATAAACCCTATTACAAGCACGTAATCAAGTATGAACCTATTCAGGTTGAGAAAAACTTAACATATGAAGAAGTTCCTATTCTAGTTATTGATAGGAAATAACAAGTCTTGAGAAGTAAAGTAATACTTTCGGTGAAGGTAATATGGAGGAACCACAATGCCAAGGAAGCAACGTGGGAACTCGAAGACATATCCCCATCTATTTGACTAACTTGTATTGTAATTCTGGGGACAGAATTCTTATAGGATGGGGGGAGAATGTAACGCCCGAGAAAATTGGACGTTTATGTAAATAAACTTTTTTTAATTTTATTTACTAAAATTATAATAAACGTTTATTAAAGTGAGTAAGCTATTTCAAGGTCATTTTATGACCTAAAAGATGTGATTATGGGTAGGATTCTGGCTACGTGCTTGAATTAAATCATATGAATTTATAAGACAAAAATAAAAGTTTTTCGAGGATTTTTCGTAAAATCACTATTCATCCGTTTCTGCTAAGGAATTATTTTTGAATTTCCGAGAAACGAGTAATGATAGGATTTAAAGACGGGATGGAATATCTAATAATATTTTAGTTAAGGCTCACGAAGTTTTAGCGTGAGGACTTAAAACCCTAAGGGTTAGGAAAAGTAAAACCTAATGATAATTAGTTAAGTATAATAATAAATGATTATTATACGGAATGAATACGAGTATAATACTAGATATTGTACGGGTATAATACGAAGAGGATACGAGAATTAATACGACGTATAATACGAATTTTATACGAAGTAAATAAGTTCAATTTGAATTAATTTAATAACCAAATCCGTGGGTCGAACTGATGGGTTAAACCTATGGGGAAACCCATGAGCACATGGGAGGACATATGTTGTAACGCCCGAGAAAATCGAACGATTATGTAAATGAATTTTATTTAATTTATTGAATAAAATTTGATTATTTGTTTATTGAACTGAGTAAGTTAATCCATGGTCGTTCTGTGACCTCGAGAATGCAGAAATGGGGAGGATTTTGGCTACGTACTAGAAATAATTGATGTGAATTTATAAGACAAACATAAAATCTTTTTGAGAAAAAGACAAAATAGGCACTATTCGTAGTTAAAACACTAAAGATTAGGGTTTGACCCTAAGGATTAGGAATAAGACCCTAAGCCTGTATGAGAGTTCGGAATGTCGGAATGACGTTCTATCGAAAGATTTGACGGTAATATATCGTGAAAAGTTATGTTAGCCGAGACAAAATTTTCTCAAAAGAAAATCATGAAAATCACTATTCATCTGTTTCTGCTCGGGAATTAATATTGGACTTCCGAGAAACACGTAATGATAGGATTTCAAGACGAGGTGAAATATGTAATAATATTTCACTTATGGCTCACGAAGTTTTAGCGTGGGGACTGAAAATCCTAATGGTTAGGGAAAGTAAAATCAAAGATTTATTGTTACGTATAATAATAAATGATTATTATACGGAATGAATATGCGTATAATACGAGACATTGCACCAGTATAATACGAAGAGGACACGAGAATTAATACGACGTATAATATAAATTTTATACGGAGTAAATACATTGAATTTGAATTATTTTAATAAGTTAACCCGTGGGTCTAACCGTTGGGTAAACGGGTGGGTTTAACCCATGGGTCAACCCATAACCCATGAGGACACATAAGGGACATTGGGGGCACAAGGTGGCCATGTGCTAGCACATGCTAGCACATAGGGAGACATGGCTTGCATGTGGGAGGAGGTGGGGGTTGAGGAGGTTTGGTCTAATGACCAAACTACCCCAACTCTTGCCATTTCTATAAATAGAGAGCAATTGCTCTTCATTTGTTGGTTGTTTAATTTTTACCAACATAGAGAGAGAGAAGAAGATAGTTTGTGCATACTTTGCTAAGAATCAAGAAAATCAAGGAGCTAAGAAGATCTTTGAGTATCCATACTCAAGCAAACCAAGAACATCAAAGGTATACAATAAGAAAAGCATGATACACATCATCTATCTTTTATAATAGAATTGATAGAGAAGTGTTTTGAGGAAGCATGAATAATAAGAAGTTATAAGAATGGCTTAATGGTGAACTGAGAACCCTAACAAGCCATGCATGATGAAATACTAAGAATTGATTAAGAATTAATGAAGAACGTAATGAATTCATGAGAAATTGATTAATGAATTTGCTAAACCATAAAAATATAGATGTTTATAATGGTTAGGATCATTAATAATCAACCATTGGATTGATTCCAATTGGTTTGAAGTAAAAATAATGAAGAACGAAGATTTGGAGGAAGTTACGCGATTAGACGATAATCGTTGAAAACGTAAATTTCTCAGAATAGAGGTCAAAAGTCTCCCTGTGATTTAGAAACGATGGTTTTAATTGCAACACGTGTAATTAGGTAAATATGACTTGCGAGAGCAAGAATGAACCAATTCCGACTTAAAACAAAGAATTGAGCGTCGAACGTTCACAAACGTTTAACGAACGCGTAAAAATGGCTAATCGGCTAAATTCTCACCGACGGATTCAGAAATGAATTCCGACTTGATGAAATGATAGAACATAACAATTTTGAACTATTGGCTTTGAAACGAGCCAATTCCAAGTTGTAAAGATCACGTTACAAGCTCAGAAATCTCACCAAATGAAAATTTCTCTGAAGAACAGGGCTGGCGCCACAGCACCGCCTAGGTAATGTAAACCAGTGCCGCAGTGCATGGTGGGCACCACAGCGCTATTGTCTAGGGTAAACCTGGCGCCGCAACAGCCAGTTCGGGGGAAGTTCCCTGCAAAGGGGGCGCCGCAGCGCCGATTGGCAAGGCAAAGCTGGCGCCGCTGCGCCAGCATCGGAAGATTTCTGACATTGTTAGTAATTTACTTAACCTTTTTCACAATGATTTAGGGGTTAGTAAGTGATGAGTATACATGAATAGAAACCCTTTAAACAATATGTTTAATAGAGAGGTTGTAAGAATTAAATGTTGATCGAACGTAATTGAACTTAAGATTCGAAAACGTAACTCGTGGACCAAGATCGAGTTAAGGAACCAGTTAGGGTCTTGTCTATCATCATGCTTAGTGATGGTTGATGAGGGTTCGATTTATAACGTATGAATGTAATAAGCCATAATAAATGTTAAATAACTTGAACGAAGGTTATTAGCTTAACATTTTGATTAAGTTATACAAGAAGGAGAAGTTAGGATTCACATTATGTACACGTTGTGGATTCTCACCGATATACTATATGTTTATGATTTGTAGAAGTTGTAAAGATCAAGTAACGTACCTTAAAGTTTTAAGAGACGCAAAGGCAAGTTTCCTAACTCTTGCATTACCATTGTGTTATGCAAAGGTTGCTAAACTCTTGTCTTTACATTATGGTTGGACAAGATGTCATTATGCATAACTGCTTATGCATAAACTGTTATTGAATAGTCGAGGCCATTTGATTCGGCTTGATTGAGACTTAGCATATTTTGGGTGAGTTTTTCCACAAATATTTCCAAAATATATATATACAATGTGGTGATCCTATGCCAAGTGATTGGTAAGGATTCTCAGGTAAACTCGAGCATGGATAAGACAAATGTTTTTACATCGATAATTCGATGGGCACTTGAAGTTGCCACCGATTAAATGTAAACACGTTTAATGAATGAGTGTTGATCAACATAGAGTACTAAAGGCTGATCACTTGGATGTGCTCGTAAGCTATATCAAACTTACGGTCTTCGTGCCAGGTTGTTTCTTTCATGAATGAGAACTAAGTGACGGTTCGTGGTCGTTAACCACTAAGAATTTCGAAAAGGCTATAAAGTCCTTGGGAATGGTTTTAAAGGAATCAAAACGATATTTTAATTATTCTTGAGTACTTCATAACTATTGTACAATTATTGAAGACAAAGTTATATGATTCTTGATTTTGTGGTTTCAAGATATAATGTTAAACTTGCTGAGCTATTTATACTCATTCTTGCTTAAAACTATATGATTTCAGCTAAGAGTGAACGGACCGAATGATCCGAAAAAGATAAAGGCAAGTCCAAGATGGACAAGTAGAAACCTTTGTAATTGTATAGTATTAGTATTGTAATTACTTATATTATAATAGCGAACAATGTAATGGTTACGAAGAACCTGGGAAGGGATGAATAGAAGGTAATATTTAGTGAACTCATACGTGTTATTGAAGTTTTTTAGTTAAATGTATGAGTAGACAGTAGTACCGTGTAGCACTATATTTAGGGTTTGAAGGTACCCGAATTTGGGGGAGTCACATATGTGGACATGTGGGGGTGCATGTGCTAGCACATGGGCTTCATATGACAAAAGAGGTTTGGTCTTAATGACCAATTGCCTTAAGTCTTGAAAATCTATAAATAAAGAGCTTGGGGTGGTCATTTTGTGGTTTAACAAATTTGCGAACCATTATATTGAGAGAGAAAGAAGAGCTTAGTAAGAGCCAAGCAAAGAACAAATCATGCTAGCTTATTTCTTTGACAAGAACAAGAATCCAAGCACTCAAGAACACAAGAGGTATAACATTCAATCTTAAATTTCAACTTCCTTCAATACATAATTGATAGAGAAGTGAATTGGTGGAGCTTGATTGATAAGAAGTGATAAGGTTAGCTTAGTAGTGGACTTAAAAAACTAATAAGCCATGAATAAGTAAAATCATATTAATTGATTAAGAACTCAATAAAGAACTTATCAAATTCTTGAGAGTTTGCATGAAAAGTATGTGAAACCAATCAAAACATAGAAGTTTGTAATGGTTAGAATCACTAATGAATGAGCAATGGATTGATTCTATTTGGTTTGAAGTAAAAATATTGAATAACGAAGATTCTGCAAAAGTTACGCAATTAGACAGTTACGCGTCAAAATCGTGAATTTTCTCGGAATAGAAGTCAAAAATTGTCGTTTGATTCAGAAACCTTGGTTTTTGATGGCGTAATGTGTAATTAGGTAAATAAGACTTGCGGGAGCAAGAACGAACTAATTCGGACTTAAAACGAAGAATTAAGCGTCGAACGTTTGCGAACGTTTAATGAACGCGTAAAAATGGACTAAACTGGCGAATTTCTAGCCAAAGGATTCAGAAAGGAATTCTGACTGGATGGAATCGTAGAACATAAAATTTATGAACTAATAGCTTTGGAACGAGCCAATTCCGAGTTGTAACGATCGTGTTACGAGCTCGTGAAATTCAACTTTTGCAATATTTTTCTGAGGCTGGGGGCCGGCGCTACAGCGCAGCCCAAACCTTGTGTTCCAGCGCTGCAACACCGGGACATGGGAAAATTCACTGCGAGCCAATGCCACAGCGCCGACTTTAAGGCTATATTTGGCGCTGCAGCGCCGTTAAGTGAAAATTTTCCAACGTGAATGTTTATCAACCTAGCTTGCTACATGGTAATTATGGTGCAAGTATATGGTTACTATTCATAAAGAGAAATCACTTAAACAACATGTTTAAGAATGGTTTTAAGAATTAAACGTATTTAAAATTAAAACTCAAAATCTGATAATGTAAACCGTGAATCGTAATCGAGTTGTGAACGTGACTTAAGGTTACATGGCATGTAATAGAGGTACGAGGTACATGATTGTTATGAAATGAATTTAAAACTTACTTAATTTCCATACGGAGTCCGAGAACGGGAATTCGATGAAAATGTGTTCGACGTTGTAACGAATGAGATTTTGTATATTTAATTGTAAATATGTATTGAATTAAATAAATATTTTAATTGATTTATTGAGTTAAATAAATAATTTATGTGATTATGTTATGGAGTAATTTAATTAAGTGCAATACGTTTATTAAATGAATATTTAATATTAAATGTTGTGTAAGCACTTTTGTGGTGTAGTTCTAATTTAATTGAGATAATTAAATTAGATCAATATTATGTGATAATTGTTACATGAGATTATGATTAGTGAGTAATTATAATTTTGTAGCAATTTAGTATTATGTGGTAATTTTAATTAATTAATTAATGTTAGCTTGTATTTAATTAAATTAGAAGGTTAGGATTTAATTAAATAGAGTGTAACATTTAAACTATGTGTTTAAATGATTTATCAAATAAATTAAAAGGGTTTTAAAGAGTTTTACCAAATAAGGCCCTTACATCTGTTTTAATCCTGTTTTACCAAACAGGCATTAACTACTAAAAAGCTATTTTTAAAGTTAATGGGTTTTGCCAAACAAGCCCTAGTGGCTTTTGATTTTCAAAAAACTAAGTAACTGATAAATAATTAATCTAGACATTATGTTTGTTAGTTATTATATTTATATGTATATTATATCTATAACAGTTATATTATACCTATTATACGTTAGATATATCAGAGTTAGAAAATAAAAAGAACAAAGTAAGATAGAGAAGAGAAAGAAAAGAGAGAAAAGAGAAAGAAGAAAGAGGAAGAAGAATTGAGAGAATCAAACACACCATCTTCATCTTCTTCTACTAAATCAACAAGGTATAATTTAAACTTAAGTTTGTTCTTCCTTATGTTCATAGTTTAAGTTCTATATAATTTGATTTTTATAAGAATTTGGGTAATATGGTTCATATATGTTTAATATGTGTTATAACATACTTATATATGATTCATATGGTTGTTTAAGTGGTTAATTTCATGTAAATATGATGAACATGAAGAAATCATGTTTATAACAATTTATAGTGAACTAGTTTTTAAAAATAGTCTTTAAATTATCAAATTTTGTGGTTGATTGTGATATGTTATGTAAATTGATCATAGATTATGTTAATATATCAAGAAACAAAATTAACATGCTTTGAATTGTTTGATTTGGTTTAAAAACAAAGTCACAGTGTTAATTTTCTTTAAGAACGCTTAAAAATGGTGTTTTCTTCAAAATCATGAAATCAAGTGTTTTGATTATGTGTTTTGGTATATATGTATGTTAAAAATATGTTATAAGTTTAAGATTATGTTTTCATAAAGTTTAATATGCATTGTGTTAGTTAAAATCAGAATTTGGTGCGAAGAAATAAGCCAAATTGGTTTTTTCTCTGCACAGTTCGCTAGCCCGGAATCCCACCAGCAGGGAGACCCACCCTAGTTGGTCTATCAAGCGCAAAACACCAGCCCCAGCGGGTGTGTAGGGTGTCCGAGAAATTTATTTGGGTTCCGAGTAGTTTTTATGCAGTACATGCATAGCTAACTTAATGTGATGACATGTTAAGTGAATTAAACAATAAGATAACATATTGTTGACATGTATAAGACAATTTGAAGTCTCATATTAACATGTTATGTGTGAATTTAGATATTGTTATCATAGGGTATGATTATGATAGTGTAAAGTGTTATATACGTATGATATGCATGTTGTGAGTTAGACTCACGTATGTGGTTAGCTAGCGAGTTAAGTTTACAAACCACGTTGTTAAGTTGAACTTAAGTAAGAAGTTCAACGGTTAAACATAGTGGTTATGAAACTAATTGGTATTGTAAACGTATTGTAATATGTAGGATAATTGTGGAACGTGAGTATAATTGTAGCTTGCGCTTAAGGCAAGTTTTTTAAACTCAAACTTTACTTGAGCAAGTTTCTTATTTCTAACTTGTTATTCATATGCAAGTTATTGTGTTCTCTATAAATTATATATATTAAATGAATATCTTATCAAAGTTCATTATTGAGTTAATGTGACCTTAACTTAATTCTTCAAGCAAGGTCTATCAAATCTTTCAATTGCTTTAAGTTTAGTTCTAAAGCATAAGTTATTTCGTAATCCTTTATTGTTGAATTATTATTATTGTAAGTCGACTCAACTACTCCTTGGTTGATGATAGTTGAACTCTAAATTACCCTTGAAGCTTATCCAAACCAAACTTTTTTTGGTGCGGACTTGTTATTAAATACTGAGATGAACAACCCTATTTAATAGAGGATTACCATGCGAAAGCGTTAAGATGTTTGTGCACAATACATGGTACGAAGGGCTGATTCCCCTAAGTACGAGTTAAGAGTCTATATAGTCTAACGACTGTTAAAGGTTTTAAATAGAAATGTTTACAACCTAGGACATAGTTCAAGTCTTACGACCCTAAAACGAATTCTATATTCCATATTCAACTCTTTATTATTGATGAAAGAAATGTTATTCAAATCATTTGAAGTTATTCAGTTTTTGTCATCACTATTGATTGTTATCCAAGTGAGCTTTTGTTTGCTCACTCTTGCATTATATAACCCTTGCAGCTAAAGTCGAAAGAGTTGACAAACCGTCGACTAGTAAAGGCAAGAGCAAGATGAACAAGTAATGACTTGTTTATATTCTGATTATGATGTGTAATAAAACTTAGACTTTATTATGTTATGTTTTATTTTTCGCACTTATTTATTGACGTTAAAGTTAGTAAACCCTGGGATATTTTAAACAAGGTTGTAATCCTTTTGATAAGGAAGAATTTATTTTTTTATTTAAGGTTGTAATTTATTTTGCATTCCTTATTATGGGCCCAATAGTTGTTTTTTATTTAGATAGTGAGCACCAAATCCTGTGGAATTGAAGTACCCGGATTTGGGGGTGTCACAGACTTATCGAACCGATTAGGGTTTCATCGGTCGTTGTGCATGTAGACACTCGGAATTTTCTTCAGTTCTGTTGTAACCAAAAGAGATTTTGTGTTCCTGTTACTAACCCTGCAAGAGGGAAAAATAGTCAACTCAACCCCGGTCTCAATACCGGGATGTCAACTCAACTCCGGTCTCAACACCGGGATGTCAACTCAACCCCGGTCTCAATACCGGGAGGCCAGTTCAACCCCGGTCTCAACAACGGGATGCCAATTCAACCCCGATCTCAACACCGGGATGTCACATCAACCCCGATTTCAATACCGGGATGCCAGTTCAACCCCGGTCTCAACACCGGGATGCTAACTCAACCCCGGTCTCAATATCGGGATGCCAGTTCAACCCCGATCTTAACACCAGGATGCAAATTCAACCTCGGTCTCAACACCGAGATTCCAATTCAATATCGGTCTCAATATCGGGATGCCAGTTCAACCCCGATCACATCTCGGGAGGTACAGGTCAGCTTCGGTCATATCTCGGGAGGTACACGTCAACCCTGGTTGCATCCCGAGAGGTACAGGTAAGCCCCGGTCAAATCCTGAGAGGTATAGGTCAGCCCCGATCACATCCCGGGAGGTACAGGTCAGCCCCGGTCTCATCCCGGGAGGTACAGGTCAACCAATCTCAACCCGAGAAATCAAATCAACTTCGAAGACAACTCCGAAGCCTCACAACATATCCAGAAAAAAACATCGAACGACTGTTGTCCGATTTATATAATGACAAATACGCGCAAGTATACGCGGTCAACAAGTAATAAAGAGTAAGTACAGATATCATTCCCATAGAGAATTAACTAATAAAAGATTGCCAAAAAACTAGCACATAATCATTTCAGTCTTATTTAAACGAGCGATAACGTTGTAAATTTTAAACTAGACAAGCAATTAAACTTAAACTAAGTAATTCTAGAGTGAAATCAGATAATAAAGATATGAGATTCCAATTTCCCCTAATGATTCATCTAAGTCGACACACTTCCAGTTAAGTCAAACTAATCGTCAAAACTTGTTAGCCGAGAACACGAAACTGAGAAAAGGCCATCTTTCGATGCACTTAATCCATATCACATGCAATCCACAGATGATAGAACACATATGAACACCCACATTATCTAAACCCATTTATGTCTATGTGATTTATAAATAATTAGGGTTAAAGTCCAAGTTCTCTATTGACTACGAGCGGCGCTTCGGTATATGTTTATCCTAGGCACAAATCATACATCCAATGCCATGTGAACATACAATCACCCGCTACTACGATTAGATCTAAACCTACACTTCGTCTTTCAAGTCCGTATAGGTTATCACAGTAATTGGTCGCGAATCAATTAGGCAATGAAAGCATAAATCGTAATAGACAATCACATAACAATAAATAAGAACAACATGGAAACATATCATTAGAAACTACTCATTAGGTTCCATTGAAACCTCAAAATAAGTTTAAGTCATGAATGGCTTAAATATATCATCCACAAAATGAATAAACATCATCCAAATATACAAAGAGATAGCAAGGAGACAATATAGATAGAGAATGCAAATCTGAGTTCTTGCTCCTAGCTTGGATCTGTGATGATATCCAAATGCTTCAATCTTCAAGTCCAACTAAACCATAGAAAACTAACTACTTTAAACCCTAACTTAATCTACTCCTAATCTATATAAAGAAATGAAAGAGAAGAGAAAATGAGGAAGCTAAGGCTAAGCTAAGCTACCAAAGGGAGTATATCTAAAAAATGGGCAACAAGCCCTAATATATTGGCCTCCCCCGTCTGCTGAAGCAAAAGTCAAAGTCTGTCAAAAATTAGAGCTGGCGCAGGCGCTCGGCATTTGGCCTTGGTCTTGGCGCGGCCGCGCGTGTCCCCAGTCTTGTTCTCTATTTCCTGCTAATAGCCGCGGGCGCACTGCTACCCTTTGTTAACCCGGCGCGGCCGGGCTGGTCTGTGGTTTACTGTTTTGCTTTTTTTTTCTGCTGCACTTGGCTTTGACACTCCCATGCCTGGCAAGTTAACTCCTTTTTAGCCTATTTGTATCATCACATTCCCATTTAGCCGCTTGACTTCTTTCCATTGCCATGCCATCATCTCTTTTAGCATTCTTTGCGTCGTTTTGGCCACATAAGCACCGAGAGAGTTCCTAAACATGAAATTTACAAAACAAAGCAAAAACATATGAAATACACAAAGATACTTTAGTTTAAGCCACGAAATAAGTTAGATAATATCTGAATAAGTGGTCATAAAAACCACTTATCAAATACCCCCAAACTTAAACGTTGCTTGCCCTCAAGTAACACAAACAAAGCAAAACACAGATGCAATGCAAGTAACTATAATGTATGCAACCTACACTAGCATGAAAGTGAATCCAGGTCTCAGCCAGAATTGATATTCAAATGCAATGCCTCAGAAGAATCAAAGGCTAATCAAACAGATAAGCTACCCAAGACAAGATCAAAAGCATATCCCTCCAAATCCAAGTCTGTCAGCACTGATGTATTGTGCGTTGTGTGCCTAGCAACCATTGGACATGCTTTGGAACAAATAAATCATATACTATGCTTCTTAGGGAAAAAACAAGTTTTAACTCAAGAACCGTAGTAAATCAGATAATTTCTAACTAAGACAATGCATTACTTAAGCTAGGGGTCAACAGGGGATTTATTATGCTTATTATGTACACAATCGACTGTGCAATGCCTAGTCCTCTTAGGCTTTTCAATGATACCCGTGTAGCGAGCTTTCGACCAACGACTCCCAGAACAGACGGCCTTAGGGCGCTGGGTGTAGAGACACCCCAAGGGCTTACTTGCTCGAATATCAAAGGCCACAGAACTCGACGTAGCCAAAGTGTTTATTCTATTTTTTTCTTTTTTGTTTCTTGCATTTTTCTATTTTTCTATACTTTTTCCTAGGGGAGTGTGTCTTACGCTCCATCTCCCCGAATAACATGCATACGTCCTGCTTCCCCCAGAACTTAAGCTTTTTACAGTCTAGCTATTATTATTTGATTACTAAAACTCTTTCATTAAAACACAGATTTCGCACCAGAAGACAAGTATGTGAAAATTTAAACTGATAAAATCATGGTGACTCTAACGTGCTAACCGGTTACATAGTATCTGACAGATAAGGATTTACATATATGACAATATACTCAAGCTTAAGTCTCAAATCAATTCAAAAATCAGGTAATTTCAGTTTCCTAATGGACCAAATAAATAACAAACCAACTGAAACTGGATTCATGCAATAAGTCCTAACACAATTGACTGAAGCACAAACAAAAATTTTAAAATTTTGACAAATTTTAATAAACACACAAAACACGACCTACATGCACTAAATGAACTAAATAACTATATGCACTAAATGAACTAAACAATATGCAATATGATATGAAATAAACTATATGCAAAATAAACCCTAATACCCTCAAACTTAAAGTGTTCAATGTCCTTATTGGAGGTAAAAGGTAAAAAGGAACTCCCCTATTTGGCTTCGTTTGCTACATGAAATGATGTAGCGCTTAGTTCTGCTGAATTTTTCCTTAAGTCTGAGACAACCTACATGACACGCCCTTCCTCAGATTTCTGATATGCAGCTTTTGACATGCATTGAGGATGGGACTTTTAACTTTTGATTCATTCTAGCAGCCTTGACCTGAGAAAAGCATACAATATTTATTAAGCCCACTAAATCACCAAAACTAATATTAACTATTTACAACTAGGAGAATTAACATAGGTGGATATATATATAAATTCCCAAAAACTCCTATATGTGCGTATATGCAACATGCAAGTGCATTAAAAATATATCCAATACAGTATAGTCCCAAAAATATACGCATCAATGCCTAAGTCCAAAAATATAGGCAATGAACTCTCCTAACTCCAAGAGTGTTCAAAAATTTTAAACTAAAAATTAAACTACTAAGAATTAAACAGGGGGGAGGGAAATGGAGATAAGTAAGTAGAATTAAACGTGAGGGAGAAGAGAGAAAATGATGGGGTGCCTCTTATCGAGCGCTCGTTTATAGTCCGTTAGCTGGACTTTCTCTTTGACACCGCTATCCAATCCCCCGACGATACTTGAGAAACCCTCCATCCATTAGTACTGCAGTGTATATTGGGGGGTCCCCCTTCTCTAAAGGCTTCAGATTTAAACTACCTAGCATCTGAAGTCTAAATGAATCCCCCGTTTGGAAGTTCGGGGACCTAGGCACTTCTTCCGTTGTGTTCGTGAAGTAATTGGGGCATTGAGGCATAGACCACACAACGGGCTCTTCTTCAATTCTCTCTTCTTCAGACCACCATGGTTTCCAGAATGCGAACTCTCACATATCCTCGCGATCCGTATTTATGATGTGACTACCAAGGGGGCAAGGTTGTGCAAACTTCACTGGTTTTTCCAACTTCGGCGGAGAAGGCTCTTGGGGTGTTATCACGATTGGCTCACATTCATAATTCTTCCCATCCCCAAGTGTCTCCTCGATTTCCATTGCCTTAGGCTCGTCCATTTGCAAGTGCACTTCCGGCTCTTCATCAGTTTCAGCATCCATCTCATAGCACCACTTATTTCGAGGGTCATTACTTAGTTCACTGTTCTTCTTGTAAACACGAAGATTGATATGGGGGTTCTGGTATGTATATTGGACTTTGCTCGTAGTATTGGTCTTGATAATAGCTCGCTGAAGAGTTTGGGTGATACCTCCAATCTTGCTGAAAAGCAAGATAAGCCTCATGGTTGGAGTAATCACCCCCATACTGCATTTGTCCAAAACTGATGGGATCCTGATGGCTCACGTAGTTTCTAACACCATAATCATAAGTAATTACTAGCTCTCGACTCTGTTGGGCTGTAACACTGTCCAACTTCCTCGAGAGATGCTCTAGCTGTGCTAAAAGTGTAGCAATTGGGTTGAGTCCTATCATTCCCTATTTCCCTTAGTTGCTCTTTCCTTGTGTAACACCATGGATAAAAATTTAGATCCATTGTACCTGAAAAGAGAATATAGGAAGATAATTAAACAAAATAAAAATGTTTACATTAAGACTAATTTGATTGAAACTAATGTTGGCAAACAGTTATCAATTTAATTCCCCGGCAAAGGCGCCAAAAACTTGTTGTTCGATTTATATAATGACAAATATGCGCAAGTATACGCGGTCAACAAGTAATAAAGAGCAAGTACATATATCATTCCCACGGAGAATTAACTAATAAAAGATTATCAAAGCACTAGCACATAATCATTTCAGTCTTATTTAAACGAGCGATAACGTTGTAAATTTTAAAGTAGACAAGCAATTAAACTTAAACTAAGTAATTCTAGAGTGAAATTAGATAATGAAGATATGAGATTCTAATTTCACCTAATGATTCATCTAAGTCGACACACTTCCAGTTAGGTCAAACTAATCGTCAAAGCTTGTTAGCCGAGAACACGAAACTTAGAGAAGGCCATCTTTCGATGCACCTAATCCATATCACATGCAATCCACAGATGATAGAATGCACATGAACACCCACATTGTCTAAACCCTTATATGTCTATGTGATTTATAAATAATTAGGGTTAAAGTCCAAGTTCTCTACAATCGCCCGCTACTACGATTAGATCTAAACCTACACTTCGTCTTTCAAGTCCGTATAGGTTATCACAGTAATTGGTCGAGAATCAATTAGGCAATGAAAGCACATATCGTAATAGACAATCACATAACAATCAATAAGAACAACATGGAAGCATATCAATATAAACTACTCATTAGGTTCCATTGAAACCTCAAAATAAGTTTAAGTCATGAATGACTCAAATATATCATCCACAAAATGAATAAACATCATCCAAATATACAAAGAGATAGAAAGGAGACAATATAGATAGAGAATGCAAATCTGAGTTCTTGCTCCTAACTTGGATCTTTGATGATATCCAAATGCTTCAATCTTGAAGTCTAACTAAGCCCTAGAAAACTAACTACTTTAAACCTTAACTTAATCTACTCCTAATCTATACAAGGAAATGAAATTGAAGAGAAAATGAGGAAGCTAAGGCCATGCTAAGCTCCTAAAGGGAGTATATCTAAAAAATGGGCAACAAACCCTAATATATTGGCCTCCCCCGTCTGCTGAAGCAAAAGTCAAAGTCTGCCAAAAATTAGAGCTGGCGCGGTCGTGCGACATTTGGCCTTGGTCTTGGCACGGCCGCGCGTGTCCCCAGTCTTGTTCTCTATTTCCTGCTAATCGGCGCGGGCGAGCGGCTACCCTTTGTAAACCCGGCGCGGCAGCGCGGGTTTGTGGTTTGCTGTTTTGCTTTTTTTTCTGCTGCACTTGGCTTTGACACTCCCATGCCTGGCAAGTTAACTCCTTTTTAGCCTATTTGCATCATCACATTCCCATTTAGCCGCTTGACTTCTTTCCATTGCCATAGCATCATCTCTTTTAGCATTGTTTACGTCGTTTTGGCCACATAAGCACCGAGAGAGTTCCTAAGCATAAAATTTACAAAACAAAGCAAAAATATATGAAAAGCACAAAGATACTTTAGTTTAAGCCACAAAATAAGTTAGATAATATCTGAATAAGTGGTCATAAAAACCACTTATCAAGGACCAAGTTAGCCTCAAAGACAACCATGAGGACAAACAGAATCGACTGGATCCAAACCTCGGAGATAACCCCGGGAAGCCTGTCGAAGTCCATGCCAGCACTGAAGGCAACCTCGGGAGGGAAAAAATGATCATTTTATCAACTTAAAACCGATTCAGTCAAACTTAAAATGAATTGATGCCACAAAGGTCAGAAAGAACCATAACATTGATCCCGAGTGGAAACAGCGCAAGACAGCTCAACGGACAAACTGAGGGGAAATGAAGACCTTGTTATGAGCCCATCTTTTTGAACTCAAAAAAGGTTTAATCCCGTGTCATTGTGACATTCTCGGCGAGGGCTTTCCGAAAAGGTATAGCATACCTCCAACGAACGCTTCGATCAAAAGTTAGAAAGTTTCAAATCTGACCTCACATTGCTCGAAGTGCACGTACTTCGATGTAACAGGACCCACCACCCGGGGCCTGACATGTGGTGCCGCAGGTAGACCCGCGACTGCCGCAGGTAGACCCATGGCTGCCGCGGGTAGACCCGCTTCCACTGGGTCTATAAATAAAAGTGCACCCCCAGGCCAAAATCAAGAGAAAAATGCTCTGGAACTCTGCCCGTTTCGTTTCCCAGCCCCACTCTTGTACTCCAAACCCAAATTTTATCACTCTAACACGTAGGTATACTCATATACTACCACATATCAAAAATTAACCTATGGAAACGGACGTTTGAAGCCTAACAAGTGGCAAAAAGCGCCTGTAGCTGTCCATTGCCAGTATTTTTACGATCAGAAAGTTCATACTATTTCATTGCGCATTTATACAATTGCATGTTAAGTTTTATTTTCTGATTATGCTCGGAACTCAGTTCTGCGACCGTTTTTGCTTACGTTTTCGTACATTTTAGTACATTTACGCTTTTATATTTAAGTATATACATACTAACTTTTCAATTCTGTCAAGCCCGGATGTCAAATCTGTGGCAATTTACTGCTTTTATATATATAACTTATATATATATATAAATTTTTCTGACTTATTTGGGCGTGGATTTCTACTTCGTGGCTTTTTTATTACTTTAATATATATATACTAACTGTATATATTAACTTTTTACATTCCAGTTTGGCATGGATCATTCTGTGGCCTTTTTACTGCTTTTATAAATATATATATATATATATACTTACATTTCTGTCTGGACAAAGGATAGAATGTCCGTCACCCTTTACAGTTTTTTTTATATATATATTTACATTCTGCTGAGCCTGGACAATTTCGTGGCTCATTTACAGCTTTTAGATATATATATATATATATATATATATATATATATTTAATTCTGTAGAGCCTGGATCATTCTATGGCTGTTTTACCGCTTTTATATATATATATATATATATATATATATATATATATATATATATATATATTTCCATTCAGTCGAGCCTGGATCATCCCGTATCTCTTCTATAGCTTTATATATATATATATATATATATATATATATATATATATATATATATATTTCAATCTGGATTATTCCGTGGCTTTTTACAGTTTTTATAAATATATATATATATATATATATATATATATATTCATTCCAGTCCAGGCATAGTATTTAACATCCGTCGCCCTTTATTGCTTTTATATATATATTTCCGTTATGTCAGGCCTGGATTACTCCGTTGCTTTTTACAGGTTTTATAAATATATATATATATATATATATATATATATATATATATATATATATATATTTACATTCCAGTTCGGGCATCGGAGTGAAAATCCATCGCCCTTTACAGCTTTTGTATATATATAACTATATATATATATCCTTCATTCATTGTGATTAAATTGCTGCTGTAAATATTCATTTGATATGAATCGGCGCTGATATCTCTTTAGACGAACTAGATTTCTTTAAGTCTCGCCAATTCTACCTTTCAAATGGTTCAAAATAGGTTCGGACATAACCGGAAAGCTAGAATGGCTGAGATTTACTTAAATCTAGTAGTTTTAGTTTTATTCATTTGGAAAGCAACCTCGCCACCCTTAGATTGCTATCTAGTGAGAACGAGAAGCTTTGTCTATGCACATGCCAGGATTTACTGATGAATCCTTGGTTCTTGCGACATCGGGATGTAAATATCCATTTTTTGTGCATATTTGAGCTGTGTAGGTTTTCTTGGCTACTCCTATGTGAGCCTAGGAATCATGGGATTCATGATCAAACGGATCAGAATCTGATTCTCACGATGGACAAACTCCACTTTACAAATGTACCCTGTCAGTTTTTCTGTAAAATGTACATCCGAAAGTCTTTAAAACGATTATCCGGGTTTAAGGTCTCAACATAATGAGAATATGGTTTGTCATGTCAGAGTCACTCCGATGGTTGTCATGCCTATGAGAAGACCGACACTTGTTTATATTCTGCGGTCGAGGATGCTTCGCAGCCCGACAATCACCATTCAAATTGAGCCAAAAGGCTGAAAAGATAAATAATGGAAGTATCAACATGCTTCAATTCCTATGTTAGCGTAAGGGTTTGAAAATCAACCTTTCAAAACATCATTTCAATAGCTTGTCTAAAAAGGACTTTTGCAAATAAAATCAAACCTTTCGTATATAGGTTCAACGAAGCACGTCCATACTTTCAAATCAATCAAACATAGGCCCAATTTCTTCCAGCATTCACACACACATTGCAGATTTAAAAGGTAAATATTGAAAAGATGCGGTACCGTGTTTTCACGGGAGTTGTGGGGTGCCTAACACCTTCCCCACACTTAACCGAGCCCCCGAACTTAGAACTTCGGTTTTAAATATTCAGTTTCGACAGTGTCCAGTAATTGGGCCTCCTTTCAAATAAAACTCGGTTGAGTTGGTACAACCATTTTAAATCTACCAACTAGCGACTCTATAAAACGTTCAAATCATCGACATAATACATGTTGGCCTTTTCCTAAAAATCCCTTCAAAACCTTTCCACAAAAAAGATAAAATAAGGGTAGGCAAAACTTAGGAAAAGAGAGAAATATTCGGGTCCAACTCGAACCGAATTTTTTCCCAACGTCGACAGGTGGCGACTCTGCTGGGGACAATAGAGGGCTTAGGCCATGTTCAAGTCTTTTCAAAATTTCCCTTTCATATCTGCGTATGTGTGAATGTTGCATCTCTACAATCGAATGAATGTGTGAATGTTGCGTCTTTACACTGAATGAATGTGAATGAATGCTTTACTGCTTTATATTAGTGCTTCGAACCAATGTCATCATATGCATACGGTGAGACGCGATGTTTGTGAATGTATGTTGTGTGATTCCTCCACTAGGAGGCAAACCTGTCGGTGACGGAGTAATGTCTTCAAGGGCGAATAAGTCTTCGGGGCTCATGAAAAAGCACCACTCAGATCCGCTCTAGTTGAAAGATCAGATTAATTTCCCCTCTAGTAGATTGCAATGATCTGGGGACCTTCATGCCGAAAAGCCACGAGAGTAGCATAAGATAGGTCAGCCTCTGATTAACCAAACCCGAAGGGAATCTTCTTCATACCTTCCTCTTTCAATTCAATGTCAAGTTTTTAATTCCAATGTAAATATCATAATGAAGCATTCCATGTCTTGTAAATTCTATTATATTATCTTGTCATCAAAATAACTGACCTCTATTTTGCAGGATAAGATTAAAAAAACTGTAAAAACACATCATAGCATGCATCCTATCCATACCTACCTCAGGAAATTTACACGCCTACGTTTATTGTAGGTGAAAAATTGGTCATATCACTAGATCTAAGTCTAACAAAGCACTAAGTCCATCTTTGGGCATGGCTTCTAGTGCTCATCTAGAATCCACCCCTATCTCTAGGGAAAAGATTGAAGGACTGCAGAACCAGATAGCCGAATTGGCCACTTTCTTGAGAGAATAGAGTAAAGCTCATAAAGGGAAACAAGCACAGTCATACAGAACCAGGTACACCCGGTGGCAATCAAGAGACTGGGAAGAAAGATACTCAGATTCCTGAACCACAAAACCAGGATACTACCAACAAAACCCTTAAAATCACCATCCTTAACAAAGAACAGGAAGCTGGTGACATTATGAAGAAAGTCCAAAAGATGGAAGAAACTATCCGGTCTATCAAAGGGACTGGGCATTTGCCAGTGTCAATTACTTTGACTTATGTATTTTCCCTGGGGCACTTTATCCAAAAAAATGTAAGTCCCTGATTTTGAGAAATACGACGGATTGGGAGACCCTTACACTCACTTAAAGGTGTTCATTGGAGAGCTCGGATCTTATGTAGAGGACGAGAAGCTCCGAATACAGTTATTCCAGAAAAGTCTGACCAGAAAGGCTAGAGCCTGGTATGCCCATCTGGACAACTCTAAAATTCATAGCTGGGAAGAGCTGGCACATGCCTTCCTCAATCAATACAGTTTCCAGTCTCAACTGGCTCCAAACAGATATCAAATAACCAAAATCAAGAAACAAATCACTGAGTCATTCAGAGAATATGCTCAACGTTGGAGACGAATGGCAGCACAAGTCACCCCACCTGTGACTAAATCTGAGATAGTCATGACCTTCATCGACATTCAAGAAGCTCCGTATTATGAAAGGGTCGTAGCAAGCATAGGAAAGCCATTCTCAAAGATGATCAAACACGGCGAATGGCAGAAATGGGGCTCAAATCTGGGAAGATAAACGATCTGACCTCCTTAGAAGATTTTTGCCGAGCATATTCAATCCGGGAGTTATGGGAATAATCCCCGGTAGACACACAAGAATAAAGACGAAGAAGTTTCCCTAGTATTGCAAGGACAGAATAAGAGGGGTGGTTCAAGCAATATGCCCATTCAAAAGAGAGACTATTCCCCTTTTCAAGCGTCAGGACAACCTTTAAACATGCCATTCCAGAAAAATTTGGAGGCCAGGCGTCGAAGAACGTTCACCCCGTTAGAAGATTCTGTAAGGCCCCAACTTTTTATGAATAAGATTTAATTTCCTCTATATATTATTTTAAAATAGTAAGGGATTGATTTGATATATGTGGTAAGTTATGGGTAATATGCTCAAAGTTTATAAAATAAGCAAGTGGTTATAAAATATTCATTGTTGTCAGGGAATATTCGTTTGGTTGTGGTATATTCTTGTTGTCGGAAAATATTCGTACAACGGCGCAGTCATTTGTGGGCCCCATAACGAAAAACTGCCGGATGAAGAAAATGACAAGAATAAGTTTTCTATAAATAACGGCGTAACGGTTACCGTTAACACTGTTGAAATACCTGGTGGTTAAAAAAAATAATACGCGTTGTTGCACAGTAGCACACGGTATTACATAATATTTTATATTATTATTATTTCAATAATTTTCACTGCACAGTATTTTACTTTATCAAATCAATAATTCATATTATTTGAATAATATTATTAGACAGCAATATTGGCAATGTCTAAGGAAGTTCTGTCTAGGAAAAGGGTTAGCTAATTGCGCGCCAATAAGGAGAAAATTCTTATTGAAAGGCCCCCTCTTTCTTGGGAACGACCTGGTTGTCATATTGTGGTTCTGTAATATTATTTGTAAATAATTAATTATTGATAGAAATGATAATTAAATATTTATTCATTGTGGATATTAAGGGAGGAATTTTCAACAAAAGAGATAATTATTGAGAATTGATATTTTATCTTTTCTGATAAAATAATTCATTCAAATATATTATTATAATATTACAAGTGTATAATGTGATAATATAATAATATAATAATGGTGATATTTTTTAATAAATTCATGGTATACGATTAAGATGAGGTGGAAGAGAGAAAATAGAATTGGAATTATAAATATTTTAATATATATATATATATATATATATATATATATATATATATGTGTGTGTGTGTGTGTGTGTGTGTGTGGAGGAAATGGTGGGGGTGAGAGAAAAAAAGAGGAAAGAAAGAGAGAGAAAAGAAAGAAAGGAGAAAATGAAAGAAAGAAAGAAAAAAAAACGTGGGTGCTAAAGATTTTGTTAGAGTGGGGTCTGGAAAAATCATCCGTATGTAAATTCGGGTCATTTTTCGTTCAGAATTGTGAAAAACTTTCTTTTACAAATTTGTAGAGAATTAAATTTCATATAGAATGGACATAAGATTCGTATTTTTCTGATAAAAGGGCTATTTATTATGAATTATTGATGTTCCAAAATATTGGGTCTGAATTGATTTTTGGTGGAGGAGTTTCTAGAAGGTACGGGCCCCACTGTCCTTTTGTTGGTTGTAAAATGCTGAAGTTTGGTTTTCAAATATGGTTGATTTTAAATCATACGTATAAAAAATAATAATATTATTATTAAATTAGTTTTTCTGCTTTGGTGTTCTAAGCATTTTCCTATAAATATGGTGCTTAGGTTAGAATTAAAAATCACACCAGAATCAGAAGTTTATTTCTCTATAATATGAAGCGTATTTTTGTGAGTATTTAGATACTTTGAGTGTTGCTATACTGCACAAGTTTCGTTCAGTATTATATCTGATTTTCTAGTCAGAAGTACTATTCTTTTGAGGTAAGGGATGTTATTTTTTTCGTAAATGATGTTATTTCTTTTAATATCATTTCACTGAAATATTGGTATGAAATTTATTATGAAATTTCTACCTTATTCATGTCGGGGTTACTATTCACATATACGGCACTATTGACGTATACGGCAATATTCACGAATACGGTACTATTCACGAGTACTATTCACGGAGTATGATTTTTCTTATGAAATCTTTACCTTTTTATATTGGGGTTACTATTCATGTATACGTCGCTATTCACGTATACGGCACTATTCACGAATACAGTACTATTCACAGAAAAAATAAATTTTCTTTTCTTTGTCCAAGTTATCTGTTATGCTTCCTATCTTTGATTGGATCCATGTTTTGAACTTCATTCTTGAATTTTTCTCCACAATTGATTATTATGGGGTATTCTTGAACTTGGATAAACTAATTTACGAATCCCTAATCTTTGTCATTTATCTCACTAGATTCGTTATTAATATTATTTTTTCATCATCTTCAGTCTTAAATGGTGATATAAACGAATATATTTGGCCTGTGGTGCAAAGATGAATGATTACTTGATGAATATCTTTGGCCTGTAGTGCAAAGATGAATGATTATTTGATGAATATTTTTGGCCTGTACAACAAAGATGAATGATTACCTAATGAATATCTTTGGCCTGTAGTGCAAAGATGGACAAGTGTAGAGATGAACGTGACCACTGGTGATACAAATAAATATCTTTGGCCCGTAGTGCAAAGATGAATATTTAATTTGAGATATATATTGATTGATGTTACAAGGATAAAATATTGATGATGGACTTTTAAATCGTAGAAGATAGTAGACATCATTTTCTACTTAATTCTTTTGATAAATTCTTATTTTCGCTGCAGTTGTTGATCTAAAACTTGTTGTCCATAATATTTTATCTAATTTATTGAAGACTAACGATAATTTATTTTTAATTATCTTAGTCATAATATTTTTTTTATGGGCTAGTTGAGCTCACCCTTTTATTCTATTGTCCTCTTCAAGAAATGAGAATATTGCATGGACTAGTCGGGGAACAGAGTGATGGGCAGAGTTAGAGCAGTAGTAGTCCTCACTATTTTTGTATAATAGTGTGATAATAATTGTAATTGTCGAGGACTGAAGTTGAGCATTTATATTTCGTATTATATACGTTATATAGTGAAGCTCACAGCTTGTATGGTCGTATTTCTCACGACCTTTTGTTATAAAAGATTATATTTAGGATTCTGTACTATGTATTTGGCGACTCAGAATAGATTGGGTTGATTGGACCTATTCTGGGGGCGTCACAGTTGGTAACAGAGCTTAGGGATATGATCTCTAGCGGAGATCTGGGAATAGAACTAGGAGGGGATAGAAGAGTAAATCCTTCGCTAGTATGTCCTACCTAAGCTTATTTGGTATTTAATTGGTCTGTCGGAGCATAGGGTTAATATGTGATATGTTAATATGTTTAATTAACCCTTGTGTTATGGCAGTATTTGAGAATGACATCTTAAAATCAAGAGATTAACTCATAAAGAGTTTTAAGTGATGAGTAGAGGAGATTTATTTAAAGAATAAATATTGGAGTATAATACCTTTTTATAACAAAGATGTTTATTGGGGAGTACTAATTAAGTTATTGAACTTTATTGTAGGATGTCGGGAAGAAGAAATTAGAGATATCCATGTAGGGAGTGAAGAATTAATAGTTGCACCCGAGCTAGTCGCAGAGGTAGCAGCTGAGAGTGAGGAAGAAGAGGAACCTGAGGAGGAGAATTTATTAGGGGAATTTTATGATTGAAATATAGAACTGCAAAATCGTATTCATGAGTTAGAAGTGCCGGGTGAAGAACAACAGACAGTCATGGATAAAGGGATACAATAATTCAAGATTTTACTACTCGATATGCGAGACTTGAACAGAATCTCTCTCTGGCAGAGCATATGATATTAGAGTTGAAATCTAAAAATGCAAATGTCAACGATCAGCTGAAAGAAGAAACAACTGAACAAGTGAGAATTGAAGATGCATGGGTAAAAGCCGCAAGACGCGTTGATATTTTAGAAAGAAACGTCTGATCCAAGAAGGCCAAAATAGACGATATGGATTTTACTTTTGGACAGCAATTGGGAGAATCCAACATTGAGTTTGGAATTACCCTGTGCACAGCGGTCAACCCCAATTCGATATGGATCGAAGAGTAATGATTCAAATCATGGATCAAGAGTGCAACGAAACAATTGAGGGTGGAATGTGCTTTATAGCAAAGTCAAGTCCATCTGGGATAGTGACACCAAAGACTGTCCCAGACAAGTCAAAGTCAGCGGTTCAAGGGAGAGCGTTTGTCGTGACTTCCCAAAATACGAGGAACCTGAAGGAAGTTATCACGGGTTAGTTAATCATAAATTCTTGTGAAGTCTATACCATATTAGATACCGGTTCTACCTATTCTGTTATTTCACCTACTTGTGCTAAACGTTTGAACTTGACTTCTGAGAAATTAGACTTTGACTTATCTATTGAAACTCCGTTGGGGAAAACCTTCGTTACATCCACAGTTTACAAATCTTGTTTGATTCAAATTGGTACCATCACCCTACCTGTGGATTTTATATCTTTGAAAATACTTGCATTTGATGTGATTTTAGGAATTGATTGGTTAACCACTTATCATGCAAAAATTGATTATTTTCGTAAGGTTGTTAGTTTTAATATTCCTAACCAACCTGTTGTGTGAATTCAAACCACCAAACCACTAAAATCAATTAATGTCATTTCAAGTCATAAAGCTATTCGTTTATTGAAAAATGGATGTCAAGCTTTATTAGCCCATGTCATTGATATAACCCAGAATACGTCAGATTTGAATGATATTTCTGTTGTTAATGAGTTTCCTGATGTATTTCCCGAAGAACTTCATGGTCTACCCCCAGAACGTGAAGTTGAATTCTTTATTGACCTTGAACCCGGTACAAAACCCATTTCTAAAATCCCATATCGAATGGCTCCTATTGAACTTCAGGAGTTAAAGGTTCAACTACAAGAGTTGTTAGACATCGATTTTATTCGTCCTAGTACGTCTCCTTGGGGTGCTCCTGTTTTATTTGTAAAGAAGAAAGACGGGAGTATGCGACTTTATTTTGACTATCGGGTGTTGAACCATGTCACCATCAAGAATAGGTATCTATTACCTCGCATTGATGACATGTTCGATCAGTTGCAAGGTGCACAATTCTTCTCAAAGATTGATCTTCGTTCTAGATATCTTCAGTTAAAGATTAAAACTAAGGATATTCCGAGGACTGCCTTCAGAACCCGATACGCACATTATGAATTTCTAGTTATATCTTTCGGATTGACCAATGTCCATGATGCGTTCATGGACATGATGAACCGAATATTTAAGAAATATTTGGATCATTTCGTGGTTGTCATTATTGATGACATCCTAATATACTCCAAAAGCCTCAAATATTTCTTCACTTAGAACGAACTCAATATGCGATAAAGACGTTGGTTGGATCAGTTGAAAGATTACGACTATACCATCCAATACCATCTTGGAAAAGCGAACGTGGTAGCTGACGCATTGAGTAGAAGATCATATGCGGGAACGAGTGCGATGCTGTCAATACAAAGACCTATTTTGTGTGGCTTACAAAAGATGGAGATAGAGTTCAAGACTCCAGGGACCCACGTGATGATGTTAAATATACGCGTAGAGCCAGCTTTAATTGATAAAGTTAAAGCTGCTCAAGCTACAGACCAGGAGCTGATGAAGATGAAGAAGAAGGTGCGGTTCCAGAAGCAAGAATCGATGAAGAATGAATACTTCTAGTCAACTTCAGACTTTGTGTTCCTAACGATCCTGACTTGAAGTATAGAATCATGATGGAGGCACATAACACATCGTTTGCAATCCATTCTGGAAGTACCAAAATGTATCGTGATCTTCGACATACATTTTGGTGGAGCAATATAAAGAGAGAGATCGCGAAGTTTATCTCAAGGTGTTTAACGTGTAAATGTTGCAAGGCGGAGCATCAAGTGCTAAAGGGTCAGCTTGCAGAAAGCTATGGGCACCGATTTAAGATTTATTGGTCCATTTGAAATCCTTGACCGAGTAGGAAATGTGGCCTATAGACTCGCCTTACCTTCAAACATGTCTCGTGTTCATAACATTTTTCACATATCCGTGCTTCGTAAATATGTGAAAGACAAAAACCACATTATTGAGTTAGAACTAGACGAGATAGCCGAAGATTTAACGTACGAGGAGGTACCTGTCAGGATTTTGGATAAGAAGGAACATGTCCTAAGCTCAAAGATTATACCTCAAGTTAAAGTTTTGTGGAGAAACTATGATATCGAGGAAATGACCTATGAGTTAGAATCAGAAATAAAAGCAAGGTATCCTCACCTTTTCGAAATACTAGGTATGTACGTCAATTTCGAGGACGAAATTTCATAAGGAGGGGAGGTTGTAAGACCCCAACTTTTTATGAATAAGATTTAATTTTCTCTATATATTATTTTAAAATAGTAAGGGGTTGATTTGATAAATGTGGTAAGTTATGGGTAATATGCGCAAAGTTTATAAAATAAGCAAGTGGTTATAAAATATTCATTGTTGTCGGGGAATATTCGTTTGGTCGTGAAATATTCTTGTTGTCAGGGAATATTCGTACGACGGCGCAGCCATTTGTGGGCCCCATAACGAAAAATTATCGGATGAAAAAAATGACAAAAATAAGTTTTCTATAAATAACGGCGTAACGGTTACCGTTAACACTGTTGAAATATCCGGTGGTTAAAAAAAAGTAATACGCGTTGTTGCACAGTAGCACACGGTATTATACAGTATTTTATATTATTGATATTTCAATAATTGTCACTGCACAGTATTTTACTTTATCAAATCAATAATTCATATTATTTGAATAATATTATTAGACAGCATTATTAGCAATGTCTAAGGAAGTTCTGTCTAAGAAAGGGGTTAGTTAATTGCGCGCCAATGAGGATAAATTCTTATCGAAAGGCCCTCTCTTTCCTAGGAACGACCTGGTTGTCATATTGTGGTTCTATAATATTATTTGTGAATAATTAATTATTGATAGAAATGATAAGTAAATATTTATTCATTGTGGATATTAAGGGAGGAATTTTCAATAAAAGAGACAGTTATTGAGAATTGATATTTTATCTTTTCTGATAAAATAATTCATTCAAATATATTATTATAATATTACAAGTGTATAATGTAATAATATAATAATACAATAATGGTGAGATTTTTTCAATAAATTCATGGTATATGAATAAGATGAGGTGGAAGAGAGAAAATGGAATTGGAATTGTAAATATTTTCATATATATATATATATGTGTGTGTGTGTGTGTGTGTGTGTGTGTGTGTGTATGTACGTATTTGTGTGTGTGTGGAGGAAATGGTGGGGGTGAGAGAAGAAAAGAGGAAAGAAAGAAAAAGAAAAGAAAGAAAGGGGAAAATGAAAGAAAGAAAGAAATAAAAAACGTGGGTGCTGAAGATTTTGTTATAGTGGGGGTCTGGAAAAATCATCCGTATGTAAATTCGGATCATTTTTCATTCGGAATTTGGAAAAACTTTCTTTTACAAAGTTGTAGAGAAATAAATTTAGTACGGAATGGACATAAGATTCGTATTTTTCTTATAAAAGGGCTATTTATTATGAATTATTGAAGTTCCAGAATATTGGGTCTGAATCGATTTTTGGTGGAGTTTCTAGAAGGTGCGGGCCCTACTGTCCTTTTGTTTGTTGTAAAATGCTGAAGTTTGATTTTCAAATATGGTGGATTTGAAATCATACGTATAAAAAAATAATAATATTATTATTAATTTAGTTTTTCTGCTTTGGTGTTATAAGTGTTTTCCTATAAATAGGGTACTTAGGTTAGAATTAAAAATCATACCAGAATCAGAAGTTTATTTCTCTATAATATCGATCGTATTTTTGTAAGTAATTAGATACTTTGAGTGTTGCTATACTGTGCAAGTTTTCTTCAATATTATATCCGATATTCCAGTCAGAAGTACCATTCTTTGAGGTAAGAGATGTTATTTTTTTTCGTAACTGATGTTATTTCTTTCAATATCATTTCACTGAAATATTGGTATGAATTTTATTATGAAATTTCTACCTTTTTTATGTCGGGGTTACTATTCACGTATATGGCACTATTCACGAATACGGTACTATTCACGAGTAGTATTCACGAGATATGATTTTTCTTATGAAATTTGTACCTTTTCATATCGAGGTTACTATTTATATATACGGCACTATTCAAGTATACGACACTATTCACGAATACGGTACTATTCACAAAAAAATAAATTTCTTTTCTTTGTCCAAGTTGTCTATTATGCTTCCTATCTTTGATTGGATCCATGTTTTGAACTTTATTCTTGAATTTTGCTCCACAATTGATTATTATGGAGTATTCTTGAACTCGGATAAACTAATTTACGAATTCCTAATCTTTGTCCTTTATCTCACGGGATTCGTTATTAATATTATTTTTTTTCATTATCTTCAGTCTTAAATGGTGATATAAACGAATATCTTTGACCTGTAGTGCAAAGATGAATGGTTGCTTGGTGAATATCTTTGGCCTGTAGTGCAAAGATGAATGATTATTTGATGAATATCTTTGGCCTGTAGTGCAAAGATGAATGATTACCTGATGAATATCTTTGGCCTGTAGTGCAAAGATAGATAGGTGTTGAGATGAACATAACCATTGCTGATACAAATGAATATCTTTGGCCCGTAGTGCAAAGATGAATATTTGATTTGGGATATATATTGATTGATGTTACAGTGATAAAAAATTGATGATGGACTTTTAAATCGTAGAAGATAGTAGACATCATTTTCTACTTAATTCTTCTCATAAATTGTTATTTCCGCTGTAGTTGTTGATCTGAAACTTGTTGTCCATAATATTTTATCTGATTTGTTGAATACTATCGATAATTTATTTTTTATTGTCTTAGTCATAATAATCTTTATTGGGCTAGTTGAGCTCACCCTTTTATTCTATTGTCCTCTTCAGGAAATGAGAATATTGCATGGACTAGTCGGGGAACAGAGTGATGGGCAGAGTTAGAGCAGTAGTAGTCCTCACTATTTTTGTATAATAGTGTGATAATAATTGTAACTGTCGAGGACTGAAGTTGAGCATTTATATTTCGTATTATATACGTTATATAGTGAAGCTCACAGCTTGTATGGTCGTATTTCTCACGACCTTTTGTTATAAAAGATTATATTTAGGATTCTGTACTATGTATTTGGCGACTCAGAATAGATTGGGTTGATTGGACCTATTCTGGGGCGTCACAGTTGGTAACAGAGCTTAGGGATATGATCTCTAGCGGAGATCTGGGAATAGAACTAGGAGGGGATAGAAGAGTAAATCCTTCGCTAGTATGTCCTACCTAAGCTTATTTGGTATTTAATTGGTCTGTCGGAGCATAGGGTTAATATGTGATATGTTAATTTGTTTAATTAACCCTTATGTTATGGCAGTATTTGAGAATGACATCTTAAAATCAAGAGATTAACTCATAAAGAGTTTTAGGTGATGAGTTGAGGAGATTTATTTAAAGAATAAATATTGGAGTATAATACCTTGTTATAACAAAGATGTTTATTGGGGAGTACTAATTAAGTTATTGAACTTTATTGTAGGATGTCGGGAAGAAAAAATTAGAGATATCCATGTAGTGAGTGAAGAATTAATAATTGCACCCGAGCTAGTCGCAGAGGTAGCAGCTGAGAGTGAGGAAGAAGTGGAACCTGATGAGGAGAATTTATTAGGGGAATTTTATGATCGAAATGTAGAACTGCAAAATATTATTCATGAGTTAGAAGTGTTGGGTGAAGAACGACAGACAGACGTGGAACAAAGTGATACAACAGTTCAAGATTTTGCTACTCGATATGCGAGGCTTGAACAGAAGCTCTCTCTTGGAGAGCATATGATATTAGAGTTGGAATCTGAAAATGCAAATGTCAACGATCAGCTGAAAGAAGAAGCAACTGAACGAGTGAGAATTGAAGATGCATGGGTAAAAGTCGCGCGACACGTTGATATTTTAGAAAGAGACGTCCGATCCAAGAAGGCCAAAATAGACGATATGGATTTTACTTTTTGGATAGCAATTGGGAGAATCCAACATCGAGTTTGGAATTACCCTGTGCATAGCGGTCAATCTCAATTCGATATGGATCGAAAAGTAATGATTCAAATCATGGATCAAGAATGCGATGAAGCAATTGAGGGTGAAATATGCTTTATAGCAAAGTCTAGTCCAGCTGGGATAGTGACACCAAAGACTGTCCCAGACAAGTCAAAGTCAGCGGTTCAAGGGCGAGCGTTTGTCGTGACTTTCCAAAATACGAGGAACCTGAACGAAGTTATCACGGGTTAGTTAATCATAAATTCTTGCGATGTCTATACCTTATTAGATACCGGTTCTACACATTCTGTTATTTCACCTATTTGTGCTCAACCTTTGAACTTGACTTCTAAGAAATTAGACTTTAACTTATCTGTTGAAACTCTGTTGGGGGAAACCTTCGTTACATCCACAGTTTACAGATCTTGTTTGATTCAAATTGGTACCCTCACCCTACCTGTGGATTTTATATCTTTGAAAATACTTGCATTTGATGTGATTTTAAGAATTGATTGGTTAACCACTTATCATGCCAAAATTGATTGTTTTCGTAAGGCTGTTAGTTTTAATATTCCTAATCAACCTGTTGTGCGAATTCAAACCACCAAACCACTAAAATTAATTAATGTCATTTCAAGTCATAAAGCTATTCGTTTATTGAAAAACGGATGTCAAGCTTTATTAGCCCATGTCACTGATTTAACCAGAATACGTCAGATTTGAATGATATTTCTGTTGTTAATAAGTTTCCTGATGTATTTCCCGAAGAACTTTATGGTCTACCCCCAGAACATGAAGTTGAATTCTTTATTGACCTTGAACCCGGTACAAAACCCATTTCTAAAATCCCATATCGAATTGCTCCTATTGAACTTCAGGAGTTAAAGGTCCAACTATAGGAGTTGTTAGACATCAGTTTTATTCGTCCTAGTACGTCTCCTTGGGGTGCTCCTATTTTATTCGTAAAGAAGAAAGACGGGAGTATGCGACTTTGTATTGACTATCGGTAGTTCAACCATGTCACCATCAAGAATAGGTATCTGTTACCTCGCATTGATGACCTGTTCGACCAGTTACATGGTGCGCAATTCTTCTCAAAGATCGATCTTCGTTCTAGATATCATCAGTGAAAGATTAAAACTGAGGATATTCCGAAGACTGCCTTCAAAACTCGATACGCGCATTATGAATTTCTTGTTATATCTTTCGGATTGACCAATGTCCATGCTGCGTTCATGGACATGATGAACCGTATATTTAAGAAATATTTGAATCATTTCGTGGTTGTCATTATTGATGACATCCTAATATACTCCAAAAGTCTCAAATATTTCTTTACTTAGAATGAACTCAATATGCGACAACGACGTTGGTTGGATCTGCTGAAAGATTACGACTATACCATCCAATACCATACTAGAAAAGTGAACGTGGTAGCTGACGCATTGAGTAGAAGATCATATGCTGAAACAGTGCGATATTGTCAATACAAATACCTATTTTGTGTGACTTACAAAAGATGGAGATAGAGTTCAAGACTCCGGGGACCCACGTGATGATGTCAAATATACGCGTAGAGCCATCTTTAATTGATAAAGTTAAAGCTGCTCTAGCTATAGACCCGGAGCTGATGAAGATGAAGAAGAAGGTGCGGTTTCAGAAGCAAGAATCGATGAAGAAGGAATACTTTAAGTCAACTACAGACTTTGTGTTCCTAACGATCCTGACTTGAAGTATAGAATCATGATGGAGGAACGAAACACACCGTTTGCAATCCATTCTGGAAGTACCAAAATGTATCATGATCTTCGACATACATTGTGGTGGAGCAATATGAAGAAAGAGATCGCGAAGTTTATCTCAAAGTGTTTAATGTGTAAATGTGGCAAGGCGGAGCATCAAGTGCTAAAGGGTGAGCTTGCAGAAAGCTATGGGCACCGATTTACGATTTATTGGTCCATTTAAAATCCTTGACCGAGTAGAAAATGTGGCTTATAGACTCGCCTTACCTCCAAACATGTCTCGTGTTCATAACGTTTTTCACATATCCGTACTTCGTAAATATGTGAAAGACCCAAACCACATTATTGAGTTAGAACTAGACGAGATAGCCGAAGATTTAACGTACGAGGAGGTACCTGTCAAGATTTTGGATAAGAAGGAACATGTCCTACGCTCGAAGATTATACCTCAAGTTAAAGTTTTATGGAGAAACTATGATATCGAGGAAATGACCTGGGAGTTAGAATCGGAAACGAAAGCAAGGTATCCTCACCTTTTTATGAATAATATTTAATTTCCACTATATATTATTTTGAAATAGTAAGGGGTTGATTTGATAAATGTGGTAAGTTTTGGGTAATATGCACAAAGTTTACAAAATAAGCAAGTGGTTATAAAATATTCATTGTTGTCGGGGAATATTCATTTGGTCATGGAATATTCTTGTTGTCAGGGAATATTCGTACGACGGCGCAGCCATTTGTAGGCCCCATAACGGAAAACTATCGGATGAAGAGAAAACGATAAGAATAAGTTTTCTATAAATAACGGCATAACGGTTACCGTTAACACTGTTGAAATACCCGGTGGTTAAAAAAAGTAATACGCGTTATTGTACAGTAGCACACGGTATTACACAGTATTTTATATTATTGTTATTTCGATAATTATCACTGCACAGTATTTTACTTTATCAAATCAATAATTTATATTATTTGAATAATATTATTAGACAGAATTATTGGCAATGTCTAAGGAAGTTCTGTCTAGGAAAGGGGTTAGGTAATTGCGCGCCAGTAAGGAGAAATTCTTATCGGAAGGCCCCCTCTTTCCTAGGAACGACCTGATTGTCATATTGTGATTCTGTAATATTATTTGTGAATAATTAATTATTGATAGAAATGATAAGTAAATATTTATTCATTGTGGATATTAAGGGAGGAATTTTCGACAATAGAGACAATTATTGAGAATTGATATTTTATCTTTTCTGATAAAATAATTCATTCAAATATATTATTATAATATTACAAGTGTATAATGTGATAATATAATAATATAATAATGCTGATATTTTTCAATAAATTCATGGTATATGAATAAGATGAGGTGGAAGAGAGAAAATAGAATTAGAATTGTAAATATTTATATATATATATATATATATGTATGTGTGTGTGTGTGTACGTATTTTGTGTGTGTGTGTGGAGGAAATGGCGGGGGTGAGAGAAGAAAAGAGGAAAGAAACAGAGAGAGAAAAGAAAGAAAGGGGAAAATGAATGAAAGAAAGAAAAAAAAACGTGGGTGCTGAAGATTTTGTTAGAGTGGGGTGTGAAAAAATCATCCATATGTAAATTCGGGTCATTTTTCGTTCGAAATTTGGAAAAAATTTCTTCTACAAAGTTGTAGAGAATTAAATATCATATGGAATGAACATAAGATTCGTATTTTTCTTATAAAATGGCTATTTATTATGAATTATTGAAGTTCCAGAATATTGGGTCTGAATTGATTTTTGGTGGAGGAGTTTCTAGAAGGTGCGGGCCCCACTGTCCTTTTGTTTGATGTAAAATGCTGAAGTTTGGTTTTCAAATATGGTGGATTTAAAATCATACGTATAAAAAAATAATAATATTATTATTAAATTAGTTTTTCTGCTTTGATGTTCTAAGCATTTTCCTATAAATAGGGTGCTCAGTTTAGAATTGAAAATCACACCAGAATCAGAAGTTTATTTCTCTATAATATCGAGCGTATTTTTGTGAGTATTTAGATACTTTGAGTGTTGCTATACTGTGCAAATTTCCTTCAGTATTATATCCAATATTCCCGTCAGAAGTACTATTCTTTGAGTTAAGGGATGTTATTTTTTTTCATAAATGATGTTATTTCTTTTAATATCATTTCACTGAAATATTGGTATGAATTTTATTATAAAATTTCTACCATTTTCATGTCGGGGTTACTATTCACGTATAGGACACTTTTCACAAATACGATACTATTCACGAAATATGATTTTTCTTATAAAATCTTTACCTTTTTATATCGGAGTTACTATTCACGTATACGATACTATTCACGTATACGGCACTATTCACAGAAAAATTAAATTTTCTTTTCTTTGTCCAAGTTGTCTGTTATGGTTCTTATCTTTGATTGGATCCATGTTTTGAACTTCATTCTTGAATTTTGCTCCACAATTAATTATTATGGAGTATTCTTGAACATTGATAAACTAATTTACGAATCCATAATCTTTGTCCTTTATCTCACTGGATTCGTTATTAATATTATTTTTTTCATCATCTTCAGTCTTAAATGGTGATATAAACGAATATCTTTGGCCTGTAATGCAAAGATGAATGATTACTTGATAAATATCTTTGTCCTGTATTGCAAAGATAAATGATTATTTGATGAATATCTTTGGCCTGTAGTGCAAAGATGAATGATTACCTGATGAATATCTTTGGCCTGTAGTGTAAAGATGGACAGGTGTTGAGATGAACATGACCACTGGTGATACAAATGAATATCTTTGGCCCGTAGTGCAAAGATGAATATTTGATTTGAGATATATATTGATTGATGTTACAGTATTAAAATATTGATGATGGACTTTTAAATCGTAGAAGATAGTAGACATCATTTTCTACTTAATTCTTTTGATAAATTGTTATTTTCGCTGCAGTTGTTGATCTAAAACTTGTTGTCCATAATATTTTATCTGATTTGTTGAAGACTAAAGAAAATTTATTTTTCATTGTCTTAGTCATAATATTCTTTACTGGGCTAGTTGGGCTCACCCTTTTATTCTATTGTCCTCTTCAGGAAATGAGAATATTTCATGGACTAGTCGGAGAACAGAGTGATGGTCAGAGTTTGAGCAGTAGTAGTCCTCACTATTTTTGTATAATAGTGTGATAATAATTGTAACTGTCGAGGACTAAAGTTGAGCATTTATATTTCGTATTATATATGTTATGTATTGAAGCTCACAGCTTGTATGGTCGTATTTCTCACGACCTTTTGTTATAAAAGATTGTATTTGGGATTCTTCACCATGTATTTGGCGACTCAGAATGGGTTGGGTTGATTGGACCTATTCTGGGGACGTCACAGTTGGTATCAAAGCTTAGGGATATAATCTCTGGCGGAGATCTGGGAAAAGAACTAGGAGGGAAGAAAAGAGTAAATCCTTCGCTAGTATGTCCTACCTAAGCTTATTTGGTATTTAATTGGTCGATCAGAACATAGGGTAAATATGTGATATGTTAATTTGTTTAATTAACCCTTGTGTTATGGCAATATTTGAGAATGACATCTGAAAATCAAGAGATTAACTCATAAAGAGTTTTAAGTGATGAGTTGAGGAGACTTATTTAAAGAATAAATATTGGAGTATAATACCTTGTTACAACAAAGATGTTTATTGGGGAGTACTAATTAAGTTATTGAACTTGATTGTAGAATGTCAGACGAAGAAGAAATTAGAGATATCCATATAGTGAGTGAAGAATTAATAGTTGCACCCGAGCTAGTGGCAGAGGTAGCAGCTGAAAGTGAGGAAGAAGAGCAACCTGATGAGGAGAATTTATTAGGGGAATTTTATGATCGAAATGTAGAACTGAAAAATCGTATTCATGAGTTAGAAGTGTTGGGTGAAGAACGACAGACAGCCGTGGAACAAAGTGATATAACAGTTCAAGATTTTGCTACTCGATATGCGGGCTTGAACAGAAGCTCTCTCTGGCAGAGCATATGATATTAGAGTTGGAATCTGAAAATGCAAATGTCAACAATCAGCTGAATGAAGAAGCAGCTGAACGAGTGAGAATTGAAGATGCATGGGTAAAAGCCACACGACACGTTGATATTTTAGAAACAGACGTCCGATCCAAGAAGGCCAAAATAGATGATATGGATTTTACTTTTTGGACAGCAATTGGGAGAATCCAACATCGAGTTTGGAATTACCCTGTGCATAGCGGTCAACCCCAATTCGATATGCATCGAAGAGTAATGATTCAAATTATGGATCAAGAGTGCAACAAAGCAATTGAGGGTGGAATGTGCTTTATAGCAAAGTCAAGTCCAGCTGGGATAGTTACACCAAAGACTGTCCCAGACAAGTCAAAGTCAGCTGTTCAAGGGAGAGCGTTTGTTGTGACTTCCCAAAATATGAGGAACCTGAATGAAGTTATCACGGGTTAGTTAATCATAAATTCTTGCGAAGTCTATACCTTATTAGATACCGGTTCTACCAATTCTGTTAGTTCACCTACTTGTGCTCAACGTTTGAACTTGACTTCTGAGAAATTAGACTTTGAGTTATCTGTTGAAACTTCGTTGGGGGAAACCTTTGTTACATCCACAGTTTACAAATCTTGTTTGATTCAAATTTGTACCCTCACCCTACCTGTGGATTTTATATCTTTGAAAATACTTGCATTTGATGTGATTTTAGGAATTGATTGGCTAACCACTTATCATGCCAAAATTAATTGTTTTCGTAAGGTTGTTAGTTTTAATATTCTTAACCAACCTGTCGTGCAAATTCAAACCCCCAAACCACTAAAATCAATCAATGTCATTTCAAGTCATAAAGCTATTCGTTTATTGAAAAACGAATGTCAAGCTTTATTAGCCCGTGTCACTGATTTAAACCAGAAAATGTCAAATTTGAATGATCTTTCTGTTGTTAATGAGTTTCCTGATGTATTTCCCGAAGAACTTCATGGTATACCCCCAGAACAAGAAGTTGAATTCTTTATTGACCCTGAACCCGGTACAAAACCCATTTCTAAAACCCCATATCAAATGGCTCCTATTGAACTTCAGGAGTTAAAGGTCCAACTAAAGAAGTTGTTAACATTGGTTTTATTCGTCCTAGTACGTCTCCTTGGGGTGCTCCTGTTTTATTCATAAAGAAGAAAGACGAGAGTATGCGACTTTGTATTGACTATCGGGAGTTGAACCATGTCACCATCAGGAATATGTATTTGTTACCTCTCATTGATGACCTGTTCGACCAGTTGCAAAGTTCGCAATTCTTCTCAAAGATCGATCTTTGTTCTGGATATCTTCAGTTAAAGATTAAAACTGAGGATGATCCCAAGACTGCCTTCAGAACTCGATACGTGCATTATGAATTTCTTGTTATATCTTTCGGATTGACCAATGTCCATGTTGCGTTCATGGGCATGATGAACCGAATATTTAAAAAATATTTGGATCATTTCGTTGTTGTTATTATTCATGACATCCTAACATACTCCAAAAGCCTCAAATATTTCTTTACTTAGAACGAACTCATTATGCGACAACGACGTTGGTTGGATCTGTTGAAAGATTACGACTATACCATCCAATACCATACTAGAAAAGCGAATGTGGTAGCTGACGCATTGAGTAGAAGATTATATTCGGGAACGAGTGCTATGCCGTCAATACAAAGACCTATTTTTTGTGACTTACAAAAGATGGAGGTAGAGTTTAAGACTCTGAGGACCCACGTGAAGATATCAAATATACGCATAGAGCCAGCATTAATTGATAAAGTTAAAGCTGCTCAAGCTACAGACCCGGAGCTGATGAAGATGAAGAAGAAGGTGCGGTTCCAGAAGCAAGAATCGATGAACAAGGAATACTTCGAGTCAACTCTAGACTTTGTGTTCCTAACGATCCTGACTTGAATTATAGAATCATGATGGAGGCACACAACACACCGTTTGCAATTCATTCTGGAAGTACCAAAATGTATCATGATCTTCGACATACATTTTGGCTGGAGCAATATGAAGAGAGAGATCGCGAAGTTTATCTCAAGGTGTTTAACGTGTAAATTTGGCAAGGCGGAGCATCAAGTGCTAAAGGGCCAGCTTGCAGAAAGCTATGGGCACCGATTTATGATTTATTGGTTCATTTGAAATCCTTGACCGAGTAGGAAATGTGGCCTATAGACTCGCCTTACCTCCAAGCATGTCTTGTGTTCATAACGTTTTTCACATATCCGTGCTTCATAAATATGTGAAAGACCCAAACCACATTATTGAGTTAGAACTAGACAAAATAGCAGAAGATTTAACGTACGAGGAGGTACCTATCAATATTTTGGATAAGAAGGAACATGTCCTACCCTCGAAGATTATACCTCAAGTTAAAGTTTTGTGGAGAAACTATGATATCGAGGAAATAACCTGGGAGTTAGAATCGAAAATGAAAGCAAGGTATCCTCAACTTTTCAAAATACCAAGTACGTACGTCAATTTTGAGGACGAAATTTCATGAGGAGGGGAGGTTGTAAGACCCCAATTTTTAATGAGCAAGATTTAATTTCCTCTATATATTATTTTGAAAAAGTAAGGTGTTTATTTGATAAATGTGGTAAGTTATGGGTAATATGCGCAAAGTTTAGAAAATAAGCAAGTGGTTAAAAAATATTCATTGTTGTCGGGGAATATTCATTTGGTCGTGGAATATTCTTGTTGTCGGGGAATATTCGTACGACGTCGCAGCCATTTGTGGGCCCCATAACGAAAAATTATCGGATAAAAAAAACAAGAATATGTTTTCTATAAATAACGGCATAACGGTTACCGTTAACACTGTTGAAATACCCAGTGGTTAAAAAAAAGTAATACGCGTTGTTGCACAGTAGCACACGGTATTACACAGTATTTTATATTATTGTTGTTTCAATAATTGTCACTGCATAGTATTTTACTTTATCAAATCAATAATTCACATTATTTGAATAATATTATTAGACAACATTATTGGCAATATCTAAGAAAGTTCTGTCTAGAAAAAGGGAGAAATTCTTATCGAAAGGCCCCCTCTTTCCTGGAAATGACATGGTTGTCATATTGTGGTTCTGTAATATTATTTGTGAATAATTAATTATTAATAGAAATGTTAAGTAAATATTTATTCATTGTGGATACTAAGGGAGGAATTTTCAACAAAAGAGACAATTATTGAGAATTGATATTTTATCTTTTCTGATAAAATAATTCATTCAAATATATTATTATAATATTAAAAGTGTATAATGTGATAATATAATAATATAATAATGGTGATATTTTTCAATAAATTCATGGTATATGAATAAGATGAGGTGGAAGAGAGAAAATGGAATTGGCATTGTAATTGTAAATATTTATATATATATATATGTGTGTGTGTGTGTGTGTGTGTGTGTGTGTACGTATTTTATGTGTGTGTGTGGAGGAAATGGTGGGGGTGAGAGAAGAAAAGAGGAAAGAAAGAGAGAAAAGAAAGAAAGGGGAAAATGAACAAAAGAAAGAATGAAAAAACGTGGGTGCTGAAGATTTTGTTAGAGTGGGGGTATGAAAAAATCATTTGTATGTAAATTCGGGTCATTTTTCGTTCGAAATTTGGAAAAACATTCTTCTACAAAGTTGTAGAGAATTAAATTTCGTATAGAATGGACATAAGATTCGTATTTTTCTGATAAAAGAGCTATTTATTATGAATTATTGAAGTTTCAGAATATTGGATCTGAATTGATTTTTGGTGGAGGAGTTTCTAGAAGGTGCGGGCCCTACTGTCCTTTTGTTGGTTGTAAAATGCTAAAGTTTGGTTTTCAAATATGGTGGATTTGAAATCTTACATATAAAAAACTAATAATAATATTATTAAATTAGTTTTTCTGCTTTGGTGTTCTAAGTATTTTCCTATAAATAATGTGCTTAGGTTAAAATTGAAAATGACACCAGAATCAGAAGTTTCTTTCTCTATAATATCGAGCGTATTTTTGTGAGTATTTCGATACTTTGAGTGTTGCTATACAGTACAAGTTTCCTTCAGTAATATATCTGATATTCTAATCAGAAGTACTATTCTTTTGAGGTAAGGGATGTTATTTTTTTTTTGTAAATGATGTTATTTCTTTCAATATCATTTCACTGAAATATTGATATGAATTTTATTATGAAATTTTTACCTTTTTCATGTCGGGGTTACTATTCACGTATACGACACTATTCACGAATACAATACTATTCACGAATACTATTTACGAAGTATAATTTTTCTTATGAAATCTTTACCTTTTCATATCGGGGTTACTATTCACGTATACGACACTATTCACGAATACGATACTATTCACAGAAAAATTAAATTTTCTTTTCTTTGTCCAAGTTGTCTGTTATGGTTCTTATCTTTGATTGGATCCATGTTTTGAACTTCATTCTTGAATTTTGCTCCACAATTGATTATTATGGAGTATTCTTGAACTTGGATAAACTAATTTACGAATCCATAATCTTTGTCATTTATCTCACTGGATTCGTTATTAATATTGTTTTTTTCATCATCTTCAGTCTTAAATGGTGATATAAAAGAATTTCTTTGGCCTGTAGTGCAAAGATGAATTGATTACTTGATGAATATCTTTGGCATGTAGTGCAAAGATGAATGATTATTTAATGAATATCTTTGGCCTGTAGTGCAAAGATGAATGATTACCTGATGAATATCTTTGGCCTGTAGTGCAAAGATGGATAGGTGTTGAGATGAACATGACCACTGGTGATACAAATGAATATCTTTGGCCTGTAGTGCAAAGATGAATATTTGATTTAAGATATTAATTGATTGTTGTTACAGGGATAAAATATTGATGATGGACTTTTAAATCGTAGAAGATAGTAGACATCATTTTCTACTTAATTCTTTTGATAAATTATTATTTTCGCTGCAGTTGTTGATCTAAAACTTGTTATCCATAATATTTTATCTGATTTGTTGAAGACTAACGATAATTTATTTTTTATTATCTTAGTCATAATATTCTTTACTGTGCTAGTTGAGCTCACCCTTTTATTCTATTGTCCTCTTCAGGAAATGAGAATATTGCATGGACTAGTCGGGGAACAAAGTAATGGGCAGAGTTAAAGTAGTAGTATTTCTCACTATTTTTTTTATAATTGTGTGATAATAATTGTAACTATCGAGGACTGAAGTTGAGCATTTATATTTCGTATTATATACGTTATGTATTGAAGCTCACAACTTGTATAGTTGTATTTCTCACGACCTTTTGTTATAAAAGATTATATTTGGGATTCTGTACCATGTATTTGGCGACTCTGAATGGATTGGGTTGATTGGACCTATTCTGGGGGCTTCACAGATTCACTCGAAAATGAGTTAAAACTGTTGATGACACAGATAAAGATTGTACAACTCCTTCCACCAACTAACACCAGTGGATGGAATTTCGAACCGAGTAAGAAGTGTGCCTACCTTTTCGGATCTACGGGCCATGATACACAAGACTGTTGGTCTCTCAAGCACAAAATTCAGGACTTGATAGACAATGGAGAGATCGTGGTGACCAAACCAGAGCAACCGCACGTGCAGGATAATCCCCTCCCTCGACACAAAGAGGAGGGTGTCAACATGATTAGCACCCAAAATGGAGAAAGATCCAAATACCTCTGATACGTCGGAGAAACAACTCAATCCAGCAGCAATAGCTCAGACAGTTGGGAGTTATCAGAAAGGCGATTCCTGACAGAATAGGAGAACAAATCTATCAAGGAACAGATTGGACAGCTGGCGAAGCTGGTCGTTTATCAGCATCAGGTAGCCAGACAGCTAATAAACGAATCCAACCAGTCTGAAGATGGTCCGCCTATACCAAATATCAGCCCCATCGCTATGAGTGATCACTACCGATTTTATAAGCATGAACCCTAGGCCGACAAGGTTGCAAAGGAAGAAAAGTTTCAAGCTGATAGGGAATTCGCCTTTCAGAGGAATTTCACTAACCTAAACTAGCTAATAAAGGAAATCCTCCAGATGTTGATCAATGAGGGGATGGTTATGGATTTTTTACCCCTAGTAAACCCTCGATCAAAGAAATTCAAGCCTGACAGAATCTGTCAGTATCACTCCAATGCACCCGGTAATGACACCGAAGATTGCTGGGGACTTCGTCACTTAATTCAGAACATGATTGAAAGCGGTGAACTGATAAGAGGGAATCAAGATTATGGTCTTCCAAATGGGACACTCTTTATTCCCATGGCTAGGAATCAAAAAATAGTAGATGTTATCTCTTGTGAGAAGGAGCTAGTCGGAGCACCCTTAGTACTGCTAGGGAAAGGGGTCCAAGAAACACTGAATCTTGTGAAGGTAGCTGCACCCGAACCTTTAATCTTGCCTTTCAGACCCCAGTATCCAGTGATCAGTCTGAAAAGAGTTCCCTGGAACTATGGGAAGGAGGAAGGGTCAAATTCAAACCACATTGCCAGTATATCCAAGGAGAATCCATTGTACCTGCCTCAGCGGGTGATCAATTTAGTTATCAAGGCCAAAGGGAAGGTGGCTGAAGATAAAATCGAAGAGTTCCTCAGTAAAATGGGACACAATAAAGTCAAGGTGGTGCAAAGTTTGAAGGATGCACCCAAGCAGATGTCCATCCTAGATTTGTTCTTATCCTCAGTGGATCATCGTAACATTCTGGTTAAAGTTTTGGAAGAAGCCCATCTGCCAAAGACAGTGGATGCTGAGAAATTCCATCACGTGATAGAACACATCTTTAACAACAATGTGATATCTTTCACTGATGATGATATACCCGCAGAAGGGACGGGTCATCATAAGTCACTGCACATAGTGGTGATGTCATCAGGGTATGTGATCGGAGGGGTGCTAATAGATGGAGTGTCGTCCCTAAACATCTGTCCCTATGACACCTTGGAGAGAATGAAGATCAACCCAAACTGGATCGGAACCAGTCATGTGGTCATCCGAGCTTTCGATGGATCTCGCTGAGAGGCTATGGGAGAAATTGAGCTTCTACTGGAGATAGGTCCACACACTTTCTATATATCCTTCCAGGTACTCAAAATTACCACCGAATATAACTTGTTGCTGGGAAGGTCGTGGATCCACATGGCAGGAGTAATTCCATCCACCATCCATCAATAGCTCAAGTACATTATCAATGGCAAGCTGGTCACAGTGAATGTCGAACCATAATACACTGTCTACATACAGGGAGACATGCCGATGATCAGTCTGGATGCAGGGATTAAACCTGCTAGTTTTCAAGCCTTAGAGGTAAGCGATACTCAGTGCCTACCAGTTAGGGGCACCAGCCTTGAAGCCTAAGGTCTCCCTTAAAGTGATGACAGTCAACCAGGAGATGGTATCTTTGGGTTTCTTCCCTAGAGAAGGTTAGGAAAGAATCAACAAGGTATCAAGAGTCTAGTGCAGATCTCGAGCCAGTTGGGGAGAGCCGAATTGGGTTATTCATCCGTGTCAAACCACCGATACCCACATAAGCATCCAAAGGCTCATGCTTCCACTATACTACTGCCAAACCTCACTGATGCTGGATTCGTGAAGCTAATAATGAAGATCCCAGCTAATGTGTCTGCCATGCTATTTCCTCCAATCATACCGGTAAATGAGAAAAAAGCCCCAAAGCATGAGGGGGATGGCAAAAAGATAAAAGAAAAGTTCCTGTACGAAGGACGAGACCTATTTGCTAACATGCGGGTTCTCATACACTACGAAGGTATGAATGATGATATCCCAGACAGTGACGAGGAGGATCAAATCTAAATTCCTTGCATCAAGAAAGAGAAGGGGGGAAGTTCGAAGAAAAACCCCAGCCTTGATCTGAATGATGTCTTAGTCAACATCCGAGATGAGGCAGACGAGCACAATTCCTTAATCCTCCCTATTCATAAGGATCTGACCCTAGACAACTGGAGAAACGTCCTTTACCTCATTCAAAAAGGGTAAAAGGGCAGAGTATCCATCTGCCTTGTAACATGGTTTCGTTTACTACTTGTTTGATTGCACAGCTATAGCAGTAACTTTTGTCATGCTTTGCTAAATGCTTTGTATATTTAAGTAGTTGCATATATTACAGCGAAAGCATTTTGTTTTTCAGGACTCCAAGATTGGATTTATTTGTCTCTGCTGAAGATATGCCAACCTGTCACAGTGACTATAACTTTGATGTAGAATTAAACTTCGACTTGATGGAAGTTGATCAAGAGGATCAAGATGATTATGAGGTGCCCAAGGAGATCAAAAAATGGGTTAAAGATAAACCGAAACCAAACCTTGACCAAATCACCACTGTCAATATCGAAACCTCAGAAAACCTCAAAGAAATCCAGATAGGCCTACACCTCACCACAGATCAAAAAGTCGACCTGATTGAAATCTTAACACAGTTCCAGGATGTGTTTGCATGATCGTATGAAGACATGATTGGCTTGTCTACTGACATTGTCATCCATCGACTCCCTATCAAAGACGAAATCAAGCCAGTCAAGCAGAAGCTCAGGCGATTTAAACCTAAATGGAGTCTGAAAGTCAAAGAAGAGGTTGTCAAATAATTCAAAGTCGGCATCATCATGGTATCAACATACCCAGAGTGGCTGTCAAACATAGTTCCCGTGCCAAAGCCTGGAGGGAAAGTCTGAGTATGTGTAGATTACAGGGATTTGAACAAAGCCTGCATCAAGGATAATTTCCCAGTACCTTTCATCCACATATTGATAGACAACATGGCGCAGTACGGCATGCATTCTTTTATGGATTGCTTTGCTGGTTACCATCAAATCATGGTCGCTGAAAAAGACAAGGAGAAAACAACTTTCATCACTCCCTGGGGAACTTTCTGTTACAGACGATTGTCCTTCGGCCTCATAAATGCTGGGGCCACATATCAGCGAGCCATGATGGCCCTATTTTATGATATGATGCATAAGGAAATAGAGGTCTTTGTGGATGACATCATCGTCAAATCCTGAAAAGAGGACGATCACTTCAACCATCTCAGGAAGCTGTTCAACAGGTTGCGTAAGTGCAACCTCAAGCTGAATCCAGCCAAATGTGCTTTTGGTGTCAAATCGGGCAAGTTGTTGCGATTTTTAGTAAGAAATAGAGGCATTGAGCTAGATCTTGCCATGATTAAAGCCATCACGGAGATACCCATACCCCGAACAGAGAATGAGATACGTGGATTTCTGGGAAGAATCAATTTCATAAGTCGGTTCATTTCCCAGCTCACGGCGACTTGTGAACCCATCTTTAGCTATTAACAAAAATTTCTCCACAAAATGGAATGAGAATTGCCAAAAAGCCTTCCTTGCCATCAAGAAGCAGCTGATTGAAGCTCCTGTCTTGGTACCCCCGAGGGATGGAGTTCCCCTATTCATGTACCTGTCTGTCAATGACAATGCAATGGGCTATATGCTGGGATAGAAAGATGATAGTAGCCAAGAGAGAGCTATCTATTACATCAGCAAAAGATTCAGCAGCGGTGAATAGAAGTACACCCTGATCGAGAAGGCCTGCTGTACGTTAGTATGCACCGCCATGAGGTTACAACACTATCTGCATGGGCACACGACCTATCTCATATCCCTCATGGATCCGCTGAAATACGTATTCAACAAGCCAATGTTGAATTATTGATTGTCCAAATGGCAGTTGATCCTCCAACAGTTCGACATTGCCTACGTGACTTAGAAGTCCATCAAAGGTCAAGGCATTACAGATCAACTAGCCGAGGCACCATCAGGAGGGTTTGAACCTTTGGAGACTTATTTCCCAAATGATGGGATTATGACAATTCAACAAATCCGATAAGAGAATACAGTCCAACCATGGAGAATATATTTCGATGGAGCGGTGAACATGGACGGTGCCGGAGCTGGGGTAGTTCTCATCTCTGGTACAGGAGAGCAATATCCTGTGGCTACCAAAATGTAGTTTGTCAATACCAACAACACAGCTTAGTATGAAGGCTGTATAATGGGGTTGAAGTTATCTCAGTCCATGGGTATCCAGCGTTTATTAGTCTTTGGGGATTCTGAGTTGGTTATCAGACAAACCATTAGGGCATATCACACCAAAGAACTTCATTTACTGCCCTATCACTGGTAGGTCATCAAAATATCCATGGAGTTTAAAGACATAACTTTCATCCATATCCCTCGAGGAAGGAATGACTTTGCAGACGCATTAGAAACGTTGGCTTCCCCGATCAACATATCCAATAGGAGGGGAATTCCCGACATCAAATTCATAAACCATAAGACCCCAACATACGGGAATTACATTGAAGAAGTATCAGATGAAATTCCTCCTATCAAACAGCCTTGGTATCAAAACATCAAAGAATATCTTCGAGATGGATCTACACTCTTTGGGGAAAACCAAGCTAAACGAAATCGAATTCACAAGATGGCCATGAAGTTCTATCTAAGCGCAGACGCACTCTACAAAAGGGATGCTGGAATAGGCCTATTACGATGCCTCGATAAAGAGCAAGCCCTGATATTGATGGATGAAGTCCACGGTGGAGTCTGCGGTCCACACATGAGCGGTTATTTTCTGGCCAAGAAGATATTGAGAACTAGGCATTACTGGATCTCTCTCAAAGCTGACTGTGATGATCACGTCAGGAGGTGCTATCAATGCTAAGCCCATGGAAATGCTATTCACACTCCTCCAAATGAGCTACACAACATGAGTTCACCATGGCCTTTTTCCATGTGGGGAATGGATGTGATAGGTCCAGTAGAACCCAAAGCCAGTAACGATCATCGTTTCATCTTCACTATGATCGATTATTTCACCAAGTGGGTCGAAGCTGGCCTCTTTTCTTAAAGTCACCCAAGAGGTCATCATTGGTTTCATCAGAAACAATGTTGTATGTCGATATGGACAACCAGAGGTGATCGTATCAGACAATGCTAAGAACCTAAATAATCAGATGATGAGAGACTTATGCAGCAAGTTCCACATCAAGCATCTCAATTTCGTCATCTATCGGCCCAAGATGAATTGTGCTGTCAAAGCTGCCAACAAAAACATCAAAAATATCATGCAGAAAGTGTCCGCCAATCACAAAGAATGGCCTGACCTGTTGCCTCTAACCCTGTTAGCATGCATACCTCTACTGGGGCTACCCCCTATTCATTGGTCTATGGCGTGGAAGCAGTCCTTCCCATAGAAGTAGAGATGGAGTCCTTCAGAATATTAATAGATGCTCAGATGGACGAATACTAGTGGTTGCGAGAGAGGTACCACCAGTTGTCCCTGATAGATGAAAAGAGGGCTACAACCACTTTCCACGGGTATTTATATCAGCAAAGGATTGCTCGATCATATAACAAGAAAGTCCGAATACGGCAATTCAAAGAAATTGACTTGGTGCTGAAGAAATTTTGGCCAATCAAGACGAAGCCAAAGGAAAGTTCGCCCCTAATTTGGAAGGTCCTTTCATTGTCAAGGAAGTGTTGACAGGAGGAGCTATCAAATTATAAGAAATGGACGGAAGCGAATTTTCCCAACTCGTCAATTCAGACACCGTGAAAATGTACTATGTCTAAGACACATGCATACTAACATCATGGTCCTACAAATCGATCAAATCAGTTTCGGTTTTCACAAAAAAGACTGAACTACGAATGACCTGATCTCCCTCAACCCGGGAGTATGTAGGCCGCCATTCCTGGTGCGGTCAAACCAAATAAAAAACTCAAAAAAACTCATCAAACCAAACTCAAAAGAGACATTTCTCAAACCTCACACACAAAAATCAAACTACGAATGACCTGATCTGTAAGACCCCAACTTTTATGAATAAAAAATTAAATTTCCTCTATATATTATTTTAAAATAGTCAGGGGTTAATTTGATAATGTGGAATGTTATGGGTAAAATGCGCAAATATTTTAAATAAGCAAGTGGTTATAAAATATTCATTATTGTCGAGGAATATTCGTTTGGTCGTGGAATATTCTTGCTGTCGGAGAATATTCGTACGACGACGCAGCCATTTGTGGGCCCCATAAAGGAAAATTGTCGGATGAAGAAATCGACATGAAAAAGTTTTTTATAAATAACGGCGTAGTTGTTACCGTTAACACTGTTGGAATACCCTGTCGGTAAAGTAAAGTAATATGCGTTGTTGCACAGTAGCACACGGTATTGCACAGTATTTTTATATTATTGTTAATTCAATAATTGTCATTGCACAATATTTTCCATTATCAGATCAATAATTCATATTATTTGAATAATATTATTAGATAATATTATTGGCAATGTCTAAGGAAGTTCTGACTAGGAGGGGTTATTTAATTGCGCGCCAATAAGGAGAAATCCTTATCGAAAGACCCCCTCTTTCTTGGGAACGACATGGTTGTCAATATTGTAGTTCTGTAATATTATTTGTGAATAATTAATTATTGATTTATATGATAAGGAAATATTATTTTTGTAGATATAAAAGAAGGAATTAGTGATGAGGTATTTTTATCAATATTTTGGTGTGAAAAGTCATCCGTTTATGGATTTCGGACAATTTATGTTTGAAATTTGGAAAAACTTTCTTCTACAAAGTTGTAGAGAATTAAATTTTTTATGAAAAGGACATAAGATTTGTATTTTTCTGATAAAAGGGTTATTTTTCATGAATTATTGAAGTTCTAGAATTTTGGGTCGAAAGTGATTTTTGGGGTTAAAATTTTTTTTTAAGAAAAATGTTTTTTTAATGGGAGGTGGGCCCCACTGGTAGTTGATGGATTTTAGTCAAGAGGTGGGCGTAAATTTTATTTTTTTAAATATTATTTTATTAAATTTTTTATTTTGGCGTTCTAAGCATTTTTCTATCAATAGGGTGCTTAGTTAGAATTTGAAAATCACACCAGAATCAGAAGTTTTCTCTCTCTATAATATCGAGCATGTTTTTGTGAGTATTTCGATACTTTGAGTGTTACTATTCAGTGCAAGTTTCTTTCAGTATTATATCCGATATTCCTATTCGAAGTACTGTTCTTTTGAAATAAGGGATGTTATTTTTTTCAAAAATAATGTTATTTCTTTCAATATCATGACACCAAAATACTGGTATAAATTTTATTGTGAAATTTTTACCTTTTCATATTGGAGTTACTATTCACGTATACGGCACTATTCACGTATACAACACTATTCACGAATATGGTACTATTCACAAAAAAATTAAATTTTCTTTTCTTTGTCCAAGTTGGCTATTATGGTTCCTATCACTGATTGGATCCAAGTTTTGATCTTTATTTTTGAATTTTGCTCCAGAATTAATTATTATAGAGTATTATTGAACTTGGATAAACTAAATTACGAATCCCTAATTTTTGTCCTTTATCTCACTGGATTCGTTTTTTTAAAAATATTTTTCATCATCGTCAGTCTTAAATGGTGATACAAAAGAATATCTTTGGCCTGTAGTGTAAAGATGGATGATTATTTGATGAATATCTTTGGCCTGTAATGCAAAGATGAATGATTACCTGATGAATATCTTTGGCCCGTAGTCCAAAGATGAATATTTTATTCAAGATATATATTGATTGATGTTACAGGGATAAAATATTGATTATGGACTTTCAAATCATAGAAGATAGTAGACATTATTTTCTACTTAATTCTTCTGATGCATTGTTATTTCCGCTGCAGTTGTTGATCTAAAACTTGTGGTCCATAATATTTTATCTGATTTGTTGAAGACTAACGATAAATTGTTCTTTATCATCTTAGTCATAATATTCTTTACTGTGCTAGTTGAGCTCACTCTTTTCATCTATTGTCCTCTTCAGGTAATGAGAATGTCGCAGGGACGAGTCGGGGGACAGAGTGATGGTCCGAGTTATAGCAGTAGTAGTCCTCACTATTTTTATATAGTGCGATAATAATTGTAATGATGACTTAGTTGAATGTTTTTATTTTCTAGATGTTTGTATTGACACTCACAGTGTCTGGTCGTATTTTTCACGACCTTGTGTTATAAAAGATTATATTTGGATTTTGTACCATGTGCTTGGCGACTCAGAATGGGTTGGGTTGACTGGACCTATTCTGGGGGCGTCACAGTTGGTATCAGAGCTTAGGGATATGATCTCTGGCGGAGATCGAGGAATAGAACTAGGAGGGAGAGACGAGTAAATCCTTTACCAGTATGTCCTACCTAAGCTTATGTGGTATTTAATTGGTCAGTCGGAGCATAGAGTTATTATGTGATATGTTAATTTGTTTAATTAACCCTTGTTTTATGGCAGTATTTGAGAATGGCAGTTGAGAATGTTAACAATGGAGTGAATGAGACCGTGGAGACACCTTTAATCACCAACCAGGAGAACGTGCAACAGGAAGACAATGTTCATCCTGAAAACAACACTGATCAGGCGATAAACGATGAGATGTTTAGAAGCTTTTTGTAGTTCATGCAAAATCAGACGAGGGAGACTCGTGTGCAAAATACAGGTGGAGATAATAACAACACGCGAATTGTTACTGCCAAGCAGTTCAAAGAGTTGGGACCACCATAGTTTTAGGGTAAGCCAGATCCAATCAAGGCAGAGACGTGGGTTAAGCAAATTACTAAGATATTTGATGTCTTGGGATGCACGGAGGAACAGAAGGTTCCATTAGCCACCTTTATGTTCCGTGGAGAGGCGGATTACTGGTGGGAGTCTGTGAAGCGTACCCATCCTGCCGCACTCAAGATGTCTTGGGAAGCGTTCCAGAAACTTTTCAATGACAAATACTTTCCTAAAAGTATTCGTCATACGAAGGAGGTATAGTTTATCATACTAGAACAAAATAATATGACTGTGTCCCAGTACGAGGCTAAGTTCGCGGAGTTGTCCCGGTTTGCACCTTATTTGGTAGAGAATGACGAACGTATGACGCGGATGTTTCTGAGAGGTTTGAAACCCGAAATACGTCAATACCTTATTTCTCACAAATTTTCTTTATATTCAGATGTTGTGAACAAGGCTCAATTATTTGAGTGGGATAATGAGTCTGTTCAACCGAGGGACCACAATCAGGGTCGTACTGGTGGCAGCAGTCATCGGAGCAATGAAAACCAGCTGGGAGGAAAGTATGACAGAAGCGGTAACCACTGTGACGCTCCCAAATCCGGGTTCCTCTCTTTCCTCGGATCCGGTGCAGTCACGATACTACTATCGTCTAACTATTACATCTTTTATTCATAACTTAAAGAATAAAACTTGCTTTATTACAATTTAGAATATAAATTCTTTTCATTATCAGGATCTCGTATAATGACTCCAAACTTTTACAAGTTACAATCTTGGTCATTTACCATTCCTGTCTTATATCATGTTCGATATTATAAAAATACGGAATAACTTAAACTTTTTCAATCTTCCTTGAATAAAATCTTTTATTGATTTCTAAATCTTGAATCGATTACATAACATTGAATCATACTATATTATGATTCGCTTTACACAAATTTCTGTATAAACGTTTACAACTCAACTTGATCCTCTATGTATTGGCTAGTACATCTTTTACCATGCAACAAGTATTAAACATCATAAGCAACTATCAAGTACATCATCTAGAACCTAAACACGGTCCAGATAATAATCTAAGTAGTATTCTTCAATGCGATACTATCTATCTTTATCAATCAAGAAGCACGAATTCTTTATCGTAAGTCCTTAACCTGCAAAAGTGGTTATTTGCAAGAGTGAGCTCGACAGCTCAGCAATTCTAATAGTTTTCATGCATCACATAGCATACAACATCATACTCAGTTCATGCATTTATAAATAATTTATATTTACTACGCATGTTACTTTTTACATAACAAGTATATCATCAAAGATCAACTTTCAATCTCATTTATATCTCATATACAATTCATATATAAGTTCACATTATCATAGCATAATATAATTCAACTAACAGTTATTGAATTCATATATCAAATAGGAACTGAAAGACTTGCCTGATTCGTAGTTTAACAACTACGACTTAACTGCGTAAAGATATCTGTACTTCGTGTATTCCTATACAATCATACAATTATGAATTCATACATATCAGTTATACGTATCCATACTTAACTAAATGTATTAGGCGTATATTTAAACCTCATAGACACATGATCAATATTACTATTACATTTCTCAAACCTTATCGAAACCATTACATTTAAACTTTCTAAGTTTCACCTTTTAATATCCTTGTCATACTTAAACTAGTCATGCACGGTTACTATGTTCATCATATAGTCATAAACCAGTAGGGTCAGACCATGATTTGCAGTTTAAGTAATAATACAAGTCTACTACAAAACCAAGAACAAACAGACTGCACAAATCTTGAAACAGGCTGGCGCAGCTGCGCAGGTATTGGCTTTAAGAGTGGCGCAGCTGCGCCACTCACTGGTCAAACCAGAAATGACATTTCATGCTGCTGGACAACCCGAGGTCATTCACTAGCATTCAGATTACTGATATCCATTACGTACATATGTCTATAGGGTCATTAACTCAAGTTTGAAACCTAGCATGCACATTCAAATCCAATTCAAAGTTACATGGTTTTCATGCCGGACTTTCATATACCTTAAGTAAATCAAGTCCATGCTTCATGGTCAGCTACTAAAGTCAATATTGCCACATAACAAGACCAAACAATGTTTAAGTAGTCATGCTTGTGCGTATTACTACACATGTATACATTAATCACATAGTTCATGCCTTAGAAATTTATTTCTTGAATACGTGTGCATAGGTGATATCCATGTTTCATCAAATGATGCTTATATCAATATGTCCATAGGCATAATGACATCCTAATGCATATGCTTGCATGATCATAACATCATTCATATGGTAATTGATGTCCTTCGCTTTCACACGCTAAGCTTTTCATTGGAAATCACACTAAGTCAACAAAGGCATCATAGTACATGCAAGGCATCTCGATATATATTTCATATGCACTAGAAGCTCATAGTTAAACCACATAAACATTCTCATATGGTCAGAATCTAAAAGACATTAGTCTAGGTCAAGTTCGTTTTCAAAACTTACACTTTCGTTAGAAATGTGCACTAGTGAGGTATGCATGCTCATGTTACACTATGAAACTCATATACGTAAGTCAACATGCCTTTCATGCATTCTTAAACCATCATAATATGTCTCAAAAGTCAGAATATAAACATGACTTGTATACGTCCAAAATTCATTTATAAAACCTTAAGTTTATTTTCAACTATAAGCTTCTTCATCAAGTTTGTATCTATCATGGCTATACATGCTCGTACTACGTTTACGTACATATATATGTATGTTACTCATACTCTTATGATTGCTTAATGTGGTACTACATGATGACATTCAACAGGCTGCTTAACATAAAAACAAAACTGGTTCCAGGACCCTGCGCAGCTGCGCTGCTCCCAGGTATTAACTCGGCGCAGCTGCGCCGGTGTCCGGCCAGTTCAGGAATTGTTCTGCTTCGACAGAAACCAGCCCAAATCACAAATTTTCTCAACGAAATCCATTACAGTCATGTTATAAAATAATCCTAACATGTTTATAGCCTTACATAACACTTAACAAAATATATCTTAACTCAACAATTAATCTATCCATGCTCAATTCAAGAATCAAAACTTGGATTTCCACAGAAAAGAAGAACATGAGTATAAAGGATTATACCTTTGTAAAAAATGTAAATTGAACTTGCTAATGCTACTATAGAAAGCCTCCCTCAACTGTAAACCATCTTGCTAGCAATATACTCTCAATACTTAACATAATTCTCAGCAATGAAAACATGAAGGATAAGAGCTCCATTTATAGACCAAATGATACACAAACAATGCTCTTACCTTCCAAACCAAACCAAAGGATTTCAAGATTGCACAATGGTTAAGGGAGAGTGGTTGAGAGTTGTTGGAACTCATCATGAATTCCTCACCCTTGCTTATCATTTGCTATGGAATGCTGAGTTTGAGAGCAATAGGGAGTAGACTAGCAATTTAGTTATTCACGTGAGAAGGAATTGTGCCTCTCATTATGGGACAAGGCTTAATAAACTCAGCAGTGTATTCCTTTGTGCAACATACATATGTATATTACATATATTCCTACATCAATGTATAATTATTCACTTAAATTAATACCCCCATATACATAATATATATACTATAATGTACGTTCACATAGTATATTTTTAAGTCACAATGTCCCTTCTAAATACAATGTAACAAATAGGTATATACACCAACATATAATCCATGTATATTTTATCTTACCGATATAATTTAACCGGATATCCTCACATTACATTATTCAATTATATATTGAAGTAATCATCAATTATAATTGTTTACTCTATACATTCATGATGTATTATTTTACCGTATACTCACGTATAATTTTCTCACATAACCACATGATATATTCATGTAGCTTTCACAATTTAATCAATCTTAATACATGGTTTTTATATATAGTATAGTCACCTAATTGTTGCACCACACTATATAACATAGTTGCACTACACTTCACACTTCATATAATATATAGTTAGTTACTATACGCTATACATTTTATTCGCATACTTGCATATAGAAGTAAATAATTTACTTATCTCATCAATTAATTAATAATAATATTAATTAATCCATTTCTCATTAATCAATGGAATTATAATTTCTACACTAATTGATTAACAAATTATATGATTTATTATTACGTTAAATAAATATAAATCTTATTATATTTATAAATTATTTACTCATTAATCAACATATTATCACATAATTACTTCATAATATTATATTATCCATAATAATAATATAATAGGATAATATACCTCATTCCTTATCAATACAATTTTCGATTATATTCATAACCAATCTCTTTATTATTATATTACCACTAGCTATAACAATAAAGCAATATACTATTATAATAACAATTAATATAGATTAATTGTTTAATTAAAAATTCTTCCATCCTTGAATTAATTAATTCATCAACGAATCTACTATCGTGCCACACAAGGCATCTCCTACAAGCTTAATCTTAAGCTTATTATTATTCTCATCACTTACTCATCTCTCACCACATTACTACTTAGAACATATTCAATTAAATTAGAACTATTAAGTCCAAGGTCCACATATAAATATATTACAAATAAAAATAAATATTATCTATAACACTTACGGTACTATAGCAACTCAAGTTATTAAAATAACTTAGTTTCCTTCTATAAATTAAACTCCTTTTGAAAATACATTAGAAATTATGTATTTAGCCATAACATAAAATATTATGTTTTCTCCAAATAAGGATATTCATTATTAGAAAATAATTTACTTATTGTCTCAAGATATTATAATTAATATAATATCTATTAGAAATAATCATATGTACGACATATGTACAATATATATAGAAAATAGGTAATAAGTTTATTTTTCATTATAATAAATTATTTCTATCAATTTATTTACATATAGCAAATACGTTTTAATATATTTACTATATTCATTAATCATACCTATTACCTCATACAAAAACATATAAGAAAATATTATTATTCCAAAAATAACATTTCCTCCTTTTATTAAAATAATTCAATATTAAAAATTATTTTAATATCCTTTATTAGAAATATATAATATTTATTTCTCTTTCCTTTCTATAAATTGTTCCCAAAATAATTTCTTCAAATATTCATTTAAAGATATAATGACTTCCATTTCTCTTTAATAACACACACACACACACACACACACACACACACACACACACACACACACACACACACACACACATATATATATATATATATATATATATTAACGTTATTCGTACGTTAGACTTTCTCATATATTACCATTCTAAGTAATATATATAAAAAGTAGCAACTATAATTACATATTCAACACACTTATTAATTTACTCCTTTACTTAAGTAAATTAAATACTGTACTATATCATCATAGTTAATTAAGGTTCAATACTCTCATTATATTATTCCCTAATATAACTCCCAACTTAAATTAACTAATATTTATTCTTATTAGTTAATTCCTTAACTAACTCATGCTTCACTATCCAAACCTATTCACGGATAGCTTAAGTGCTATTAATAACCTATTTTATAAACATACTAGTTATTAATACACATACACAAGAATATGGTGATTATACATTAAGGATATTTAATGTCACCAACTTACTATGATAAAATAATTTTATAAATTATTTAATATCGATAGGAATTTATCCACTTCCTTTATCTCCACTGAATCGTCTCTACGCTAAATAACAATTATATATATTAATAATATATTTATTAATCACAAAAATCACTTATTACATAGTTCATATAACCCTACGTAACAAAATACTACACATCTCATATCACATATATATACTCTTATTCGAACCCATCTCACAATTTAAGAATTTTATTTATTAAATCCTTATTTAATAATATCTGAAAATCCAGGTTCTTACAACCACTCCGGTGGTAATCGTGGCCATGATAGTAGAAAAAGCGAATGGGGGGAGATTTCAAGAAGAGAAGGTACAACGATGAGAACGTGAAGACGTCGACATCAGCACCATCATCAACTATTTTTAGGGGAGGAGAACGACCACCGGTCGTATGCTCTAAATACGGGAAAGAAGGACACATCAGCCCAAACTGCCACAACAATTCAAAGCATGCTATAACTGTGGAAAAGAAAGACATATAGCTCGAGATTATCCTGTAGCGAAACCAAGTCCAGCAGGGGTGGTGATTCCAAAGGCGGTTTTGGACAAGTCAAAGTTGGTGGTTCTTGGAAGAGCGTTTGTCGTGACAGCCCAAAACGCGAGGAACCCACACGAGGTGATTACGGATAAGCTAATCATAATCTCTTGCGAAGTTTATACCTTGTTAGATACCGGTGCTACCCATTCTTTTATTTCACCTGCTTGTGCTCAACGATTAAATTTGACACCTGAGAAGTTAGACTTTAACTTATCTTTTGAAACTCCGTTAGGAGAAACCTTCGTTACATCTATAATTTACAAATCTTGCTTGATTCAGATTGTACCCTTACCTTACCTGTTGATCTTATATCTTTGAAAATACTTGCATTTGACGTGATTTTAGGAATTGACTGGTTAACCACTTACCATGCCAAAATTGATTATTTTTCTAAGGTTGTTAGTTTTTATATTCCTAACCAACCTGTTGTGCGAATCCAAACAACCAAGCCACTAAAATCAGTCAATGTCATTTTAAGTCACAAAGCTATTCGTTTATTAAAAAACGGATGTCAAGCTTTCTTAGCTCATGTCACTGATCTAAACCAAAATACGTCAGATTTGAATAATATTTCTGTTGTTAATGAGTTTCCTGATGTATTTCCCGAAGAACTTCCCGGTCTACCCCCAGAACGTGAAGTTGAATTCTTTATTGACCTTGAGCCCGGTACAAAACCCATTTCTAAAACTCCAAATCGAATGGCTCCTATTGAACTTCAGGAGTTAATGGTCCAACTACAGGAGTTGTTAGACATCGGTTTCATTCGTCCTAGTACGTCTCCTTAGGGTGCTCCTGTTTTATTCGTAAAGAAGAAAGATGGGAGTATGCGACTTTGTATTGACTATCGGGAGTTAAACCATGTCACCATCAAGAATAGGTATTCGCTACCTCGTATTGATGACCTGTTCGACCAGTTGCAAGGAGCACAATTCTTTTCAAAGATCGATCTTCGTTCTGGATATCATCAGCTGAAGATTAAAACTGAGGATATTCCGAAGACTGCCTTCAGAACTCGGTACAGGCATTATGAGTTCTTAGTCATGTCTTTTGGATTGACTAATGCTCCTGTTGTGACACCCCCAAATCTGGGTACTTCGTTTCAACATGATTTGGTATTCACTTTGTAATATAACATACATCTACCCAATGAATAATGCAAAATAAACTACAACTTAAATTAAATAAATAAATCTCCCTTACAACAAGGGTTACAACCTTTTTAAAATAATCCCGGGTTACTCTAACCCTGACATGAATATAATAAAGTGCGGAAATAAAAACATAACATTCAAGTCTTATTATAGTCATTCTCAATTAAATAAAAACAAGTCTTCACTTGCTTTGCTTTCCCTTGCCCTTACTCGTAGACGGAGCATCAACGTTATCAACCTTACCTGAAATTGTTATTTAATGCAAGAGTGAGCAAACAACAGCTCACTGGAGTTTAACAATAATAATTACCTGAAAGAATATCTTATAAAGAATCTGAACAACTTAGCTTGCTTCAATAATAAATAATTGAATAATAATTCTCTATCAACATTAAAATTCGAATATAGAATTTATCTGAGGGTCATAAAACCTTTGAACTCTTGTCCTAGGTTATAAATATTTCTATTTAAACCTTTAACAGTCAATAAGACTATGGATCTTAACTCTTACTTAAAGGGATCAGCCCTTCGTACCATATATTGTGCACAAACATCTTAATGCTATGCGTATTAACCTCCCCTAGTAAATAGGGTTGTTCAACTCAGTAATTTGAATTCAAGTCCGCACCAAAGAAAGTTTGGTTTAGATAAACTTACAAGGGTAATTTAGAATTCACGTTCATCAACTAAGGATTATTTGAATCGACTTTCAATAATTAATAAATAAAAGAATTATGAACTAACATATGATTTAGAATCAACTTAAAGCATTTAAAATAATAACTGGATCTTACTTAAACAATAAGTTAAGATCATTTCAATTAAATAAACAATTGTCCAATACAGAAATGGAAAGGACATTCTCCACAATGGATATATGAACTTAAGAAATTGTATAGAATTAACAAGTTTAGGGTTAGAAGACTTGCCTTAAGCGCAAGCTACTTAACTCAACCACGTACTTAAACACTTCCTATACACATTCAATTATAATAATCTAAAACAGTTAACACATAACTAACTCACATAAGTGGTTAACCCTCATGGTTAACTTACTCTAATTAAATAAATAATAATAATTAACTATCACATAGTTAATTACATCACATACATATTCACATAATTAAATCAATTATGTATTTAGCTAAATTATAATTAAACAATTATAATCCAAACACTTAATCAACTTATAATTACCTTTGAAATTATAAACAAATTATAATTTATAATCAATTAAACTATATCATGCGTTATAATTACACAGATTATAATTAATCATGCAATTATCAATTTATAATCCATAATTAAACATGCAATTATTAAATTATAATTACATAAATTATAATTTAAATTAACATCTAATTGATTAAAATAAATCAACTACTATTCATTATAATTTAACAAAATTATAAATTAAACTTAAACAATTACTCTTAATTATAATTAACCAAATTATAATTAAGTAACTCATTTACAATAAAAATTTATAATCTAATTAAGGTTTTCAAAATTTCTTATATTTTCCAAATATGAATTTGTCAATTCTATGTTAACAACATATTATATCATTTAGATACATGTTCACTATCAAGGAATAATTAAACTAAGGCTCAAAAACAATTTGCACAAATAAACTAAAATCACTGTCCAAGCACTGTGCATGGCATAGCTGCGCAGCCAGCTGTCTTGAAACCGGCACAGCTGCGCAGGGTAAGAATCTGGGAAGGGCAAGCGGCGCAGCTGCGCTGCTCTTGGCCTTGCTGTCGGCGCAGCTGCGCTGCTCTTGGCCTTGCTGCCGGCGCAACTGCGCAGCAACTCGGCCAGACGCAGACAGTCACGGCTCTCTACTTTACCGATTAACCCAAACAAGCCAACAAACAAAAAATTACAGTAACGTAGACATTGTAAATCATACATATGTAATAATACATATATATAACATGCTTCTAAAACACAAAACCATCTAAACAACAAGAATCCATGGTTTTAAAAGTCTAATTTGGCTATTTTCATAAAACTCATATTTTAACAAAATAAGTCACTGTAATAAAATTTCTCAAGCAATTCAACTTTATATATATACATTATTTCTGTTATAGAAGCTAGTAACGTAAACAACTATCAATTTGCAAAATTCACATATATAATTCATAAATTTCTACTCTAAATCAACCAAATACATGAATTTCCATAAGAACACTATTTTCATATATAAAACTTGTTTTTAGAGTACTTTGATTTTTGAAAATCATTCATAGGATATAACCCACTATAAACAACACATGAACACAATATATATATATATACCATTCATGTTTATATAATTTCATCACAACTTATTTTTTAACAGAGAACGAATATGAAAAACATATAACTGAGTTCTATAACAATTAGAGATTATAGATGATACCTTTTGTTAATAGGTTGAAAGAGAATGTGATATGAGTTCAATTCTAGAAATTCTTCTTCCTCTTTTCTCTTCTTCTCTAACTCTTCTCTGCTCTTTTTTTCTTCTTAGTTCTTAGTTAGACTTAGGATTAGAACTAACGTAGTAGATATATTATAACTGATATAATATACGTATACTAATGATATATATGTAACTGCTAACTAATTAAGATATATAATAAATACATATTATTATATAAGTTGCAACTATTTGAATTTGAAAAACCTTAAGGCTTGTTTGGCCAAAACAACATTATTTTTAAAAACAGATTATTATTGCTAAGGCCATGTTTGGTAAAAATCATTTTAAAAATTCTTTTTCTTTTATTTTAACAAATTATTTTAACACATACTTTAATGTCATATTTTAATCAATTAAAAATTAAATATTAAACAACTAATTTAATCAATTAAATTCTAACATCAATAAATCACATAAAATTTGTCACATAATTATAATTACTCGCTAATTATAATTCGTGTAACACTTCATCACATAATACATCTAATTTAATTATCTCAATTAAATTAGAACTATACTATAAAATTAATATACATTAATTAAATAAATATTACACATTCATTTAATTAATATATAACATTTAATTAAATCGCTCCATAAATCACATAATTTATTTATTTAACTCAATAAATAAATCACATAGAATATTTATTTAACTCAATAAATATTTAAAATTAAATATAAAATCTCAATCGTTACAATCTTCCCTCCTTAAAAGGATTCTGTCCCCAGAATCACACATAAAAAAAATCTTGTCTATTACATTCTTCCACCCTTAAAAGGATTTTGTCCCCAGAAGGGTTACCCACAACTAAGCAAATAATTGCGGATAAGATTTCATCATAACATCTTCGAGTTCCCACGTGGCTTCTTCAGCACTGTGGTTTCTCCAGATTACCTTAACAGAAGGTATCACTTTATTCCTAAGTACTTGTTCCTTTCTATCAATTATTTGAACAGGCACTTGTTCATATGTTAAGTCTTTATCAAATCGCAAAGGTTCATATTCTATTACATGTTTATAATCGTGCTTGTAAGGTCTTAACACAGAAATATGAAAGATGTTATGTATATTCTCGAGCTCCGGAGGTAATGCAATCTCGTACGCAACCTCGCCCACCTTTCGTAGTACCTCAAAAGGTCCAATGAATCGGGGACTCAGCTTCCCCTTCTTACCGAATCGAATTTTCCCTTTCCAAGGAGATACCTTCAGGAAAACAAAACTTCCTGGTAAGAATTCTCGGTTCTATCGATGTAAATCGGCATACTTCTTCTGTATGTCTTGAGGAGCAACTAATCTCATTCTGATCAGCTTCACAATTTCGGCGGTTTGTTGTACCAATTCTGGTCACAACAATTGACGTTCACCGACTTCATCCTAGCACAAAGGAGTTCTGCATTTTCTGCCTTATAATGCTTCGTAAGGCGGCATGCCTATACTCGCATGGTGACTATTGTTGTAGGCGAACTCCACCAGTGGTAGATGATCCTCCCAGTTTCCTTTGAAGTCCATCACACAAGCTCTCAGCATATCCTCAAGCATTTGAATCGTTCTTTCGCTCTGTCCATCAGTCTGAGGATGATATGATGTACTCATTTGCAATTGCATTCCCAGACATTCTTGCAGTCGCTTCCAGAAATTAGACGTGAAACATGGATCTCTGTCGGACACAATCGACACTGGAACACTGTGTCGAGAAATAACTTCCTTCACGTATAGCTTCGCTAGCTTATCCAGGTTGTACTTAACCCTGATCGACAGAAAGTGGGCTGACTTCGTCAGTCGATCCACTATAATCCATATCGCATCAAATCCCTTCTGAGTCGCTGGAAAACCCACCAAGAAGTCCATCGTGATGTGCTCCCACTTCCACTCTAGAATTTCTAACGGTTGTAGCAGTCCACTTGGTCTCTGGTGTTCTACTTTAACTTTCTGGCACGTAAAGCATTTTGCAACGTATTCAGCCACATCCCTCTTCATATTCAGCCACCAGAAATGATGCCAGAGATCCTGGTACATCTTCGTATTCCCGGGGTGAATAGAATATCTAGAACTATGAGCTTCGCTCAGAATCTCCTCTTTGACCTCAGGTACTGGCGGTACCCAGATTCTACTTTCAAACCATAACAGACCTTCATTATCGATCTTGAAGCTTGAACTCTTCGCCATAAATTATCTTCTTTCGTACTTTCCCGCATTCTTCATCGTGAAGTTATGCATCTTTCACCTTGTCTACTAGAGTAGAACCAGTGGTTACTTGAAACAACATCTCATCCGATTCCTTCAAAAACTTCACTTCCAACTCCAATCTAGCCATCTGTTCTATCAACCGATCTTGATCATTTAACACGTTCAGCTTCTCCCGACCTTTCCTGCTCAAAGAGTCGGCAACAACGTTAGCTTTACCCGGATGGTAAAGTATCTCGCAATCGTAGTCTTTAATTAGTTCCCACCATCTTCTTTGGCGCATGTTCAAATCCTTATGGGTAAATATATACTTCAGACTCTTGTGATCTGTGTATATTTCACATTTCTCTCCATATAAGTAGTGCCTCCAAATCTTTAGGGCAAACACTACTGCCGGCATTTCTAGATCATGGGTCGGATACCTCTTCTCATAATCCTTTAGCTGACGTGACGCATAGGCAATGACTTTGCTGAACTGCATCAACACACAACCTAATCCTTTATGTGAGGCATCGCTATATACTACGAAATTCCCCGAACTATCCGGTAAAGATAATATAGGCGCAGTACTCAACCTCTTCTTCAGCTCTTGAAAACTTTCTTCACACTTCTCCGTCCAAACAAACTTAACTATTTTACGAGTCAAATTCGTCAACGGAGTTGCGATTCTAGAAAAGTCTTGGATAAATCTACGGTAATAACCTGCCAATCCTAAGAAAATCCTCACTTCAGACGGCGTCTTTGGCTAATCCCAACTCATTACGGCCTCAACCATCGACGGATCTACCGAAATACCGTCCTTGTCGATCACGTGGCCAAGAAATTGTGCACGTTCCAACCAAAATTCGCATTTCGAGTATTTAGCATAAAGCTTCTCTCGTCGTAGGGCTTCTAAGGTTAGTCGTAAGTGTTCAGCATGTTCCTCCTGGGTCTTGGAATAAACCAGGATGTCATCTATGAACACTACCACGAATTTGTCTAGAAATGGCTTGAACACCCTGTTCATTAAGTCCATAAATGTAGCTGGGGCATTCGTGAGACCAAATGACATCACTAAGAACTCGTAATGACCATATCGAGTCCTAAAAGCCATTTTCGGTATATCTTCCTTCCTCACCTTCAATTGATGATACCCGCTTCTCAAATTAATTTTTGAGAAGTAGTTCGCACCCTTCAGTAGATCAAAGAAGTCATCAATCCTAGGTAAAGGATACCTATTCTTGATCGTAACTTTATTCAACTCCCTATAATCAATGCAAAGACGCATCGATTCCATCCTTCTTCTTCACGAATAAAACAGGCGCTCCCCACGGCGAAACGCTTCGTTGAATATACTTCTTGTCCAGTAATTCTTGCAGTTGAACCATCAGTTCCTTCATCTCGACTAGAGTCATTCTGTACGGAGCCTTCGAAATTGGAACAGTTCCCGGTGCTAAATCGATCACGAACTCTGTCTCTCTATCTGGCAGAAGTCCTGGCAAATTGCTCAGAAAAATGTCTACAAACTCCTTAACTACCGATATTTCCTCCACCTTCGGGCTTTCCTTATGCGTATCTACTATGTAGGCTAGATATCCCACACAGCTTGCGTCAGAAGTTTCTTGGCTTGCATAACCGTCAGACAACTCGCTTGTCTAGGCAATTTGCTACTATAGAACACCAACTTTGATGAATTCGTAAGGTTCACCGACTTCTTTTGACAGTCGATTACCACCCCATGGTTGAACAACCAATCCATACCTAGTATGACGTCGAATTCCCCAAGTTTAATCGGAATCAAATCTACTCTAAGCTCCTGACCCTTAATGTCCAATCTACAGTTCTTATAAACGCTCCTAACAGGAATAACCTCCCTATTCGCAATCTCTATGTTCAAAGGGTAAACTAACTCCTCTACAGGTAAGTCTAGGGTTTTAGCAAAATCATCAGATATGAATGATCAAGTAGCACCCGAATCAAATAATACATATGCATTTATACTATTGACCGAAATAATACCTGACACCACGTCTTTTGATTGCACAACATCTTGCACCGTCATATTGAATGTCCGTGCAGTGGGTCTAACAGCTTGCAATGGTGCAGCGATGGTCACGGAACTGCCGCTTCCATTCCCTCCGCTCCCTATTGACCCTGTCGTCAGCTTCTTCGGGCAGTTGCGAGCCATGTGATCTTTGGATCCACATGTAAAGCAAGCTCCCTTCTTCGGGTTTGGGCAATTAGGCGCAATGTGGCCTTCCTGACCACAGTTGAAGCACACCCGCTTCCCTTTCATGCACAGGCCAGTGTGATTATTACCATATATAGCACATGCTTCGAACTTCCTCTTCTGCTGGCTTCCTTGCTGACTCCCAGCAAAGGTATTATCAGACCACTTCCTCTTCTGGTTCACAACGCTGGTACCCCTAGCTTTGGTTTCTACCTCATTCTTCTTCTTCTTATCTTGGTTGAACTTCGTCACCGCTTCGCTTCCTCCCTCAGCAAGTATAGCTTTCTCCAGCACCGCTGCAAAGGTATTCAGCTGGAACATGGAAACCTTGCTGTAGAGCTAGGGCTTCAATCCCCTCTCAAACCTTCTCGCTTTCCTAGCGTTAGTGCTGACCTGGTAAGTAGCGAACCTGGCTAACTCGTTAAACTTAGCGGCATACTCGGACACTGTCATCCCTCCTTGCTTAAGTTCTAGGAACTGGACCTCCATCTGGTCCTACGAACTCACTGGAAAGTACATCTCGTAGAATATTTCGTTGAAACGTTCCCACGTGATGACTCCCTCTCCCTATCGGGTCTTGTTATGCTGCCACCAAAAGCTAGCATCCGACTTCAACATGAAAGCCGCGAACGCTGTCTTCTAGTCTTCCCCATCCCTAGCCACGTCAAATACCTTCTCCATTTCCATAACCCACGTTTGAGCCTCGATAGGGTTAGTCGATCCTTTGAACTCAGGCGGTCTTACTGCCTTGAATTCCTTGATCATTGTTCCCCGTACTTGCGGCTGATTTGCAAGAGCTCCGGTCAACAGGTTCACCAACTGCTGAACCGTGTTGGGGTTCGTCCCATCGTTATTGTTGTTCGTCGAACCCTCGGGGTTTTGACGCGTTGGTCTTCTTCTAGGAGGCATTTTCTGTTAAGAAAATATTATTATTAGACCCTTTATTCAACTATTAAGTATCCAAGTTCATACTTAAACATTTAAATGGCTCAGTTCACATATAACACATAGCACGTCCATAAACTTCTTTTATTCATTACTCGTAGTTTAAAAACATCAAACATATAGCACTTCTGCTATTTCTATCATCCTTCCTGAACTGGAAAAGTTACAGGATTACATTTTTAACTCATCTCATTCTTATCTCAAAGTATGGGATTTACACTATTTAATACAAAAAAACAATACATAAACAAAACTCTACTACAGCTACTACTACTACTACCTAGGTATATTAATACGTCGCACAACCTCTCTGCGTTCCTCTTCCAATACCCGAAATGCCGTTCTTGGGTCCACCACATACCACGGTAAACCTTGGAACTGAGCTGGGTAGTAGAAAACACGGTCCTGAGCTCTCTCTATCGCTGTATGAAAAGCATATTTCGTTTCCCTCAGCTTGGCCCTCTTAGCTTCAGCTTCATCTTCAGCTCGATCGACTCGTTGAATATCCTTCAAACTTATCTCTTTAGCTTTGGCTCGCTTTCTCGACTCCTCCTGGATGTCTTGCTTCAACTTTGCCAATTCAAATCGAGCAGCATCTCTATCAACCTCTATATATATCAGGTTCCACTGTGCATCTCCTAGGTCACTTGCCATTTCCTCGATCGTCTCGTCTTGCTGCTGGATAGTCTCCGCGAGATCTCCTACTCGTCCATGAAGCTCCACGTTGCTATCGTAGACTGCCTCGTACATCTCAGCACTAGTAGAGTGAGGTGGGAATTCCTCTTCGGGATCCTCTTCCTCCTCTTCAAACTCGCCCTCGTCCTCATCCTCTGGAATAGGTGTCAGCTCACGCTCCCGACCAGCTATGGTGATCACTGGAGATGGCTCTCTCATAACCAGCTGCTCCCAGACAACATGTATGTCACGGGGCTCCTCATCTCTAGGCACCTGAGGTACATCCTCTCTAGCCTGACTAGGTTCTCCAACGTTCGACATCCTGACAAAAGAATTTTAAAGTTTATTATTACGTGATATAGAGTCTTCACTCTTCGAATACTATAATGTAAACACATAGCACATAAGGTAGTTTATTATCTTTTACCTATCACATCTATCTTTTTGATCTTACCTATAAGGCTACTACCTAAGGTTTTCCCCCACCTAAGGTTTCATAACCAACAGCTTTGATACCAACCTGTGACACCCCCAAATCCGGGTACTTCGTTTCCACATGATTTGGTGTTCACTTTCTAATATAACATACATCTACCCAATGAATAATGCAAAATAAACTACAACTTAAATTAAAATAAATAAATCTCCCTTACAACAAGGGTTACAACCTTTTTAAAATAATCCCGGGTTACTCTAACCCTGACATAAATATAATAAAGTGCGGAAATAAAAACATAACATTCAAGCCTTATTACAATCATTCTCAATTAAATAAAAACAAGTCTTCACTTGCTTTGCTTTCCCTTGCCCTTACTCGTAGACGGAGGACCAACGTTATCAACCTTAACTGAAATTGTTATTTAATGCAAGAGTGAGCAAACAACAGCTCACTGGAGTTTAACAATAATAATTACATGAAATAATATCTTTTAAAGAATCTGAACAACTTAGCTTGCTTCAATAATAAAGAATTGAATAATAATTTTCTATCAACATTAAAATTCGAATATAGAATTTATCTGAGGGTCATAAGACCTTTGAACTCTTGTCCTAGGTTATAAATATTTCTATTTAAACCTTTAACAGTCAATAAGACTATGGACCTTAACTCATACTTAGGGGGATCAACACTTCGTACCATGTATTGTGCACAAACATCTTAACGCTATGCGTAGTAACCTCCCCTAGTAAATAGGGTAGTTCAACTCAGTAATTTGAATTCAAGTCTGCACCAAAGAAAGTTTGGTTTGGATAAGCTTACAAGGGTAATTTAGAATTCACGTTCATTAACTAAGGATTAGTTGAATCGACTTTCAATAATTCATAAATAAAAGAATTATGAACTAACATATTCTTTAGAATCAACTTAAAGCATTTAAAATAATAACTGGATCTTACTTGAACAATAAGTTAAGATTATTTTAATTAAATAAACAATTGTCCAATACAGAAATGAAAAGGACATTCTCAACAATGGATATATGAACTCAAGAAATTGTATAGAATTAACAAGTTTAGGGTTAGAAGACTTGCCTTAAGCGCAAGCTACTTAACTCAACCACGTACTTAAACACTTCCTATACACATTCAATTATAATAATCTAAATCAGTTAACACATAACTAACTCACATAAGTGGTTAACCCTCATGGTTAACTTACTCTAATTAAATAAATAATAATAATTAACTATCACATAGTTAATTACATCACATACATATTCACATAATTAAATCAATTATGTATTTAGCTAAATTATAATTAAACAATTATAATCCAAACACTTAATCAAATTATAATTACTTAAATTATAATTATCTTTTAAATTATAAACAAATTATAATTTATAATCAATTAAACTGTATCATGTGTTATAATTACAGAGATTATAATTAATCATGTAATTATCAATTTATAATCCATAATTAAACATGCAATTATTAAATTATAATTACATAAATTATAATTTAAATTAACATCTAATTGATTAAAATAAATCAACTACTATTCATTATAATTTAACAAAATTATAAATTAAATTTAAACATTTACTCTTAGTTATAATTAACCAAATTATAATTAAGTAACTCATTTACAATAAAACATTTATAATCTAATTAAGGTTTTCAAAATTTCTTATATTTTCCAAATATGAATTTGTCAATTCTATGTTAACAACATGTTATATCATTTAGATACATGTCCTGTGACGCCCCCAAATTCCAGGACCGTCACAGGGTTGCTCGAATTAGGTTTGTCACGTGCTCATGGTAATACATCACAATAATAATAACTAAATATCACACAATCACAGCGAAAAATCTATTCTAGAATAATTTACAAGGATTTATTATAATTATTCCCCCAAGTCTCGCAACCTACAGTACTTAATAGATTACATAATAATATCAATTAACGACTTATTACATAATCTAACTTAAGCTTAAACATAATCAAATCCAGTCTTACTACATCATCTTAATACAATATCAAAATATTTAAAAACATAGAAGAGACAAGCTAGTTGGTAGCCTTGCCCTTGCCCTTATCAATGCCTGAAGATTCACCATGCTCTGCCTTAACTAAAATGTTTTAGGGAAAGAAAGAATGAGTACAAATTGCCCAGCAAGTAATATACAACAAGGGTAAGTGATATAATTCTTAATTCTCGAAAGGGTATAACAAAGTTTAATAGTTCAAGGATAACAAGAATATCAACAGTTTTCAATAATAGTCGCTAAGGACAGAATAATATCAATGTGATTCAATAACAAATCAATTCAAGATTTCAAAATAACTGAATACTGAGCAGTCACTAAGGACCATGAACTTCTACTAGAATTAACAGTAATAAACTGAAAATCCAACAAAAACAGGTACAACAGGTGATCAGCCTAAAGCACCATCGTTATGCATAACAATCAATCATACTCAAGTGTGCACGTCGGTTCTCCGACAATTATATATTCCCTTCAAAGAAGGTTGTTCTTCTCAGTCAAATACAAGATCCTGTACCAATCAATTAGTTTAGGTCGCTTTTCAATAGCATAAGTCTAGCCGAATCAAATGGCATAGACACTTTCACAATATTCAAGAACAATACTAAGTTCAACATGAATAATATCTTTAATGAAATAAGAGTTCAAGTATGCTAATTCAATTCAAACGATTAAGTAAGAAACTAGTTCGCAATATACAAAGATAGAATACTTGTACAGTAAAAGAGTGTAAGTTAAGAAACTTGCACAATCATAGATTTCCTTGCATAAAGTAAATGCGTCGGTTAGGATACTTGCCTTTAGCGTAGTTTATCCACGTTAAGTAAATTAACACTTTTGAATCCTATTTATAGTGTATTATAAGTATAAGATATTCATTAGCTAACTCATTCGGTACATAAGCTTGTTACTCAAATATACACACATTGTATTTCCTAGTCACACGTCATTACATACTTATACACATTCGGTATGAAATCAAATTATAAATTCAAATAACATTTGAATAGAATTATGTTATTTTTAATCGAGTAGGCTTTCTTTAGCTATGGAATTACTTTTCTTAAGTTAATCATCTTCATACATCATTACTATCATGTGAGACTACCACAAATAGCAATTATATTCAAATTAGCGAGTTATAGCATTACCTATAAGTTAACCGTCAAAAATTGGATTCAATCATTAACATGTGATATAACCTTAGCTATCATGTTTATTTTAAACATATGAGGCGATTATATAACTCATTCCAGGAATGCTTATGAGTATTCATGTAACTATCGTAGTTATTAGTTTGAAAATATGTTTCGTTTACGCTAAACTTGGTTTCACGACATGTAACATAGTAGCCAATCATGAATGAGACTTTAACAAGTCTAAAAGTATTATCAAGTATTATCAAAACTTTCAGAATACGAATCTTATAATAACATGTTAAGGTTCACCATCAAAGCTTCTATTTTATCAGTAAGTCTTACTAACATGTTCATGTTACATCATGAAATCCGTATACATAAGTCAATAGGTCTGACACGTATTTCAAGGTTATATAAACATGCTCGAAAAATTAGAACCTAGAATCCTAATATAACATGTTAGAGTCCATGTAAACGCTTGTGTTTTCAAAATCATGGGTTCTCTTTTTATGTTAAGTAAACTATGGAAACATATATTGCATAAGAGGGACTCCATAAATCATGTTACATTTACTTAGTATGAATTATAATTTCACTGCTCTCGGACAGGACAAACAGATAGTCAAGATAGTTATTTCCGGCTTGCCTGCACAGCGGCGCTGCAGCGCGGCAATAATAGCAGCAAGCTGGCGCTGCGGCGCGGCAACATCAGCATCAAGCTGACGCTGCGACGCTAGTGGCGCTGCGGCGTGGGGACATTTCTGCACACTGCCAAAACCGACCCAAAACCTCCCATTTCATTGATTTCAACATACCCAGATGCTATTAGACTTCTTTAACTTACTAACACACACACATATATATATATATATATATATATGTGTGCTTATATAACAGTCAATCGCCATTTATCAATTCCCAATTTCATGAACTCCAACTAAATTCAGGAATTAAAACAGAAATCTCAGAACATAAAACGAAAATAATGAACGATGAGCTTGTGAGCTATATTGTAGTTCCAACATGTATGTAAGTCCACAATACACTACACAAGCTTTCTACAATTCAATTATACTTCAATTTCATATGATCGAGAATTTGGATTTTTGACAGAAATAAGAAATGGAGTTTTTTGTCAGAGGATGAAAATGATAAGCAATGAAGAGGGATTATACCTCTGTAAATGAAATCGAACTTGCTAATAAGAACTCTCTCAGCCTCAGAGAATGCTATCATTGATATATGTATATGCTCTCCCTTTCAACACTTAGCAAATCTCAGCAATTGAAAATATGAAAGAGATGGGTTTTATTTATAGAGAAATCCTTACACAGACAATGTAATTGTCCATTAAATTGAACCAATAGCTTGAAGCTTTGTATATCAGCTAAGGAAGAGTTGGTAGAGTGGTTGAAGAACATTGTTGTGCCCATTCCCCATATCATGATTTGCTAGAATACTAGTTTGAGAGAAGAGAGTAGGCTAGCTTCATGATGCATTTCACGTGTACAAGGTTTGTGTTTATTAATATGGGACAAGGAAATATCACTCTCAGCATTCTATCAATTTGTACAATGCAATGTTATAACATATATTATACACTTAGGTTAGCTCGTATATATACATACTGTATATTTAGATTACAATTAAAATTACAATGTAATCCCAATAATACTACTATGTAATTCATACAATGTAATAAATGTAATTTACACACATATAATCCATGTACATTTTATTACACCAGTATAATTTAATCGGATACTATCACATTTATTATTAAATTCTACAATCAACAATTGATTATAATATATCCATAACATATTATTTTAATGTATACTCATACACAATTGTCACCTAAGCATTATCATGTAGCTTTCTCAATTCAATATCTTTACTATATAGTTTACGTATAACTGTATAACCACATTACACTACTTCATACAACATATAGGTAGCTATCGTACCTTATACATTTAATTCGCATGCTTGCATGTAACAATTAATACAACCTCATTTTATTCATAACTTACTTATTTCTTTTATTATTCATAATGTCAAATAAATAAATTATTCATCTTATTGATTAATTAACAATAATATTAATTAATCCATTCCTCATCGATTATTAATAACACCTAATTAATAATCATAGGATTAATTATCACATTAACAAATATAATTCCCAGCATATTTATAACCAAGTGTTTTATTATTATTATTATTATTATTATTATTATTATTATTATTATTATTATTATTATATTTCTTGCAATAATAATAATCACATATTATTAATCAATCACAGTTAATATTCCACAATAATTAATTAATATTCTACAATTAATATAGATTAACTGTTTGCTTAAATTAATATAATCATTCTCATATTACGTCACTGTGCCACACAAGGCTATCAATGAGTTTATCGCAAACTCCATCAATTTCTCAATTATTATAATTACTCAATTTAATAGAATTGAATTAATCCTTCTCATAACACAAAATCATTTATATTAAATAAATTCTCATTTCCATTAATATTTTCATTTAATAATAGATGGAAATTCTCGGGTATTACATCCTCCCCCCTTTATAAAAATTCCGTCCCGAAATTGCTACAAGGTTACACAAATAAATGGGGATAGTCCCTCATCATCCTATCTTCTAACTCCCACGTTGCCTCCTCGACATCGTGGTTACACCAAAGTACTTTGACAAATGAAATAACTTTATTTCTCAAAGTTTGTTCTTTCCTATCTAATATCTGGACAGGAATTTCTTTATACGCCAAGTTCTTCTCCACTTGAATGGGCTCGTAAGAAATCACGTGATTGTAGTCGGCCTTATACGGTCGCAACACGAAAATGTGGAACACGTTGTGGATGTGCTCCAACTCGGGTGGTAACGCAACTTTGTATGCCACTTCACCCACTCGCTTCAATATCTCGAACGGTCCTATGAATCTTGGACTCAATTTTCCTTTCTTACCGAAACGGATCTTCCCCTTCCATGGAGATACCTTCAAGAAAACAAAACTGCCGACTTTATAGTCTCGGTCCTGCCGATGCAAATCTGCGTATTTCTTCTGGCGATCTTGAGCTGCTACTAATCTGGCTCTTATCATTGTCACCACGTCTGCGGTTTGTTGAACTAACTCTGGTTCGAGTATTCGTCGCTCTCCGACTTCGTCCCAACATAATGGCGTTATGCACTTTCTCCCGTAAAGAGCTTCGTACGGTGGCATGCCGATACTCGCATGGTAACTATTATTATATGCAAGTTCGACTAAGGGTAGGTGGTCATCCCAATTTCCCTTAAAATCCATCACGCAAGTCCTAAGCATGTCCTCCAGCGTTTGTATCGTTCGCTCACTCTGTCCGTCAGTCTGAGGATGATAAGCAGTACTCAACCTCAACTGCATTCCCATTCTTTCTTGCAAACTCTTCCAAAAATTAGACGTGAAGCGCGGATCTCGATCAGAGACAATTGACATCGGCACTCCATGTCGTGGGACAATTTCTTTTACGTATAGGCTCGCTAACTGATTTAAACTGTAGCGGATCTTGATTGGTAGAAAATGTGCGGTCTTCGTTAGTCTATCCACGATAACCCAAATGACATCATAACCTTTCTGTGTAACTGGAAGTCCTACCACGAAGTCCATCGTAATATGCTCCAATTTCCACTCTGGTATTTCTAACGGTTGTAGTAAAGCACTCGGCCATTGATGCTCTGCTTTAACGCGTTGGCAAGTCAAACATCTACTGATGCACTTTGCAACTTCCCATTTCAAATTGGGCCACCAAAAATGTTGCTTCAAATCTCGGTACATCTTAGTGCCTCCCGGATGAACGGAATACGTCGTATTGTGTGCCTCGTGCAAAATCTCTTCCCTCAACTCGGTTACCGATGGTACCCACACTTTTCCTTCAAATCTTAAGATATCATCTTTATCCATTCGAAATTTCTCTTCCTCATTTTCTGTGATCCTATTTTGGATTTTCTCACACTCTTCATCCTTTTTCTGGGCTTCCTTTACTCTATCCAACAATGTCGGATGAGCTCCCACTACAAACAACTTCTCTCCAGGCTTCTTTGGTTCTTTCACTTCTATTTCCAATTTCCCCATCTCTCTTATCAACTCTTCCTGAGTCGTTAAATTAAACAACTTCTCCCTTCCTTTCCTGCTCAGAGCGTCGGCAACCACGTTTGCCTTTCCCGGGTGATAAAGAATATCGCAGTCATAGTCTTTGATTAATTCTAACCACCTTCTCTGCCGCATGTTCAACTCCTTCTGTGTGAAGATATATTTCAGACTTTTGTGGTCCGTGTATATCTCACATTTTTCCCCATACAAATAATGCCTCCATATCTTTAACGCAAAAACTACTGCCGCTAACTCTAAGTCGTGAGTAGGATATCGTTTTTCGTAAACCTTCAATTATCGTGATGCATACGCAATGACCTTGCCGTGCTACATAAGCACACAGCCAAGTCCCTTGTGCGATGCATCACTATACACCATAAAATTTCCCGCATATCTGGTAATGATAACACAGGTGCTTTGCTCAACCTCCTTTTCAGTTCCTGAAAACTTTCTTCGCATTTGTTGGTCCATACAAATTTCACCGTCTTTCTAGTCAATTGGTCAACGGGGTTGCTATCTTGGAAAAATCTTGGATGAATCTTCGATAGTAACCAGCTAACCCTAAAAAGCTTCTCACCTCCGTCGGTGTTCTCGGTTGTTCCCAATTACTTACTGCTTCGACCTTTGCAGGGTCTACTGAGATTCCATTCTTATCCACCACGTGGCCTAAGAATTGAACCTTCTCCATCCAAAATTCACACTTAGAAAGCTTCGCATACATCTTCTCCTTCCTTATTGCCTCCAAAACAATCTTCAGATGTTCAGCGTGTTCTTCCTCTGTCTTCGAGTAGATCAAAATGTCGTCGATAAAAACCACTACAAATTTATCCAAGTATGGCTTGAAAACTCAGTTCATCAAGTCCATAAATGCTGCCGGAGCATTAGTTAATCCAAATGACATTACCAAAAACTCGTAGTGTCCATAACGGGTTCGAAACGCAGTCTTTGGTATGTCCTCATCCCGTACCTTCAGTTGATGATATCCTGTCCTCAGGTCAATTTTTGAGAAACACTTTGCTCCCTTCAGTTGATCAAATAGGTCATCTATCCTCGGTAGCGGATATCGGTTCTTGATCGTTACTCTGTTTAATTCTCGATAATCGATACAAAGCCTCATCGATCCGTCCTTCTTTTTAACGAATAACACTGGTGCTCCCCAAGGAGACACACTCGGTCGAATGTAACCCTTATCCAATAATTCTTGCAATTGTATCATCAATTCCTTCATTTCTACTGGCGCCATACGATATGGAGCTTTCGAAATCGGTGCCGTTCCCGGTGCTAAGTCTATTACGAATTCAATTTCTCTGTCTGGCGGAAGACCAGGCAGATCGTCCGGAAACACATCTTGAAATTCATTAACTATGGATATATCCTTAATTTCTACTCTCTTTTTCCGAGTATCAACAATGTAAGCTAAATAACCTACACATCCTTTCCTTAACAATTTCTTGGCCTGCATCATCGTAATGCAACACGATTGCTTAAGCGATGAGCTACCATAAAACACTACCTTAGACTTATTCGGAGTCTGAAGGTTCACACACTTGTTCTGACAGTCAATTATCGCAGCATGGTTATACAACCAATCCATTCCCAGTATTACGTCAAATTCTCCCAATCTAATAGGAATCAGGTCTACGCTCAGTTCATGTTCTCTAATATTTGCGCGATAATTTTGATAAACGTATTCTACAGGGATCACTTCCTTATTAGCAACTTCTATGATCAAAGGATTTTCTAATCGTTTTCGGGGTGTACTAAGTCTACTAGCAAATTCTTCAGATACAAAAGAACATGTGGCACCCGAATTAAATAATACATAAGCATTTATATCATTGATTGGGATTATACCTGACACCACATCCTTTGCAGCCACTGCGTCTTGGACGGTTATGTTAAAGGTTCTTGCGGTTGGGCGGTTGGATTGTGCCGGTCCGCCGATCATCAGCTTGTTGCCTCCTGGCTGATTACTACTCCTGCCACTTCCCTTCTTTGGGCAGTCCTTAATTCGGTGCTCCGTCGAGCCACACACAAAGCATCCTTGTATCTTCTTTGGTTTCGGGCAGTTGGGTGAGATGTGCCCTTCCTGTCCGCAGTTGTAGCAAGTGCCACGTCCCTTCCAGCACTCGCCCTGGTGATTCTTCCCACACTTTGGGCATCCTTCAGCCCTCTTCTTGAAACCTCCACAAAAATTCCCTGATTTACTTCACGATTTTGGGTTAGCTTGCATGCCAGTATCCATAGTTTCGGATCGTGACCCAAGATTTACTTCACGATTTTGGGTTAGCTTGCAGAAAGCTATAGGCACGGACTTACGATTCAGTTCGGTATATCATCCTCAAACGGACGGGCAATCAAAAAGGACTATTCAAACTCTTAAAGATCTATTGAGACTCTGTGTTCTAGACTTCAAAGGGAGTTGGGATAAGTACCTACCATTGGTGGAATTCTCCTACAATAACAGTTATCAGGTACGTATAGGTGTGGCTCCATTCGAGGCGTTGTATGGGAGAAAGTGTCGTTCTCTAGTATGTTGGGATGAGGTGGGTGAGGCAACATTATTGGGACCGGAGTTAGTACGTATGACTACGAAAAAGATCCAAATGATCCGACAACGTATACAAATGGCACAAAATCGACAAAAGAGTTATGCGGATCTTCATCGAAAGGACGTGGAATTTAATGTTGGGGACCATGTATTATTATGTGTTGCTCCGTGGAAAGGAGTTACGAGGTTTGGGAAGAGAGGAAAGCTCAATCCACGATTCATTGGTCCTTTTGAGATTCTTGACCGAGTAGGAAATGTGGCCTATAGACTCGCATTACCTCTAAGCATGTCTTGTGTACATAACGTGTTTCACATATCTGTGTTACGTAAATATGTGAAAGACCCGAGCCACATTATTGAGTTAGAACCGGACGAGATAGTCGAAGATTTAACGTACGAGGAGGTACCTGTCAAGATTTTGGATAGGAAGGAGCATGTCCTATGCACAAAGGTTATACCACAAGTCAAAGTTTTGTGGAGGAACCATGCTATTGAGGAAATGACCTAGGAGTTGGAATCGGAAATGAAAGCGAGGTATCCTCACCTTTTCGAAACACCATGTACGCACATCAATTTCGAGGACGAAATTTCATAAGGAGGGGAGGTTGTAAGACCCCAACTTTTATGAATAAAAAATTAAATTTCCTCTATATATTATTCTAAAATAGTTAGGGGTTAATTTGATAATGTGGAATGTTATGGGTAAAATGCGCAAATATTTTAAATAAACAAGTGATTATAAAATATTCATTGTTGTCGGGGAATATTCATTTGGTCGTGAAATATTCTTGCTGTCGGAGAATATTCGTACGACGGCGCAGCCATTTGTGGGCCCCATAACTGAAAATTGTCGGATGAAGAAAATGACAAGAATAAGTTTTTTATAAATAACGGCGTAGTTGTAAACGTTAACACTATTGGAATACCCGGTGGATAAAGTAAAGTAATACGCGTTGTTGCACAGTAGCACACGGTATTGCACAGTATTTTTATATCATTGTTAATTCAATAATTGTCACTGCACAGTATTTTCCATTATCAGATCAATAATTCATATTATTTGAATAATATTATTAGATAACATTATTGGCAATGTCTAAGGAAGTTCTGACTAGGAGGGGTTAGTTAATTGCGCGCTAGTAAGGAGAAATCCTTATCGGAAGGCCCCCTCTTTCCTGGGAACGACCTGTTTATCAATATTATAGTTCTGTAATATTATTTGTGAATAATTAATTATTGATTCATATGATAAGGAAATATTTATTTTTGTGGATATAAAAGAAGGAATTAGTAATGAGGTGTTTTTATCAGTTTTTTGGTGTGGAAAATCATCCGTTTATGGATTTCGGACAATTTATGTTTGGAATTTGGAAAAACATTCTTCTACAAAGTTGTAGAGAATTAAATTTCCTATGAAAAAGACATAAGATTTGTATTTTTCTGATAAAAGGGTTATTTTTCATGAATTATTGAAGTTCTAGAATTTTGGGTCGGAAGTGATTTTTGGGGTTAATTTTTTTTTTAAGAAAAACATTTTTTTAATGGGAGGTGGGCCCCACTGGTGGCTGATGGATTTTAGTCAAGAGGTGGGTGTGATATTTTTTTAAAAAAATATTATTTTATTAAATTTTTTGTTTTGGCGTTCTAAGCATTTTTTCTATAAATAGGGTACTTAGTTATAATTTAAAAATCACACCAGAATCAGAAGTTTTCTCTCTATATAATATCGAGCGTATTTTTGTGAGTATTTCGATACTTTGAGTGTTACTATTTAGTGCAAGTTTCTTTCAGTATTATATCCGACATTCCAGTTCGAAGTACTGTTCTTTTGAGGTAAGGGATGTTATTTTTTTTCAAAAATGATGTTATTTCTTTCAATATCATGACACAGAAATATTGGTATGAATTTTATTATGAAATTTTTATCTTTTCATATTGGAGTTACTATTCACGTATACGACACTATTCACGAATACGGTACTATTCACAGAAAAATTAAATTTTCTTTTCTTTTTCCAAGTTGGCTATTATGGTTCCTATCATTGATTGGATCCAAGTTTTGATCTTCATTCTTGAATTTTGCTCCACAATTAATTATTATGGAGTATTCTTGAACTTGGATAAACTAAATTACGAATCCCTAATTTTTGTCCTTTATCTCACTGGATTCGTTTTTAAAAAAAATATTTTTCATCATCTTCAGTTTTAAATGGTGATACAAAAGAATATCTTTGGCCTGTAGTGCAAAGATGGATGATTATTTGATGAATATCTTTGGCCTATAGTGCAAAGATGAATGATTACCTGATGAATATCTTTAGCCCGTAGTGTAAAGATGAATATTTGATTCAAGATATATATTGATTGATGTTACAGGGATAAAAATTTGATTATGGACTTTCAAATCATAGAAGATAGTAGACATTATTTTCTACTTAATTCTTCTGATGCATTGTTATTTCCGCTGCAGTTGTTGATCTAAAACTTGTGGTCTATAATATTTTATCTGATTTGTTGAAGACTAACGATAAATTGTTCTTTATTATCTTAGTCATAATATTCTTTACTGGGCTAGTTGAGCTCACCCTTTTCATCTATTGTCCTCTTCAGAAAATGAGAATGTCGCAGGGACGAGTCGGGGGACAGAGTGATGGTCCGAGTTAGAGCAGTAGTAGTCCTCACTAATTTTATATAGTGTGATAATAATTGTAATGAGAACTTAGTTGAATGTTTATATTTTCTAGATGTTTGTATTGACACTAACAGTGTCTGGTCGTATTTTTCACGACCTTGTGTTATAAAAGATTGTATTTGGATTCTGTACCATGTGTTTGGCGACTCAGAATGGGTTATGTTGACTGGACCTATTTTGGGGGCGTCACATGATCTCCCTCAGCCTGGGAGTACGTAGGCAGCCATTCATGGTGTAGTTTGACCTTCAAAGAAATACAAAAAACCAATAAAAATCAGTCCTAAGACCCCGAAACATAAATTCTATCAAGCCTCCCTGATCAATAGGCCCATCTGAGATATTCCCCGACATCTCAATGTCAATCCGTCAAGGAAAAGCTCATGATACATCAACAATAGGAAGTCATGAAAGAAGTGGTAATCACTCAGCAATAACAATACATATCCAAGCAGGGAAATGAATCAAAATATATTTCTCTGATATATAATACTGTTTGATATATACACTGTGTCTTGTACATGACAAAAAGGGCTGATCTAGTATGTGCAGGAAAAACAAAGCTAGTCTATGGACCCATAGATAAGCGAGACAGCAATGCCAACATAGCGTCTCTATCTAAAGATGGAGGAGCTGCTGCAAGCGCAATACCCTCAGCCTCTATACAAGCCAGAAATCCACAGCCATCTGCATAGTGGCACTGTGACCATCAATATAAGCACTCATATCAGCAACCATGCCATGAGTATATGATCCGAGAGTAGCACTGTCAGCTATGTGGAGATTCTAGGAAGCTATGACCTCATCCCTCTCTATAAAAGCAGCATCCCTGGTAATCAAAGTCTCCTCAATCTCGACAAAAGCAACATCTCGAGAAGAACGAGCCTCATCTTTCTTGACCAATGCAGTATCCCAAGTGGCTCAAGCCTCATCTCTATCAGCAAAAGCTATATCTCTGTCGGATAGGGCAGTTAACATCAGCGCCTTAACCTGATCTCTCTCGAAGGTCATCCGAGCTAGTGCATCAGCAACAGCTGGATCAGTCCCAGCCGGAATGATCAGAGGGTCACTAACTAAAGCCGCTGTCAAGCTGGTGAACAACTCATCCTCTGTGGGAGAATCTAGATCCTCCATAGGCTCCTCCTCATCTGAATCAACAATCGGAGCTGACTAGAGCAGTGTAGCTGGTGCTATATTAGCCTCTAACCACGCTGAATACTTCGGAGAGCGATCCGGATGGCTAGTAGAGAAATCAGCCCTCTCATTATGAGTCGAACACTCATAAATCCTGATCAGGTCGGCTGACGATAACAATGAAGCTGATATCCGCTGATCAATAGCCCCCTCAAACTGGTGTAGGCTCTGGAATTGATCAAACTGACCCATAACTGCCAATCGATGATATGTGGTCACCGCCAGGGGCAAGTAGTCCATGCCGGGTGCATGGGTGATGAAGCTATAAGGGGAGACTATCCCTGAGCATTGTAGAATCAAAAAAGGATGCTCACTATCTAATAGAAAAACTGACTATGTCTCTGCATCCGAACACTTCGCTGGCTGAAGGGAGTAAGACATAGCAATCTCGTGGGTGAAGCAGTACCCCTGATGTCTGAAGAAGCCAATCGAACGTAAATGGGTCATGAGCCATATATATACAGAAGGACATAGCTGCCTCTAAAAAACCCCTCTGGATGGGTACTGCAAAAGGTAGCTGACCTCAATGTCTCGGCCAGTATCATCGGCACGATGGTGCTACCCTATCTAAGGGCACGAACCACAACCATCAACCCAACATCTAAGTGGTCCAAGTATAGTGGCATGTATAAGTAAGCCGTGATGCACATCAACAAGACGTCTATCCGGGCCGAATGCCACTCCTCTGCCGAGATAATAAAATCCCCAGCGTGTCTATCATAGCTATCTAGTCTACCAAAATGATCGATCAAAAAGTTAATAAAGATTACATATCCTGAAATGATCTCATCCATGACAACTCTATGGCGCAGACCCAACATCCGCATAAATGGTCTCCTCATGGCACTAATAGCGGTGCGAGCGCAAGGCAAGTCCAAAGCCAAACATGTAAGCTACTCGTACTCCTCCGAAGTCGGTGTCAAGTCATGCCACCCAAAGCGAAAAACCTGCCGCTCAGGTATCCAACAGGATAGAATGCCGTCTACGAATCCATTTGGAACCTGGAAGTCCACAAGGGCCAATTAATGCCCCAACATCTGATCCACTGTCCCTCAGGCTGGGAAGGGAAAACTATGGTACCACGACCTCAACAACGATGCTACCACGGATGGTAGTAAATGCTCGATGCGGCTGACAGTTGATGACGACATCTGTATCACCGTATCACAAGACCATCCAGGGGTCAAATCTGAACTCATCTATCTAAGTACATATCCATGACATAATACATACATAATGACAATGATAAACATGATGCAATAGATAGAAAATATCATACATATCTACAATAAACTATCTACTGCAAGCATCATCTCTGTCTGATAATACAATTCAAAATAAAAAGTACAGGGATATGGGGCACAGCCGCCCAACTACTAACAGAGGCCTATCAAAATAGGTCACAACTGCCCAATAACTAAACAGAGGCCTATCAAAAGATATAGCGAGGAAAGCTATCAAAAGAGATCTATAATATCTGTCTCCAGGCTATCAACCTGCTCCAGCTCCTCCTGAGACACAAAATCTCGGCCAGTGGGAATGTCATGTCGATATAAGGGAGGATCAGCACCGACAAAACTGCTAGAAAATGGACCTGATGAGGGGCCCGCTCCGGAGCCAAAAGGATCAAAAGAAGATGCCTCTGATGGATCTCGGCCAAGGTGCCTGATAAACAAATGAGCCCTCTCCAACTGCTGGGTCAGTCCTGTAATCTGGTCCAAGTGCGTAGGCTCTCGAAGGCACGCTATCTAATCTATCATCATCACAGACCCCGACACCATAGCTTCCATGAACTGGGTAGCACGAGTCTGAACCCCAATGGTGCGAGGACTCCACCAACTATGAAACGCCTCCTGGCTGTACGGACCCTCTGATAGGGTAAAGCCATCTACGCCCACCATAGGAATATCTGTGAGTGGTTGAGCTAGCGGCCAATGATGCCAAGCAAGAGGAACAAAGGGAATGTGAATCTGGCCCATGATGCTCCTGATAGTACGCTCTTCTAAATAGAGCTCCCAACCTCCCTCTGCCAAAAATGGGACTCTGCGGGTGGATAATGCAAACTCTCGGCTAGTAGGGAAACCGCCCTCAAACCCGACTGTCAAAAAGTCTGAGGTATACGGCCATGAGATCAATCTGACCGTCAAAAGCTCAAGCCCAAAGTAGTGGCGGGATGTAGGCAAGGAAGCCTCTCATATGCCCAGAACGGGCCATGTAAATATCAAAATTCCTCAATGACTAAGACTGACAAATGTAAATGCAAAAATCAAAAAGGTACAATAAAGATGTACTCACCAGCAGGAATGGGTAGAACCCTAACCAAGCCTCTGTCACACCCTCCGAGCGCATGCTCATACCTCAAAGAAAATAGGCAAAGGTATAGGTACCCCAATCAAAGTCACTGAGGCGCTCCACATGTGGAGTGGCACTAACTAGGGTAAAGGACACCGTCGTAGAGTTGTCCTCCAGGAAACAACCCTTGTTGATCATTAAGAACAATGGCCGCAGGATGCGATCTTTAACCTGATCATCAGGCAGAGGCTCAGTCAAAGCCCCACTCTGGGCATCTATGCTCAAGGGACCCGATCGGACTGTCCGACCCTTGATGGCCATCGCAGGAACTACAAAAAGGGACCGAACAACAGTGGGTGTAATATCAGCCATAACAGGCATTGGCTCACCCTCAAACTCTATCCCGATAATGAACCTTCAATCTATAGGCGTCATCATCACCTCAAAATCTAGCAAGTGGAGAGACTGAGTCTGGTGGAACCATCGCTCAAACAAAGCCCTCATATAACCCCAGGGGCAACGGCGAGGAGGGATAGAAAAGAATGCCTGAAACCCCCAGGTGTCAATCAATGTCCCTGTAATCCTGGTGCAGAGTGTGGTAGAGAAAATGCACATTAAAATAGTTCCCTCTGGGCTGCGTAAAGCCAGGAACCTGCATCAAGAGCCAATCCATATCAAACCTATGCCCCAAGAATGGTAAAAGAAAGAAAAAAAATCCAGAAAGAGGGAAACTTCAGTCACCTCGTTGGCATGAAGAAATCTCGATGGATGGCGACTCAAATCTCCCAGCAGATCCTGGAGTGGCACAACAATGCTTAGAAGCTCCGCCCGTGGAGCCTGAGCTGGGGCAGAATCAATAAACGGAGCCACCTTATCGTCCACGTCAACCGACAGATCGACCCGGATCAGACGGATTACTGACTCAGCCAATCTACGAGGCGGCCGGGCTGGCCGGGGCTAGGGGACATCGGAGACTCTCCTTTGTCTAACTCTTGAAACGACCCTGCTAGCACTGCCGGGTCTATCTGGCTCGATCACCTGGACAAAGTCTCCAAATAACCTTAGAAAGTGTGTGGTAAGCCTAAAACTTATGGCTTATTAATTTAAATCAGTATTTTATGCATTTCTAAGTCCTAAAACATGCATGGGTCAGTCAAAATCCCCAGTAGAGTCAAAATTGCATGTTTTAAAAATGCTTAGACTTTTGAAACAATTTCGCTAGAGTCTCCTTTGTAAAATGGACTGTCCGCATGCACACAGGGATATCTAGGTGGCCATTCAGTAGCACACCTTCCCAAAAAAAGAAACAGTTCATATTTATGAAAAAAATCAAAAATAAACTTCACATGGTAGCCAAATTACCATGGACTTTTTTTAGTTAAAAATCCAGGCCCACTAGGCCTAAAAAAGGATGAGTAGACTGATCAAAGAGAGCAAAAATTGATTTTGTCATAATTCAAATTTTCCTACATCAAAACGTGCATCAAAGTGAAATATGCATACTTATGAAGTCAGAAAATTTTTAGCAAGTCATATAAGCATACATTTTTGATACATTGCGTTCAAAAGCACCCTACATAGATTACATATTTTTAACGGTCAAAACTTGAAAATAAAGGATGTAAACGTTACCTGAGATGTGTAGAACGCGTATTTGCTGTTGGAATCCGAAAAAAGCTGCCCGAACTCCGTAGATCTGAAAAAGAAAATCGAATTTCTATTAAAACTCAAAACTAAAAATAAGTTTGAGAGCCCCCCGCTGCCCATTATAAATTCATATGAGGAAGTGGGCCCACCTATAGCTTCCTCCACTCTACCTGTGGCTTCCCAGGGTGGGCCCCATCCCCTCCGGCTCAGTCCAGTTCGAGTTAAAACAGAGTTTACAGGAGCTGAAAAGTTAAATATGAGAAAAAATTGTTACCCGATTTAAGCGGATTGTCCTGAAAGTCCTACGTACGAGCGACAAATTCCTAACAGAGGAAAATTTTCATGAAAACCATTGGTTATCATCCCTAAGTGGTATACAGGGACCAGTGTGAAAAATTGTTGAAAAACTGCACAAAACTGCATAAAACTGTCAAAAATTGACATTGCCAAAGCATCGGGTACAGATTGGTGACATCTCAGCCGTTTGCACAACCTCAACAAAGCATCGGGTACAGACCGAAGATAGTTCAGCAGTTGGCTCAACCCCAGTGAAGCATCGGGTATAAACCGGTTATAGTTCAGCCGTTGGCTCAACCCTAACGAAGCATTGGGTACAGACCAGTGACAGTTCAGCCGTTGGCACAACCCCAGCAAAGCATTGGGAACAAACCAGTGATAGTTCAGCCGTTGGCACAAACCCAGTGAAGCATCGGGTATAGATCGATGATAGTTCAGCCGTTAGGACAACCCTAGCGAAGCATCGGGTATAGACCGATGACAGTTCAGCAGTTGGCACAACCCCAGCGAAGCATCGGGTATAGACCGGTGACAGTTCAGCCGTTGGCACAACCCTAGCAAAGCGTTGGGTACAGACCGGTGACAGTTCAGCCGTTGGCACAACCCCATCGAAGCATCGAGTACAGACCGGTGACATTATAAGCCGTTGAAGGCTACTTCAGTGAAGATCAGACTGACTGGCACTATTAGCCGTTGGCTCGACCCAAGCAAAGCATCAGGTGCAAACCGGTGACACTATCAGCCGTTGAAGGCCACTTCAGCGAGATTCAGATTACTTGACATCTTAGTCATTGGCGAATACTCCAGCAAAGCATCGGGAATGATCCGGTGGTAGAAACAGTATATAAATCTATCCCCACATAGGACAGATGATGGAATCTGTTATACAAATCCTTAGAAGGAACACCGAGAAGGATTGGTGATTCAACCTCCTGTTGTAAACTACCGGTGTAAATTATCGTCAGGATAGGCATCGGAAGCACCCACTGAGGTAACTCAACAACAGAGATATATCCCCAGCAGAGGAGCCTGCAAAAATGTACATCAGCATCAGCCAAAGGAAAATATGCCCTACGGAGAGTATTGACAGACGTGGGAAACCATTGGTCTCAAACCAAGGTAGCATCAAGTGATGTCACGGATAACGTCATCCCCAGCAGAAAGTGATGAGAAAATTCTGTGATAACCTAACTATGATAATCTACCAGTGGTACCTTACCAACACCGAGGATTACCCAAGATAACGTTATTCCTAGCAGGTAATGACGTGAGCAGTCAACGATAGCCCCATTCCCCTCGAAGGTATCTAACATTCATCACATATCATGTCGTGCATTGCATTACATTTGCGTCCATCATATTCCCAATTTCTAGCAATCTTTATCCTGTTCGTTTCTTTACATTTCATAAAAAAATGATAAAGAGGGTCATCTGTAGACACTCGAAATTTTCTTCAGTTCTATTGTAGATAATCGAGATTTTGTGTTCCTGTTACTAACCCTGCAAGAGGGAAAAATAGTCAACTTAACCCTGGTCTCAATACCGGGATGTCAACTCAACCCCGGTCTCAATACCGGGATGTTAACTCAATGCCGGTCTCAACACCGGGATGTCAACTCAACCCCGGTCTCAATACTGGGATGCCAGTTTAACCACAGTCTCAACACCGGGATGCCAATTCAACCCCAGTCTCAACACCGGGATGCCAATTCAACCCCGATTTCAATACTGAGATGCTAGTTCAACCCCGGTCTCAACATCGGGATGCCAATTCAACCCCGGTCTCAATACCGGGATGCCAGTTCAACCCCGGTCTCAACACCGGGTAGCCAATTCAACCCCGGTCTCAACACCGGGATGCCAGTTCAACCCCGGTCACATCCCAGGAGGTACAGGTTGTGACGCCCCCAAATCCGGGTACTTAAAACCTAAACTTGGTGATACACGATACCATTCATAAGGACTGCTTAACATATTATAAACTTAAAAAGTATATCAAAGTTGACTAATCCCCAGATACGGACCTTTAAGTACATTATTACATGATAGATATTATATTATAATAATACAAAGTTATAAATATTACAACCAACACCTTAAAACTATTCCTTCAGCTTCCCCTTTCCTTTGTCCTTGCCAGAACCTTCTGGTCATTCACGCTTAGCTGGAAACATTTAATTTAAAGCAAGAATGAGCATTCAATTGCTCAGCAAGTAATAGTAGTTAATAAACTTTAGTTGAAAGAAATAAATATTTTCTTTGAAGTATACTTCTACAACAAATCAATAGTTGTGAAGCCATTTGACACAATTCATAACAACATATCAAACCGTTTACAATTTTGAACGGACGTAGTGACTATAAATGCTGAGCGGTCGATAGACCTTGAACCATTGTTTTCAAGTTTTGAAAAGGTTTATACAGAAATTCATCTGCAAACCGTCATGACTTACGGACATGTTGGGTGATCAGCCCGTATGCCCTATATTGATCAACACTACATGCTGGAATGATATATTCGCCTTTGGCGCATAAAAATTTCCCAATTCCGGGATGTTCATACTCAGTCTAGAGTCCGAACCAAAGAAATTTAATTGGACGACTCTATCCTAACCAATAATATTCAATGATATATTTTAAACTATGTCTAGCCGAGTCAAATAGCTTAGACAACTTTTAAACCATGTATTTATACCAATATTAAATGGTAGGCATCAATACTTATATTATATAAAAAATTTGAGTTCAAGGATACTTGTTTAGATACAATCATTCATACAAGTGAGGATACTTGCACAACCAAACTTAGCTTACAAATAACATAACAATTTTGATTATATATGAATCATATGAAGACAGTAATAAGATACTGGTAAACAATAACTGAATCAATAATAAATAAGTTAGAGATACTTGCTTACACCAAGAACCATTGCATAAAGTAAATGCAAAGGTTGAAATACTTGCACAATAAAGAGTAAGGTTTAGATACTTGCCTTGTTCGCTGCTTACTGCTACGCAATATAATTTTATCTTTAACACAAAGACCTATCATTAATAATATTATTCTTGAAATTAGTATATCACATTATACTTCATAATACTACTACTTTATAAGTAAATTATCTAGCACGTAATCACATAATCAAACATTAGATAACCTCTTAACACCTTAATTAGTCACTTATAAGTTCTTATTTATAAACTAGTAAACCATATAACCAATCCAGTAAACTGCATTGTTAATCCAGTAACCTGGATCATCTATCCAACATCCTGGATTGACCAAACCTACCAATCCAGTAACCTGGATTATCCAAATAGACCAATCTAGCATCTTGGATTATCCAACGTATAAATCTAGCATCCTCGTTGCTAATCTAGCAAACCAGATTGCAATCCAGTAAACTGGATTACAATCCAGCAAACTGGATTCGCATCAAAATACCAAATCATATTATTATTATTTTTATCTTTTGTCCACACATATATTCCATACATAAAAATAATTTTTCTAAAATTTTTCAATTTCCTTTACTATTTTTCAAAAATCTATTTCTAGTTAATTCTTTAAGAAATTAGCTACCTTACGCTTAACTTCAAAAATTCTCAACTCTTGGCAGGATCTTACACGTGTTAACGTGGACTCCTAGTTTAAATTTCGTGGCCATCAGAGTTATATAACTCCGGTTATAGCGGTTTCCGTAGGAAAAATCCAAATATTGAAATGACCATAACTTGGTCGTTTTAAGTCAGAATGAGCTCATTTTTGGACAAAAGCTAGTTTATCTCATATATTTTCATGTCCCAAAAGATTGGATTTTATAATATTACTTAAGTTGCCGAAACCTCCCTTGAAAAATCCGGAAAGCCTACTTTTTGCCATTTTTCAGATTTTGCTCCCTTTACTAAAATCAGTCCATACGAAAATCTACAAGGTATTTTTCAGTGATTCCACTTGGAGAAGTTAGAAGACTCATAGATCTAAGTCCAAAAATTGACCACACTCAAAAATTCGAAATTCACTAGGAGATATGATCGTTTCCGTTTCATGTTATGTTTTCTCAAAAATCTAATTTTCTAACCTTTATGTTTTCTAAGAAAACTTCCATAATCTTTTGATTAATCATACAATAAACATCATAAACCATCATAATACATACTAATACTCCCTAAGATCAAGGATCTACCATGATCCATCATCTATTTTATTAAAACTTCACCAAATCCAAACAAAACATAATCAATACTAAGAAAAATTATGATTTTCTAACTTTTCAAAACATAGTTTCCATTCCTTGCTTTAGATCTAACTTTTGACATTCAAAAGTGATAGATCTAAACACAATAGACTTATAAACATATAGATCTAAGGTTTTAGAGTTTTGAAATCTTAGATCCAAGTTTGGATTGAAAATAATTAAAATAAAATGCATAAACTAGTTAAAGCTTATACCTTTGCTTAATTTCTTTCTTCTTCTTTCTATAATTTGTTTAAGGAACTTTGAAGATCACAAAAACACTCTCTCCTCTCCTTATGTGGCTGGTCTGAAATCTCTCTTTCTCTCTCTCTTGGTTTTCTTTTGTGTTAGCTAATAAAAAGGAGAGAGAAATAAAATGAAAAAAAAGAGAAGTGAATTGATTTTGTGTGTGTTAGTAATTAGATATAGATATATCATGTATATCTATCCAAATCTCCAACATATCTTGCTCTTTCTCTCTCTCTTATCCCCTTATCACATAGAAAATTGGATAAATATGTTGGCAAAGTAAAAGAAAGACACATAGAAAGTAAAGATAATGATAAGATAAAATGTAATCAATACATTATCCTCCCTTATCTCCTCCCCTCTAAAAATTTGGCCCTAAGGCCTTATCCTCGCCCATTTTGTTTGTTTTTTAATGCTTTATTTAGTTAAGTAAAAGCCCAACATGTCCCTCTCCAATTGGTCCAAGACTTGGGCCATTCCTTTAATGTTTTGGGCTTGCAAATTAAATATTTGGACCAAGTAACTTAGGCTAGGACCAATGCTTTTAATTTTATCTTTCTCTAATCATTTAATAAGGGTTTCCTTATACACATTTATAAATAACTTCCTCACTCATATATCTTTAATTTTATAACCCAATTAGACTTGCTTTACTTAGGTTATAAGATTAATTATTTAAATGTATAAAATAGATCTCTTAGGTTATTTAATTACTACACCTAATATATGTATTATGTTATATAACTTTATTTAATTCCTTTATACAAAATAAAAGTATACCCATTCTATATTTATTTAATCAATTACATAACCCACATAGGTCATCGCACATTCCAATAGTTTATTAACTTAATAGCTCTAATGGGCTTAATAAGTTAAGACCACTCACATATTCACTATGTATAATTCATATAAATTATTAATCACTTCACATTAATCACATAATGTACCTACATATCATCTTAAATAAAATAATACATGTATTAATATTCAAATCCCTATTTGAAATTCAAATTAGGGTTTTGAACAACTATTCATCTTGGCTTTCTTTGTTAGTCAACTTATAATCATTAAATTGACTAACTTGCTTAATCCATATCGCATATTTTAAAATATTACTGATAACAATAATTATAATAGTTAATAAAAGAATAATATATATATATATATATATATAAAATTCATTCGTAAAATTATAGTCATATAAAATTCTTGGTCCTTACACACGTCAGCCCCGGTCACATCTCGAGAGGTACAGATCAGCCGCGGTCACATCCTGAGAGGTACAGGTCAGCCCCGGTCACATCACGGGAGGTACAGGTCAGCCCCGGTCTCATCCTAGGAGGTACAGGTCAACCCCGATCTTAACCCGGGAAATCAAATCAACTTCAGAGACAACCCCGAAGCCTCAAAACATATCCAGAGAATAAACTTAGAAGGACCAAGTCAGCCTCAGAGACAACCTTGAGGCCAAACAGAATCGATTGGGATCCAAACCTCGGAGACAACCCCGGGAAGTCAGCCGAAGGCCATGCCAGCACGGAAGGCAATCCCGGGAGGGGCAAAATGATCATTTTATCAAATTAAAGCAGATTCGGTCAAACTTAAGACTAATTGATGCCACAAAGGTCAGAAAGAACTATAACATTGATCCCGAGTGGAAACAGTGCAAGACAGCTCAACGGATAAACTACGGGGAAACGAAAACCTGGTTATGAACCCATCTTTTTGAACTCAAAAAAGGTTTAATCCGATGTCATTGTGACACTCTCGGTGAGGGCTTTTTGGAAAGGTATAGCACGCCTCCAACGGACGCTCCTATCAAAAGTTAGAAAGTTTTGAATATGACCTCGTATTGCTCGAAGTGCACGTACTTCGATGCAACAGGACCCACCACTCGGGGCATGCCACATGGCGCCGCAGGCAGAACTGTAGTTGCCACGGGTAGACCCGCTTCTACCAGGTCTATAAATAAAGGTGCACCCCCAGGCTAAAATCAAGAGAAAAACGCTCTGGAACTCTGCTCGTTTCGTTTCTCAGCCCCACTCTTGTAGTCCAAACCCAAATTTTATCACTCTAACACGTAGGTATACTCATATACTACATATATCAAAAATTAACATGTGAAAACGGATTTTTGAAGCCTACCAAGTGGTAAAAAGTCCGTGTAGCAGTCCATTGTGAGTATTTTTACAATCAGAAAGTTCTTACTACTTCATTGCGCATTTATACACTTGCACATTAAGTTTTGTTTTTTGATTATGCCTGGAACTCAGTTACATGGCAGTTTTTGCTTACGTTTTCGTATATTTTAGTACATTTACGCGTTTTTTGCCATTTTCATAGCTCGGATCGTCGATCCGTCACTTTTAATAGCTTTCATATATATATATATCGACTTCACCGGATTGGGTTATCTTTCCAGTCTAGGTTTGACTTTTTTTTGTATATATTTGACTATATATATACTAATTTTTAAATTATGTCAAGCTCGGATGTCAAATCTGTGGCAGTTTACTATTTTTATATATGTAACTATATATATATAAATTTTTCTTACATATTTGGGTCTGGATTTCTACTTCGTGGCCTTTTTATTTCTTTAATATATATATATATATATATATATATATATATATATATATATATATATATATATATATATATATACTAACTGTATATATATTAACTTTTTACATTCCAGTTTGGTCGGGATCATTCTGTGGTCTTTTTACTGCTTTTATAAATATATATATATATATATATATATATATATATATATATATATATATATATATATATATACTTACATTTTTGTCCGGGCAAAGGATAGAATGTCTGTCGCCCTTTACAATTTTTTTTATATATATATTTACTTTCTGTTGAGCCTGGACAATTTTGTGGCTCATTTACAGCTTATATATATATATATATATATATATATATATATCAATTATGTCGAGCCTGGATCATTCTGTGGCTCTTTTACAGCTTTTATATATATATTTCCATTCAGTAGAGCCTGGATCATCCCATGGCTCTTTTACAACTTTATATATATATATATATATATATATATATATATATACTTCAATTCTGTCCAGCCTGGATTATTCCATGGCTTTTTACAGTTATATATATATATATATATATATATATATATATATATATATATATATATATATATTCATTCCAGTCCGTGCATAGGATTTGACATTCGTCGCCCTTTATTGCTTTTATATATATATATTTCCATTATGTTAGGCCTAGATTACTCCGTGGCTTTTTACAGCTTTTATATATATATATATATAGATATATATATATATATATATTCCAGTCCGGACATCGGAGTGAAAACCCATCACCCTTTATAGCTTTCGTATATATATAACTATATATATATATATATATATATATATATCTTTCATTTATTGTGATTAAATTGCTGCTGTAAATATTCATTTGATATGAATCGGCGCTGATATCTCTTTGGGCGAACTAGATTTCTTTAAATCTCGCCAATTCTACATTTCAAACGGTTAAAAATAGGTTCAGACAGAATCGAGAAGCTAGAATTGCTGAGATTAACTTAAATCTAGCAGTTTTAGTTTTATTTATTTGGAAAGCAACCTCGCGACCTTTATATCGCTATCTAGTGGGAACGAGAAGCTTTGTTTATGCGCATGCCAAGATTTATTGATGAATCCTTGGTTCTTGCGACATCGGGATGTAAATATCCATTTTCTGTGCATATTTGAGTTGTGTAGGTTTTCTTGGCTACTCCTATGTGAGCCTAGGAATCGTGGGATTCATGATCAAACGGATCAGAATCTGATTCCCTCGATGGACAAACTCCACTTTACAAATTTACCCTACCAGTTTTTCTATAAAATGTACAACCGAAAGACCTTAAGACGGTTATCCGGGTTTAAGGTCTCAACATAATGAGCATATAGTTTGTCATGTCAGAGTCACTCCGATGGCTGTCATACCTATGAGAAGACCGGCACTTGTATATATTCTGCGGTCGAGGATGCTTCACAGCTCGACAATCACCATTCAAATTGAGCCAAAAGGCTGAAAAGATAAAAAAATGGAAGTATCAACATGCTTCAATTCCTATGTTAGCGTAAGGGTTTGAAAATCAACCTTTCAAAACATCATTTTAATATCTTGTCTAAAAAAGGAATTTTGCAAATCAAATCAAACCTTTCGTATATAGGTTCAACGAAGCACGTCCATACTTTCAAATCAATCAAACATAGGCCCAATTTCTTCTAGCATTCACACACGCATTGCAGATTTAAAAGGAAAATATTGAAAAGATGTTGTACCATGTTTACATGGGAGTTGTGGGGTTCTTTACACCTTTCCCACACTTAACCAAGCCCCCGAACTTAGAACTTCGGTTTTAAAGATTCAGTTTCGACAGTGTCCAGCAATTGGACCTCCTTTCAAATAAAACTCAATTGAGTTGGTACAAGCATTTCAAATCTACCAACTGGTGACTCTGTAAAATGTTCAAATCGTCAGCATGATACATGTTGGCCTTTTCCTAAAAACCCCTTCAAAACATTTTCCACAAAAAAGATAAAATAAGGGTAGACAAAACTTAGGAAAAGAGAGAAAGATTTGGGTCCAACTCGAACCGGATTTTTTTCCAACGTCGACAGTGTATAACGATGAATGACGAGAGTCTGTTTAGGACTAATGAATGTTATCAAGCCGTGATGAATGATAAATAACTTAAACGGATGTTATTAGTTTAATAATTCAGCTAAGTTATAAAAGAAGGAGAAGATAGTTACACAATGTAAATCAGTTATGATAACCTAATTGGTATGCTATGTGTTTATATCCTGTAGAGGTTGTAAAGACAGAGTAGCGTACACTTAAAAGGTTTAAAGACGCAAAATCAAGTATTCTAACCTTGTTCATGTTCTGCTTGATGCAAGTTTTCTAAACTCTTGTTTATACTTTATGTTGGATAAGTTGTCGATATGCATAGTTTCCTATGCATAAACTATTATTGAATAGTCGATGCCATTTGATTCGGCTAGACATATATGTAAAGTATTTTGATTGATTTTTTATAAATCTTTCAAAGTATTCTTGATGATGCTATACTATGCCAATTGCTTTGGTACGGATTCAGAGGTAAACATGAGTATGAATAAACAAAGGTTTTTAACGTCGTTAATTCGACAGGCACTGGGAGATACTAAAAACTTAAACGTGAAAACATTTAAGGATGAAGTGTTGATCAACATATAGTACTACGGGCTGATCACCTATACGTGCTCGTAAGATATATCGAGCTTACTGTCTTGTACCGGGTTGTCCTTTTATGAATGGAAATGGAAAAGAATGTTCATGGTCTTTGACCATCTCAGATTCTTAAGTGACTATATGTCCTTGAGAATGATTTTAAAGGAATTCAAAATGCTATCTTGATTATTCCTACTACTTCATAACTATTGTACAGTTATGGAAGATGAAGTCATATAATTCTTGATTTTATGGTAGCAAAGTACATGTTAAACTTTCTGAGCTAGTTATGCTTATCCTTGCTTAAAATTATATGATTTCAGTTAAGAGCTATCAGACCAAAGGATCTGGTAAGGACAAGGGAAAGTCCAAAACGGATACTTAGCTATCTTTGTAATCGCATAATATTATCGTTGTAATGAATTATATTATGACACCGAAAGAATGTAAAGGTTATAAAAAACTTGGGAAGGGATTATTATTGAAGTATTCATTTGAATGTATGAGTAGACAGTAGCACCATGTAGCACCATTCCCGTGGGTTAAAAGTACCCAGATTTGGGGGCGTCACACACACCCTGTCCTCCTCGAACCTTGTTCGCTTGCCAATAGTAGCTGGCCTCTGACTTCAGCATAAATGTTGTGAAGGCAGTCTTCTAGTCGTCACTAACCCTAGTAACATCGAACACCTTCTCCATCTACATCATCTAAGTCTAGACTTCGATTGGATTCATAGATTCTCTAAACTTTGGCGGTCCTACCACCTTGAAATTCTTAAACAACGTAGCTTGTGGAGCTTGAGGCTAGTTCGCAAGTGCTCCCGTTAATAGGTTAACCAATTGCTGCACGGGATTAGTGTTGGCGTCGTTGTTGTTGTTATTAGTCGATCCTTCTTGCGCTTGCTGACGGGTTTGGCGTCTTTTTGGCGGCATTTTTCTGTTTAAGATATACGTTTATTAGATCATTACTCAACTTCTTAAGTATTTAAGACTTAGCTTAAACATTTTAAGATTATCACTTAACACATAACATCTCAAATAAATTTTGATATTTTATTCATTCAAAAGTTTAACATAAATAAGATAGCACCACTGCTATTTACATCAACTATCTAGAGATAAAGAATCTTCAGGATTTAAATCATCATATTCCATTATTTATAACCATAGTGGAATTTACATTATTAACTACCATAGATATTCACATAACTCTTCCTATCACAGCCTACTAAGACGTCGAACGACTTCTATGCGTTCTTCTTCCATGATATGGAACATCGTCCTACGATCTAGCATGTACCAAGGTAAGTCCTCGAACTTGACAGGATAGTAGATAACTCGATCATGGGCCCTATCAATCGCTGTCTAAAAGGTGTAGTCTGCAACCTCAATACTAGCCTTCTTTGCACAATCATTGTGTTCATTAAAATCTGCATGTCGAGAAGCCTTCATCCAAACGTCCTCTACTCTAGCACGCTTTGCCGACTCCTCACTCAGGTCATTCTTCAGCTTCTCTATCTCAGTCGATAATTCTTCATTTTGTCTCTCTACCAGAACCAGTTTCCACTCCACGTCTCCAAGACGTTCGTCAAGATCCTCAATCTTATCATCCTTCTGTTCTATAGCAGCCTGACGTACATTTGCCAGCTCCTTCAGTTCTCTAACGTTATCCTGTAACTCTATGTTACGGTGATATAGCTTATCATACATCTCAGCACTGATAGAGTTTGGTGAAAACTCATCAAGGTCCTCATCCTCTTCTTCAACCTCTACCTCTATCTCCTCGGAGTTCTCCTCTAAATCGAACTCAGGCTCATGCTCCTGACCCACAACAGTGATCAAAGGAGATGGCTATCTCTGTACCAACTGCTCCCAGATTGTATGAATGTCTCGAGGCTCCTCCTCTTTAGCTACTCGGGGCTCAACCTCCCTAGGCTAACTGGATCCTCCAACATCAGACATCCTAACAATATAAATTTTTAGTTTTTAGTTACTACGTTATGCTAATCGATACTCGCAAACACATAAGTATATCACATAAGCACATAGCACATAAAGTCTTTTATTATCTTCAATGAATTCCTTAATTCTTTTCTTAGAACTCGATAAGAGATTATCACCACTATGTTTTCAATCTCCTAAAAGGCTACTACCCTAAGGTTTCCTCACCTAAGGTTCATAACCTGGCTTTGATACCAACTTGTGACACCCCCAAATCTGGGTTACTTCAATTCCACAGGATTTGGTGTTCACTGTCCAATTATAATACATCTAACTACCCATAAATAAATGAAACTCATAAATGAAATAGAAATCCTCCCATAAGGGTTACAACATCTTAAACAATAAACAATCCCAGGTTATCTAACCTTAATACATCAATGCGAAAACAACATAAACAAATAAGTCTTAAACATAACATAATAAGTCTTAACATCAACATTCTCAAATAATAATAAACAAGTTTTCATTACTTGTTTGCCTTGCCCTTTCCTTTACTAGTTGATGGCTCGTCAACTCTTTCAACCTTAGCTTCAATGTTAATATGTAAGAGTGAGAAACAATTGCCCACAAGTATAACAACAATAATAATAATAATATGTGAATGAACAATGGATACTGGATAATAAAAGCTCGGCTTTTGAATCAAGATTAGGAACAAGAATCAAAAGTTTATCTGAGGGTCACAAGACCATAAACTATGTCCCAGGTTATTAACTATTTATACTTTCAACTTTAACAGTCGTAAGACTATATGGACCTTACTTCTCGTACTTAGGGGGATCGGCCCTTTGTACTATGTATGTGCACAACATCTTAACGCTAATGTGACAACCCAAAAATTTATAAGATCTTAAACGATTAAATTAAAGGTTAAAGTTTAAAATCTAGAGTGGAAATATAGGATTTATTTAAAATTTTAAGAAAAACCTATACGGTTTAATAATTAAAAAAGAATAGAGAAAATATGGTTACAAAATTCCAAAACCCTAGAAATAGATTTATATGTATTTGAAGGAATGATAAGGATAAATACAGTATGAGATTTGTGGGACATGTCTCAAAGTATTAAATTATTTTGTATGAATATTTATATTATTTGATTATTTATATTTGTTTATTATACAATAAACAAATAAAAGAAAACTAATGTAACCTAATATATATATTACGTATAGAAATTAAATAACCTAAGGGTTATAATAGGGAAGGATGTTAGTATTTAAAATATAAACTAACCCTAAGAGATTTATTTTATACATTTCAACTAATTAATTTTATAATCTAATTAAAGCAAGTCTAATTGGGTTAAGAAATTAAATGTACATGAGTAAAGATTTGAATTACAATTAGATGGAATAGAAACCCTAATTAAATGATTAGGGTAAGATAAATTAAAAGTATTAGACTATGTTAAATTACATGGCCCAAGGAATTATTTAAGAAGCCCAAGGAGGATTTAATTTAGTAGCCCAAAATAGTGGGACATGTGTTAGTAGAATATCTATGGTTAGGAACTAACCATACTTGAGTTAAAGGTAAGAAGTTATGGGAAATGACTATATTGGCCATAAGAGAGGAAGGAAGAGACAGGAGGTGCATGTAAGTAATGATTTAGTTTAATAACTCCTTACCAACTATGCAAGGTGTCACTCTATTATTCATCCACCCTATTTAACCAAGTCTATAAGTAAGGAAACACTTGCAAGCAATCTTTTAACCAAGCTTCCAAGCTAAATAAGAGAGAGAGAGAGAGAAGGAGCAATATATATTGAAAGATTATACATAGATATACATAATATATCTATCTATTTTTGCCAACACATAAAATATAATTTCTCTTTCATCTCTTACTTTCATTTTTGCTAACTAAAATAAAAGAAAGAGAGAGGAAAGAGAAAGAGCATTTCAGCAGCCATAGAGAAGAAAAAGGAGAGGGTTTTGTGTGCTCAAAGATTCCTCATCAACCATAGAAGAAGAAGATCAAGAAGATCAAAGGTATAAAACACCCAAAAACTAGTTTATTTCTTTTTGTTTATTTTATTTTTGATGGGATGTAGATCCAAGGTTGTAATACCTTAGATCTACATGATTTAGAGTGTGTTATGTGTAGATCTATCACTTTTGAGGATCAAAAGTTGGATATAAAGCAAGAAATGGAAACTAGGTTTTCAAAAAGTTAGAAAACCCTAGTCTCTTTTTTTTCTTAGCATAGATTATGTTTTTCCTGGGTTTGGTGAAGGTTTGATGAAATAGATCATGTATCATGGTAGATCCATGAGTATAAGAGGAATTAGGATGTATTAGGTTGGTTAATGTTTGATTAATCAAGAGATTATGGAAGTTTTCTTACAAAACACAAATGTTAGAAAATCAAATTTTTGAGAAAACGAAACATGAAATTCAAACGATCATATCTCTCATTCTATTTTGAATTTTTTAGTGTGGTCAATTTTTAGAGTTAGATCTCTGAGTCTAATAACATATCCAAATGGAATCACTGCAAAATTCCTTGTAGAGTTCCCTATGGACAGTTTTTAGCAAAGTAGGCAAAATTTGGGAAAAAAAAATCGAAAAACAATTTGCCCAAAATTTTCAGGGGCTGTTTTGGAAACTTAATGAATGAAATAAATTCAAACCTTTTGGGACATGAAAATATATGATATAAAGTATCTCCTGTCCAAAGATGAGCTTATTCCGACTTAAATCGACCGAGTTATGGTCATTTCAATATTTGAGTTTTTTCAACGAAAATAGCTATAACTGGAGTTCTATAACTTTGATGGTCACAAAATTTAAACTGAAAGTTCATGTTCATATGTGTTAGATTTTTCTAAGAGTTGGGAATGGTTGGAGTTAAGCATGGTATAGCTAATTTTCTTAAGTTACGAACTAAAAACGGACTTTGAAAAATACTAAAGAAAATTCAAAAAATTCAAAAAAATTATTTTTGTGTATGGAATATATTTATGTATGTGTGGCCAAAAGATAAAAAAAATAATAAGATGATTCTGTATTTTTCATGGAAATGATATAGTTATGAATAAATGAATTAAATTTCTTACGTAATGTTAAAAATATAGAAAATAGGATTTTATGACTTGAGAACCCTAGATATGATATATACATATTTTTGAAAGGGGTTTTGGTCATTGATGATGAGATATTATGTTTATGGCCTTGTATGGTTGTTAAAAAAATAAATTAGTAAAGATTAAACAATTAAAATAAATTATTTTTAAGTTTAATAAATGATTAAAATATTATTAAAAGATTAATAATATTAGATTAAGATATTATTGAGTGATTGATAACATTTGGATTAAAGTGTTATTAAATTATTGATTTAAAATATTATTTAATGATTAATAATATTAGTAAATGCTTTGAATATTATTAAATAATTAATAATATTAATTGAGAGTTTAAAAGAGGAGTTAAGTTATTGAGTTAGACATTAAATAGATTATATTGAATTATATGATAAATTGGAAATTTAATATGTTTAAAAGGGAATACAGTTTGAATTCGACTTGTTGAATTGGTGTTTTCAGCTTGCTGAATTAATTATGTTAGCTTGTATTCAGCTTGCTGAATTGGTGTATTATGTTTGCTGAAATAGTGAATCCAGGTTGTTGGATTGTAATTCAGTTTGAATTTAGGTTGTTGGATTAGATATTCAGCTTAATGGATTATAAAGAAGAATTTATAATATGAAAGATTAAGTATTAATTCACAAGTTATACGATAAAGTAATGGTACAGTCGTACTCTTTAATGGTTGATGTATAGTATCTGGGCTAAACGAATCTTTCAGGGAGCGAAGGTATATACGAACTAGCAACCGATCTAACTCGCTGTGAAATACAGTGTAGACGAGACGAGAAACTAGTTTGTTGGTTGTTTGTAGGAAAACACTCAGTATACTGTATTGAACACTATTAAAGACTCGATATGTGTTAGGTTTAGAATTGTGAATACGTATGGTGTTAAGGTATTATCTAATATTTGACTATGTGGTTAAATATTAGATAGTTTACTTATAAATAATAGTATTGTGAGATAAAGTATGTTATGCTAATTGAAAGATCAATCTTAATAATGATAGGTCTTTTCAATAAAGAGATTAAATTAGATTGCGTAGCAGTAATCGACGGTGCAGGCAAGTTTTCCTTAACTCAAACTTGAGTTATATTTTCAAAGCATGTTAGTGGATAATTATTGTTGATTATTCCACATCTATACTGATTATTATTTCGCACTTAGTGCATGTTGCATATATTCATCAGGTATGAAAGGCATGATCACCTTTATTACCATAAGGTTCAGTTAAAGTTGTTCATGGTCCTTGTTGACATTAAATATTATTGATTCAGTCATTCAATTATTGACATTTTGATTCATGCTCTTTCACAATTATTATATTATTGAAAATTCGAAAACTTATTCTTTCTTTCAATCATGATATATCCTTGTTGTATTTAAACTTGCTGGGCAAAGTAATTGCTCACCCTTGCTATATCATAATAATCAATTTCAGATTAAGACGAAGGCTCGAAGAAAGACAGAGGCAAAGACAAACTCCAAGAGTAGATTATATGCATTTATAACTATTAGTTATCTGATGTAAATCATATATGTAAACTTTTTAAGTTACTTAAGGTATGTATTCAGTTAAGGTTAATAGACCTTGGGAAATATTATAGAATCACGTGAAATAAATAATTTATGTTTATATATTTCGCATTAGTGTATAAAATACGTATGAAGATGAAGTACCATAACGCATCAGGTCCGCGGTTCTAGGGACCCAAATTTGGGGGCGTCACAGCTAACGCATAAATTATCCCCTATATAGTAGGGTTGTTCATCTCTGTTTGACATAAGAGTCCGTACCAAAGGAAGTTTAGTTTGGATTAACTTCAAATAAAAGTTCTAGAATTTAGAACGCTCATCAACTATAGATTAGTCGAATCAAAAAGGTTTCGTTAGCCATTCAAGGGTTTAATACAATAATGTAAACGATATTTAAATCAAAGATTGAATCTCAAATGTATATAACTGGATGAATATAAGAATTAGAACATCTTATTCGGAATCATAACCTTGAATAAACTAGAATATGAACTTGATTGATATAAGAATATGATTTAAGACTTGTGTAATTGTAATCAAGATATAGTAAGGAAACTTGCTCAATTAAAGATTTGAGTTTAGAAACTTGCCTCGAGCGTAAGCTACAAACGTTCTCCAATTAATCCTACATACCATTTAAAGTCACAATACTAACTAATTACAACATAACTAGCATCATGAGTATGTTCTCTTTTAACTTAACTCAACTCTTAGTCTGATTATATTAATCAAACCCACAAACATTAACTCTTAAACACATTATTAGACTTCATAAACAACGAGTTTAAATACGCATTGGACTTGTTAATTAATCACGTAAAAACATCATTGACATGTTGTTTATCTGGTTTAACATATCAATGTATGATTAACATATTTTCATGTTCATTAGAGTAGGTTTAAATTTCATTTTCTGAACTTGAATGATTAAATAAATTTTTCTGGGCAATTCTACAGACCGACGCTACGGCGAGGCCCCAAAGTCTTGCAGAAGGTGTGACACCCCGAAATCCAGTCTATCTTCACACCCGAATTCCATACGTTACGAGTACTTCTCATTCAATACATACATCATTATATCCCGAAGATTAAGGATATATTCATTCCATTCCCAGGTTCTATTACCTTAAAAATCTTCATTCATTAAAAATAATGATAATTACATTATTCTAATCATCTTACAATTTTGACTTAGCTAGTCACAATGTTTACAAAATAGTTTTAACTAACTATTGTACAAGTTTTGACTTGATCTTCACACTTGTTCATAACATGAACAGTACTTCATCTTGCGACACTAATGGTATTTGCAACCATAACATCTCCCCATAGCAGGACTGTAACGAATGAGAATTTTATATATTAAATTTTAATATTTATTGAATTAAATAAATATTTTAATTTATTTATTTATTGAGTTAAATAAATAAATTATGTAATTGTTGTGGAGTAATTTAATTAAGTGTAATATATTGTTTAAATGAATATTTAATATTTTATTTAATTGATGTGTGATGATTTTATGGTATAGTTCTAATTTGATTGAGATAATTAAATTAGATGAAGTCTATGTGATAATTGTTACATGAAATTATAATTCGTGAGAAATTATAATTATTATGTGGCAATTTTTATATGATTAATTGATGTTAGCTTTTATTTAATTAAATTAGAATGTTAAGATTTAATTAATTAAAGTGTAACATTAAAAATATGTGCTAAAGGATTTATTAAAAGAATAAAACTATTTTTAAATTCGTTTTGTTAAACAAGGCCCTTGCACCTCTTTTTACTCTGTTTTGCCAAACAGGGCCTTAGTTACTAAAACCTATTTTTTAAATAAAGTTATTTTGGCCAAACAAGCCTTAGGGCTTTTTAAATTTCAAATATTATAACCTATGAATTAATTGCAATTATTATAATTATTATAGTGTCATTATGTTTTATAAGTTATATATTTTATATTTATGTATATACATTAGTTTAGAAAAACAGGAGTTAGTCAGTTAGAACAAGAATAACAAAACAGAGAAAGAAAAGAGAGAAAAGGGAGAAGAATAAGAGAAAGAAAGGGAAAGATTGAGAATCAAAGCAACAATCAACTTCATCTTCTTCCTATCACTAAGCCAAAGGGTATAATTCTAAACTATAGTTTTAGAAGTTTTATTCTCGTGTTCTTCGTACCATAGTTCTCTGTAAAAATATATTTTCATGAAATTACTTGGTTATAATTTATATATGTTATGTATGTATCTATATGCTTATATATGATTCATATAGTTGTCTAAGTGATTAAATTCACGTACATACGATGAACATGAAGAAATCATGTTCATAATAATTTACAGCGAACTTATTTTGAACATAGTCTTTAAATTATCAAAATTGATGGTTGATTATGCTTTGTTATGAAAATTGATCATGGAGTATGATAGTATGTTGAAAAATAAAGTTAATACAATTTGAATTACGTGATTTGGTTTAAAAACAAACTCACAGTATCAATTTTCGTCAAGAACGCTTAACAATGGTGTTTTCTTCAAAATCATGTAAATTTATGTTTTGATTATGTGTTGTAGAGTTTATGTATGTTAAAATCATGTTAGGAGTCTAAGATTTTGTTTTCATAAAGTTTCATGTGCATTATGTTGGTAAAAATCGGACTTTGGTGAGAAGAAATAAGCCAAATTGGCTTATTTCTCTGCACAATCGCTAGCTGGGGGAACCCATCAGCATGGGGCCACCCCAGCGGGGATTATGCCTAGGGAACCCCGCCCAGCGGGGTTAGTGGCTGTCCGGGAAAAAATGTTATGCTTCGTGTAGTTTTTGTGCAGTGTTTGTTTAGCTAACTTAAAGTGATGACAAGTTAAGTGTATTTGATAATGAGATAACCTATTTTTAATATGAGTTGAAGTCTCATATTGATATATTATATGTGTACATGGAAATTATTATCATAGAGTACGATATAATAGTTAAAGTACTATACATGTATGAGGTGCATAATTGTGAGTTTAGACTCACGTATGTGTATAATTAGCAACTTAAGTTGTAAACCATGTTGTTAAGTTAAACTTGAGTAAGTAGTTCAACGGTTAAACGTCATGTTTAGGGACAAATTGGTATTATAAACGTAATGTACTATGTAGGGTAATTGTGGAAGTGATTGTATATTGTAAAGTGTAACTTGCGCTTGATGCAAGTTTCCTATCCCTAAAAACTTGTTATTTATATTGTGCAAGTTCTCTAACCCTTACTGTCTATATTATGCAAATTTGTTTCCGATTCTTAACTTGTTAATTCTTGTACAAGTTATTTTGTATTCAAATGTTAATAATGAACAAGTATGGAAGTTATTATTGAAGTAATGCGATCTTGACTTATTTGTTCAAGCAAGATCTACTTAATCTTTCAAATGCTTTAAGTTATTTCTAAAGCATGCCTAGTTACTTGTGAAGTCTATTGTTATGACTTATATTTGGTTCATAATTCTTATATTATCCAACTGTTAAGTTATTGTGAGTCGATTTAACTACTCCTTAGTTGATGATAGTTGAAAACTCCAAATTTCATTTTAGCTATCCAAACCAAATTTTCTTTGGTACGGACTTGTATCAAATACTAAGATGAACAACCCTATTTATTAGAGGAGATTACTATGCGAAAGCGTTAAATATTTGTGAGCAATACATGGTATGAAGGGCTGATCCCCCTAAGTACGAATTGAGAGTCCATAGTCTAAATGACTGTTAAAGATTTTAAACAAAAATATTTATAACCTAGGACATAGTTCAAGGTCTTATAACCCTCAGATGATTTCAATATTCGAAATTCTAAATATTGATGAAAGAATTATTATTCAATTCTTTATTGTTGATGAAAGTAAAGTTATTCAAATCTTTAGAAGTTATTCAGTTATGTCATATTATTGTTGTATTCCAAGTGATCTTTTGTTTGCTTTATTTGCATATTTAATAATCCCTTGCAGTTAAAGCCGAGAACGTTGACGTATCGTCAACAAGTAAAGGGAAATGCAAGATGAACAAGTGAAGACTTGTTGTCTCTTATTTTGATTGTAATAAGACTTCGTTTATGATATTTTATTTCCGCATTATTGTTTATGTTAAGGTTAGATAAACCCTGGGATATTTTTGGATTAAGGTTGTAATGTGACGCCCCCAGAATAGGTCCAATCCACCCAACCTATTATGGGTCACCAAAATACATAGTACAGAATCCAAATACAATCTTTTATAACAAAAGGTTGTGAGAAATATGACCATACAAGTTGTGAGCTTCAATTCATATCGTATATAATACGAAATATAAATGCTCAACTTCAGTCCTCGACAATACAATTATTATCACACTATTATACAAAAATAGTGAGGACTAATACTGCTCTAACTCTGCCCATCACTCTGTTTCCCGACTAGTCCCTGCAACATTCTCATTTCCTGACGAGGACAATAAATAAAAAGGGTGAGCTCAACTAGCCCAGTAAAGAATATTATGACTAAGATAATGAAAAATAAATTATCGTTAGTCTTCAACAAATCAGATAAAATATGATGGACAACAAGTTTTAGATCAACAACTGCAGCGAAAATAACAATTCATCAGAAGAGATGAGTAGAAAATGATGTCTACTATCTTCTAGGATTTAAAAGTCCATCATCGATATTTTATCCCTATCAATCAATATATATCTCAAATCAGATATTCATCTTTGCACTACGGGCCAAAGATATTCATTTGTATCACTAGTGGTCATGTTCATCTCAACACCTGTCCATCTTTGCACTACGGGCAAAGATATTTATCAGGTAATCATTCATCTTTGCACTACAGGCCGAAGATATTCATCAAGTAATCATTCATCTTTGCACTACAGGCCAAAAATATTCATCAAGTAATAATCCATCTTTGCACTACAGGCCAAATATATTCAGTTATATCATCATTTAGGACTGAGAATGATGAAAAACAATATAAATAACGAATCCAGATAGATAAAGGATAAAAATTTGAGATTCGAAAATCAGTCTATCCAAGTTAAAAAATACTTCATAATAATCATTTGTGGAGCAAAATTCAAGAATGAAGTTCAAAACATAGATTCAATCAAAGATAAGAACTATAAAAGACAACTTGGACAAAGAAAAGAAAAATTAATTTTTCTGTGAATAGTACATTATTCGTGAATAGTGCCGTATACGTGAATAGTAACCCCAACATGAAAAGGTAGAAATTTTGTGACGCCCCCAAATCCGTGTAACATCGATTACAGGACATGGTGCTCACGATACAACATACATCCTCATCTATCTAAGTAAACTCCAGCAATAATAATAGTAATATTATAACTATTACGTACTTACTCAAAATAAAATCCCAAGTCTTTACAACCTTTAATAAACCAAAACTTAAACTTAGCGTTTATCGCTACATTACATCATATGCGGAAATATAAACTTATTTTATAAGGTAACTAGCATCATTTCATCTTAGTCTTCCCCTTGTCCTTGCCCGAGCCCTCAGCCTTCTCATCCTTAACTGAAAGGTTTAAGCAAGAATGAGCACAAATTGCCCAGCAAGTAAATAAAGAAGTTTGAAAACATACATCAGGAGTAAAAACATCTGTATGACAATATCTCAACAGTTGAAAGAATTATCAAGTGTTAAACAAGAATATCAAAGATAAGAGTTTAGAATTCTCCATAGCATACTAAGGGGTGTTGAATACCCTGAACATTGCTTTGTTTCATCGAAAACCATCAGACGGTTTAACAATCAAATAGATTGTAAACGGTCTCTGCAAGTACTCCAGGTGATCAGCCTATTGTACCCTACATTGTGCACAAGTATAAAGTTTAAACTGCATAAGCATAAATGGGACTATATGCCCGACATCTGTTTGCCCATTTATTCGGGTTGTTCATCTTAGTATTCATGCGAGACCGCACCAAAGCAATTTGGATTGGTAAACATTAAATAGCTTCGAAAGATTTGAATTAAATCATTTTTCATCAATAATAACTAGCCGAAAACAAAGGCCAGGAAACATACTTAAAAACAGTTCGATAATGACTTGAAACTTATAAGCATAGTTGTTAGAATAATAACCGAGTAATCATCGATAAGCTTGCAAGATAATTGAAGTTGTATAACTTCACAACAAAGGAACTTGCACGAATAAATAGCTAGCATAAGTCCAATACTTACCCTCACTGAGATAAAATAAGTAAGGATTGAATAAATACCCAATAGAAATTAGGGTTAGGAAACTTGCCTGATACGTCTGCTATCGTTAAAGCTAGCAATTAAGCCTTCACGTAACCTAATCATATGTGTCACATTAAGCCATTAGGTTCTTGAACTCTAATTCGAAAGAAAATGATTTCCTTTCATTATAATTTCATTAATCAACTACCACGTATGCTATCATCAAACTAATTTAATCATATATCATGTTGCTGTCATATAGATAAAGTGGTTCAATATGAGAATCTGAGTAAAAATAAGTTTCTGGAATTTTTCCCGGTTCGACCCGACCCGGACCGACCCGGACCGGCGCAGCTGCGCAGCCTCAAGCCGTGTTACCGGCGCAGCTGCGCTGACTGGAAAACCCGGAACCCATCTTTGAGTGGCGCAGCTGCGCATCGTTAAGCCGTATGAACGGCGCAGCTGGGCTGCTCTTCATGCCCAGAAAATTTTTGCAGTTTTGAGCAGCCATCTTAGCGAATTAATTCCGATTAAACCATACATGATATGACCATGAAACTTGGACACAACATACTTCATCTAGCATACTATTTTACAAAAATATCACATTCCAGAAAATAGCAAATTAAGACCACGAACCGGCTACCTTGAAAAGCGTGCCAGGATAGGTTCTAACACTTAGAAAACTTATGGAAAACCCAGAAATTTGCAGATTTTTATTTCCAACATGCTTGCTCTCGAAAATCATAACTTGCTCAATTTAACTCCGTTTCTTATGAAATTTGGTCAGGTTATACATCATACTACACAGTATTTTACAAAATTATTACACACACTAATCGGGTCATAGAAACCATGATTCCAAGGCTCCGAAAAACCCAAAAAGTCACATATTCTAAGTTAACCCACCTTTGACAAAAACCATGATTTTGATTCTAGCATGCATGAGGTTGATTCCTACTGTCCAGATCACATATACTAAAATATATACACATGTTACATTAATCAAACTCACTAACTTTTCATGTTTTGATGAATTTAGCATCTTAGTGGTATTTTATCAAATAGTTAGCATGCATACATGAATTCTACGATTCTCTACGAATTTGAAACATGATGAATACCAGAATTTTCATTCTCTACAACTATATATCAGAAACAAGCACTAGCATGGCATTACAATTCCAAAATAAGACCTCTACCATGCTAATTCATTCATTTTTCACTATTTTCCTTCAAGAACATAAAAGTAGGTTTCATGGCTTACCTTGAATGTGAATTCCTCCTTGTTTAATCCGATAGCCTTGCTTATTAGACTCTCCCAAAACTCCAGAAATCCTCCCTAACTCTCCACTCTCGTTCACTCAATTTCTTTAGCTCTCTTGGTGAAATTTTGTCAACGTGAAGAATATAGAGGTGGAGAGTATATATATATATATTCTTAGCATGGATTTTACTTGTAACTTGCATTCTCAAATCATCATTTGAAAGACCCTTGATATATCCCATGATCACTTGCTAATTAAATCAAAGAAAATGAGAGTTAAAGAAAATGAAAAGGTTTGGTTTATTAAGGAGTTGTAACTCCCTCTCCCTCTATATTACTACATACGTATATACACCCTCCCTTGTCCTAATATGCTGGTCACGTAGCTCCCTCCAGCTGCTGATTGGCTAAAAATATTATTATTATAATCAATTAAATAACCATTTTGACCCTTTTGCCCTCCGTAGCCAAATGTTTCGATACTTATATCGATTCCTACTAAAATCGACGTGACGGACATCATGGGACTATCCGTTTCATCAAATTCATCTCCGAAATTCGTGGTTGACTTTTTACCCAAAAAGTCAACCGATTGACTTTGACCAAAAAGTCAACTTGTGACACATTTTCGTAGTTATAGTCTGTCCTGACTAATTTCGACGTTCCGGACTCAAATACGCAGTCCGCGTCTCTAAATTCCGCTCCAAACTCAAAATCATGCTTTAAAGCCATCCCACGTACACAGTATTTTACAAAATTATTACACACACTAATCGGGTCATAGAAACCATGATTCCAAGGCTCCGAAAAACCCAAAAAGTCACAGATTCTAAGTTAAACCACCTTTGACAAAAACCATGATTTTGATTCTAGCATGCATGAGGTTGATTCCTACTGTCCAGATCACATATACTAACATATATACACATGTTACAATAATCAAACTCACTAACTTTTCATGTTTTGATGAATTTAGCATCTTAGTGGTATTTTATCAAATAGTTAGCATGCATACATGAATTCTACGATTCTCTACGAATTTGAAACATGATGAATACCAGAATTTTCATTCTCTACAACTATATATCAGAAACAAGCACTAGCATGGCATTACAATTCCAAAATAAGACCTCTACCATGCTAATTCATGCATTTTTCACTATTTTCCTTCAATAACATAAAAGTAGGTTTCATGGCTTACCTTGAATGTGAATTCCTCCTTGTTTAATCCGATAGCCTTGCTTATTAGACTCTCCCAAAACTCCAGAAATCCTCCCTAACTCTCCACTCTCGTTCACTCAATTTCTTTAGCTCTCTTGGTGAAATTTTGTCAACGTGAAGAATATAGAGGTGGAGAGTATATATATATATTCTTAGCATGGATTTTACTTGTAACTTGCATTCTCAAATCATCATTTGAAAGACCCTTGATATATCCCATGATCACTTGCTAATTAAATCAAAGAAAATGAGAGTTAAAGAAAATGAAAAGGTTTAGTTTATTAAGGAGTTGTAACTCCCTCTCCCTCTATATTACTACATACGTATATACACCCTCCCTTGTCCCAATATGCTGGTCACGTGGCCCCCTCCAGCTGCTGATTGGCTAAAAATATTATTATTATAATCAATTAAATAACCATTTTGACCCTTTTGCCCTCCGTAGCCAAATGTTTCGATACTTATATCGATTCCTACTAAAATCGACGTGCCGGATGTCATGGGACTATCCGTTTCATCAAATTCATCTCCAAAATTCGTGGTTGACTTTTTACCCGTAAGTCAACTGGTTGACTTTGACCAAAAAGTCAACGGTGACACATTTTCGTAGTTATAGTCTGTCCTGACTATTTTCGACGTTCCGGACTCAAATACGCAGTCCACGTCTCTAAATTCCGCTCCAAACTCAAAATCATGCTTTAAAGCCATCCCACGAAATTAATAGAATTAACTCCATACTTAACCAATTTAAATAGTTGAATTAAACTGAACTAACCATTTAAATACTCCTCATCACATATCAAAAAATAACACATGTATGTATAACACAGATACATCTAATAAAAGAAAACACACAAGAATTTCACATAAATTCGTTTATTGATAATTGTTAGAAGACATAATACTCTTGGATATTACATTCACCCTCCCTTATAAGGATTCCGTCCCCGGAATCATTACACATCAAACAAAAAGATTAGGATAATTTTTCATCATTTTCTCCTCGAGTTCCCACGTAGCCTCTTCGGCGTTGTGGTTCCTCCATACTACCTTAACAGAAGGTATTATCTTATTTCTCAACACTTGTCCTTTTCTATCAATTATCTGTACTGGAACCTCTTCATAGGTTAGGTCCTTTTCAAATTGGATGGGTTCATACTCTATGATATGCTTGTAATCCCGTTTATAGGGTCGTAAAACTGATACGTGGAACACGTTGTGTATATGTTCTAACTCCGGAGGTAAAGCTATTTCATAAGCTACCTCACCGACTCGCCTTAACACTTCAAAGGGTCCTATAAATCTGGGACTAAGTTTTCCCTTCTTCCCAAATCTCATTTTCCCTTTCCAAGGTGAAACCTTTAGAAACACATAAGTGCCGACGTCGAAGTCTCGTTGTTGCCGATGTTGATCAGCATATTTCTTCTGTCGATCCTGAGCTATCACTAATATCGCTCGTATTGTTTTGATCACATCTGCAGTTTGCTGCACTAATTCTGGCCCTAGCAATTTACGTTCTCCCACTTCATCCCAGCACAATGGCGTTCTACATTTTCTTCCATATAAAGCTTCATAAGGTGGCATCCCAATGCTCGCGTGGTAACTATTGTTGTATGCAAATTCCACCAACGGTAGGTGGTCATCCCAGCTTCCTTTGAAGTCCATAACACATGCTCTCAGCATGTCCTCCAATGTTTGAATAGTTCTTTCACTCTGCCCGTCTGTTTGAGGATGATACGCGGTGCTCAACCTCAGTTGCGTTCCCATGCGTTCTTGAAAGCTTTTCCAGAAATTAGCTGTGAATCGCGGATCGCGATCTGACACAATTGATACAGGTACGCCGTGCCTGGCAATGATCTCCTTGATATAGAGCTTTGCCAACTGATCCAAGGTATATCTGATCCTAATTGGCAAGAAATGCGCTGACTTGGTCAATCGATCAACGATTACCCAAATTGCGTCGTAACCTTTTTGTGTATTTGGAAGTCCTACCACGAAGTCCATCGTGATATGCTCCCATTTCCATTCCGGAATTTCTAATGGTTGAAGAAACCCGCTCGGTCTCTGATGTTCCGCCTTAACTCTCTGGCATGTCAAACATCTGCTGACGTACTCTGCCACTTCTCTCTTCATATTGGGCCACCAATAATGTTGGCGAAGATCCTGATACATTTTTGTGCTTCCCGGGTGAATTGAGTAACTTGAGCTATGGGCTTCCTGCAAGATTTCTTCCTTTAATTCAGTTACCGCTGGCACCCAAATTCTCCTCTCAAACCTTAATAATCCATCACCACCCACATTGAACTTAAGCTCCTCTCCATCTGAAATTCTTTTCCTCACCTTCTCGCATTCTTCATCGCTGCTTTGTTCTTCCTTGATTTTGTCCAATAGAGTCGGTCGAACCTCCATTGCGAACAACTTCCCATCTGACTCGCTCGGACTCTTTACCTCGAGTTCCAAACTGGCCATTTCCCTAATCAACTCCTCTTGAGCCGTTAGCATTGCCAACCTGCCACTGCCCTTTCTGCTTAGCGCATCTGCGACCACGTTAGCTTTCCCCGGATGATATAAGATGTCGCAATCATAATCCTTTATTAGTTCCAACCATCTTCTCTGTCTCATATTCAACTCCTTCTGCGTGAAGATATACTTCAGACTTTTATGGTCCATGTATATTTCACACTTTACACCATATAAATAGTGCCTCCAAATCTTTAGGGAAAATACTACCGCTGCCAATTCCAGGTCATGGGTAGGATATCCCTTCTCGTAATCCTTCAACTGACGTGATGCATACGCAATAACTTTACCATGTTGCATAAGCACACAGCCAAGTCCTTTATGCGACGCATCACTGAAAATCACGAAATCACCTGTATCGTCTGGTAAAGACAACACCGGTGCCTCACTCAATCTTTTCTTAAGTTCCCGAAAACTTTCTTCACACTTCTCTGTCCAGACAAATTTGACCGACTTCTTTGTTAAATTCGTCAAAGTTCCTGCTATCTTCGAAAAATCTTGGATACACCGTCTATAATAGCCTGCCAGTCCTAAGAAACTTCTTACTTCAGTCGGTGTCTTTGGTTGCTCCCAATTCTGCATCGCTTCTACCTTTGCTGGCTCCACAGAGATTCCGTCCTTATCGATCACGTGACCCAGAAATTGAACTTTCTTCAACCAAAACTCGCACTTTGAAAATTTTGCGTATAACTTATCCTTCCTCAACGCCTCCAATACCAACCTTAAGTGTTCAGCATGATCCTCCTGAGTCTTGGAATAGATCAGGATATCATCTATGAACATGACCACAAATTTATCTAGGTATTGCTTGAATACCCGATTCATCATGTCCATAAATGCTGCCGCGCGTTCGTTAATCCAAATGACATCACCAGGAACTCGTAGTGACCGTAACGAGACCTGAATGCTGTCTTAGGAACATCTTCCTTCCTCACCCTCAATTGGTGATATCCCGTCCTCAAGTCGATCTTGGAAAAATATTTCGCTCCCTTCAACTGATCGAACAGATCATCTATCCTAGGTAACGGATACTTGTTCTTGATCGTCACTTTGTTCAACTCTCGATAGTCGATACAAAGTCTCATCGATCCGTCCTTCTTTTTCACAAATAAAACTGGTGCTCCCCAAGGAGACACACTCGGTTGAATATACTTTCTATCCAATAATTCCTGTAACTGTACCATCAGCTCTTTCATCTCTGCCGGTGCCATTCTGTATGGGGCTTTCGAAATAGGGGCCGTTCCCGATACTAAATCTATAACGAATTCGATCTCTCTATCAGGTGGAAGTCCTGGTAATTCTTCCGGAAATACATCCAAAAATTCATTCACTACTGGTATCTGTCCCATTCCTACACCTATTTTCCGTGTATCGACGATATGGGCCAAATATCCTACACTTCCCTTCCTTAGCAACTTCCTCGCTTGCAACATCGTCAGACAACTCGAGTGTCTCGGCGACTTACCCCCGTAGAATACTACCTTAGACTGATTTGGAGTCATAAGATTTATACACTTCTTCTGGCAATCTATCATCGCTCCATGGTTAAATAACCAATCCATTCCTAGAATTACATCAAATTCCCCTAATTGAATCGGAATTAAATTCACGGGCAACTTATATCCCCTGATATCTACAACACAATTCCTATAGACATGGCTAACGGGAATGACTTCCTTATTAGCGACTTCTATGTTCAAAGGATATTCTAATTTTTCCTGGGGTATGTTTAATCGTTGGGAGAATTCATGGGATACGAAGGAACAAGTAGCACCCGAATCAAATAATATGTAAGCAGATATATCATTGACCGGAATGATACCTGAAACCACGTCCTTGGATGCGACTGCATCCTGAACCGTCATGTTGAAAGTCCTTGCTGTTGGTCGATTCTGAGTTGGTGGTCCAGTAATTGTGAGATTTCCACCGCTTGGTCCCCTTCCTCCATTTCCTCCTGCTGAATTCTTCTTTGGGCAACTCCTTTCCTGATGATCCAATGTTCCATAATTGAAACATCCATTCCTCTTTGGTGCAGAGCAATTGGGAGAGATGTGCCCCTCTTGCCCGCAATTGAAATAGACATTCTTCCCTTTTAGACATGCACCCGAGTGATTCCTCCCACACTCCTTACACGCCTCAGTTCTCTTCTTTACTTCACCTGGTTTTCCCCCAGAGTTTCCCGAGTTAAAATTGTTATTGTTGTTGTTGTTGTTCCACTTCCTCTTGTTTCCACCACTGCTGCTGCTACCTTCCCCGTGATTCCCTCCTTTATTCTTCTTCTTTTTCTCCTTATTAAACTTCATTAGGGCTTCACTTCCGCCCTTAGCAATTATAGCCTTCTCCAGGAGAGTCGCGAAGCTGTTCGTCTGCAACACCGAAAGTCTACTGTATAACCATGGTTTGAGACCCTGCTCAAACCTCCTCGTTTTCCTCTCCTCAGTGTCGACCTGATGAGGCGCGAACCTCGCCAGTTCGTTGAACTTTGCGGCGTACTGGGGTACGGTCATGTCTTCTTGCTTCAGCTCCAAGAATCGCATCTCCATACGACTCTGCATACTCGCAGGGAAATAGTTTTCAAAGAAGATCTTCTTAAACTCTTCCCAAGATATCACACCTTCTCCCGCCCTGATCTGGTTTGCCTCCCACCAGAAATTGGCTTCACCCTTCAGCATGTAAGTGGCGAAGATTATTTTCTGATCATCTCCTACGCTAGCAATAGCGAACGCCTTTTCAATTTCCTTGACCCAAGTTTGGGCTTCGATAGGTTCGGTGGTTCCTTTGAACTCAGGTGGTCCCGCGCTCTTGAAGTCTTTAAAGTGTGCCACCTGGCCTACTGGAGGGTTATTGGTATTCGGGGTTCGATTCTGAAGTGCCCCAGCTAACATGTCGACAAATTGTTGCATGGGGTTCGGTGGACCCCCAGCATTACCGCCTGACCCTTCTGGTACTTGACGACGTCTTCCTCTAGCCATCTTTCTGTTTAAATAAACTTAATGTCATCATCTCATAACTTATTCCTACAGCATATATAATTCATATAAAACTTAATCATCACATCACATATTTAAATAACAGCATATTTATTTATAAACATAATACCCAAAGTATTTCATCGTCTTATGGCATCAAGCCATTTACATCACTTAAACCATCCTATTTAGTGAAACTGGAAACCAAGTTTTATTTCATAGATAAGCGTTCTACACGTTAGTAGCAAAAGTTTAACACCAACAAACTAAAGACCCCGCCTAATGGCGTCTTCATGCTCTTCATCCGCTATCTCTAGCACCAGCCCACGGCTTATGGCATGTCTAGACCGGTACTCCTCACGTGGAAAGTGATACACCCTATGCTGGAACCTCCCATGTGCTGACTTAAATGCGTACTTCATTCTATCCATCCTAACCTTCTTATCTCTTACTTCTCCTTCTAACTCGCTTGTTAGCTTCTCGGCCTGAGCACGGCCTCTTCTCTCATCTTCCCAGAATGTGGTAATGATCTGCTTGTCAGTTTGGAGACTCTGAATCCTTGACTCTAGCCCATTAATGGTATGTCCCAAGTGGGTCCTGATAGCTTCTTTCTCGTCTTTCAGCCTGTTCGCCTTCTGACCTGCTGTTCGCAACTTGTCAGCCAGATCCCCGTTCCTAATTATCAGGTGGTGCACCAATGCCTCAAGCAATGCTGCAGCCTGCTGCTCCCCCTGATACAGTTCCTCCAACTCATGGACCTTGTCGTCCAAATCTGTAATCCTATCCATCAACTCATCTAGTAAACCATCCTCAGGTGCTTCCTCGGAGTCCTCCTCGGGCTCCTCTTCCTCTTCAGGATACTCCTCTGGGTCTGACTCAGCTGCTGCCTCAGCTATAGGCTCAGGTACAGCTGTCACCAACTGCTCACTCACTACGTGAATATCTCTAACCTCCTCTTCTCCTGACATCCTACAATCAAGACAAAGAACTCAATTAGTATTTTAAGAATAGATATTGATCTTGTTTTTAGAAAAATAGCTTCGACACTACACTTAGAACTCTACGTGAGTTCATCTCCTTATTACCTTCACTAACTTCCCTAAGGTTATAGTCTAAGGTTCCCCACCTAAAGTTTATAACCTACGGCTTTGATACCAACCTGTGACGCCCCCAAATCCGTGTAACATCGATTACAGGACATGGTGCTCACGATACAACATACATCCTCATCTATCTAAGTAAACTCCAGCAATAATAATAGTAATATTATAACTATTACGTACTTACTCAAAATAAAATCCCAAGTCTTTACAACCTTTAATAAACCAAAACTTAAACTTAGCGTTTATCGCTACATTACATCATATGCGGAAATATAAACTTATTTTATAAGGTAACTAGCATCATTTCATCTTAGTCTTCCCCTTGTCCTTGCCCGAGCCCTCAGCCTTCTCATCCTTAACTGAAAGGTTTAAGCAAGAATGAGCACAAATTGCCCAGCAAGTAAATAAAGAAGTTTGAAAACATACATCAGGAGTAAAAACATCTGTATGACAATATCTCAACAGTTGAAAGAATTATCAAGTGTTAAACAAGAATATCAAAGATAAGAGTTTAGAATTCTCCATAGCATACTAAGGGGTGTTGAATACCCTGAACATTGCTTTGTTTCATCGAAAACCATCAGACGGTTTAACAATCAAATAGATTGTAAACGGTCTCTGCAAGTACTCCAGGTACTCAGCCTATTGTACCCTACATTGTGCACAAGTATAAAGTTTAAACTGCATAAGCATAAATGGGACTATATGCCCGACATCTGTTTGCCCATTTATTCGGGTTGTTCATCTTAGTATTCATGCGAGACCGCACCAAAGCAATTTGGATTGGTAAACATTAAATAGCTTCGAAAGATTTGAATTAAATCATTTTTCATCAATAATAACTAGCCGAAAACATAGGCCAGGAAACATACTTAGAAACAGTTCGATAATGACATGAAACTTATAAGCATAGTTGTTAGAATAATAACCGAGTAATCATCGATAAGCTTGCAAGATAATTGAAGTTGTATAACTTGACAACAAAGGAACTTGCACGAATAAATAGCCAGCATAAGTCCAATACTTACCCTCACTAAGATAAAATAAGTAAGGATTGAATAAATACCCAATAGAAATTAGGGTTAGGAAACTTGCCTGATACGTCTGCTATCGTTAAAGCTAGCAATTAACCTTCACGTAACCTAATCATATGTGTCACATTAAGCCATTAGGTTCTTGAACTCTAATTCGAAAGAAAATGATTTCCTTTCATTATAATTTCATTAATCAACTACCACGTATGCTATCATCAAACTAATTTAATCATATATCATGTTGCGTCATATAGATAAAGTGGTTCAATATGAGAATCTGAGTAAAAATAAGTTTCTGGAATTTTTCCCGGTTCGACCCGACCCGGACCGACCCGGACCGGCGCAGCTGCGCAGCCTCAAGCCGTGTTACCGGCGCAGCTGCGCTGACTGGAAAACCCGGAACCCATCTTTGAGTGGCGCAGCTGCGCATCGTTAAGCCGTATGAACGGCGCAGCTGCGCTGCTCTTCATGCCCAGAAAATTTTTGCAGTTTTGAGCAGCCATCTTAGCGAATTAATTCCGATTAAACCATACATGATATGACCATGAAACTTGGACACAACATACTTCATCTAGCATACTATTTTACAAAAATATCACATTCCAGAAAATAGCAAATTAAGACCACGAACCGGCTACCTTGAAAAGCGTGCCAGGACAGGTTCTAACACTTAGAAAAATTATGGAAAACCCAAAAATTTGCAGATTTTTATTTCCAACATGCTTGCTCTCGAAAATCATAACTTGCTCAATTTAACTCCGTTTCTTATAAAATTTGGTCAGGTTATACATCATACTACACAGTATTTTACAAAATTATTACACACACTAATCGGGTCATAGAAACCATGATTCCAAGGCTCCGAAAAACCCAAAAAGTCACAGATTCTAAGTTAACCCACCTTTGACAAAAACCATGATTTTGATTCTAGCATGCATGAGGTTGATTCCTACTGTCCAGATCACATATACTAACATATATACACATGTTACAATAATCAAACTCACTAACTTTTCATGTTTTGATGAATTTAGCATCTTAGTGGTATTTTATCAAATAGTTAGCATGCATACATGAATTCTACGATTCTCTACGAATTTGAAACATGATGAATACCAGAATTTTCATTCTCTACAACTATATATCAGAAACAAGCACTAGCATGGCATTACAATTCCAAAATAAGACCTCTACCATGCTAATTCATGCATTTTTCACTATTTTCCTTCAATAACATAAAAGTAGGTTTCATGGCTTACCTTGAATGTGAATTCCTCCTTGTTTAATCCGATAGCCTTGCTTATTAGACTCTCCCAAAACTCCAGAAATCCTCCCTAACTCTCCACTCTCGTTCACTCAATTTCTTTAGCTCTCTTGGTGAAATTTTGTCAACGTGAAGAATATAGAGGTGGAGAGTATATATATATATATTCTTAGCATGAATTTTACTTGTAACTTGCATTCTCAAATCATCATTTGAAAGACCCTTGATATATCCCATGATCACTTGCTAATTAAATCAAAGAAAATGAGAGTTAAAGAAAATGAAAAGGTTTGGTTTATTAAGGAGTTGTAACTCCCTCTCCCTCTATATTACTACATACGTATATACACCCTCCCTTGTCCCAATATGCTGGTCACGTGGCCCCCTCCAGCTGCTGATTGGCTAAAAATATTATTATTATAATCAATTAAATAACCATTTTGACCCTTTTGCCCTCCGTAGCCAAATGTTTCGATACTTATATCGATTCCTACTAAAATCGACGTGCCGGACGTCATGGGACTATCCGTTTCATCAAATTCATCTCCGAAATTCGTGGTTGACTTTTTACCCGAAAAGTCAACCGGTTGACTTTGACCAAAAAGTCAACTGTGACACATTTTCGTAGTTATAGTCTGTCCTGACTAATTTCGACGTTCCGGACTCAAATACGAAGTCCGCGTCTCTAAATTCCGCTCCAAACTCAAAATCATACTTTAAAGCCATCCCACGAAATTAATAGAATTAACTCCATACTTAACCAATTTAAATAGTTGAATTAAACTGAACTAACCATTTAAATACTCCTCATCACATATCAAAAAATAACACATGTATGTATAACACAGATACATCTAATAAAAGAAAACACACAAGAATTTTACATAAATTCGTTTATTGATAATTGTTAAAAGACATAATACTCTCGGATATTACAAATTTCACAAGAAAAATCATACTTCGTGAATAGTACCGTATTCGTGAATAGTGCCGTATACGTGAATAGTAACTCCGACATAAAAAGGTAAAAAATTTATAATAAAATTCATACCAATATTTTGGTGAAATAATATTGAAGAAAATAACATCATTTACTTGAAAAATAACATCCCTTACCTCAAAAGAATAGTACTTCTGACTAGAATATCAAATATAATGCTAAAAAAAACTTGCACTGCTTATCAACTTTCAAAGTATCTAAATACTCACAAAAATACGTTCGATATTATAGAGAGAGAAAACTTCTGATTCTGGTATAATTTTTAATTCTAACCTAAGCCTCTATTTATAGGAAAATGCTTAGAACGTCAAAGCAAAAAACTTAATAAAATATTATTAAATTTATTTTTTTTTCTTACGCACACCACATCATAATCTCAGCACTCCACAAGTGGGGCCAACCACACCAAAAATGTTTTTTATTAAAAAAATATTTATAACCCCAAAAATTAATTTAGACCCAATATTCTGAAACTTCAATAATTCATAATAAATAGCACTTTCATCAGAAAAATACTAATCTTATGTCCATTCCATAGGAAATTTAATTCTCTATAACTTTGTAGAAGAAAGTTTTTTCAAATTTCGAATAAAAATAAATCCAAATTTACATACGGATGATTTTTTCACACCCCATTTTGACAAAATCTTCAGCACCCACGTTTTTCTTTCTTTCTTTTTTTCCTTTTCCCCTTTCTTTCTTTTCTCTCTCTTTCTTTCCTCTTTTCTTCCTCTCTTTTCTTTTCTTTCTTCCTTCCCTTTTCCCCCACCAATTCCCACTAACTCTCTCTCTTCTCTCTCTCCCCCTTTTCTTCTCTCACCCCCACCATTTTCTCCACACACACACACACATAAATACGCACACACACACACACACACACACACACACACACACACACACACACACACATATATATATATTAAAATATTTACAATTCCAATTCTATTTTCTCTCTTCCATCTCATCTTATTCATATACCATGAATTTATTGTAAAAAAAATATCACCATTATTATATTATTATATTATCACATTATACACTTGTAATATTATAATAATATATTTGAATGAATTATTTTATCAAAAAAAATAATATATCAATTCTCAATAATTGTCTCTTTTGCTGAAATTCCTCCCTTAATATCCACAATGAATAAATACTTATCATTTATATCAATAATTAATTATTCATAAATAATAATACAGAACCACAATATTGACAACCAGGTCGTTCCCAGGAAAGAGGGGGCTTTCCGATAAGGATTTTTCCTTACTGTCGCGCAATTAGTTAACCAAACCTTTCCTAGATAGAACTTCCTTAGACATTGCCAATAATGCTATCTAATAATATTATTCAAATAATATGAATTATTGATCTGATAATGGAAAATACTGTGCAGTAACAATTATTGAATTAACAATAATATAAAAATATTGTGCAATACCGTGTGCTACTATGCAACAACGCGTATTACTTTACTTTAACCACCGGGTATTTCAACAGTGTTAACGGTAACAACTACGCCGTTATTTTTAGAAAACTCATTCTTGTCGTTTTTTTCATCCGACAGTTTTCCGTTATGAGGCCCACAAATGGCTGCGCCGTCGTACGAATATTCCCTGACAGTAACAATATTCCACGACCAACCGAATATTCCCCGATAATAATGAGTATTTTATAACCACTTGCTTATTTGAAATATCTGCGCATATTACCCAGAACTTTTCACATTATTCAAATCAACCCCTTACTATTCAAAATAATATATAGAGGAAGTTCAATTTTATTCATAAAAAGTTGGGGTCTTACAACCTCCCCTTTATTATGAAATTTCATCCTCGAAATTGACGTATGTACCTGGTATGTTGCAAAGGTGAGGATACCTCGTTTTCATTTCTGATTTTAACTCCCAGGTCATTTCTTTGATTCCAACTGTGACTCTCATGGTGCTTCAACCATAGTACCTCACAATGGTACCTATTAGTTTACCACCGCACAAAAACGGTATCCCCTACAGAGAGTCTGGCTTCGGTGCACCCCACGCAAGGAGTCACCAGCGAAAGGCTCGGGGCTCTTCACACCTTATGGCTCTTGATGCTTCGCCTTGACATGTTTACACGTTAAACACCTTGAGATAAATTTCGAGATCTCTCTCTTCATATTGCTCCATCGAAATGCATGTCGAAGATCATGATACATTTTGGTATTCCCATGATGGATTGTAAAAGGTGTGTTGTGTGCTTCCATCATGATTCTATACTTTAAATCAGAATCGTTGAGAACACAAAGTCTGGAGTTGACTCGAAGTTTTCTTTCTTCATCGATTCTTACTTCTGGAATAGCATCTTCTTGCACCTTCTTCATATTCGTCAGCTCCGGGTTTGTAGATTGAGCAACTTTAACTCTATCCATTAAAGCTGGTTCTACGCGTATATTTGACATCATTATGTGGGTCCCCGAAGTCTTTAATTCTATCTTCATCCTTTATACGTTATACAAAATGAGCTTCGTGTTGACAATATCGCACTTGTATCCGCATACGATCTTCTACTCAACGCGTCAGCTACCACATTTGCTTTTCCAAGATGGTATTGGATGGTATGGTCGTAATCTTTCAACAGCTCAAGTCAACGTCGTTGCAGCATGTTGATTTCTTTTTGGGTGAAAAAAAATATTTAAGGCTTTTGGAGTATATTAGGATTTCATCAATACTGCCAACCACGAAATGATCCAAATATTTCTCAAATATTCAGTTCATCATGTCCATAAACGCAGCACGGACATTGGTTAATCCGAAAGATATAAGATCAACAAGTAGGGTGAGGGTACCAATTTGAATCAAGATTTGTAAACTATAGATGTAATGAAAGTTTCACCCAACGAAGTTTCAACAGATAAGTCAAAGTCTAATTTCTCAGAAGTCAAGTTGAAACGTTGAGCACAAGCAGGTGAAATAAAAGAATGGGTAGCGCCGGTATCTAACAAGGTGTAAACTTCGCAAGAGTTTATGATTAACTTACCTGTAATAATCTCGTTCAGGTTCCTCGCGTTTTGGGTAGTCACGATAAATGCTTTTTCAAGATCCACCGACTTTGACTTGTCTGGGACCGTCTCTGGTGTCACCATCCCAGTTGGACTTAACTTTGCTATAACGCACATTCCACCCATAACTATTTCGTCGCACTCCTGATCCATAAGTTGAATTATTACTCTTCGATCCATATCGAATTGGGGTTGACCGCTCTGCACAGGGTAATTACAAACTCGATGTTGGATTCTCCCAATTGTTGTCCAAAAAGTGAAATTCATATCGTCTATTTTTGCCTTGTTGGATCGGACGACTTTTTCTAAAATACCAACGCGTCATACGGCTTTTACCCATGCATCCTCCATTTTCATTCGTTCAGTTGTTTCTTCTTTCATCAGAATTTTGACAATTGCATTCTCAGCTTCCAGCTCTAATATCATATGCTCTACCAGAGAGAGCTTCTGTTCAAGCCTCGCATATAGAGTAGAAAAATCTTGAATTAATGTATCCCTTTGTTCCACGGCCACCTGCCGTTCTTCACCCTGCTCTTCTAACTCATGAATACGATTTTGCAGTTCTACATTCCAATCATAAAATTCTCCTAATAAATCTTTCTCAGGTTCCTCTTCTTCCTCACTCTCAGCTGCTACTTCTGCGACTAGCTCGGGTGCGACTATTAATACTTTAATCATTACATAGATAACTACCGCTAAAAGTAAGACTACGAGTAGCGGTGCCTCAATGGTCTCAAATGCTCCATTGCTTACATTTTCAGCTGCCCTTCTTAAATGCTGCCATAAAACAATGGTTAATTAAATAAATTAACATATCACATATTAACCCTATGTACTGACCGACCAACCAAATAACAAATAAGCTTAGGTAGGACACACTAGCGAAGGTTTTACTCGTCTCTCCCCTCCTAGTTGTAATGACCGTAAATTTTTAAACTCCATTATTAATTAAATATGTGATTTAATTTTAATGAGTTCGTTTTGTGAGCTTATTTAAACCTTGTGTGGTTATGTGGTTATGTGGTTATGTGAGTTTGTGCCTATGCAAATGATTGCTAGAAATTATTAAAGGGAGTCACTAATGATTTATTTAAATTAGTGGACTAACCCTAAGACTTTTTATATCAAAGTATTGATAGAAGCATTAGTAATTAAATATTCAATTTACTTGAATATAGTGAAGGGATTTAAACGTGTTGCTTAATTGTTATTGTGAATAAATAGTAAATTAATGAGCCAAGGATTAATAAATATAATGAGAATATATTTACTTGATTAATTGTTTTGTGCAAGCATGCGATAATTAAACCTTTAAAATGTGGTAGTTACCTATATATTATATATATTACAATGTGACGTATTAATATGGCTATATATTATATATATAGACTATATAGTAAGATTAATTGCATTGTGTGAGTTACATAATATTATTGCTTATGTAACATGATATGTGTGGGTAGACCTTAATGTATACCCTATTACCTTATATTAATATCAATAAATAATTGTTAATTGATAATGATTTCAATAAGTTATTATAATTGTAATAATAACCATTATAATAATGAGTAATACCTAATTAAATTATATTCGGTGTTAATAAAATGTACATGAATTATATGTTGATATTGATATATTGTAATTAGAAATTTCAATTGTAATTCATTTATAACCTATGTGTTTATGAAATGAAATGTGATATAGCCTTAGTAAGCATGGTAGACTATATATATATAACATTAGTATAGTATATTGCATTCAAGTTGCTGAGATGTTAACATTGTCCCAATATTAGAGTCACTCTTCTTCTCCTTCTTCTTCACGTGAACACCACATGGCTAGCTACTCTATATTCTTCTCAATTTCAGCAATAATCTAGCTAATGATTATAAGGGGAGTGGGATTCATAATGAATTCACCAACTCCCAACCACTCTCTCTTATCCATTATATAATCTTACATTCCTTTGGTTTAATTTGAGGTGGAATTGAAATGTCTGTGTAAACATTTACCTATATAATGAACTCTTCTCCTTCTTATTTTGAATTGCTGAGATATCGGTAAGTAGAACTAGCATACTGAGTTTTCTATTGAATTGAGAGAGAGAGAGAGAGATAGCAGCAAACAAATCATTGCAGAGGTACAACTTCCTATCCATGTTCTTCAATTTTCAAATTCTTGACTTTGCTAAGTTAGATGTTAATTTGTTTGGAGAATAGTTGTTAATGGTTATACAAACGTTATAAACCTGTTAAATCTATAATGTAGCATGTTTAGATTCGAATTTGCTGAGAAAATGTTGATTTTGGGTTGTTAAACTGCCGAAGCAGTTCAGTTCCTGGTCTGGCCGAACACCGGCGCAGCTGCGCCAGGCCCTGAACAAATTTTTTGTTTCTTATTGCAATCTGTTCATACTAACTTGTTGTTACCACTTTGAACAAGGTGGTAACTCATAGTATATGTTTCTTGATACTACATGTATATTCATGGCCATGTTAGTATGTGTTATGAAAGGATAGCGTATGTTTTAAAATGAAACTTATAGTTTTGAATATGAACTTTGACATATGTGCATCATGTGTATATTCTAATTTTGTGAACATGATCGTATGGTCTATATTGACATGAGAACTAAGTCTAAAGTGTAGAGCACACACTAGCATACATGATTGAAAGATTCAAATGATTTCAAAGGAAAAACTTATGAACTTCGAAAGTAAACTTGACAAACTTATGTCTTCTAAATTCTGACCATTTGAATACGTTTATATGGTTTAGATATGTGTTTCAAATGCATATGAATTATATGTTGAGATGCCTTGCATGTACTAAGTTGACTTAGTGCAATTTTCAAAGAAAACTTAGGATTTGGAAGCTAATATCATCAATTACCATGTGAGTTACGTTATAATCATGCAAGCATGTATATTAGGATTCATTATGTCTATAGACATGGTGACGTGAGAATCATTTTGGTTAAACATGGATATCACCTATGCACATGTATTCAAGAAATGAATTTCAAGTATGAACTATGTGATTAAAGTATACATGAGTAGTATACGCACGAGCATGTGAACTTAGTATTGTTTAGCCTCGTTATGTGGTAATATGACCGTAGTAGCAGACCCTTGAAGCATGAACTTGATTTGCTTAAAGTGTAAAAATGACCGGCATTGAACCTTATAACTTTGAATTATGGACAGAACCTTGCAATCTGTGTATCTTAAACTGTATTGCATGCTTAAATTGAAGTGCTATGTGTTCAAGCCTATATTGATGCATAGAGACTAGATATTCTATAGTTATTAAATCTAAGACAGGATTAGATGTTTATGGACTCAGGCATAGTAAATTGACTTACGTGAACTATATGATAAACCTATCTGATGATTAGATTCTTATAAGTGTAGACTCATATTAGTTTACACATGCTAATTAAAAGACCGACTTGTTAATGTTAGGTCGTTTTAACGCAATTTAATTAAAGCTAGACTATTTGTAGCTGAGCAAATAGGCAAGTATCCGTACCCTACTTTTATTGTGCAAGTATCCTAAAACCTTGCACTACTTTATTCAATGAATCTTGTAAGCAAGTTTCTTAACTTCATTTGATTTGAATGCAAGTTCCATGTCTTACACTCTTTATTGTGCAAGTTTCCTGTCCTTCTCATATTGTATTGAGCAGGTTATTATTGTATTGACAGTTGTTTATTTAAGCTTGAACTTTATTTCCAAAGCATGCTTTAGGTGGTTTAATTACTTTGCAATTATTCCACATCAATCTTATTGATATTCACACTTGGTGCACTTGAGTTCGTATAGTCTTGGACTTGTACATTATTTAAAGTTCTATAATTCTTGAACTGCGTCAGATAGAGTCTAAACCCTTGTTCGGTCAGACAATTGTATGGAATTTTTATAAAAGCTATCAAGACCAATTGATGGTAGGGATTCTTAGACTGAAGAGAGCACCCCTGATATTATAGGGGAGTACCCCAGGTATCTAATATAAGATACAAATAGTAAAGTTGAATGTTATGCATATACATGGCGTACGCGAGGCTAATCCCCTCAAGTACTTATTCTGTAGCCAGTAACCAAAGGGTCAATTAGCTATTGATTCCATTGGAGTTTTATAGTTCAAAGTCTACTTGACTATCAGTTATTCTAAAAGCAATTATTATCCTTGCTTTCGATATTCATATTGTTGAATTCATTGTCAGATATATTCCGTTCATTTTGATATATCCTTTATTATTGTATTTAAGCTTGTTGAGCAAACTTGTTGCTCATTCTTGCTATATCATGACTTCTATTGCAGTTAAGCCCAAGACTTCAGGGAAGGACAAGGGTAAAGGAAAGATGTAGGATTAGTTTGCAAGGGGTAAACTTTACTTTATGATTAGTTTAATTATTGTTATGTAATATAAACCCTAATGATTATTCTTGGGTATGTTTGTATGATTGTATTAAGGTTATCAAATCTTGGGAGTAGTAACACCTTTTAAATTAACGACATATATTTATTATATTCTGCATTTAGTTATTGTATGTTATTTAGAGGTGGAGTTTTGTATTGTATTGTGACGATCGAATCGGGGTTAGAGAACCCAGATTCGGGGGTGTCAAACTAGTTCTATTACCAGATATCCGCCAAAGATCATATCCCTAAGCTCTGATACAAACTGTGACGCCCCTAGAATAGGTCTAATCCACTCAACCCATTCTAGGTCGCCAAAATACATGGTACAGAATCCAAATACAATCTTTTATAACGAAAGGTCGTGAGAAATACGACCATACAAGCTGTGAGCTTCAATACATATCGTATATAATACAAAATATAAATGCTCAACTTCGATCCTCGACAGTACAATTATTATCACACTATTATACAAAAATAGTGAGGACTACTACTGCTCTAATTCTGCCCATCACTCTGTTCCCCGACTAGCCCCTGCAACATTCTCAATTCCTGAAGAGGACAATAGATGAAAAGGGTGAGCTCAACTAGCCCAGTAAAGAATATTATGACTAAGATAATGAAAAATAAATTATCGTTAGTCTTCAACAAATCAGATAAAATATGATGGACAACAAGTTTTAGATCAACAACTGCAGCGAAAATAACAATTCATCAGAAGAGATAAGTAGAAAATGATGTCTACTATCTTCTAGGATTTAAAAGTCCATCATCGATATTTTATCCCTGTCAATCAATATATATCTCAAATCAGATATTCATCTTTGCACTACGGGCCAAAGATATTTATTTGTATCACCAGTGGTCATGTTCATCTCAACACCTATCCATCTTTGCACTACGGGCCAAAGATATTCATCAAGTAATCATTCATCTTTGCACTACAGGCCAAAGATATTCATCAAGTAATCATTCATCTTTGCAGTACAGGCCAAAGATATGCATCAAGTAATAATTCATCTTTACACTACAGGCCAAAGATATTCAGTTACATCATCATTTAGGACTGAGGATGATGAAAAACAATATAAATAACGAATCTAGTGAGATAAAGGACAAAAATTAGAGATTCGTAAATCAGTCTATCCAAGTTCAAAAATACTTCATAATAATCATTTGAGGAGCAAAATTCAAGAATGAAGTTTAAAACATAGATCCAATCAAATATAGGAACCATAACAGACAACTTGGACAAAGAAAAGAAAATTTAATTTTTTTTGTGAATAGTACCGTATTCGTGAATAGTGCCGTATACGTGAATAGTATCGTATACGTGAATAGTGTCATATACGTGAATAGTAATCCCGATATGAAAAGGTAGAAATTTCATAACAAAATTCATACCAATATTTTGGTGAAATGATATTGAAGAAAATAACATCATTTACATAAAAAATAACATTCCTTACCTCAAAAGAATTACTTTTGACTGAAATATCGGATATAATGCTGAAGAAAACTTGCACTGCTTATCAACTTTCAAAGTATCTAAATACTCACAAAAATACGCTCGATATTATAGAGAGAGAAAACTTCTAATTCTTGTGTGATTTTTAATTCTAACCTAAGCACCCTATTTATAGGAAAATGCTTAGAACACCAAAGCAAAAAATTTAATAAAATATTATTAAATTTATTTTATTTTCTTACGTACACCACATCACAATCTCAGCACTCCACAAGTGGGGCCCACTACACCAAAAATGTTTTTAATTAAAAAAATATTTATGACCCCAAAAATTAATTCAGACCCAATATTCCGAAACTTCAATAATTCATAATAAATAGCCCTTTCATCAGAAAAATACGAATCTTATGTCCATTCCATAGGAAATTTAATTCTCTACAACTTTGTAGAAGAAAATTTTTCCAAATTTCGAACGAAAGTTCACCCGAATTTACATACGGATGATTTTTCCACACCCCATTCTGACAAAATCTTCAGCACCCACGTTTTTTTTCTTTCTTTCTTTCCTTTTTCCATTTCTTTCTTTTCTCTCTCTTTCTTTCCTCTTTTCTTCCTCTCTTTTCTTTTCTTTCTTCCTTCCCTTTTCCCGCACCAATTCCCACTAACTCTCTCTCTTCTCTCTCTCTCCCCCTTTTCTTCTCTCACCCCCACCATTTCCTCCACACACACACACACACACACACACACACACACACACACACACACACACACACATATATATATATATATATATATATATATATTAAAATATTTACAATTCCAATTCTATTTTCTCTCTTCCACCTCATCTTATTCATATACCATGAATTTATTGTGAAAAAAATATCACCATTATTATATTATTATATTATCACATTATACACTTGTAATATTATAATAATATATTTGAATGAATTATTTTATCAAAAAAAATAAAATATCAATTCTCAATAATTGTCTCTTTTGCTGAAAATTCCTCACTTAATATCCATAATGAATAAATATTTACTTATCATTTTTATCAATAATTAATTATTCACAAATAATATTACAGAACCACAATATTGACAACCAGGTCGTTCCCAGGAAAGAGGGGGCTTTCCGATAAGGATTTCTCCTTACTGGCGCGCAATTAGGCGACCAAACCTCTCCTAGATAGAACTTCCTTAGACATTGCCAATAATACTATCTAATAATATTATTCAAATAATATGAATTATTGATCTGATAATGAGAAATACTGTGCAGTAACAATTATTGAATTAATAATAATATAAAACTACTGTGCAATACCGTGTGCTACTGTGCAACAACGCGTATTACTTTACTTTAACTACCGGGTATTCCAACAGTGTTAACGGTAACAATTACGCCGTTATTTTTAGAAAACTCATCTTATCATTTTTTTCATCCAACAGTTTTTTGTTATGGGGCCCACAATGGCTGCGCCGTCGTACGAATATTCCCAGACAGCAAGAATATTCCACGACCAACCGAATATTTCCTGACAACAATGAATATTTTATAACCACTTGCTTATTTGAAATATCTGCGCATATTACCCATAACATTCCACATTATTCAAATTAACCCCTTACTATTCAAAATAATATATAGAGGAAGTTCAATTTTATTCATAAAAAGTTGGGGTCTTACATGTAATCCTTTTTATAAGGAAGATTTTATTTAATGATAAGGTTTTAATTTATTTTGCATTCCTTATTATTGGGTAGATGTATGTTTTATTTAGATAGTGAGCACCAAATCCCGTGGAATCGAAGTACCCGGATTTGGGGGTGTAATTTCTTGTATACCGATTCTGGGGACAGAATATTTTTAAGGGGGGAAGAATGTAACAGATGAGATTTTTTTTATGTGTGATTCTGGAGACAGAATCTTTTTAAGGAGGGAAGATTGTAATGAAAGAGAGTTTTATATAATAAATTTTAATATTTATTAAATTAAATAAATATTTTAATTTATTTATTTATTGAGTTAAATAAATAATTTATGTAATTGTTGTGGAGTAATTTAATAAAGTGTAATATATTGATTAAATGAATATTTAATATTTTATTTAATTGATGTGTGATGATTTTATGGTATCGTTCTAATTTGATTGAGATATTTAAATTAGATGAAGTCTATGTGATAATTGTTACATGAAATTATAATTAGCGAGTAATTATAATTATTATGTGACAATTTTTATGTGGTTAATTGATGTTAGCTTTTCTTTAATTAAATTAGAATGTTAAGATTTAATTAATTAAAGTGTAACATTAAAAATATGTGCTAAATGATTTATTAAAAGAATAAAACTATTTTTAAATTCGTTTTGTCAAACGAGGCCCTTGCACCTCTTTTAACTTTGTTTTGCCAAACAGGGCCTTAGTAAACCTGTTTTAAAATAAAGTTGTTTTGGCAAAACAAGCCTTAGGGCTTTTTAAATTTCAAATATTATAACCTATGAATTAATTGCAATTATTATAATTATTATAGGGTCATTATGTTTTATAAGTTATATATTTTATATTTATGTCTTATACATATAATATACGTAAGTTATATCTATATACGTTAGTTTAGAAAAATAAGAGTTAGTCAGTTATAACAAGAAGAACAAAACAGAAAAAGAAAAGAGAGAAAAGAGAGAAGAAGAAGAGAAAGAAAGGGAAAGATTGAAAATCAAAGCAACAATCAACTTCATCTTCTTCCTATCACTAAGCCAAAGGGTATAATTCTAAACTATAGTTTTAGAAGTTTTATTCTCGTGTTCTTCGTACCATAGTTCTCTGTAAAAATATATTTTCATGAAATTACTTGGTTATAATTTATATATGATATGTGTAGACACTCAAAATTTTTCTTACCCCAATACTAACCTGGTAGGAGGGCAAAATCGTCAATCAATCCAAATCCGGCCACCAACGCCGGTCCTTCAACCTAAATCTGATTCCCTATATCGGTAATCAAGTTTTGACAGTCAATCGAACCATCAATCAAGTTTCGACAGTCAATCGGACCATCAATCAAGTTCTGACAGTCAATCGAACCATCAATCAAGTTCCGACAGTCAATCGAACCATCAATCAAGCTCCGACAGTCTATCGAACCATCAATCAAGTTTCGATAGTCAATCAGACCATCAATCAAGTTCTGAAGTCAATCGGACCATCAATCAAGTTCTGACAGTCAATCGGACCATCAATCAAGTTTCGACAGTCAATCGGACCATCAATCAAGCTTTGACAGTCAATCGGACCATCAATCAAGCTCCGACAGTCAATCAGACCATCAATCAAGCTCCGACAGTCAATCGAACCATCAATCAAGCTCCTACAGTCAATCGAACCATCAATCAAGTTCCGACGGTCCATCGGATCATCAAGCTCAGCCCTGGTCTCAACTCGGGAAGTTAAAATCAATCTCGATCTCAACCCGGGAAGTCAATTCAACCCCGGCGGCAACCCGGGAGGTACTAATCAACCCCGACCTCAATATCGGGCCGTAAAGACAACCCTGGTTTCAATTCGAGAAATCAAGGCAACCTCGACATCAACCGTGGACATGTCAAGCCATCTCCGGTCTCAATCTGAGAAATACAGTTCATCCCCAACAGCAACCCAGGAAGTCAAACTCAACCCCGGTCTCAACCCGGGAAGTGCATGTCATCCTCGGTCTCAACCCGAGACATCAGGTCAACTTCAGACATCAACCTGAAGCATCACAAGAACTCCAGAGCAAAACCTGGAATGACCACATCAGCCTCAGAGACAACCCTGAGGTCAAAAGATTGGACTGGGATCCAAGTCTTGGAATCAGCTCCCGGAAGTTAACTAGCGACCATGCCGACACTACAGGAAGCCCCGGGAGGGGTAAAACAGTCATTTCATTAACTCTTGACTGACTTGGTCAAACTCAAGCCAAATCGATGCCGCCAAAGTCAGAATGAACCATAACGACGATCCCGAGTGGCAACTACGCAAGACAGCTCAACGGACAAACTGCGGGGAATCGAAGACTTGGTTATGAACCCGTCTTCCTGGACCCAGAAAATGTTTTTCCCATATCATTGCGACACTCTCGGCGAGAGCTTTCTGAAAAGGTATCTCACGCCTCAAACGGACGCTACGATCAAAAGTTAGAAGGTTTTCGAGACGACCAAGCCGCCGCTCTACCTGCGGCTGCCGTAGGTAGAGGGGAGGCTCCCTGGCCTATAAATAAGCGTGCCCCCCATTCATTTAAAACAATTCAAAAACGCAGTGAAGCCCTGCCAGTTTGATTTTCTGACTTTTACACCTCTTCCAAACCCAAATATTTTCACTCCAACACGTAGATATACCCATATACTACCACATATCAAAAACCCACCGGTAGATTTGGACGTTTAAAGCCTACGATTAGGTAAAAAGCAAGTAGTGCAGCCCATTGTAAGTATTTTTACGATCAGCAAGTCAATACTACTACTTTGCACTACTTTACACTTACACACAAAGTTTCATCTTCTTAATATGCCCGAAACTTAGTTCCATGGCCATTTTTGTCAAAAATTGATACATTTTTGTACATAAACTCTGTTTTCAACATTTCAACAACTCGGATTGACTATCCGTCAGCTCCAGTAGCTTCAATGCACTAGCACGCACATTTTGGCTACTTTGTCGGACTGGGTTATCTTCCCAGTCCGGGTTTGGGCCTCTTTTATATATATTTAACTGTAAATGTACTAACATTTCTATTCTGTCAAGCCCGTATATCAAATTCGAGGTAGTTTACCGCTTTTATATATATTTACGCATATATAAGCGACATTCACCATCACAGGTACTCATATCAGTCCTGGTTGACTATATTTCTGTCAATATATATATATATATATATATATATATATATATATATATATATATATATAGTTATATATTTTCAGTCGGCCTGGACTATTTCGTGGCTATTTTATTGCTTTTGCACACTTTCCCATACTGGGTGCTCTCCCCAGTCATTGGGTAACATTTTTCTGTTAATTTGAATTCCAATACGGGCACAGGCGTGAAAACCCATCGCCCTTTTTACTGTTTATATATATATATATATATATATATATATATATATATATATATATATATATTTATATATTTATTTTTTATTTATGTCACAGCCTGGATTATTTCATGGCTATTTACAGTTTTTATATATATATTTCAATTCCAGTCCGGGCTTGCGAGTAAAAACCCATCGCCCTTTACAGCTTTTATATATATTTAACTATATATATTGCTTCATTCAATTTATTCAACTGCTGCATTTAACATTCATTTGTATATGAATCTGCATTGACATATCTGCGGGCGGACTAGATTTATCCAAATCTCACCAATTCTAGCTTTCAATGGTTCAAACAGGTTCCGACAGAACCTGGAAGCTATAATGGATGAGATTTCTTTAAATCTAGTTATTTTTATAGTTTCAGCTTCAAAAGCAACCTCGCATCCCTTAGATCACTATCTAGTTGGAACGAGACACTTCGGTCGTGCGGACCGGGATTTATTGAAGGAATCCCTGTTCTGTCTATATTGGGATATTTATCTACTTCTGTACAAATTTGAACTGTGCCGGTTTTCTAGCTATTCGTATATGAGCCTAGGAATCGTGGGATTCATGATCAAACTGATCAGAATCTGATTCCCGCGATGGACAAACTCCGATTTACAAATGTACCCTGCCAGTTTTTTTCTTTAAAATGTACATGCACAGTCCTTAAAACGGTTATCCGGATTTAAGGTCTTAACATAGTAAAAATATGGATTGTCGTGTCAGCATCCCTCTGATGGTTTTCATACCTATGAGGAGACCGACACTTTATATTTCGGTGGTCGAGGATGCTTCGCAGCCCGACAAATCACCATTTGCATGCAGCCTTAAGGCTATAAAGATAAAATTAAGAGTAGCGATATGCTTCAATTCCTATATCAGCGTAAGGGTTTGATAAAACCAGCTTTCAAAACATCACTGTCAATTCAATTCAAAAGCTTTTGCAAATCAAATTAAATGATGCTTTTTGCAAAACAAATCAAAGATTGATTTTCAAATCAAATCAAACCCTTCGTATATAGGCTCAACGAAGCCTATCAATGCTTTCAATCAATCCAAAAGCCCAATTTTCAAACAGCATTCACTCACGCATTCCAGTTTTAAGGAAAATATTGAAAAGATTGTGGTACCCTAAACTCAAAACTCTAATTTTAAAAAGTAAGTTTCGACAGTGTCCAGCAAATTGGGCCTCTTTTCAAATCAAATTCGGTTGAGTTGGTACAATCATTTTCAGAACTACCAACTGGCGACTCTATTTAAATCAAATCGTCGACATATATACATGTTGGCCTCTTTCCTAAAAACCCTTCAAAACTTTTTTTACAATAAAAAGAATAAGGGTAGAGATAACTTAGGAAGATCGATTTGAGGAAAACCGGGTTATAAATCGGCCCGTGGTATTCCTTAAATTTTCCAACGTCGACAGGTGGCGACTCTGCTGGGGACAGTAGAGGGCTTAGGCCGCTTCCAATCTTTTTAAACATTTCCCTTTCAAAACTATTGAATGCGTGAAATCCTGCGTCTCCACAGTCAATGGATTAGTGAATGCTGCGTCTTTTATTGAATATATGAATGCTATGCCTTTACATTAAATGAATGAGAATGAATGCTTTAGTGCTTCGCACCCATATTAGTGCTTCGCACGAACTGTCATTGCATGCATAAGCGGTGAGGCCGATGTATGTGAATATACATTGTGTGTCCCTCCACCAAGAGGCTAACTCGGTCTGTGATTGGTAAGAACTTTGAGGACGACTAAGTCTCCGAGGCTGCCTCCTGAAAATGCACCACCAAGATTCGTTGCAGTTAAACAATCGGATTAACTTCGCTTCTAGTAAATTGCGATGATCTAGGAACCTTCATGCCTAAACAAAAGCCGCGAGAGTAACCTAGGATAGGTCAGCTTCTAATCAACCGAATCTGACGGGATGCTTCTTCATGCCTTCCTCTTTCAATTCCATGTCAATTCTCCAATTACTAAGGAGCACAATGTAAATGACAATAATGAAAGATTTACTTTCCTGTCAAATATCCTGTCATCCTGCCATCAAAACAACTAACCTCGATTTTGAAGGATAAACTTAAAAAACACACATCATGAATGCATCCAGTCATTACCTACCACAGGATACTGACACGCCTACGTTTTAGTGTAGGTAGGGAAAATTGGTCCTATCACTAGATCAAAGGCCAGAAAAGCACCCAGTCCATCCACGAACATGGCTTCAAGTGCTCCACCAGATTCTACCCCTGTGTATAGGGAAGAATTCAAAGGATTGAAAAATCAGATAGCCGAGCTAGCCGGTTTCCTTCGAGAGCAAAGAAAGGCCTTCAAAGAAAAATAATCTTATCTAGAACTAGGAGCATCTGATAGTGGTGCTAGCGGTCAAGATACAGAAAAGGATGAAACTCAGATCCCTAGACCCCAGAACCAGGATACAATCAACAAAACTCCTGAAATCACCATCCTAAGCAAAGAACAGGAAACTGGTGACATTTTCAAGAAAATGCAACAAATGGAAGAAACCCTCTGGTCCATCAAAGGAACTGGGGCATTTGGCAGTGTCAACTACTCAGATCTCTACATATTTCCCAGGGCTCGGTATCCCAAAAAATTCTAAGTCCCTGATTTTGAAAAATATAATGGATTAGGGGATCCTTATACACACCTGAAAGTTTTCATCGGAGAACTCAGATCCTATGCTGAGGACGAGAAACTTCGAATGCAGTTATTTTAGAAGAGTTTAACTGGAGAAGCTAGAGCATGGTATGCTCGTCTGGACAACTCCAAAATCCACAGTTGGGAAGAATTGGCCCATGCATTCCTCATCCAGTACAGTTTTCAATCTCAGCTGGCTCCAGATCGGTATCAAATTGCCAAAATCAAAAAGAATAACACTGAATCATTCAGAGAATATGCCCAGCGATGGAGACGGGTCGCAGCACAAGTTACCACTGCCATGACTGAATCTGAAATAGTCATGACTTTTATCGATATTCAAGAAGCTCCTTATTATGAAAGGGTCCTGGAAGTCATAGGAAAACCTTTCTCTGAAATGATCAAACACGGCGAAATGGACGAAATGGGATTCAAGTCCGGAAAAATAAAAGACCTAATAGCACTCGAAGCCGTTGCTGAGCATATCCAATCTGGAAATTATGAGAGTAATCCCCGGAGGGTCCACAAAAAGAAAGATGAAGAAGTTTCCTTAGTGTTACAAGGACAAAATTCAAGCAGTAATTCGAACAATACGCCCATTCAAAGGAGGAACTATACCCCTTTCCAGGCTACAACACAGCCTTTAAATACTTCATTCCAGAAAAATATGGAGGTCAGGCGCAGAAGGACTTTCACCCCGCTAGGGGATTCACTCGAGAACGTCTTCAAACTCCTGATAGCTCAGAAGAAGATTGGCCAACTACTTCCGCCAACTAACACTAATGCAAGGAACTTCGACCCTATCAAGAAATGTGCTTATCAATCCGGATCATCGGGCCATGACACTCAAGACTGTTGGTCCCTCAAGCACAAAATCCAAGATTTGATTGATAATGGAGAAATTGTGGTCACAAAGCCCGATCAACCGCATGTCTAAGATAACCCTCTCCCACAGCACAAGGAGGAGAGTGTCAACATGATCAATACTTCAAGTGGAGAAGGATCCAAATACCTCCGTTATGTTGAAGAATCCACTCAATCCAACAACGTCAGCCTAATGAGTTGGGAAGCTTTTGAAAAACAATTCCTGATAGAGCAAGAAATAAAGTCTATCAAGGAACAAATCGAGCAGGTGGATGAACTGGTCGTCTATACCAACATCAACTCACCAGAAAGAAGTTGAAGCAAATCCATCAATCTATTGGCAGTCGCTCTCCTCCAGCGGAAGTCAATTCCAATCAAGATCATAGCCGGACTTGTGAGCTTACACCCTGGACTAACATGGGGATCGAAGAAGCAAGTGTCCAAGCAGGTAGGAAGATCCTATTTTAAAGGAATTTCACCCATTTGAACCAGTCAATGGAATAAATCCTGCAAATGATGATCAATGAGGGAATGGTTGAAAACTTGCTACCTCCGCTGAACCCTCAATCTAGAAAATTCAAACCTGACCAAATATGTCAGTACCATTCCAACTCTCCCGTCCATGATACAGAAGAATGTTGGGCACTTCGTGACCTAATTCAAGACCTGATTGAGAAAGGTGATCTAATCAGAGGAGATCAAATCCTCGACATGACAGGTAAAGATAGCCTCTGGATCCCCGATGCATGGTATCAGGACATAGTGGCTGTCATATCCTGCGATAAAGAATTAATCATCACACCCCTGGTACTGACAGGTAAAGGGGTCCAAGAAGTCCAAAATCCTGTCAAGGTGGCTGCACCTCAGCCTCTAATTTTGCCCTTCAGGCCTCAGTATCCAATCATCAGTCTTAAGAAGGTCCCATGGAACTACGTGGACATTGAAAGCTCTACTTCAAACAACATTTCCATCCTGTCAAAGGATAATCCATTGTACCTCCCTCAGCTGGTGATTAAACCAGTTACCAAAGCAAAAGAAAGGGTGGCTGAAGAAATGATAAAAGAGTTCCTCAAAAAGATGGGACACAATGAAATCAAGATAGTGCAAAGCTTGAAAGACGCACCCAAGAAAATATCCATCCTAGACTTGGTCCTATCATCAGAGGATCATCATAACATCCTAGTGAAGGTACTAGAAGAAGCCCATCTGCCACACACGGTAGACACAGAGAAATTTCGTCACGTGATATAACACATTTTCAACAATAATGTGATTTCTTTCACATACGATGATATCCCGGCTAAGGGAAGGGGCCACCACAAATCCCTGCATATAGCGGTTATGTCCTCCGGATATATGATCGGAGGAGTGCTTATTAATGGATGATCTTCCCCCAATATTTGTCCATACAACACATTGGAAAGAATGAAGATCAATCCAAATCGGATCAAAGCCAGTCACATGGTTATCCGGGCTTTCGATGGATCTCGCTGCCAGGCTATGGGGGAAATCGAGCTTCCTTTAGAAATTGGTCCACACACCTTCTATGTATCTTTCCAGGTGCTCAACATAGCCACCGGATACAACTTATTGTTGGACAGGCCATGGATCCATATGGTCGGAGCTGTTCCATCCATCCTCCATTAGCAACTCAAGTACATTATCAACGGCAGTCTCATTACAGTGAATGCTGAACCGGAATACCCTACCCACATACATGGGGACATTCTAGTGATTAGCCTGGATGCCAGGGTTGAGCCTGCAAGTTTTTATGCTCTCGAAGTGAACGATATTCAATATCTACCAATTGGGGCACCAGTCCTGAGGCCTAAAATTTCCGCTAAAGTAATGACAGTGGGCCAAGAAATGGTAGCTGTGGTTTTCCATCCTGGAGAAGGGTTAGGAAAGAACAAGCATGGCATTAAGATGCCAATCCAAATCCCAAGTCAGATGGGAAGAGCAGGATTGGGATTTTCATTCGGGTCAAACCACCAAAATCCACACAAAAATCCCAAGGATCAAGCCTCCACGATTCTTCTCCCAAACCTCACAAATGCCGGATGGGTGAAACCTACGAGAACGATCTGTTGGGTTTGTACGTAATGCAATCATGCAATCAAATCACATAAATAGGGCAGAAAAGCGAAACATAGGTTTTCAAAAATTTATACAAACCCATAACCATGATCATGCTTTGTGCTAGTTATCAATAACAGAAAAGAGGATGAAATTATACCTTTGAAGATCCAAGCTTCCTCAGGTACAAGTTCTACTCCTTTGATTCCTTTGATTCCTCTGTAGTGGCTCCTTACCTTGATCAATGTCAGCAACCTAAATGTTTGGCCTCTAACGGTGATCCGCCAAGGAAGATGAAGAACTCAGGAAGATGGGTTATTGGCTTAACCCTTGTTTCTATCTCTATAGAATATGTGTACTCCCAACTCTTAGAAAAATTCACGTACCTTATTTCTGATATAAGACTCTCTTATATAGATATTAGGTTAACCCTTCTAATCCAATTAGAATAGAGTTTTATTTAATTAATGAATTAAACACTTTTAATTAATTTATATCCTAATCTTATTAGGATTGAGAGAGAGAGTACTGATATTATATTAATTCCTAAACTCCTTCAGAATTAAAATAATAATAATAATAATATTATTAATAAGACTCCTCTTATTAATTTATATTTAGTATTTAAAATATTAAATAATAAATATTAAGCTATTTAATTTGTTCTATCACCATAGATTAAATTAATTATACTTAATGCATTATTACTATCACACCATTTTCTTCTTAAATAATTCTTCTTCTTTTTATGGTGTGACCCTTTAGGTTCTCCATATTAAACCGGTTGTGAATAAATCAATTAGAACAATTCTAATCTTATTTAAATAAATAAATTAAACTAATAATCTATTTAAATAAATAACATTTATTCTACAATAGGGATAAGCCTCCCTAGCGATCAACGACTTTCTAGATAATACAGATTTCAACATTAATCATAAAAGAACCTGTGAGTTAATAGTTACCGTACAATTCAATCCTTCTACCATACAATGTCCCAATTAAATATAAGATATGGATTTACTGTCAAGTCTTAATTTATTTAATCATATGAATTTCGATTAGAAAATGCACAACTCCAAATAATGCAAATTAGAAACCTCTTTCTAATTTCATTCTACCTTGGCCAAGGATTCCTGGGTTGTCATTTAACGAATCACATAGGACATATCTCCTCTTTTACTAGAGGTGGTAGATTCTTTATTGATCATACATTATCTCCATATGCAACTCATTATACCCAAGCATACCCTATATATGCCTTAAAAGGCCTTAAGGAATAAGTCAAAGTATAATTTGTTACATACAAGATACTATGATGATCTCAAGTCCAAGGATCACTTGTACTACTATCACATTAGGAATTCCTATTAACAGGCGAGTAAAACTCCATTAGGTATTCCATAACGAGTCACGTTCAGTGAACTTATTCTCCAATAAGCACCTACATACTTGCTTTAGTGTCTCCACACAAATGACTATGAGATCAGTCATCCTCATCTAATGAGCAAGCTAAATATGTACCAATCTATCCGGATTTACTAATCCCCATTTTAGTAATCCCACAATTGGGAACTATTTTAGTTTTTAAGCTTTCTAAGAATTTAGATCTCATTAGCATGATCTCATCATGATTCTAAAAGCATTGCTTATTATAAAAATAGCACCATGTAGATAATTAAATGCATTAAATGAATATTTTATTAATATATAAATAAAATTGTTTACAAACTATGTGCTTTATTATCATATATGATTGTCTTGTATGCACACTACTATCAATCTCCCACTTGCACTAAAGCCAATCGCCATGGTATCTCATACCCATCTTCTCTAAGTGACGATCAAACTACTGTTGTGTTAGAGCATTAGTAAATGGATCTGCAATGTTGTCTTGAGAGTCTACACGCTCCAAGGTGACGTCGCCTCTTTCAATGATCTCCCTGATCAAGTGAAATTGCCGCAACACGTGTTTGGATTTCTGATGAGACCTAGGTTTCTTAGCCTGTGCAACCGCTCCGGTGTTGTCACAGTATACGGGAAATGCTTCTCCAATGCTAGGAACCACACAAAGTTCAGTTATGAACTTCTTCATCCAAACAGCTTCCTTTGCAGCTTCACTTGCAGCTATATACTCTGCCTCTGTCACTGAATCAGCAACTGTTTGCTGCTTGGAACTCTTCCAACTCACTGCGCCTCCGTTCAAGGTAAACACATACCCTAAAATAGATTTACTGTCATCTTGGTCTGTTTGAAAACTTGAGTCCGTGAATCCCTCGAGTTTTAATTCAGACCCACCGTAGATAAGAAAAATATCTTTAGTCCTTCTCAAGTACTTTAGGATATTTTTCACTGCCTTCCAGTGCTCTTCTCCTGGATTCGACGGGTATCTGCTCGTTGCACTAAATGCGTGAGCAACATCCGATCTAGTACATATCATACCGTACATGATAGATCCTATTGCAGAAGCATAAGGGATCTTACTCTTACGGTCTCTCTCCTCAAGTGTCTTTGGGGCCTGTTTCTTGGAGAGATGTATTCCATGGCTCATCAGCATGAGACCTCTTTTGGAATCTTCCATGCTAAACCTATTTAGCATCGTATCAATGTACGTTCCTTGGGATAAGCCGAGCATCCTTTTAGATCTATCTCTGTAGATATTTATCCCCAATATATAGGATGCTTCACCCAAGTCCTTCATGGAGAAGTTTTTAGATAACCAGATTTTAATTGATTGTAACATAGGAATGTCATTCCCTATCAGTAATATATCATCAACATATAATACAAGGAATGATACTGCGCTCCCACTAACCTTCTTGTATACACATGGTTCATTCTCGTTTTTGATAAAATCAAACTCTTTGATTGTCTCATCTAAACGAATGTTCCATCTACAAGAAGCTTGCTTAAACCCATAAATGGATCGTTGTAGCTTACAGACTTGATTTGTTCCAACTTTTGAAATAAATCCCTCTGGCTGTGTCATATACACATCCTCCTCAAGTTTCCCATTGAGGGAGGCCGTTTTCACGACCATCTGCCAGATCTCATAGTCGTTGCAAGCTACAATTGCAAGCAAAATCCGAATGGACTTGAGCATGGCTACTGGTGAGAAGGTTTCATCATAGTCAACTCCTTGTCTTTGTTTGAAACCTTTTGCAACCAGTCGAGCCTTATAGGTCTCTACCTTTCCGTCTGCTCCAGTATTTCTCTTAAAAACACATTTACACCCAATAGGTTTAATACCTTCAGGTGGTGAAACCAAAGTCCATACTTTGTTTTCATACATGGAGTCCATTTCAGATTTCATGGCTTCAAGCCATTTCCCTGAGTCTTTATTACTCATAGCCTTTTCGTAATTCAATGGATCATCATCATTCATGATGTGTACCTCATCGTCATCCTCTATAACGAATCCATACCTCTCAGGCATCTTTGGTACTTTTCCAGATTTACGAATAGGGTGTGGTATAGTAGGTTCTTCTATTTGGTCAGGTACCTGACTTTGATCCGTCGTAACTTGTGGTTCTTGAACTTCTTCAAGATATATCTTACTCCCACTGACCCCTTCATGGATAAACTCTTTCTCCAAGAAGGTAGCATGTTTCGCAACAAACACCTTTCGATCAGTTAGACGATAGAAATAATACCCTACGGGTTCTTTAGGATATCCCACAAATCTACACTTATCGGATTTAGTCTGTAGCTTACCGTTTTCAAACCTTTTGACATAAGCTGGACAACCCCAAGTCTTAACATGCTTAAGATTTGGTTTCTTCCCTTTCCACATCTCATATGGAGTCTTTGGGGCGAATTTGGTATGTACCTTGTTAAGTAGGTATGCAAGCCGTTTCTAGGGCATATCCCCAGAAGGAAATTGGAAGGTCGGTAAAACTCATCATGGATCAAACCATGTCCAACAGTGTTCGATTTCTCCATTCAGATACTCCATTTAACTGTGGTGTACCTGGAGGAGTCCATTGTGAGATTATACCATTTTCTTTGAGACAATTGAGAAACTCATCGCTTAAGTATTCTCCACCTCGATCTGATCGAAGTATCTTAATAATCTTGCCCGTTTGTTTCTCTACTTCACTTCTAAACTCTTTGAACTTTTCAAATGATTCTGATTTGTATTTCATCAAATACACATATCCAAATCTTGAGTGATCATCAGTGAAAGTAATAAAATAAGAATATCCACCCCGTGCACTTGTTGTCTTAGGTCCACAAACGTCTGTGTGAATCAATGCCAACAACTCTGTAACTCTTTCTCCTTTTCCACTAAAAGGAGATTTAGTCATTTTACCCATGAGACAAGATTCACAAGTTGGATATGATTCATAATTAGATAGCTCGAGGAGCCCATCTTTATGCAACTTGGATAATCTTATTTTATTTATATGACCGAGTCTACAGTGCCACATGTAGGTATAATTAATATCATCTCTTTTCCTTTTCTTAGTTTGTTCAATTTGAAATATATTTTCTTGTAAGTCAAGTATATAAAGTCCATTTCGCAAATTTCCATTACCATAAAAAACATCGTCTTTATAAATTGAACAACCATTGTTCTTTATAATAACGTCAAAACCTTCCATATCTAATACAGAAATTGAAATAATGTTTTTAATAATATTCGGAACATAATAACAGTTATTAAGATAAATGGACTTGCCTGAAGGCATTACTAAACAATAAGTTCCTACAGCTAATGCAGCAACCTTTGCTCCATTCCCCACTCGTAGGATCACCTCTTCATTATTCAGCATTCTACTTCTGACCAGTCCCTGCACAATGTTACATATGTGAGACCCACAGTCGGTATCCAATACCCAAGAAAAATTATGATTTTCAAAAAAATTAATTTCAATCATAAACAAACCTTGATTGGAAGTCGAAGCTTCTCCAAGCTTCTTCTCTGCTAGAAACTTCTTACAGTTCCTCTTCCAATGTCCCGGCTCATTGCAATGAAAGCACATTCCTTTAGCTGGTTCAAGTTTCTTTTGTTCCTTTTTTTCCCCTTTCCCTTAGCCTTCTTGGATTTCTTCTTTTCAGAAGACACCTTGGGCCTCTTCCATTTATTGGAAGAATCCACCATCAAGATATGGTTCTTCTTGGATGGGAAGTGACCTTCTACAGTTTTCAGCATGTTAAGCAGCTCAGGCAAGCTGACATCTAGCTTATTCATGTGAAAATTAATCACAAACTGCGAGAATGTCTCAAGGAGTGACTGCAAGACCAAGTCTTGACTCAACTCCCCATCCATGACGAACCCAAGCTGTCCAAGGTGTTCAATAAAATTGATTACCTTCAGAACATGAGTCTCGACGGCAGTGCCCTCGGTCATCTGAGATCGGAAGAGCTCCTTAGATATCTCATATCTAGCAGTCCTACTTTGTTCACCATACAACTCCTTGAGGTGAAGCAGCATAGTAGGAGCATCTATATTTACGTGCTGACGCTGAAGCTCGTTATTCATGGATGCGAGCATGATGCATTGAGCCACAGATGCATCATCTTGCCATTTATTATATGTGGAAATCTCTTCCTCAGAGGCTGTTTCCGAAATAGATTCAGGGATAGTTGAATTTAGGACATAAGAAATCTTTTCAGCTTTGAGAACAAATCTCAGATTTCTTAGCCAGTCCTCATAATTCGGGCCGGTAAGCTTATTTGCATCAGGTATGCTTCGTAGTGAGATTAGTGATTTTGACATTTTTAAAATTCTGCATGTGAAAAAATAACATTTTAGCAAACATTCATTTTATTAACTTTGCATACCAAAATAAATTAGGTCTTTATTTTAAATTGGTATCTCCCACTGTTTTCATCAAACTATATTACCCTCACTTATATAGTTCGGCAACATCTAATTAAAGATTTGCTAGTGAGATTAAGGATCCCATTTTAAATGTATATAACCTTGTGGATAGCACAACAAGCGATATATAAATAAATAGATAGACAACTCTTGTCAATTACATCACCATGTAACTCCTTTTATTTTTCCTCTTAAATCATAATGGTCATGTGTGTGCACATTCGAACTAAAATAATTTAAGTTAAGTCCAGCCTAGCACTTCTATAAATTCAAAAAAGAAAAATTTTCGTCCTTGTAGATAGCACAACAAGACTAGATCGTTCAATTTTCTTGATAAGCATCAAATGTGATTAATTAACATCTTAAATATTCAATACTCGCCTTATGGATAGCACAACAAACTCATATTAAATATTTAATACTCTATTAATTAACCATGCTAGAAGGCGACGTTCGATATTCCAAATATCATTTGAACGCTTCGGACTTAATATTTGTTCTTTGAGGGTTTGTTATTATTTGTCTCATCTTGTTTAGCGCGCATGCACATATATATATAAAATACGCGTCATTTTATTAAACATGCGAAGTATGTTTGCATAAAATATAATATATATAATATTTAGCATGCAATATAGAATACTATATTCTACCCGGATTGATTATGGACTTTTATTCTAGTTTGGTTCACTAGAGCCACCAAGTGAACCAAAAGGTCAAACCTAGGAGTGCAAGAATTTAAATTTAAATATAACTATTACATTTAAACCCGGGCTCCATACAAATGGGTCTTCAAGCGCTCCTTGCTCCTTGCTCCTTGCTCCTTGCTCCTTGATCTCCAGTTCTTCAAGATAATTCTAACTATCTCTATTACATAAACTATTTATAATTAAATAGAAACCTTGATCAGCAGTCAAGGGGAAGTACATAGGAGGGAGATAGAATTTACACCGAGAATAAAACCAGAGAAGACGAGGTACGCAGACCCCATTTTATAAAATCCATACATTCAAGCATTCATCCAAAATAAAATCCAATCACATTGGTCATAGTCCATAATCAATCCCTTTTATTAACATACATATCATCATACGTATCAATAAATATCTATTCATCTCATGAATAATAAAGCTATTCCATATATGGATTGATGTCATTTAATGGACAAAAGTTTTGATAAATTTTATTTTTGAAACAAAATAAACTCTTTTATTTTAATCAAAAATAAATCCAAATTAAACTCTTTTAATTTTAGCAATCTGAAATCATATTTCAGATAAAATAAACATCTTTATTTTAAAACTTTATTAATTAAATAAACAGTTTACTTAATTAATGAAAATCAAATTTCAGGGTCTGTTTAGGAACCGACGCAGCTGCGCCAAGAATGAACTGGGCAGCTGTGCAGGTAGCCTGAAGTGCCAGTTTTTGCAGACCGACGCAGCTGCGCCAGTAATGAACTAGGTAGCTGCGCCGTTCGTTGCAGAAACTTGCAGAAAACGATTTTGTCCAGAAAAATCGATCCAATTCTCACATCAATTCATATATGGAATCATAAAATTGATAATTAGCACAAAGTTAGGCTCTGATACCACTTTTGAGTTTGTACGTAACGCAATCATGCAATCAAATCACATAAATAGGGCGAAAGCGCGAAACATAGGTTTTCAAAAATTTATACAAATCCATAACCATGATCATGCTTTGTGCTAGTTATCAATATTAGAAAAGAGGATGGAATTATACCTTTGAAGATCCAAGCTTCCTCAGGTACAAGTTCTACTCCTTTGATTCCTTTGATTCCTCTGTAGTGGCTCCTTCCCTTGATCAATGTCAGCCACCCAAATGTTTGGCCTCTAACGGTGATCCACCAAGGAAGATAAAGAACTCAGGAAGATGGGTTATTGGTTTAACCCTTGTTTCTATCTCTATAGAATATGTGTACTCCCAACTTTTGGAAAAATTCACGTACCTTATTTCTGATATAAGACTCTCTTATATAGATATTAGGTTAACCCTCCTAATCCAATTAGAATAGGGTTTTATTTAATTAATTAATTAAACACTTTTAATTAATTTATATCCTAATCTTATTAGGATTGAGAGAGAGAGTACTGATATTATATTAATTCCTAAACTCCTTCAGAATTAAAATAATAATAATAATAATAATAATAATATTAATAATAATATTAATAAGACTCCTCTTATTAATTTATATTTAATATTTAAAATATTAAATAATAAATATTAAGCTATTTAATTTATTCTATCACCATAGATTAAATTAATTATACTTAATGCATTATTACTATCATGTCATTTTCTTCTTAAATAATTCTTCTTCCTTTTATGTTGTGACCCTTTAGGTTCTCCATATTAAACCGGTTGTGAATAAATCAATTAGAACAATTCTAATCTTATTTAAATAAATTAAACTAATAATCTATTTAAATAAATAACATTTATTCTACAATAGGGATAAGCCTCCCTAGCGATCAACGACTTTCTAGATAATATAGATTTCAACATTAATCATAAAAGAACCTGTGAGTTAATAGTTACCGTACAATTCAATCCTTCCACCATACAATGTCCCAATTAAATATAAGACATGGATTTACTGTCAAGTCTTAATTTATTTAATCATATGTATTTCGATTAGAAAATGTACAACTCCAAATAATGCAAATTAGAAACCTCTTTCTAATTTCAGTCTACCTTGGCCAAAGATTCCTGGGTTGTCATTTAACGAATCACATAGGACATATCTCCTCTTTTACTAGAGGTGGTAGATGCTTTATTGATCATACATTATCTCCATATGCAACTCATTATACCCAAGCATACCCTATATTTGCCTTAAAAGGCCTTAAGGAATAAGTCAAAGTATAATTTGTTACATACAAGATACTATGATGATCTCAAGTCCAAGGATCACTTGTACTATTATCACATTAGGAATTCCTACTGACAGGCGAATAAAACTCCATTAGGTATTCCATAGCGAGTCACGTTTAGTGAACTTATTCTCCAATAAGCACCTATATACTTACTTTAGTGTCTCCACACAAATGACTATGAGATCAGTCATCCTCATCTAATGAGCAAGCAACATATGTACCAATCTATTCGGATTTACTAATCTCCATTTTAGTAATCCTACAATTGGAAACTATTTTAGTTTTTAAGCTTTCTAAGAAGTTAGATCTTATTAGCATGATCTCATCATGATTCTAAAAGCATTGCTTAAACTATGGGTTATTTACATATTATAAAAACTTGCACCATGTAGATAATTAAATGTCTTAAATAAATATTTTATTAATAAATAAAGAAGATTGTTTACAAAGTATATGCTTTATCATCATACATGAGTGGCTTGTATGCACACTACTATCAATCTCCCACTTGCACTAAAGCCAATCGCCATGGTATCTCATACCCATCTTCTCTAAGTGACGATCAAACTACTGTTGTGTTAGAGCATTAGTAAATGGATCTGCAATGTTGTCTTTAGAGTCCACAAGCTCCAAGGTGACGTCTCCTCTTTTAATGATCTCCCTGATCAAGTGAAATCGCCACAACACGTGTTTGGATTTCTGATGAGACCTGGGTTCCTTAGCCTATGCAACCGCTCCGGTGTTGTCACAGTATATGGGAACTGCTTCTCCAATGCTATGAACCACACCAAGTTCAGTTATGAACTTTTTCATCCAAACAGCTTCCTTTGCAGCTTCACTTGCAGCTATATACTCTGCCTCTGTCACTGAATCAGCAACTGTTTGCTGCTTGAAACTATTCCAACTCACTGCGCCTCCGTTCAAGATAAACACATACCCTGAAATAGATTTACTGTCATCTTGGTCTGTTTAAAAACTTGAGTCCGTGAATCCCTCGAGTTTTAATTCAGACCCACCGTAGACAAGAAAAATATATTTAGTCCTTCTCAAGTACTTTAAGATATTTTTCATTGCCTTCCAGTGCTCTTCTCCTGGATTCGACGGGTATCTGCTCGTTGCACTAAGTGCGTAAGCAACATCCGGTCTAGTACATATCATACCGTACATGATAGATCCTATTGCAGAAGCATAAGGGATCTTACTCTTACGGTCTCTCTCCTCAAGTGTCTTTGGGGCCTGTTTCTTGGAGAGATGTATTCCATGGCTCATCAGCATGAGACCTCTTTTGGAATCTTCCATGCTAAACCACTTTAGCATCGTATCAATGTACTTTCCTTGGGATAAGCCGAGCATCCTTTTAGATCTATCTCTATAGATCTTTATCCCCAATATATAGGATGCTTCACCCAAGTCCTTCATGGAGAAGTTTTTAGATAACCAGATTTTAATTGATTGTAACATAGGAATGTCATTCCCTATCAGTAATATATCATCAACATATAATACAAGGAATGATACTGCGCTCCCACTAACCTTCTTGTATACACATGGTTCATCCTCGTTTTTGATAAAATCAAACTCTTTGATTGTCTCATCAAAACGAATATTCCATCTACAAGAAGCTTGCTTAAACCCATAAATGGATCGTTGTAGCTTACAGACTTGATTTGTTCCAACTTTTGAAATAAATCCCTCTGGCTGTGTCATATACACATCCTCCTCAAGTTTCCCATTGAGGGAGGCCGTTTTCACGACCATCTGCCAGATCTCATAGTCGTTGCAAGCTACAATTGCAAGCAAAATCCGAATGGACTTGAGCATGGCTACTGGTGAGAAGGTTTCATCATAGTCAACTCCTTGTCTTTGTTTGAAACCTTTTGCAACCAGTCGAGCCTTATAGGTCTCTACCTTTCCGTCTGCTCTAGTCATTCTCTTAAAAACCCATTTACACCCAATTGGTTTAATACCTTCAGGTGGTAAAACCAAAGTTCATACTTTGTTTTCATACATGGAGTCCATTTCAGATTTTATGGCTTCAAGCCATTTCCCTGAGTCTTTATTACTCATAGCCTGTTCGTAATTCAATGGATCATCATCATTCATGATGTGTACCTCATCGTCATCCTCTATAACGAATCCATACCTCTCAGGCATCTTTGGTACTCTTCCAGATTTACGAATAGGGTGGGGTACAGTTGGTTCTTCTATTTGGTCAGGTACCTGACTTTGATCCGTGGTAACTTGTGGTTCTTGAACTTCTTCAAGATATATCTTACTCCCACTTACCCCTTCATGGATAAACTCTTTCTCCAAGAAGGTAGCATGTTTCACAACAAACACCTTTTGATCAGTTGGATGATAGAAGTAATACCCTACGGTTTCTTTAGGGTATCCCACAAATCTACACTTATCGGATTTAGTCTGTAGCTTACCATTTTCAAACCTTTTGACATAAGCTGGACAACCCCAAGTCTTAACATGCTTAAGATTTGATTTCCTCCCTTTCCACATCTCATATGGAGTCTTTAGGACAGATTTGGTAAGTACCTTGTTAAGTAAGTATGCAGCCGTTTCTAGGGCATATCCCTAGAAGGAAATTGGAAGGTCGATAAAACTCATCATGGATCGAACCATGTCCAACAGTGTTTGATTTCTCCTTTCAGATACTCCATTTAACTGTGGTGTACCTGGAGGAGTCCATTGTGAGATTATACCATTTTCTTTGAGACAATTGAGAAACTCATCGCTTAAGTATTCTCCACCTCGATCTGATCGAAGTATCTTAATACTCTTGCCCATTTGTTTCTCTACTTCACTTCTAAACTCTTTGAACTTTTCAAATGATTCTGATTTGTATTTCATCAAATACACATATCCAAATCTTGAGTGATCATCAGTGAAAGTAATAAAATAAGAATATTCCCGTGCACTTGTTGTCTTAGGTCCACAAACGTCTGTGTGAATCAATGCCAACAACTCTGTAACTCTTTCTCCTTTTCCACTAAAAGGAGATTTAGTCATTTTACCCATGAGACAAGATTCACAAGTTGGATATGATTCATAATCGAATAGCTCGAGGAGCCCATCTTTATGCAACTTGGATAATCTTGTTTCATTGATATGACCGAGTCTATAGTGCTACATGTAGGTATAATTAACATCATCTCTTTTCCTTTTCTTAGTTTGTTCAATTTGAAATATATTTTCTTGTAAGTCAAGTATATAAAGTCCATTTCGCAAATTTCCAATACCATATAAAACATCTTCTTTTTAAATAGAACAACCATTGTTCTTTATAATAACGTCAAAACATTCCATATCCAATACAGAAATTGAAATAATGTTTTTAATAATATTCAGAACATAATAACAGTTATTAAGATAAATGGACTTGCCCGAAGGCATTGCTAAACAATAAGTTCCTATAGCTAATGCAGCAACCTTTGCTCCATTCCCCACTCAAAGGAACACCTCTTCATTATTCAGCCTTCTACTTCTGACTAGTCCCAGCACAGTGTTACATATGTGAGACCCACAGCCGGTATCCAATACCCAAGTAGAATTATGACTTTCAGAAAAATTAATTTCAATCATAAACAAACCTTGATTGGAAGTCGAAGCTTCTCCAAGCTTCTTCTCTGCTAGAAACTTCTTGCAGTTCCTCTTCCAATGTCCTGGCTCATTGCAATGAAAGCATATTCCTTTAGCTGGTTCAAGTTTCTTTTGTTCCTTTTCTTTCCCCTTTCCCTTAGCCTTCTTGGATTTCTTCTTTTCAGAAGACACCTTGGGCCTCTTCCTTTTATTGGAAGAATCCACTATCAAGACATGGTTCTTCTTGGATGGGAAGTGACCTTCTGCAGTTTTCAGCATGTTAAGCAGCTCAGGCAAGCTGACATTTAGCTTATTCATGTGAAAATTAACCACAAACTGCGAGAAGGTCTCAGGGAGTGACTGCAAGACCAAGTCTTAACTCTACTCCCCATCCATGACTAACCCAAGCTGTCCAAGGCGTTCAATCAAATTAATTACCTTCAGAACATGAGTCTCGATGGCAGTGCCCTCGGTCATCTGAGATCGGAAGAGCTCTTTAGATATCTCATATCTAGCAGTCCTACTCTATTCACCACACAACTCCTTGAGGTGAAGCAGCATAGTAGGAGCATCCATATTTACGTGCTGACGCTGAAGCTCATTATTTATGGATGCGAGCATGATGCATTGAGCCACAGATGCATCATCTTGCCATTTATTAAATGTGGTAATCTCTTCCTCAGAGGCTGTTTTCGAAACAGATTTAGGGATAGTTAAATTTAGGACATAAGAAAGCTTTTCAGCAGTGAGAACAATTCTCAGATTTCTTGGCCAGTCCTCATAATTCGGGCAGGTAAGCTTATTTGCATCAAGTATGCTTCGTAGTGAGATTAGTGATTTTGATATTTTTAAAATTCTGCATGTGAAAAAACAACATTTTAGCAAACATTCATTTTATTAACTTTGCATACCAAAATAAATTTAGGTCTTTATTTTAAATTGGTATCTCCCACTATTTTCATCAAACTATATTACCCTCACTTATATAGTTCGGCAACATCTAATTAAAGATTTGCTAGTGAGATTAAGGATCTCATTTCTAATGTACATAACCTTGTGGATAGCACAACAAGCGATATACAAATAAATAGGTAAACAATTCTTGTCAATTACATCACCATGTAACACCTTTTATTTTTCCTCTTAAATCATAATGGTCATGTGTGTGCACATCCGAACTAAAATGATTTAAGTTAAGTCCAGCCTAGCACCTCCATAAATTCAAAAAAGAAAAATTTTCGTCCTTGTGGATAGCACAACAAGACTAGATCGTTCAATTTTCTTGAAAAGCATCAAATGTGATTAATTAACATCTTAAATATTCAATACTCGCCTTGTGGATAGCACAACAAACTCATATTAAATATTTAATACTCTATTAATTAACCATGCTAGAAGGCGACATTCGATATTCCAAATATCATTTGAATGCTTCGGACTTAATATTATTTCTTTGAATGTTTGTTATTATTTGTCTCATCTTGTTTAGCGCGCATACACATATATATATATATAATACGCGTCATTTTATTAAACATGCGAATCATGTTTGCATAAAATATAATATATATAATATTTAGCATGCAATATAGAATACTATATTCTACCCGGATTGATTATGGACTTTTATTCTAGTTTGGTTCACTAGAGCCACCAAGTGAACCAAAAGGTCAAACCTAGGAGTGCAAGAATTTAAATTTAAATATAACTATTACATTTAAACCCGGGCTCCATACAAATGGGTCTTCAAGCGCTCCTTGCTCCTTGCTCCTTGCTCCTTGATCTCCAGTTCTTCAAGATAATTCTAACTATCTCTATTACATAAACTATTTATAATTAAATAGAAACCTTGATCAGCAGTCAAGGGGAAGTACATAGGAGGGAGATAGAATTTACACCGAGAATAAAACCAGAGAAGACGAGGTACGCAGACCCCATTTTATAAAACCCATACATTCAAGCATTCATCCAAAATAAAATCCAATCACATTGGTCATAGTCCATAATCAATCCCTTTTATTAACATACATATCATCATACGTATCAATAAATATCTATTCATCTCATGAATAATAAAGCAATTCCATATATAGATTGATGTCATTTAATGGACAAAAGTTTTGCTAAATTTTATTTTTGAAACAAAATAAACTCTTTTATTTTAATCAAAAATAAATCCAAATTAAACTCTTTTAATTTTAGCAATCTGAAATCATATTTCAGATAAAATAAACATCTTTATTTTAAAACTTTATTAATTAAATAAACAGTTTACTTAATTAATGAAAATTAAATTTCAGGGTCTATTCAGGAACCGGCGAAGCTGCGCCAAGAATGAACAGGGCAGCTGCGCCGTTCGTTGCAGAAACTTGCAGAAAACGATTTTGTCCAGAAAAATCGATCCAATTCTCACATCAATTCATACATGGAATCATAAAATTGATAATTAGCACAAAGTTAGGCTCTGATACCACTGTTGGGTTTGTACGTAACACAAACATGCAATCAAATCACATAAATAGGGCTGAAGCGCGAAACATAGGTTTTCAAAAATTTATACAAACCCATAACCATAATCATGCTTTGTGCTAGTTATCAATAACAGAAAAGAGGATGGAATTATACCTTTGAAGATCCAAGCTTCCTCAGGTACAAGTTCTACTCCTTTGATTCCTTTGATTCCTCTATAGTGGCTCCTTCCCTTGATCAATGTCAGCCACCCAAATGTTTGGCCTCTAACGGTGATCCGCCAAGGAAGATAAAGAACTCAGGAAGATGGGTTATTGGCTTAACCCTTGTTTCTATCTCTATAGAATATGTGTACTTCCAACTCTTGGAAAAATTCACTTACCTTATTTCTGATATAAGACTCTCTTATATAGATATTAGGTTAACCCTCCTAATCCAATTAGAATAAGGTTTTATTTAATTAATTAATTAAACACTTTTAATTAATTTATATCCTAATCTTATTAGGATTGAGAGAGAGAGAGTACTGATATTATATTAATTCCTAAACTCCTTTAGAATTAAAATAATAATAATAATAATAATATTAATAAGACTCCTCTTATTAATTTATATTTAATATTTAAAATATTAAATAATAAACATTAAGCTATTTAATTTATTCTATCACCATAGATTAAATTAATTATACTTAATGCATTATTACTATCATGCCATTTTCTTCTTAAATAATTCTTCTTCCTTTTATGGTGTGACCCTTTAGGTTCTCCATATTAAACCGGTTGTGAATAAATCAATTAGAACAATTCTAATCTTATTTAAATAAATTAAACTAATAATCTATTTAAATAAATAATATTTATTCTATAATAGGGATAAGTCTCCCTAGCGATCAACGACTTTCCAGATAATACAGATTTCAACATTAATCATAAAAGAACCTGTGAGTTAATAGTTACTGTACAATTCAATCCTTCCACCATACAATGTCCCAATTAAATATAAGACATGGATTTACTGTCAAGTCTTAATTTATTTAATCATATGTATTTCGATTAGAAAATGCACAACTCCAAATAATGCAAATTAGAAACCTCTTTTTAATTTCATTCTACCTTGGCCAAGGATTCCTGGGTTGTCATTTAACGAATCACATAGGACATATCTCCTCTTTTACTAGAGGTGGTAGATGCTTTATTGATCATACATTATCTCCATATGCAACTCATTATACCCAAGCATACCCTATATTTGCCTTAAAAGGCCTTAAGGAATAAGTCAAAGTATAATTTGTTACATACAAGATACTATGATGATCTCAAGTCCAAGGATCACTTGTACTACTATCACATTAGGAATTCCTATTGACAGGCGAGTAAAACTCCATTAGGTATTCCATAGCGAGTCACGTTCAGTGAACTTATTCTCCAATAAGCACCTACATACTTACTTTAGTGTCTCCACACAAATGACTATGAGATCAGTCATCCTCATCTAATGAGCAAGCAACATAGGTACCAATCTATCCGGATTTACTAATCCCCATTTTAGTAATCCCACAATTGCGAACTATTTTAGTTTTTAAGCTTTCTAAGAATTTAGATCTCATTAGCATGATCTCATCATGATTCTAAAAGCATTGCTTAAACTATGGGTTATTTACATATTATAAAAACAGCCCCATGTAGATAATTAAATGCCTTAAATGAATATTTTATTAAGAAATAAATAAGATTATTTACAAAGTATGTGCTTTATCATCATACATGATTGGCTTGTATGCACACTACGATCAAGATCCCTACGGGGGTATCAGCCATGTTATTTCCTTCAATCATACCTGTCCATGAAAGGAAAGACCTCAAGCCTGAGGCAGATAGCAAAAAGGGAAAAGAAAAGATCCTGTACGGAGGACGAGACTCATTCGCTAACATTAAAGTCATTATCAACTACGAAGGGATGAATGATGAAATCCCAGATAGTGACGACGAAGATCGTGCTCACTTTCCTCGCTTGCAAACAGAGGAACAATCCCCAGAAAAGTCTTGGCCATATCCTAAGGGATGTCTCAATCGTTATTCAAGATGTGACAGACGAGCACACTTCCAGCATCATCCCTATCCATGAAGATCTAACACTGGACAATTGGAGCAGTGTCCCTTGCCTCAGTCGAAAAGGGTAAAGGGGCAGACAGTCAATCTGCTCTTAATCATGCTTTCATTTACAGCTTACTTTTGATTGCATAGCTAGAGCAGTAACTTTTGTCATGCTTTACAAATGCTATGTGTATTTAAGTAGTTGTATATATTAATGAAAGAATTTTTGTTTTTAGGACCCAAGCATTGGATATGTGTGTCTCTGCTGATGAGATGTCAACCTGTCAATATAATTCCAACTATGATGCAAGATTGAGCTTCGACTTGACGGATCTTAATCAAGAGGAGGAGGATGACTATGATGTGCCAGAGGAGATCAAGGAATGGGTCGAAGACAAACCTAAACCAAACCACAACCAAACCTCCACCATCAACATAGGAACCTCCGAAACCATCAAAGAAATCCAAATAGGTTTAGACCTCACCTCAGATCAAAAAGCCGACCTAATCAAACTCCTAACACAGTACCTGGATGTATTTGTATGGTCACATGAAGACATGATTGGTCTCTCCATAGACATTGCCATCCATCAAATACCCATCAAAGAAGGGTTCAAACTAGTCAAACAAAAGCTCAGACGATTGAAACCTGAGTGGAGTCTCAAAGTCAAAGAAGAAATCGTTAAGCAATTCAAAGCCGAGATCATCATGGTATCAACATATCCCGAATGGCTATCAAACATAGTCCCCGTGCCTAAACCAGAAGGGAAGGTACAAGTCTATTTGGATTATCGGGATCTAAACAATGCCTGCCTCAAGGATAATTTCCCGGTACCTTTCATCCATATCCTGATCGACAATACTGCGCAGTACGACATGTATTCCTTCGTGGACTGCTTTGCTGGTTACCATCAAATCATGGTTGCTGAAGAAGACTAGGAGAAAATAGCTTTTATCACTCCTTGGGGAACTTTTTGCTACCGAGGACTATTCTTCGGCCTCATTAATGCCTAAGCAACGTATCAGCGAGCCATGATGGCCCTCTTTCATAATATGATGCACAAAGAAATAGAAGTCTATGTTGACGACATCATCATCAAGTCCCGGAGGGAGGATGATCACATAGACCATCTTAGGAAGTTGTTCAATAGGTTGCGCAAGTACAACCTAAAGCTAAAACCCGCTAAATGCGCTTGTGGCGTCAAGGCAGGCAAACTGCTAGGATTCCTGGTGAGCAATCGGGGCATTGAGTTAGACCTTGCTAAGATCAAAGCCATTTCTAAAAAGCCCGTACCTCGTACAGAAAATGAGATACGAGGATTCCTAGGAAGGATCAACTTCATAAGTCGGTTCATTTCCTAGCTCACAGCAACTTGTGAGCCCATCTTTAAGCGGTTAAGGAAGAATTCCTCCATTAAATGGAATGAGGATTGTCAACAAGCCTTCCTTGCCATTAAAAAACATCTTGTCGAATCACCTGTTTTGGTACCTCCAAGGGATGGAGTTCCCTTATTCATGTACCTGTCCGTCAATGCCAATGTCATGGGTTGTATGCTAGGACAGAAGGATTATAGTGGCAAAGAAAGAGCTATCTACTACATCAACAAAATATTCAGCAGCGGGGGAAAAAAAATACACCCTGATCGAAAAGACATGCTGTGCATTAGCATGGGCCGCCATGAGGTTGCAACACTACTTGCATGGGCATACGACATATCTCATATCCCGCATAGATCCACTCAAATACGTCTTCAACAAACTAATGTTAAATTATCGACTGTCTAAATGACAGTTGATTCTACAACAGTTTGACATTGTCTACGTGACTCAGAAGTCTATCAAAGGCCAAGGCATTGCAGATCAATTAGCAGAAGCACCTTCAGGAGGGTTCAAGCCCTGGAGACATATTTCCCAGATGATGGGATTATGACAATTCAACAACTCTAGTCAGAGAATACAGTCCAACCACGAAAAATATATTTTGACGGAGCGGTAAACATGGAAGCTTTCGGAGCTGGGGCAGTCCTTATCTCTGGTACAGGTGATCAATATCCTGTGGCTACCAAACTTCAATTTGGCAACACCAACAACATGACCGAGTACGAAGGCTGTATACTGGGGTTGAAACTAGCCCAATCCATGGGTATCAAACACTTATTGGTCTTTGGAGATTCTGAGTTGGTCATCAGACAAACCACCGATAAGTATCTCACAAAACAACTGCATCTGCTGCCATATCATCGGCAAGTCCTCAAAATATCCCAGGAGTTTGAAGCAATAACCTTCGTCCACATTCCTCGGGGTCAAAATAACTTTGCCCATGCACTGGCAACGTTGGCCTCAATAATCCGCATATCCAACAGGAGCTGGTTTCCCAACATCCAGTTCACAAATCAAAAAGCCCCAACATACGGGAATTACATTGGAGAAGTATCAAACGAAATACCTCCTATCAAGTAACCTTGGTTTAAAGACATCAAGGAATATCTCCATGATGGATCTACACCAGCTGGTGCAAGCCAATTAGAGCGAAAACGGATTCTCAGAATGGCCATGAAGTTCTATCTGAGCGAAAATGCACTTTATAAAAGGGATACTGAAATAGGCCTGTTAAGATGCCTCGACAAGAAGCAAGCCCAAAGACTAATGGATGAAGTCCATGGCGGAATCTGTGGTCCACACATGAGCGGCCATCTGCTGGCCAAGAAGATAATCAAAACAGGACATTACTGGATCTCGCTCAAAGCTGATTGCGATGATCACGTCAAGAGATGCTTTTAATGTCAAACACATAGAAATGTCATCCAAGCTCCTCCAAATGAGCTGCACAACATGAGTGCACCATGGCCTTTTTCTATGTAGGGAATGGACGTGATAGGTCCAGTCGAACCCAAAGCCAGTAACGGTCATCGGTTCAACTTCACCATGATCGACTACTTCACCAAATAGGTTGAAGCAGCCTCTTTTCCTAAAGTCACAAAAGAGGTCATCATCAGTTTCATCAGAAATAATGTCGGCTGTCGATATGGACAACCGGAGGTGATCATATCAAACAACGCCAACAACTTGAACAATCAAATGATGGTAGAACTATGCTGCAAGTTCCACATCAAGCATCTCAACTCCGTAATCTATCGGCCCAAGATGAACGGTGCTGTCGAAGCGACCAACAAAAACATCAAGAAGATCATGCAGAAAATGTCCACCAATCATAAAGACTGGCCTGACCTGCTACCTCTCACCCTGTTAGCCTACAGGACGTCAATGCGCACCTCTACTGGGGCTACCCCATATTCACTAGTCTATGGCATGGAAGCAGTCCTCCCCATAGAAGTAGAGATGGAGTCTTTACGAGTATTAATAGATGCTTAGATGGACGAAGATCAATGGTTGCAAGACCGATATCATCAACTGTCCTTGATAGACGAAAAAAGGACCACATCCATTTTCCACAGACGGTTATACCAGCAAAGGATCGCCAGGTCCTACAACAAGAAAGTATGAATCCGACAATTCAAAGAAAACGATTTGGTGCTAAAGACAGTCCTGGCCAATCAGGATGAAGCCAAATAAAAATTTGCCCCAAACTGGGAAGGCCCTTCCATTGTCAAGGAAGTGCTGACAGGGGGAACCATCAGTCTACAAGAAATGGATAGGAACAAATTTCCCCAACTCATCAACTCAGATACTGTAAAAAAGTACTACGTCTGAAGCACATACATACCGGCATTCGGGTCCTACAAATCGAATCAGGTTCTGCTTTTCACTAGAGAAATCAGAACTACGAATGACCTGATCTCCCTCAACCCGAGAGTACGTAGGCAACCATCTATGGTGTGGTCAAACCAAGCAAAAATCTAAAGAACTTGCGAATCCCAGCATCAAATTCCAAAGCCCATCGAACCAAATTCAAACCCCATATATACTCTTAGGCAAACCTCTTCAACTAGAACTAAAAATGACCTAATCTCCCTCAACCCGGGAGTACATAGGCAGCCCTCTACTGCGTGGTTTGACTTTTAAGAAAAATTAAAAAAATGGAAGAATAGTTCCAAGACACCGAAGAAAAATAAAAGTTAAATGCTGTCAAGCTGTCTGGCTATCAGACCCATTTGAGGAACTCCCTTGACACCTCAACTGTCAGTACATCAAGGAGAAGCTCAAAATGCCTCAATAACTGCGAGTCATGATGAAAGTGGTAATCACTCAGCAATGACAATACATATCTAAGCAGGGAAGTATCTCAAAAATATATTTCTCTGATATATAAACTGCTTTATATACATAGTGCTCTATACATGACAAAAATGGCTGATCTAGTCTGTGCAAAAAAATTAAAGCTAGTCTATGGACCCAAGGACAAGCGGGTCAGCAATGCCAGCATGGCATCTCTCTCTAAAGATGGAGGAGCATCTGTAAGAGTAGTCCACTCAGCCTCCATACGGCTAAGAACATCCATAGTCATCTGCAAGGTGGCACTGTGGTCATCATTGTAAGCACTCATCTCGATAACCTAAACCATGGGTGTAAGATCAGATAGCAGTACTATCAGCAATATAGAAATTACGAGAAGCTATAGCCTCATCCCTCTCTACAAAAGCTGCATCCCGAGAAATCAAAGTCTCCTCAATCTCAACATATGCTGCATCTCTGGCTGAGCGAACCTCGTCTCGCTCCACAATGGTAGTATCTAAAGCAGAGCAAAGCTCCTCCAGCTCAATCAATCCAGTATCCAAAACGGTCCTAAGACCATCTCTCTCGGCAAAAGCTAAATCCCTGCCAGACAGAGCAGCCAACATCTGCGCTCTAGCTGAATCTCTCTCAAAGGTCATCCTGAATAGAGAATCTGACAAAGCTGGATCTGTCCCTGTGGGAATAATCGGGGGATCACTAATCAAAGCTACCGCCAAATCTACGAATAACTCAACCTCGGTAGGAGAATCTGGATCCTCCATGGGCTCCTCCTCGTTAGAATCCGCAAGCAGAGGTAAATGAAGCTCTGCTACTGCGACTGCGGTCTCTGCCTCTAGCCATACAGAATACTCCAGAGAATGACCCGGATGTCTACTGGAGAACTCAGCCCTCTCCCTGTGAGTCCAACACTCATAAACTCTAACCAAGTCGATCGGTGACGTCGATGAAGCCGACATCCTCTGATCAGCAGAATCCTCAAAATGGTGCATACTCTGCCACTAATCAAACTGCTCCATAACTGCCAAGGGATGATAAGTAGTCACACCCCTCAATCCTGCCGAAGGCAAATAATCCATGTCAGATGCATGAGTAATGAAGCTGAACGGGGTCGCCATCCCTGAGCATAACAAAACTACGAACGGATGCTCAATATCCGACAAAAATGCTAACCAGGACTCTGAGTCAATGCAATCAAGCAGACGGAAGGAGTAAACTGAGGATATCTCGTGGCTAAAATAATAGGCATGAGGTCTAAATGATCCAATCGATCGTATGTGTGACATCAACCACATATACAGCACGACCGAGCTACCCCGAAAAAACCCCGCTGGATGGGTACTGCAATAGGTGAGCGACCTCAGAGTCTCAGCCAAGATCATAGGGATAATGGTACTTCCCTGCCTAAGGGCTCTGACTAAGACAACCAATCCCACATCAAGGTGATCTAAACGCAATGGCATGTAAACATACACCATAATGCACATCAACAACATGTCTATCCTGGCTGTATGCCACTCCTCTGCAAAAATGACAAAATCTTGGACGTGACGGTCATAGCTGTCAAGCTCACCATAACGCTCTATCAAGAAGTTAGGGGAGATCACATGCCCTGAAATGATCTCATCCATGACTATTCTCTACCGAAGGCCGAACATCCGAGTAAACGGTCTCCACATATCTGTGACGCCCCCAAATTCGGACCGCCACAGGGTCACTCAAATTTGGTTCTCTACGTTCTCACTATAATACAATAATAATATCTAAAGCATACATTCACAGTGGAAGATCTAATCTAGAATAATATATAATAATTTATTATAATTATTCCCCCAAGTCTTGTAACCTACAGTACTTAATACATTACATAATAATATCAAATACAGACTTATTACATAACTCTACTTAAGCTTAAACATAGTTCTGAAATAGTCTTAATATAACATTTAAAGATTTTAAAACATAAAAGGAACAAGCTAGTCGGTAGCCTTGCCTTTGCCCTTATCGACTCCCGAAGGTCCACCTTGCTTTGCCTTAACTGAAATATTTTAGAAAAAGCAAGAATGAGCAACATGTTTGCTTAGCAAGTAATATAACAACAATGGTGAGTATTATAGTTCTCGAATCCAAAAGTGTATAACAGGATATGATAATTCAAGGATAGCAAGAAATATCAACAGTTTTCAATAACAGTCACTAAGGACAGCAGAATATCAATAAGTTTCAATGCTAAATCAATTCAAGATTTCAAGATAATTGAATACTGAGCAGTCACTAAGAACTATGAACTCTTACTAGAATTAACAGTAATATACTGATAATCCAACAAAAACAAGTACAACAGGTGATCAGCCTAAAGTACACTATATTATGCATAACATTTAATCATACTCAAGTGTGCACGTTGGTCTCCCGACAATATATAGTTCCCTTCAAAGAAGGTTGTTCATCTCAGTCAATATAAGACTCTGCACTAATCAATTGGTTTAGGATAGCTTTCTAATCATGATATAAGTCTAGCCGATTCAAATGGCATAAACCACTCTTTATAAGTTCAATACTTGACATTAAAGTTCGAAGAATATAATTGACTTTATCATAACTATGATGCAATAAGTCATAATTTGAATAACCCACTTGCACAACAATAAACTTAATATGAATTCAATAAGAATAGAGTTCAAGTACTTGCTTACAATATTTGTTGAATAAAGTAATGCAAGGGTTTAGGATACTTTCACAATAAAGTAGTGTAAGTTAGGGAACTTGCATCCAAAGAGATAAGGTTTAGATACTTGCCTTAAGCGTAGTCTATCCACGATAAGTAAATCAATACTTTCAAATCCCTATCGTAATATAATTACGTATATATATGATATCCATTAGTCATATATTTTAACATTATATCTTATCTTGGATATACGATCAACGCATAAGCTAAGTTTTAACCTAGCGACACAGTTATACCATATAGTATCATATTAATTCACAAGTCTCAACTAATATAACTTTATTGCCTTTTATCCCTAACGTCCCTCTTTTTAAGTTAATCATCTTCATATATCACCATTAACACATAAGACCATAATCAATTCCAAACATATTTTATTTAGTAAGTTATGGCATTATTATAAGTTAACCGTCAAAATCGGATTCAAGTATCAACATATAATATCACATAGCATGTATACATATTAAAGGGTCCTTCCATGTTTGTATAACCTTTCCAAGTTTAATCATACATGATATAGATTCTAAGTTAATACTTTTAATAACTTAAGACCATTTAAGGTCACGAACTCACAAAGTCTAACATGCTTGCCTTTTAAACACATAAGGTATTCATATAACTCGTGTTAGGCATGCTCATGAGTATTTATATCGCATACATATAGCTAGCATCATTATTAGTTTGAAAATATGCTTCATTTAGGCTTAACATGATTTCACGACATCTAATCACGGTAGGCATACATGTATGATACATTAGCTAGTCTAGGAGTACTATCAAACATGTCCATAAATATCGGAATCCAAATCTCAATGTAACATGTCAAGGTGCACGTTCAAAACTTATACTTTCATTAGTAAAGTTCACTAATAAGGTCAAACATGTTCATGCTACATTATGAAACCCATATACATAAGTCAACATGCCTTCCATGCATTTTCAAACCATACTAATATGCTTGCAAGGTCAGAACATCAACATAGATATAACATGTCAAAGTTTGCTTTCAAAACTTACACTTTCGTTAGGAATGTGCACTAGTGAGGTTCGCACGTTCATAGTACATTATGGAACCTATATACATAAGTTAATATGTCTCTCATGCATCTCTAAGTCATACTAACATGCCCGCAAAATCAGAATGTTAACATGACATGCATACATATCAAGTTCGTTTCCAAAATTTGAAGTTTGTTTATAAAATGTTAAGTTTATTTCAAAACTATAAGTATGCGTGCAAATCTTAGTAAAACATGCTTACATTGTCTCAATATATTCATATATATATATATATATATATATATATATATATATATATATTACTCATGCTAGCATGCTTGTTCTAAATCATCTTAACAACTAACACTTAACAGAATCAAGCAGCAAGCAAGCAACTGTTTCCAGAGACCAGCGCAGCTGCGCCGCTGCCTCAGTGTTATATCGGCTCAGCTGCGCCACGTCTGGTTTGTCTCAGAGAGTTCCCTGCTTCGGCAGGTTCCAGGCCCAACATCAGAATTATTTCATGAATTTGATTGCAATTAGCCATATGACAGTCTAAACATGTATATCAGCTAGTATAGCAACTAAGAAACAACTAACAAACATTACTTGCCCACATAATCATGAATTCCATACTCAATTCAAGAATTAGGATCTTGACAATAAACTTAAATGAAGAACAAGAAGAAGTCTTATACCTCTGTAATGCCAATTAAACTTGCTGAAATTGAAGTCTCTCTGTAACTATCCAACAACTCACAATACTCTCAACTCAACACTTAAGCGAAATTCTCAGCAAGTGAAATTTGTGAAAAGGGGAGCTACATTTATAGGAAAACCAATTTCCAGACAATGCCTTCCTCCATTGAATCAAACTAACGGGAATATGAATTGTATGAAGGTTATGGAGTGGTAGGTAATTAGTTGGTGAATCAAATCATTATTCCCACTCCCCCATTAATCACGAGCTAGAATTTGCTAAGTTTGAGGAAATAGGAATAGGATAGCCTCATGAGTGTTCACGTGTGAGGAAATGTGACTATCAATATGGGATAAGGCAAAGCAATCTCAGCATTCTAGCAACATTAATATATACAACACTTATGTTACTTTGTACATATCATATATATACCTAAGTTGTATTCATATAATACATGCTTAGGTTGTAATTTTAATGTCACAATGTAATTCACATAATGTAGTAAGTGTAATTTGCACACATATAATCCATATATATTTTATCTTACCGATATAATTTAACTGGATATTCTCACATTACATCATCTCCTTTATTAAAAATAATATTTAATAATATATTCATGATGTATTATTTTAATGTATACTCATATACATATTGTCACACAGGCATAAATCATGTAGCTTATATAGTTTAATCAATCTTAATACATGGTTTCTATATATAGTATAGTCACATAAATATTGCACTACACTATATAATATAGTTGTATCCCATATACTTTATATGTTTAATTTTTGCACACTTGCACATAACAATTAATATAATCTTATTATATTAATAACTTACTTATTTGTTTTATTATTCATAATGGCAATTAATCAATTAATAAAATATTAATTAATTCATTCCTCATAAATTAATATAATTATTAATCTCCATAATAATTAACTAACATTTATATGATTAATCATCACGTTAAATAAATATAAATCTTATTATATTTATAAACAAGTTGCTTATTATTATTCTATTATTTGCAATAATAATAATCAACACATCATAAATTAATCGTCGTTAATATTCTATTTCTCATGATAAAAAATAACAATTAATATAGATTAATTGTTCGCTTAATAATTCCTTCATTGATTAATATAATCATTATTATTTCTCATCACTGTGCTACACAAGGCATTCAACGAGCTTATCACAAACTCCATATTTTCTCAATTATTATAATTATTCAATTTAATGTAATTGAGTTAACTCATCTCATAACACTTACATATTTATATTCGAATAAATATTCATTTCCATTAATATATTCATATAATAATATTAGAAAATTCTCGGGTATTACAATATCACTGATAGCCGTCCGAGTACACGACGACTCTAAATCCAAGCCAGTAAATCTCTGGTACTCCTCCAGAGTAGGCGAAAGCTCACACTGCCCAATGTTGAATACTTGTTTCTCCGGTACCCATAAGGGTAGGACGCCATCAATAAAGCCGTCTGGAACCCTGAAATCTACAAGGGCCATCGAATGCCCCAGCATCTGGTCAACTGTCCCCCTAGCTGAAAAGGGCAGACTATCATACCATGACCGCAACGATGCCGCCACCTCTGACAGTGGCAAATGCTCTATACGGCTAACTACAGACGTCGTCATCTGTAGCACCGTATCATAAGACCGTTCAGAGGTCAAGTCAACTCGCAGCTGTCTGAATACATACACAGGATACATGCATGATGACAATAATATAAACATGATGCAGCAGATAAAGATGACAGAAATATCTACAAAAAGTTATCTACTGCATACATCATCCTTATATCCTGGTACAAAGTGAAAGGAAGAATACAGGGAAATGGGGCACCACCACCCAACTACTACAGTGGTCTATCAAAATAATGGCACAGACGCCGAATAGCCAAAATAGTGGCTGACCAAAGCTATCACAAAAAGTCGAAGACCTCGGTATCAAACCGATCGACCTGCTCCAGATCCTTTGTCTGTACAAAGCTGTTGGGATCAAGCATATCTGGGCGGTATAAGGGAGGATCTGCCCCTGTATAATTGCTACTGAATGGACCTAAAGAGGGGCCTGCTCCAAAGCTGGATGGGTCAAATGAAGATGCCTCTAATGGATCTCGGCCAAGGTGCCTATAAAAAGAAACGAGCCTGGTCCAACTCCCTGGACAGATGTGCTATCTGGTCTGCATGAGTAGGCTCTCTAATACAAGCTATCCAATCCGTCATCATCACGGACCCCGGCACCATGTCTACTATGAAATGGGTGGCACGAGTCTGAGTCCTAATAGTGCGAGGACTCCACCAACTGTAGAAGGCTGTCTGGCTGTATGGGCCCTCTGATAGATTAAAGCCTTCTATACCCTCCAAAAGGATACGGACAATGGCCAAGGATGCCAAGCAGGAGGAGCAATGGGAATGTGGATCTCCCCTGTAATGTTCTGAATGGCACGCTCTCCAAGATAGAGCTCCCAGCCTCCCTTCCATCAACATAGGGACTCTGCGGGTCGATAAGTCAAACTCTCGGCCAGTGGGGAAACCTCCATCAAATTCGACGGTCAGGTGCTCGAATATGTACGGCGTCCAGGTGATCGAGGCCGTCGTTAAAAGCTCCAACTGTAGACGGGCATGAGTGAATCCCTCAGCAACACGAACCTCCGTCAAAATGGAGTGATGCCATCTCCGCCCACGTGAATAGGTTTCCAGACCTAATGCTGAAAAGGGTTGTAGGCAAGGAAGCCTCTCAAATGCCCAAAGCTATCCATGCAAATATCAAAAGTCCTCAGTGACCAAGACTGCCAAAAATAAGTGCAAAAATCAAAAACGTATAGAAAGATGTACTCACCAGTAAAAACTGATGGAATCCTAACCAAGCCTCCGTCACACCCTCTGAAAGCAGGCGCATGCCCCGGAGAAAATAGGCAAAGGTATAAGAGCCATAATTAAAGTCACTGAGGTGCTCTACATGCTGAGTGGCTCTGATCAAAGCAAAGGACACCGTCGATGAGTTATCCGCCACAAAATAACCCCTGATGATCAACAAAAACAATCGCCTAAGAATGTGATCTCTAGCCCTCCGATCATCAGGCGGAGGCAACTGCAAAGTCCAGTCCTGGGCGTCTATACTCAGGGGACCAGATCGGACTGCCCTACCCTTGAATGCCGACTCAGGGACTCCCAACAGGGAGCTAACTGCGGTGGGCAAAATGTCAGAGACGACAGGCACTGTCTCGCCCTCAAACTCAATGCCAGTGATAAATCTCTAGTCCATAGGAGTCATCATCACCTCGCAATCAAGAAGATGAAGGGACTAAGTCTGGTGGAACCAGCGCTCAAACAAAGCCCTCATATACCCCCAAGGGCAACGACAGGGCAGGATCGAGAAGAAGTCCTGAAATCCCCAGCCATCTATAATCTCCCTGTAATCCTCGTGTAGAGTCTGATAGAGGAAGTGCACACTGAACCAGTTCCCTCGTGGCTGTGTCAAGCCAGGAACCTGCATCAAAAATTAACCCATGTCAAAAACATGTGCCCCAAGAATGGCCAGAAGATGGGAAAAGAATCCAGAGGGAAAAAAGACTTCAAGTCACCTCGTTGGCCTGAAGATATCTCAAAGGGTGGCGACTCAAGTCGCCCAACAACTCTTGTGTCTGCACAGCAATGCTCGGGACTTCCACATGTGGAACCTGAGCTAGAACAGGAGCAACAAAAGCAGCCTCCTCTTCATCAATGTCAATGGGCTGCTCGTCCTGTGCTGGACATATCCTGCTCTCTACCAATCTGCAAGGCATCCTAGCTGGATGGGCCTGTGGGACGGCAAAAGCCCTCCTCCGTCTAATGCCTGATGAAACCCCGGTAGAGCTACCGGGTCTATCACGATCCATCGCATACACCAGTACTCGAAATCACCTCAGACAGGGTGTGGTAAGCCTAAAACTTGTGGCTTATTAATCAATCAATCCAACATACATGTGTTCTAAAACCTGCATTGGGTTAATAAAAAACTCCCCATATAGTCAAAAAGTCATGCTTTTCAAGAGCTAAGATTTTGGAAAATTTTTGCCAGAGTCTCCTTTATAAAATGGACTGTCCACATGCACACAGGCATGTCTGGGTGGCCATTTAGTAGCACACCTACCCAAAAAACAAAAAACAGTTCATATATACCCAAAAAATTCAAAAACCAGCCTCACATTGTCTCCAAAATATCATAGGCATTTTTAGTTGAAAGTCCAGGCTCACTAGGCCTCAAAAAGGATGACTAAACTGATCAAAAAGTGGAAAAATTGACTGTCTCAGAACCTGAATTTTCTTACATCCAAACGTGCATTACAGTAAGATATGCATACATATGTAGACAGAAAATTTTTCACAGGTCATATAGACATACATTTTTCATACATTGCATTTAAAAGCACCCTAGGTGGTTCGCATGCTTTTAACAGTGAAAAACTATGAAAAAAGGATGGAAAACGTTACCTGTGCCTTGCAGAACGTGTAAGAACTGACGGATTCAGAATCTGACTGCCAGAACTCCGTAGATCTAAAAAAGAAGATCGAAAATCCTTTCGCTACTCAAATGGGAAACTTGCAAAATGAAAATTCCGCAGCACATTAAGTAGCCTAGGTAGCCGCACCTCTACCCGCGGCTTCCACGCCTCCACCTGCGGCAGCCCAGGTGGGTTCCACCTACCACGAGCCCGATTCGGTTTGAGTCAAAACAGAGTTTAAACTGGCCGCCGAATCAAATCTGAAGAGAAATCGCTACGCGATTGAGTGGTTTGTCCTGAAATTATGCGTTCAAGCAGTGCAATCCTGACAAAAAGGGAAACTCCACAGAGACCCTTGACATTCAGCCCGGAGCCATGTTCGGGAGTCAACAAATCAAACTACAAAAAATCTGCATAAAAATTGTACAAAACGGCCGAAAACTGCCATTTTTGAAGAATCGGGTATTGACCGGTGACAAATTAGTCGTTGGTGCCAGTCCAGCGAAGCATCGGGTACTGATCGGTGACAACTCAGCCATTAGTTCCAGTCCATTGAAGCATCGGGTACTGACCAGTGACAACCCAGCCGTTGGTTCCAGTCCAGCGAAGCATCAGGTACTGACCGATGATAACTCAGCCGTTGGTTCCAGTCCAGCGAAGCATCGGGTACGGACCGGTGACAACTCAGCCGTTGATTCTAGTCCAGCGAAGCATCGGGTACTGACGGGTGACAACTCAGTCATTGGTTCCAGTCCAGCGAAGCATCGGGTACTGACCGGTGATAACTCAGCCGTTGGTTCCAGTCCAGCGAAGCATCGGGTACCGACCAGTGACAACTCAGCCGTTAGTTCAAGTCCAGCAAAGCATCGGGTACTAACCGATGACAACTCAGCCGTTGGTGCAACCCCAGCGAAGTTCGGTTGCCGACCGAAGTCAATTTTAACATTCAGACTAGTCCCATGAGATGTCGGGAAACGATCTACGATTGAGAGTCATATAATAATCCATCTTCACAAAGGACAGATGATGGAATCTATTATACACATCCTCAAAGAAGATCATTGAGGTAGTATCAATCCTGGCCACTTCCTCAATACCTACAAAGCTATCGCAGAAGACGTCTTCCCCAGCAGATCAAGATGGGAAAATTTATGATAACTCACCCCCTCAGAATCTACGAAGCAATTGCAGAGGACGTCATCCCCAACAGGTTAAGACTGGAAAATCTGCGATAAATCATCTTCAACAAACTCATCAGAGTCAAACAAATTATCGTGAATGAGGTCATCCACCGCCGAGAATGACAAAACTGGCTCGCGATAACTTCCTAATACCATCAATGGCTATACCGGATAGCGTCATCCCCAGCAAAGTGATAACGCACACAGCCAAAAGTAGCCCAATTATACTCCAAGACTCCCAGCTTCAAAATGGCTCTGGCACTTTCTATTTCTAGTGTTTACTACTCTTTATCCTGTCCATTCCACCATGTTATATGGACATGATAAAGAGGGGCATCTGTAGACACACGAAATTTTCCTTTGCCCCAATACTAACCCGGTAAAAGGGCAAAATCGTTAATCAATCCAACCACCAACGTCAATCCTTCAACCTAAATCTTATTCCCCATATCGGTAATCAAGTTTTAACAGTCAATCGAACCATCAATCAAGTTTCGACAGTCAATCGGACCATTAATCAAGTTTCGACAGTTAATCGGACCATCAATCAAGTTCTGACAGTCAATCGAACCATAATCTAGCTCCGACAGTTAATCGAACCATCAATCAAGTTCCAACAGTCAATAGGACCATCAATCAAGTTTCGACAGTCAATCGGACCATCAATCAAGCTCCGACAGTCAATCGGACCATCAATCAAGCTCCGACAGTCAATCGGACCATCAATCAAGCTCTGACAGTCAATCGGACCATCAATTAAGTTCCATCGGTCCATCGGATCATCAAGCTCAACCTCGGTCTCAACCCAGGAAGTTAAAATCAACCCTGGTCTCAACCCAGGAAGTCAATTCAACCCCGACAGTAACCCGGGAGGTACCAATCAACCCCGACCTCAATATCAGGCCGTAAACTCAACCTTAGTCTCAATCCGAGAAATTAAGGCAACCTCAACATCAACTGAGGACATGTTAAGCCATCTTCGGTCTCAATCTGGGAAACACAGTTCATCCCCGACAGCAACCCGGGAAGTCAAACTCAACCCCGGTCTCAACCGGGGAAGTGCAGGTCATCCCAGGTCTCAACCCGGGACATCAGGTCAACTTCAGACATCAACCTGAAGCATCACAACAACTCCAAAGCAAAACCTAGAATGACCATGTCAGCCTCAGAGATAACCTTAAGGTCAAAAGACTCGACTGGGATCCAAGTCTTGGAATCAACTCTCGGAAGTCAACCAGCGACCATGACGACACTACAGGCATCCCCGAGAGGGGTACAATAGTCATTTCATCAACTCTAAACTGACTTGGTCAAACTCAAGCCAAATCAATGCCGCCAAAGTTAGAATGAACCCTAACGACGATCCCGAGTGGCAACTACGCAAGACAGCTCAATGGATAAATTGCGGGGAATCAAAGACCTGGTTATGAACCCGTCTTCCTAGACCCGAAAAATGTTTTTCCCATGTCATTGTGACACTCTCGGCCAGAGATTTCCAAAAAGGTATGGCACGCCTTAAACGGACGCTCCGATCAAAAGTTAGAAAGTTTCCGACCGGACATCTCATTGCTCAGTGTACGTACTTCGAGACAACCAACCCGGACATGTGGGCCCCACCTAGGGGAGTCTTGGCTCTACATGTGGCTGCCGCAGGTAGAGTGGAGGCTCCCTGGCCTATAAATAAATGTGCCCCCCCCCCCCCCGTTCATTTAAAATAATTCAGAAATGCAGTGAAGCCCTGCCAGTTTGATTTTCTGACCTTTACACCTCTTCCAAACCCAAATATTTTCACTCCAACATGTAGATATACCCATATACTACAACATATCAAAAAACCACTGGTAGATTTGGACGTTTAAAGCCTACGATTTGGCAAAAAGCCCTTAGTGCAGCTCATTGTAAGTATTTTTACGATCAGCAAGTCAATACTACTACTTTGCACTGCTTTACACTTGCACACAAAGTTTCATCTTCTAAATATGCCCGAAACTTAGTTCTGTGGCCGTTTTTGTCAAAAATTAATACATTTTTGTACATAAACTCCGTTTTCAACATTTCTACAACTCGGATTAACGATCCGTCAGCTCCAGTAGCTTCAATGCACTAGCACGCACATTCTGGCAACTTCGCCGGATTGGGTTATCTTCCCAGTCTAGGTTTGGCCCTCTTTTATATATATTTAACTGCAAATGTACTAACATTTCAATTCTGTCAAGCCCGGATGTCAAATCCGAGGTAGTTTATCGCTTTTATATATATTTACGCATATATAATCGACATTCACCATCATTGGTACTCATATCAGTCCTGGTTGACTACATTTTTGTTAGTATATATATATATATATATATATATATATATATATTTATATATTTTTAATCGGCTTAGACTATTTCGTGATTATTTTACTATTTTTGCACACTTTCCCATACTGGGTGCTCTCCCAGTCAGTGGGTGACTATTTTTTTGTCAATTTCAATTCCAATACGGGCACATGCGTGAAAACCCATCGCCCTTTTTACTGTTTATATATATATATATATATATATATATATATATATATATATATATATATATATATATATTTATCACGGCCTGGATTATTTCGTGGCTATTTACAGTTTTTATATATATATTTCAATTCTAGTCCGGGCTTGCGAGTGAAAACCCATCACCCTTTACAGCTTTTATATATATTTAACTATATATATTGCTTTATTTAATTTATTCAACTGCTGCATTTAACATTCATTTGTATATGAATCTGCATTGACATATCTGCGGACGGACTAGATTTATCCAAATCTCACCAATTCTAGCTTTTAACGGTTCAAACAGGTCCCGATAGAACCTGGAAAACTATAATGGCTGAGATTTCTTTAAATCTAGTTATTCTTATAGTTTCAGCTTCAAAAGCAACCTCGCGTCCCTTAGATTGCTATCTAGTGGGAACGAGACGCTTCTACCGTGTGGACCGAGATTTGCTAAATGAATCCCTGTTCTGGCTATCTTGGGATATTTATCTACTTCTCTATAAATTCGAACTGTGCAGGTTTTCTAGCTATTCGTATGTGAGCCTAGGAATCGTGGGATTCATGATCAAACTGATTAGAATCTGATTCCCACGATGGACAAACTCTGATTTATAAATGTACCCTGCAAGTTTTTTTCTGTAAAATGTACATGCACAGACCTTAAAACGGTTATCCAGATTTAAGGTCTCAACATAGTAAAAATATGGATTGTCGTGTCAGCATCCCTTCGATGGTTTTCATACCCATGAGGAGACCAACCCTTTATATTTCTGTGGTCGAGGATGCTTCGCAGCCCGACAAATCACCATTTACATGTAGCCTTAAGGCTATAAAGATAAAATTGAGAGTAGCGATATGCTTTAATTCCTATGTCAGCGTAAGGGTTCGATAAAACCAGCTTTCAAAACATCACTGTCAATTCAATTCAAAAGCTTTTGCAAATCAAATTAAATGATGCTTTTAGCAAAACAAATCAAAGATTGATTTTCAAATCAAATCAAACCTTTCATATATAGGCTCAACGAAGCCTGTCAAAGCTTTCAATCAATCCAAAGGCCCAATTTTCAAACAGCATTCACTTACTTATTCTAGTTTTAATGGAAATATTGAAAAGATTGTGGTACCGTGTTTACACGGGAGTCGTGGGGTGCCTAACATCTTCCCCACACTTAACCAAGCCCCCGAACTCAAAACTCCAATTTCAAAGATCAAGTTTCGACAGTGTCTAGCAAATTGGGCCTCTTTTTAAATCAAATTCGGTTGAGTTGGTACAACCATTTTCAGAACTACCAACTGGCAACTCTATTTAAATCAAATCGTCGACATATATACATGTTGGCCTCTTTCCTAAAAACCATTCAAAACCTTTTTTGCAATAAAAAGAATAAGGGTAGAGATAACTTAGGAAGATCGATTTGAGGAAAATCGAGTTATAAACCGACCCGTGATATTCCTTAAATTTTCCAACGTCGATATTATGTATGTATCTATATGCATATATATGATTCATATAGTTGTCTAAGTGATTAAATTCACGTACATACAATGAACATGAAGAAATTATGTTCATAATAATTTATAGTGAACTTATTTTGAAAATAGTCTTTAAATTATAGAAATTGGTGGTTGATTATGATTTGTTATGAAAATTGATCATGGAGTATGATAGTATGTTGAAAAATAAAGTTAATACAATTTGATTACATAATTTGGTTTAAAAAGAATCTCACGGTATCAATTTTCGTCAAGAATGCTTAACAATGGTGTTTTCTTTAAAATCATGTAAATTTATATTTTGATTATGTGTTGTAGAGTTTATGTATGTTAAATTCATGTTAGGAGTCTAAGATTTTATTTTTATAAAGTTTCATGTGCATTATGTTGGTAAAAATCGTACTTTGGTGCGAAGAAATAAGCCAAATTGGCTTATTTCTCTGCACGATCGCGAGCTGGGGGAACCCATCCGCATGGAGCCCCGCCCCAGCGGGGAATATGCCTAGGGAACCCCGCCCCAGCTGGGTTAGTGGCTGTCCAGAAAAAATTATATGCTTCGTATAGTTTTTGTGCTGTGTTTGTTTAGCTAACTTAAAATGATGACATGTTAAGTGTATTGGACAATGAGATAACATATTTTTAATATGATTTGAAGTCTCATATTGATATATTATATGTGTACATGGAAATTATTATCATAGAGTACGATAGAATAGTTAAAGTGCTATACGTGTATGAGGTGCATGATTGTGAGTTTAGACTCATGTATGTGTAAAATTAGCAACTTAAGTTGTAAACCATATTGCTAAGTTGAACTTGAGTAAGTAGTTCAACGTTTAAACGTCATGGTTAGGAATTAATTGGTATTATGAATGTAATATACTATGTAGGGTAATTGTGGAAGTGATTGTATATTGTAAAGTGTAGCTTGCGCTTGAGGCAAGTTTCTTATCCCTAAAAACTTGTTATTTATATTTTGCAAGTTCTCTAACCTTACTCTTTATATTATGCAAGTTTGTTTCCAATTCTTAACTTGTTAATTCTTGTATAAGTTATTTTGTATTCAAATGTTCATAATGAACAAGTATGGAAGTTATTATTGAAGTAATGCGATCTTGACTTATTTGTTCAAGCAAGATCTACTTAATCTTTCAAATGTTATAAGCTATTTCTAAAGCATGCCTAGTTATTGTGAAATCTATTGTTATGACTTATATTTGGTTCATAATTCTTATATTATCGAACTGTTAAGTTATTGTGAGTCGATTCAACTACTCCTTAGTTGATAATAGTTGAAAACTCTAAATTTCCTTTTAGCTATCCAAACCAAACTTCTTTGGTGCGGACTTGTATCAAATACTGAGATGAACAACCCTATTTATTAGGGGAGGTGACTATATGAAAGCGTTAAATATTTGTGCACAATACATGGTACGAAGGGCTGATCCCCCTAAGTACGAATTGGGAATCCATAGTTTAAATGACTGTTAAAGGTTTTAAACGAAAATGTTTATAACCTAGGATTTAGTTCAAGGTCTTATGACCCTCAGATAATTTTAATATTCAAAATTCTAAATATTGATGAACGAATTATTATTCAATTCTTTATTGTTGATGAAAGTAAAGTTATTCAAATCTTTTGAAGATATTCAGTTATGTAATATTATTATTGTATTTCAAGTGAGCTTTTGTTTGCTTACTCTTGCATATTTAATAATCCCTTGCAGTTAAAGCCGAGAACGTTGACGTACCTTCAATTAGTAAAGGAAAATGCAAGATAAACAAGTGAAGACTTGTTGTCTCTGATTTTGATTGTAATAAGACTTCGTTTATGATATTTTAATTTTGCATTATTGTTTATGTTAAGGTTAGATAAACCCTGAGATATTTTTGGATTAAGGTTGTAATCCTTTTTATAAAGAAGATTTTATTTAATGATGACGTTGTAATTTATTTTGTATTCCTTATTATTGGGTAGATATATGTTTTATTTAGACAATGAGCACCAAATTCCGTGGAATCGAAGTACCCGAATTTGGGGGTGTAATTTCTTGTATACCAATTCTGGGGACAGAATCTTTTTAAACGGGGAAGAATGTAACAGATGAGATTTTTTTTTATGTGTGATTCTGGGGATAGAATCCTTTTAAGGAGGAAAGATTGTAACGAATGAGAATTTTATATATTAAATTTTAATATTTATTGAATTAAATAAATATTTTAATTGATTTATTTATTGAGTTAAATAAATAAATTATGTGATTGTTGTGGAGTAATTTAATTAAGTGTAATATATTGATTAAATGAATATTTAATATTTTATTTAATTGATGTGTGATGATTTTATGGTATAGTTCTAATTTGATTGAGATAATTAAATTAGATGAATTCTATGTGATAATCGTTACATAAAATTATAATTAGTGAGTAATTATAATTGTTATGTGGTAATTTTTACGTGGTTAATTGATGTTAGCTTTTATTTAATTAAATTAGAATGTTAAGATTTAATTAATTAAAGTGTAGCATTAAAAATATGTGCTAAAGGATTTATTAAAAGAATAAAACTGTTTTTAAATCCGTTTTGCCAAACGAGGCCTTTGCACCTCTTTTAACTCTGTTTTGCCAAACAGAGCCTTAGTTACTAAAACATGTTTTTAAAATAAAGCTGTTTTGGCCAAACAAGCCTTAGGGCTTTTTTAATTTCAAATATTGTAACGTATGAATTAATTGCAATTATTATAATTATTATAGGGTCATTCTGTTTTATAAGTTATATATTTTATATTTATGTCTTATACATATAATATATATAAGTTATATGTATATACATTAGTTTAGAAAACAAGAGTTTGTCAGTTAAAACAAGAAGAACAAAACAGAGAAAGAAAAGAAAGAAGAAGAGAGAAGAAGAAGAGAAAGAAAGGGAAAGCTTGATAATCAAAGCAACAATCAACTTCATCTTCTTCCTATCCCTAAGCTAAATGGTATAATTCTAAACTATAGTTTTAGAAGTTCTATTCTCGTGTTCTTCGTACCATAGTTCTCTATAAAAATATATTTTCATGAAATTACTTGGTTATAATTTATATATGTTATGTATATATCTATATGCCTATATATGATTCATATACTTGTCTAAGTGATTAAATTCACGTATATACGATGAACATAAAGAAATCATGTTCATAATAATTTATAGTGAACTTATTTTGAAAATAGTATTTAAATTATCAAAATTGGTGGTTGATTATGCTTTGTTATGAAAATTGATCATGGAGTATGATAGTATGTTGAAAAATAAAGTTAATACAATTTGAATTACATGATTTGATTTAAAAACAAACTCACAGTATCAATTTTTGTCAAGAACGCTTAACAATAATGCTTTCTTCAAAATCATGTAAATTTGTGTTTTGATTATGTGTTGTAGAGTTTATGTATGTTAAAATCATGTTAGGAGTCTAATATTTTGTTTTCATAAAGTTTTATGTGCATTATGTTGGTAAAAATCAGACTTTAATGCGAAGAAATAAGGCAAATTGGCTTATTTCTCTGCACGATCGCGAACTGGGGGAACCCATCAGCATGGGGCCCCGCCCCAGCGGGGATTACGCCTAGGGAACCCCGCCCCAGCGTGGTTAATGGCTGTCTGGGAAAAAATTTATGCTTCGTTTAGCTTTTGTGCAGTGTTTGTTTAGCTAACTTAAAGTGATGACATGTTAAGTGTATTGGACAATGAGATAACATATTTTTAATATGATTTGAAGTCTCATATTGATATATTATATGTGTACGTGGAAATTATTGTCATAGAATACGATATAATAGTTAAAGTGCTATACGTGTATGAGGTGCATGATTGTGAGTTTAGACTCGCGTATGTGTATAATTAGCAACTTAAGTTGTAAACCATGTTGCTAAGTTGAACTTGAGTAAGTAGTCCAAAGTTTAATTGTCATGGTTAGGAATTAATTTGTATTATGAACGTAAAGTACTATGTAGGGTAATTGTGGAAGTGATTGTATATTGTAAAGTGTAGCTTGCGCTAGAGGTAAGTTTCCTATCCCTAAAAACTTGTTATTTATATTGTGCAAGTTCTCTAACCCTTACTCTTTATATTATGCAAGTTTGTTTCTGATTCTTAACTTGTTAATTCTTGTACAAGTTATTTTGTATTCAAATGTTCATAATGAACAAGCATGGAAGTTATTATTGAAGTAATGCGATCTTGACTTATTTATTCAAGCAAGATCTACTTAATCTTTCAAATGCTTTAAGTTATTTCTAAAGCATGCCTAGTTATTGTGAAGTCTATTGTTATGACTTATATTTGGTTCATAATTTATATATTATCGAACTGTTAAGTTATTGTGAGTCGATTCAACTACTCCTTAGTTGATGATAGTTGCAAACTCCAAATTTTCTTTTAGCTATCCAAACCAAATTTTTTTTGGTGCGGACTTGTATCAAATACTGAGATGAACAACCCTATTTATTAGGGGAGGTTACTATGCAAAAGCATTAAATGTTTGTGCACAATACATGGTACGAAGGGCTGATCCCCCTAAGTACGAATTGAAAGTCCATAGTCTAAATGACTATTAAAGATTTTAATTAAAAATGTTTATAACCTAGGACATGGTTCAAGGTCTTATAACCCTCAGTTGATTTCAATATTCGAAATTCTAAATATTGATGAAAGAATTATTATTCAATTCTTTATTGTTGATGAAAGTAAAGTTATTCAAATCTTTTGAAGTTATTCAGTTATGTCATATTATTGTTGTATTCCAAGTGAGCTTTTGTTTGCTTACTCTTGCATATTTAATAATCCCTAGTTGTTGTTAAAGCCGAGAACGTTGACGTACCGTCAATAAGTAAAGGAAAAGGCAAAATGAACAAGTAAAGACTTGTTGTCTCTAATTTTGATTGTAATAAGATTTCATTTATGATATTTTATTTCCGCATTATTGTTTATGTTAAGGTTAGATAAACCTTGGGATATTTTTGGATTAAGGTTGTAATCCTTTTTATAAGGAAGATTTTATTTAATGATGAGGTTGTAATTTATTTTGCATTCCTTATTATTGGGTAGATGTATGTTTTATTTAGATAATGAGCACCAAATTCCGTGAAATCGAAGTACCCGGATTTGGGGGTGTAATTTCTTGTATACCGATTCTGAGGACAGAATCTTTTTAAGCGGGGAAGAATGTAACAGATGAGATTTTTTTTATGTGTGATTCTGGGGACAGAATCCTTTTAAGGAGGGAAGATTGTAACGAATGAAAATTTTATATATTAAATTTTAATATTTATTGAATTAAATAAATATTTTAATTGATTTATTTATTGAGTTAAATAAATAACTTATGTGATTGTTGTGGAGTAATTTAATTAAGTGTAATATATTGATTAAATGAATATTTAATATTTAATTTAACTGATGTGTGATGATTTTATGGTACAGTTCTAATTTGATTGAGATAATTAAATTAGATGAAGTCTATATGATAATTGTTACATGAAATTATAATTAGCGAGTAATTATAATTGTTATGTGACAATTTTTATGTGGTTAATTTATGTTAGCTTTTATTTAATTAAATTAGAATGTTAAGATTTAATTAATTAAAGTGTAACATTAAAAATATGTGCTAAAGGATTTATTAAAAGAATAAATCTATTTTTAAATTCGTTTTGTCAAACGAGGCTCTTGCACCTCTTTTAACTCTGTTTTCCCAAACAGGGCCTTAGTTACTAAAACCTGTTTTTAAAACAAAGCTGTTTTGGCCAAACAAGCCTTAGGGCTTTTTAAATTTCAAATATTGTAACCTATTAATTAATTGCAATTATTATAATTATTATAGGGTCATTATGTTTTATAAGTTATATATTTTATATTTAAATCTTATACATATAATATATGTAAGTTATATGTATATACGTTAGTTTAGAAAAACAAGAGTTAGTCAGTTAGAACAAGAAGAAAAAAATAGAGAAAGCAAAGAGAGAAAAGAGAGAAGAAGAAGAGAAAGAGAAAGAGAAAGAAAGGGAAAGCTTGAGAATCAAAGCAACAATCAACTTCATCTTCTTCCTATCACTAAGCCAAAGGTTATAATTCTAAACTATAGTTTTAGAAGTTTTATTCTCGTGTTCTTCGTACCATAGTTCTCTGTAAAATATATTTTCATGAAATTACTTAGTTATGATTTATATATGTTATGTATGTATCTATAGGCTTATATATGATTCATATAGTTGTCTAAGTGATTAAATTCACGTACATACGATGAATGTGACGCCCCTAGAATAGGTCAAATCAATCCAACCCATTTCGAGTCGCCAAATACATGGTACAGAATCCCAAATACAATCTTTTATATCGAAAGGTCGTGACCAGTACGACCATACAAGCTATGAGCTTTAATACATATCGTATGCAATACGAAATATAAACGCTCAAATTCCGTCCTCATTTATTACAATTATTATCAAACTATTTTACAAAAATAGTGAGGACTTCTACTGCTCTAACTCTGCCTATCACTCTATTCTCCGATTAGTCCCTGCAACATTCTCATTTCTTGAAGAGGACAATAGAATAAAAGGTGAGCTCAACTAGCCTAGTAAAGAATATTATGACTAAGATAATGAAAAATAAATTATCGTTAGTCTTCAACAAATCAGATAGAATATGACGGACAACAAGTTTTAGATCAACAACTACAGCGGAAATAACAATTTATCAGAAGAATTAAGTAGAAAATGATGTCTACTATCTTCTATGATTTAAAAGTCCATCATCAATATTTTATCCCTGTCAATCAATATATATCTCAAATCAAATATTCATCTTTGCACTACGGGCCAAAGATATTCATTTGTATCACCAGTGGTCATGTTCATCTCAACACATGTCCATCTTTGCACTACAGGCCAAAGATATTCATCAGATAATCATTCATCTTTGCATTACAGGCTAAAGATATTCATCAAATAATCATTCATCTTTGCACTGCAGGCCAAAGATGTTCATCAAGTAATAATTCATCTTTGCACTACAGGCCAAAGATATTCAATTATATCATCATTTAGGACTGAGGATGATGAAAAACAAAATAAATAACGAATCCAATGAGATAAAGGACAAAAATTAGATATTCGTAAATCAGTCTATCCAAGTTCAAAAATACTTCATAATAATCATTTGTGGAGCAAAATTCAAGAATGAAGTTTAAAACATGGTTCCAATCAAAGATAGGAACCATAACAGACAACTTGGACAAAGAAAAGAAAATTTAATTTTTCTGTGAATAGTACCGTATTCGTGAATAGTGCTGTATACGCGAATAGTGCTATATACGTGAATAGTAACCCTGACATGAAAAGTTAGAAATTTTATAAGAAAAATCATACTTCGTGAATAGTACTCATGAATAGTACCATATTCGTGAATAATGTCGTATACGTGAATAGTGCTGTATACGTGAATAGTAACTCCGACATGAAAAAATAAAAATTTCATAATAAAATTCATACCAATATTTTGGTGAAATGATATTGAAGAAAATAACATCATTTACTTGAAAAATAACATCCCTTACCTCAAAAGAAAAGTACTTCGGACTGAAATATCAGATATAATGCTGAAGGAAACTTGCACTACTTATCAACTCTCAAAATATCTAAATACTCACAAAAATACGCTCGATATTATAGAGAGAGAAACTTCTGATTCTGGTGTGATTTTTAATTCTAACTTAAGCACCTTATTTATAGAAAAATGCTTAGAACGCCAAAACAGAAAATTTAATAAAATATTTTTAAATTTAATTTTTTTTTTCTTACGCACACCACATCACAATCTCAGCACTCCACAAGTGGGTCAAACCCACAAAAAACATTTTTCTTAAAAAAAATATTTATAACCCCAAAAATTAATTCAGACCCAATATTCCGGAACTTTATTAATTCATAATAAATAGCACTTTATCAGAAAAATACAAATTTTATGTTCGTTCTATATAAAATTTAATTCTCTACAACTTTGTAAAAGAAAGTTTTTCTAAATTTCGAACGAAAAATGACCCGAATTTACATACGGATGATTTTTCCATTTCCTTTTTTTTTTCTCTCTCTTTATTTCCTCTTTTCTTCCTCTCTTTTCTTTTCTATCTTCCTTTCCTTTCCCCCCACCAATTCCCACTAACTCTCTCTCCTCCCTTTTTTCTTCTCTCACCCCCACCACTTCTTCCACACACACACACAAAAATACGTACATATATATATATATATATATATATATATATATTAAAATATTTACAATTCTAATTTCATTTTCTCTCTTCCACCTCATTTTATTCATATACCATGAATTTATTGTAAAAATATTCTCATTTAAATTATAAAATTATATTATTATATTATCACATTATAGACTTATAATGTAATATTAATAATATATTTGAATGAATTATTTTATCAGAAAAAATAAAATATCAATTTTTAACAATTGTCTCATTTGTTAAAAATTCCTCCATTTATATCCACATTGAATAAATATTTTCTTATCATTTTTATCAATAATTAATTATTATTCACAAATAATATTACAGAATCACAATAATGACAACCAGGTCGTTCCTAGAAAAGAGGGGATTTTCCGATAAGAATTTATCCTTACGGGTGCGCAATTAGGTGACCAAACCCCTTTCCTAGACAGAACTTCCTTAGATAATGCCAATAATGTTATCTAATAATATTATTCAAATAGTATGAATTATTGATTTGATAAAGTAAAATACTGTGCAGTGATAATTATTGAAACAACAATAATATAAAATATTATGCAATACCGTGTGCTACTGTGCAACAACGCGTATTACTTTATTTTAACCACCGGGTATTTCAACAGTTTAACAGTAACAGTTTTGCCGTTATTTTTAGAAAACTTATTCTTATCGTTTTCTTCATCCGACAGTTTTCCGTTATGGGCCCCACAAATGGCTGCGCCGTCGTACGAATATTCACCGATAACAAGAATATTCCACGACCGTACGAATATTCCCTGACAACAAGAATATTCCACGACCAAACGAATATTTCCCGACAACAATGAATAGTTTATAACCACTTGCTTATTTTGAAATAATTGCAAGTATTACCCCTAACTTACCACATCATTCAAAACAACCCCTTACTATTCCAAAATAATATTTAGAGGAAATTCAATTTTATTCATAAAAAGTTGGGGTCTTACAACCTCCCCTCCTTATGAAATTTCATCCTCGAAATTGACATGCGTACTTGTTATGTCAAAAAGGTGAGGATACCTCACTTTCATATCCGATTCTAACTCCCAGGTCATTTTCTCGATTCCAACTGTGACTCTCATGGTGCTTCAACTATAGCACCTCACAATGGTACCTATCAGTTTTCCATCGCACAAAACGGCGTCCCTTACGGAGAGTCTGGCTTTGGTGCATCCCACACAGGAAGTCATCAGTGAGAGGCTCGGGGCTCTTCACACCTTATGGCTCTTGATGCTCCACCTTGACACGTTTACACGTTAAACATCTCGAGATAAACTCCGCAATCTCTCTCTTCATATTGCTCCACCAAAATATATGTCAAAGATCACGATACATTTTGGTACTATTGCGAACGGTGTGTTGTGTGCTTCCATCATGATTTTATACTTCAAATCAGAGTCGTTAGAACACAAAGTCTGGAGTTGACTCAAAATATTCCTTCTTCATCAATTCTCGCCTCTGGAATAGCACCTTTTTGCACCTCCTTCCTCATCTTCATCAGCTCCGGGTCTGTAGCTTGAGCAGCTTTAACTTTATCAATTAAAGCTGATTCTGCGCGTATACTTGACATCATCACGTGGGTCTCCAGAGTCTTTAACTCTATCTCCATTCTTTGTACGTCATACAAAATAGGCTTTTGTGTTGACAGCATCGCACTCGTTCCCGCATACGATCTTCTACTCAACTCGTCAGCTACCACGTTCGCTATTCGTAATTTTCAATAGCTCCAACCAACGTTGTTGTAGCATATTGAGTTCGTTCTAAGTAAAGAAATATTTAAGACTTTTGGAGTATATTAAGATGTCATCAACAATGACAACCACGAAATGATCCAAATATTTCTCAAATATTCGGTTCATCATGTCCATGAGCGTAGCATGGACATTGGTCAATTCGAAAGATATAACTTGAAATTTGTAATACGCGTATCGAGTTCTAAAGGCAGTCTTTGGAATGCCATCAGTTCTAATCTTTAACTGATGATATCCAGAACGAAGATCGATCTTTGAGAAGAATTGCGCACCTTACAACTGGTCGAACTGGTCATCAACGCGAGATAACGGATACCTATTCTTGATTGTGACATGGTTCAACTCCTGATAGTCAATACAACATTGCATTCTACTATTTTTCTTCTTTACGAATAAAACAAAAACACCCTAAGGCGATGAACTAGAACGTATAAAGTCGATGTCTAACAACTCCTGTAGTTGGGCCTTTAACTCCTGAATTTCAATAGGAGCCATTCGATATGGGGTTTTAGAAATGGGTTTTGTACCGGGTTCAAGGTCAATAAAGAATTCAACTTCATGTTCCGGCTCTAGACCGGGAAGTTCTTCGGGAAATACATCAGGAAACTCATTAACAACAGAAATATTATTCAAATCTGACGTATTCTGGTTTAAATCAATGACATCGGCTAAGAAAGCTTGACATCCGTTTTTCAATAAACGAATAGCTTTATGACTTGAAATGACAATGATTGATTTTAGTGGTTTGGTTGTTTGAATTCGCACAACAGGTTGGTTAGGAATATGAAAGCTAACAATCTTACGAAAATAATCAATTCTAGCATGATGAGTGGTTAACCAATCAATTCTAAAAATCACATCAAATGCAAGTATTTTCAAGAAACAAGATCAACAGGTAATGTGAGGGTGCCAATTTGAATCAAGCAAGATTTGTAAACTGTGGATGTAACGAATGTTTCACCCAACGGAGTTTCAATAAATAAGGTAAAGTTTAATTTTTCAGATGTCAAGTTCAATTGTTGAGCACAAGCAGGTGAAATAAAAGAATGGGTAGCACTGGTATCTAATAAGGTATAGACTTCGCAAGAATTTATGATTAACTAACCCGTGATAACCTCGTTCGGGTTTCTCGTGTTTTGGGCAGTCATGAAAAAGGCTCTTCCAGGAACCGCCGACTTTGACTTATCCGGGACAGCCTTTGGAGTCACCATCCCCGCTGGACTTAACTTTGCTATAACTCACATTCCACCCTCAACTATTTCGTCGCACTCCTGATCCATGATTTGAATCATTACTCTTCGATCCATATCGAATTGGGGTTGACCGCTCTGCACAGGGTAATTCCAAACTCGGTGTTGAATTCTCCCAATTGATGTCCAAAAATTAAAATCCATATCATCTATTTTGCCCTTATTGGATCGGGCGTCTTTTTCTAAAATATCAATGCGTCGTGCGGCTTTTACCCATGCATCCTCCATTCTCATTCGTTCAGTTATTTTTTCTTTCATCAGAATTTTGATAATAGCATTCTCAGCTTCCAGCTCTAATATCATATCCTCTGCCAGAGAGAGCTTCTGTTCAAGCCTCGTAAATAGAGTAGCAAAATCTTGAATTATTGTATCCCTTTGTTCCACGGCCGCCTGCCGTTCTTCACCCTGCTCTTCTAACTCATGAATACGATTTTGCAGTTCTTCATTTCGATCATAAAATTCTCCTAATAAATTCTCCTCAAGTTCTTCTTCTTCCTCACTCTCAGCTGCTACCTCTGCGACTAGCTCAGGTGCAACTATTAATTCTTCAATCACTACATAGATAACTACCGCTAAAAGTAAAACTACGAGTAGCGGTACCTCAGTGGTCTAAAATGCTCCATTGATAACATTTTCAGCTACCATTCTCAAATACTGCCATAAAACAAGAGTTAATTAAACAAATTAACATATCACATATTAACCCTATGTTTCGACCAACCAATTAATTACCAAATAAGCTTAGGTAAGACACACTAGCGAAGAATTTACTCGTCTCTCCCCTCCTAGTTCTATTCCCAGATCTCCGCCAGCGACCATATCCCTAAGCTCTGATACCAACTGTGACGTCTCCAGAATAGGTCCAATCAACCCAACCCATTCTGAGTCGCCAAATATATGGTACAGAATTCCAAATACAATCTTTTATATCAAAAAGTCGTGAGTAGTACGATCATACAAGCTGTGAGCTTCAATACATATCGTATGCAATACGAAATATAAATGCTCAAATTCAGTCCTCATTTATTACTATTAGTATCACACTATTTTACAAAAATAGTGAGGACTTCTACTGCTCTAACTCTGTCCACCACTCTGTTCCCCAACTAGTCCCTGCAACATTCTCATTTCTTGAAGAGGACAATAGAATAAAAGGGTGAGCTCAACTAGCCCAGTAAAGAATATTATTACTAAGATAATGAAAAATAAATTATCGTTAGTCTTCAACAAATCAGATAGAATATAATGGACAACAAGTTTTAGATCAACAACTGCAGCGAAAATAACAATTTATCAAAAGAATTAAGTAAAAAATGATGTCTACTATCTTCTATAATTTAAAAGTCCATCATCAATATTTTATCCCTGTCAATCAATATATATCTCAAATCAAATATTCATCTTTGCATTACGGGCCAAAGATATTCATTTGTATCACCAGTGGTCATGTTCATCTGAACACATGTCCATCTTTACACTACGGGCCAAAAATATTCATCAGGTAATCATTCATCTTTGCACTACTGGCCAAAGATATTCATCACATAATCATTCATCTTTGCACTACAGGCTAAAGATATTCATCAAGTAACCATTCATCTTTGCACTACAGGCCAAACATATTCTTTTGTATCACCATTTAAGACTGAAGATGATGAAAATATTTTAAAGAACGAATCTAGCGAGATAAATGACAAAAATTAGGGATTCGTAAATCAGTCTATCCAAGTTCAAAAATACTTCATAATAATCATTTGTGGAGCAAAATTCAAGAATGAAGTTCAAAACATGGATCTAATCAAAGATAGGAACCATAACAGACAACTTGGACAAAGAAAAGAAAATTTATTTTTTCTGTGAATAGTACCGTATTCGTGAATAGTGTCGTATACGTGAATAGTACCGTATAGGTGAATAGTAATCCCGACATAAAAAGATAGAAATTTCACAAGAAAAATTATACTTTGTGAATAGTACTCGTGAATAGTACCGTATTTCTTGAATAGTGTCGTATACGTGAATAGTAACTCCGATATAAAAAGGTAAAAATTTCATAATAAAATTCATTCCAATATTTTAGTGAAATGATATTGAAGAAAATAACATCCCTTACCTCAAAAGAAAAGTACTGATGACTGAAATATCGGATATAATGCTGAAGGAAACTTGCACTGCTTATCAACTCTCAAAGTATCTAAATACTCACAAAAATACGCTCGATATTATAGAGAGAGAAACTTCTGATTCTGGTGTGATTTTCAATTCTAACTTAAGCACCCTTTTTATAGGAAAATTCTTAGAACGCTAAAGCAAAAAAATTAATAAAATATTATTAAATTTAAAAAAAATTTCTTACACACACCACATCACAATCTCAGCACTCCATAAGTGGGTCCCCACCCACAAAAAACATTTTTCTTAAAAAAAATATTTATAACCCCAAAAATTAATTCAGACCCAATATTTTGGAACTTCAATAATTCATAATAAATAGCCATTTTATTAGAAAAATAAAAAAATTTATGTCCATTCCATAAAAAAATTAATTTTCTACAACTCTGTAGAAGAAAGTTTTTTCAAATTTCGAACGAAAAATGACTCAAATTTACATACGGATGATTTTTCCATTTTCCTTTTTTTTTTCTCTCTCTTTCTTTCCTCTTTTATTCCTCTCTTTTCTTTTCTTTCTTACTTTCCTCTCTTTTCTTTTCTTTCTTCCTTTCCTTTCCCCCCACCAATTCCCAATAACTCTCTCTTTCTCCCCCCTTTTTCTTCTCTCACCCCCACCACTTCTTCCACACACACACACATAAAAATACTTATACACACACACATATATATATATATATATATATATATATTAAAATATTTACAATTCTAATTCCATTTTTTCTCTTCCACCTCATTTTATTCATATACTATGAATTTATTATAAAAATATTCTCATTGAAATTATAAAATTATATTATTATATTATCACATTATATACTTATAATATAATATTATAATAATATATTTGAATGAATTATTTTATTAGAAAAGATAAAATATCAATTTTCAACAATTATTTTATTTGCTAAAAATTCCTCCATTTATATCCACATTGAATAAATATTTTCTTATTATTTTTATCAATAATTAATTATTATTCACAAATAATATTACATAATCACAATAATGACAACCAGGTCGTTCCAAGGAAAGAGGGGGCTTTCCGATAAGGATTTCTCCTTACTGGCGCGCAATTAGGTGACCAAACCCCTTTTTTAGACAGAACTTCCTTAGACATTGCCAATAATACTATCTAATAATATTATTTAAATAGTATGAATTATTGATTTGATAAAGTAAAATACTGTGCAGGGATAATTATTGAAACAATAATAATATAAAATACTGTGCAATACCGTGTGCTACTGTCCAACAACGCATATTACTTTATTGTAACCACCGGGTATTTCAACTGTTTAACGGTAACAGTTTTGCCATTATTTTTAAAAAACTTATTATTGTCGTTTTCTTCATCCGACAGTTTTTCTTTATGGAGCTCACAAATGGCTGCGCCGTCGTACGAATATTCTCCGACAACAAGAATATTCCACGACCGTACGAATATTCCCCGACAACAAGAATATTCCACGAACAAACGAATATTCCCCGACAACAATGAATATTTTATAACCACTTGCTTATTTTAAAATATTTGCAAGTATTACCCCTAACTTACCACATCATTCAAATCAATCCCTTCCTATTCCAAAATAATATATAGAGGAAATTTAATTTTATTCATAAAAAGTTGGGGTCTTACAACGAATATGAAGAAATCATGTTCATAATAATTTATAGTGAACTTACTTTGAAAAGAGTCTTTAAATTATCAAAATTGGTGGTTGATTATACTTTGTTATGAAAATTGATCATGGAGTATGATAGTATGTTGAAAAGTAAAGTTAATACAATTTGAATTACGTGATTTGGTTTAAAAACAAACTCACAGTATCAATATTCGTCAAGAACGCTTAATAATGGTGTTTTCTTCAAAATCATGTAAATTTGTGTTTTGATTATGTGATGTAGAGTTTATGTATGTTAAAATCATGTTAGGAGTCTAATATTTTGTTGTCATAAAGTTTTATGTGCATTATGTTGGTAAAAATCTAACTTTGGTGCGAAGAAATAAGCCAAATTGATTTATTTCTCTGCACGATCGCGAGCTGGGGGAACCCATTAGTATGGGGCCCCGCCCCAGCGGGAATTATGCCTAGGGAACCCTGCCCCACGGGGGTTAGTGGTTGTCCGGGAAATTTTTTTATGCTTCGTGTAGTTTTTGTGCAGTGTTTGTTTAGCTAACTTAAAGTGATGACATGTTAAGTGTATTGGACAATGAGATAACATATTTTTAATATGATTTTAAGTCTCATATTGATATATTATGTGTACATGGAAATTATTATCATAGAGTATGATATAATAGTTAAAGTGTTATACGTGTATGATGTAAGACCCTAACTTTTTATGAATAAAATTGAATTTTCTCTATATATTATTTTGGAATAGTAAGGGGTTGATTTGAATGATGTGGTAAGTTATGGGTAATACTTTCAAATATTTCAAAATAAGCAAGTGGTTATAAAATATTCATTGTTGCCGGGGAATATTCGTTTGGTCGTGGAATATTCTTGTTGTCGGGGAATATTCGTACTGTCATGAAATATTCTTATTGTCGGGGAATATTCGTACGACGGCGCAGCCATTTTTTGGCCCTATAACAAAAAACTGTCGGATGAAGAAAACGACAAGAATAAGTTTTCTAAAAATAACAACAAAACTGTTACCGTTAAACTGTTGAAATAACTAATGGTTAAAATAAAGTAATACGCGTTGTTGCACAGTAGCACACGGTATTGCACATTATTTTATATTATTGTTGTTTCAATAATTTTCACTACACAGTATTTTACTTTATCAAATCAATAATTTATACTATTTGAATAATATTATTAGATAGCATTATTGGCAATGTCTAAGGAAGTTCTATCTAGGAAAGGGGTTTGGTCACCTAATTGCGCGCCAGTAAGGAGAAATCCTTATCGGAAAGCCCCCTCTTGCCTGGGAACGACCTGGTTGTCATTATTGTGATTCTGTAATATTATTTGTGAATAATAATTAATTATTGATAAAAATGATAAGAAAATATTTATTCAATGCGGATATAAATGGAGGAATTTTTAGCAAATGAGACAATTATTGAAAATTAATATTTTATCTTTTCTGATAAAATAATTCATTCAAATATATTATTATAATATTACATTATAAGTGTATAATGTGATAGTATAATAATATAATTTTATAATTTAAATGAGAATATTTTTACAATAAATTCATGGTATATGAATAAAATGAGGTGGAAGAGAGAAAATAGAATTGAAATTGTAAATATTTTAATATATATATATATATATATATATATATATGTGTGTGTGTGTGTGTGTGTGTGTGTGTGTACGTATTTTTGTGTGTATGTGTGTGGAAGAAGTGGTGGGGGTGAGAGAAGAAAAAGGGGGAGAGAGAGTTAGTGGGAATTGGTGGGGGGAAAGGAAAGGAAGAAAGAAAAGAAAAGAGAGGAAGAAAAGAGGAAAGAAAGAGAGGAAAAAAAAAGGGAAATGGAAAAATCATTTGTATGTAAATTTGGGTCATTTTTCGTTCGGAATTTGAAAAAACTTTCTTCTACAAAGTTGTAGAGAATTAAATTTCCTATGGAATGGACATAAAATTCTTATTTGTCTGATAAAAGGACTATTTATTATGAATTATTAAAGTTCCGAAATATTGAGTCTGAATTAATTTTTGAGGTTATAATTTTTTTTTTAAGAAAAACGTTTTTTGTTGGTGAGACCCACTTGTGGAGTGCTAATATTGTGATGTGGTGTGTGTAAGAAATTTTTTTTAGTAATATTTTATTAAATTTTCTACTTTGGCGTTCTAAGCATTTTCCTATAAATAGGGTGCTTAGGTTATAATTAAAAATCACACCAGAATTAGAAGTTTTCTCTCTTTATAATATCGAGCGTATTTTTGTGAGTATTTAGATACTTTGAATGTTGTTATATAGTGCATGTTTCTTTTAGCATTTTATCCGATATTCCAGTCAGAAGTACTATTCTTTAGAGATAAGGGATGTTATTTTTTTCGTAAATGATGTTAATACTTTCATATCATTTCATCGAAATATTGGTATGAATTTTATTATGAAATTTTTACCTTTTTCGTCGGCATTACTATTCACGTATACGGCCACTATTCACGTATACGGCAATATTCACGAATACGGTACTATTCATGAAGTATGATTTTTCTTATGAATTTTTTATCTTTTCATGTCGGAGTTATTATTCACGTATACGACACTATTCACGAATACGGTACTATTCACAAAAAAATTAATTTTTCTTTTCTTTGTCCAAGTTGTCTGTTATGGTTCCTATCTTTGATTGGATCCATGTTTTAAATTTTATTCTTGAATTTTGCTCCATAAATGATTATTATGGAGTATTTTTGAACTTGGATAAATTAATTTATGAATCTCTAATTTTTGTCCTTTATCTCGCTGGATTCGTTCTTTAAAAATATTTTCATCATCTTCAGTCTTAAATGGTGATACAAAAGAATAACTTTGGCCTGTAGTGCAAAGATGGATGATTATTTGATTAATATCTTTGGCCTGTAGTGCAAAGATGGATGATTATTTGATTAATATCTTTGGCCTGTAGTGCAAAGATGAATGATTACCAGTTGAATATCTTTGGCCTATAGTGTAAAGATGGACAGGTGTTGAGATGAATATGACCATTGGTGATACAGATGAATATCTTTGGCCCGTAGTGCAAAGATGAATATCTGATTTGAGATATATATTGATTTACAGGGATAAAATATTGATGATGGACTTTTAAATCATAGAAGATAGTAGACATCATTCTCTACTTAACTCTTCTGATGAATTGTTATTTCCGCTGCAGTTGTTGATCTAAAACTTGTTGTCCATCATATTTATTCTGATTGTTGAAGACTAACGATAATTTATTTTTCATTATCTTAGTCATAATATTCTTTACTAGGCTAGTTGAGCTCACCCTTTTCATCTATTGTCCTCTTCAGGAAATGAGAATGTTGTAGGGACTAGTCGGGGAACAGAGTGATGGGCAGAGTTAGAGTAGTAGCAGTCCTAACTATTTTTGTCAAATAGTATGATAATAATTGTAATGAGGACTTGGTTTGAGTGTATATATTTTCTATTGACACTCATAGTTGTGTGGTCGTATTTTGCACGACCGTATGTTATAAAAGTTTATATTTGGATTCTTTACCATGATTTGTCTGGCGACCCAGAATGGGTTGGGTTGATTTTTCCTATTTTGGGGGTCACAGTTGGTATCAGAGCGTAGGGATACGGTCGCTGGTAGAGATCTGGGAATAGAACTAGGAGGGGAGAGACGAGTAAATCTTTCGCTAGTGTGTCCTACCTAAGCTTATTTGGTAGTTAATTGGTCGGTCGGAACATAGGATTAATATGTGATATGTTAATTTGTTTAATTAACCCTTGTTTTATGGCAGTATTTGAGAATGGTAGCTGAAAATGTTAGCAATGAAACATTTGAGACCACTGAGGTACCGTTACTCGTAGTTTTACTTTTAGCGGTAGTTATCTATGTAGTGTTTGAAGAATTAATAGTTGCACCTGGGCTAGTCGTAGAGGTAGCAGCTGAGAGTGAGGAAGAAGAGGAACTTGAGGAGAATTTATTAGGAGAATTTTATGATCGAAATGTAGAATTGCAAAATTGTATTCATGAGTTAGAAGAGCAGGGTGAAGAACGACAGGCGGCCGTGGAACAAAAGGATACAGCAATTCAAGATTTTCCTACTCTATTTGCGAGGCTTAAACAGAAGCTCTCTCTGGCAGAGGATATGATATTAGAGCTTGAAGTTGAGAATGCTATTGTCAAAATTCTGATGAAAGAAGAAACAACTGAATGAATGAGAATGGAGGATGTATGGGTAAAAGTCGCACGACGCGTTGATATTTTAGAAAGAGACGTCCGATCCAAGAAAGGCAAAATAGATGATATGGATTTTACTTTTTGGACATCAATTGGGAGAATTCAACATCGAGTTTGGAATTATCCTGTACAGAGCAGTCAACCCCAATTCGATATGGATTGAAGAATAATGATTCAAATCATGGATCATGAGTGCGACGAAATAGTTGAGGGTGGAATGTGCGTTATAGCAAAGTTAAGTCCAGCAGGGATGGTGACTCCAAATGTTGTTCCAGACGAGTCAAAGTCGGTGGTTCCTGGAAGAGCGTTTGTCGTGACTGTCCAAAACGCAAGGAATCCGAATGAGGTTATCACGGGTTAGTTAATCATAAATTCTTGCGAAGTCTATACCTTATTAGATACCGGTTCTATCCATTCTTTTATTTCACCTGCTTGTGCTCAACGTTTGAACTTGACATCTAAAAAATTAGACTTTAACTTATCTGTTGAAACTCTGTTGGGTGAAACCTTTGTTACATCCACAGTTTACAAATCTTGTTTGATTCAAATTGGCACCCTCGCATTACCTGTTGATCTTGTTTCTTTGAAAATACTTGCATTTGATGTGATTTTTGGAAACGACTGGTTAACCACTCATCATGCTAGAATTGATTATTTTCGTAAGGTTGTTAGCTTTTATATTCCTAACCAACCTGTTGTGTGAATTCAAACAACCAAACCACTAAAATCAATCATTGTCATTTCAAGTCATAAAGCTATTCGTTTATTGAAAAACGGATGTCAAGCTTTCTTAGCTCATGTACTAATTTAAATTAGAATACGTCAGATTTGAATGATATTTCTATTGTTAATGAGTTTTCTGATGTATTTCCCGAAGAACTTCCTGGTCTACCCCCAGAACGTGAAGTTAAATTTTTATTGACCTTGAACCCGGTACAAAACCCATTTCTAAAACCCCATATCGAATGGCTCATATTGAACTTTAGGAGTTAAAGGTCTAACTACAGGAGTTGTTAGACACCGACTTTATACATTCTTGTACGTCTCCTTGGGGTGCTCCTGTTTTATTCGTAAAGAAGAAAGACGGTAGTATGCGACTTTTATTCGTAAAGAAGAAAGACGGTAGTATGCGACTTTTATTCGTAAGGAAGAAAGACGGTAGAATGCGACTTTGTATTGATTATCGGGAGTTGAACCATTTCACCATCAACAATAGGTATCTGCTACCTCGCATTGATGAACTGTTCGACCAGTTGCAAGGTGCGCAATTCTTTTCAAAGATCGATCTTCGTTCTGGATATCATCAGTTAAAGATTAGAACTGATGACATTCCATAGACTACCTTTAGAACTCAATATGCGCATTACGAATTTCTAGTTATATTTTTTGGATTGACCAATGTCCATGCTGCGTTCATGGACATGATGAACCGAATATTTAAGAAATATTTAGATCATTTCGTGGTTATCATTATTGATGACATCCTAATATACTCCAAAAGCCTCAAATATTTCTTTACTTAGAACGAACTCAATATGCGACAACGACGTTGGGTTGGAGCTGTTTAAAGATTACGACTATACCATTCAATACCATCTTGGAAAAGCGAACGTGGTAGCTGACGCGTTGAGTAAAAAATCGTATGCAGGAACGAGTGCGATGCTGTCAACACAAAAGCCTATTTTGTATGACGTACAAAGGATGGAGATAAAGTTAAAGACTCTAGGGACCCATGTGATGATGTCAAGTATACGCGTAGAACCAACTTTAATTGATAAAGTTAAAGCTGCTCAAGCTACAGACCCGGAGCTGATGAAGATGAAGAAAAAGGTGCAAGAAGGTGCTATTCAAGAAGAAATAATCGATGAAGAAGGAATATTTCGAGTCAAATCCAGATTTTGTGTTCCTAACAACTCTGATTTGAAGTATAGAATCATGATGGAGGCACACTACACACCGTTTGCAATCCATCCTAGAAGTATCAAAATGTATCGTGATCTTCGACATATATTTTGGTGGAGCAATATGAAGAGTGAGATCGTGGAGTTTTCCGTTAATGGGCCAACAAATGGCTGCGCAGTCATACGAATATTCTTCGACAACAAGAATATTCCACAACCGTACGAATATTCTCCGACAACAAGAATATTTTACGACCAAACGATTATTCCCCGACAACAATGAATATTTTATAACCACTTGCTTATTTGGAAATATTTGCAAGTATTACCCCTAACTTACCACATCATTCAAATCAACCCCTTACTATTCCAAAATAATATATAGAGGAAATTCAATTTTATTCATAAAAAGTTGGGGTCTTACAACCTCCCCTCCTTATGAAATTTCGTCTTTGAAATTGATGTGCGTACCTGGTATGTCAAAGAAGTGAGGATACCTCGCTTTCATATCCGATTCTAACTCCCAGGTCATTTTCTCGATTCTAACTGTGACTCTCATAGTGCTTCAACTATAGCACCTCACATTGGTACCTATCAGTTTGCCACAGCATAAAACGGCGTCCCCTACAGAGAGTCTGGCTTCGGTGCATCCCACACAGGAAGTCACCAGTGAGAGGCTCGGTGCTCTTCACACCTTATGGCTCTTGATGCTTCGCCTTGACACGTTTACACGTTAAACACAAATTTTTATCTTTTCATGTCAGGGTTACTATTTCCGTATACGGCACTATTCACGAATACGGTACTATTCACAGAAAAATTAAATTTTATTTTCTTTGTCCAAGTTATCTGTTATGGTTCCTATCTTTGATTGGATCCATGTTTTAAACTTTATTCTTTAATTTTGCTCCACAAATGATTATTATAGAGTATTTTTGAACTTGGATAAACTGATTTATGAATCTCTAATTTTTGTCCTTTATCTCGCTGGATTTGTTCTTCAAAAATATTTTCATCATCTTCAGTCTTAAATGGTGATACAAAAGAATATTTTTGGCCTGTAGTGCAAAGATGGATGATTATTTGATGAATATCTTTGGCCTGTAGTGCAAAGATGGATGATTATTTGATGAATATCTTTGGCCTAGAGTGCAAAGATGAATAATTACCTGATAAATATATTTGACCCGTAGTACAAAGATGGACAGGTGTTGAGATGAACATGACCACTAGTAATACAGATGAATATCTTTGGCCCGTAGTGCAAAGATGAATATCTAATTTGAGATATATATTGATTGATAGGATAAAATATTGACGATGGACTTTTAAATCATAGAAGGTAGTAAACATCATTATCTACTTAACTCTTCCGATGAATTGTTATTTCCGCAGCAGTTGTTGATCTAAAACTTGTTGTCCATCATATTTATTCTAATTTATTGAAGACTAACGATAATTTATTTTTCATTATCTTAGTCATAATATTCTTTACTAGGCTAGTTGAGCTCACCCTTTTCATCTATTGTCTTCTTCAGAAAATGAGAATGTTGTAGGGACTAGTCGGGGAACAGAGTGATGGGCAGAGTTAGAGCAGTAGCAGTCCTCACTATTTTTGTCAAATAGTGTGATAATAATTATAATGAGAACTTAGTTTGAGTGTTTATATTTTCTATTGACACTTACAATTGTGTGGTCGTATTTTGCACGACCGTATGTTATAAAAGTTTGTATTTGGATTCTGTACCATGATTTATCTGGTGACCCACAATAGGTTGGGTTGATTGAACCTATTCTGGGGGCGTCACATATATGAGGTGCATGATTGTGAGTTTAAACTCACGTATGTGTATAATTAGCAACTTAAGTTGTAAACCATGTTGCTAAGTTGAACTTGAGTAAGTGGTTCAACGGTTAAACGTCATGGTTAGGAAATAATTGGTATTATGAACGTAATGTACTATGTAGGGTAATTGTGGAAGTGATTGTATATTGTAAAGTGTATCTTGCGCTTGAGGCAAGTTTTCTATCCCTAAAAACTTGTTATTTATATTGTGCAATTTCTATAACCCTTACTCTTTATATTATGCAAGTTTATTTTTGATTCTTATCTTGTTAATTCTTGTACAAGTTATTTTGTATTCAAATGCTCATAATGAACAAGTATGGAAGTTATTATTGAAGTAATGCGATCTTAACTTATTTGTTCAAGCAAGATCTACTTAATCTTTCAAATGTTTTAAGTTATTTCTAAAGCATGCCTAGTTATTGTGAAGTCTATTGTTATGACTTATATTTGGTTCATAATTTTTATATTATCGAACTATTAAGTTATTGTGAGTCGATTCAACTATTCCTTAGTTGATGATAGTTGAAAACTCCAAATTTCCTTTTAGTTATCCAAACCAAACTTTCTTTGGTGCGGACTTGTATCAATACTGAGATGAACAACCCTATTTATTAGGGGAGGTTATTATGCGAAAGCGTTAAATGTTTGTGCACAATACATGGTACGAAGGGCTGATCCCCCTAAGTACGATTTGAGAATCTATAGTCTAAATGACTAATAAAGGTTTTAAACAAAAATATTTATAACCTAGGACATAGTTTAAGGTCTTATGACCCTCAGATGATTTCAATATTCGAAATTATAAATATTGATGAAAGAAATATTATTCAATTCTTTATTGTTGATGAAAGTAAAGTTATTCAAATCTTTTGAAGTTATTCAGTTATGTCATATTATTGTTGTATTCCAAGTGAGCTTTTATTTGCTCACTCTTGCATATTTAATAATCCCTTGTAGTTAAAGCCGAGAATGTTGACGTACCGTCAACAGGTAAAGGAAAAGACAAGATGAACAAGTGAAGACTTGTTGTCTCTAATTTTAATAGTAATAAGACTTCGTTTATGATATTTTATTTCCGCATTATTGTTTATGTTAAGATTAGATAAACTCCGAGATATTTTTGGATTAAGGTTGTAATCCTTTTTATAAGGAAGATTTTATTTAATGATGAGGTGTAATTTATTTTGCATTCCTTATTATTGGGTAGATGTATGTTTTATTTATATAGTGAGCACCAAATCCCGTGGAATCAGAGTATCCGAATTTGGGCGTGTAATTTCTTGTATACCGATTATGGGGACAGAATCTTTTTAAGGGGGAAGAATGTAACAGATGAGATTTTTTTATGTGTGATTCTGGGGACAGAATCCTTTTAAGGAGGGAAGATTGTAACGAATGAGAATTTTATATATTAAATTTTAATATTTATTAAATTAAATAAATATTTTAATTGATTTATTTATTGAGTTAAATAAATAAATTATGTGATTGTTGTGGAGTAATTTAATTAAGTGTAATATATTGATTAAATGAATATTTAATATTTTATTTAATTGATGTGTGATGATTTTATGGTATAGTTCTAATTTGATTGAAATTATTAAATTAGATGAAGTCTATGTTATAATTAGCGAGTAATTATAATTGTTATGTGGTAATTTTTATTTGGTTAATTGATGTTAGCTTTTATTTAATTAAATTAGAATGTTAAGATTTAATTAATTAAAGTATAACATTAAAAATATGTGCTAAAGAATTTATTAAAAGAATAAAATTATTTTTAAATTCGTTTTGCCAAACGAGGCCCTTGAACCCCTTTTAACTCTTTTTTTGCCAAACAGAGCCTTAATTACTAAAACCTGTTTTTAAAATAAAGTTGTGTTGGCCAACAAGCCTTAGGGCTTTTTCAATTTCAAATATTGTAACCTATGAATTAATTACAATTATTATAATTATTATAGGGTCATTATGTTTTATAAGTTATATATTTTATATTTATGTCTTATACATATAATATATGTAAGTTATATGTATATACGTTAGTTTAGAAAAACAAGAGTTAGCTAGTTAGAACAAGAAGAACAAAAAAGAGAAAGAAAAAAGAGAAAAGAGAGAAGAAGAAGAGAAAGAAAGGGAAAACATGATAATCAAAGCAACAATCAACTTCATCTTCTTCCTATCACTAAGCCAAATGGTATAATTCTAAACTATAGTTTTAGAAGTTTTATTCTCGTGTTCTTCATACCATAGTTCTCTGTAAACAAATATATTTTCATGAAATTACTTAGTTATGATTTATATATGTTATGTATATATCTATATGCTTATATATAATTCATATAGTTGTCTAAGTGATTAAATTCACGTACATACGATGAACATGAAGAAATCGTGTACATAATAATTTATAGTGAACTTATTTTGAAAATAGTCTTTAAATTATCAAAATTGGTGGTTGATTATGCTTTGTTATGAAAATTGATCATGGAGTATGATAGTATGTTGAAAAATAAAGTTAATACAATTTGAATTAGGTGATTTGGTTTAAAAACAAACTCAAAGTATCAATTTTCGTCGAGAACGCTTAACAATGGTGTTTTCTTCAAAATCATGTAAATTTGTGTTTTGATTATGTGTTGTAGAGTTTATGCATGTTAAAATCATGTTAGGAGTCTAATATTTTATTTTCATAATGTTTCATGTGCATTATGTTGGTAAAAATCAGACTTTGGTACGAAGAAATAAGCCAAATTGGCTTATTTCTCTGCACGATCGCGACCTGGGGGAACCCATCTGCATGGGGCCCCTCCCCAGCGGGGATTATGCCTATGGAACCCCGCCCCTGCGGGGTTAGTGGCTGTCCGGGAAATTTTTTTTTATGTTTCTTGTAGTTTTTGTGCAGTGTTTGTTTATCTAACTTAAAGTGATGACATGTTAAGTGTATTGGACAATGAGTTAACATATATTTAATATGATTTGAAGTCTCATATTGATATATTATGTGTACATGGAAATTATTATCATAGAGTACGATATAATAGTTAACGTCCTATACGTGTATGTGGTGCATGATTGTGAGTTTAGACTAACGTATGTGTATAATTAGCAACTTAAGTTGTAAACCATGTTGCTAAGTTGAACTTGACTAAGTAGTTCAACGGTTAAACGTCATGGTTAGGAACAAATTGGTATTATGAACGTAATGTACTATGTAGGGTAATTGTGGAAGTGATTGTATATTGTAAAGTGTAGCCTGCGCTTGAGGCAAGTTTCCTATCCCTAAAAACTTATTTTTTATATTGTGCAATTTTTCTAACCCTTACTCTTTATATTATGCAAGTTTGTTTTCGATTCATAACTTGTTAATTCTTGTACAAGTTATTTTGTATTCAAATGTTCATAATGAACAAGTACGGAAGATATTATTGAAGTAATGCGATCTTGACTTATTTGTTCAAGCAAGATCAACTTAATCTTTCAAATGCTTTAAGTTATTTCTAAAGCATGCCTAGTTATTGTGAAGTCTATTGTTATGACTTATATTTGGTTCATAATTCTTATATTATAGAACTGTTAAGTTATTGTGAGTCGATTCAACTACTCCTTAGTTGATGATAGTTGAAAACTCCAAATTTTCTTTTAGCTATAAAAACTAAACTTTTTTTGGTGCGGACTTGTATCAAATACTGAGATGAACAACTCTATATATTCGAGGAGGTTTCTATGCAAAAGCGTTAAATGTTTGTGCACAATACCTGGTACGTAGGGCTGATCCCCCTAAGTACGAATTGAGAGTCCATAGTCTAAATGACTGTTAAAGGTTTAAAACAAAAATGTTTATAACCTAGGACATAGTTCAAGGTCTTATGACCCTCAGAAGATTTCAATATTCGAAATTCTAAATATTGATGAAAGAATAATTATTCAATTCTTTATTGTTGTTGAAAGTAAAGTTATTCAAATATTTTGAAGTTATTTAGTTATGTCATATTATTGTTGTATTCTAAGCGAGCTTTTGTTTGCTCACTCTTGCATATTTAATAATCCCTTGCAGTTAAAGCCGAGAACGTTGATGTACCGTCAACAAGTAAAGGAAAAAGCAAGATGAACAAGTGAAGACTTGTTGTCTCTGATTTTGATTGTAATAAGACTTCGTTTATGATATTTTATTTCCGCATTATTATTTATTTTAAGATTAGATAAACCCTGGGATATTTTGGGATTAAGGTTGTAATCCTTTTTATAAGGAAGATTTTATTTAATGATGAGGTGTAATTTATTTTGCATTCCTTATTATTGGGTAGATATATGTTTTATTTATATAGTGAGCACCAAATCCCGTGAAATCGAAGTACCCGGATTTGGGGGTGTAAGTTTATGGGGACAAAATCTTTTTAAGGGGGAAGAATGTAACAGATGAGATTTTTTTTATGTGTGATTCTGGGAACATAATCCTTTTAAGGGGGGAAGATTGTAACGAATGAGAATTTTATATATTAAATTTTAATATTTATTGAATTAAATAAATATTTTAATTTATTTATTTATTAAATTAAATAAAAATTTTAATTAATTTATTTATTGAGTTAAATAAATAAATTATGTGATTATTGTGGAGTAATTTAATTAAGTGTAATATATTGATTAAATGAATATTTAATATTTTATTTAATTGATGTGTGATGATTTTATGGTATAGTTCTAATTTGATTGAAATAATTAAATTAGATGAAGCCTATGTGATAATTGTTACATAAAATTATAATTAGAAAGTAATTATAATTATTCTGTGGTAATTTTTATGTGGTTAATTGATGTTAGCTTTTATTTAATTAAATTAAAATGTTAAGATTTAATTAATTAAAGTGTAACATTAAAAATATGTGCTAAAACATTTATTAAAAGAATAAAATTATTTTTAAATTCATTTTGCCAAACGAGGCCCTTGCACCTCTTTTAACTGTGTTTTGCCAAACAGGGCCTTAGTTACTAAAACCTGTTTTTAAAATAAAGTTGTTTTGGCCAAACAAGCCTTAGGGCTTTTTAAATTTCAAATATTGTAACCTATGAATTAATTGTAATTATTATAATTATTATAGGGTCATTATGTTTTATAAGATATATATTTTATATTTATGTCTTATACATATAATATATGTAAGTTATATGTGTAAGACCCCAACTTTTTATGAATAAAATTTAATTTTCTCTATATATTATTTTGGAATAGTAAGGGGTTGATTTGAATGATGTGGTAAGTTAGGGGTAATACTTGCAAATATTTCAAAATAAGCAAGTGGTTATAAAATATTCATTGTTGTCGGAGAATATTCGTTTGGTCATGGAATATTCTTGTTGTCGGGGAATATTCGTACGACGGCGTAGCCATTTGTGGGCCCCAAAACAGAAAACTGTCGGATGAAGAAAACGACAAGAATAAATTCTCTATAAATAACGGCGTAGTTATTACCGTTAACACTGTTGGAATACCCGGTGGTTGAAGTAAAATAATACGCGTTGTTGCACAGTAGCACACGGTATTGCACAGTATTTTATATTATTGTTAATTCAATAATTATTACTGCACAATATTTCACATTATCAGATTAATAATTTATATTATTTTAATAATGTTATTAGATAACATTATTGGCAATGTTTAAGGAAGTTCTGTCTAGGAGGGGTTATTTGGTTATTTCATTGTGCCAGTAAGGAGAAATCCTTATCGGAAGGCCCCCTCTTTCCTAGGAACGACCTGGTTGTCATTATTGTGATTCTGTAATATTATTTGTGAATAATTAATTATTAATAAAAATGATAAGAAAATATTTATTTAATGGAGAAATTTTTAAAGGGACAATTATTGAGAGTTGATATTTTATCTTCTTCGATAAAATAATTCATTTAAATATATTATTGTAATATTACATTATAAGTGTATGATGTAATAATATAATAATATAATAATGGTGATATTTATTTTATAATAAATTCATGGTATATGAATAAGATGAGGTGGAAGAGAGAAAATGGAATTGGAATTGTAAATATTTTAATATATATATATATATGTGTGTGTGTGTGTGTGTGTGTGTGCGTATTTGTGTGTGTGTGTGGAGGAAATGGTGGGGGTGAGAGAGAAAAAGGGGGAGAGAGAGAGTTAGTGGGAATTGGTGGGGGGAAAGGGAAGGAAGAAAGAAAAGAAAAGAGAGGAAGAAAAGAGGAAAGAAAGAGAGAGAAAAGAAAGAAAGGGGAAAAGGAAAGAAAGAAAAAAAACGTGGGTGCTGAAGATTTTGTCAGAATGGGGTGTGGAAAAATCATCCGTATGTAAATTCTGGTCATTTTTCGTTCAGAATTTGAAAAAAAATTCTTCTACAAAGTTGTAGAGAATTAAATTTCCTATAGAATGGACATAAGATTCGTATTTTTCTGATGAAAGGGCTATTTATTATGAATTATTGAAGTTTCGGAATATTTGGTCTGAATTGATTTTTGGGGTTAAAAATATTTTTTTAATAAAAAACATTTTTGGTGTGGTGGGCCCCACTTGTGGAGTGCTGAGATTGTGATGTGGTGTGCCTAAGAAAAATAAATAAATTTAATAATATTTTATTAAATTTTTTGCTCTGGCGTTTTTCTATAAATAGTGTTTTTAGTTAGAATTTGAAAATCATACCAGAATCAGAAGTTTTCTCTCTCTATAATATCGAGCATAATTTTGTGAGTATTAGGATACTTTGAAAGTTGATAAGCAGTGCAAGTTTTCTTCAGCATTATATCCGATATTCCAGTCAGAAGTACTATTCTTTTGAGGTAAGAGATGTTATTTTTCAAGTAAATGATGTTATTTTCTTCAATATCATTCCACCAAAATATTGGTATAAATTTTATTATAAATTTTTTACCTTTTCATGTCGGAGTTACTATTCACGTATACGGCACTATTCACGAATACGGTACTATTCACGAGTACTATTCACGAAGTATGATTTTTCTTATGAAATTTCTACCTTTTCATGTCGGGATTACTATTCACGTATACGACACTATTCACGTATACGGCACTATTCACGAATACAGTACTATTCACATGAAAATTAAATATTCTTTTCTTTGTCCAAGTTGTCTGTTATGTTTCCTATCTTTGATTGGATCTATGTTTTGAACTTCATTCTTAAATTTTGCTCCACAAATAATTATTATGAAGTATTTTTGAACTTTGATAGACTGATTTACAAATCCCTAATTTTTGTCCTTTATCTCACTGGATTCGATATTTATATTATTTTTCATCATTCTCAGTCCTAAATGATGATATAACTGAATATCTTTAGCCTGTAGTGCAAAGATGAATTATTACTTGATGAATATCTTTAGCCTGTAGCGCAAAGATGAATGATTACTTGATGAATATATTTGGTCCGTAGTGCAAAGATGGACAAGTGTCGAGATGAACATGACCATTAGTGATACAAATGAATATCTTTGGCCCGTAGTGCAAAGATGAATATCTGATTTGAGATATATATTGATTGACAGAGATAAAATATCGATGATGGACTTTTAAATCCTAGAAGATAGTAAACATCATTTTCTACTTATCTCTTCTGATGAATTGTTATTTTCGCTGCAGTTGTTGATCTAAAACTTGTTGTCCATCATATTTTATTTGATTTGTTGAAGACTAATGATAATTTATTTTTCATTATCTTAGTCATAATATTCTTTACTGGGCAAGTTGAGCTCACCCTTTTCATCTATTGTCCTCTTCAGGAAATGAGAATGTTGCAGGGACTAGTAGGAGAACAGAGTGATGGGCAGAGTTAGAGCAGTAGTAGTCATCACTATTTTTGTATAATAGTGTGATAATAATTGTACTGTCGAGGACTGAAGTTGAGCATTTATATTTCGTATTATATACGATATGTATTGTTGGTCCGATTAGATGACACAATTAACGCGCAAGTATATGCGGCCAACGAGTAATAAAGAGTGAGTAAAGATATCGTTCTCACTAGGAATTAACAGATAAAAGGTCGCCAAAGCACTATCACATAATCATTTCAGTCTTATTTAAACGGGTGGTAAAGAGAAGGAATTAAAACTACTTTAAACTAGGCAAAGAACTAAACTTAAACTAATTAATCCTAGAGTAAAATCAGATAATGAAGATAAGAGATTCCAATTTTCCCTAATGATTCGTCTAAGTCGACACACTTCCAATTAGGTCAAATTAATCATTACAGTTGTTACCCGAGAACACGAAGGTAAGAGAAGGTCATCTTTCGATGCACCTAATCCATATCACGTGCAATCCACAGATGATAGAACGCACGTGAACACCCACATTATCTAAACCCCTATATGTCTATGGTGTTTACAAATAAATAGGGTTTAAGGTCAAGTCCTCTATTGACTACGAGCGGCGCTTCGGTATATGTCTATCCTAAGCACAAATCATACGTCCAACGCCATGTGAATGTAAAATCGCCCGCTACTACGATTAGATCTAAACCCACACTTTGTCTTTCAATCCCATGTGGGTTATCATAGTAATTGGTCATGACTCAATTAAGCAATGAAAGCATACATCGCAATAGACAAACACATAGTAATCAAATAAGACCATCATGGAAGGAATATCAAATTAAACTACTCATTAGGTTCCATTCAAACCTCAAAATATGATTTAAGTCATAGACAACTCGAATATATTATCCACAAGTAGATTATACATTATCCAAATACAAATTGAATACAAGGAGAGTGAAGAGATAGAAATTGCAAATTTTTGTTCTTTCTCTAAGTGTGGATCTTCAATGTCAATCTCTTGCTTCAATCTTCTTCTCTAATCTAACCCTAGAATCTAACTAACTAAACTAAACCCTAATCTATCACTAATCTACTCTTAATCTATACAAGAAATGTAAGGGAAATGGAAGAACAAGCTAGGGCTAGGGCTTAAGGCCAATATTTGATGCTTTTTCTTGCCCCAAACGAGCCCCCTTATATCCCAATCAAAAGCCAAGTCCCGTGCAATTGAAAAGTGAAGTCTAGCATAGCTGAAGATTGGCGCAGCCGCGCCCAAAAATGCCTTAGAGTCCGCGCGCCCGCGCCAACACTTTTCTGCTGCAGAGTCCTCTAGTAAAACGGCCATAACTTTTGATCCGGGAGGAGTTACGAGGCCTGCCACCTGTCAAATTGAAGCTATCGAAGAGCTCTACAACTTTCATCATTGAGAAATAATGGATGGATGAAGGCTGAAATTGAGCTCCAAGTGACAGCTGTGCAATGAAACCCAAAACCGTGAAGTTTGACGTCCATTGGTATACGGGGCATAACTCTCGCCTCCGAACTCCGATTGGGATGATTCAAGATGTTCCGGAAAGCTTAGAAGACACTCTACAATATGAACTAAGCTCCAATCCAAGAACATGAAATGAACATAAACCCCCCAAGCGATGTCCGGATTGCATTTCCTTCTCATTTTTGCTTCAAAGGCCATTCTTGCTTCTTTTGGCCTCTAGACTCGTAGCATCACCTTCATTGCTTCCTCACCCATGCTATCTTCATGCTTTAAGCCCATTTTAGTGCTTTGCCCCATTTAAGCATTCTTTTGCCCTTTTAAGCTCAATTTGCACCCGGAGAGTTTCTAAACCTGAAAATCACAAAACAAAGTAAAAATACATAAAACGCACAACGGTACTTGAGTTTAAGCAACATAACAAGCTGGTTACTATCCGAATAAGTGGTCATAAAAGCCACTTATCATGTATTGAAGCTCACAGCTTGTATGGTCGTATTTTTTACGACCTTTTATTATAAAAGATTGTATTTGAATTCTGTACTATGTATTTTGGCTACCCAAAATGGGTTGGGTGGATTGGACCTATTTTGGGGGCGTCACAATATGTATATACGTTAGTTTAGAAAAACAAGAGTTGGTCAGTTAGAACAAGAAGAACAAAACAGAGAATGAAAAAACAGAAAAGAGAGAAGAAGAAGAGAAAGAAAGGGAAAGCTTGAGAATCAAAGCAACAATCCACTTCATCTTCTTCCTATCACTAAGCCAAAGGGTATAATTCTAAACTATAGTTTTAGAAGTTTTATTCTCGTGTTCTTTGTACCATAGTTCTCTATAAAAATATATTTTCATGAAATTACTTGGTTATGATTTATATATGTTATGTATGTATCTATATGCTTATATATGATTCATATAGTTGTCTAAGTGATTAAATTCACGTACATACGATGAACATGAATAAATCATGTTCATAATAATTATAGTGAACTTATTTTGAAAATAGTATTTAAATTATCAAAATTGGTGGTTGATTATGCTTTGTTATGAAAGTTGATCATGGAGTATGATAGTATGTTGAAAAATAAAGTTAATACAATTTAAATTACGTGATTTGGTTTAAAAACAAACTCACAGTATCAATTTTCGTCAAGAACGCTTAACAATGGTGTTTTCTTCAAAATCATGTAAATTTGTGTTTTGATTATGTGTTGTAGAGTTTATGTATGTTAAAATCATGTTAGGAGTCTAATATTTTGTTTTCATAAAGTTTCATGTGCATTATGTTGGTAAAAATCAGACTTTGGTGAGAAGAAATAAGCCAAATTGGCTTATTTCTTTACACAATAGCGAGCTGGGGGAACCCATCAGCATGGGTCCCCGCCCCAGCGGGGATTATGCCTAGGGAACCCCCGCCCTAGCGGGGTTAGTGGCTTTTCGGGAAAATTTTTATGCTTCATGTAGTTTTTGTGCAGTGTTTGTTTAGCTAACTTAAAGTGATGACATGTTAAGTGTATTGGACAATGAGATAACATATTTTTAATATGATTTGAAGTCTCATATTGATATATTATATATGTACATGGAAATTATTATCATAGAGTACGATATAATAGTTAAAGTGTTATACGTGTATGAGGTGCATGATTGTGAGTTTAGACTCACGTATGTGTATAATTAGTAACTTAAGTTGTAAACCATGTTGCTAAGTTGAACTTGAGTAAGTAGTTCAACGGTTAAACGTCATGGTTAGGAACAAATTGGTATTATGAACGTAATGTACTATGTAGGGTAATTGTGGAAGTGATTGTATATTGTAAAATGTATCTTGCGCTTGAGGCAAGTTTTCTATCCCTAAAAACTTTTTATTTATATTGTGCAAGTTCTCTAACCCTTACTCTCTATATTATGCAAGTTTGTTTTCGATTCTTAACTTGTTAATTCTTGTACAAGTTATTTTGTATTCAACTGTTAATAATGAACAAGTATGGAAGTTATTATTGAAGTAATGCGATCTTGACTTATTTGTTCAAGTAAGATCTACTTAATCTTTTAAATGCTTTAAGTTATTTCTAAAGCATGCCTAGTTATTGTGAAGTATATTGTTATGACTTCTATTTGGTTCATAATTCTTATATTATCGAACTGTTAAGTTATTGTGAGTCGATTCAACTACTCCTTAGTTGATGATAATTGAAAACTCCTAATTTTCTTTTACTTATCCAAACCAAACTTTCTTTGGTGCGGACTTGTATCAAATACTGAGATGAACAACCCTATTTATTAGGGGAGGTTACTATGCAAAAGCGTTAAATGTTTGTGCACAATACATGGTACGAAGGGCTGATCCCCCTAAGTACGAATTGAGAGTCCATAGTCTAAATGACTGTTAAAGGTTTAAAACGAAAATGTTTATAACCTAGGACATAGTTCAAGGTCTTATGACCGTTAAATGATTTCAATACTCGAAATTCTAAATATTGATGAAAGAGTTATTATTAGATTCTTTATTGTTGATGAAAGTAAAGTTATTCAAATATTTTGAAGTTATTCAATTATGTCATATTATTGTTGTATTCCAAGTGAGCTTTTGTTTGCTCACTCTTGCATATTTAATAATCCCTTGTAGTTAAAGCCCAGAACGTTGACGTGTACCGTCAACAAGTAAAGGGAAAGGCAAGATGAACAAGTGAAGACTTGTTGTCTCTGATTTTGATTGTAATAAGACTTCATTTATGATATTTTATTTTTGCATTATTGTTTATGTTAAGGTTAGATAAACCCTGGGATATTTTTGGATTAAGGTTGTAATCCTTTTTATAAGGAAGATTTTATTTAATGATGAGGGTGTAATTTATTTTGCATTCCTTATTATTGGGTAAATGTATGTTTTATTTAGATAGTGAGAACCAAATCTCGTGGAATCGAAGTACCCAGATTTGGGGGTGTCACGAGGACATTGATCATCTTGATCTTCATCAGGTCCTTTAATACATACTACCGTCGTTCGCTGAAAATGTTTTTATTTCAAGCAAGTGTGAGTATTTAATTTCTAAGCAAGTCATAGCAGTTGAATATTAACAACTCAAGAATCAAAATTCTTTTAAGACTTCAATAACCGAATAATGGTTATGAAGCAGCTCGAATAATAGGAATGCGTTCTAATTCCTATCATTTTAAAACATACATCTCATATATTTTGTCATACTTTCATTTTTCTATCTTTTTCCATATACATTCTGTCTGGCTAGAATCATTAGCACATACTTAACAATATCGGTTTATAAATAAACCAAACTTCCTAACATGAAACAGTTCAACCATAGAATAGTTTATTTCATAGAAATACCGAAGTGTTAACATTGTGGCACAAGGCCTCATACATACTACCATCTTGTACAAATATCACATATTTGCACATACGAAATACTTCCTTATGTTCAACATCTGAGGAAGTTAAGAAACTAGCATTCATATGGAATGAATGAAGTTAGGAAACTGGCATCCATAACAAAATATGAATGGAGTTAGGAAACTTACCTTAGCGTTGCGTACTGCTTACGCCTTATCGTTCATCACAATCCCTATAAAGCATATGGGAAACACATATCCATTATTCCTATATTTGATTTAGGCATATTTAACTTCACTTTGCTTCTTATGTTTCACGTTCTTTTAATCTACGTTTACGCGACCAACTTTACTTCCATTCCTACCTTTTATTCTTTTACTAACATTACACTTATCACACATCGAGTTTCTAACAGTAGTCAAATATATTAAACTGAGTGATTTTCCACAAACAACCAACAAACTAGTTTCCCGTCTCGTCTACACTGTCTTACACAGTGAGTTAGATCGGTTGCTAGTTCGTATATACCGTCGCTCTCTGACGGAATCGTTTAGCTCAGATACTATATCTCGACCATTATAGACTACGATTTCATTCCAATTTTAGACTTAACTTATCCAAACCATTATAACTATAATATTCGTTAAGTTAACCTTAATTACATTTCTTACAACATCCAGTCCTTACGATTCGGAACGTTATTCACGTTATTACCATTAACTCGGCTTGTTCAACATTATACGCTATTCATTGTTCTTCATTCACTTTTTACCATTCGTTACGTCTTATTACATTTTACTATGCCAACATTCGTTAACGTCTAACTTATACAACCAATGTATACTTAGAACGTTCACTCAACGCCGATACGATTCATGAGAATAGTTCACGTATCCTGCGTTCATGTTACTCGTCTCTTAATCTCATTTAACCTTTACTTAAGGTTTAAATCACTTTTTTATATGTTAAATTATGTGATTCATATGTTCACTATCATTCATGTGTCATCAACCGACTCTCGTCGATCGTCGATAGAACCCACGACAAGCGAACCCCTAATCGGTTCGCTAGGTCGCACACATTTTCACCGGATTCCCGTTATTGGACTCCGTATAGGAATTACATAAGTTTTATCTTCATTTCTTAACATTCTCGCATGCCACACCTCTATTACATATCATGTAACCTTGAGGCGAGCATTAAACTCGACTACGATCCCCGGTTCACATTTTAGGGTTTTGAGTTTTTAAATTTAAATACATTTATTCAACGTTTAATTCTTAAAATCATTGCTAAACATGTTGTTTAAGTGATATCACATCATGAATATTAATCATATATTTTCCCCTCAATTACTATGTAAAAAGTTAGGACATAAAATATCCGGGTCAAAAAAATTTCCCCTTAAAGGCGCTGCAGCGCCGACTTAAGGCTTATTCTTGGCCCTGCGGCGCCGGCCTGCAGAACTTGAAAACAATGTGCTGACGCTGCGGCGCCAAGTTTCTAGTCTTGGGCGGCACTGCGGCGCCAGCCCTGTTACATTGATTTTTTTTTAAGTTTTTCAATTTCTGAAATTCCCGAGCTCATAACGCGATCGTTATAACTCGGAATTGGCTCGTTCCAAAGCCAATAGTTCACATATAACATGCTCTACTATTCCATCCAGTTGAAATTCATTTCTGAATCCGTTGGTGGAAAATTCATCGTTTCATCCATTTTTACGTTTTCGTTAAACGTTCGTGAACGTTCGACGCTCAATTCTTTGTTTTAACTCCAAATTCATTCGTTCTTGCTCTCGCAAGTCTTGTTTACATAATTACACATGACGCTATCGAAAACCATCATTTTCAAATCACACGGCAACTTTTGACTTCTATTCCGGGAAAATTTATGATTCGACGATTAACGTCTAATCGCGTAAACTTTCGTAGAATCTTTGTTACGCGTTATTTTCACTTCAAACCAAATAGAATCAATCCATTGGTCATTCATTTACGATTCTAACCATATTAAACATCTAAGTTTTAATGGTTTTCTTCATTAAGTTCCTTAACCATTTTATTATGGTTTTTAACTCATTTTTCACTAACTTCTTAACCATTTCATTATGGTTTCACTTGTTCTTGATTATTAGTGATTCAAAGTCCACTAATATCAATCATATTGCATCCTACCATTCATACTTTATCAATTTTCACTTCTCAGTCAATTCAAGGATTGAAAGAAAAATAAAAAATCAAAGTAAACACTTATACCTCTAGTGTTCATGAATTCTTAAGTTTGTCCTTGACAAAATCTTAGCTAGCTTCTTTGGCTTCCTTGAATTGCTTGTCAAAAGCTCGTCCTCTTCTCTCTCTCAAACTCATTGGTGATTTTTCCAAACACACAAATGAGCCTTAAGCTCTTCTTTTATAGGCAAATGCAAGGCCAAGGGCCATTAGGTCATTAGACCAAACCTCCTTAACCCCATCTCCCCCCTTGTCATGCCCATGTCCCCCACATGCTAGCCATGCCCTCCCATGTGCTAGCACATAGCCACCATGTGCCCCTCCATGTCTCCCATGTGTCATCATGGGTTATGGGTTGCCCCATGGGTTTTACCCACCCATTTATCCGTCGGTTCGACCCACGGGTTCGGTTTTTAATTTAATTCAAATTGAATCCATATACTTTTTATAAAATTCGTATTATACGTCGTATTAATTCTCGCATTCTCTTCGTATTATACTTCGTATGATATTCGTATCATACGTCGTATTACCCTCGTATTGTCCTCGTATAATAACTAGTATTATACTCATATTCGTTACGTATAATAATCGTTATTATTATACTTAACCACTTTTACACATTTCTCGAAATTCAAATATTTTTTAATATTCCGTCTTTCTTCTACCGACTAACTTTTACGCGTTCTTCGTAACTCCGAAAAACTAAAAAACACTTTTAACGTTAAGCGATTTTCTTCACGTTTTCCCCTAACGTAGTCAAACTAATGAAAAGTACATAACAGTACTTTTCGTCGTTTTTTGTTCGTCAGGTTTCTGTGCATTTTTCGAGAAAAACTTTTATCGATAACTTAACTTTTCGTGACATATTATCGTTAAATCTTTCGACAGAATGTCATTCCGACATTCTGATCTTCCAGAAAGGCTTAGGGTTTAAACCCTAATCTCAAACCCTAACCCTTAGGGTTTCATATGTGAATAGTGCCTATTTCGTCTTTTTCTCAGAAATATTTTTATTCCTAGAAATCGTTTATTTTCGTCTTGTTACAGACAGCGCTGCGGCACTACAGGCAGTTGTGGCGCACCCAAAAGGCCTGCAGCTGACACTGCGACGCTTCGGTGCTGCGGCGTGCAAACAAGCGCTTTAAGGGGCGAAGTAAAAGATTTGCCCTATCTGATTATTACCACAAGGGCTTGACAATACAACCTATATCAATTAATGCTCTAGGATTACTTGTCAAAATAAGAAAGGAATTAGGTGTTTAACCCCACTTGAACTTTTCATAAAAGGATAGGTCATAAGAACACAAGGCCACAATTTTCCTACTTAAATATATACACCCAACTGACTCAGAAACAACACTTATCAAGCCAGAACATAATCAAAAAGAGAAAGAACCAAAAGAGCTCAAAAAGGGGTAGAAACCTAACCCTACTTAATTTTTGAATTCTGAAAATTTAATTGTTGTTTAAATATGTTCATTAGGTTGTTGTTTAGTGTTCTGGGTTGCTAAAACATGAATCTATAACATTTAAAAGCATCAAAATAGAGTTTTAAGCAAAACTGTCGAAGTTGAAAAATAAGGTCTGACAGTGAATGTTAAGGCTTGTAGATCGCTACCTGTTTATCGTTTTGATGTTTTAAGGATTGGTAGTCATAGCTTGCAGTGTTGTTAATGACCTAGAAGTGTTGGAATAACAATCGGAATAACAGATTGAGAGTTATAGGTGGTCAAACCCATTGACCGAGCTTGACCGCCTGTTTTCTGGGCAACCCAGAAAGCTTAAGAACACCGTCTGACAGGGGGTTTGACCGCTTAGATCTCTCGCCTGTCAGTCTGGTTGGATGTTAGATGTTAGTAGAGTTGTACCTTGATATGAGTACAACATAACTAGAGCACTCTCGAGCCCTAGAAAGTCACTGGCCGAAAAATATAAATAGTCAAAACTCGTTGACCGTCCAGATCCGATTTTTTGGGTAACCCAGAAATTTCGAGCAGCGGTCTGACAGGTTGTTTGAAGGCTTAGATCTTACTACTTGTTAGTATATGGACTCTGTTATTGCTCAAACAGTGTACCCTGGTAGTTAGTCTACAGAGCCCGACGATTAAAACACCTAAATCATGAACAGACTACTTAGTATAAAGCCAGAAATGTCGTTGACCGACGTTGACCATTCAATTCTGGGCAGCCCAGAATTGAATAACAACGTTGGTGGGGTGGTTTGACCGGCTATGGGAACATGTAAAAATGTTATTTGATAGTGAAATGAACATTGGTGTGTAGTGTTACACAAGCACTACAACTTCATTACACTAGACTTCCCAGAAACCAAATAGATTGTCAGTAAAATCAGGTCAAACAAGGCTCCAATGCGTTGACCAACCTGTTCTTGAGTTGGCCAAGAACAACTAAGGCGACAGATCCGTCGCTATAGACCATTTGCGACGGGTTAAAATTGAAAATTAATAAAATTAATTAAAATAAATACTAAATAATTAATAAAAATTCTGAAAATCATTTTTAATTATAATAAGTAATTTTTAGTATTTTGACATAAAATTTTATTAATATTTAATTTGTTTAAATATTAATAATAATAAAAGTAATTAATAATAAATTACTTAAAAATAATATAAATGATTTAAAAAATCATTTTAAATGATACTAAATTATTTAAAAATGATATTAATGACTTAAAAATCATTATTAATAAAAATAAATTATTTAAAAAAATAATATTGATGATTTAAAAATCATTTTAAATGGTTATTAAATATTTAAAAATAATAGTAATCATTTAAAAATCATTTTAAATGATATTAAATCATTTAAAAATTATTTATGCATTTAGAAATTATTATAAATAATAACTAAAATATCTAAATAAGATATTAAAACTTTTAAATAAAGTTATTGAAAAACTAATTCGATAGTTATTAAATGAAACTATAAAATACCGAACGGACTCCAAAATCAACCCAGACACTAATAGTTTAATTAAAAATTAATTGTTATCATTTCTAATGACTATTATAACATATATAGGTTGCGAGTATACTTTCAAATAACTTAAGTAGTCGATCTTGATAAAGGCAAGTTTTTCTAACTTTATTTAATTTTAATATTAAATGTAAGTCTTGTAAATTGATATACAAAATTGCTATGAACATTATTCGTGATATCTGTAATTTTAAAAAGGGTTATGACTTATTGTCCAAGCATAACCAAGACATATGAATTGTTATTTGTGTAAATTATTTTTGATTTGACATCAAAGCATAGACTGTGTTCACTAATGTTGTTTGCTACAAATATATATACTGATACTATCAATGACCGGAAGTTTTACACTGACCGGGTAGTTATTAATGACCGGCAGTTTTACACTAACCGGGTAGTTAGGATAGGATGTTATGCATACTCCTAAATGGTGTGGTTGGGCAAATCAACCCAGGTTGCTAAGTCTATATGACTGACAGAAACTCGTAATATGTGGGGTTTGGCAGATCAAATCTCAGTATATATATATGAAAAATATTCTGAACTATATGTTCCTTCAACTCAGATATTGTGTGAGTATAAACTGTAAATCTTTAAAACTTGCTGAGCCTTGTAAAGCTCATCCTTGCAATTATTCTTTCTCTTTGTAGATGCATCTAACACCCCAAGAAGTTCAGGAAATCATACATGTGAATAGAAGTAAATTTATGAGAACGAATGTTATTGTATTAAGATTAAGACTGTAAATTGGTATTTCTCTGATGTAATGGTTGAACGATATGTAACCAGATATTATTATGTTGAATGGTTTTACATTATTAATAGTGAATAGTATCAAGCACAGTATCTATATGAATTATACATCTGAATGAGGGTATGGAATGATCTTGGGAGTTCTGTAAGCACTGAGGTCGCCCCTCAGTTCCAAGAACAATCTTATCATTTGTACTGTGAATGACAGATAGATAGGAATTATTGATATGCAAGAAATATATGTAATATAATAAATCTATACATCCAAGTGACGGTATCCAGATATGAAAATTGTTATGACGAGAACTCTTAACTGATTGGGATACTGTGAATTTTAGATTTATAAAAGTTATTGTCTTATAGAATATTTGCGTGAGCACCAAATCTGCTACAGGAAAGGTAGATAATTTGGGGGCATCACAGCTGAATCAGACTCTCAAGTTCGCAAAAAACACAAAACAGGGCCAATAAACTCTAATTTCTTTGTTCATAGCACAAATTACTCATACCCTGTGATAACCAGAATTTTTATAGATTATTAAAATAAGAATAAGATTCTTATTATGAGACGTGCCAAGTTTGAAGATATAAGTGTATATGCTGTTATATATATTTATGTAATTATGTAAGGAATAATAAATATAGGTGTTCTATATTTATTATTTATTTAGTGATGAAATGTAAATTTATTTTTCGATTTAAGCTAATTAAGTAGCTTAAACTAACGAAGGGAGTAATATTTGAATATAACGCATGGATTGGAATTAAAACTCACAGTTGAGTTCGGAGTAGAATTTTGATGAGCGAACTTTTCCCTCGAGTCTGGAGCGATGAATCTAGTTAGAGAATTCTATAAACACAAAATGTGTCAGAATGAACTTTCTAGTCAAAGTTAGCGGTTGCCTTTTATGGTGGAAAGTCAAAGCTTGAGTTTGATGAACAGATTTCGGATTTGAGTCCAGAACGTTGAAATTAGCCAGGATAGACGTAAACATTATTTTGCGTCGCGGTTGACTTTTTGGTCAAAAAGTCAACAGTTGACTTTTTTGGAAAAAATCAAACTTTAAAATTTCAAAGATGAAATTATTGATGAGAATATTTTCATTAGCGTTGAAAATATTGGTCTTAGTAGTAATCAATATTAATTTTGATAATAATTGATTTCTAGAAGTTAAATTGGTCAAATGAGCCATTAATCGGATTAAAGGAAGTCCAAAAAGAAATTAAGAATATGACAAGCCAAATTAGCAAATAAGGCAACCCATATGAATATACTAAGCGAGCATCGATATTCAATTATTAAGTACTTGTAAGCATGACACAAGTTACCAATGTGATCCCAAATAATTTTAAAAAGGGAGTAAATATTTTGTGAAGCATGTGAAGGATATATGTGAGTAAATAAATATATATTGTAAAGATGTATATATATATGTATTTATTATATAAAGAGAAATATAAAGAAAACTATATAACCTAATATTATATCTTAGGAATGAGAATCAAATAATCTAAGGGTTATAGTAATTGAAGAATACTAGTATTTAAATTTACATACTAGTAAATTAACTTAAGAGATTTATTTTTATATATCTCAATTGATTATTTATATTAACCTAATTAAAGAAAACCTAATTGAGTTATATAATTAAATCTATGTATGTAACTATTTACATTTCCAAAATAAGTGGAATAAAAAATCTAATTAAATAATTAGGGTAGGATAAAATTCATGAGTTGGTCTATGTTATTTTACATGGCCCAAATAATTAAATTAAAAAGCCTAAATAATAATTCAAGTGTCCCAAACCTTGGCCCAATTTGGGAGGACTTTTTAGAGGATAAATACATAAATAAAAAAATAAATAAAAAGATAAAATGGTTAAAAACCAAGGGGGAAGTACCAAATTTTGTAAGAGATTTGACACATATAAGGGTGTAAATGAGTCGAATCAAAGCGAACAGAGAGCTCCTCGAATTCGACTCAAAATGATAAATTCGTACTCGAATTCGACTCGAATTCAAATTGTATTTGAAAATTTCTACTCAGATTCAACTCGACTCGAATATTTACTATCTGACTCGGCACGAATTATAGTCAAACTACTCGCGAGCTTCAAATTCAAGCTCGAATTCGAGTCTCTACATAATTACTAGTTTTATAATAAATATAATTATAAATTGAATTTGTTATTTTACTTCGAAATGAAAAAATATATTTATTATTGTCGACATTGGGAAAAAATGTGGGTCGAGTTAGACCCAAATCTTTCTCTCTTCCTAAGTTTTTTTAGTGCTTTCTACCCTTATTGCCTTATCTATTTTATGAAGGGTGAAAAGGTTTTTTAGGAAAAGGCCAACATGTATCATGTCGACGATTTGAACGGTTTTACAGAGTCGCCAGTTGGTAGATTTGAAAATGGTTGTACCAACTCAACCGAGTTTTGTTTTGAAAGTAGACCCAATTGCTGGACACTATCGAAACTGAATCTTTGAAACCAAAGTTCTAAGTTCGGGGGCTTGGCTAAGTGGTTGAAAGGTGTTAGGCACCCCCAACTCCCGTGAAAACATGGTACCACATCTTTTAAATATTTTCTTTTTTATTTGCAAGGTGTGTATGAATGCTTGAAGAAATTGGGCCTACATTTGTTTGATTTGAAAGTATGGACATGCTTCGTTGAACATATATACGAAGGGTTTGATTTGATTTGCAAAAGTTATAGACAAGATATTAAAATGATTTTTTGAAAGCAGGTTTTCAAACCCCCACGCTCACGTAGGAATTGAAGCATGTTGATACTTCCATTTTTTTTAATCTTTTTAGCCTTTTGGCTCAATTTGGATGGTGATTGTCGGGCTGCGAAGCATCCTCGACTACAAAATATATACAAGTGACGGTCTTCTCATGGGCATGACAGCCATCGGAGTGAATCTGGCACGACAGACCATTATTTCATTATGTTTGAGACATTAAACCCGGATAATCGTTTTAAGGTTTTTCGGATGTACATTTTTACAAAAAAAAAAAAACTGGCAGGGTACATTTGTAATGTGGAGTTTATCCATCGTGGGAATCAGATTCTGATCAGTTTGATCATGAATCTCACGATTCCTAGGCTCACAAAGGGAAGCCAAGTAAACCTACACAACACAAATATATACAGAAAATGGATATTTACATTTAGATGTCTCAAAAACCAAGGATTCATCAGTCAAATCCTGGCCTGCGCGTAGCCAAAGCTTCTCGTTTCCAATAGATAGCGATCTAAGGGTCGCGAGGTTGCTTTCAAATGAATAAAACTAGAAAGAAAGCTAGATTTAAATAAATTTTAGCCATTCTAGCTTCCCGGTTCTGGTTGGACCTATTTTGAATCGTTTGAAAGGTAGAAAGGGCTAGATTTAAAGAAATCTAACTTGCCAGAATTGTTTTTTAGTGCTAATTCATATTAAATGAATATTTAAAGCATAAATTTAATCACAATAAATGAAGAATATATATATATATATATATATATATATATATATATATATATATATATATATACGAAAGCTGTAAAGAGCGATGAGTTTTCAGTCTCAGGCCCATACTAGAATGTAAATATATATATATATATATATATATATATATATATATATATGTTTATAAAAGCTATAAAAAGTCACGGAGTAATCCAGGCTTGACAGAATGGAAATATATAAAAGGAGCCATGAATTAATTCAGGCTCAACTGAATGTAAATATATATATATATATATATATATATATATATATATATATATATATATATATATAAAAGCTGTAAAATGTGATGGGTTTTCACTCTTATGCCCGGACAGAAATATAAATATATATATATATATATATATATATATATATATATATATATATATATATATTTATAAAAGCGATAAAAAGGCCACGAAATGATCCAGGCCAAACAAAAATTTAAATGTTAATATATACAATTAGTATATATATCTACTAAAGCAATAAAAAGGTCACGAAGTCAAAATCCAGGTCAAATAAAGTCAGAAAAATTTATATATATATATATATATATATATATAAAAGTAGTAACTACCACGGATTTGCCATCCGGGCTTGACAGAATTGAAAAGTTAGTATATATACAGTTAAATATATACATAATAAAGCCAAAAAGGATACGAGTCAGCGACCCAGTCTCGAAAAGTTTATATATACGTGTATATATATATAAAAATAATTAAAAAGTCGCAGATCGTCAATCCGGGCTATGCAAATGCAAGAAAACGCGTAAATGTACTAAAATGTACAAAAAAGTATGCCAAAACGGCCACGGAACTGAGTTCCGGGCAAAATCAGGAAAAAATAATACTTACAATGGATTGCTACACGGGCTTTTTGCCACTTAGTAGGCTTCAAATGGACGTTTCCACCGTTCAATTTTTGATATGTGGTAGTATATGAGTATACCTACGTGTTAGAGTGATAAACACGTGGTTTGGAGTACAAGAAATCGGGCAAGGAAACGAAATGGGCGGAGTTTTAGAGCGTTTTCTATTTTTTCTTTTTTGGGCTTGAGGGTGCACTTGTATTTAAAGACCCGATGGAAGCAGTCCTACCCGCAGCTACCGTGGGTCTACCTGTGGCTCCACGTGGCAGGGCCCACGTGGCTGGTCCCATCTTCTCGAAGTACGTGCACTCTGAGCAACGCGATGTCAAGTTTGAAACTTTGTAACTTTTGATCGGAGCATCCGTTTGAGGTGTGCTGCACCTTTTCGGAAAGCCCTCACCGAGAGCATCACAATGATATGGGAATAAACCTTTTCTAAGTCCAAGAAGACAAGTTCATAACCGGATCTTCGTTTCTTTGCAGTTTGTTCGTTGAGCTGTCTTGTGCTATTTTCACTCGGGATCACTGTTATGGTTCTTTCTGACCTTTATGGCATCAATTCGGCTAGATTTTGACCAGATTGGCTTCAAGTTGTAAAAGTGACCATCTTGCCCCTCCAGGGGTTATCTCCTGTACCAACAAAGTCTTCGGCTAATTTCCCGAGGTTATCTCCGAGGCTTTGATCCTAGTCGATTCTGTTTGTCCTCAGGGTTGTCTCCGAGGTTGACTTGGTTTCCCAGGGGTGTCTCTGGAGATGATGTGATGCTTCGGGGTTGTCTCTAAAGTTGATTTGGCCTCCCGTGCTGTGACCGGGGCTTGACCTGACCTCTCAGATTGTGACCGGGTCTGAACTGGATCTCCCGGTGTTGTCATCGGGGTTACTGTACCTCCCAAGTTATGACCAGGGTTTAACTTTAACATCCCGGGGTGGTCACCGGGGCTGAGTTGACATCCCGGTATTGAGACCGGGGCTGAATTAGCTTCCCACTAACGAAACTGGGGCTGAGTTGACTTTCCGGTATTAAGACCGGGGTTGAGTTGGCATCCCAGTATTGAGATCGGGGCTGAGTTAACTTCCCGGTATTGAGACCGGGGCTGAGTTGCATTCCCGGTATTGAGACCGAGGCTGAGTTGACGTCCCGGTATTGAGACCGGGGCTGAGTTGACATCTCGGTATTGAGACCGGGGCTGAGTTAACATCCCTGTATTGAGACCGGGGCTGAGTTGACATCTCGGTATTGAGACTAGGGCTGAGTTGACATCCCAGTATTGAGATCGGGGCTGAGTTGACATCCCGGTATTGAGACAGGGGCTGAGTTGACATCCCAATTTTGAGACCGGGGCTAAGTTGACAGCCCGGTATTGAGACCGGGGCTAAGTTGACAGCTTGGTATTGTCATCGGGAGGTAAAAGACTGTTATACCCTTCTGCAGGGTTAGTAGCAGGAATAAAAAAATTTCGAGTGTCTACAATATGAATGCAAAATTTTGAGTGTCTATAATTTCTTTAATCAGATCGAGGTGGTGAATACTTAAGCAGTGAGTTTCTCGATTATCTCAAAGAAAATGGTATAATCTCACAATGGACTCCACCAGGTACACCACAGTTAAATGAAGTATCTGAAAGGAGAAATCAAACATTATTGGGCATGGTTCGTTCTATGATGAGTTTTACCGATCTTCCAGTATCATTATAGGGTTATGCTCTAGAAGCTACTGTATATCTACTAAATAAGGTCCCCTCAAAATCCGTCCCCAAAACTCCATATGAGATGTGAACAGGGAGGAAACCTGGTCTTAAGCATGTTAAGATTTGGGGATGTCCAGCTTATGTGAAAAGGTTTCAAAATGATAAGCTTGACAAGATCTGATAAGCGTACGTTTGTGGGATATCCTAAAGAAAGTTTGGGATATTATTTCTACAATCCTACTGAGCAAAAGGTGTTTGTTGCGAAACACGCTGCCTTCTTGGAAAAGGAGTTTATCCTTGAAGGGGCTAGTGGGAAAAAAATATATCTTGAGGAAATTCAATAACCACAAACCACTGCAGATCAATTGGATGAACCTGTCCAAGTAGAGACACCTACTGTACAACACCCTATTTGTAAATCTGGAAGAGTACCGAAGATACCTAAATGGTATGAATTCGTCATAGAGGATGACGATGAGGTACACGTCATGAATGATGATGATCCATTAAATTACGAACAGGCTATGAGTAATTAAGACTCAGAGAAATGGTAGATGACCATAAAATCTAAAATGGATCTTTGAAGCAATTCACAAGACCACTTGGATTTTACTTGCGATTGCAGCTTATTGTTACTAGATCTGAAAAAATAGACGTGGTGACGCCATTCCTCAAATATACAATATTAGAGGAGAATGTATGTATGATACAACTAGATGGATTTGTTTTAATGGTTGAAGCAAATCATGTATATGAGCTACAACGATCCATTTATGGATTGAAGCAAGCTTCTCGTAGATGGAACATGCATGTTGATGAGACAATCAAAAAGTTTGATTTTATCAAAAATGAGGATGAACCAAGTGTGTACAAGAAGGTTAGTGGGACCACTATTTCATTCCTTGTATTATATGTTGATGATATATTACTGATAGGGAATAACATTTCTTTGCTACAATCGATCAAAATAAAGTTGTTTAAACATTCCTCCATGAATGATTGGGGTAGAACATCCTACATTGAGGATATAAATCTGTATAGATAGATTTAAAAGGATGTTCGGCTTAACCCAAGGAACGTATATTCATTAGATGCTAAAGGCGTTTAGCATGGTAAACTACAAAAAGGTGTCTTATGATGATGAGCCATGGAGTGTATCTCTCTAAAATTGTTCTCATTAAAAGAGAGATCGCGTGAGTTACTATCATGTATGCAAAGAAATATACGAGACTTGATATTAATCAGTCAGATTCTGGAGAAGATCACTGTAGGACAGTGATAAATATCCTAACGTACTTAACTGACACTAAGGATGTCATCATGACACATAATGGGTCTGAATTAAACTAGAGGACTAAATAGACTCAAGTTTTCAGACTGTCCAAGACGACAACAAATCCACTTTAGGTTAAGCCGTTACCTTGAAAGGTGGTGCAGTAAATTGGAAAGGTTCCAAATAGCAAAAGGTTGTTGGTTTAGTGACAAAGACAAAGTATATAACTGTAAGTGAAGCTGCAAGTTGTTATTTCAGATGAAAAGTTCATTGCAGAACTGGGAATAGTTCCTAAGTCTCATCTTGAATGCAAACAGGTGTTACGGCAGTTTGATTAAAGAAATCATAGTAAGAGGATAAATCATTATAGATAGTGAACTCTCAAGACAACAATGCAGATCCATTTACTAAAGCTTTAACACAACAACAGTTTGATCGTCACTTAGAGAAGAAGTGTATGAGATACCATGACGATTGGCCTTAGTGCAAGTGGGAGATTGAAAGTAGTATGCATACAAGTCAATCATATATGATGATAAAGCATATACTTTGGAGACAATCTTATTTATTTATTAATAAAAGTATTCACTTTTTAAAGGCGTTTAATTATCTACATGATGCTGACCCATAGTTTTAAGTAATGCTTTTAGAATCATGATGTTGATCATGCTAATGAGATCTAAATTCTTAGAAAGCTTAAAACTAAAATAGTTCTCAATCATTGGATTACTAAATAGGGGATTAGTAAATTCGGATAAATTAGTACATATGTTGCTTGCTCATTGGATGAGAATGATTGATCTCATGATCATTTGTGTGGAGACACTAAAGCAAGTATGTATGTGCTTATTGAAGAATAAGTTCACTGAACGTGACTCACTATGGAATACCTAATGGAGTTTTACTTGCCTGTCAATAGGAATTCTTAATGAGATAGTAGTACAAGTGATCCTTGGACTTGAGATCATCATAGTATCTTGTGTGTAATGAATTATACTTTTATTCCATAAGACCCTTAGGGTATATCAAAGGGTATGCTTGGGTGTAATAAGTTATATATGGAGATAATGAATGGTCAATAAAGAATCTAAAACTTCTAGTAAAAGAAGAGATATGTCCTATGTGATTCGTTAAATGACAACCCAGTAGTCCTTGGACAAGACAGAATGAAATTTGAAAGGAGTTCCTAATTTGCATTATTTGGAGTTGTGCATTTTTTAATCGAAATACATATAACTAAATAAAATAAGACTTGACAGTAATTCCATGTCTTATATTTTATTGGGACATTGTATGGTGGAAGGATTGAATTGTACGGTAACTATTTACTCACAGGTTCTTTTATGATTATTGTTGAAATCTATATTATCTGGAAAGTCGTTGATCTCTAGGGAGACTTATCCCTATTGTAGAATAAATATTATTTATTTAAATAGATTATTAGTTTAATTTATTTATTTAAATAAGATTAAAATTATTCTAATTGATTTATTCACAAACGGTTTAATATGGAGAACCTAAAGCTCACACCATAAAAGGAAGAATAATTATTTAAGAAAGTAATGACATAACCGTAATAATGCATTAAGTGTAATTAATTTAATCTATAGTGATAGAATAAATTAAATGGCTTAATGTTTATTATTTAATATTTTGAAAATATTAATTAATAAGAGGAGTCTTATTAATATTATTACAATTATTATTATTTTAATTTCTAAAGGATTTTAAGAATTAATTAAATATTATTACTCTCATTTATTCCTAGTAAGACTAGGAGACAAATTAATTAAAGGAGTTTAATTAATAAATCTCAATATGATTGGGAAGCCTAATTAATTAAAAGAGTTTAATTAATTAAATGAAAACATATGTTTAATAGGATTAGAAGGGTTGACCAATATCTATATAAGAGGAGTCTTATGTTAGATATCAGTTGATGCAATTCCAATTGTTGGAGAGTACTCCTTTTCTATAGAGGATAGAAAACTAGGGTTTAGCCAACCACCCTCCTTGAATAATTCCTCTTCCTTGGTGGATCACCTCTAGAGGCCAAACACTTGGGTGGCTAACGTCGATCAAAGGAAGGAATCTAACCCGAAAATTCAAGAAGATCACGAAGAACAAGGAGTTGAACTTATACATGTTGAAGCTTCGTTCTACAAGGATATGATTCCATAACTTCTTATTTATCGTTTTAAATTAATATTTTTCATAAAGGATGATCCGGATAATGGTTTTGTAAATTTTTTTTAAACTCTGATATACCATGCTTCTGCTAATTTTACAATTTGATTGCGCCTATGATTTCGTACAAACCCAACAAGAATAAATTAAATAGCTTAATATTTATTATTTAATATTTTGGAAATATTAAATATAAATTAATAAGAGGAGTCTTATTATTATTATTATTTAATTCTTAAAGAAGTTTGGAAATTAATTAATAAGATACTCTCTCTCTCTCATATATTCCTAATAAGATTAGAAGGCTAATTAATTAAAAGAGTTTAACTATTCCCAATAGGATTGGGAAGCCTAATTAATTAATGGAGTTTAATTAATTAATATAAAACCCTTATCCTAAATTGTTTAGGAGGGTTGCCTACATCTATAAATAAAAAAAATCTTATTATGGAACAAGGTTAGACATTTTAATTCTAAGAGTTTGGAGAGCACTTCTTTTCTAGAGAGAATGAAACTAGGGTTTAGTCAAACACCCTTTTCTTGAATTCTTATTCTTTCTTGGTAGATCAACTCTAGAGACCAAATACTTGGGTGGCTAACGTTGATCAAAGGAATGAATCAACCCGGTGGATTCAAGTAGAACGCGAAAAGGATTTGGAGTTGAACTCGTACCTGAGGAAGCTAGAATCTTCAAGGGTATAAATTTTAATCTCCATCTATTTCGTTTAATTAATAACTGTGCATAAAGGATGATCCGGATATATGGTTTGTAAAATTTTAAAACTCTGATTTACCATGCTTCTGCTTATTTTATGCAATTTGATTGTATCCATGAATGTTACAAACCTAACAAGTACTGCCAACTAGGCTAATTATACCATATCAAATAATATGAGTTACTGTGCCGTGACAATTATTAATTTAATAATGTGATATACCGTGCAGTTGTTACCGTGACAATTATTGAATCAATAATATGAAATACTATGTTATTTCTACTATAACAATTATTGAATGAAATACTGATTGACTTCTTAAGTAAGAATCAATAATCAAAAATAGTGTGCAATACCGTGTGCTACTGCACAACAATACGTATTACTGTATTTTCATCACCGAATATTTCAATAGTTAACGGTAAAAATTTCTGCCGTCAATTTTTAAAAAGGTTATTTCTATCGCTTTCTACATCCGACAGTTATTCTATTGTGGGGCCCACCAATGATTGGTTATTTCGGATCCATCGTACGAATATTCTCCGACCAAAAAGAATACTTTCCGACAACTTTCTATAATTATTTCTATTTATAAAAACTATCATTTAATAACTTTAAAATAAAAATACTAACTCCACATACTTTTATATCTTTAAAATACCATCAATATTAATCTTATATTCTTATAATATTTTTCAGCAAATTTCATAGTTTTTCACCATTCATAGAATCTTCTATGAATTTTCTCTATTTTTAAACTAACTATAAATAGCTTAAAAATACAATAAATATTTATGTTATTCAATAATTTTTCAAAACTGTCTAGAAATTATAAACTAATATTATAGAATTTTTCACCAAGTTTCATAATTTTTCATCATTCATAGAATTTTCTATGAATTTCCTCTATTTTTAAACTAACTATAAATAGTTTTAAAATACAATAATTACTTCTACTTTTCAATAATTCATCAAAAATTTACAGAAATTCTAAACTGATATTATAAGATTTCTATAAAAATATTTCAGCCCAATTTGTTTTTTTTGATAATTTAATTATAATTTCCAATATTCAGAAACTTCTATAATTCATAATAATTAGCCCTTTTATCAAAAAATTACGGATTATATATCCTTTTCATGTGAAATTTAATTCTCTACAACTTTGTAGAATAAAAGTTTTCCAAATTCCGCCTCTAACATAGAGAAATAGGCATACCAAAAAAGTTTGTTGGGAAATATTTTTCGGTCATCTTCTCCGGCGATCCAAAATTTTTTTGGCGAGTTTTCTCAAATTTTCTTTCCCAGATTAGATCTAATATATTTCAGGAGTCTAACCATGTTTTTAGTTTTGAAAATAAACCACCAATCGCCGTCAAATCTAAATTTTTTGGCAAAATTTCGGCGAAGCTTAATCTCTTTAATTTCCTACTTTCTCTTGTTTAATACTTGTTCAAATCATATAAAACAAGTATAAACATAGCATCTATACATAAAATCCATGAAATTAACATCTATAATTGAAAATCGAATGATTACCTTTCTTGGTTGTATTTTTTTCTTTCCTTCTCATTCTTCTTCTCTCTCTCTTTTCTTTTTTTGAAAATTGTTTCTACGGAGGGAGTGAAATGAGAGGAGAGTGCTGAAAATTTGACTTATTAGGTTCAAACAACAAGCCAACATCCTTGCCCCACTCTTGCCTAACTTTTGTCAACCCACCAATCATGAAAGAGTTTGGTGAAGGATTTATGGAAAGTTTGGAAGCATATGGGAAATTATTATCAGCATTTTCATCCACATAATTCAGCTATAATCGCCCCTCTCATGGCCCTCCATTCCATAAATCTAATTCCTATTCTTTTATTTACTCACTTATCAGTTTAATTATCCGTTTAACCATTTATCAATTTAATATTTTACAGTTTTAGAATAATAATCGTAAATTAAATTAGACTTTTAATTTATAAAAGTCGAGGTCTTACATATATGTATATATTATGTTAAAATATACATCGTAATAGTAGTGTGCATACAAGCCAATCATGTATGATAATAAAGCACATACTTTATAAACAATCTTATTTATTTATTAATAAAATATTAATTTAAGGCATTTAAATATCTATATGGTGCTGTTTTTTATAATATGTAAATAACCTATATTTTTAAGTAAGGGTGTAAACGAGTCGAATCAAAGCGAATAGAGAGTTATTCGGATTCAACTCGAAATGATAAATTCGTACTCGAATTCGACTCGAATTCGAATTGTATTTAAAAAATTCTACTCAGATTCGACTCGACTCGAATATTTACTACTCGAATTCGATCCGACTCGGCTCGAATTATAAACAAACTACTCGCGAGCTTCAAATTCAAGCTCGAATTCGAGTCTCTACATAATAACTAGTTTTATAATAAATATAATTATAAATTGAAATTGTTATTTTATTTAGAAATGAGAAAATATATTTAATATTACACTTTATAAATATAAAATCATAATTAAAATTAAATAATAATTAATTATTCTAATTTGATTTAAATTTGTATATATTATAAGAGAATGTATCGAGTATCTAATCGAATTTGTATCAATTGAGCATGTATCGAATCACACTCAAAAATTCGAGTAGTTTGAATCTTAAACGAGTCGAGTATAACCTTGCTCAGATTCTACTCATATTTTTATTCGAACTATTTTTAATGCTCAGATTTGGATCATATTATAAACGAATCCGAGTCTCGCTCGTATTTTTTCGAGTTGAGCCCGAATCGAGCTCGAACCGTTTGGCTCGTTTACAGCCTTAGTTTTAAGCAATGCTTTTAGAATCATGATGAAATCATGCTAATGAGATCTAAATTCTTAGAAAGCTTAAAAACTAAAATAGTTCCCAATTGTGGGATTACTAAAATGGAGATTAGTAAATCCGGATAGATTGGTACATATGTTGCTTGCTCATTAGATGAGGATGACTGATCTCATGATCATTTGTGTGGAGACACTAAAGCAAGTATGTAGGTGCTTATTGGAGAATAAGTTCACTGAACGTGACTCGCTATGGAATACCTAATGGAGTTTTACTCGCCTGTCAATAGGAATTCCTAATGTGATAGTAGTACAAGTGATCCTTGGACTTGAGATCATCATAGTATATTGTATGTAACAAATTATACTTTGACTTATTCCTTAAGGCCTTTTAAGGTAAATATAGGGTATGCTTAGGTATAATGAATTGCATATGGAGATAATGTATGGTCAATAAAGAATCTACCACCTCTAGTAAAAGAGGAGATATATCCTATGTGATTCGTTAAATGATAACCTAGGAATCCTTGGCCAAGGTAGAATGAAATTAGAAAGAGGTTTCTAATTTGCATTAGTTGGAGTTGTGCATTTTCTAATCGAAATACATATGATTAAATAAATTAAGATTTGACAGTAAATTCATGTCTTATATTTAATTGGGACATTGTATGGTGGAAGGATTGAATTGTACGGTAACTATTAACTCACAGGTTCTTTTATGATTAATGCTAAAATCTATATTATCTGGAAAGTTGTTGAGCTCTAGGGAGGCTTATCCCTGTTGTAGAATAAATGTTATTTATTTAAATAGATTATTAGTTTAATTTATTTATTTAAATAAGATTAGAATTGTTCTAATTGATTTATTAACAACCGGTTTAATATGGAGAACCTAAAGGGTCACACCATAAAAGGAAGAAGAATTATTTAAGAAAAAATGGCATGATAGTAATAATGCATTAAATATAATTAATTTAATCTATGGTGATAGAATAAATTAAATAGCCTAATGTTTATTATTTAATATTTTAGAAATATTAAATATAAATTAATAAGAGGAGTCTTATTATTATTATTATTATTATTATTTTAATTCTAAAGGAGTTTAGGAATTAATATAATATCAGTACTCTCTCTCTCAATCCTAATAAGATTAGGATATAAATTAATTTAAAGTGTTTAATTAATTAATTAAATAAAATCTTATTCTAATTAGATTAGGAGGGTTAACCTAATATCTATATAAGAGAGTCTTATATCAGAAATAAGGGACGTGAATTTTTTCAAGAGTTGGGAGTACACATATTCTATAGAGATAGAAACAAGGGTTAAGCCAATAGCCCATCTTCCTGAGTTCTTCATCTTCCTTGGTGGATCACCGTTAGAGGCCAAACATTTGGGTGGCTGACATTGATCAAGGGAAGGAGCCATTACAGAGGAATCAAAGGAATCAATGGAGTAGAACTTGTACCTGAGGAAGCTTGGATCTTCAAAGGTATAATTCCATCATCTCCTTCTATGTATTGACTGATAATTGATGCACAAGAAAGATCATGGTTAAGGGTTTGTAAGAAATTTTTAAAATCTAATTTTTCATCCCTTCCGCTGCGTTTATGTAATTTGATTGCATGCTTATGTTTCGTACAAACCCAACACATCGTGCAAGCTTTTAAATGATATCATGTGAACCTAGGAATCATAGGGTCAAAGATTCAATCAATGGATCCAAACTTGGTTCCCGTGATAAACTTGTTTAAGTTGTATTATCAGCTCGCAATCTATTGTACATATAATCGTGGGCCTTAAAAAGGTATCCAGATTTAAAGCCCCATAATAGTGAAGACGTGGTTATAGGTCGAGCGGCTTGCTTAGATGGATTTCATGCCCATAAGGAGCCCGACCATTGTAGATAATGGTTTCGATTTCGACATAAATGATGCTTCGCATCTCGATTAAAATCAAACTAAGTCACTTTTAATTAAAATTGGAAGTATCAAAGGTCCTCGATTCCTATTTGGTGAAGGGTTTGAAAAACCACCTTTTCAAAATATCACTTTCATATGCTTTATCTAAAAATAAACAGTGATTCAAATCAAACCCTTCTGGCATAGGTTTAAAGGGGCACAACATTACTTTCAAAATAAAGCACTCAAGCACCTTTTCAAAACTAAAGCTTTTCACACACACACACACACACACACACACGCACACACTTCATGTTTAGGGGATTAAATATTCGAAGTAACCATATTTTATGGAAGTCGGGGGGTACCTAACACCTTCCCCTCGCAAAAACAAGCCCCCGAACTATATGAATCTCCGGTTTCAGACCAATTAAACGGAGTCACATATTGGGCCATATTGAGAAAACCTTCAAAAATCGGATGAGTTAGTACATCCATTAGAAACTATACCAACTGGCGACTCTATCTAATTCGACCCAATAGCATAAAATCAATCTTTCAAAATCATCGACATTTATGTCGGTCCTTTCCTAAAACTCACCCTTAAAATAATTAATCGACATAACGAATACACAAAGGGTAAGAAAATTAGGAAACGAATCTTTCCCGACATCGACAAGAGGTTTACAAAATTGTCAACTTCATACATTGAAACCATTAACATGGTTCAAAACAATTTTTAGCTAAAGAATGTATATTCTCTTACACGTCTTCTAATCGTTATCGTCCAGATGGCAAGTAATATTACATTGTATCCTTAACCTGCGAAAAGTATATTTTTGCATGATTGAGCTCATCAGCTAAGCAAATTTAACAACTTTTATGCTTCACATAGCATATAATTTCGTACTCAGTTCATATCTCATGATTAACATAATTCTAATCAACATGATTTATATGTTCATTATATCACATATCACGTTAAGACTGAGTTCCAAAACTCAATAAATTTTAGTCATAAGTAGACTTTCACAATTCAACAAGCTTAAGATATAATTTAGTATACTTGTGAAAATCTCATATAATATCAAGATCACATAACACAAAGGATCTGAAAAACTTACCATGATCGTTGGTTACTAACTACAGCTATTTGTCCTCGCAAACATCCTATACAATGTACGATTACGCATAAAAGCACATCAGCCATAAAATCCATACAACTTAGTTCACATTAACTTAATGTATTATCTTTATGACGCCCCCAAATTCGGGTACTTTCAACCCACGGATATGGAGCTACACGGTGCTACTAACTACAAATCCATTCAATTAAAAACTGCATCAATATGAACATGTTTATTAAATTCTTATTACAATAATAATAAATCCTTCCCAAGTTCTTAATAACCATTACATCATTTGTTGTCATAGTATAAGTTCATACAAAATATACTATTCTATTACAGGATAACTATTTATCCATTTTGGCTTTGCCCTTATCTTTACCGGATCCTTCGGTCCGTTCTCTCTTAGCTGCACCATATAATTCAAGCATGAAGTGAGCATAACTAGCTCAGCAAGTCTAACAATATATAACATAACCACAAAATCAAGAATCATATGATTTATCTTCTATAACTGAACAAATAGTTATGAAGCACTATGAATAATCAAAATAGCACTTTCCATTTTTTTAAAACAATTTTGAAGGACATAAAGTCACTTAAGAATTCTGAGTTGGTCAAAGACCATGAACATTCTCATTCGTTTCCATTCATGAAAAGGACATATCGGCACTAAGACCGTACATCCGATATAACTTACGAGCATTTCTAGGTGATCAGCCTAGAGTACTCTATGTTGATCAACACTACTCCATTAAACGTGTTTACGTTCATGTTTTGGCAACCTCACGTGCCCGTCAATGAACGACGTAAAATACCTTTGTTTATTCATACTCAGGCTTACCTTTGAATCCGTACCAAAGCAATTGGCATAGGATAGCATTAACAACAATAATATATTGAATGGTTTGAAAATAACCCAACAAAACATTTTAATCTTTGTCTAGTCAAGTTAAGATTAGCATCGACTCTTTCGTAAACAATCATGCATAATATAACTTGAATCACAAAACTTGGCCAACACGAACGTCAGACAAGAGTTAGAAGGACTTGCCTTCAAGCGTCTTCAAACTTAAACTCACTTTTCATGGTTTGTATAGGTTCTACATGATATATTCACAAAGCACACCAATTAGCTACCAAACAATCTACACACATTGTTTATACCAACTTCTTTCTCTTCTATAGCTTAATCGAACTTATTTCACTAATAACATTCGATAAGTTATTCAACATTCATTACGGTTTATTAACCTCTAAATGTCATAAACCATCATTCATTGTTCATCGTCTATGTATCACGATAACTATAACCTTAAGACGTGTGCTAAACTCGAATACGATACACGATTAACATTTTTGCATTTTACGTTCTTCGTTTAATAACTTTTAATACACTTTTAATTCTTAAACTCATAGTTTTACGCATCTTTTAGGATATTTCTCTTCATGTATATTAAGTATATACTTGCCCCTTAATTACTATATAGAAAGTTGGATTAACAAAAGCTCGTATCGAAAATATTTTACATGATGGCGCTGCGGTGCCACTCGAAGGCTTGAAGTCGGCACTACGGCGCCCCTCGGCAGTGGAAAGCCCTCCGGGCAGACATTGCGACACTGGAAAACAAGGCTTGGGCGGCGTTACGGCGCCTCCCCTGAGCCTTTGAAAAAAATTTCATTTTTTGAACTATTTCGAACCGCTTACTTCCCGAGCTCATAACTTGATCGTTATAACTCGGAATAGGCTCGTTCAAAAGCTATTTTCTTACTTATCTTACGTACTTTGATTTCCCCCCAGACAGAATAAGTTTTTGAATTCGTTAATGATTATTTCATTGGATAAAATTTCATTGCTCGTTCGTTATTCGTTCTTGAGCGTTCTCTCGTTCATTCGTTTCTTATTCGTTTTATGTCCAAATTTGTCCATTCTTGAGTCTACAACTCTTAAATTCATATTTCTTCGATATACTAATGAAACCCTAAGTGTTTAGGTCCATTAGAAACATTTCACTATCGTCCGAAAATCCTAGTTAACTATGATTTCAACGATTAACGTCTTCATTGTAAATTTCGCCATAACTTCATTCTACGAGATTTTTACGCCATTCCAAATGGAATCAATCTATTGGTTAATCATCTACATCCTAACCAAGTAATTTGCACCTAACTTATACACGATGATTTTCAATTTGTCCATCAATAACAAGCTCTAAGTTTTATGCGTTCTTTATTTAGTGCTTAATCATTTGATTACGATTTCGCTTGTTCATGGCTTATTAATGTTTTAATGCACTAATATTCATCCTTATTGCTCTGAATGAGACATGCTCCACCAATAATCACTTCTCTATTAAAATTTGAAATAGAAAAGAATCAAAGATTAGGGTTTATGTGTTTACGTGTTTTATTTTTGCGTTCTTCGCATTCTTGATAATTTGATCAATTAGCTAGCTTCTCTTCTCCTAGATTACTTGTTAAAGCCCCATCTTCTGTCTCAATATATGTGTTTGATGTTTGTAAACAAACAAATGGAGGCTTAAGGCTTGGTTTTGTAGAATTGAAAGAGTGGGGGCAATTTGGTTAAAAGACCAAACCTCCACACTATTCCCACCTCCTTTACAAAGCTTCCAAAAGAAGCTAGCCACCAAGTGGCCGGCAATGACTCCCCATGGGGGCCCACATAGGTTGCTCCATGGGTTTGACCCACCCGTTCGATCTACGGGTTCAGTTCTTGGTTCGGGCTTAGGTTTTATTCAATTTCGGGCCTAACATTGGGCTTGAATTAAATATTAATTGGGTCTTGATATTATTTATCATTGGGCCAACCTTTTAATCTAATTGGGCTTGACAAAGTCCAAGTCCAATAGTTAAATGGGAAATCTTAACTTTCGTTGACCAAGATTTTGACTTTACGTATTCTTATCGTATAATTCTCGTATTCTCTTCGTATATACTTCGTATGAGATTCGTATTATACGTCGTATTAATCTTCGTATTATACTCATATAATACCTAGTATTATACTCGTATTTTTATCGTATAATAATCTTTCTTATTATACTTAATAATTTCTTTTCTTAGAAATTCACTTTCCCTAACCCTTAGGTTTTAAGTCCTCAGGCAAAAACTTCGTTTGCCATAACTGAAATATTATTGGATAACCCATCTCGTCTCAGAATTTTAACATTACGCGTTTCTCTGAAATTCAAAACTAATTCCCGAGTAGAAATGGATGAATAGTGATTTTACAGAAATTTCTCGAATTTTTTTTATTTTCATCTTGGAAATTCATTCCATTTAATTCTAGCTCACGGCCAGAATCCTAACCACATTCAGTCATCCTAGGTCATAGAACGACCCTTAAACAACTTACTCAGTTTAATAAACATATAATCTTATTTATTCAATATAATGAAATAAAAATTAATTCACTTAATAATCTAATTTTCTTGGTCGTTACAATCTTTATCTCGTTCATTTGTTTTATTTAAAAATTTCTTATTCAACCTTCGTTTAACATAGTCATTCTATGTTTGGATAGGCTAGACACCTTGTATCTCATGTATTAAAACTTTAGAGACTCATACTCTCATGTCTCAAAGTCCAGATCATATTAACTTATCTTGAATGCTCTGCAGCACGGCGCGGCCGTGCTTTTCCCTGTTAAATCCAGAACTAAGTTTTTCAAATTCTATCCAACCCCTATCATACTAAGGTCCTTAATAATCATTATAGCATATAAACACATGAACCTTGTAGCTTTCAAACTAGTTTAGGTTCTCTAAGTTTTATTTTTCAAAAAAAATTAGTTTTCCTTTGAAATTTTTTGTCAAACCATATAAAGCTAAGTCAAATCCTTTATGGCCAGACTAGACATCATATAAGACACATAGTTAAAGTAGTATGCACACAAGCCAATCATGTTTGATGATAAAGAATATACTTTGTAACAATCTTATTTATTTATTAATAAAAGAATTGTTTATTTAAAGGCATTAATTTATCTACATAGTGCTGCTTTTATAATATGTGATAAACCCGTAGTTTTAAGCAATGCTTTTAGAATCATGATGATGATCATGCTAATGAGATCTAAATTCTTAGATAGCTTAAAACTAAAATAGTTCCCAATCGTTGGATTACTAAAAAGAGGATTAGTGAATCCGGATAGATTGGTACATATGTTGCTTGCTCATTGAATGAGGATGATTGATCTCATTATCATTTGTGTGGAGAAACTAAAGCAAGTATATAGGTGCTTATTGGAGAATAAGTTCACTGAACGTGACTTGCTAAGGAATACCTAATGGAGTTTTACCTGACTGTCACTAGGAATTCCTGTAGTGATAGTAGTACAAGTGATCCTTAGACTTGAGATCATCATAGCATCTTGTGTATGATAAGTTATACTTTGACATGTCCCTTAAGACCCTTAGGGTATATCAAAGGGTATGCTTGGGTGTAATAAGTTATATATGAAGATAATGAATGATTAATAAAGAATCTAAAACTTCTAGTAAAAGAAGAGATATGTCCTATGTGATTCGTTAAATGACAACCCAGTAGTCCTTGGACAAGGCAGAATAAAATTAGAAAGGAGTTCCTAATTTGCATTATTTGGAGTTGTGCATTTTGGAATCAAAATACATATAATAAAATAAAATAAGACTTGACAGTAATTTCATGTATTATATTTAATTGGAACATTGTATGATAGAATGATTGAATTGTATGGTAACTATTTACTCAAAGGTTTTTTTATGATTAATGTTGCAATCTATATTATCTGGAAAGTCGTTGATCGCTAAGGGGACTTACCCTTATTGTAGAATAAATATTATTTATTTTAATAAATTAAATAGTTTAATTTATTTATTTAAATAATATTAGAATTGTTCTAATTAATTTATTCATAACCAGATTAATATGAAGAACTTAAAGGGTCACATCATAAAAGAGAAAATATTTATTTAAGAAGTAAATGGCATAATCGTAATAATAATTTAAGTGTATTTAATTTAATCTATAGTGATAGAATAAATTAAATAGCTTAATATTTATTATTTAATATTTTAAAAATATTAAATATAAATTATAAAGAGGAGTCTTATTATTATTATTATTATTATTTAATTCCTAAAAGAGTTTGGAAAATAATTAATAAGAGTACTCTCAAATATTTCTAATAAGATTAGGAGGCTAATTAAATAAAAAAGTTTAATTAATTATTCCTAATAAAATTAGGAGCCTAATTTATTAAAAGAGTTTAATTAATTAAAATGAAACCCTAATCCTAAATGGTTTAGGAGGGTAGCCTACATCTATAAATAAGAGGAGTCTCATTTTGATTTGGGGTTAATGAGAATTTCAAAAGTTGGGAAACTACACATAATTCTATCGAGATAGAATCTAGGATTTTGCCAAACACCCATCTTCTTGAATATTTATTCTTTCTTGGTGGATCATCTCTAGAGGCCAAACACTTGGGTGTCTAACGTTGATCAAAGGAAGGAACCAAACTTGGTGGATTCAAGTTGAATGTGCAAAAAAATTAGAGGTGAACTCGTACCTGAGAAAGCTAGTTTCTACAAGGGTATGAATCTGATCTCTATCTCTTTTCTATTTATTGTTAATTAAGCACAAAGTATGATCATGGTGTGATTTGTATGAAATTTTTTTAAATTCCATTTTATAGAGCTTTCGCACCTTTTATATGATTTGATTACATAATCGCGTTATATACAAACTTAACAGTGATATCAGAGCCTAACTTTGAGCTAATTATCGACCTTGGTGATTCCATGTATGTATGGTATGTGATTGGATCGAATTTTCTAGGCAAAAATTTCTTCTTGGTCCGTCTGCGACGTGGCGCAGCTGCGCCGTCTCCAGTTCATTCTGGAGCGTAGCTGCGCCATAACCTAGAAAAGGTTTTCTGGGCTAGCAGAGCAGCTGCGTCGTTTCCCAGTGTGTTCTGGGCATAGCTTTGCCCGACACCAGAATTTTAAAAAAATTAATTTTAATTTTATTTATTTCAATTAAGATAAAATATTTATTTTGAATTGGAATATGATTAAAATAAATGTTTTTACTTTAACATGAAATTGGATTCCACGTTTACTTGAATAAAGGAGTTTATTCATATATGGAATAGAATTTCATGTTTCCTAGAATAAAGGAGTTTATTCACATATGGAATAGGATTCCGTGTTTTCTAAAATTAAATATGTTAAATTTTGATAAATAATAGGATTCAACATATTTTATTTTTCTAGCAATTTTAAGTTAAAATAAAGGAGTTTATTTTGTATTTGAAATTGGATTTCTTGTTAATTAAAATAAAGGAGTTTATTTTGATTTGGATTTTGATTAAAAATAAAGTAGTTTATTTTATTCAAAAATGGATAAAATAAAATAAAGAAGTTTATTATGATTTATAGTTTGATTAAAATAAAAGAGTTTATTTTGTTTCTAAATTGTATTTCTAGTAAATTTTAAATTGCCCATTAAATTGATATTGATGCATATATGGAATGGATTTATTATTCATGAGATGAATGTTATTTATTGATCCATATGTTGATGTGTATGATAATAAATAGGGTTGATTATGGACTATTGACCAATGTGATTGAATTTTATTTTGGTTGGATGGATGAATGTATGAGTTTTATTAAATGAGATCTGCGTACCTCGCCTTCTCTAAATTTTCTTAATATAAATTCTATCTCCCTCTTATGTACTTCCCTTTAATTGTTGATCAAGATTTTTATTTATTGTAAATAGTTTTGTAATAGGAATAGTTAGAATTAATTTTGAAGAATTAGAGACCAATGAGCAAGGAGCAAGGAGCGAGGAGCGCTTGAAGACCCATTTGTAATGGAGCCCGGGATTTAAATATAATAGTTATGTTTAAATTTAATTCTTGCACCCTAGGTTTGACTTTTTGATTCACTTGGTGGCTCTAGTGAACCAAACTAAAATAAAGTCTAAAATCAATTCAGATAGAATATAGTATTCTATATGTGCATGCTTACTATATATATATTTTATATATTATATAACATGCTTCGCATGTTAAATTATATTAAGTTGTAACGTTCAAAGATATTTGGAGTATCGAACGTTGCCTTCTAGCATGATAAATTAAAAGAGTATTAAATATTTAATATGAGTTTGTTGTGTCACATAAGGCAAGTATTAAATATTTAAGATGTTGATTTATTATATTTGATGCTTATAAATATACTGAACGATGTTGGTTTGTTGTGTCACGCAAGGACGGTGTTTTTCTTTTGAATATATAAAAGTGCTAGGTTGGACTTAACTTGGACAAAATTTTGATTCGGATGTGTCACACTTGATCAAAATAATCTAAGAGGAAAAATATAAGGAGTTACATGTTGATGTAATTGACAAGGGTTGTCTACCTATTTATTTATATATAGTTTGTTGTGTCACACAAGGCTATATACATTTGAAATGAGATCCTTATTCTCACTAGCAAATCTTTAATTAGATTTGTCAAACTATATATTATGAGGGTAATATAGTTTAAAGAAAATAGTAGGAGATACCAATTTAAAACAAACCCTAATTTATTTTGGTAATTAATAAAAAAATTGTATGCTATAATGTTGTTAATTACAAATTTATTTACAAAATTTTACAATGTCTAAATGACTATCACTGCGTAACATATTAGATGCTAATTAACCGGACCGAATTAAACGAATTGGTTAAGGAATTTAAGAATAGTTCTCAAGGCTGAAAAGCTATCTTATGTCCTTAATACGTCTATCCCTGCAATGGTTGCAGACAATGCCTCTGAGAAAGATATTGCTACTTTTAGAAAGTAACAAGATGATGCACAGTTGGTTCAATGCATCATGCTCTCATCTATGAGTAACGAGCTTCAGGGTTAGCGTGAAACTATGGATGCTCCTACTATACTCCTGCACTTCAAGTAGTTGAATTGTGAGGAAAGTAGGACTAATAGATATTAGATATCTAAAGAAGCTTTTTCGATCTAGAATAACCGATGTCACTATAGTATAGACACATGTCCTAAAATGATCAATTTGACTGAATAATTAGGACAACATATTTTGTCATGGATGGAGAGTTGAGCCATGATTTGATCTTGCACTCACTCCCGAACTCCTTCTCACAATGGTTATGAATTTTCCAGATGTACAAGCTAGAAGTCAGCCTTGCTGGTTTGCTGAACATGTTGAAAACTGTTGAGAGTCACTTTTCAACCAAGAAAGACCAAGTCTTACTGGTAGGGGCCAAATGATCTTCTGAAAAGAAGAACGATTCAAAGATAGAAAATAGAAAGGCAAATACAAAGGATAATAAGAACAAAACTGATACGGATACCAAAGGAGTTTGCTTCCACTGCAATAAGCCTAGACATTTTAATAGGAACTGCGAGAAATATCTTGCAGAGGCTAACCAGAAGAAGCTTAGTGAATCTTCGGTTACATATACAGGTTTGTTCATGATTGAAATAAATCATTCAGTAAGTAAAGTTTCTACTTGGGTATTGGATACCGGCTATGGTTCTCATAAATACAGATTTATGAAGGGGCCAAGCAGAAGTAGAAAGCTAAACAAGGGGAAGTCATCCTGCGTGTGGGGAATGGAGCTTTGGTTGGTCCATTAACTGCAGGAACTTATTGTTTAGCCCCACCTGCGGGCAAGTCCATTAGTTTAAATAATTGATATTATGTTCCAACACTTATAAGAAATAATATTTCAATTTCTATATTGGATATGGATGGTTTTGATATTATAATAAAGAACAACAGTTGTTCTATTTATAATAAAATATTTCATATAATTTTGGCAATTTACTAAATGGACTTTACATACTTGACTTACATGAAAATAGTTTTGCAAATTGAACAAACTAGTATAAGAAAAGGAGATGATCATTCAAAGAGTTGAATATTTGTATTTGGTGAAATACGAGTTTGAATCATTTGAAAGGTTCAAAGAATTCAGAAGTAAAACTAATTGGCAATGTATTATGATTCTTTGATTTGATCGATGAATAAATACTTTTGCAATAAGTTTTAAGATCATCTCAAATAATTTTCTCATAATGGATGCCTCCTGATACACAATAATTGATTGGTGTATCTAAAAAGAAAAATCGTACATTGTTGGAAATTGTGCAGTCTATAATGATTTTTACCGACATTCCAGTATCCTTCTAGGGTAATGCCCTGGAAACGGCCGCATATCTACAAAATAAGGTAACCTCAAAATCCGTCCCCAAAACTTCATAAGAGTTATGGTCAGGGAGTATTCCTAATCTTAAGTATGTTAAGATAAAAGGTTATCCAGTTTATGTGAAAATGTTTCAAAATGATAAGCTTGGGACAAGATTTGACAAGTGCAGATTTGTGGGACATCCTAAAGTAAGTTTAACGTATATGTTCAATAATCCTACTTAGAAAAATATTTTTTTTACTAAACATGCTACCTTCTAAGATAAATGTATTTATCATTGAAGGGCTAGTGGAAGGATAATAGATCTCGAAGGAGTTCAAGAACCAAAAAACACTATTAGTCAAAAGGAGGAACATGTAGATAGACCTATGGTATCACAACCGAATCGTGAATCTGAAATAGTATTAAAAATACCTGAGAGGTATAAATTTATCTTAAATGATGATGATAAGGTACACATTATAGAGTATGATGATCCAGTTATACACGATGAGGCTAAGAGTTGTAGACACTCTGAGAAATGGCAGATGGCCATAAAACTGAAAATGGATCTTTGGAGCAAATGGCAGGGTGGAGACCTATAAGGCCAGACTGGTTTGAAAAAAGTTTTCAAATAAAGTTAAGGAGTTGACTGTGATAAAACCTTATTACCGGTAGTAATGCTCAAGTTCATTTAGATTTTAGTTGCGATTGCAGCTTATTATTACTAAAGTTAGCAAATGGATGTAGAGATGCCCTTCCTCAAATATATTATTAAAGGAGAATGTATGTATGATACAGCTAGATGGATTTGTTTCAACAGTTGAAGCAAATCAAGTATATGAGTTACAACAATCCATTTATGGGTTGAAGCAAGCTTCTCAAAGATGTACATTCATTTTGATGAGATAATCAAAAGAGTTTGATTTTATCAAAAACGAGAATGAACCTAGTGTGTACTAAAGGGTCAGTGTGAGCGCTGTGACATTCCTAATATTATATGATGATATATTACGGATAAGGAATGACATACCAGTGCTACAATCAGTAAAGATAAAGTTGTCTAAACATTCTTCAATGAATGATTTGGGTAGAACATCCTATAAATTAGGAATATAAATCTATTTTGATAGATTTAAAAGGATGCTCGACTTGTATGATGTCCCGAAAGATTGAAAGTATAGTTAGACATAGTGTTTAACTAATGATGATTATGTCAACAGATGATCCTTAGGAAAAAGGATGTTTATGAGCTAAGGAAGAAGATTAAACCTTTAATAAAGGAAGCAAGATTAAAACCTTTGCAAGAGGTTGTTAGAAAAAGACATCCGGGTAAGGGTGTGATGCCCCAAAATTCTCTACATTCCCTGTAGCAGATTTGGTGCCCACGTAAATATTCTATAAGATAATAACTTCTATAGATCCAAAATTCACATTTTCCCAATCAAGTAATAGTTCTCGTCAGAACAATTACTATATATGGATACCCTCACTTAGATGTATAGATTTATGATCTTACAGATATTTCTTTCATATCAATAATTCCTATCTATCTGACAATCATAGTATTAATGTTAGAGTCATTCTTGGAACTGAGGGGCGCGACGACCTCAGTGTATCAGAGAACTCCAATATCTGTCAATACTCCCATTCACATGTATAGTTCATATAGATACTGTACTTCTTCTTATGTTCTATAAAGGTAAAAACTAAGCAATTGATAAAAGATAATAATATATTACATATTCTTAAATTGGCTTACAATAAATCCCAACTTACTATTACATCAGAGTCTCCCAAGATATAACCAAAATTTAAATTAACCGAGTTTTTCCATCTACATGATTGAACTCTGAAACTTCTTATATGCCAGCTAAAACTGCAAAGGAAAAGAATATTTGCAAGGATGAGCTATAGAAAACTCAACAAGTTTTAAACAAATTATATGTTATACTCACACTGAATCTGAATTGAATGAACATATAGTTCAGAGTTTTTCCACAAATATACTAAGTCCATCCATTACGAGTTTCTGTCAGTCATAAAGACTTAGCACCCCAGGTTGATTCTGTCAACCACTCAACCCTCTTAAAATCACACAGACTTATAAAAGTTCTTTCATTTGGATATCCCATAGGGGATCAGCCTAATCATATCCTAGGAGTATGCATATCATCCTACCAGTCCAACAAGGTCAGTACTACAATTGCCTGTAAATGTAACCCACGGTCAGTGCAATAACTGCAGGTAAAAATATAACTTTCGGTCAGTGCTATAACTGCCGGTCAGAATAGTATCAGTATATATCTATACTAAACAACATTGGTTTTTCCACCGTCTATGCTTTGATATCAAATTAAACACATTTTACGCAAACAACAATTCATAGGTTTGGTTATGCTTGAACAATAAGTCATAACCTTCTTCAGAACACAGATATCACGAATAATGATTATAACAAGTTCGTATATCAATATACAAGACTTACATTTAATATAAAAATTAAATGAAGTTAAAAAACTTGCCTTTGCGAAGATCAGCTACTTAAACTATTTGAAAGTGTTTATGCAACCTATATATGTTTATAACAGTCATTAGAAACAATAACAGCTAATAGCTAGTCAAGCTATTAGTATCTAGGTTGATTTCGGTGTCCGTTCGGTATTTTATTACTTTATTAAATAGTTTTCAAGTTGGTTTTTCAATAAACATTATTTAAAAGTTTCAATCTCAATTTAAATATTTTAGTTATTATTTGTAATAATTTTCAAAGCTTCAAAATAATTTTTAAATGATTTAATATCACTTATAATAATTTTCAAATCATTAATATTATTCATAAATATTTAATAATAATTTATAATGATTTTAAAATCATCAATATTATTTTCAAATAATTTATTATTTATTTTTTATTAATAATGATTTTTTTAAATCATTAATATCATTTTTAAATAATTAATAACCACTTAAAATGATTTTTAAATCATTAATAATATTTTTAAATAATTTATTTTTATTCATAATGATTTTTAAATCATTAATATCCTTTTTTAATAATTTATTATTATAAAAAATGATTTTTAAACCATTAATAGTATTTTTAAATAATTTATTTAATATAATTATTAAATACTTTTATTATCATTAATATTTAAATAAATTAAATATTAAATAAGTTTTATGTCAAAATATTAAAAATTATTTATTATAATTTAAAATGAATTTTCAAAATTTTTTTATTAATTATTTCTATTTATTTTTATTATTATTATTAGATTTCAAAAATCAACCTGTCGATAAAGACTATTAGCGACGGATTATGTCGCCATAGGTGTTCTTGGGCCGGTCAATGGTCAGGTCCCTTGTTTGACTCGATCTAGCCATCAATCTGTTTGGTTTCTGCGTAAGGAAGTTCGATAAAATTGTAGTGTAAGTGTAATACTACACACCTATGGTCATTTGAGTGCCTAACAACATCTCTACAGGATCCCATGGCCGGTCAAACCACCCCACCTAAGCTGTTTTTCATTTCTAGGTTACCCAGAAATGAAAAGTCAAAGTTGGTCAACATATTTGCTGGCCTTATATCTAGCAGGCTGATCATGGTTTAGGTGGTTTAATGGTCGGGTATTGTAGAGTAACTAGCAGAGTACAACTAGGTAGCACTAACAGAGTCCAGATATCACCAAGAAGAAAGATCTAAGCCCCTCAATATCATGTCAGACCGCTGCTTAGCAATTATGGGTTACCCAGATCACCAAGCTTAACGGTCAACCTAGTTTGACCATTAATCACGTTCGATCTATAATTATTTAAGGCTCTAGAGTGCTCGGGTAGTGTAGTCCTCATGCCAGAGTATAACGTAGATACCATCTAACATCCAAACAAGCTTACAGGTGAGGGATATAAGCAGTCAAACTAGCTGTCAGACGTTCTTCATTAGCTTTCTGGGTTACCCAGAAAATGGACGGTCATGCTCGGTCAACGGGTTTTGACCGCTTATAACTTCTAATCTACTGATCCGATGGTCCTGATTCCTCTTGCAGATTATTAACCTCGTGTCATACTACAAGTCTAAAGGCTTACACATGCCAGACGATTAACAGAGAAAGATCTATAAGCCTTGACATTAGGCTGTCTGGCCATTTTTCTATGTTTTGACAGTTTTTTTAAATCTTTATTTTTATGCATTTAGATATTATAGATTCATGTTTTACCAACCCAGATCACTAAATAACATACTTCTAAATATACTTAAATAATACAACAACAATAAAATTTCAAAATCTAAGCTCTAAAGCTAGGGTTAGGTTTTTAACCTTTTGAGCAAAATTTTCTTTCCTCCTTTCTGAATCTGATCCGGCCTAACTGATGAATGTTTTGGTGTTAGTTTGTGATATTCTTTGAGTATGAAAGTCGTGGCTTTTAACTCTCCTTACTTAGCCTTATGTGAAAGCTTAAAGTGGGGTAAAAACCTATTTCTCTCCTTCACTTGACAAGTAAGCCAAAATCATTAAGTGTGTAGTGTTGTGTTGTCAAGCTAGGGTCTAGTAGAAACTATTTTCAGCATGTGGGCAATCTTTTGCTTGTTAGTTAAAAGATTTGATCTTATCACATTTAAAAAGAGAAATTTAAGGTCACTTTAGTCATTTTATATATATTAAGGGTATTTTATTAATTTCCTACTTAAATCCAAGGGTAATTTAGTCATTTCATGTCCTCTTGGAAACTTAAGATCAAAACTTGAACCATTAAAGTTTGTATATTTAGAATTAGGGTTTATTATTAAAATTAGGGTTTCCTAATTAGGGTTAGGGTTTCCAATTTCCTAATTAGAGGTTTCTAGCAATCTCTTTCAATTCACTCCTTAATTTATCATATATAAAGTTAATGTACCTATATTCATAATCCTCTATCACATTATCAATGTATTAAGTTATAATTTCTAGTTATTATAACAATTAGGGTTAGAATTTCTTATATAGATAAAATTTTAATTTAGGGTTTACTTATATAACTTTCCATGCATATATGTTTCCATAATTATATCTTATGCGTTGATATATATTCATATATAAAGTTAAATAAGGCTAAATACACATTGTACAAATCATGAACATAATAATATTTATTATTATTATTATTATTATTATTATTATTATTATTATTATTATTATTATTATTTATATATATTAATAATCCTGCTTAAGTTTTGGATTATTACAAAGGGTGTAAATTTTAGAAATTTCGATGACATAATTTTTATAAGGGTGGAAGATTGTGACAACCCAAAAAATTGGATTGTCCAAAAAGTTAAGTTTAAAGAATTATTAATTAATAAAATAGATTTTTATTAATTATATTATGTGTTATGTGTTTATTAATCGTTCTAGATGTAACAAACGAGAATTTTGTAATTTAATTTGAATATTTATTGAATTAAATAAATATTTTTGATGATTTATTTATTGAGTTAAATAAATTTTTATGATTTAATTATTGAGTTAAATAATTATTTCATGGAATTGTGGTAGATTAATTTTATTATATGTGTTACATTGATTAAATTAATGTGAAAATTTTTTATAGTTCAAAGTATGTATTTAATTGAGTTTATTTAATTAAATAAATTATTTAATAAGCATAATTTTATTCTAATTAATTTAATAATTAATTAGAGATTTAATGTTTTGACATAATTAATAAATGAGAATTTTAATTATGTGATGATGTGATTTAATGCGTAATATTATATTTTATATAATTGAATTTAAATGATATTATTTGATTAATTAAAGTGTGACGAATAAACTATATAATAAACACTTTAATTAAAATAATGGAAAAGGAGGAATAAAAGGGAACAACCAAATGAGGCTTTAGGTGAGTGGGAGCAGTTAATCCATTGTGGGGATTAACTGACACCCAATATGCCATCAATTATTTTTCTATACGTATTATACTATACATATATCATATCAGTTCATATATCACATTCATCAAAGAGAAAAGTTAACAGAGAAAAAGTTAGAGAGAGTTAGAGAGAATTTGAGGAAGCTTGAAGATTTAAAAGAGAAGTTCATATCATCATCTTAACAGAGTTGCAAGTGTATGATTCTTCATCCCAAGTTTTATAATTACGTTAGTTTATTTTCTCCAACAAACCCAATTTTAAGCTCTCTGTAACTAATTTTGTTGATGATTATTGAATTTATGTTTGTTTACATGTGAATAAATGTGTATAACACAATTTACAACATCTATAACTTGTTTTAGAGTAATCAAAACCATGAAATCATGTTGTAATTAGAGATTTAAAAGTTATAGAGTATGAACACATGTATATGGCCTTATGTACAAATCTGCATGCTTTAATTGTTTATTAAACTTTAAATTGATAGTTGATTATGATTATGCATGTTTAAACGAACAAAACGAAATTCAAACAGACAAATTCAGTGTTATAACGAATCTGTAGTGATGAGTTTCATTATTTTTCTCAAAACTTTGAAAAAAAACCAAAAACAGTAAATTTATGTGTTCTAATTTAAGTGATTATGTAATCTAAAGTGTTGAAAATGTGCTAGAAGTGTTCTATGATGTTTCTGTTAAGATTATAAATCATGGGTAACAGTAAAAATTGTTGTGTTAGTTTATTTTTTTCATTTATTTGGCTTTTATATGCACTGTTCGTGAACTATCAGACTTCTCTGTGACTCGACGCCACAGCGCTAGTTCTGTGAAGGAACCGGGCGCTGTAGCGCCAGTCAGGTAATTGGCTGACGTAGGCATGGCGCGACAGCGTCGATTCTGTGAAGGAACCCAGTGCTGCAGCGCCAGGCCAAGCAGCTTGCTGACGTGGGCTCAGCGCTGCAGTGCTGGTCCCCAGTACAAACTGGGTACTGCAGCGCCGACCGGCAGAATTAATCGATAAATTTTATTAAGTGTTCAAAGTTCAGAAATGTATTTTTAAACTTAATGTAATGAACATGATGACACGTTAAGCATATATTGAGATGTTAAAACAATTTATTAACTTATATTACGTGATTAATTGATAAGTTAAATATGTGATTTAAACTCGTTATTTGTGGAGTCTAATAACGTGTTCAAAGACTGATGTTGTGATTCGATAAGTATAATTGAACTTAGAATTAATTGGTATTGTGAATGTATTGATATGTAGGATTAATTAAGGGACGTGAGTTATAATTGTAGCTTGTGCAAAAAGCAAGTTTCCTATTTTTTACTTTCAATTAAGCAAGTTTTTATCCTTGATTCATTATAATGATGTAAGTTCCTTAACTTTGAGTTATTCATTGAGCAAGTCCTAGACTTATTTTTCTTGATTGAGCAAGTTCTTATTCTTGTTTATTCAAGTCAAGATTTCATATGAGATATTATAATTCCTTTAAAGTATTATTTCAGTTATACAATACTTATTCGATTGTATACCTTTGAGATTCGTTATTGGATTCGAGTATCAGTTATTGTAGAACTTTATAAGACTAGTGAACCCCTTTTTATTCGACTAGTCCATAGTTGATGAACGTTCTAAATTCTAGAACTGTTATTGAGTTTATCCAAACCAAACTTTCTTTGGTGCGGACTCTGATGTCAAACTGAGATGAACAACCCTTTATAGGGGAATATTTACGCGTTAGCGTTGAGATGATGTGCACATTCATGGTACTAAGTGTTGATCCCCCTAAGTACGAGTAGTAGAGTCCATATAGTCTTATGACTGTTAAAGGTTTAAAGTAGAAATACTTGACAACCTGGGACATAGTTCATGGTCTTATGACCCTCAGATGTACTTTTGATTCTTGTTATTCATTCTTGATTCAAAAGTCGAGCTTTCTATTATTCAGAACTCTTGATTTACTCGCATGTTATTATTACTGTTATATTGCTATACTTGTGGGCAATCGTGTTCACTCTTGCATAATAACATTGCAGTTAAGAGCGAAAGGACTGACGAGCCTTCCACTAGCAAAGGCAAGGGAAAAGTTAACAAGTGTTGAAGACTTGTTATTTATTTGAGAAAGTTATGTTTAAGACTTGATGTTATTTAAAACTTATGTATTTGATTACGTTTCCGCATTTGATTTTTAAGGTTAGTTCAACATGGGATTTATTTATTATTCAGATGTTGTAAACCCTTAAGGGGAGGATTTCTATTTATTTCATGGTTTGCATTTATTATGGGTAGATAGATATATGGTATTTGTATAGTGAACACCAAATCCCATGAAAATTGAAGTACCCGAATTTGGGGGTGTCACACTATAACCTAGGATGATTATAAAACGAGAGTATTCTGGCTATGAGCTAGAATGCATGAGTAAGAATTTTCAAGACGAAAATAAAAAAATTTCAAAAATAAAATATTTTGAGAAAAAGACGAAATAACACTATTCACCCGACGAAACCTAAGGGTTTAGGGTTTGAATAACCTAGGCCTTTCTGAGAGATCGGGATGTCGTAATGACATTCTATTTGAAGATTTGACGGTAATATGCAGTGAAAAATTATGGTAGCCGATAAAAAATTTCTCGAAAAACGTGCAGAAATCGGACAAAATAAAAAAGACGAAAAGTACTGTTATGTACATTTCATTCGTTTAACTACGTTGGGGGGAAACATGACAGAAAACCTTATTCATCAAAAAGTTTTTTCAATTTTTGAAGAACACGTAAAAGTTAATCGGTAGAGGAAAGACGGAATATCCAAAAATATTTGGATTCGGAGAAGCGCAATTTTTCAAACTGTCGAACTAATTCCGAAAGACGGAACAACGAAGCTTCCAAGAGAAGCTTCGTGAATAGTAAGGAGGCATGAATAATAAAGAGGTGGGGGTAAAATGGTAAAAAGCCGCCAAATGACCAAAATACCCCTAGCCTTGAAAATCTATATAAACAAGCTTAATCTCTTCATTTTCCGAAAAACTGAGAGAGAAAACTCTGGACAAATGAAGAGAGGACATGAGGGACACGGATTAAAAAGTCTCGAAAGTAGAAAAGCTAGCAAATCTCCAGCTTTGCCACGAGAAAGAAGAAAATGAAAGAAAAACCAAGAAAAAATGTATTAAAACTTACCTTTGATCAAATTTTCTTCAAGTCTTCTATGTCAAAATATATAGCTTAATGAAAATAGAAGTAAAAGAGGTTAAGAAACGATTTCCATATGGTTTTATCATAAGGAAATGAAGAAATAAGAATTTGAAATTTAGTTAATAAATTTCTTTAAAAGCTTTCATAGAAATTATGAATTGCTTGATGTTAATGGACGATTCAGATGAGTTATATGAACTCTCCGATGATATAATGATGAATTGACGAACTTATAACGTTAATATGCATGAAAAAGTGAAATTGTAATCATAATATCGATTAAAAATGAAGAACGAACGAAGAACACGAAGAACGTGGTAAGAACGTTGTTGATGGATAAATTTAAAACCATCTAATTAGAGCTTGTCATTGATGGACAAGTTTAAAACCAGCATATATATAATTATGATATATGCTTGGTTAGGAATGATAGAAACGTTCATGAAGAACAGATTGAAATTAGCCTATAACAAAGTTATGATGAAATTTTGTAAAAGACAAACGAAATGTAAAAAGTAAGTTAATGAATCCTTATTAGTGAGGATTCATAAGAATGTTGGAAAACGTAGAAAACATGAGTTGTGGACTCAAGAACGAACGAATTCCGGGTTTAGATGAATGAATTACGGACGAACGAAAATTTAACGCAAAGTTGAATAAACTTAGCAAGGGAGGACTTTTGAGCCACGATTAAATCTTGTTAAAGTCTCAGGAAAATTATTCTACCCAGGGGAATTTTTAGAGGGTGTTGCAAGCTTTCCAACTCCTTAAGAACGGATTAATTCCGAGTTAGAACGAAGAAGTTATGATATTTCAAAGTAGGCATCTCAAACATATTCAAGACTTAGAAAAATTTTCTAATTTCTAAGAATGGCGCCGCAGCGCCGCCCAACAAAGGGAATGGGGCCCCGCAACTCCGGGTCCGGGGCTCAGCTACTGCAAAGGGGCGCCACAGCGCCGGATTTATAAGGGAGAGTGGCGCCGCAGTGCCCTTAACCCGAAAAAAAATTAACTAGAGATTTTTATTGTCCAACTTTTTGGATGGTAATTAAGGGGTAAGCATGAATGAAATGTTCATGAAAGGAAATATCTTGAATGATGTGTAAAACCTTGAGTTTGATGATTAAACGTCGAATAAATTTATAAAACGACAAACGTAACATACATAACCGATATCTAGGGACCGTATTCGCGTTAAAACGAATGTGTGGGATTTCTATGATTGTAATTCCTTGGACGTTGAATGATGACCATGACTTATAACATTTCAATGTTATAAGGCCATAATGAAAGTTAGAGGTAAATCCTATAAAAGATGTAAACGCAAAGTAATTGCGATGAATGATCGGTCTTAGCATACAACGAACCGTATGACTTAGACATTACGTGATGATGATGAACGTGATGTTCATATAAATGATCACTAATGAGAGTGATTAAAACCTTAAGTAAAGGTTGAATGGAGGTTTAAAAGACGAATAACGTGAACGCAGAATACGTAAACAATCTTCGAGAATCGTATTCGCGTCGGATGAACGTCTCGGGTTTACATAGGTTGTAATACCAAGATGTTGTATGAAGATGGTAGCTTATGACATGGAAGTGTCATAAAGTCATAACAAAGGTTAAATAATATAAATTCAATGTAAACGCAAAGTGTGTAATCGGATACGGGACCCTGTATTCAGATATACAGGAAACCATATTCGTGTCGAGCGAACATTCTAAGCATACATTGGTTGCATGAATTAGACGTTGATGAATGTAGTAAGTAAGATATGTAATTATCAAGAAAACCATAACGAACGGTAATGAAGTTAATGAAAGTCCAAGTGTGAATCAGATAGAGAATGTTAGAAATAAACGTAAGCGTTAGAACACTTAAACCGACGTAAAGGTATTGAGTGTACGAGTAAGTTAAACGTGCTTAACATACACACCGTGAATGGTTTGAACGTGAAATAGTGAATGGTAATGAATGACGTGTAAACGTTGGAAAGTCGAGTTAAGGATAGTAACTTGGATCACGTTTCGAGTTAAATTAATCGGACATGGTAGGATTGAAAGTAGTATGCACACAAGCCAATCATATTTGATATGATGAATCATTTACTTTGTAACAATCTTATTCATTTATTAATAAAAGAATTATTTATTTAAAGGTATTTATATTATCTCTATAATGTTGTTATATTTAATTGTGATAAACCCATTGTTTTAAGCAATGATTTTAGAATCATGATGATGATCATGCTAATGAGATCTAAATTCTTAGATATCTTAAAACTAAAATAGTTCCCAATCGATGTATTACTAAATAGGGGATTAGTGAATCCGAATAGATTGGTATATACGTGAAAGTAGTGTGCATACAAGCCAATCATGTATGATGATAAAGCATATACTTTGTAAACAATCTTATTCATTTATTAATAAAAGTATTCATTTATTAAAGACGTTTAATTATCTACATAATGCTGTTTTTATAATATATAAATAACCCAGAGTTTTAAGCAATGCTTTTAGAATCATGATGTTGATCATGCTAATGAGATCTAAATTCTTAGAAAGCTTAAAACTAAAATAGTTCCCAATCGTTGGATTACTAAAAAGGGGATTAGTAAATTCGGATAGATTGGTACATATGTTGCTTGCTCATTGGATGATGATGATTGAACTCATGATCATTTGTGTGGAGACACTAAAGCAAGTATGTAGGTGCTTAATAGAGAATAAGTTCACTGAACGTGACTCACTATAAAATACCTAATGGATTTTTACTTGTCTGTCAATAGAAATTCCTAATGTGATAGTAGTACAAGTGATCCTTGGACTTGAGATCATCATAGTATCTTGTATGTAATGAACTATACTTTGACTTATTCCTTACGACTCTTGGGGTATATCAAAGGGTATGCTTGGATATAATAAATTACATATGGAGATAATGAATGGTCAATAAAAAATCTACCACTTCTAGTAAAAAAAGAGATATGTCCTATGTGATTCGTTAAATGACAACTCAGTCGTCCTTGGCCAAGGCAGAATGAAATTAGAAAGGAGTTTCTAATTTGCATTATTTGGAGTTGTGCATTTTCTAATCGAAATACATATAATTAAATAAAATAAGACTTGACAGTAATTCCATGTCTTATATTTAATTGGGATATTGTATGGTGGAAGGATTGAATTGTACGGTAATTATTTACTCACAAGTTCTTTTATAATTAATGTTGAAATTTATATTATATAGAAAGTCGTTGATCGCTAGGGAGGCTTATCCCTATTGTAGAATAAATATTATTTATTTAAATAAATTATTATTTTAATTTATTTATTTAAATAAGATTAGAATTGTTCTAATTGATTTATTCACAACTGATTTAATATGGAGAACCTAAAGGGTCACACCATAAAAGGAAGAATAATTATTTAATAAGGTAATGGCATAATCGTAATAATGCATTAAGTGAAATTAATTTAATATATGATGATAAAATAAATTAAATAACTTAATATTTATTATTTAATATTTTGAAAATATTAAATATAAATTAATAAGATGAGTCTTATTAATATTATTACAATTATTATTATTTTAATTTCTAAAGGAGTTTAGGAATTTATTTAATATTAGTACTCTCATATATTCCTAATAAGATTTGGAGGCAAATTAATTAAAGGATTTTTAATTAAATAATCCCAATATGTTGGGAAGCCTAATTAATTAAAAAAGTTTAATTAATTAAATGAAGTCCTATGTCTAATAGGAATAGAAGGGTTGACCAATATCTTATTAAGAGGAGTCTTATGTTATATATTAGTTGATGCAATTCTAATTGTTGGAGAGTACTCCTTTACTATAGAGGATAGAAAATTAGGGTTTAGCCAACCACCCTCCTTCTTGAATAATTTCTCTTCCATGGTGGATCACCTCTAGAGGCCAAACACTTGGGTGGCTAACGTTGAACAAATGAAGGAATCAATCCCGGATATTCAAGGAGATCACGCGAATGGAGGCCAAACACTCGCATGTTTAATAAAATGACGCGTATATAAAATGGAGGCCAAACATGCGAGTGAATGAACGCGAGCGAATGAATGCGAGTGAATGAATGGAGGCCAAACACTCGCATGTTCAAACTCGCGAATGAATGCGAGTGTTCCATTTTATTAAACACTTGGTTCGCATGTTTAATAAAATGACGCGTATTTTATATATATATGTGCATGCGTGCTAAACAAGATGAGATAAATAATAACAAACCCCTCAAAAAAATCATATTAAGTCTAAAGCGTTCAAAGATATTTGGAATATCGAACGTCGCCTTCTAGCATGATAAAATTAATAGAGTATTAAATATTTAATATGATTTTGTTGTACACACACAAGGAAAGTATTAAGTATTTAAGATATTATTTTAATCACATTTGATGCTTATAAAAAAAATTGAACAATATTTTTTTGTTGTGCACATACAAGGACAATATTTTTCTCTTTTGAATATATGGAGTGCTAGGTTGGACTTAACTTAAATTATTTTAGTTCGGATGTGCACTGACGAGTGCATGATAGTCATTTATTTTGATTCCTTTATGCGTAGTCTATTGCATGTTTGGTTGTTAACAAGGGCTTAATAGGTTTGTTTATGGGTTTCAGGTCGAAATGGAGCTCAAATGTGGAAAATGGGAAGATTGTTGGGTTTTTAATCTTAAGTTGGATTCATGGTCTTGGCTTGGGACTTAGATTTTATTGTAGAGCTATTCCTTAGCTTTTCGTAGCATCTTAAATCATCCCAATCGAAGTTCATATGAAAACGTTATGACCTTTTTACCAAGAGGAAGTTGAAATCTCAAAGTTTGGAAGTTACAATTTACATAACAGTCCCTTGGAGCCGATTTCAACCTTGATCCAATCATAATCTGTCAATACTCAGAGAATAAAAGTTGTAGATCTCGTCGAGAGCTTCGATTTGATAGCAAGTAGGCTCCGTAAACTTCCTGGATCAAACGTTATGCTTATTTTACCAAAGGATGTCGTAGCAAAAAATGGAAACTCGCCTAGGCGTGATTTGCTAGGCTAAAAACTCGCCCCGGTGAGTTTCTCTCTGCCAAACTTCGCCCCGGCGAGATTTTATGAAGGAAAAATTCACCCCAGAACTTTTCGGCAATAAAACAGTAATTTTGAGTTTTGGGAAGTTTTAGGCAGACTTCTAATACGCTTTAGATTGCGAACTTTTAGGTTTTCAGGGATTGTTTTAGACTTTGTAAAGACATGTAAGACCCAATATAAAGGGGATCATCTTATATCATCAGATATCTTCTTCTACATTCATTTAAACCTTAGTTTTGGGGAATCAAAACTTATCAAGCTAACTTACTCAATTCAATTCTGAAGGGATGTTGAACCTTATTTACAATTAACGGTTTGATCAAGTTTACTTTATTTATTTCTTCATATGTGAGATTTATTCTGATTATCTACATAAACTTCTTTTATGCTATACTATCTGATTAATTTGATATGGCCAGTTAGATTAATTAAATAAATATAGTTTCTAGATTAAGATATATATTAAGCAAACGATGTATGTCTAATTATAAGTAGCAATTAATGATACTTGATTGTGGACAAACTTTTGGGTATTGTTAAGGTTTTCAGAAGACAAGTTAATTAATTCCTGATTGTGCAATTGTTGCTTGGAACAATCTAATTCTCATTCTTCATGCTTCTATTGTATTAAATCTAGACTAATAGTTCTAGGTTATATGATAGTTTGGATCTTTTGTTAGTGATCGTCGTATTAGATTTACACATAAGGAGAATTTCGGATAATTAGCGATCGCGGTTATCTAGGATTGTTAATCTCATTGAAGAATAAATATTGTAAAACTTGATTAATCCATGATTGTGAAAAGGTGATACTGAACTAAAGAATTGAAGATTATTACTTATTGATATTTCTTCTAAATTAATTTAGTTATTCAAAACAAAACCCCCAATTTATTGGAAAATAATTGGATAAATATAAAACAATACACTCTCTGTGAGATCGATCCTTGTTATTGCTATACTCATTCTTGTGATAGTAGAGTAGAAGTAAGATATTAATTTAGGATTGCTAACGACAGCTCCCATGCACACACTTGACCATTATGATCTAAGAGGCAGAATACAATGAGTTACATGTTGATGTAATTGACAAGAGTTGTCTAACTATTTATTTATATATAGTTTGTTGTGCACACACAAGACTATATACATTTGAAATAGGATCCTTAATCTCACTAGCAAATCTTTAATTAGATTTTGTCGAACTATATATATGAGGGTAATATAGTTTGAAGAAAATAGTAGGAGATACCAATTTTAAAATAAAACCTAATTTATTTTGGTATATAAAATTAATTAAAAGAATGTTTGCATAAATATTGTCTTTTCACGTGCAGAAATTTAAAAATGTCAAAATCACTAATTTCACTGCGTAGCATACTTGATGCTAACAAACTAACTGGGCCAAATTACACGGACTGGTTAAGGAATCTCAGAATAGTTCTTCACTGCTGAAAAGATTTCTTATGTCCTAAATTCACCTGTCCCTGGAACTGTTCCAGAATCAGCTTCTAAGGAAGAGATTTTCACCATAACAAAGTGGCAAGATGATGCATCTGTGGCTCAATGCATCATGCTCGCATCCATGAATAACGAGCTTCAGCTTCAACATAAAAACCTAGATGCTCCTACTATGTTGCTTCACCTTAAAAGTTGTATGGTGAACAAAGTAGGATTGCTAGATATGAGATATCTAAGGAGCTCTTTCGATCTCGGATGACCGAGGGCACTACCGTTGAGACTCATGTCCTAAGGGTGATCAATTTGATTGAATGCCTTGGATAGCTTGGTTTCGTCATGGATGGGGAGTTGAGTCAAGACTTGGTCTTGCAGTCACTCCCTGAGACCTTCTCGCAGTTCGTTGTAAATTTCAACATGATTAAGTTAGATGTCAGCTTGCCTGAATTACTTAACATATTGAAAACTACAGAAGATCACTTCCCATCCAAGAATAACCATGTTTTAATGGTGGATTCTTCCAAGAAAACGAAGAGGCCCAAAGTATCTTCTTAAATGAAGAAATCCAAGAAGGCTAAGGGCAAGGTGAACATGAAGGAACAAAGAAAAACTAATCTAGCTAGCAAAGGAATGTGCCATTGCAACGAGTCGGGTCACTGGAAGAAGAAATGCAAGAATTTTCTAGCAGAGAAGAAGCTTGGAGAAGCTTCGACTTCCAATCAAGGTTATTTCATGATTGAAATTAATTTTTTAAAAAGTCAAAATTCTACTTGGGTATTGGATATCGGTTGTGATTCTCACATATGTTATATTGTGCAGGGACTGGTCAGAAGTAGAAAGCTTAACAAGGATGAGGTTGTCCTACGAGTGGAAAATGGAGTAAAGGTTGTTGCATTAGCTGTAGGCACTTATTGTTTAGCACTGCCTACAGGCAAGTCCATTTATTTAAATAATTATTATTTTATTCGGAATATCATTAAAAACAGCATTTCAATTTCTGTATTAGATATGGATGGATTGGACATTATAATAAAAAATAACAGTTGTTCTATTTATAATAACAATATTTTATATGGTGTTGGTAATTTAAGAAATGGACTTTATATACTTGACTTGCATGAAAAATATTTTTCAAATAGAAGAAACTAAGAAAAATAAAAAAGATGATGATAAGTATACCTATATGTGGCACTGTAGACTCGGTCAGATCAATGAAATAAGACTATCCAAGTTGCATAAGGATGGGCTCTTAGAGCTATCCGATTATGAATCATATCCAACTTGTGAATCTTGTCTCATGGGTAAAATGACTAAATTTTCGTTTAGTAGAAAAGGAGAAAGAGTTACAGAGTTGTTAGCGTTGGTTCACACAGACGTTTGTGGACCTATAACAACGAATGCACGAGGTGGGTATTCTTATTTTACTGATGATCACTCAAGATTTGAATATGTGTATTTAATGAAATACAAATCTGAATCATTTGAAAATTTCAAAGCGTTCAGAAGTGAAGTAGAGAAACAAACGGGCAAGAGTATTAAAATTCTTCGATCAGATCGAGGTGGAAAATACTTAAGCGGTGAGTTTCTTAATTGTCTCAAAGATAATGGTATAATCTCACAATGGACTCCACCAGGTACACCACAGTTAAATGGAGTATCTGAACGGAGAAATAGAACATTGTTGGACATGGTTCGTTCCATGATGAGTTTTATCGATCTTTTAATTTCATTTTGGTGTTATGCCCTAGAAGCGGCTGCATATCTACTAAATAAGGTCCCCATGAAATCCATCCCCAAGACTCCATATGAGATGTGGACAGGGAGGAAAACTGTTCTTAAGCATGTTAAGATTTGGGGATGTCCAGCTTATGTGAAAAAGTTTTAAAATGATGAGCTTGGGACAAGATCTGATAAGTGCACGTTTGTGGGATATCCTAAAGAAAGTTTGGGATACTATTTCTATAATCCTACTGAGCAAAAGGTGTTTTTTGCGAAACACGCTGCCTTCTTGGAAAATGAGTTTATTCTTGAAGGGGCTAGTGGCTGGAAAATAGATCTTGAAGAAATTCAAGAATCACAAACCACTATAGATCAAGTGGATGAACCTGTCCAAGTAGAGACACCTTCTGTAAAACACCCTATTCGTAAATCTGGAAGAGTACCGAAGATACCTGATAGGTATGGATTCGTCATAGAGGATGACGATGAGGTACATGTCATGAATGATGATGATCCATAGAATTGCCAATGAGCTATGAGTAATAAAGACTCAGAGAAATGGTAGATGACCATAAAATCTAAAATGGATCTTTGAAGTAATACTCAAGACCATTTGAATTTTACTTGCGGTTGTAGCTCATTATTACTAAATTTGGCAAATAGACATGGAGACGCCCTTCCTCAAATATATATTATTAGAGGAGAATATATGTATGATACAGCCAGATGAATTTGTTTCAATGGTTGAAGCAAATCATGTATATGAGTTACACCAATCCATTTATGGATTGAAGCAAGCTTCTTAAATATGAAACATTCATTTTGATGAGAAAATCAAAGAGTTTAATTTTATCAAAAATGAGGATGAACCATGTGTGTACAAGAAAGTTAGTGGGAGCGCTGTTTCATTCCTTGTAGTATATATTAATGACATATTACAGATAGGGAATGACATTCCTATTCTACAATCAATTAAAATCTGGTTGTCTAAACATTCTTCCATGAATGATTTGGGTAGAACATCCTACATTGGGGATATAAATCTTTATAGATAGATTTAAAAGGATGTTCTGCTAACCCAAGGAACGTATATTGATTAGATGCTAAAGGTGTTTAGCATGGAAAACTCCGAAAGGTGTCTCATGATGATGAGCTATGGAGTGTATCTCTCTAAAATTGTCCGCAATAAAAGAGAGATCGCATGAGTTACTATCATGTATGCAATGAAATATACAAGACTTGATGTTGATTAGTCAGATTCTGAAGAAGATCATGTAGGACAGTGATAAACATCCTAAAGTACTTAACTGACACTAAGGATGTCATCATGACACATGATGGGTCTGAATTAAACTAGATGACTAAACAGACTAAAGTTTTCAGACTAACCAAGACGACAACAAATCCACTATAGGGTAAGTCGTTACCTTGAAAGGTGGTGTAGTAAATTAGAAAGGTTCCAAACAGCAAAAGGTTGCTGGTCTAGTGACAAAGACAAAGTATATAACTGTAAGTGAAGCTGCAAGTTCATGTTTCGGATGAAAAGTTCATTATAGAACTAGGAATAGTTCCTATGTCTTATCTTGAATCTAAACATGTGTTGCGGCACTTTGATTAAAGAAATCATTGCAAGAGGAGACGTCACCTTAGAGCGTGTATACTCTCAAGACAACATTGCAGATCCATTTACTAAAGCTTTAACACAACAACAGTTTGATCGTCACTTAGAGAAGATGGGTATAAGATTCCATAACGATTGACTTTAGTATAAGTGGGAGATTGAAAGTAGTGTGCATATAAGCCAATCATGTATGATGATAAAGTATATACTTTGTAAACAATCTTATTTATTTATTAATAAAAGTATTCATTTATTAAAGGCATTTAAATATCTACAAGATGCTATTTTTATAATATGTAAATAACCCATAGTTTTAAGCAATGCTTTTAGAATCATTGTAAGGACCGAGAATTTCACATGATCATATGTGTAATTTTTACAAATAATTTTTTTTAGGAAGTATTTGAACCATATAAGTGTATAGGTGAATTAAGCTAGAGAGTTAATTTATTAACTAAGATATATACTTAATCATTTTCCAGAAAGAGTAGTATAAGTTATGTTAGAAATTATCCTAGCTTGAAGGTTAACCTTGATTATTAAATTAAAAGGATTTACAATCTTTAAGTAATTAATTATTGATATGAATATGTGAGTGTTTATAACTTATTAAGTCAATTAGGGCTATTAGATTAATACACTAAGGGAATATGTTATGACATATGTGAATGATGTACGTGATTGAATAAATATACATTATGTAATTTGTATACATTTATTTTGTATATAAAGAGAATTAAGAATAAAGTTATGTAACCTAATACCTATACTAGGTATGGTAAGTCAATAACCTAATGAGTTATTATATAAGAGAATGATAGTATTTAAAAATATATACTAACCCTAAGAGATTTATTTTATACATCTCAATTAATTAATTTTATAACCTAAGTAAAGCAAGTCTAACTGGGTTATGAAATTAAAGATATATGAGTAAGAAATTAACTTAAAAATATGTGTAAGAAAACCTAACTAAATGATTAGGATAAAATAAGAATTAAAAGTATTGAACTATGTTATTTCCATGGCCCAAAGAATTAAACTAAAAGCCCAAAAGAAATTAATTATAGCCCAATCTTTTTGCTAGTTGAAGAGGGGCATTTTGGACATTTAGTAAAGCAAAATATAGCATAAAAATAAACCAAATACGGGGCAAGGAGGGGTAAATTCGATTAAGTCAAGAGGGAGGAGGAGAGATTCATGTATGTAATGATTACAAGTTACCTACTCCTACCTAATCCTAACAACTCTCCTTAGGTGTCATCTTTTTATTTTACCAACATCTTTATCCAAGCTTACAAGCAAGCTCTTGTACAAGTAAGAATGATTGAAAAGGTAGCGTGTTGGATAAATATATTACTTACATCTTATATCTATACATTACTTTCCAACAAAAATATAATTCATTTCTCTTTCTTCTCACTTTCTAACTAAGCAAAAAAAAGCAAGAGAGAGAGAGAGAGCAAAGAGATTTTGGTAGCCCTTAGAGGGGAAAAGAGAGAGAGATTTGTGTGCTTGAATTTTCATAAATAAACTTAGGAAGAAGAAGAAGGATAGCATAAAGCAAGGGTATAAATTTTTAACTTTAATCTAGTTTATTTCTTTTTGTTTTGATGTGATTTTGATGATCTAAAGTTTATGATCTTGAGATCTAAAACTCTAGATCTACATGTTTATGAGTATATTATGTTTAGATCTAACCCTTTTGAGTGTCAAAAGTTAGATCTAAAGTAAGAAAATGAAAACTAGAAAACCCTAGTTTTTATTTCTTAGCATTGATTATGTTTTGTTTGGATTTTGGTGAAATTTTAATGAAATAGATGATGGATCATGGTAGATCCTTGATCTTAAGGAGTATTAGTATGTATTATGATGGTTTATGAGGTTTTATGTGTGATTAATCAAGAGGTTATGAATGTTTCTTAGAAAACACAAAAGTTCAAAAATCAGATTTTTGAGAAAACAGAACATGAAATTAAAACAATCATATCTCTCAATATATTTTGAATTTTTGAGTGTGGTCAATTTTTGGAGTTAGATATATAAGTTTTCTAACTTTTCCAAATGGAATCACTGAAAAATATGTTCTAGATTTTCGTGTGGACTAATTTTAGTAAAGGTTGTAAAATCTGAAAAATGACAAAAGTAGGCTATCTGGATTTTTCAAGGGCAATTTTAGTAACTTAATTAATGTAATAAATTCCAATATTTTGAAAAATGAAAATATATGAGATAAAGTAGCTTTTGTCCAAAAATAAGCTCATTCCGACTTAAAATGAGCAAGTTATGACTATTTTAATATTTATGTTTTTTCGATAAAAATGGCTATAATCGGAGTTGTATAACTCCGATGGCCACGAAATTTAAACTGGAGGCTCACGTTAACATGTGTAAGATCCCGCCAAGAGTTGAGAATTTCTGGAGTTAAGCGTGAGGTAGCTAATTTCTTAAGGAATTAACTAGAAATGGATTTTTGAAAAATACTAAAGGAAATTGAAAAATTCCTGAAAAATTATTTTTGTGTATGGAATACATGTATTTATGTGTGGACAAAAGATAAAAAAATAATAAGATGATTTGGTGAAAAAGGGGAATCCAGCATGCTGGATTGCAATCTACTTTATTGGTTGGTCATCAGGTTGCTGGATTGAAGGATTAATGAATCCAGGCTTGTTGGATGAGATGTTTGGATAATCTAGGATACTGGATTGGTCTGTTTAGATAAGCTAGGTTGCTGGATTGAAGGATTGAGGAATCCAGGCTTGCTGGATTGAAGGATTAACAAATCTAGGCTTGCTGGATTGAAGGATTAACAAATCCAGGCTTGCTGAATTGGAGGTCAGTTGTATCCAGTCTGCTGGATTGGGAATTAGTTACTAAATTGAAATTCAATCTGAATCCAGGTTGCTGGATTAGGTATTCGGCTTACTTAATTATAAAGGACTTATAAAATGAAAGACTAAATGTTAATTCACAAATTGTATGATATAGTAGTGTTAAGTCTAAGGTAGTACAATCGTACTCTTTAATGGTTGACGTATAGTAGCTGGGCTAAAAGATTCCTTCATATGAGGAAGGTATATACGAATTAGCAACCGATCTAACTCGCTGTGAGAACAGTGTAGACGAGACGAAAGCTAATTTGTTGGTTGTTTGTGGGAAACCACTCAGTATACTATATTAAATATTATTATAGACTTGATGTGTGCTAGGTTTAGACTTGTGTATTCGTATGGTGTTTTCTAATGATGATTATGTGTTTAAATGTTAGATAAATTATTATGAGTAAGATATATGATGCTAATTAAGAAGATCGATCTTATTAATGTTAGGCCTTACAAAAGAAGTTAACTTAAATTGCGTAGCAGTAGTCAACGAATGAGGCAAGTTTCCTAACTAAACTTGAGTTATTATTTTTCAAGCATGGTAGTGAATAATTATTGTTAGTTATTCACATCTATAATGATTATTGTTGTTAGCACATAGTGAAATTGATTCTTGTTCTAGTGTTTGAACTGTTTATAAGTCATATCTCAGCTAATTGTTTTGGCGAGACTAATATTTGTTAAAGCATAAAACGTTCTATATCTTATGAACTGATTTATTATTTGAAAATTTATGTCATTGATTTCGGCTAGATCAATATTGATTTTATTGAAAACATAGTATTTCTTTAAAAGCAATCCAAACCATATTGTTATGGTACGGACTCGTGATGTAAGACTGAGATGAACAAACTTTATTGTCGTAAATCGACCTATGCGCTATTATTGAGTATTATGCATAATATAGGATACAAAGGAGTTGGCCGCTCCAGGTACTTGCAGAGGAGTATAGTTTAGTTTTTATAACTAACTTATATTCATGTGGTAATTTAGTTTTAATAACTAATGATTCCTCTATTAGTTCATGATCCTTTTGTGATCACTCAGCATGAAATCTAGGTATATCCCACTTTATTAAATATTGTTGCAGTATTGTTAATTCTTCTTATTCAATTGAATATTATTGAATCTTTGAAAGAATTTTACTCTTTCATCCTTGATATGTTATTCAGTATGAAATTTGAGAAAGTTTTATTATTGAGATTGAATTATTATTCAGCTACTTCGAAATCCTTTGATTATTGTTGAAGTTCTATAGAAGCTAGACTCTTCTATTCGTGCTATATATATATATATATATATCATTTATTGTATACTTTAACTTGCTGAGCAAACTCGTTGCTCACCCTTGTTTAAATAAAATATTTCAGCTAAGGCTGAGGTAGCAGAAGGTTCTAACAGGGACAAAGGCAAAGGCAAGGCTCAGGAGTAGTTATTGTCAACTTTTAATGGTTATGTTATATTATGTAAACCTTTTGGATATATAAGGGTATGTAAGTTATGTCAAGGTTAGTCAACATGGGATATTGTTATAAGTTGTAATAAGTAACATTATGAATAATATTTTTCATTAATGAATGGGTAGTTAGATGTGATATATATGATGGATCGTGAGAACTAAACCCGAGGTTAGGGAACCCGGATTTGGGGGCGTCATAATCATGATGTTGATCATGCTAATGAGAACTAAATTCTTAGAAAGTTTAAAACTAAAATAGTTCCCAATCGTTGGATTACTAAAAAAGGGATTAGTAAATCTGGATAGATTGGTACATATGTTGCTTGCTCATTGGATGAGGATGATTGATCTCATGATCATTTGTGTGGAGACACAAAAGCAAGTATGTAGGTGCTTAATGGAGAATAATATTACTGAACGTGACTCTCTATGGAATACCTAATGGAGTTTTACTTACATGTCAATAGAAATTCCTAATGTGATAGTACTACAAGTGATCCTGGGACTTGAGATCATCATAGTATCTTGTATGTAATAAATTATACTTTGACTTATTCCTTAAGACCCTTGGGGTATATCAAATGGTATGCTTGGGTATAATAAATTATATATGAACATAATGAATGGTCAATAAAGAATCTACCACTTCTAGTAAAAGAAGAGATATGTCCTATGTGATTCGTTAAATGACAACCCAGTAGTCCTTGGCTAAGGCAGAATGAAATTAGAAAGGAGTTTCTAATTTGCATTATTTGGAGTTGTGCATTTTCTAATAAAAATACATATAATTAAATAAAATAAGACTTGACAGTAATTTCATGTCTTATATTTAATTGAGAAATTGTATGGTGGAAGGATTGAATTATACGGTAACTATTTACGCACAGGTTCTTTTATGATTAATGTTGAAATCTATATTATCTGGAAAGTCGTTGATCGCTAGGGAGGTTTATCACTATTGTAGAATATATGTTATAACCTATAGCTCTGATACCAACCTGTGACACCCCCAATTCCGGGTACTTCATTTCCACATGATTTGGTGTTCACTTTCTAATATAACATACATCTACCCAATGAATAATGCAAAATAACCTACAATTAAAATAAATAAATCTCTCTTACAACAAGGGTTACAACCTTTTTAAAATAATCCCGGGTTACTTTAACCTTGACATTAATATAATAAGTGCGGAAATAAAAACATAACAGTCAAGTCTCAGTACAATCATTCTCAGTTAAATAAAAATAAGTCTTCACTTGCTTTGCTTTCCCTTGCCCTTACTTGTAGACGGAGCATCAGCGTTATCAACCTTAACTAAAATTGTTATTTAATGCAAGAGTGAGCAACCACAGCTCACTGGAGTTTAACAATAATATATACATGAAAGGATATCTTTCAAAGAATCTGAATAATATGATTCGCTTCAACAATAAAGAATTGAATAATAATTCTTTCATTGCAATTACAATTCAAAAATAGAATTTATCTAAGTGTCATAAGACCTTTGAACTCTTGTCCTAGGTACCATGTATTGTGCACAAACATCTTAACGCTATGCGTAGTAACCTCCCCTAGTACATAGGGTTGTTCAACTCAGCAATTTGAATTCAAGTCCACACCAAAGAAAATTTGGTTTGGATAAGCTTACAAGGGTAATTTAGATTTCACGTTCATCAACTAAGGATTAGTTGAATCGACTATCAATAATTCGTAAATAACAGAATTATGAACTAACATATGCTTTAGAATCAACTTAAAGTATTTAAAATAATAACTGGATCTTACTTGAACAATAAGTTAAGATCATTTCAATTAAATAAACAATTGTCCAATACAGAAATGGAAAGGACATTCTCAACAATGAATATATGAATTCAAGAATTTGTATATAATTAACAAGTTTAGGGTTAGAAGACTTGCCTTAAGCGCAAGCTACTTAACTCAACAACGTACTTAAACACTTCCTATATACATTCAATTATAATAATCTAAATCAGTTAACACATAACTAATTTACATAAGTGGTTAACATTCATGGTTAACTCACTCTAATTAAATAAATAATAATAATCAACTATCACATAGTTAATTACATCACATCCGTAGTCACATAATTAAATTAATTATGTATTTAGTTAAATTATAATTAAACAATTATAATTTAAACACTTAATCAAATTATAATTACTTAAATTATAATTACCTTTTAAATTATAAATAATTTATAATTTATAATCAATTAAACTATATCATGCATTTATCATTACACAATTTAATCATGTATTTATCAATTATAATTAATAATTAAACATTCATTATAATTACACAATTTAAAATCCACAATTAAACATGCATTTATTAAATTATAATTACTTAAATTATAATTTAAATTAACATCTAATTGATTAAAATAATCAATTTCTATACATTACAATTTCACAATATTATACTTTAAATTAAACACTTACTCTTAATTATAATTAATCAAATTATAATTAAGTAACTCATTTACAATAAAACAATTATAGTTTATAATTTATATACTATATTAGGTTTTCAAAACTTCCTTTTTCTCAAATATGAATTTATCACAATTATATAACAACATGTTATATCATTTAAATATATGTCCACTATAAATGAACAATTAAACTAAGGCTCAAAAACAATCTGCACAAATAAACTAAACTCACTGCCCAAGCACTGTGCATGGCGCAGCTACGCAGCCAGCTGCCTTAACACTGGCGCAGCTGTGTAGGGGTTGAATCTGGGACAGGCCAGTGGCGCAGCTGCGCTGCTCCTGGCCTTGCTGCCGGTGTAGCTGCGCAGCAACTCGGCCAGGCGCAGACAGCCACGGCTCTCTACTTTATCGAACAACCCATACAAGCTAACAAACGGAGAATTACAGTAACGTAGCCACTGTAACTCCATACACATGCAATAATACAGAACATAACATGTTTCTACAATATAACAACCATCTAAATAATGATAATCACAAGTTTTAAAAATCCAATTTGGCTATTTTCATGAAAACTCATATTTTTTTAAAATAATCCACTGTAAGAAATTTTTTCCATCAATTTCACTTTATATACATACATTATATTCGTAATTACATGTAATCATCAAACAATTTCCCAATAAGCATGTTAGCATATTCTAATTCATCAATTTTACTTTATCATCAAAACATATAAATTCCATGTGAACACAATTTTCAATTAAAACTTATTCTGACAAAATTTTATTTTCTGACAATCCTTCTTATGGAATATAATTATATATAACCCATTATAAGCACACTATATATATATGTATACCAAATTTATACAACTCTCATGCTAAAATCATACACAGAGAATTCATACTCAAGGATAACATAGAAAACATAAAAATAAAAAGGGAATTAAGACATACCCTTTAACTTATGTTTGAAGAAGAAAATAATGCCAATTGCTTTGATTTTCACGAGTTCTCCCTTTCTTCTTCTTCCTCTTCTTCTTCTCTCTTTCTCTCCTCTGTGTTCCTCCTTTCTTTCTTAGTTCTTAGACTAACTTAGCTAAACTAATCTAACGTATAATATAATACGTAGTAATAGATATAAGATTAATTATATATAATATAACTGACAATTATATTAAGTATAATGTCAGTTACAAATTTCAAAAACCATAATGCCTTGTTTGGCAAAACAAGGTTATTTTCAAAAACATATTATTAATGCTAAGGTATTGTTTGGTAACAGTTTATTTAAAAATAGCTTTTTGATAGTTAGGGCCCTGTTTGGTAGAAATAGGTTTAAAACAAATACAAGGGCCTTGTTTGATTAAAATCATTTAAAATCCTTTTTCTTTTATTTTAACAAATCATTAAACACCTATTTTAAATGTCAAATTTTAATTAATTAAATATTAATCATCTAATTTAATCAATTAAAATCTAACATCAATAAATCACATAAAATTGCCACATAATTATAATTACTCGTTAATTATAATTCATGTAACACTTCATCACATATCTCATCTAATTTAATTCTCTCAATTAAATTAGAACTATAATATAAAATTAATATACATCAATTAAATTAAATTTTACACATTCATTTAATTAATATGTACACTTAATTAAATCACTTCCATAAATCACATAATTTATTTATTTAACTCAATAAATAAATCACATAAAATATTTATTTAACTCAATAAATATTTAAAATTAAATATAAAAATCTCAATCGTTACAATCTTCCCTCCTTAAAAGGATTCTGTCCCCAAAATAGCACATAAAAAAAAATTCTCGTCTATTACATTCTTCCCCCCTTAAAAAGATTCTGTCTCCAGAATCAGTATATAAGGGGTTATACAAAACTAATCAAATAAATGCGGATAAGATTTCATCATAACATCTTCGAGTTCCCACGTGGCTTCTTCAGCATTGTTGTTCCTCCAGATTACCTTAACAGAAGGTATCACTTTATACCTAAGTACTTGTTCCTTTCTATCAACTATTTGAACAGGCACTTCTTCATATTTTAAGTCTTTATCAAATAGCAAAAGTTCATATTCTATTACATGTTTATAATCGTGCTTGTAAGGTCTTAACACAGAAATATGAAAGACATTATGTATATTCTCGAGCTCCGGAGCTAATGCAATCTCGTAAGCAACCTCTCCCACCTTTCGTAGTACCTCAAAAGGTCCAATAAATCTGGGACTCAGCTTTCCCTTCTTACCAAATTGAATCTTCTCCTTCCAGGGAGATACTTTCAGGAACACGAAACTTCCTGGTAAGAATTCTCGATTTTGTCGATGAAGATCGACATACTTCTTCTGTCTGTCTTGAAGCAGCAACTAATCTCGTTTTGATCAGCTTCACAATTTCGGCGGTTTGTTGTACCAATTCTGGTCCCAACAATTGTCGTTCACCGACTTCATCCCAGCACAAAAGGAGTTCTGCATTTTCTGTCGTATAATGCTTCGTAAGGTGGCATGCCTATACTCGCATGATGACTATTGTTGTAGGCGAACTCCACTAACGGTAGATGATCCTCCCAGCTTCCTTTGAAGTTTATCACACAAGCTCTCAGCATATCCTCAAGCATCTGAATCGTTCTCTCGCTCTGTCCATCAGTCTGAGGATGATACGCTGTACTCATTTGCAATTGCGTTCCCAGACATTCTTGCAATCGCTTCCAGAAGTTAGACGTGAAATGCGGATCTCTGTCGGACACAATTGACACCGGAACACCGTGTCGAGAAATAATTTCCTTCATGTATAGCTTCGCTAGCTTATCCAGGTTGTACTTAACCCTAATCGATAAAAAGTGGGCTGACTTTGTCAGTCGATCCACTATAACCCATATCGCATTAAATCCCTTCTGAGTTGCTGGAAGTCCTACCACGAAATCCATCGTGATGTGCTCCCACTTCCACTCTGGAATTTCTAACGGTTGCAGCAAACCACTTGGTCTCTGGTGTTCTGCTTTAACTTTTTGGCACGTCAAGCATTTTGCAACGCATTCAGCAACGTCCCTCTTCATATTCGGCCACCAGAAATGATGTCTGAGATACTGGTACATCTTCGTACTCTCAAGGTGAATAGAATATCTAGAACTATGAGCTTCGCTCAGAATCTCCTCTTTGACCTCAGGTACTGGAAGTACCCAGATTCTACCTTCAAATCGTAACATACCTTCGTTATCGATCTTGAACTTGAACTCTTCGCTATCGGTTATCCTCCTCCAAATCTTCTTACATTCTTCATCGTGCTGTTGTGCTTCTTTCACTTTGTCTACTAGAGTAGAACCAGTAGTTAATTGAAACAACATCTCATCTGATTCCTTCAGAAGCTTCACCTCCAACTCCAATCTAGCCATCTGTTCTATTAACCGATTCTGATCAGTTAACACGTTCAGCTTCTCCCGACCTTTCCTGCTCAAAGCGTCGGCGACAACGTTAGCTTTACCCGAATGGTAAAGTATCTCGGAATCGTAGTCTTTAATCAGTTCCAACCATCTTCTTTGGCTCATGTTCAAATCCTTCTGAGTAAATATATACTTCAGACTCTTGTGATCTGTGTAGATTTCACACTTTTCTCCATATAAGTAGTGCCTCCAAATCTTTAGGGCAAACACTACTGCCGCCAATTCTAGATCATGGGTCGGATACCCCTTCTCATAATCTTTTAGCTGACGTGACGCATAGGCAATGACTTTGCCGCTCTGCATCAACACACATCCTAATCCTTTATGTGAGGCATCGCTATATACTACGAAATTCCCCGAACTATCTGGTAAAGACAATACAGGCGCAGTACTCAACCTCTTCTTCAGCTCTTGAAAACTCTCCTCACACTTCTCCGTCCAAACAAACTTAACTATTTTACGAGTCAAATTCGTCAACGGAGTTGCGATTCTAGAAAAGTCTTGGATAAATCTACGGTAATAACTTGCCAATCCCAAGAAACTCCTCACTTCAGATGGCGTCTTTGGCTGTTCCAAATTCATAACAGCTTCAACCTTCGATTGTCGATCACGTGGCCAAGAAATTGGACACGTTCCAACCAGAATTCGCACTTCGAGAATTTAGTGTAAAGCTTCTTTTGTCTTAGTGCTTCTAAGGTTAGTCGTAAGTGTTCAGCATGCTCCTCCTCGATCTTGGAATAAACCAGGATGTCATCTACGAACACTACCACGAACTTGTCTAGAAATGGCTTGAACACCCTGTTCATTAAGTCCATAAATGCAGCTGGGGCATTCGTGAGACCAAATGACATCACCAAGAACTCGTAATGACCATATCGAGTCCTAAAAGCCGTTTTAGGTATATCTTCCTTCCTCACCTTCAATTGATGATACCCGCTTCTCAAATTGATTTTCGAGAAGTACCTTGCACCCTTCAGTTGATCAAACAAGTCATCAATCCTAGGTAAAGGATACCTATTCTTGATCGTAACTTTATTCAACTCCCTATAATCAATGCAAAGACGCATCGATCCATCTTTCTTCTTAACAAACAAAACAGGCGCTCCCCACGGCGAAACGCTGGGTTGGATATACTTCTTGTCTAGTAATTCTTGCAGTTGAACCATCAGTTCCTTCATCTCGACAGGAGCCATTCTGTACGGAGCCTTCAAAATCAAGGCAGTTCCCTGCGCTAGATCGATCACGAACTCTATCTCCCTATCTGGCAGAAGTCCTGGCAAATCGCTCGGAAAAACGTCCACAAACTATTTAACTACCGATATCTCCTCCACCTTCAGGCTTTCCTTACGCGTATCTACTATGTAGGCTAGATATCCCACACAGCCTTGCGTCAGAAGTTTCTTGGCTTACATAACCGTCAGATAACTCACTTGTCTAGGCGATTTGCTACCATAGAAGACCAACTTCGACGGAGTGGTAAGGTTCACCGACTTCTTCTGACAGTCGATTACCGCCCCATGGTTGAACAACCAATCCATACCTAGTATGACGTCGAATTTCCCAAGTTTTATCGGAATCAAATCTACTCTAAGCTCCTGTCCCTTAATGTCCAATCTACAGTTCCTATAAACGCTCCTAACAGGAATAACCTCCCTATTCGCAATCTCTATGTTCAAAGGGTAAACTAACTCTTCTACAGGTAAGTCTAGGGTTTTAGCAAAATCATCAGATATGAATGAACAAGTAGCACCCAAATCAAATAATACATATGCATTTATACTATTGACCAGAATAATACCTGACACCACGTCTTTTGATTGCATAGCATCCTGCACCGTCATATTGAATGTCCGTGCAGTGGGTCGAACAGCTTGCAATGGTGCAGCAATAGTAACGGTACTGCCGCTTCCATTCCCTCCGCTCCCTGTTGACCCTGCCGTCAGCTTCTTTGGGCAGTTGTGAGCCATGTGATCTTTGGATCCACATGTAAAGCAAGCTCCCTTCTTTGGGTTTGGGCAATTAGGCGCGATGTGGCCTTCCTGACCACAGTTGAAGCACACTCGCTTCCCCTTCATGCACACGCCAGTGTGATTCTTACCGCATGTAGCACATGCTTTGAACTTCCTCTTCTGCTGGCTTCCTTGCTGACTCCCAGCAGATGTGTTGTCATTCCATTTCCTCTTCTGGTTCACAGCGCTGCTACCCCCAGTTTTGGTTTCTACATCATTCTTCTTCTTCCTATCTTGGTTGAACTTCGTCACCGCTTCGCTTCCTCCCTCAGTAAGTATGGCTTTCTCCAGCACCGCTGCAAAGGTATTCAGCTGGAACATGGAAACCTTACTGTAGAGCCAGGGCTTCAGTCCCCGCTCAAACCTTCTCGCTTTCCTAGCGTCAGTGCTGACCTGGTATGTAGCGAACCTGGCCAACTCGTTAAACTTGGCGGCATACTCAGACATCGTCATCCCTCCCTGCTTAAGTTCTAGGAACTGGACCTCCATCTGGTCCTGGGAACTCACTGGGAAGTACATTTCGCAGAACATTTCCTTGAAACGTTCCCACGTGATGACTCCCTCTCCCTTTCGGGTCTTGTTAGTCTGCCACCAAAAGTTAGCATCCGACTTCAACATGAAAGCCGTGAACGCTGTCTTCTAGTCTTCACCTACTCGGGCTACGTCGAATACCTTCTCCATTTCCATAACCCATGTCTGAGCCTCAATAGGGTTGGTCGATCCTTTGAATTCAGGCGGTCCTACAGCCTTGAATTCCTTGAACGCTGTACCCTGTACCTGTGGCTGATTCGCAAGAACTCCGGTCAACAGGTTCACCAACTGCTGAACCGAGTTGGGATTCGTCCCATCGTTATTTTTATTGTTTGTCGAACCCTCGGGGTTTTGACTCGTTGATCTTCTTCTAGGAGGCATTTTCTGTTAAGAAAATATTATTATTAGACCCTTTATTCAACTATTAAGTATTCAAGTTCATGCTTAAACGTTTAAATGGCTCAATTCACATAGAACACATAGCACGTCAAATAAACTTCTTTTATTAATTACTCGTAGTTTAAAAAAACATCAAACATATAGCATTTCTGCCATTTACATCATCCTTCTTGAACTGAAAAAGTTACAGGATCACATTATTAACTCATCCCCTTCTTATCTCAAATTATGAGATTTACATTACTTATTACAAAAAGGAATACATAAACAAAACTCTACTACTGCTACTGCTGCTACTACTGCTACTGCCTAGGCATATTAATACGTCGCACAGCCTCTCTGCGTTCCTCTTCCATTACCCGAAACGCCGTTCTTCGGTCCACCACATACCACGGTAAACCTTGGAACTGAGCTGGGTAGTAGAAAATACGGTCCTGAGCTCTCTCTATCGCTGTATGAAAAGCATACTCCGTTTCCCTTAGCTTGGCTCTCTTAGCTTCAGCTTCAGCTTCAGCTCGATCGGCTCGTTGATTCAGCTTTGCCAGTTCAAATCGAGCAGCATCTCTATCAACCTCCATATGTATTAGGTTCCACTGTACATCTCCTAGGTCACTTGACATTTCTTCGATCGCCTCGTCCCGCTGCTGGATGGTTTCTTCGAGATCTCCTACTCGTCCATGAAGCTCCACATTGCTATCGTAGACTGCCTCGTACATCTCAGCACTAGTAGAGTGAGGTGGGAATTCCTCTTCGGGATCCTCTTCCTCCTCTTCCTCCTCTTCAGACTCGTCATCTTCTGGAATAGGTGTCAGCTCACGCTCCCGACCAGCTACGGTGATCACTGGAGATGGCTCTCTCCTAACCAGCTGCTCCCATACAACATATATGTCACGGGGCTCCTCCTCTCTAGGCACCTGAGGTACATCCTCTCTAGCCTGACTAGGTTCTCCAACGTTCGACATCCTGACAAAAGAATTTTAAAGTTCATTATTACATGATATCGAGTCGTCACTCTTCGAATACTATAATGTAAACACATAGCACATAAGGTAGTTTATTATCTTTTACCTATCACATCTATCTTTTCGATCTTACCATAAGGCTACTACCTAAGATTTTCCCCACCTAAGGTTTCATAACCTATAGCTCTGATACCAACCTGTGACACCCCCAAATCCGGGTACTTCGTTTTCACATGATTTGGTGTTCACTTTCTAATATAACATACATCTATCCAATGAATAATGCAAAATAACCTACAATTAAAATAAATAAATCTCCCTTACAACAAGGGTTACAACCTTTTTAAAATAATCCCGGGTTACTCTAACCCTGACATGAATATAATAAGTGCGGAAATAAAAACATAACAGTCAAGTTTTAGTACAATCATTCTCAGTTAAATAAAAACAAGTCTTTACTTGCTTTGCTTTCCCTTGCCCTTACTTGTAGACGGAGCATCAGCGTTATCAACCTTAACTAAAATTGTTATTTAATGCAAGAGTGAGCAACCACAGCTCACTGGAGTTTAACAATAATATATACATGAAAGGATATCTTTCAAAGATTCTGAATAATATGATTCGCTTCAACAATAAAGAATTGAATAATAATTCTTTCATTGCAATTACAATTCAAAAATAGAATTTATCTGAGTGTCATAAGACCTTTGAACTCTTGTCCTAGGTTATAAATATTTCTATTTAAACCTTTAACAGTCAATAAGACTATGGACCTTAACTCGTACTTAGGGGGATCAGCCTTTTGTACCATGTATTGTGCACAAACATCTTAACGCTATGCGTAGTAACCTCCCCTAGTACATAAGGTTGTTCAACTCAGCAATTTGAATTCAAGTCCGCACCAAAGAAAGTTTGGTTTGGATAAGCTTACAAGGGTAATTTAAATTTCACGTTCATCAACTAAGGATTAGTTGAATCGACTATCAATAATTCGTAAATAACAGAATTATGAACTAATATATGCTTTAGAATCAACTTAAAGCATTTAAAATAATAACTGGATCTTACTTGAACAATAAGTTAAGATCATTTCAATTAAATAAATAATTGTCCAATACAGAAATGGAAAGGACATTCTCAACAATGAATATATGAATTCAAGAATTTGTATATAATTAACAAGTTTAGGATTAGAAGACTTGCCTTAAGCGCAAGCTACTTAACTCAACCACGTACTTAAACACTTCCTATATACATTCAATTATAATAATCTAAATCAGTTAACACATAACTAATTTACATAAGTGGTTAACCTTCATGGTTAACTCACTCTAATTAAATAAATAATAATAATCAACTATCACATAGTTAATTACATCACATCCGTAGTCACATAATTAAATTAATTATGTATTCAGTTAAATTATAATTAAACAATTATAATTTAAACACTTAATCAAATTATAATTACTTAAATTATAATTACCTTTTAAATTATAAATAATTTATAATTTATAATCAATTAAACTATATCATTCATTTATCATTACACAATTTAATCATGTATTTATCAATTATAATCAATAATTAAACATTCATTATAATTACACAATTTAAAATCCACAATTAAACATGCATTTATTAAATTATAATTACTTAAATTATAATTTAAATTAACATCTAATTGATTAAAATAATCAATTTCTATACATTACAATTTCACAATATTATACTTTAAATTAAACACTTACTCTTAATTATAATTAATCAAATTATAATTAAGTAACTCATTTACAATAAAACAATTATAGTTTATAATTTATATACTATATTAGGTTTTCAAAACTTTCTTTTTCTCAAAAATGAATTTATCACAATTATATAACAACATGTTATATCATTTAAATATATGTCCACTATAAATGAATAATTAAACTAAGGCTCAAAAATAATCTGCACAAATAAACTAAACTCACTACCCAAGCACTGTGCATGGCGCAGCTGTGCAGCCAGCTGCCTTAACACCGGCGCAACTGCGTAGGGGTTGAATCTGGGACAGGCCAGTGGCGCAGCTGCGCTGCTCCTGGCCTTGCTGCCGGCGCAGCTGCGCAGCAACTCGGCCAGACGAAGACAGCCACGGCTCTCTGCTTTACCGAACAACCCATACAAGCCAACAAACGGAGAATTACAGTAACGTAGCCACTGTAACTCCATACACATGCAATAATACATAACATAACATGTTTCTACAATCAAATAATTTCCCAATAAGCATGTTAGCATATTCTAATTCATCAATTTTACTTTATCATCAAAACATATAAATTCCATGTGAACACAATTTTCAATTAAAACTTATTCTGACAAAATTTTATTTTCTGACAATCCTTCTTATGGAATATAATTCATATATAACCCATTATAAGCACACTATATATATGTACACCAAATTTATACAACTCTCATGCTAAAATCATACACAGAGAATTCATACTCAAGGATAACATAGAAAACATAAAAATAAAAAGGGAATTAAGACATACCCTTTAACTTATGTTTGAAGAAGAAAATAATGCCAATTGCTTTGATTTTCACGAGTTCTCCCTTTCTTCTTCTTCCTCTTCTTCTTCTCTCTTTCTCTCCTCTGTGTTCCTCCTTTCTTTCTTAGTTCTTAAACTAACTTAGCATAAACTAATCTAACGTATAATATAATACGTAGTAATAGATATAGGATTAATTATATATAATATAACTGACAATTATATTAAGTATAATGTCAGTTACAAATTTCAAAAGCCACAATGCCTTGTTTGGCAAAACAAGGTTATTTTCAAAAACAGATTATTAATGCTAAGGTATTGTTTGGTAACAGTTTATTTAAAAATAACTTTTTGATAATTAGGGCCCTGTTTGGTAGAAATAGGTTTAAAACAAATACAAGGGTCTTGTTTGATTAAAATTATTTAAAATCCTTTTTCTTTTATTTTAACAAATCATTAAACGCCTATTTTAAATGTCACATTTTAATTAATTAAATATTAATCATATAATTTAATCAATTAAAATCTAACATCAATAAGTCACATAAAATTGCCACATAATTATAATTACTCGCTAATTATAATTCATGTAACACTTCATCACATATCTTATCTAATTTAATTCTCTCAATTAAATTAGAACTATAATATAAAATTAATATACATCAATTAAATTAAAATTTACACATTCATTTAATTAATATGTACACTTAATTAAATCACTTCTATAAATCACATAATTTATTTATTTAACTCAATAAATAAATCACATAAAATATTTATTTAAATCAATAAATATTTAAAATTAAATATAAAAATCTCAATCGTTACAATAGTAGTACAAGTAATCCTTAGATTTGAGATCATCATAGTATCTTATGTATGATGAGTTATACTTTGATATGTCCCTTAAGACCCTAAGAGTATATCAAAGGGTATGCTTGGGTATAATTTATAATACATGAAGATAATGAATGATCGATAAAGGATCTACCACTTTTAGTAAAAGAAGTGACTGTCCTATGTGATTCGATAAATAACAACTCAGTAGTCATTGGCCAAGGCATAATGAAATTAGAAAGTAGTTTCTAATTTGCATTATTGGAGTTTGGGCATTTAGGATCGGAATACATATAATTAAATAAAATAAGACTTGATAGTAAATCCATGTCTTATATTTAATTAGGACATTGTATGGTAGAATGAATGATATGAATGGTAACTATTTATTGAAAGGTTCTTTTATGATTAATGTTAAAATTTATATTATCTGAAAAGTCGTTGAGCGCTAAGGGGGATTACCCTTATTGTAGAATAAATATTTATTTAAATAAATTAATAGTTAATTTATTTATTTAAATAAAATTAAAATTGTTCTAATTAATTTATTCACAACCGATTTAATATGGAGAACCTAAAGGGTCACACCATAAAAGGATGAATATTTATTTAAGAAGCAAATAGCATAATCGTAATAATAAGTTAAGTGTATTTAATTTAATCTATGGTGATAGAATAAATTAAATAGCTTAATATTTATTATTTAATATTTTAGAAATATTAAATATAAATTAATAAGAGGAGTCTTATTATTATTATTACAATTATTATTAGTTTAATTCCTAAAGGAGTTTGGAAATTAATTAATAAAAGTACTCTCCCATATTCCTAATAAGATTAGGAGGTAAATTAAGTAAAGGAGTTTAATTAATTGCTCCTAATAAGATTAGGAAGCCTAATAAATTAAAAGAGTTTAATTAATTAATATGAAACCCTAATCCTAAAATAGTTAGGAGGGTTACCTATATCTATAAATAAGAGGAGTCTTATTTTGATTTGAGACTAATGCTTTTTCAAGTTGTTGGGAGAGCACACCTTTTTTAGAGATAGAAAAAATTAGGGTTTTGCCAATAACCAACCTTTTTAATACGTGTTCATCCTTGGTGGATCACCTCTAGAGGCCAAACACTTGGGTGGCTGACATTAATCAAAGGAAGGAATCACACCAGGTAGATTCAAGTTATACAAGGAAAGGATTAGAGTTGAACTCGTACCTGGAGAAGTACAAATCTTCAAGGGTATGATTCGTTCTTCATCTCTTTAGATTAAATTAATATTTGCGCATAAAGGATGATCCGGGTTAATGGTTTCTAAAAATTTTAAACTCTATTTTCACATTTTCGCTATTATGTATGTAATTGTTGTATGCTATTTTGATCTTACAAACCTAACAGTGGCATCAGAGGCAAACCTTTATGTGAGTTATTAATTATTTTTATTTGATATATATATATATATATATATATATATTGATATGTATTTTTAACAATTTAATTGGGCATAATTGTTAGCTAGGAATCATGTTTTTGGAGAAAAACTGCATAATTTGCGAACTAGAAAAACTGTTTCTGCTAACTGGCGCCGCGGAGCAGGATTACAATGTAATTCGGGCGCTGCAACACCGGTTCGGGCTCTAGAAGGGTGATCCGGCGCGGCAGCGCCTGATTACATTATAATCAGGGCGCTGCAGCGCCATCCCTGATTTTTTGAAAACTGCTGACGTGGCACCACAGTGCCGGATGATAGTTCACTAGTGGCGCCGCCGCGCCACTCTCTAGAAAAATAAAATTTATTTTATTTCAAATTAAAATAAAAGGTTTATTTTAATTAAAATTAAAATTATATATTTTTATGTAATTCCAAAATAAAAAAAGGAGTTTATTAGATTTGGAATTGGATTAAAATAAAGATGTTTATTATTATAATTGGATTTCGAAACTAACTAGAATTACCCATTAAATCGCTATCAATGTATATATTGAATGTTTTATTTATTGGTGCATATGGTGATATATATGATAATAAATGTGATTGATTATGGACAATTGACCAATGAGATTGGATTTTATTTTAGTTGAATGCTTGAATGTATGTGTTTTATTAAATGGGGTATGCGTACCTCGTCTTCTCTGACTTTTCTTGATGTAAATTATATCTCCCTCCTATGTACTTTCCCTTTACTGCTGATCAAGGTTTCTATTTAATGTAAATAGTTTATATAATAGGATTAATTAGAATTATCTAGAAGAATTGGAGACCAAGGAGCAAGTAGCGCATGAAGACCCGTTTGTAATGGAGCCCGGGATTTAAATGTAAGAGTTATATTTAAATTTAATTCTTGCACCCCTAGGTTTGACCTTTTGATTCACATGGTGGCTCGAGTGAACCAAACTAGAATAAAAGTCAATAATCCATCCAGGTAGAATATTGTATTCTATATGCATGCTTATACTATATATATATATATATATATATTATGCAACATGCTTTGCATGTCAATTAATATGACGCGTATTTTATATATATGTGTGCATGCGCACTAAACAAGATGAGACAATTAATAACAAACCCCTCAAAGAAATTATATTAAGTTGTAACGTTCAAAGATATTTAGAATATCGAACGTCGCCTTCTAGAATGATAAAACAATAGAGTATTAAATATTTAATATGAGTTTGTTGTGCACACACAAGGGCTGTAATTTTCTCTTCACTTATATGAAAATGTTGGGTTGTACTTAACTAAGATCGTTTTGGTTCGGATGTGCACACACTTGACCATAATGATCTAAGAGGCAAAATACAAGGAGTTACATGGTGATGTAATTGACAAAAGTTGTCTACCTATTTATTTATATATAGTTTGTTGTGCACACACAAGGCTATATATATTTGAAGTAGGATCCTTATTCTCATTAGCAAATCTTTAATTAAATTTGTTGAACTATATATTGTGAGGGTAATATAGTTTGAAGAAAATAGTGAGAGATACCAATTTAAAATAAGACATAATTTATTTTGATAATTAATTAAATGAATGTATGCTAAAATATTGTTTTATTTCACATGCAGAATTTGAAAAATGTCACACTCACTATCACTGCGTAGCATACTTGATGCTAACAAGTTGACCGGACTGAATTACATGGATTGGTTAAGAAATTTGAGAATTATTCTCACTGCTGAAAATCTTTCTTATATCCAAGATTCACATGTCTCTACAAAGGTTGCAGAAACAGTCTCAGCGGAAGAGATTGCTACTTTTAGATAGTGACAAGATGATGCATCCATTGCACAGTGCATCATGGTCGCATCCATGAGTAACGATGTGACGCCCCGAAATTTGGCCTATTTTTCACACCCGAATTCCATACGTTATGAGTACTTCTCATTCCATACATACATCATTATATCCTAAAGATTAATGATATATCATTCCATTCCTAGGTTCTATTACCTTAAAATATTCATTCATTAAAAATAATGATAATTACATTATCCTTATCATATTACAAGTGTGAGTTAACTAGTCACCATATCTACAGAATAGTTTTAACTAACTATTTTACAAGTCTCGACTTGTTCTTCACGCTTGTTCATAACATGAACAGTTCTTCGTCTTGTGATGCTAATGGTATTCGCAACCATAGCATCTCATCGTAGCAGGACATCGATCCTTTTGATCTTCACCGGGTCCTTTAATACATACTACCGTCGTTCGCTGAAAATGTTTTTATTTCAAGCAAGTGTGAGCATTCAATTGCTCAGCAAGTCATAGCAGTTGAATATTAACAACTCAAGAATCAAAGTTCTTTTAAGACTTCAATAACCGAACAATGGCTACGAAGCAGCTCGAATATTAGGAATACGTCCTGATTCCTACCATTTTAACACATACATCACATTTACTTTGTCATACTTTCATCCTTCTACCTTTTTCATACACATTTTGTCTGGCTAGAATCAATAGCACAAACTTAACAAGAACGGTTCATAAATAAACCACACCTTTTCACATTTAACATTTCATTTCATCGAAACACCGAAGTGTTAACATTGTGTCACAAGGCCTCATACATACCATCATCTTGTACAAATATCACACATTTTCACATACGAACTACTTTCTCATGTTCAACATCTGAGAAAGTTAAGAAACTAACATTCATAGTAAAGTATGAATGAAGTTAGGAAACTTGCATCAAGTAGAACTTGAGCAAGATTAGAAACTTGCCTTAGCGCTGCGTACCGCTTATGCCTTATCGTTCATCGTAATCCTTATATAACATATAAGGAATAACACTTATCCATTAGTTATATACATGACTTGCACATTAGTTTAAACTCCACTTTACTTCTTATGGTTCGCGTTCTTGTATACGACGTTTACGCGACCAACTTTACTTCCATTCTTCTATTCTTTTCATACAATTTACTTATCACACATCGAGTCTCTAATAGTAGTTAAATATAGTACACTGAGTGGTTTCTCTCAAACAACCAACAAACTAGTTTCCCGTCTCGTGTCGCTCTCTAATGGAATCGTTTAGCCCAGATACTATATCTCGACCATTATAGACTACGACTGCATTCCAATTTTAGATTTAACTTATCTGAACCATTATAACTACAATGTTCGTTAAGTTACTCTTCATTACATTTCTTACTACGTCCGGTTCATACGACTCGGAACGTTATTCACGTGAATACTATTAACTCGGCTTGTTCAACGTTATACGTTATTCATTGTTCTTCATTCTCTTTTTATCGTTCGTTACAACTTATTACATCATTCAGATGCCATCATTCGTTAACGTCTAAGTCATACAACCAATGTATACTTAGAACGTTCACTCAACGTCGATACGATTCACGAGAATCGTTCACGTATCCTGCGTTCATGTTACTCATCTCTTAATCTCATTCAACGTTTAATTAAGGTTTAAATCACTTGTTTAAGTGTTACATTCTGTGAATTATATGTTCACTATCATTCATGTGTCATCAACCAACTCTTATCGATCGTCGTTAGACCCCACGATAAGCGAAACCCTAATCGGTTTGCTAGGTCACACGTATATCCACCGGATTCCCGTTATCGGATTCCGTATAGAAATTACATAAGTTTTATCTTCATTTTTTAACATTCTCGTATGCCACACCTCTATTACATATTATGTAACCTTGAGGCGCGAATTAAACTCGACTACGAACCCCGGTTCATATATTAGGGTTTTTGAGTTTTAAATTTAAATACGTTTATTCAACGTTTAATTCTTAAAATCAATCTTAAACATGTTGTTTAAGTGATTTCTCTTCATGAATATTAATCATATACTTGCCCCTCAATTACCATGTAAAAAGTCGGGGCATAAAATATCAACGTTGGAAAATTTTCCCCTTAAGGGCGCTGCAGCGCCGGCTAGGGCTTAATTCTGGCGCTGCCGCGCTGGCCTTCAGAGCCTGGCGAGACTGTTCCAGCGCTGCGGCTCCAACCCTGTTCTCTTGAATTTTTTTTTAAGTTTTTTCAATTTCTGAAATTCCCGAGCTCATAACGCGATCGTTATAACTCAGAATTGGCTCGTTCCAAAGCCAATAGTTCACATATCTTACTTTCTACGATTCCATCTAGTCGAAATTCATTTATGAATCCGTTGGCGAAAAAGTCCACCGTTTAGTCCATTTTTACGTGTTCGTTAAACATTCGTGAACGTTCGACGCTCAATTCTTCGTTTTAACTTCGAATTCGTTCGTTCTTGCTCTCGTAAGTCTTATTTACTTAATTACACGTGTTGTAATGGAAAACCATCATTTCTGAATCACACGGCGACTTTTGACTTCCAATCTAGAAAAATTTACTATTTCGACGATTAACGTTTAATCGCGTAAACTTCCAGTCGAATCTATATTTTTACGTCAAACCAAATGAAATCAGTCCATTGGTCGTTCATCTACGATTCTAACCATATTAAACATCTAAGTTTTAATGGTTTTCTTCTTTAAGTTCATTAACCATTTCATTATGGCTTTTATTCATTTCTTCATTAACTTTCTTAACAATTTCATTATGGTTTCACTTGTTCTTGATTATTAGTGATTTAAAGTCCACTAACATCAATCATATGACTTCCTACCATTCAGGCTCTCCCATTCTCACTTTTCTATCAATTTAAACATTGAAAGAAGGATGAAAATCAAAGTTTAACACTTATACCTTATAAGTGTTCTTAAGTTCTTGAGTTCTTGAGTTTGTTCTTGACAAAACTCTTAAGCTAGCTTCTTTTGATTGCTTGACACAAGCTCCTCCTCTTCTCTTCTCTTCTCACTCCATATGGTTGGTTTTCCAAACCAACAAATGAGCTCTCAAGCTCTCTTTTATAGGCAAATGAAGACCAAGGGTCTTTTAGTCATTAGGCAAGCAAGACCAAGGGTCTTTTGGTTATTAGACCAAACCTCCTCTTGCCCACCTCCTCCCACTTGCTACCCATGCCCTCCCACATGCCTCCCATGTGCTAGCATGTGATAGCACATGGCCACCATGTGCTCCCCCATGTCCCCCATGTGCCATCATGGGTTATGGGTTGCCCCATGGGTTTTACCCACCCATTTACCCGTCGGTTCGACCCACGGGTTCGATTTTTAATTTAATTCAAATTGAATCTATTTACTTCGTATAAAATTCGTATTATACGACGTATTAATTCTCGTATTCTCTTCGTATTATACTTCGTATGATATTCGTATCAAACGTCCTATTACCCTCGTATTGTACTCGTATAATAACTAGTATTATACTCGTATCCGTTTTGTATAATAATTGTTATTATTATACTTCACCATTTTTATGCATTTCTCGGAATTCAAATATTTTTGAATATTCCGTCTTTCTTTTACCGCTTAACTTTTACGTGTTCTTCGTAACTCTGAAAAACTACAAACACTTTTTGACATTAAGCGTTTTCCCTCACGTTTTCCCCTAACGTAATCTAACGAATGAAAGTACATAACAATACTTTTCATCTTTTTTCGTTCGTTCGATTTCTGCGCGTTTTTCTACAAAAACTTTTATCGGCTAACTTAACTAATCATGACATATTGTCGTCAAATCTTTCGACAGAATGTCATTCCGACATTCCAATCTCCCGAAAAGGCTTAGGGTTCAAATCCTAACCTCAAACCATAACCTTTAGGGTTAAACCCTAACCCTTAGGGTTTCATCAATCGTGCCTATTTTATCTTTTTCTAGAAAATATTTTTATTCCCGAAATCTTTTATTTTCGTCTTGAAAATTCGTACTCGTTTATTCCAACTCGTAGCCAAAATCCTCACCATTTCTAATCATCCTATGTCATAGAATGATTAATAAACACATAACACAGAATATAGTCAATAAAATTTATTTTACTAATTATTAATTCTTTAATCTTAATTGCTGGACAATCCAATTTTTTGGGTTGTCAGAAACGAGCTACAACGTCAGCACGAGAAAATGGATGTAACGAACGAGGTTTTTGTAATTGATTTTAAATATTTATTGAATCAAATAAATATTTTGTTAAATTATTTATTGAGTTAAATAATTATTTTGTGAAATTGTGGTAGATTAATTTAATTAAGTGTGATATATCTGTCGACGTCGGTGGAAAATTTTTGGTCGCCTGGATCTTTCTCTCTTCCTAAGTTTTGTCTACCCTTATTCTTTTTATTATGAAAAAGGTTTTGAAGGATTTTTTAGGAAAAGGACAACATGTATCATGTCGACGATTTTAACGTTTTTACAGAGTCGTCAGTTGGTAGTTTTGAAATGGTTGTACCAACTCAACCGAATTTTGTTTGAAAGGAGGTTAAATTTGCTGGACACTGTCGAAACTGAATCTTTGAAACCAGAGTTTTGAGTTCGGGGGCTTGGTTAAGTGTGGGGAAGGTGTTAGGCACCCCACAACTCCCGTGAAAACACGGTACCACATCTTTTCAATATTTCCCTTCTAAATCTGCAATGTGTGTGTGTGAATGCTGGAAGAAATTGGGACTATGTTTGATTGATTAAAAGTATGGACATGTTTCGTTGAACCTATATACGAAGGGTTTGATTTGATTAGCAAAAGTATCTCTTTTGGACAAGATTATTAAAATGATGTTTTGAAAGTAGGTTTTCAAACCCTTACGCTAACATAGGAATTGAAACATATCGATACTTCAGTTTTATCTTTTTAGCCTTTAGGCTCAATTTGAATGGTGATTGTCGGGTTGCAAAGCATCCTCGACCACAACATATATACAAGTGTCGTTCTTCTCATGGGCATGACAGCCATCGGAGTGACTCTGACACGACAAACTATTATTCTCATTATGTTGAGACCTTAAACCTGGATAACCATTTTAAGGTCTTTCGGATGTACATTTTATAGAAAAACTAGCAGGGTACATTTGTAAAGTGGAGTTTGTCCATCGTGTGAGTCAGATTCTGATCAGTTTGATCATGAATTCCACGATTCCTAGGCTCACAGAGGGAGGTCAATAAAACCTGCATAGTTCAAATATGTACAAAAATATATATTTACATCCAGATGTCGCCAGAACCAAGGATTCATTAGTAAATCATGGCTCGCACTTGGCCGAAGCATCTCGTTCCCACTAGATAGCGATCTAAGGGCCACGAGATAGCTTTCAGAACTGTAACTAGAAAAAATGCTAGATTTAAGTAAATCTCAGCCATTATAGCTTCCCGGTTCTGTCTGAACCTATTTTGAACCGTTTGAAAGCTAGAGTTGGCGATATTTAAAGAAATCTAGTTCGCCCGCATAAATGTCAGTGTCGATTCAAATCAAATGAATATTCAGAGCAATAATTTAATCAAAATGAGTAAAGTAATATATATATATATATATATATATATATAATTTATATATATACGAAAGCTGTAAAGGGCAATGGGTTTTCACTCCGGTGCCTGGACAGGAATGTAAATATATATATATATATATATATATATATATATATATATATATATATTTATATATATATATATAAGCTGTAAAAAGCCACGGAGTAATCCAGGTTGGACAGATTTGAAATATATATATATATAAAAGCAGTAAAGGGCGGTGAATTTTCTCTCCGAGGCCCGAACTGGAATGGAAATATATATATATATATATATATATATATATATATATATATATATATATTTATATAAAATCTGTAAAAAGCCTCGGAGTAATCCAGGTTGGACAGAATTGACATATATATATATATAAGAGTTAAAGGGCGGTGAGTTTTCACTCTGAGGCCCGAACTGGAATGGAAATATATATATATATATATATATATATATATATATATATATATATATATATATATAAGCCACGGAATGATCTAGGCTGGACAAAATGTAAATATATATATATATATATATATATATATATATATATATATATATATATATATATATGTATAAAAGCGATAAAGGGCGACAAACATTCTATCCTTTTCCCGGACAAGAAATGTAAATATATATATATATATATATATATATATATATGTATGTATAAAAGCAGTAAAAAAGCCACAGAATGATCCAAGCCAAACTGGAATGTAAAAAGTTAATATATACAGTTAGTATATATATATATATTAAAGCAATAAAAAGGCCACGAAATAGAAATTCAGGCCCAAATAAGTCAAATATATATATATATATATATATATATATATATATAGTTACATATATAAAAGCAGTAAACTACCAAAGATTTGATATCTGTGCTTGACATAATTGAAAAGTTAGTATATATATGGTTAAATATATACAAAAAAAGTCAAACTGGGACTGGAAAGATAACACAGTCCGATGAAGTCAATGTTTACGTATATATATATATATAATTATATATATATAAAAGCTGTTAAAAGAGACGGATCGACGATCCGAGCTGTGGAAATGCCAGAAAACGTGTTTATGTACTAAAATGTACGAAAGTGTAAACAAAAACGACCACGGAACTGAGTTCCGGGCATAATCAGAAAGTTATAACTTATCGTGCAAGTGTATAAAATTGCAAAGAAGTAGTTGGAATTTTCGGATCATAAAAATACTCACAATGGACTGCTACACGGGCTCTTTGCCAGATCGTAGGCTTTAAACGTCCGTTTCTACCGGTTAATTTCTGATATGTGGTAGTATATGAGTATATCTACATGTTAGAGTAATAAAATTTGGATTTGGAGTACAAGAATATGGTCGAGAAATGAAACGGGCAGAGGTTCAGAGCGTTTCTGAATTATAAAATAAGCTGGGAGTGCACGTTTATTTATAGACCAAGTGGAAGCGGGTCTAACTGCGGCTTCCTCCACTCTACCTGCGGCTCCACATGGCAGGTAGTGGTGGCGGGCCCCGTTGCATTGAAGTCCGTGCACTCCGAGCAATTCGAGGTCAGATTCAAAACTTTTAAACTTTTGATCGGAGAGTCCGTTTGAGGCGTGCTATACCTTTCCGAAAATCCCTTGCCGAGAGTGTCGCAATGAAATGGGGGTAAACCTTTTTTGAGTCCAAAAAGACAGGTTCATAATCAGGTCTTTGATTCCTTGCAGTTTGTCCGTTGAGCTGTCTTACGCTGTTTTCACTCGGGATCATCGTTATGGTTCCTCTGGACCTTCGTGAAATCAATTCGGCTTGAGTTTGAACTAATTGGCTTTAAGATGATAAAATGACCATTTTTCCCCTCCCGGGGTGGTGTTCTATGGATTTGGCTTCCCATGACTGTCTTTGGGTCTGAACTGGATCTCCCGATTGTGACCGGAGCTTAACTGTACCTCCCGGGTTGTGACCAGTGCTGAGTGGAGATCCCGGTATTAAGACCGAGTTTAACCTGACGTCCCGGTATTGGGACTGGGGATAACCTGTTGGCCCGATATTGAGACCGGGGTTGACCTGATGGCCCGGTATTGAGATCCGGGGATGACCTGAGGTCCTAGTATTGAGACCGGGGCTGACCTGATGGCCCAGTATTGAGACCGAGGATGAACTGAGGTCCCGGTATTGAGATCGGGGTTGATCTAACTTCCCGGTATTGGGACCGGGGTTGACCTGAGGTCCCGGTATTGAGACCGGGGTTAACCTGATGGCCCGGTATTGAGACCAGGGTTGAAATGATGGCCCAGTATTGAGACCGGGGTTGATCTGATGGCCCGGTATTGAGACCATGGTTGATCTGATGGCTCGGTATTAAGACCGGGGTTATCTTGATGGCCCGATATTGAGACTGGGGTTGATCTGGCATCCCAGTATTGGAACTGGCATCCCGGTATTGAGACCGGGGTTGATCTGGCATTTCGATATTAGGATCGGGTTTGAACTAGAATCCTGGTATTGAGACCGGGGTTGATCTGGCATCCCGATATTGGGATCGGGGTTGAACTGGCATCCCGATATTGGGACCGGGGTTGAACTGGCATCCCGGTATTGGGACTGGGGTTGATCTGGCATCCCGGTATTGGGACCGGGGTTGAAATGGAATCCCTATATTAGGACCAGGGTTAAACAGACAGTTTTGCCCTCCTACAGGGTTAGTAACAGGAAAACAAAATTTTGAGTGTCTACAGATCATATTTATGCAATGCAATGGAATGAACATGATAAAGATTTACTAGACACTTGAAATATGACAAGATATATATTTAATGATGCAAATCGCAATGCAATGAATGTTAAAATGTTTTCGCAAATCGCATTTCGCACTTCACAAATCGCATATCGTATCGCAAATCGCATATCGCATCGCATATCACTTACCTTTACCTGTGCCTGTGTTGGGACTGATTTCAATGGTTGACTTTCATCAGTGCTGCTGATGTCTATGCTGTTGTTGACTCCAATAATTTGATTTCTATCGGTGTTACCGATGCTTGTTTGATGAAGATAAACTGAAATGTTTTCCACATTTTTGCTGGGGATGATGTTCTGAAATCATCAGATTGTTTCGATGTTTACATTGGTAGTTTACAACGGTGACTACCCTGCTGGTAGTTTGACAATGAAGCCTACCCTGCTGGTAGTTAACAACGAAGCCTATCCTAATGGTAGTTGACAACGGTTGATCACCGGGCTGTCTAGATGCCTACTCGAACGGTAGTTTTCCACAGCAGAAATTTTCCTCGAGTCTGGGTATTTAATGCGTATGCATATTTAACTCTATTGGGTATGTATGCTAAACTTTTTAATGGAGATGTGCGCTGATATAGAGCTTATTGCACATGTGCAGACCAGGCATGATATAATGATCTTAATTTATCCTAGGTTGATGCATATGCTTAATTGCAATGATGTAGAACCATACCTCACCCTTTCTGAGGCGATTTGGATTTTCTTTTTAGGCATGGATTTTGATAGGCCTATCAGCTTCAACTCTCGTATGGTTCTTTTTGTTATTTGCATAGCAGATTCAGATGTTCCCCTTTTATATATCATCTTTGGTGGGGATCTCACAGAGGTTGCCATTTTTCTTTATAAATCGGGACCTGGTGCTGGTCCCTCTGGCGGTTCAGACACTGATGGCTTTACTCGGAGATATCCCTGATATGTTCGCTAAAGTAGTGTTCCAGGGCTTGCATCATCGGCTCTTTCCCCGATGCTACACTGGATTAACGCCAATGGTTTGATCATTGATTATGAAAAGGGGCGAGCTCTTTACTTGCGACCCTGCTGAATTAGAGACTGGCTTGGCTGGTGACCAGGGTGTTACTGACGCCCTGGAGGATGTGGCACGTTCTTTCACTGTACAAATTTGAAATGCAGTGCATAGGCCTTGACTTATGAAAACTTGGCTCAGGTTGACATGTTTGATGATGTAGCTTTCGTTTGCTAGATCTTTTCTCGTCGAGCGACTGTTTCTGAATTAAGGACTCTCATGAGAATTTTTCTTTTTGTGGAGGGACAAGCTTATATCACCTTGATTTCTTTCAGGAGTTCTTCCCTTCCTTTTGATGAGAGGTTTGGTCCCGCCGTAGAATCCTTCCATTTCATTGAATGGCGAAATGCCCCAGCCATTTCGCATGTTGTTACTGGGGTTTATAAATAAAACTTTATTTGTTGACCACATCCAGAGTGAGCAATATGAAATTGAATGCTTGTTTTCACTGAGCTCTTATCTTATCGCTAAAGATCTTGAAATTGAGTATGAAAATGAATTTTTCGTAAGGAAATCAAAATTTTCATTTGATAAATTATGAAATCGCAAGAAAACTTTTAAGTGTCCATGGTCATTTTCATGGGTAAGATCAGATTCAAAAGACTTATCTCCCTTTATCAGAGATTCCTCATCTTCGCTCTAGACACCGCTCTTCACAAAATTAACATCATATAACATGTGCACTATGAGTGACGCAACCTTTAGCAGGGGTTTCTCTTTTTTGACTTTTAGATGATCTTTTTTTTATCTTGCAAAAAATTTTCTTTCCTCGCTTAACTTTGTCTCGTTTTCTTAGGCTATTCAGGGTTACCCATTTAACGAGTTTTGGACCAATGACTCCCAAACCGAATGGTTTTAGGGCACTAGATGTAAAGACACCCCTTCGAGTTTACTTGCTAGATTAACAAAGGCCACACTTCGAGACAAGTCAGGCGATCACTCTAGTTGATTCCTGCCAGAGCTTGTGCAAGGTCCGTTTTCTTATCCTCTAAATTATCCGTGTAGCGAGTATTGCACCGATGACTCCCAAACCAGACGGCTTTAGGGCACCAGGTGTAGAAACACCCCTCGGGCTTAATTACTCGAGTAACCTAGGCCAATATTCGAATCTGCTCAGGTTTTGCCTCTTTCTTCTTCTAATGCTCATTTTCTTAGGCACTGAGTTACCCATGTAACAAGCGTTGGGCCGGTGACTCCCAAACCAGATAGCTTTAGGGCACCAGGTGTAAAGACACCCCTCAGGCTTAATAACTCGAGTAACCCAGGCCACGATTTGAGACATTTGGTTGGCTACTAATCGTCATCCTTGTCGTCATAGTTTCATACCCCACAACTAAGAGTTAGGGTGATCGCAAAATGCAGACATGCATATGAGGTCAAGTTTATTCCAAAAAGCGCTTTAAACTAGGATGTCGTGCCTGATCAAAAGGTCGAATTGTCTTAATTCTCTAAACGTACCCGTGATTTTTGCTCCACGGACGCTTATCGAAATTAATCCAATTCATAACAAGTTAAGCAAAAATCTTCTCCTACTTAAAACCTTTTTCTAAGATTCTAACGCAAGATCTATCTATACTTGACATGTATACCCTTGCCAATGCATGTAACTGGAAAATTGAAAGCACATATAGAGATGATAGAGTCGTACCTTATCAGTGGGTAACGATATTTTAAGAAAGTTATGATTGGAAAAGACAGATTGATCATAACGGATCGCCAATAATGAAAGATTTGATGATGATAGACCATGCTGATGGTGCGGACTGGTGCATTTTCATTGGATGGTTGATAAATGCCCCAGTGTTGAGTTATCGCAATATCTGAAATTGGTACATTCTTGTTGTAAGGGTCCCAACATCGGGTTGTTGTTGATTCTGAACTTGCCCCAGTCTTGCTTATTATCTGGAGTAGTCTCTTTGATAGATAGGCTGATGAGATGCCGAGATCGTAAGAGTATTTTACCTCTGGAACCACATGGTGAAATTGTAGTGGATTTGGGTCTTGATGCTTGAATGCCCCAGTCATTGTTTGTGACTTGTGGGCGCAATTGACTTTGATGGTTGATATCGAAAGGCTTGCGGATTCCACTAAATTGGACTCAAGGACTTATGATGGTTGGTGATGTGATGGCTTTAACCAGATTTGGTTTGATCTGTGAGGTTTAATCCATGGCCTTTTGCTCAGGGAACAGATCATCGGGTATGAGATAGACTTTGGCTACGACGATAGCCCATGTGCTTCTGTGGGTCAAAGGAGATCAAGTCTTCTCACACTTAAGGAGTGATGATTTGCTGATAGGTTGCATCCTATGATGATTGGCATTTCATCCCTGTGACTGGTCGTTTTGATATATCGATGCCTTTTCCTTTCCGGGACTGGTGCCGGATTTGATGGAATGACATTTGAGGTGCCGTTGGGTCTATTGACCAGGGAGACTTGATAAAATTTGGGTTTACTATGGTTTCGGTGTCTTGGGACTGAGTTTTTATTGGTTTTTTGTTTTTTTTGAAAGTCAAATCGCGCCATGAATGGCTACCTACGTACTCCCGGGTGAAAGGAGATCAGGTCATTCGTAGTTCAAGTTTTGTGTGAGAGGCTTGAGAAGTATCTCTTTTGGGTTTGAGTTTGGTTTTATGGGTTTTTGAACTTTTTATTTTGGTTAGAGGGTTTTTGAATTTTTTTTGTTTGGTTCTACCACGCCAAGAATGGCTGCCTATGTACTCCCGGGTGGAGGGAGATCAGGTCATTCGTAGTTCATGTTTTGAAAGGTTCGACTATTGATTTTTGGATTTTTTTGATTTTTGGATTTTTCTAATTTTATATGCATGGAAAATAAAAGGCATAACGCTAAAAAAATGATAATGTCCCAACATCTCCTAGAACTCGCAACTTTCCTCTAGATCTACGTCCTCCTGGCTAGCTGAGGCCTAATATTCCAGTTGTCAATGGTTATGTTGCCTTCGAGGCTTGTGATAGAGGTTACCTCCTGGTCATGAATATCTTCAATCCCGATCATAACTTGATCACCTCCTAAATTATCATATCCCTTAAGGAGGCTCAAACTGGACTCGTCGCAGAAAGGGATGAACTCTAGATTCTTTGATGGGTTGGCTTCCCTGACAACTTCACCACCTTTTTCTTTATCTGTTCCTTCACCTTTCTCATAGGCTTGGAGTATTTAACTATGAGATCACTCTCAAACTGTTGTTGTCTTTCTCGCAAGGAACTTTCCTTTTTGGATTTTTCCACACTTGGAAGGATCAGTATTTCCTCCTCATCATCTAGGAGGGTAAAATTAGGAATGTGGTTGCTGGATTTGGGCAACAAGATATTTGATGATGGTGGATGAATTTCCTTAGAGGACTCTCTTGTCTCCTCTGTCACTCCTAGCATTAAGATCTGTCCACCTAGTGTTCTGCCGGGATTGATGCTCATAGCTGTCACATCCTTTGAACTGCTTGTTTCGAGTGGACATCTTAAGCTTCTTATTTCCCTTTCGCCTCTTCTAGTCATGGGGACTTCTATTTTCAGTTCTCTATTTTCAATGAGATCCTGGATTTTGTGTCTTAGAGACCAGCATTCCTCAGTTGCATGCCCAAGAAAGTAAGAATGGTAGAGACATATCTTCGTGGCATCATAACTTTTTATCTCGGGCTTGGCAGGAGATAGCATTTCAGTAATTTTTTCCTGCACAACTAATAATGCCAACACATTTTCCAACAAGTCCCCCAAAGGTGTGAATACCCTTCTCCGCCTACTCTCCCCAACTTTCGGTGCGGTAGGATTTCGAGGGTTTGCCAGTGTTTGAAATGTTGCTTGATATTTCCTATTTGGGAATTCGCATTCCTCCGTATGATTTTTCCTTTGGCGAGATCTTCTAGTAATTTTATCATTCTCCCTTTCTCGTCTACTCAGCAAGCTTTGATCTTCTTCATTTAGTTGGCTGATCTTGGAGGGAGGTATGATTACATTCTGAATAACCTCCTATTTCTCTTGGCTTTCTAATAGTTGAGTGAAAAGCTACCTCGTATCCTGATGTTGGTGCACTATCAGATTAGCCAGCAGAGTTACTTGATGTTGGATCGTATCCAATTTTTGCATCACTGTTATACCCTCCTTTGGGAGTATTCATCCATCCTTCGTATGTTTTTACGATTTGGATGCATTTCATCGCTTCCTGACCCGATCATATTTATTCCCTCCGTATCATGCGGCATCAGAAGGTTGTTGTTGACATTTGGATGGTCAGGTTGTTGGAGAATAATAGCGTCGTTTTCGATCAGGTTTTAGATTTTATGCATCAAGGACCATCAATCTTGTGTATCGTGTCCTAAAGATCCTGAATGGTAAGCACATCTCTGGCTAGGATTGTATCTTTTGCTTTTTGGATCCAGAGGTGGAGCTAGTTCGGTATTTTTCTTGTGATCTATTAACATCACCAACATGTTTTCAAGGGAATCGCCTAGTGGAGTGAACACCCAATTTTCCGTTCTTTCAAATTTTCCCTTTCTGTCCTGGCATTGGTTGAATACGGCCTGTTGTTGAAATGACAGATTGTCTTCCTTCTTCCAGATGGGGGGACTATGGTTGGGTCTCCTAGACTGCCCCTGTACAATGAGGGATACGTATTCATCGCCTTTCCTAGGTATCCCCATGGGATCACTCACATAGTTGCCAGACTGTATATGCTCGGCAATTACTTTTAAGGTCGTGAGATCTTTAATCTTGCCTGCTTTCAGGCCCATCTCTGTCATTTCGCCGTGTTTGATCATCTCTGAGAATGGCTTTCCTATTCCAGCTAGGGTCCTCTCATAGTAAGGTGCCTCTTGAATGTCTATGAAAGTCATTACTGTAATACTCGAGATTTTCCTAATATTATTAAATAAATATATTAATGGAAATGAGAATTTATTTGAATATATATGATTTTGTGAGTTAACTCAATTATATTAAATTAAGTAACTATAATAATTGAGAGTCGAGTTTATAATGAACTCGTGAAAGCCTTGTGTGTTATAGTGATGAGGAATATCAATGATGATATTAATTGATGAAAGACTTATTAAGTGAACAATTAAATAATTGTTAATTGTTCTTAATTGTTATCGTAGAATATTAATTAATTATTATAGGATATTAATGATAATTAATTGATGATGTGGGGATTATTATTATTGCAAATAATATAATAATAATAAGCAACGTGTTCATAAATATAATAAGATCTATATTCATGTGATATTTAATCATGTAAGTGCTAATCAATTATTGTGAATATTAATAATTTCATCGATTCATGAGAAATGGAATATTATTGGTGATTAACAATATGTTAATTATTATTACAAGCGCTAAAATAATAATAAACCACTTGTTTATAAATATGCTGAGAATTATATTTGTTAATGTGATAATTAATCCTATGATTATTAATTTAGTGTTATTAATAATTACGAGGAATGAATTAATTGATGTTATTGTTAATTAATTGATAAGATAAATAATTTATTTATTTGACATTTCGAATAATGAAACAAATAAGTAAAGTTATTAATATAATAAGATTATATTAATTGTTATGTGCAAGTATATTTAAATTATACTATATGATTGTACATATTAAAGCTATGTGTTATGAATACATCATGTGTATATATATATTGTAAACAATTATTGAATTAATAGAATTTAATAATAAATGAGATAATGTAATGTGGTAATATTTGATTTAAATTATATTCGGTAAAACAAATGTATATAGATTATATGTGTGTAAATTACACTTATTACATTATGTGAAGTACATTGTGATTTAAATTATAACTTAAGGGTACATATAATATATAACATAAGTATATGGTGTATATATACAAGTGTAGCATATAGTCCATTTGTAAGAATGCTGAGATTTGCTTTGCTTGTCCCATAATGAGAGACATATTTCTCGTCACGTGATACGCTCAAGCCTATGTCTACTCTCTATTCCTCAATTTCAGCCAACCTTAGCTAGCTACTCCCTATTCTTCCTTAAACTCAGCAACATAGACTAGCAAATGATGAGCAAGGGTGTGGATATCATGATGGATTTCAACCACCATTACCAACCCCCTAATAACCTCCCTACAATTCAAATTTCCGTTGGTTTGAAATGGTAGGCAATTGCATTGTCTGTATAATGGGAGTTCTATAAATATAGCCTCATCTCTTCATATTTTTCTTTGCTGAGAATTGGTTAAGTTTGAAATTGAGAGCATATATACTTTAGCAATATCATTCTAGCAGTGGGAGATTTTAGTAGCAACAAGCTTAATTCATAGAAAAGGTATAATCGCATTTTCATTATTCTCCATTGTTGTCTCTGAGTTTTCTGGAAATTATTGATCATGAGGAATTAAAGTATAATTGGATTATAGAAAGCTTGTGTGGTGTAGTATGAACTTGTATGCATGTTGAAATTTCGATATAGCTTCCTTGATTCTTCATTTTCATTTTATGTTTCGGTTTCGGAAATATTTTGTAAAAATTTTTAGTTCTTGAATGGAGTTGGAGTTCACTAAATTGGTGGTTTAATAATGTTAATGAGTTGTTACATAGCCTTATAATGTGATAAGGAAGCAATGTGGTTAATTAGAAATTGAATTCGTGAAGAATTTCTGTGATTTGGGATAATGGTTGCCATTGCTGGCCGTTCTTGGCTCGAACTAGGCACGGCGCAGCTGCGCCGGTAATGCACCGGGGATCTGCGCAGCTGCGCTGGGCACTGATCCTAGTTTATGCAGATTTTGTTCCTGCTTGATGTCTGCTAAGTGATAGTTATTGAAAGGAATTAGGACAAGCATGCTGGTATGATTAATACATCTATATGGACTTGTTAAACTAGTATGAGCATGTTACATTCGGATCACTTACGTGAATAATGAAGTTATAGATTTTCGAAATGAACTTAGAGTTTTAAAAAGGGATTTGATACATAAGTACCATGACCATGTTCTGACTTTTGAGACACGTTTGTATGACCTAGAAACACATGAAATATATGTGCACTTGTGTAGATAAGTTTCATAACAAAATACGAACGTGCAAACCTCATTAGTAAAGGAAATGTAAGTTTTACAAACGAACTTTTGACATGTGTGTAACACATTGATATTCTGATTTTTGAGGCATGTTAGTATGAGGTAGAGATGCATGAAAGACATATTAACTTATGTACATATGGTTCATAGTATGACAAGAGCATGTTAGACCTCACTAGCAAACATTTCTAACAAAAATGCAAGTTTTGAAGCTTGATATTGACATGTAAAGACCATATACACATTCTGATTTCTTGGGCGTGTTTATATGACCTTGAAATGCATGTTGGATACATTAACTTACGTATATAGATTTCGTAATGTAGCATGAACGTGTTAGACCATATTAGCAAACTTTATTAATAAAAGTATAAGTGTTGAACGTGAACGTCGACATGTTACATTGGGATTTGAATTCAAATACTTATGAACATGTTTGATAGTACTTTTAGACTTGCTAATGTATCATTCATGTTTGCCTACTATGTTACATGTCATGAGACCAAGTTTAGCATAAACAAAGCATGTTTTCAACTAATAACTGTGATAAGCTACATGTATGAAATGTGAATATTCATAAGCATGCCTAATATGAGTTATATGACTACCTTATATGTTTACAAGGTGAGCATACTAGATTCTGTAACATCATGACCTTGAATGACCGTAAGCCGTCAAAAGTGCTACCATAGAACCTATATCATGTAAATTGAACGTGGAAGAGTTGAACGAGTATGAAAGTATCCTTTAATATGTATACATGCTATGTGATATCATATGTTGATTACTTGAATCCGATTTGATGGTTAGCTTACAATAATGCTATAAAGTGCTAAAAAGATTATGTTGCTATTTGTTGCGATCTTATGTGATATTAATGATATAAGAATGTGTTTTAACTCAAAAGGAGGAACGTTAAGGATAAAAGTTATATTAATACAATACTATATAACTGTGTAGCTAGTTTGAAACTTAGCTTATGTGTTGATCGCGTATACAAGATGAGATATAATGTTGAACTATATGACTAATGGATATCGTATATACATAACTATATTACGATAGGATTCGAAAAGTGTTGATTAAATTACGTGGATAAACTATGCTTAAGGTAAGTATCCTAACCCTTGCATTACTTTATTCAACGGATATCGTAAGCAAGTATCTAAACTTTATCTCTTTGAATGTAAGATTATCTCACTCGTTCATTTGAGCTAGTATGTTTAAACTCTTGAGAAAGCTATTATTCATGTTGAACTTGGTATTGTTCTTGAATATTGTGAAAGTGTCTATGCCACTTGATTCGGCTAGACTATATGCATGTTTATAAAAATTGTCCAAACCTTTTTATTGGTGCAGAAATCTTGAAAACTGAGTTGAACAACCCTTATGGTAAGGGGAGTGTTTATTGTTGGAAGCCCTAACACACGCGTGAATATTACTGTGGTGATATGCATAACATAGAGTATTGTAGACTGATCATCTATCGTACTTATTTCGTTGGGTTATCAGTTTAATATTGATGACTCTAGTAGATGTTCAATAGTCCTTAGCGACTGCTCAGTATATAAATTGTTTATCCAGTTGGATACATTGATAGCCTTTGAATTCTTATATATCTGTTGATCTATATTGAATTATCCTCTCATATTCAGAAGATTTGATTCGAGAATTGTTGAGACTCGTTATTCATGATATTATTCTGGAACCTTGAACTATCTTAGAGATTATACTTCGATATTCCAAGCTCATGTTATAAAACTCTTTACCCTTGTTGTATACTACTTGCTGGACAATTTGTGCTCATTCTTGCTTATTTAAAACCTTTCAGTTAAGACGGAACAGGGAAGTGTCTCTGGGAAAGACAAGGGCAAGGGCAAGGCTACCAACTAGCTTGTTCCTTTATGTTTAAAATTATTATGTTGTATTAAGACTGTCTTCAGACTATGTTTAAGCTTAAGTAGGATTATGTAATAAGTCTTTATTCCATATTATTATGTAATCTATTAAGTACTGTAGGTTGCGAGACTTGGGAGAATAATTATAATAAATCATTGTATATTATTCTAGATTAGATTTTCCGCTGTGAATGTGTGATTTTAGTTATTATTATATTACCATGAGGACGTGATGAACCGAATTTGAGCGACCCCGTGATGGTCCCGAATTTGGGGGCGCCATAATTACCATTTCAGTTTCTGTCATAGGCGGGATGACTTGTGCTGCCAGACGTCTCCATCTTTGGGCATACTCACGAAAAGACTCGTTGCTTTGCTTTTTGACCTTAGTCACTTGATATCGATCCGGAGCTATCTGAGACTGGAAGCTGTATTGAGTTAAGAAGGCATGAGCTAGCTCTTCCCAACTGTTGATTTTTGCATTATCAAGTCGGGCATACCATGTCCTAGCCTCTCCAGTGAGACTCTTTTAGAAAAGCTTTATTCTGAGGCTTTCATCTTCAACATAAGACCCTAGCTCGCCAATGTATACTTTCAAGTGCGTATAGGGATCGCCTGCCCCATTGTACTTTTCAAACTCTGGGACTTGGAATTTTTCAGGATATCTAGCCCCTAGGAATATGCAGAGATTTGAATAGGTGACACTTCCAAGGTTTCAAGTCCCTTTGATTGCCCAGATGGTTTCTTCCATTTGTTGGACTTTCCTACAGATATTGCCAGTTTCCCAATCTTCCCTGAGATTTTTGATTTCAGGGGTTTTGTTAGTTTTTTGACTAGATCGAGGTTCAGGGATCTGTATTTCCCCCTTTTTGTGAGTACTATGATTGCCACCCTGTGAGGAGGACTCTGTTTGATTGAGCGTTGTCTGGCCCTGAGTGTTTTTACTTTGTTCTCTTAGGAGGATAGCCAACTCACCTATTTAATCCTTAAGTCCCTCAAACTCCTTTCGAGATACGGAACCTGATTCGTGTTGGGCACTTTCAGCCATGTTGGTGGATAGGCTTTGTGCCTTTTTAGATTGTGATCTAGTAATGAGACCACTCTTACCTATAAGATAAGTAGGTATTTTAGTCTTGATAGACACTAACTATATACATGTTACGCAATGTGTCATGTTTAGGGGTTTTTTAATCTTATCCTGCAAAACAAAGGTCAGTTATTTTTATGACAGGATAACATGGCAAGCTTTACATGGCATGGAATGTACATTATGACATTTACATTGGAATTTGAAAACTTGACATTGAATTGAAAGAGAAAGGCATGAAGAAGCTTCCCATCAGATTTGGTTAATCAGAGGCTGACCTATCTTAGGGTACTCTCGCTGCTTTTTGGTATGAAGGTTCCCAGATCATCACAATCTACTAGAGGGGAAATTAATTCAATCTTTCAACTGGAGCGGATCTGAGTGGTTCTTTTTCATGAGCCCCGAAGACTTAGCCGTCCTCGAAGACATTACTCTATCACCGACGAGTTTGCCTCCTGGTGGAGGAATCACACAACATACATTCACATACATCGCATCTCATCGTATGCATATGATGACATTGGTGCGAATCACTAATATTTGTGAGAAGCAATAATATAAAGCAGGAAAGCATTCATTCACATTCATTCAATGTAAAGACGCAACATTCACGCATTCATTCAATGTAGAGACGCAGCATTCACACATTCGCAGATATGAAAAGGGATTTTTTTTTTTGAAAAGATTTGAACGCGGCCAAAGCCCTTAATTGTCCTCAGCAGAGTAACCACCTATCGACGTCGGTGGAAAAATTCGGGTCAGGTCAAACCTGGATAAAATTGAATTTGTTTTGTTGACGGGTTCGATTTTTAATTTAATTCAAATTGAATCTATTTACTTCGTATAAAATTTGTATTCTACGACATATTAATTCTCGTATTCTCTTCGTATGATATTTGTATCATATGTCGTATTACCCTCGTATTGTACTCGTATAAAAACTAGTATTATACTCGTATCCGTTTTGTATAATAATTGTTATTATTATACTTAACCATTTTTACTCATTTCTCAGAATTCAAATATTTTTGAATATTCCGTCTTTCTTCTACCGCTTACCTTTTACGCGTTCTTCGTAACTCTGAAAAACTAAAAACACTTTTGACATTAATCGTTTTCCCTCACGTTTTCCCCTAACGTAGTCAAACGAATGAAAGTACATAACAATACTTTTCATCGTTTTTCATTTGTTCGATTTCTGCGCGTTTTTCTACAAAAACTTTTATTGGCTAACTTAACTTGTCACGACATATTGTCGTCAAATCTTTCGACAGAATGCCATTCCGACATTCCAATCTCCCGGAAAGGCTTAAGGTTCAAACCCTAACCTCAACCCATAACCCTTAGGGTTAAACCCTAAACCTTAGGGTTTCATCAATAGTGCCTATTTTATTTTTTTCTCGTAAATATTTTTATTCTCGGAATCTTTTATTTTCGTCTTGAAAATTCGTACTCGTTCATTCCAGCTCGTAGCCAGAATCCTCACCATTTCTAATCATCCTATGTCATAGAATGATTACTAAACACATAACACGAAATATAGTCAATAAAATTCATTTTACTAATTATTAATTCTTTAATCTTAATTTTTGGATAATCCGATTTTTAGGGTTGTCAGAAACGAGCTACAACGTCAGCACGAGAAAATGGATGTAACGAACGAGATTTTTATAATTGATTTTAAATATTTATTGAATCAAATAAATATTTTGTTGAATTATTTATTGAGTTAAATAATTATTTTGTGATATTGTGGTAGATTAATTTAATTAAGTGTGATATATATGTCGACGTCAGTGGAAAAATTCGGGTCGGGTCAAACCCAGATCTTTCTCTCTTCCTAAGTTTTGTCTACCTTTATTCTTTTTATTATGAAAAAGGTTTTGAATGGTTTTTTATGAAAAGGCCAACATGTATCATGTCGATGATTTGAACGTTTTTACAAAGTTGCCAGTTGGTAGTTTTGAAATGGTTGTACCAACTCAACCAAATTTTGTTTGAAAGGAGGCCCAATTTGCTGGACACTGTCAAAACTGAATCTTTGAAATCGAAGTTTTGAGTTTGGGGGCTTGGTTAAGTGTGGGGAAGGTGTTAGGCACCCCACAACTCACGTGAAAACACGGTACCACATCTTTTCAGTATTTCCCTTTTAAATCTGCAATGTGTGTGTGTGTGAATGCTGGAAGAAATTGGGCCTATGTTTGATTGATTAAAAGCATGGACATGTTTTGTTGAACCTATATATGAAGGGTTTAATTTGATTTGCAAAAGTCTCTCTTTTAAACAAGATTATTAAAATGATGTTTTGAAAGTAGATTTTCAAGCCCCTTACGCTAACATAGGAATTGAAACATATCGGTACTTTAGTTTTATCTTTTCAGCCTTTAGGCTCAATTTAAATGGTGATTATCGGGCTGCAAAGCATCCTTGACCACAACATATATACAAGTGTCGGTCTTCTCATGGGCATAACAGCCATCGAAGTGACTCTGACACGACAAACCATTATTCTCATTATGTTGAGACCTTAAACCCGGATAACCATTTTAAGGTCTTTCGGATGTACATTTTATAGAAAAACTGGCAGGGTACATTTGTAAAGTGAAGTTTGTCCATCGTGGGAATAAGATTCTGATCAATTTGATCATGAATCCCACGATTCCTAGGTTCACAGAGGGAGGTCAATAAAACCTGCACAGTTCAACTATGTACAGAAATATATATTTACATCCAGATGTCGCCAGAACCAAGGATTCATCAGTAAATCCTGGCTCGCACTTGGCCGAAGCATCTCGTTCCCACTAGATAGCGATCTAAGGGTCGCGAGATAGCTTTCAGAACTGTAACTAGAAAAAAGTGCTAGATTTAAGTAAATCTCAGCCATTCTAGCTTCCCGGTTCTATCCGAACCAATTTTGAACCGTTTGAAAGCTAGAGTTGGCGAGATTTAAAGAAATTTAGTTCGCCTGCAGAAATGTCAGTGCCGATTCATATCAAATGAATATTCAGAGCAACAATTTAATCAAAATGAGTAAAGAAATAAATATATATATATATATATATATAATTTATATATATACGAAAGCTGTAAAGGGCGATGGATTTTCACTCCGGTGCCTGGACTGAAATTTAAATATATATATATATATATATATATATATATATATATTTATAAAAGCTGTAAAAAGCCACAGAGTAATCCAGGCTGGACAGAATTAAAATATATATATATATATATATATATATATATATATATATATATATAAAAGCGGTAAAGGGCGGTGGGTTTTCACTCCGAGGCCCGAACTGGAATGGAAATATATATATATATATATATTTATATAAAAGCTGTAAAAAGCCACGGAGTAATTTATGCTGGACAAAATTGAAATATATATAGATATATATAAAAGCGGTAAAGGGCGGTGGGTTTTCACTCCGAGGCCCAAACTGGAGTGGAAATATATATATATATATATATATATATATATATATATATATATATATATATATTTATAAAAGCTGTATAAAAGCCACGGAATGATTCAGGCTGAACAGAATGTAAATATATATATATATATATATATATATATATATATATATATATATATATAACCGGTAAAAGGCGACGAACATTCTATTCTTTGCCAGGACAAAAAATGTAAATATATATATGTATATATATATATATATATATGTATAAAAACAGTAAAAGACCACAGAATGATTCAGGCCAAACTAGAATGTAAAAAGTTAATATATTCAGTTAGTATATTTATATATATATTAAAGCAATAAAAAGGTCACGAAGTAGAAATCCAGGCCCAAATAAGTCAGCAAAATTTATATATATATATATATATATATATATAGTTACATATATAAAAGAAGTAAATTACCACAGATTTGACATCTGGGCTTGACAGAATTGAAAAGTTAGTATATATTTAGTTAAATATATACAAAAAAGCCAAATCCGGACTGGGAAGATAACCCAGTCCGGCAAAGTTTCTATAAACGAAGATATATATATATATATATATATATATATATATATATATTTATATAAAAGTTGTTAAAAGCGACGGATCATCGATCTGACCTGTGAAAATGCTGGAAAACGTGTTTATGTACTAAAATGTATGAAAACGTAAGCCAAAATGGCCGCAGAACTGAGTTTCGGGCATAATCAAAAAGTGAAACTTAACGTGCAAGTGTATAAAAGTGCAGAGAAGTAGTAAGAACTTTCTGATCGCAAAAATACTACAAATGGATAGCTACACGGGCTTTTTGCCAGATCGTATGCTTTAAACGTCCGTTTCTACCAGTTAATTTTTAATTTCTGATATGTGGTAGTATATGAGTATATCTACGTGTTAGAGTAATAAAATTTGGGTTTGGAGTACAAGAATATGGTCGAGAAATGAAACGGGCAGAGGTTCAGAGCGTTTCTGAATTATGAAATGAGCTGGGGGTGCATGTTTATTTATAGACCAAGTGGAAGCGGGTCTAACCACGGCTACCTCCACTCTACCTGCGGCTTCACGTTGCAGGTAGGGGTGGTGGGCCCCATTACATTGAAGTTCGTGCACTCCGAGCAATGCGAGGTCAGATTCGAAACTTTCTAACTTTTGATCAGAGCGTTCGTTTGAGGCATGCTATAGCTTTTCTGAAAGCCCTCGCCGAGAGTGTCGCATTGACATGGGAGTAAACTTTTTTTGAGTCCAAAAAGACAGGGGTCTTCGATTCCTCATAGTTTGTCCGTTGAGCTGTCTTGCGCTGTTTTCACTTGGGATCACCGTTATGGTTCTTCCTGACCTTCGTGGCATTAATTCGGCTTGAGTTTGACCTAAACGACTTTAAGTTGATAAAATGATAATTTTTCCCCTCCCGGGGTGGTCTCTTGTGGATTTGGCTTCCCATGGCTGTCTTTGGGTCTGAACTTGATCTCCCTATTGTGACCAGGGCTTAACTATACTTTCTGAGTTATGACCGGTGTTGAGTGGAGATCCCAGTATTAAGATCGGGTTTGACCTGATGTCCCGATATTAAGACCGGGGATGACCTGTTGGCCCGGTATTGAGACCGGGGTTGACTTGATGGCCCGGTATTGAGACCGGGGTTGAACTGATGGCCCGGTATTAAGATCGGGGTTGTCCTGATGGCCCGGTATTGAAACCGGGATTGATCTGGCATCCCGATATTAGGACTGGGGTTGAATTGGCTTCTCGGTATTGAGACTTGGGTTAATCTGGCATCACGGTATTGAGATCGGGGTTGATCTAACATCTCGGTATTGGGACCGGGGTTGAACTGGCATCCCGGTATTGGGACCGGGGTTGAACTGGCATTCCGGTATTGGGATCGGGGTTGAACTGGCATCCCGGTATTAGGACCGGGGTTGATCTGGCATCTTGGTATTGGGACCGAGGTTAAACTGGCATCCCGGTATTCGGACCGAGGTTGAAAAGATGATTTTGCCCTCCTGCAGGATTAGTAACAGGAAAGCAAAATTTCGAGTGTCTACAATATCAATTAAATTAATGTTTGATAACTTTATGGTTCAAAGTTTTAATTAATTGGGATTATTAAATTAAATGAATTGTTAAATAATTATAATGTCATTCTAATTAAATTTAATATTTAATTAGAGATTTGATAATTTGTTTATAATTAATAAATAAAAATTATAATTATGAGGTAATTTGATTTAATAAGTTATATTGGCTTTAATTTAATTGAATTTAAATATTAGTATCTAATTAATTAAAATGTGACATTTTGTACCATATAATAAGTAAGTAATAAAAATAAACTAAAAGGGAGCCTTTAAGGAACTAGCCAAACATGACCTTGAGAACATGGGATCAGTTTAAGCCATGATGTGACGCCCCCCAGAATTGGTCCAGTCAACCCAACCCATTCTGAGTCGCCAAATACATGGTACAGAATTCAAATACAATCTTTTATATCACACGGTCGTGCAAAATACGACCACACAACTGTGAGTGTCAATACAAATATGTAGAAAATATTAACATTCAAACTAAGTCCTCATTACAATTATTATCACACTATTTATTAGAAATAGTGAGGACTACTACTGCTCTAACTCGGACCATCACTCTGTCCCCCGACTAGTTCCTGCGACATTCTCATTCCCTGAAGAGGACAATAGATAAAAAGGGTGAGCTTAACTAGCCCAGTAAAGAATATTATGACTAAGATAATGGAAAATAAATTATCGTTAGTCTTCAACAATTCAGATAAAATATTATTGACAACAAGTTTTAGATCAATATTCGCAGCGAAAATAACAATTCATTAGAAGAGTTAAGTAGAGAATGAAGTCTACTATCTTCTATGATTTAAAAGTCCATCATCAATATTTTATCCCTGTAACATCAATCAGTATACACCTCAAATCAAATATTCATCTTTGCACTACGGGCCAAAGATATTCATTTGTATCACCAGTGGTCATGTTCATCTTAACACTTGTCCATCATTGCACTACGGCCAAAGATATTCATCAGGTAATCATCTTTGCTCTACAGGCCAAAGATATTCAGTTATATCACCTTTTAGGACTGAGGATGATGAAAAATATTTTAAAGAACGAATCCAGTGAGATAAAGGACAAAGATTAAGGATTCGTATTTTAGTTTATCCAATTCAAAAATACTTCGTAATAATCAATTGTGGAGCAAAATTTAAGAATAAAGCTCAAAACTTAGATCCAATCAAAGATAGGAACCTTAACAAGCAACTTGGACAAATAGAAGAAAATTTAATTTTTTTCGTGAATAGTATCGTATACGTGAATAGTGTCGTATACGTGAATAGTAATCCCGACAAAAAAAGTAAGAATTTCATAATAAAATCCATGCCAATATTTTGGTATAATGATATTGAAAATAATAACATCATTTATGAAAGAAAATAACATCCCTTACCTCAAAAGAATAGTACTTCTGACTGGAATATCGGATATAAGGCTGAAGAAAACTTGCACTGAATAGCAACACTCAAAGTATCTAAATACTCACAAAAATACGCTCGATATTATAGAGAGAGAAAACTTCTGATTCTGGTGTGATTTTCAATTCTAACCTAAGCACCTTATTTATAGGAAAAGCTTCGGATGCCAAAGTAGACTTTTGCGCCGACGGCTTCTCCCAGCACACCTCGTGAGAAAAAAATTCAATATTTTCCCAGCAATGACAAAGTGGGGCCCACCATTTTATTTTAAAAAACATTTAATTTCAAAACTTCAATAATTCATAATAAATAGCCATATTTTGTCAGAAAAATACAAATTCTATGTCTTTTCCATAGAAAATTTAATTCTTTACAACTTTGTAGAAGGAAGTTTTTTCAAATTCCCAACCGAAAATAGCTGAAATCCACATACGGATGATTTTTCACACCAAAATACTGATAAAAACACATCGGCACTAATTCCTTCTTTTATATCCACAAAATAAATATTTCCTTATCATATAAATTAATAATTAATTATTCATAAATAATATTACAGAACTACAATATTGACAACCAGGTCGTTCCCAAGAAAGAGGGGGCCTTCTGATAAAGATTTATCCTTACTGGCGCGCAATTAAATAACCCCTCCTAGACAGAACTTCCTTAGACATTGTCAATAATGCTATCTAATAATATTATTAAAATAATAAAAATTATTGAGTTGATAATGTGAAATACTGTGCAGTGACAATTATTGAATCAATAAGACAAAATATCAACGGTAGCAATTATTGAATCAATCATATAAAATAGCAACGTAACAATTATTGATATAAAATATCAACGTAGCAATTATTGAACCAATAAAATATCATGCAATTATTGAATCAATAATATAAAATATTGAACAGTAATTACTGTAACAATTATTGAGTAAGTGACTTCTTACGTAAGAATCAATAATTCAAAATACTGTGCAATACCGTGTGCTACTATGCAACAACGCGTATTACTGTATTTTTATCACCGGGTATTTCAACAGTTTAACCGTAACAGTTTTACCATTATTTATAAAAAGGTTATTTCTGTCGCTTTCTATTTTCGACAGTTATTCCGTTGTGGGGCCCACAAATAGCTGCGCCGTCGTACGAATATTCCCCGACAACAAGAATATTCCACGACCAAACGAATATTCCCCGACAACAATGAATATTTTATAACCACTTGCTTATTTTAAAATATTTACACATTTCACCCATAACTTTTCACATTTATCAAATCAACACCTTACTATTTCGAAATAATATATAAAGAAAATTAAATCTTTATTCATAAAAGTTGGGGTCTTACACATAATGCGCTTAATTGATACCCACGTAAATCAGTTATACGTATAATAAGTTTATGCCTTATATCAGTTCATTTAACTTAAGTTTGAGAATTCGAAGAACAAAGAGAAAAAGAGAGAGGGGGAGCTTGAGAGAAATTTATATTGAAAAAGAAAATTTGGAGAATCAAAAGAGGAGTATTCTTCATCATCTTGCTCAATCTAAACAGAGAAATCAAGGGTAATTTCTGAATCTCAAAGCTTTTGTTGTGTTCTTCATGGTTTAATTGAAAACTGATTTTTAAGTTCTCCGTAAATTAATTTTTATCTAATTCATGAGAAAGTTATTTATATGTTAGGTAGTATGTATATATCATTATATCATGCTTATAAACTATTTTGGTTGAATTAATCTATGAATTTATGCTTAAAAAGGGAGTTTTGACTTTACACTGAAAAATATATGAATATGGCTTTTATGTATAAAACTTGATGCTTAATTTGTGTGTTAATCGGTAAATTGAAGATTGATAATGATGATACATTAAGAAACGAAAAGAATGCAAGTTTAATGGACTGATTTGGTTGAGAAACGGATTCATGATGTTCAATTTCGCTAAACATGTCAAAAATAGAGTTTTAAGCTAGAACATGGAAATTAAGGGCCTAAATTTGGTTGTTTGTGTTTTTTAATTGTTTAGAATCATGTTATGCATGCCTAGTAGTAATTCTATGGAGTTGATATGATATGGGTATGCAAATATTGTTGTTTAATTGGAGTTTTTGGCTTGGATGAACTGCTATGCTGAGCTGCTGCAATTCCTGTCTGCGCACTAGCGCAGTTGCGCTGATGCCAAAGGCAGGAACAGCGCAACTAATGAACATGATAAAGACAGCGCAGCTGCGGTGTCCCCTGACAGAGTCTATTTTGGTTTTCTTTAATTTTAGTCCATAGCATGCTAATGTAACCTAGTCTAATGAACATGATAATGTGTTGGACATGTAATAAGATGTTACAACATAGTGTTAACTTACATGTGGTGAATTTACATGATGATTTGACAAATTGTATAAGGGATAAAATTTGATGTTCATGAGAGAATATAATGTTGTTTAAACTTAAGATTTGAGATTTCAGTCTTATAATATGTGATTGATGGTAATGAGCAGAACTTAAACTAAGTTAACAAGATTGAACTTAAGTGTGAACTAAGTCTAAAGGTTAGCAAGTCTAATGGATGTTATGATTACAATGGGATATGTAGGACTTTTGAGGAATGTGAATAGTAATTATTTAGTCAATGCACCAGAACAGTTTTATATCCCTAACTTGTTATCGTTATGCAAGTTTTCTTACCCTATCTTGATTACAATTACGCAAGTTCCCTAACTCTAAACCTTCATTGAGCAAGTTTATTACTTTTGTTTCTAGCTGTTCTTAGTCTAGATTATTCAAGTTCATGATTCCAAATGAGATGTTCTAATTCTTTTGAAGTAATACTTCGGTTATACAATGCTTATTCAGTTGTATACTTTTGAGATTCAATCTTTGATTTAAATATCTGTTATATTATTGTATTGAACCCTTGAATGACTAGCGAACCCTTATTGATTCGACTAGTCCATAGTTGATGAGCGTTCCAAATTATAGAACTATTTTTGAATCTTATCCAATCCAAACTTCCTCTGGTGTGGACTCTTATGTCAAAACTGAGATGAACAACCCAACTATAGGGGATTATATTACGCGATAGCGTTAAGATGTTGTAGACACTAGAAATTTGGCATTCCTGTTACTAACCCGGCAGGAGGGCAAAATCGTCTATTTTAACTCAGCCCCAGTCTTAACCCGGGAGGTACAGGTCATCTTCGGTCTCAACTCGGGAGGTACAGGTTAGCCCCGATCTCAACCTAGGAGGTACATGTCAGCCCTAGTCTCAACCCGAGAGGTACAGATCATCCCCGGTCTCAACTTGGGAGGTACAGGTCAGCCCCGGTCTCAACCCGAGAGGTACAGGTCAGCCCCAGTCTCAACCCGGGAGGTACAGGTCTGCCCTGGTCTCAACCAAGGAGGTACAAGTCAGCTCCGGTCTCAACCCGAGAGGTACAGGTCAGCCCCGATCTTAACCCGGGAGGTACAGATCAGCCCCGATCTCAGCCCGAGAGGTCAGGTCAACCCCGATAATAACTTAGGAGGTTAAAAACCCTAAAGCCTCACATCATCTCCAAAGACAAACCCGAAAGAACCTAGTCAGCTTCAGAGACAACCCTGAGGACAAACAGAATTGACTGGGATCCAAACCTTGAAGACAACCCTAGGGAAGTCAGCCGAAGGCTATACCAGTACTGAAGGCAACCCCGGGAGGGGCAAAATGGTTATTTTACTAACTTAAAGCCTATTTGATAAAACTTGAGCCAAATTGATGCCACCAAGGTCAGAACAAACCATAATAATGATCCCGAGTGGAAATAGCGCAAGATAGCTCAATGGATAAACTGCGAGGAATCAAAGACCTAGTTATGACCCCATCTTTTTGGACTCAAAAAAGGTTTATTCCCATGTCATTGCGACACTCTTGGCGAGGGCTTTCCGGAAAGGTATCGCACGCCTCAAACGGACGCTCCGATCAAAAGTTAGAAAGTTTTGAATCTGATATTGCATTTCTCGGAGTGCACGTACTTCGATGCAACAGGGCCCGCCACTGTGGGCCCTGCCACATGGAGCCGCACCTCTACCTACGGCTGCCGCAGGTAGAGTCGTTTCCACCGGGTCTATATATATGAGTGCACCCCAGCTCATTTTATATAGAAAAACGCTCTGAATCTCTGCCCGTTTGGTTTCTCAGCTCAAATCTTGTACTCCAAACCCAATTTTTATTACTCTAACACGTAGATATACTCCTATACTACCACATATCAAAAATTAACCGGTAGAAACGAACATTTAAAGCCTATGATTTTGCAAAAAAGCCCGTGTAGCAGTCCATTATGAGTATTTTTGCTATCAGAAAGTTTATATTACTTCATTGCACTTTTATACACTTGCACGTTAAGTTTCACTTTTTGATTATGCCCAGAACTCAGTTCCGTGGCCCTTTTTTGCTTACTTTGTGTACATTTACGTACATAAACTCATTTTCTGGCATTTTTACAATTCGGATCGTCGATCCGTCGCTTCTAACAGCTTTTATATACATATATCTTTGTTTCTAGCAACTTCGTCGAACTTGGTTATCTTCCAAGTTTGGGTTTGGCTTTTTAATGTATATATTTAACTGTATATATACTAACTTTTCAATTCTGTCAAGCCCCGATGTTAAATCCGAGGTAGTTTACTGCATTTATATATATAACTATATATATATAAATTTTTCTAACTTATTTGGGCCTGGATTTATACTTCGTGGCCTTTTATTGCTTTAATATATATATTAACTATATATATTATTATTTACATTCCAGTTTGGTCAGGATTATTCTGTGGCCTTTTTACTACTTTTATAAATATATATATATATATATATATATATATATATATACACACTTATATTTTTTGTCCCTTTACAGTTATATATATATATATATATATATATATATATATATATTTCAATTCTGTCCAACCTGGATCATTCCGTGGCTTTTTACAACTTTTATAAATATATATATATATAAGCTATAAATGGCGATGGATTTTTACTCCTGTGCCCGGACTAGAATGGAAATATATATATATATATATATATATATATATATATATATATATTTACATTCTGTCCAGCCTGGATTACTCCGTGACTTTTTTACAGCTTTTTATATATATATATATATATATATATATATATATATTTACATTCTAGTCTGGACATCAAAGTGAAAACCCATCGCCCTTTACAGCTTTCGTATATATATAACTATATATATAGATGCTATTACTTATTTTGATTAAATTGTTGCTTTAAATATTCATTTGATATGAATTAGCACTAAAATTTCTGCGGGCGAACTAGATTTCTTTAAAGCTCGCCAACTCTAGCTTTCAAACGGATCAAAATAGGTCCAAACAGAACCGGAAAGCTAGAATGACTGAGATTTACTTAAATCTAGCATTGTTTCTAGTTACAGTTATGAAAGCAACCTCGGGACCCTTAGATCGCTATCTAGTGGGAACGAGACGCTTCGGCTACGTGTGAGCCAAAATTTACTGATGAATCCTTGGTTCTGGCGACATTTGGATGTAAATATATATTTTTGTACATATTTAAACTGTGTAGATTTTTATTGGCTTCCCTCTGTGAGCCTAGGAATCGTGAGATTCATGATTAAACTGATCAGAATCTGATTCCCACGATGGACAAACTCCACTTTACAAATGTACCTTGCTAGTTTTTCTGTAAAATGTACATTCGAAAGACCTTAAAACGGTTATCTGGCTTTAAGGACTCACATAATGAGAATAATGGTTTGTCGTGTCAGAGTCACTCCGATGGCTGTCATGCCCATGAGAAGACCGATACTTGTATATATTCTGTGGTCGAGGATGCTTCGCAGCCCGACAATCACCATTCAAATTGAGCCTAAAAGGATAAAACTGAAGTTTTAAGCATGTTCTAATTCTTATGTTTGCGTAAGGGTTTGAAAAGCTTGCTTTCAAAACAACATTTTAATAATCTTGTCTAAAAAAGAAACTTTTACAAATCAAATAAACCCTTCGTATATAGGTTTAATGAAGCATATTCATACTTTCAACCAATCAAACATAGGCCCAATTTCTTCCAGCATTCACACACACATTGCAGATTTAAAATGGAAATATTGAAAAGATGTGGTACCGTGTTTACACGAGAGTTATGGGGTACCTAACACCTCCCCCACACTTAACCAAGCCCCCGAACTTAGAACTTCGATTTCAAAAGATCAAGTTTTGACAGCGTCCAGCATTTGGCCTCTTTTCAAATAAAACTCGATTGAGTTGGTACAACAATTTCAAAACTACCAACTGGCAACTCTGTAAAACGTTCAAATCGTCGACATGATACATGTTGACCTTTTCCTAAAAAATCATTCGAAACCTTTCTCACAATAAAAAGAATAAGGGTAGACAAAACTTAGGAAGAGAGAAAGATTCGGGTTCAACTCGACACAAGAGAGAGAAAGGGGGCAGTTTAAAGAAAAATTCCGGCCCCAATTTGAAGGATGTCTCAGTCATTATCTGAGACGAGGAAGACTAGCACCATTCTTTGATCCTTCATGTTCATAAGGATCTGACCCTGGATAACTGGAGTAGCGTCCCTTGCCTTATTCAAAAAGGGTAAAAGGGCAGATAGTCTGTCTACCCTGTAACATGGTTTCATTTACTGCTTATTTTGGTTGCATAGCTATAGCAGTAACTTTTGTCATGCTTTGCCAAATGCTTTGTATGTTTAAACAGTTATATATATTAAAGTGAAAGCATTTTGTTTTCAGGACTCCAAGATTGGATTTGTTTGTCCCTGCTGATGAGATGTCAACCTGTCACAGGGACTAAAACTTTGATGTAGAACTGAACTTCGACTTGATGGAAATTGATCAAGAGGAGGAAGATGATTATGAGGTGCCTGAGGATATCAAAGATTGGGTCGAAGAAAAACCCAAACCAAACCTCGACCAAACCACCACTGTCAATATCAGAACCTCAAAAAACCTCAAAGAAATCTAGAAAGGCATAGACCTCACCCAAGATCAAAAGGCCGACCTGATCGAACTCCTAACATAGTTCTAGGATGTGTTTGCATGGTCACATGAAGACATGATTGGCCTGTCTACTGATATTATCATCCATCGAATGCCCATCAAAGATGGATTCAAACCAGTTAAACAAAAGATCAGGCGGCTGAAACCTAAATGGAGCCTGAAAGTCAAAGAAGAAGTTGTTAAATAATTCAAAGTCGGCATCATCATGGTATCAACATACCCGGAGTGGCTGCCAAACATAGTTCCCATGCCAAAGTACACCTTGATAGAGAAGACATATTGTGCATTAGCATGGGCAGCCATGAGGTTACAGCACTATCTTCATGGGCACTCGACCTAGCTCATATCCCGCATGGATCCGCTAAAATATGTATTCAACAAGTCAATATTAAATTGTCGACTGTCCAAATGGCAGTTGATCCTACAGCAATTCGACATTATCTACGTGACTCAAAAGTCCATCAAAGGTCAAGGCATTGCAGATCAACTAATCGAAGCACCATCAGGAGGGTTCGAACCTTTGGAGACATATTTTTTGGATAATGGTATCATGACAATTCAGCAAAATCTTCAAGGAAAGGCAATCCAACCATTAAAAATGTATTTCGATGGAGCAATAAACATGGAAAGTGCCGGAGCTGGGGCAGTCCTTATCTCTGGTACAGGAGAACAATATCCTGTGGCTATCAAGCTACAGTTTGTCAACACCAACAACACAGCTAAGTATGAAGGCTGCATAATGAGGTTGAAACTAGCCCAATCCATGGGTGTCAAGCATCTATTGGTCTTTGGAGACTCTGAATTAGTTATCAGACAAACCACTGGAGCATATCACACCAAAGAACTGCATTTGCTGCCTTATCATCGGCAGGTCGTCAAAATATCCATGGAGTTTGAAGAAATAACTTTCATTCATATTCCTCGGGGTAGGAATGACTTCGATGATGCATTGGCAACGTTGGCTTCTTTGATCAGCATATTCGATAGGAGTGGGATTCTCGACATCAAATTCTCAAGAAAAAAGACCCCGACATACAAAAATTATATTGGAGAAGTATCAGGCGAAATACCTACTATCAAACAGCCTTGGTATCAAGACATCAAGGAATATCTCCGAGATAGATCTACACCCGCTGGGAAAGCCAAGCTGAATGAAAGAGGATTCACAAAATGGCCATGAAATTCTATTTGAGCGGAGATGCACTCTACAAAAAGGATGCTGGAATAGGACTTTTAAGATACCTTGATAAAGAGCAAGCCCAGAGATTGATGGATGAAGTCCATGGCAGAATCTGCGGTCCACACATGAGCGGTAATCTGCTGGCCAAGAAGATATTAAGAATCAGGCATTATTGGATCTCTCTCAAAGCTGACTGTGACGATCACGTCAGGAGATGCTTTCAATGCCAAATACATGGAACTGCTATTCATGCTCCTCCGAATGAGCTGCACTGTATGAGTTCTCCATGGCCTTTCTCTATGTGGGGAATGGATGTGATCGGTTCAGTAGAACCCAAAGCCAGCAATGGACATCGATTCATCTTCACCATGATTGATTACTTTACCAAGTGGGTTGAAGCTGCCTCCCAAAGTCACCAAAGAGATAATCATTGGATTTATCAAAACCAATGTCATCTGTCAATATGGACAACCGGAGGTGATCGTCTCAGATAATGCCAAGAACCTAAACAATCAGATGATGAGAGTACTATGCAACAAGTTCCACATCAAGAATCTCAATTCCATCATCTATCGGGCCAAGATGAATGGTGTTGTCAAAGCGACCAACAAGAACGCTAAAAAGATCATGCAGAAAATGTCCGCCAATCACAAAGAATGGCCTGACCTGTTGCCTCTAACCCTGTTAGCATACAGAACGTCTCTGCGTACTTCTACTAGGGCTACCCCCTATTCATTGGTCTATGGCATGGAAGCATCCCTTCCAATAGAAGTAGAAATGGAGTCCCTGAGAGTGTTAATAGACTCTCAAATGGAGGAAGAACAGTGGTTGCTAGATCGGTACCATCAATTATCCTTGATAGATGAAAAGAGGGCTACAACCATTTTCAACGGGCAGTTATATCAGCAAAGGATTGCTCGATCCTACAACAAAAAAGTCCGAATATGGCAATTCAAAGAGAACGGCTTGGTATTGAAGAAATTCCTGGCCAATCAAGACGAAGCCAAAGGAAAGTTTGCCCCAAATTGGGAAGGCCCTTTCATTGTCAAGGAGGTGTTGACAGGAAGAGCTATCAGATTGCAAGAGATGGATGGGAGCAAATTTTCCCAACTCATTAACTCAGACACCATAAAAAGGAACTATGTATGAAACACATGCATACCAGCATCCTGGTCCTGTAAATCAAATTGGTTCGGTTTTCACTAGAAAAACTGAACTACGAATAACCTGATTTCCCTCAACCCGGGAGTACGTAGGCAGCCATTCCTGGTGCGGTTAAACCAAACAAAAAAACTCAAAAACTCATCAAACCAAACTCAAAAGAGACACTTCTCAAGCCTCTCTCACACAAAAAGACTGAATTACTATTGACCTGATCTCCCTCAGCCCGGGAGTACGTAGGTAGCCATTCATGGTGCGGTTTGACCTTCAAGAACCAATAAAAACCAGTCCCAAGACACCAAAACATAAATCCTATCAAGCCTCCCTGATCAATAGGCCCATCTGAGATAGTCTCTGACATCTCACTGTCAATCTATCAAGGAGAAGCACGTAATACATCAACAACAAAAGTCATGAAAGAAGTGGTAATCAGTCAGTAATGAAAATAAATATTCAAACAGGGAAGTGAATCAAAATATATTTCTCTAATATATAATACTGTTTGATATATACACTGTGTCCTGTACATGACAAAAATGGCTGATCTAGTATGTGCATGAAAAATAAAGCTAGTTTATGGACCCATGGACAAACGGGACAGCAATGCCAACATGGCATCTCTCTCTGAAGATGGAGGAGCCGCTGTAAGCGCAATACCCTTAGCCTCTATATGAGCAAAACATCCACAGCCATCTGCATAGTGGCACTGTGATCATCAATATAAACACTTATATCAGCAACCAGGCCATGAGTATATGATCGGATACTATCGACAATGTGGAAATCTCGGGAAGCTATGGCCTCATCCCTCTCTACAAAAGCAGCATCCCGGGCAATCAAAGTCTCCTCAATCTCGACAAAAGCAGCATCTTGAAAAGATTGAGCCTTATCTCTTTCGACCAATGTCGTATCCCGAGTGGCTCGAGCCTCATCTCTATCAGCAAAAGCTATATCTCTGCCAGATAGGGCAGTCAACATCAGCGCCCTAACCTGATCTCTCTCGAAGGTCATCCTAGCTAGTGAATCTGACAAAGCTAGATCTGTCCCGGCAGGAATGATCTGCCGGGCACTAACTAAAGCTGCTGTCAGATCTATGAACAAATCATTCTTCTTTAGGAGAATCAGGATCCTCCATAGGCTCCTCCTCAACTAAATACACAACCGGAGATGACTGGATGAATGCAGCTGATGCTATATCGGTCTTCAACCACGCTGAGTACTCTGGAGAACGATCTGGGTGGCTAGTGGAGAAATCAGCCCTCTCCCTATGAGTCCAACACTCATAAATCCTGATCAGGTCGGCTGATGACATAGAAGAAGCTGACATCCGCTGATCAATAGCCCCCTCAAAATAGTGAAGGCTCTGGAACTGATCAAACTGACCCATAACAGCCAATGGATGGTAGGTGGTCACCCTTCTCAATCCCGTTAGGGGTAAGTAGTCTATACCAGATGCATGGGTGATGAAGCTATAAGGGGAGACTAGCCCTGAGCATGGCAGAATCAAAAAAGGATGCTCAATATCTGACAGAAAAGCTGACCAGGTCTCTGCATCCGAACACTCTGCTGGCTGGAAGGAGTAAGATATAGCTATCTCATGGGAGAAGCAGTACCCCTGATGTCTGAAGAAGCGAATCAGACGCAAATGGGTCATGAGCCATAAATACATAAGGACAGAGCTACCTCTAAAAATCCCTCTTGATGGGTGCTGCAATAGGTAGCTGACCTCAATGTCTCGGCCAGTATCATCGACAGGATGGTGCTACCCTGTCTAAGGGCACGGACCACGACCATCAAGCCCAGGTCCAAATGGTCCAAATACAGTGGCATGTATACATAGGCCACGATGCACATCAGCAAAACATCTATCCTGGTTGAATGTCACGCCTCTGTCGAGATGATAAAATCCTCAGCGTGTCGATCGTAGTTGTCCAGTCTACCAAAATGATCAATCAAGAAGTCAATCGAGATCACCCGTCCAGAAACGATCTCATCCGTGACTACACTCTGACGTAGACCTGACATTCGCAGGAACAATCTCCTCATATCACTAATAGCAGTGCGAACACAAGGCAAGTCCAAAGCCAAACCAGTAAGCTGCTCGTACTCCTCCAATGTCAGAGTCAGCTGATACCGCCCGATGCAAAAAATCTGCCTCTCAAGTATCCAACAGGATAAGAGGCCATCTAGGAATCCATACGAAACCTGGAAGTCCACAAGGGCTAATGAATGCCCTAACATTCGATCCATTGTCCCTCTGGCTGGGAAGGGTAGGCTATCATACCACGACCTCAACAACGATGCCACCACAGATGGTGATGAATGCTCGATGCGGTTAACTATCGATGACGACATCTGTATCACCATATCACAAGACCATCCAGGGTCAAATATGAACTCATCTGTCTAGATGCATAAACATTACATAATACATGCATAATGTCAATGATAAACATGATGCAATAGATAAAAAATATCATGCATATCTATAATAAACTATTTACTGCAAGCATCATCTTTGTCTGCTAATAAAGTACAAAATAAAAAGTATATGGATATAGGGCACAACCCCCTAATTACTAACAGTGGCCTATCAAAATGGGGCACAACCGCCCAACAGCCAAAATAGTGGCCTATTAAAAGATATAGCTACAATAGCTATCCAAAATATCTACACTCAGGCTGTTAACCTGCTCCATCTCCTCCATGGACACAATGTCTCGACCATCAGGAATGTCAGGGCGATACAAGGGAGGATTAGCCCCTGTATAACTGCTAGAAAATGGACCTGTGGAAGGGCCCGCTCCAGAGCCAGAAGGATAAAAAGAAGATGCCTATGATGGATCTCTGCCAAGATGCCTGAAAAATAAATGAGCTCTCTCCAACTGCTGGGTCAGTCTTGTAATCTGGTCCAAGTGGGTAGGCTCCTTGAGGCAAGCTATTCAGTCTGTCATCATCACAAACCCCGACACCATATCTGCCATGAACTGGGTAGCACGAGTCTGAGCCCCAATAGTTCTAGGACTTCACCAGCTGCTGAATGCCTCCTGGCTGTATGGACCCTCTAACAGGGCAAAGCCATCTACACCCTCCATCGGGATGTCTGTAAGAGGCTGAACTAGTGGCCAATGATGCCAAGTCGGAGGAACAAAGGGAATGCGGATCTGACCTGTGATGCTCCTGATAGCACACTCCTAAATAGAGCTCCCAACCTCCCTCTGTCAAAAATGGGACTCTGTGGGTAGATAATGCATACTCCTGACCAATAGGGAAACCACCCTCAAACCCGACTGTTAAAAAGTCTTAGGTGTACGATACCCATGATATCAATCCTGCTGTCAAAAGCTCAAGCTGTAGACTAGAGTGGGTGAATCCCTTAGCTACGAGGACCTCTGTCAGAGTGGAGTGGTGCCAACACCGTCCCCGAGGATAAGTCTCCAGGCCTAAAGTAGTAGCGGGACGTACACAAGGAAGCCTCTCATATACCCAGAACTGGCTATATAAATATCAAAAGTCTTTAGTGACCAAGACTGACAAATGTAAATGCAAAAATCAAAAAGGTACAAGAAAGATGTACTCACCAGTAGAAATGGGTAGAACTCTAACCAAGCCTCCGTCACACCCTCCGAGCCCATGCGCATACCTCAGAAAAAATAGGCAACGGTATAGGTACCCCAATCAAAGTTACTGAGGTGCTCCATATGTCGAATGGCGCTCCATATGTCGAATGGCACTGACCAGGGCAAAGGACACCGTCGCTGAGTTGTCCACAGGAAAACAACCCCTGATGATCACCAAAAATAATCGTCGCAGGATGCAAACCCTAACCCTCTGATCATCAGGCAGAGGCTCAAGCAAAGCCCCACTCTGGGCATCTACGCTCAAGGGACCAGATTGGACCGTCCGACCCTTGATCGCCATCGTAGGAACTCCCAAAAAGGACCGAACGGCAGTGGGTGTAATGTCAGTCACAATAGGAACTGGCTCACCCTCAAACTCTACCACGGTGATGAACCTCTAGTCCATAGGTGTCATCATCTCCTCGTAATCCAGCAAGTGGAGAGACTGTGTCTGGTGGAACCAGTGCTCAGACAAAGCCCTCATGAAACCCCAGGGGCAACGGCGGGGAAGGATAGAAAAGAACGCCTGAAACCCCCAGGTGTCAACAATATCCCTATAGTCCTGGTGCAGAGTGTGATAAAGAGAATGCACATTAAACCAGTTCCCTCGAGGCTGCGTAAAGCCCGAAATTGATGAGTGGGTTTCATATCTACGAATCGGTAGTCGTTATAGCTTGATTCTGATTGTTTTTGATTAATTTGCCTATCATTTCTATTAAGTTACACGTTTATGTGCAGTGATGAAATGGAGGTGAAAGTAGCTTTATAAGGATGAATTTACGTGTTATATGTCTATTATATAATATTTACTCTTTTTAATTGTGTGCCTGAATATACTCATGATGTTTATATTTTTATTTTAGGTACGAGTGGAGAGTTTCGTAATATTGAAAATAAATTGGAGGAAAATTTGAGACCAATTGAGCTGACCCAATTTGGCAATGGACCAAGGGAACGAAATGACATGCAAATTTTATAGGAAAGAGGAGAGCAGCTCACTTGACAAAAGGAGGAGCAGCTACGTTTGTAGCAGGTTGCAATAGAAGATTACATGCAAAATAGAAGGACATGCAAAATTGCAAATGCTAGCCGGTTGGACAGTGTACTCTCCCGCCGGGGAGGGGAGGCACCATCTTCTAATTCTTTTTCCTACTTCGAGACGGCTTCGTGCAGTGCATGGAGATGATAAGGAGGGCTATGTTAGTATCATAATAAAGGAAGGGGACTATTTGCTTTGCTGACTAGGATGGTGCTACATAGTGGACTTCATTTCTGAATTGGATTGAGGCGCAAGTGACGCAAGCAGCTGGGGAATTTCCTTCTATTCAGATTGGGACGCAAGGAGAGATGAGTTGTGGGCTGCTATTAGAGGCTATGAAAGGGACACGTAAGCATGATATAAGGGAAACTCGTGCAGTGCATGGAGATAAAAAGGGGCTGCTTACTCTCCTATTTCAACTAGGACTCGGACGAGCTACATAATGACGTGGGAGGCAGCAGCTGTTCGTTTCTTATTAATGCAACGTGGGCCACGAGTATTATATATGGAATGGACTAAATTCATGATATAGGGGGACTTAACCGAACTTGGATGCAAGAAGGGCAAGCAAGCTGGCGAGATCTCCTTGTTCAATTCTGATTATGGGACACGCAATGATAAGTGGGCTGAAAATAATATATAAGCACTAGTACAAAAATGACATTTGGACACGGTTATAAACCGTGACTATTTGCTTTTCGATACGGGTTTTCATTTCATAAGTTGCGTGTCTACAGGCTTCGTGACCAATTTTGGTCACGGTGATTCCACCGTGTCGCTTTTTTTCTTTAAACCGTATCTAATTTCACCCCGTGACTAAAATGATGATCGATAGAAAATATATGTAGGTATTGGATACGGTGGTAGTTATAACACCGTGACCAATATCTACGTTTATAATTGTTTTGTCACGCGAATATTATAAAAACCGTATCTAAATTTTTTTTATTGTAGGCCTATGGTCACGGTTAGGAAGTTCAACCCGGGACCAATATAAATGTATTACTTTGCCTTTTTTGTTCTTTTTGTTTTCAAGAGCATATTTTAGAAACGCCTCAACCCCATCATCATATTCTTTTGTCCTTCTATCTTTATTCATCCACGATTTATCCATTCTGAGACAAGCCAAATTGACGGCATAACAATTTGACACTTAAAAAAAATATAATTAGCAAATGACCTATTAATACAAAAACAAAATTGCAAATTTAAATATAAATAGCAAATGATCTATTAATACAGAAAAGCAAGCATGATCTTTGAGTTTTTTTGGAAAAAAAATAATGTCAAAAAGGTTCTAAGATTTACACACATTTTGAGAACATATCCAAGTATCCGTAGACAGTCATACCACAAAAAGAACTTACAAGAAGAAAACAAATTTTGACCCATAAATATGCCCACGCATATCCACATAGAGACATACTCACTATGATAGCACATTAGTTAGTTTATGTTGTGTAAAACTTTGAGTATTATGGCAAACTGAAAGATGGAAAAGAGGTGGCCCCAATTATCTCTTCTAAGCTAAACTCATGACATGATTTCCCCTTATGTTATCCTTTATTATATATTACTACACTTATACCACAATGGATCACGTTATAGATTCTATATACTTATCTTTTTAGAAGTTTGGAAATCCAGCTACACAGGTAAACTTTTACACTACGCTAAAAAAAACATGTATTAGTCAGTTTCGTAGCTGGAAGTTCTTCTGGTAAGGTGCTGTTGGACGGACTAAATCAAATTTAGAAATTAAGCTTGGGTAGCCAAAAAAAGCGTGTATTAGTCAATTTGGAATTTTAAACTTGTGAACATAATAACATAAAAGAAAATGGGGGAAATCATTTTACATGGGTGATGTTTACTAACGATATTTCAAGTTTTTGATGCTGCCATTTCCATATAACAGTTTTTGATGCTAGCCCAGTTACTATTTCCATGAGCCCCACTAAATTGAAAACAAGATAAAACAAAAAAAGAGCAAAGAGAAGGATCCCACAGTCCAAGCCTATGCCAATTAAACCTTGAAGTCAATATAACTCTAAAACACTGCTGAAGCATCTTTTTGCTGCTATTTGCAGCTAACTGCTGCTGCCAATGGGCAGCAGCCCTCAACCCTTGACACTAGGTTCGCTAGCTTCTAATTCCCCATATCTTTTATCTATTACGCTGAATTTTGGGCCATTAGATAGGTGATACAACTCACTCATAATAGAGCAAATTAGCTGAGCATCTTAAGAAACGTAACTGCGCTGACTGAGAGCCTAAGGAGACCCCCAGCCATCACCCAATTCAGCCGCTGCTGCTGCCAGTGGCAACAGCCCTGTTCGTATCATCACCACTTTGCGACCTTATAACTTTTAGCTCGTATATCCAATTATAACAACATTTAAATATGATTTACATATCATATGAGACTGCATTTAAAAGTTATAACTTTTCCATTTCAACTTCAATAGACTGCTCATAACAGTACGTAAGAGTAGCTTGACACACTGAATTTTAACTTTTGATTTTTATTAAGAATTGCTTTTTATTTCAATCTAATATACCCAAACTCTATAATTATCAATCCATATGACATACCAATCTGATCCAAGCCTTGATTCCATCTAATATTCATTTTTAGCCAAAACAGTCCACTTGGGACTTTTATCAAACAACTGATGTGCACAGTTTTAAGCTACTAATTTCATGACTATTTGTTTGAGTTTCAAACCCATTTAATCTCCCTTATGCCTCCACATAACCAACCTATCTCCTCTAATTTTTTTCCAGCCATAGCAATCTATAATACAAACAAATTTCTATACAATTAACCAATACATATAAACTAGTTAGTTCATGTTCTTCCTTATAAGCTATCTCATAAGACTGTAATATAGGCAATATGAATGGTATGATTTCCCTAATAGCCACAGACTCACAGTTAACACCACAGTATTCTATAACATATACCTTCATAGAGAATCAACATGAAAAAGAAAGAAACACAAGCTGCTCACCTTAGCTTGCTTATGCCCGTAAAAACTACACTGGACTAGCAAGGAACTCGGCTGGAAACTTAAACAAGGAGAAGGCGCAGCGTAAGAATTTGGTACAATAGCAGCGAGTTAGAGCAGCGTAAGCAGCGAGTGTAAGCAGCGTAAGAGCAACGAGTGTAAGAGCAGGGTTAGAGCAGCGTGAGCAGCGTAAGAGCAAGGTTAGAGATAGGGTTTTGGAAGGACCGGTAGTCTGGTACAATAGCAGCGAGTGTAAGCAAGACGAAGAGAAGGTTTAAAGAGAGTGCGGAGCAATTGTAATTGTATCGAAAGAGGAATCCTATAGCTAACGATTTTTTCGAATTATCGTATTCAAAGTCAAGTCGGGGAAAAAAAGTTATATTAAGTTTGCGCAAAATCATGAGTGCGAATTTATTTGATAAATATTTTAAAAAAGTCACGGGTGTTCAAAATTCGTATCTAAATATTGGGCTATAACCATATTTAGATACGGGTGCACCATCGTGTCTAAATTACGGATTCTATATTGGTCACATGAACATAGAACACCATGTCTAAAAAATACAAAATTAGTCACGGCATAAACTTTTCCCGTGACAACTAAATTCATAAATAAAAATAGTCACGTTAACTACAAACCACTGTGACCAAAAAATTACATATCGATACTAGTCACGGTGAATCACCGTAACTAAACTTGACTACTTAATCCCGTGACCATTACCCTTAAAGAATTTTTATTGTCACGGATTTTGCTGTCACCGTGTCCCTTTAATTTTTCTCAACCGTGTCCAAAGGTCATTTTTGTACTAGTGAAGAGAGATGGAGACAACTTGAAAAATACTAATTTTGTGGATCTAACTGGAAGAAGAGAATTGAAGCGGAGCATGATCGGATGAACACGGAGCAAATTGGAGACAGTAACGACAGGAGTTTTATATTCCTATCTTTCTCAATCCATCTTATCTTTGTATTCGTTATAATTAGTACTCTATGGATTATGGATTTTATTTCATTCGTTATGAACTAATTATTTATTTAAGCCTATAACGGATCTTATTATGTAATGGAGGATTAGTTATTTTTAAATCCAGTTTATGGAGGTTATTCCTAGGTTATTCACTATGTGTGTGATTAATTTATATAATTGCCTGATCAACGATTATTCTGTTATTTCTTATGAACTTGTGAAGGAACATAGGAGATTAGAACTGGCCATAGTGACATATGTTTGTGAATTCCGCATAGATGGAATTCGTGATTCGTGTTTAGGATAGATGTATTCCTTTACGCCATATGTAATCTGAAAGAGAACTTGGTAATAAATTATGGTTAATTGTCATTCACATAGAAATATAGTGAATTAGTTAATTGGGATGTCTTATTTGAATCTATCATATGTAGATACAAATAAGTACGGATATTATGCATCGTGAGGTGGTTTTATCTACATTAGTGTTTTCGATTAATAACCTAGGGGTAATTGAAATAAACTGGGGACAAAAGATATTATCTGAAGTGAAATAATAAGTGAAGTTGTAGGCTTAATTCTCTCAATTCTGTTAAGATCTCGATTTAGTGTGCGGTTACTTTTAATTATTAATTTAGTTATAGAAGAACATATCTTTTTGCTGGTAGTTTGATAAAGTTGAAATACTCTAAAATTGGTACTTGTTCGAGTAAATAGAAATTATTGTCTCTGTGGGTACGATCTTTGATTTATCACTGTATTACTTGTTGACCACGTACACTTGCGTGTTGCGCGTAGAAAATACCCAACAGAAACCTGCATCAAAAGCCAACCCATATCAAAAACCTGTGCCCCGAGAATGGCAAAAGAAATAAAGAAAATCTAGAAAGAAGGAAACTTCGGTCACCTCGTTGGCGTGTAGGAACCTCGATGGATGGTGACTCAAATCTCCTAGCAGATCCTGGACTGGCACAACAATGCCTAGGAGCTCCGTACGTGGAGTCTGAGCTGGGGCAGGAGCAGCAAATAGAGCCTCCTCATCATCTATGTCCACTGGTGGCTCAGCCCGGATCAGACGGATCACTGACTCAACCAGTCTACGAGGCGGTCGTGCTGGCCGTGGCTAAGGAACATCGGAGGCTCGTTTCCGTCTAACTCCTTATACGACCCTGCTAGCACTCCCGGGTCTATCTCGGTCCATCACCTGAACAAAGTCTCCAAATCACCTCAGAAAGGGTGAGGTAACGCTAAAACCTGTGGCTTATCAATTTAAATCAGTGTTTTATGCATTTTTAGATCCTAAAACATGCATAGGTCAGTCAAAATCCTCAGTAGAGTTAAAACTACATGTTTATTAAATGCTCAGGATTTTGAAATTTTTTTGCCAGAGTCTCCTTTGTAAAATGGACTGTCCGCATGCATACAGACATGTCTAGGTGGCCATTTAGTAGCACACCTTTCCAAAAATAGAAACAGTTCATATTTATGAAAAAAATCAAAAATAAACTTCACATGGTAGCCAAATTACCACAGACATTTTTAGTTGAAAATCTAGGATCACTAGGCCTCAAAAAGGATGAGTAAACTGACCAAAAAGAGCTGAAATTGACTGTCTCAAAATTCAAAATTTCTTACATCAAAACGTGTATTGCAGTAAAATATGCATACTTATGAAGTCAGAAAATAATTAGCAAGTCATATAAGCATACATTTTTGATAAATTGCGTTCAAAAGCACCCTACGTAGTTTACATACTTCTAATGGTCAAAACATGAAAATAAATGATGTAAATATTACCTGAGAAGTGCAAAACCCGTGGACACTGACAGGATCTAAAAAAGCAGCTCGAACTCCGTAGATCTGAAAAAGAAAATCAGATTTTTATAGAAAATCAAAACTAAAAATGACTTGTAAGAGCCCCCGCTGCCCATTTTAAAACTGCAGGAAGGAGAAGGCCCACCTGCGGCTGCCGTACCCCTACCCACGGCTCCCCAGGGTGGGCCCTGCTCCTACCAGCTTGGTCCAATTCTAGTTAAAATGGAGTTTATATGAGCTGAAAAGTTAAATTTGAGAAAAAATTGCTAGGCGATTAAGCGGTTTGTCTTGAAATCCCGCGTTTAAGCATCGGATTACTGACAGAGGTGGGAACTTCATGAAAGCCATTGGTATTCATCCCGAAGCAATATCCGGGGACCAATGATGAAAACTACCAAAAAATTGCACAAAACTGCCACTTTCGAAGCATCGAGTACAGACCGGTGATAGTTCAGCCGTTGGCACAACCCTAGTGAAGCGTCGGGTACTGACCGATGACAGTTCAACCGTTGGCACAACCCCAGTGAAGCGTCAGGTACTGACCGATGACAGTTCAGTCGTTGGCACAACCCCAGCGAAGCGTCGGGTACAGACCGGTGATAGTTCAGCTATTGGCACAACCCCAGCGAAGCGTCGGGTACTGATCGATGACAGTTTAGCTGTTGGCAGAACCCCAGCGAAGCTTCGGGTATAGACCGATGACAGTTCAACCGTTAACTCAACCCCAATGAAGCGTTAGGTACTAACCGATGATAGTTCAGCCGTTGGCACAACCCCAGCGAAGCGTCGGGTACAGACCAGTGACAGTTCAGTTGTTAGCACAACCTTAGCAAAGTGTCGGGTACTGACCGATGATTGTTCATCCTTTAGCACAACCCCAGCGAAGCGTCGGGTACTAACCGATGACAGTTTAGCCATTGGCACAATTCCAGCAAAGCGTCGGGTACAGACTAATGACATTTTAGCCGTTAGCACAACCCCAACGTAGCGTTGGGTACAGACCGATGACAGTTCAGCTATTGGCATAGCCCCAGCAAAGCGTCGGGTAATGATCGATGACATTTCAGTCGTTGGCACAACCCCAGCGAAATGTCGGGTATAGACCGGTGACAGTGCAGCCGTTGGCATAACCCTAGTGAAGCGTCGGGTACTGACCGATGATATTTCAGCCGTTGGCACAACCCCAAGCATCGGGTATAGACCGGTGACAGTTCAGTCGTTGGCACAAACCCAGCGAAGCGTCGGGTACTGACTGATGACAGTTCAGTCATTGGCACAACCCCAGCGAAGCGTCGGTACTGACCGATGACAGTTTAGCCATTGGCACAACCGCAGCGAACCGTCGGGTACAGATCGGTGACAGTTCAGCCTTTGGCACAACCCCAACAAAGCGTCGGGTACTGAATGATGACAGTTCAGCCGTTGGCACAACCCCAGCGAAGCGTCGGGTACAGACCGGGGACAGTTAAGTCTTTGCCACAACCCCAATGATGAGTCGGGTCTTGACCGATGACAGTTCAGCCGTTGGCATAACCCCAATAAAGCGTCGAGTACTGATCAATGACATTTTAGCCTTTGGCATAATCCCAGTGAAGCATCGGGTATAGACCGATGATAGTTCAGTCGTTGGCACAACCCCAGCGAATCGTCGGGTACTGACCGATGACAGTTCAGCCGTTGGCACAACCCCAGCGAAGCGTCGGGTACAGACCGGTGACAGTTCAGCCGTTGGCTTAACTCCATCGAAGCATCGGGCATGATCCGGTGGTGAAAATAGTATATCAATCTATCCCCACAAAGGACAGATGATGAAATCTATTATACACATCCTCAGAGGGAACACCAAGAAGGATTGGTGATTTAACCCCCTGTTGCAAACTACCGGTGTAAATTATCATCAAGATAGGCATCGGAAGTGCCCACTAAGGTAACTCGATAATCGAGATATGTCCCCAGCAGAAGAGCCTTCAGAAATAAACAACGGCATCAGCCGAAGGAAAATATGCCCTACGGAGAGTATTGACAGACGAGGGAAACCATTGGTCTCAAATCAAGGTAGAATCAATAATATCATCCCCATCAGAGTCAACAAGTCCATCATAGATAACGTCATCCCCAGCAGAAAGAGACGAGAACAATCTGTGATAGCCTAACTCTGATAACCTATCAGTGATATCCTACCAGTAACCACCTGACAGTGCTGCCCCAAGGGTTATCATGAATGACGTTATCCCCAGCATAGAATGACGTGAACATTCAATGATAACCCTAACCCCTCTAAGGCATCCAACATTCATCACATATCATGACATGCATTGCCTTACCTTTGCATTTGCATTTCTAGTGTTTAGCAATCTTTAATCTGTTCATTCCACTGCATTGCATGAACATGATAAAGAGGGGCATCTATAGACATTCAAAATTTGGCATTCCTGTTACTAACCCGACAGGAGGGCAAAATTGTTTATTTTAACTCAGCCCCGGTCTTAACCCGAAAAGTACAGGTCAGCCCCGGTCTCAACCCAGGAGGTACAGGTCAGCCTTGGAATCTAGCAGAGAGGTACAGGTCAGCCCCGGTCTTAACCCGGAAGGTACAGGTCAGCCCCGGTCTCAACCCGGGAGGTACAGATCAGCCCCGGTCTCAACCCAGGAAGTACAGGTCAGCCTCGGTCTTAACCCGAGAGGTACAGGTCAATCCCGGTCTCAACCCGGGAGGTACGGGTCAACCCCGGTCTCAACTCAGAAGGTACAGGTTAGCCCCGGTCTTAACCCGGGAGGTACAGGTCAGCCCCGGTCTCACTCCGGGAGGTACAGGTCATCCCCGGTCTAAACCCGAGAGGTACAGGTCAGCCCCGGTCTCAACCCAGGAGGCACATATCAGCCCCGGTCTCAACCAGGGAGGTACAGGTCAGCCCTGGTCTCAACCCGGGAAGTACAGGTTAGACCTAGTCTCAACCCGGGAGGTACAGGTCAACCCTAGTCTCAACCTGGGAGGTACAGGTCAACCCCGGTCTTAACTAGGGAGGTACAGTTCAGCCCTGGTCTCAACCCAGGAGGTACAAGTCAGCTCTGGTCTCAACCCGAGAGGTACAGATCAGCCCCGGTCTCAGCCCTAGAGGTCAGGTCAACCCCGATCGCAACCTGGGAGGCCAAATCAACTTCAGAGACAACCCTGAAGACTCACATCATCTCTAAAGACAAACCCAAAAGAACCAAGTTAGCCTCAGAGACAACCTTGAGGACAAACAGAATCGGCTGGGATCCAAACCTCGGAGACAACCCCGGGAAGTCAGTCGAAGGCCATGCCAGTACTGAAGGCAACCCCGGGAGGGGAAAAATGTTCATTTTACCAACTTAAAGCCAATTCGGTCAAACTTGAGCTGAATTGATGCCACCAAGGTCAGAACGAACCATAACAATGATCCCGAGTGGAAACAGCGCAAGACAGCATAATGGGTAAACTACAAGGAATCAAAGACCTGGTTATGAACCCTTCTTTTTGGACTCGAAAAAGGTTTACTCCCATATCATTACGACACTCTCGACGAGGGCTTTCCGGAAAGGTATCGCACTCCTCAAACGGACGCTCTGATCAAAAGTTAGAAAGTTTCGAATCTCACATCACATTGCTCAGAGTACACATACTTCGATGCAACGGTACCCACCACGTGGGCCCTGCCACATGGAGCCGCACCTCCACCTGCGGCTACAGCAGGTAGAGCTGCTTCCACCTGGTTTATATATATGAATGCACCCCCAGCTCATTTTATATAGAAAAACGCTTTAAACCTTTGCCCGTTTGGTTTCTAAGCCCCACTCTTGTACCCCAAACCCAAATTTTATTACTCTAACACGTAGATATACTCCTATACTACCACATATCAAAAATTAACCGGCAGAAACGAACATTTAAAGCCTATAATTTTGCAAAAAGCCCGTGTAGCAGTCCATTATGAGTATTTTTGCTATCAGAAAGTTTATATTACTTCATTGCACTTTTATACACTTGCACGTTAAGTTTCACTTTTTGATTATGCCCAGAACTCAGTTCCGTGGCCCTTTTTTGCTTACTTTGTGTACATTTACGTACATAAACTCATTTTCTGGCATTTTTACAATTCGGATCGTCGATCCGTCGCTTCTAACAGCTTTTATATACATATATCTTTGTTTCTAGCAACTTCGTCGAACTTGGTTATCTTCCAAGTTTGGGTTTGGCTTTTTAATGTATATATTTAACTATATATATACTAACTTTTCAATTCTGTCAAGCCCCGATGTTAAATCCGAGGTAGTTTACTGCATTTATATATATAACTATATATATATATATATAAATTTTTCTAACTTATTTGGGCCTAGATTTATACTTCGTGGCGTTTTATTGCTTTAATATATATATTAACTACATATATTATTATTTAAATTCCAGTTTGGCCTGGATCATTCTGTGGCCTTTTTACTACTTTTATAAATATATATATATATATATATATATATATAATTACATTTTTTGTCCAGGCAAAGGATAAAATGTCTGTCGCCCTTTATAATTTTATATATATATATATTTACATTTCGTCAAGCCTTGATTATTATTCTGTGGCATTTTACAGCTTTTATATATATATATATATATATATATATATATATATATATATATATATATATATATTTCAATTCTGTCCAGCCTGGATCATTCTGTGGCTTTTTAAAGCTTTATATATATATATATATATATTTTCATTCTAGTCTGGGCACAAAAGTGAAAACTCATCGCCCTTTACAGCTTATATATATATATATATTTACATTCTGTCCAGCCTGGATTACTCCGTAGCTTTTTTATAACTTTTATAAATATATATATATATATATATATATATATATATTTACATTCCAGTCCAGGCATCGGAGTGAAAACCCATCGCCTTTTACAACTTTCGTATATATATAACTATAACTATATATATATATATATGTTATTACTCATTTTGATTAAATTGTTGCTTTAAATTTTCATTTGATATGAATCGGCACTGACATTTCTGCGGGCGAACTAGATTTCTTTAAATCTCGCCAACTCTAGCTTTCAAACGGTTCAAAATAGGTTCAGATAGAAACGGGAAGCTAGAATGGCTGAGATTTACTTAAATCTAGCATTTGTTTAGTTACAGTTCTGAAAGCAACCTCGCGACCCTTAGATCACTATTTAGTGGGAACGAGACGTTTTGGCTACGTGCGAGCCAGGATTTTCTAATGAATCCTTGGTTCTAGTGACATTTGGATGTAAATATATATTTATGTACATATTTGAACTGTGCAGGTTTTATTGGCTTCCTTTTGTGAGCCTAAGAATCGTGGGATTCATGATTAAACTGATCAGAATCTGATTCCCACAATGGACAAACTCCACTTTACAAATGTACCCTGCCAATTTTTCTGCCAAATGTACATCCGAAAGACCTTAAAACGGTTATCCGGGTTTAAGGTCTCACATAATGAGAATAATGGTTTGTCGTGTCAAAGTCACTTCGATGGTTGTCATGCCCATGAGAAGACCGACACTTGTATATATTCTGTGGTCAAGGATGCATCGCAGCCCGACAATCACCATTCAAATTGAGCCTAAAGGCTAAAAAGATAAAATTGAAGTGTTGACATGTTTCAATTCCTGTGTTAGCGTAAGGGTTTGAAAACCTACTTTCAAAACATTATTTTAATAATCTTGTCTAAAAAAGACACTTTTGCTAATCAAATCAAACCCTTCGTATATAGGTTCAACGAAGCATATTCATACTTTCAATCAATCAAACATACGTCCAATTTCTTCCAGCATTCACACACACATTGTAGATTTAAAAGGGAAATATTGAAAAGATGCGGTACCGTGTTTACACGAGAGTTGTGGGGTGCCTAACACCTTTCCCACACTTAACCAAGCCCCCAAACTTAGAACTTCGATTTCAAAAGATCATGTTTCGACAACGTCCAACAATTGGGCCTCTTTTCAAACAAAACTCGGTTGAGTTGGTACAACCATTTCAAAACTACCAACTGGCGACTCTATAAAATGTTCAAATCGTCGACATAATACGTGTTGGTCTTTTCTTAAAAATCCTTCAAAACCTTTTTCACAATAAAAAGAATAAGGGTAGACAAAACTTAGGAAGAGAGAAAGATTCGGGTCCAACTCGACTAACATTTTTTCCCGACGTCAACAGATGTTTGTGCACAATACATGGTATGAAGGGATGATCCCCCTAAGTACGAGAAGTAAGGTCCATATAGTCTTATGACTATTAAAGGTTTAAAGTAGAAATACTTGATAACCTAGGACATAGTTCATAGTCTTATGACCCTCAGAGGTTCTTTTGATCTTGTTTCTAATCTTGATACAAAATCAGAGCTTTCTAATATTTAGAACTCATTGATTACTCTCATGTTATTACTATTGTTATTGCTATACTTGTGGGCAATTGTTTGCTCACTCTTGCATAATAACATTGCAGGTAAGGTTGAAAGAATTGACGAGCCGTCACTAGTAAGGGCAAAGTCAAGGCAAACAAGTGATGAAGACTTGTTTAATTATTTGAAAGATTTTTATGTATAAGACTTATTTAATTTTGTTATGTTTCCGCATTAATGTGTTTAAGGTTAGATTACTTGGGATTGATTTGTTTAAGATGTTGTAACTCTTTTATGGGAGGGTTTCTATTTCAGTTATGAGTTTTATTTATATCCTTATTCATGGGTAGTTAGATGTGTGTAGACACTCGAAATTTTCTTCAGTTCTGTTGTAGACAATCGAGATTTTGTGTTCCTGTTACTAACCCTGCAGGAGGGTACAATAGTCAACTCAACCCTAGTCTCAATAACGGGGTGCCAGTTCAACCCCGGTCTCAATAATAGGATGCCAGTTCAACCCTGGTCTCAATACCGGGATGCCAATTCAACTCCGGTCTCAATACCAGGATGTCAGTTCAACCCCGGTCTCAATACTGGGATGCCAATTCAACCCCGGTCTCAATACCGGGATGCCAGTTCAACCCCGGTCTCAATACCGGGAGGCCAATTCAACCCCGGTCTCAATATCGGGATGCCAATTTAACTTCGGTCTCAATATCGAGATGCCAGTTCAACCCCGGTCTCAATATCGGGATGCCAGTTCAACCCCGATCTCAATACCGGGATGCTAGTTCAATCCCGATCTTAATACCGGGATGCCAATTTAACCCCGGTCTCAATACCGGGATGCCAGTTCAACCCCGGTCTCAATACCGGGATGCCAATTTAGGTCTCAATACCGAGATGTCAGTTCAACCCCGGTCCCCCGATCTCAATACCGGGATGCCAAGTCAGCCCCGGTCACATCCCGGGAGATACAGGTCAACCCCGATCATATCCCGGGAGGTACAGGTCAGCCATGGTCACATCCCAGGAGGTACAGGTCAGCCCCGATCACATCTCAGGAGGTACAGGTCAGGCCCGGTCACATCCCAGGAGGTACAGGTCAGCCCCGGTCACATCCCTAGAGGTATATGTCAGCCTCGGTCATAACCCGGGAGGTACAGGTCAGCCCCGGTCACAACCCGGGAGGTACAGGTCAGCCCCAGTCGCATCCCGGGAGGTATAGGTCAGCCCCGGTCACATCCCGAGAGGTACAAGTCGGCCCCGATCATATTCTGGGAGGTACAGGTCAGCCCCGGTCACATCTCAGAAGGTACAAGTCAGCCCCGGTCACAACCCAGGAGGTCAAATCAACTTTGGAGACAATCCCGAAGCCTCACATTATCTCCAAAGACAAACCTGGAAGGACCAAGTGAGCCTCAAAGACAACCCTGAGGACAAACAGAATCGGCTGGGATCCAAACCTCGGAGACAATCCCGGGAAATCAGCCAAAGACCATGTCAGCACTAAAGGCAACCCCGGGAGGGGTAAAATGGTCATCTTGCCAACTTTAAGCCGAATTGATGCCACTAAGGTCAGAAAGAACCATAACGGTGATCCCGAGTGGAAACAGCGTAAGACAGCTTAACGAATAAACTGCGAGGAATCAAAGACCTAGTTATGAACCTATCTTTTTGGACTCAAAAAAGGTTTACTCCCATGTCATTACGACACTCTCGGCGAGGGCTTTCCGGAAAGGTACAGCACGCCTCAAACGGACGCTCCGATCAAAAGTTAGAAAGTTTCAAATCTGACCTCGTTTTTCTCGAAGTGCACGTACTTCAAGACGATTGGACCCGCCATGTGGGCCCTGCCACATGGAGCCGCAGGTAGACTCACGGCTGCCTCTGGTAGGGTCGCTTCCATTTGGTCTACATATATGAGTGCAACCTCAACTCATTTTAGATAGAAAAACGCTCTAGAACTCTGCCCGTTTCGTTTCTCAGCCCCACTATTGTACTACAAACCCAAATTTTATTACTCTAACACGTAGGTATACTCATATACTACCACATACCAAATATTAAACTGTGGAAACGGACATTTGAAGCCTACCAAGTGGCAAAAAGCCCGTGTAACAGTCCATTGTGTATTTTTACGATTAGAAAGTTCATATTATTTCATTGCGCATTTATACACTTGCACGTTAAGTTTGGTTTTCTGATTATGCCCGGAACTCAGTTCCGTGGCCGTTTTTGCTTACGTTTTCGTACATTTTAGTACATTTACACGTTTTCTAGCATTTTCATAGCTCGGATCGTCGATTCGTCACTTTTAACAGCTTTCATATATATATACGTATACATTGACTTCATCGAACTGGGTTATCTTCCCAGTTCCGATTTGACTTTTTTTTATATTTAACTATATATATACTAACTTTTAAATTCTGTCAAGCCCGGATGTCAAATCCGTGGTAGTTTACCGCTTTTATATATATAACTATATATATATAATTTTTTCTGAGTTATTTGGGCCTGGATTTCTATTCTGTGGCCTTTTCATTGCTTTAATATATATATACTAACTGTATATATTAACTTTTTACATTCCAGTTTGGCCTAGATCATTCTATGGCCTTTTTACTGCTTCTATAAATATATATATATATATATATATATATATATATATATTTACATTTCTGTCCGGGCAAAGGATAGAATATCTATCGCCCTTTACAATTTTATATATATATATTTACATTCTGTCGAGCCTGGATCATCTCGTAGCTCTTTTACAGCTTCTATATATATTTCAATTTTGTCCAGCCTGGATTACTCCGTGGCTTTTTACAATTTTTATAAATATATATATATATATATATTTCCATTCCAGTCCGGGCATAGGATTGACTCCGTCGCCCTTTACCGCTTTTATATATATATATATATATATATATATATATATATATATATATATATATATATATATTTCCATTCTGTCCAGTCTAGATTACTCCGTTACTTTTTAAAGCTTTTATATATATATATATATATATATATATATATATATATATATATATATATATATATATATTTACATTCCAGTCCGGGCATCAGAGTGAAAACCCACCGCCCTTTACAGCTTTCGTATATATATAACTATATATATATATATATATATCTTTCTTTTATTCATTGCGATTAATTGCTGCTTTAAATATTCATTGGATATGAATCGGCACTGACATCTCTTTGGGCGAATTAGATTTCTTTAAAACTCACCAATTCTATCTTTCAAACGGTTCAAAATAGGTTCAGACAGAACCGGGAAGCTAAAATGGCTGACATTTACTTAAATCTAGCAGTTTTTTCTAGTTTTATTCATTCGGAAAGCAACCTCGCGGCCCTTAGATCGCTATCTAGTGAGAACGAGACGCTTCGGCTATGAGCATACCAGAATTTACTGATGAATCCTTGGTTCTTGCGACATCTGGATGTAAATATATCTTTTCTGTGCATATTTAAGCTGTGCATGTTTATTGGCTTCCCTCTGTGAGCCTAGGAATCGTGGGATTCATGATCAAACTGATCAGAATTTAATTCTCACGATGGATAAACTCTACTTTACAAATGTACCCTGCTAGTTTTTCTGTAAAAATGTACTTCCAAAAGACCTTAAAACGGTTAACCGGATTTAAGGTCTCAACATAGTAAAAATATAGTTTGTCGTGTCAGAGTCACTCCGATGGCTGTCATGCCCATGAGAAGATCGACACTTGTATATATTATGTAGTCGAGGATACTTTGCAGCCAAACAATCAACATCCAAAATGAGGCAAAAGGCTGAAAAGATAAAAAAATGGAAGTATCAACATGCTTCAATTCCTATTTGAAAATCAACCTTTCAAAACATCATTTTAATATCTTGTCTAAAAAGGACTTTTGCAAATGAAATCAAACCTTTCGTATACAGGTTCAACGAAGCATGTCCATACTTTCAAATCAATCAAACATAGGCTCAATTTCTTCCAGCATTCACACACACACACATTGCAGATTTAAAAGGAAAATATTGAAAAGATGTGGTACCGCATTTTCGCGGGAGTTGTGGGGTGCCTAACACCTTCCCCACACTTAACCAAGCCCCGGAACTTAGAACTTCGGTTTCAAAGATCAAGTTTCGACAGTGTCCATCAATTGGGCTTCCTTTCAAATAAAATTCAGTTGAGTTGGTACAACCATTTCAAATCTACCAACTGGTGACTCTGTAAAACGTTCAAATTGTCGACATGATACTGGTTGGCCTTTTCCTAAAAAACCCTTCAAAACCTTTTCACAAAAAAAGATAAAATAAGGGTAGACAAAATGTAGGAAGAGAGAAAGATTCGGGTCCAACTCGAACCGGATTTTTTCCCAATGTCGACAGGTGGCGACTCTGCTGAGGATATTAGAGGGCTTAACCCTTGCTCAAATCTTTCAAAATTTCCCTTTCATATCTGCGTATGTGTGAATGCTGTGTCTCTACATTGAATAAATGCGTGAATGCTGCGTCTTTACATTGAATGAATGTGAATGAATGCTTTACTGCTTTATATTAGTGCTTCGCACCAATGTCATCATATGCATACGGTGAGACGCAATGTATATGAATGTATATTGTGTGATTCCTCCACCAGGAGGCAAACCCGTCGATGACAAAGTAATGTCTTCGAGGGAAAATAAGTCTTCGAGGCTCATGAAAAAGCACCACTTAGATCCGCTCCAGTTGAAAGATCGGATTAATTTTTCCTCTAGTAGATTGCGATAATCTAGGGACCTTCATGCCAAAAAGCCGCGTGAGTAGCCTAAGATAGGTCAGCCTCTGATTAACCAAATTCGAAGGGAAACCTCTTCATGCCTTCCTTTTTCAATTCAATGTTAAGTTTTCAATTCAATCCGTAAATGTCATAATGTACATCCTATATTCTGTCATATTATTCTGTAATCAAAACAACTGACCTCTGTTTTGCAGGATAAGATTAAAAAACCTTAAAAACACATCATGGCATGCATCATATCCATACTTACCTCAGGAAATTGACACGCCTACGTTTGTTGCAGGCTGAAAAATTAGTCCTATCCCTAGATCTAAGTCTAAGAAAGCACTAAGTCCATCTTTGAACATGGCTTCCAGTGCTCATCCAGAATCCACCCCTGTCTTTAGGGAAGAGTTTGAAGGACTGAAGACCTAGATAACTGAATTGGCCTTTTTCTTGAGAGAAAAGAGTAAAGCTCTTAAAGGGAAACAAGCCCAGGGTCATACAGAACCAGGAACACCCGGTGGCAGTCAAGAGACCGGGAATAAAGACCCTCAGGTTCATGAACCATAGAACCAGGATACTACCAACAAAACCCCTAAAATCACCATCCTTAACAAAGAACAGGAAGTTAGTGACATTATGAAGAAAGTCTAACAGATGGAAGAAACTATCCGGTCTATCAAAGGGACTTGGGCATTTGGCAGTGTTAACTATTCAGACTTATGTATTTTCCCTGGGGCTCGTTATCCCAAAAAAATTCAAGTCCCTAATTTTGAGAAATACGATGGATTGGGAGACCGTTACGCTCACTTAAAAGTATTCATTGGAGAGCTCGGATCCTATGCAGAGGACGAGAAATTTTGAATACATTTATTCCAGAAAAGTCTGACCGGAGAGGCTTGAGCCTGGTATGCCCGTCTGGACAACTCTAAAATTCATAGCTGGGAAGAGCTGGCACATGCCTTCCTCAATCAATACAGTTTCCAGTCTCAACTGGCTCCAGACAGATATCAAATAACCAAAATCAAGAAACAAAACACTAAGTCATTCAGAGAATATACTCAACGCTGGAGACGAATGGCGGCATAAGTCACTCCACCGATGACTGAGTCTGAGATAGTCATGACCTTCATCGACATTCAAGAAGCTCCGTATTATGAAAGGGTCCTAGCAGGCATAGGAAAGCCATTCTTAGAGATGATCAAACACGGAAAAATGGCAGAAATGGGGCTCAAATCTGAGAAGATAAAGGATCTGACCGCCTTAGAAGCTGTTGCCGAGCATATTCAATCTATGAGTTATGGGAATAATCCCCAGAGGACACACAAGAAGAAAGACAAAGAAGTTTCCTTAGTATTGCAAGGACATAATCAGAGGGGTGATTCAAGCAGTATGCCCATTCAAAAGAGGACTATTCCCCTTTTCAAGCTTCAACACAACCTTCAAACCCGCCATTCCAAAAAAATTTGGAGGCCAGGCGTCGAAGAAAGTTCACCCCGTTAGGGGATTCACTCGAGAACATGCTAAAACTGTTGACATCACAGAAGAAGATTGTGCAACTCCTTCCACCAACCAACACCTGTGGATGAAATTTTAACCCGACTAAGAAGTGTGCCTACCATTCCGAAGCTTTGGGCCATGATACACAAGATTGATGGTCTCTCAAGCACAAAATCCAGGACTTGATAGACATTGGAGAGATTGTGGTGACCAAACTGGAGCAACCGCACCTGCAGGATAATCCCCTCCCTCAGCACAAAGAGGAAGGTGTCAACATGATTAGCACACAAAATGGAGAAGGATCCAAAAACCTCTGATACGTTGGAGAAACAACTCAATCCAGCAACAATAACCCAGACAGTTGGGAGTTATCCAAAAGGCAATTCCTAATAGAACAGGAGATTAAGGCTATCAAGGAACATATTGGACAGTTAGCAGAGCTGGTTGTATATCAGCATCAGGTAACCAGACAGTTGATAAACCAGTCCAACTAGGCTGAAGCAAGGCCTCCTACACCAGAAATTAACCCCATCGCTATGAGGGATCACTACCGGTTTCATAAGCTTGAACCCTGGGCCGACAAGGTGGCCAAGGAAGAAAAGTTTCAAGTTGATAGGGAATTCGCCTTTCAAAGGAATTTCACTAACCTACACCATCCGATGAAGGAAATCCTCCAGATCTTGATTAATGAGGGGATGGCTACGGATTTGTTACCCCCAATAAACCCTTGATCCAGGAAATTCAAGCCTGACCGAATCTGTCAGTATCACTCCAATGCACCCAGTCATGACACCGAAGATTTCTGGGGACTTCGTCACTTAATTCAAAACATGATTGAAAGCGGTGAACTGATAAGAGAGAATCAAGATTATGGCCTTCCAGATGAAGAGACACTCTTTATTCCAATGGCTTGGAATCAAGAAACAGTGGCTGTTATCTCCTATGAAAAGGAGCTAGCCGGAGCACCCTTAGTAGTGCCTGGGAAAGGGTCCAAGAAGCACAGAATCCTATGAAGGTAGCCGCACCCGATCTTACCTTTCAGACCCTAGTATCCAGTAATCAGTCTGAAGAGAGTCCCATGGAGCTATGAGAATGATGAAGGTTTAACCTCGAACAACATTACCATTGTATCCAAGGAGAATCCATTGTACCTGCCTCAGTGGATGATCAATTCAGTTATCAAGGCCAAAGGGAAGGTGGTTGAAGAGAAAATTGAAGAGTTCCTCAGTAAAATGGGACACAATAAAATCAAGGTGGTGCAAAGTTTGAAGGATGCACCCAAGCAGATGTCCATCCTAGATTTGGTTTTATCTTCAGTGGATCATCGCAACATTCTGGTGAAAGTACTGGAAGAAGCCCATCTGCCAAAGACAATGGATGCTAAGAAATTCCGTTACGTGATAGAACACATCTTTAACAGTAATGTGATATCTTTAACAGTAATGTGATATCTTTCACTAACGATGATATACCTGCAGAGGGGACGGGTCATCGCAAGTCCCTGCATATAACAGTAATGTCATCCGGGTATGTGATCGGAGGGGTGCTAATAGATGGAGGATCATCCCTAAACATCTGTCCCTACGATACCTTAGAGAGAATGAAGATCTCAACATCATGCCCATGACTATCATGCCCATGAGGAGACTGACACTTGTATATTCTGTGGTCGAGGATGCTTCGCATCCCGATAATCATCATTCAAATTGAGCCTTACGGCTAAGAATATAAAATTGAAAGTATCAACAGGATTCAATTCCTATGCTAGCGTAAGGGTTTAATAAACTAGCTTTCAAAACATCATTTTCAATTCAATCAAAAGAAAATCTTTTGCAAATCAAATTAAACACTTTTGTAAATCAAATCAAAGACTTTTTGCAAATTAAATCAAACCCTTCGTATATAGGTTCAATGAAGCAAAGCACTACTTTCAATTAATCGATCAAACATAGGCCCAATTTTCAAACAGCATTCACACACGCATTTCAATTTTTAAAGGGAAATATTGAAAAGATATGGTACCGTGTTTACACAGGAGTTGTGGGGTTGCAAACACCTTCCCCGCACTTAACCAAGCCCCCGAGCTCAAAACTTTGTTTTCAAAGTTCAAGTTTCGATAGTGTCCAGCAATTGGGCCTCTTTCAAATAACACTCGGTTGAGTTGGTACAACCATTTCAAATCTACCAACTGGCGACTCTGTAAAATGTTCAAATCGTCGACATGATACATGTTGTCCTTTTCCTAAAAAAACCCTTCAAAACCTTTTTTCGCAATAAAAAAAGTGAGGGTAGAGATAACTTAGGAAGAGAGAAAGATCCGGGTTGTGACCCGACCCGCGGATTTTTTTTCGACGTCGACAAGGTGGCGACTCTGCTGAGGACAGTAGAGGGCTTAGGCCGCTTTCAAATCTTTTCAAAAATTTCCCTTTCAAAACTCTGAATGCATGAATTCTGCGTCTTCATATTGAATGAATGCGTGAATGCTGCGTCTTTACATTGAATGAATGTGAATGAATGCTTTCCTATTTTTTTAGTGCTTCGCACCCATATTAGTGCTTCGCACCAACTATCATCATATGCATACGGTGAGGGCAATATATGTGAATGTATGTTGTGTTCCTCTCACAAGGAGGCAAAACTCGTCGGTGATAAGTAATATCTCTGGGGATCGGTTAAGTCTCTGGGGCTCATGAAAATGCACCACCCAGATTCGCTCCAGTTGAAAGATCGGATTAATTTCCTCTTTAGTAAATTGCGATGATCTGGGGACTTTCATGCCAAAAAGCTGCGAGAGTAGCCTAAGATAGGTTAGCCTCTGACTAACCAAATTCGATGGGAAGTTTCTTTATACCTTCCTCTTTCAATTCCATGTCTAGTTTTTAATATTTACCTATTGTCATCCTGTCATCAAAATAATTGACCTCTGTTTTGCAGGATAAAATTAAAAACCACATCATACATAATATCCCTACCTACCTCAGGAAATTAACACGTTTACGTTTTGGTGTAGGTAAAAAATTGGTCCTGTCACTAGATCTAAGTCTAAGAAAGCACTAGGTCCATCCACGGACATGACTTCGAGTGCTTAACCAGAATCCACCCCTGTGTCTAGGGAAGAGTTCGAAGGACTGAGAAATCAGATAGCTGAACTAGCCAGTTTTCTAAGAGAACAAAGCAAGGCCCTTAAAGAGAAGCAATCCCAAGCTCACACAGAACCAGGAGCACCTGGTGGTAGTGGTAGTCAAGAGACCAAAAAGGCCGAAACTCAGATTTCTGGACCACAAAACCAGGACCCAACCAATAAAACCCCTGAAATCACCACCCTCAATAAAGAACAGGAAGCTGGTGACATCATGAAGAAAGTACAATGAATGGAAGAAACTCTCCGGTCTATCAAAGGGACTGGGGCATTCGACAGTGTTAATTACTCCGACCTCTGCATTTTCCCCGGAGCTCGTTATCCCGAGAAATTCAGAACTCCCGATTTTGAGAAATATAATGGATTGGGAGATCCTTATACACATCTGAGAGTATTCATCAGAGAACTCGGATCCTATGCAGAGGACGGGAAACTTCGAATGTAGTTATTTCAAAAGAGTCTAACTGGAGAGGCCAGATCCTGGTATGCCCGCCTGGACAACTCTAAGATTCACAGCTGGGAAGAGCTAGCCCATGCCTTCCTCAGTTAATACAGCTTCCAATCTCAGTTGGCTCCAAATAGATACCAGATAACCAAAATCAAGAAAAAGAACACTGAATTATTTAGAGAATACGCTCAACGATGAAGACGGGTTGCAGCACAAGTTACCCCGGCTATGACTGAGTCTGAGATAGTCATGACCTTCATCGATATCCAAGAAGTGCCATATTACTAGAGGGTCCTAGCAGGCATAGGAAAACTATTCTCTGAAATGATCAAACACGGTGAAATGGTAGAAATGGGCCTCAAGTCCTGGAAGATAAAAGATCTGACCGCCCTCAAAGCTGTCGCTGAACATATCCAGTCCAAAAATTATGGGAGTAATCCTCGGAGAGTACACAAAGAGAAAGATGAAGAAGTGTCCTTAGTATTGCAAGGACAAAATACAAGGGGCGAGTCAAACAATAGGCCCATTCAAAAGAGGAACTATACTCCTTTTCAAGCTCCAGTACAGCCTTCAAACCCTCCATTCCAGAAAAATATGGAGGTCAGGTGTAGAAGAACTTTCACCCCTCTAAGGGATTCACTCAAGAACATGTTCAAGCTTCTGACAGCTCAGAAGAAGATTGTCCAACTCCTTCCACCCACCAACACCGGTGGATGAAATTTTGACTCAAGCAAGAAATGTGCATACCACTCTGGATCTCCAGGCCATGACACACAAGACTGTTGGTCTCTCAACCACAAGATCTAAGATTTGATCGACAACGGAGCGATTGTGGTCACAAAGCCTGAGCAACCCCATGTGCAGGACAATCCTCTACCACAGCATAAAGAGGAGAATGTCAATATGATCAGCATCACAAATGGAGAAGGATCTAAGTACCTCCATTATGTGGGAGGATCAACTCCATCCAGCAATAGCACCCCAAATAGTTGGGAAGTTTTAGAAAGAAGGTTCCTGATAGAGCAAGAAATATCAAGAACGAATCAAACAATTAGCAGAACTGGTCGTCTACCAGCATCAGATCACCAGGAAAATGATCAAACGGGCCAACCGGTCTGATGTCGATCGTCCTCCCACACCAGAGATCAATCCCATAAGGGATAATAACCAATTTCATGAGCATGAATCCTGGACTGACAAAGGAGTTGAAGAAGTAAGCATCCAAACTAGTGGAAAATTCCTATTTCAAAGAAACTTCACCAACCTAAACTAGTCAATGGAAGAAATCCTTTAGATGTTAATCAACGAGGGAATGGTTGCAGACTTGTTACCACCATTGAACCCTTGGGCCAGAAAATTCAAACCTGATCAGATATGTCAGTACCACTCCAATTCACCCGGCCATGATACTAAGGATTGCTGGGCGCTTCGTAAACTGATTCAAGACATGATTGAAAATGGTGACCTGATAAGGGGAAATCAAGTTCTCGATCTCCCAGATGAAGAAACGCTCTGGATCCCCACTGAATGGAATCAGGGTACCGTGGCTGTTATATCCTGTAATGAGGAATCAACCCTAAAACCCTTAGTACTGCCAGGGAAAGGGGTCCAAGAAATACAAAATCATGTGAAGGTGGCCGCACCAGAGCCTTTGAGATTGCCCTTCCGACCTCAGTATCCAATTATCAGTCTGAAGCGGGTCCCATGGAACTATGGGAACGATGAAGGGTCCACCTCAAACAACATTACCGTTGTACCAAAGGACAATCCATTATACCTGCCTCAGCGGGTGATCAAACCAGTATTCAAAGCCAAAGCAAAGGTGAATGATGAGAAAATTGAAGAGTTCCTTAAAAAGATGGGACACAATGAAATCAAGGTAGTGCAGAGCTTGAAGGATGCACCCAAGAAAATGTCCATCCTAGACTTGGTCTTATCCTCAGTGGATCATCGCAACATTCTAGTGAAAGTTCTAGAAGAGTCCCATCTGCCCCATACCGTAGATGCTGAGAAATTCCATCATGTGGTGGAACATATTTTCAACAGCAATGTGATTTTTTTCACTGACGATGATATCCCTGCAAAGGGAACAGGTCATCATAAGTCCCTGCACATAGCTGTGATGTCTTCCAGGTATGTGATCGGAGGGGTACTCATCGACGGAGGATCATCCCTTAACATATGTCCCTACGATACCTTGGAAAGAATAAAGATCAACCCGAACCAGATCAAAACCAGTCGTATGGTCATCCGAGCTTTCGATGGATCACGACGCCAAGCTATGGAAGAAATAAAGCTACCCTTGGAGATTGGCCCACACACTTTCTATGTATCCTTTCAGGTGCTCAATATCGCCACGGGATATAACCTGTTGCTGGATAGGCCATGGATTCATATGGTAGGGGCAGTTCCATCCACCCTCCATCAACAGCTCAAATATATTATTAACGGCAACCTCATCAAGGTCAATGCTGAACCAAAATACCATGTCGATATACAGGGAGACATGCCAGTGATCAGCCTAGATGCAGGGATTGAACTTCCAAGTTTTCAAGCTCTGGACGTGAGCGATACGCAGTATCTACCTATCGAAGCACTAGCTCTGAAGCCTAAGGTCTCCACCGAAGTAATGACAATAGGCCAGGAAATGGTATCTTTGGGTTTCCAACCTGGAGAAGGGTTAGGAAAGAATCAGCAAGGTATCAAAAGCCCGATACAAATCCCAAGTCAGACTGGGAGAGCAGGATTGGGATATTCATCCAGGGCAAATTACAGGAACCCGCATAAGCATACCAAGGCTTATGCTTCCACCATACTTTTTCCAAATCTCACCAATGCCGGATGTGTAAAACCAATGAGGAAGATCCCTAATGTGGTAGCATCTATGCTATTTCCTTCAATCATACCTGTCAATGAAAGAAAAGCCCTCAAGTATGAGGCAGATAGCGAAAAGGGAAAAGAAAAGATCCTATATGAAGGACGAGACCCATTCGCTAACATACTGGTCAACATAAACTATGAGGGTATGAATGATGCGATCCCAGACAGCGAAGACGAGGATCAGATTCAAATGCCTCGCATCAAAAAAGAAAAAGGGGGCAGTTCATGGAAAAACCCCGGCCCTATTATAAAGGATGTCTCAGTCGTCATCTAAGATGAGACAGATAATCACAAATCCCTGATTTTCCCGGTTCGTGAGGATCTGACCTTGGATAACTGGAGCAGTGTCCCTTGCCTCGGTCAAAAAGGGTGAAGGGGCAGAGAGAGTCAATCTGCCCTTTAATCATGCTTTCATTTACTTTTTACTTTTAATTACACAGCTATAGCAGCAACTTTGTCATGCTTTGCAGAATGTTATATATATTTAAGCAGTTGTATATATCTAAGATGAAAGCCTTTTTGTTTTCAGGACTCAAGCGTTGGATGTGTTTGTCTCTGCTGATGAGATGTCAACCTGTCAAGATGACTACGACTTTGATGTAGAACTGAGCTTCGACTTGATGGATATTGATCAAGAGGAGGAAGATGACTATGAGGTGCCCGAGGAGATCAAAGAATGGGTCAAAGACAAACCCAACCCAAACCTCGACCAAACCACTACTGTCAATATAGGAACTTCTAAAAACATCAAAGAAATCCAGATAGGTTTAGACCTTGCATCAAACCAAAAAGCCGACCTGATCGAGTTCCTAACACAGTTCCAGGATGTATTTGCATGGACACATGAACACATGATTGGCCTCTCTACTAACATTGTCATCCATAGAACGCCCATCAAAGACGGGTTCAAGCCAGTCAAACAAAAGCTCAGGCAATTGAAACCTGAATGGAGTCTGAAAGTCAAAGAAGAAGTCGTTAAACAATTTAAAGCCGGGATTATCATGGTATCAACCTATCCAGAGTGGCTTTCAAACATAGTCCCGGTGCCTAAGCCAAGAGGGAAGGTACGAGTATGTGTGGATTACCGGGATTTGAACAAAGCCTGCCTCAAGGATAATTTCTCGGTACCTTTCATCCACATTCTGATAGATAATACGGCGCAGTACGGCATGTATTCCTTCGTAGATTGCTTTGCTGGTTACCATCAAATCAGGGTTACTAAAGAGGACCGGGAGAAAATAGCTTTCATCACTCCTTGGGGAACCTTTTGCTCTAGACGACTATCATTCGGCCTCATCAATGCTGGAGCCACGTATTAGCAATCCATGATGGCCCTGTTTCATAACATGATGCACAAAGAAATAGAGGTCTATATGGATGACATCATCATCAAATCCCGGAGGGAGGATGATCACATCGACCATCTCAGGAAGCTGTTCAACAGGTTATGCAAGTATAACCCCAAGCTAAATCCCGCCAAATATGCTTTTGGTGTCAAGTCAAGCAAGTTACTAGGATTCTTGGTGAGTAATCGAGGTATCGAGTTGGACCCTGCCAAGATCAAAGCCATCACTGAGATGCTAGTACCTCGAACAGAGAAGGAGATACGTGGGTTTCTGGGAAGGATCAACTTCATAAGCCGGTTCATTTCCCAGCTCACAGCAACCTGTGAACCCATATTCAAGTTACTAAGGAAGAATTCCTCCACCAAATGGAATGAGGATTGTGAACAAGCCTTCCTTGCCATTAAGAAGCAGCTGATCGAAGCACCAGTATTGGTACCTTCGAGGGATGGAGTTCCCTTATTCATGTACCTGTCCGTCAATGCCAACACAATGGGCTGTATGTTAGGACAAAAAGATGATAGTAGCAAAGAAAGAGCCATCTACTACATCATCAAAAGATTCAGCAGTGGGGAACAAAAATACACCCTAATCGAGAAAACATGTTGTGCATTAGCATGGGCCGCCATGAGGTTACAGCATTACCTCCATGGACACATGACCCACCTCATATCCCATATGAATCCACTTAAATATGTATTCAATAAGCCAATGTCGAACTGTCGACTGTCCAAATGGCAGTTAATCCTACAACAATTCGATATTGTCTACGTGACTCAAAAATCAATCAAGGGTCAAGGCATTGCAAATCAATTAGCTGAAGCACCTTCAGGAGGGATCGAGCCTCTGGAGACTTATTTCTCAGATGATGGAATCATGACAATTCAGCAATTCCAGCAAAAGAATACAGTCCAACCATAGAAAATGTATTTCAACGGAGCAGTAAACATGGAAGATGCCGAAGCTGGGGCAGTCCTTATCTCTGGTACATGAGAACAATATCCTGTGGCTACCAAACTTCAATTTCGCAACACCAACAACACGGCCGAGTATGAAGGCTGTATAATGGGGTTGAAACTAGCCCAATCCATGGGTATCAAACACTTACTGGCCTTTAGAGACTCTGAGTTGGTCATTAGACAATCAACTGGGGCATATCACACCAAAGAACTGCATTTACTGCCCTACCATCGGCAGCTCGTTAAAATATCCTTGGAGTTTGAAGATATAACCTTCAACCATATTCCTCGGAGTAGGAATGATTTTGCTGATGCATTGGCAACGTTGGCTTCATTAATTAGCACATCCGATAGGAGTGGGTTTCTCAACATCAAATTCACAGTTCAGAAAGCCCCGACATACGGGAATTACATTGGAGAAGTATCAGATGAAATACCTCCTGTCAAGCAACCTTGGTATCAAGACATCAAGGAATATCTATGAGATGGATCCACACCCCCTGGAGCAAGCCAATCCGCTTGAAAATGGATTCATAAGATGGCTATGAAGTTCTATCTAAGTGGAGATGCCCTCTACAAAAGAGATGCTGTAATAGGTCTGTTAAGACGCCTTAATAAAGAACAAGCCCAGAGACTGATGGATGAAATCCATGGTGGAGTTTGTGGTCCACACGTGAGTGGTCATCTGCTGGCCAAGAAGATATTAAGAACAAGACATTATGGGATCTCTCTCAAAGCTGACTGTGATGATCACGTCAAGAGATGCTTTCAATGCCAAGTACATGGAAATGCCATACACGCTCCTATGAATGAGCTACACAATATGAGTAAGCCATGACCTTTCTCCAGTGTGGGGAATGGATGTGATCGGTCCAGTGGAACCAAAAGCCAGCAATGGTCATCTATTCATCTTCACCATGATCGATTACTTCACCAAATGGGTTGAAGCAGCCTCTTTTCCCAAAGTCACCAAAGAGTTCATCATTGGTTTCATCAGAAACAATGTTGTCTGTCGATATGGACAACCAGAGGTGATCAGATCAGACAAACCAAGAACCTGAACAATCAGATGATGATAGAACTGTGTAGTAAGTTCCACATCAAAGCATCTCAACTCCGCCATCTATCGGCCCAAGATGAATGGTACTGTCGAAACGGCCAACAAGAACATCAAAAAGATCATGAAGAAAATGTCCTCCAATGACAAAGAATGGCTTGACCTACTACCTCTAACCCTGTTAGCATACAGGACATCAATGCGCACCTCTACTTGGTCTACCCCCTATTCATTGGTCTATGACATGGAAGAAGTCCTCCCCATAGAGGTAGAGATGGAATCCTTGCGAATATTGATTGATGCTCAGTTAGACGAGGATCATTGGTTGCAAGACCGATACCACCAACTGTCCCTGATAGATGAAAAGAGGGCTACAACCATTTTTCACGGGCAATTATATCAGCAAAGGATTGCTCGATCCTACAACAAGAAGGTCCGAATACGGTAATTTAAAGAAAATAACTTGGTGCTGAAGAAAATCCTGGCCAATCAAGATGAAGCTAAAGGAAAGTTCGCCCCTAATTGGAAAGGCCCTTTCATTGTCAAGGAAGTATTGACGGGAGGAGCTATCAGATTACAAGAAATGGATGGGAAGCGAATTTCCCCAACTCATCAATTCAGACACCATAAAGCGGTACTATGTCTGAAGCATATGCATACCCGCATCCAGGTCCTACAAATCAAATCAGGTTCGATTTTTCACTAGAAAGTCGGATCTATGAATTACCTGATCTCCCTCCACCCGGGAGTACGTAGGCAGCCATTTCTGGTGCAGTCAAACCAAATAAAAACTCAAAAACTCATCAAACCAAATAAAAACTCAAAACCCAAGACAAATACTTTTCAAACCCTCTCTAATAGAAGCCATAACTACGAATAACCTGATCTCCCTCAACCCGGGAGTACGTATGCAGCCATTTACGGTGCGGTTTGACTTTCAAGAAAAAATAAAAACCCCAATAAAAATCAATTCCAATACACCGAAAGCCATACAGAAGCTAAATCCTATCAAGCTACCCTGGTCAATAGGCCCAACTAAGATACTCCCTGGCATCTCAACTGTCAGTCCATCAAGGAGAAGCTCAAGATACATCAACAACAGCAAGTCATGAAAGAAGTAGTAATCCGTCAGCAATGACGATACATCTCCAAACAGGGAAGTGAATCAAAAATATATTTATCTGATATAAAACTATTTGATGTATACATAATGCCCTGTACATGACAAAAATGGCTGATCTAGTATATGCAGGAAAAATAAAGCAAGTCTGTGGACCCAAGGATAAGCGGGCCAGCAATGCCACCATGGCATCTCTCTCCGAAGATGGAGGAGCAGCGGCAAGTACAATACCCTCAGCCTCCATATAGCTCAAAACCTCCACAGTCATTTGCAGTGTGGCGCTGTGGTCGTCAATATAAGCACTCATCTCGGTAACCAGGCCGTGAGTATAAGATCGAAGAGCAGTACTATCAGCAATATGGAAATCACGGGAAGCTATAGCCTCATCCCTCTCTGCAAAAGCTGCATCTCTAGTAATCAAAGTATCCTCAATCTCAGCAAAAGCTGCATCTCTGGCTGAGCGGATCTCATCCCTTCTCCACAACAACTGCATCTCTGGCAGATCGGAGCTCCTCTTTCTCTATCGAGCCAGCATCATGAGCGACTCAAAGTGTGTCCCTCTCAGCTAAAGCTATATCTCTGCCAGATAAGGCAGTCAACATCTGCGCTCTATCCAAATCCCGCTCAAAGGTCATCCTGAACAATGAATCCGCATAAGCCGGATCAGTGCCTAAAGGAATAGTCGGTGGATCCATAACCAGTATAGCTGTCAAACCTACAAATAGCTCATCCTCAGTAGGAGAGTTAGGATCCTCCATAGGCTCCTCCTCATATTAATCTACAATAGGAACTGAAGGAATAAATGCAGCTGCTGCTATATCTGCCTCCAACCAAGCCGAGTACTCTGGGGAACGATCCGAATGGCTACTGGAGAACTCAGCCCTCTCTCTGTGAGTCCAACACTCATATACTCGAACCAAGTCGGCTGATGACATGGACGATGCTGACACCCTTTGATCAGCTGACCCCTCAAAACGGTGCAAGCTCTGGAACTGATCAAACTGGCTCATAACCGCCAGGGGATGATAAGTAGTCACTCCCCTCAAACTAGCTAGGGGCAAGTAATCCATGCCAGGCGCATGAGTAATGAAGCTATTTGGGGAGGCTAACCCTGAGCATGGCAAAATCAAGAACGGATACTCAATATCCGACAGAAATGCTGACCACGTCTAGGCATCAGTACACTTCGCAGGCTGAAAGGAGTAAGATGTGGCTACCTCGCGGGTAAAGCAATATCCATGAGGCCTGAAAAATTTGATCGGTCAGATATGGGACATCAGCCATACATACAGCAAAACCGAGCTACCTCAGAAGAACCCCTTCAGGTGGGTAATATAATAAGTGGCTAACCGCAGCGTCTCAGCTAATATCATCGGGATAATGGTGCTACCTTGTCTAAGGGCTCGAATAAAAACTACCAATCCCACATCCAGGTGATCCAAGCACAGTGGCATGTAGACGTATGCCACAATGCACATCAGCATAATATCTACCCTGGCCAGATGCCACACCTCTGCTGAAATATTAAAGTCCCCAACATGTCGATCGTAGCTGTCAAGCTCCCCAAAATGATCGATCAAGAAGTCAATCGAGATCACACGCCCAGATATGATCTCATCCGCGACTACCCTCTGATAAAGACCGGACATCCGCAGGAATGGTCTCCGCATATCACTAATAGCAGTCCGGGCGCACGACAAGTCTAAAGCTAGACCGGTAAGCCGCTCGTACTCCTCCAAAGTCGGCGTCAGCTCATGTCACCCAATGCAAAACACCTGCCTCTCGGGTATCCAGTAGGATAATATGCCATTCACAAACCCATATGGCACCTGAAAATCTGCAAGGGCCAGCGAATGCCCTAACATCTGGTCAACAGTCCCTCTGGCTGAGAAGGGCAGGCTCTCGTACCACCACCTAAATGATGAAGCCACCTCAGACTATGGCAAATGCTCAATACAGCTTACAGCGGATGATGTCATCTGTGTCACCGTACCACAAGACCAATCAAGGGTCAAATCTGAACTCATCTGTCTAAATGCATACATATGATATAATACATGCATGATGACAAATATAAACATGATGTGATAGATAAGAAATATCATGAATATCTATGATAAACTATCTTCTGCAGGCATCATCCCTATCTAATAATACAAAGAAAAATGAAGAAGTACAGGAAAATGGGGCACCACTACCCAACTACTAACAGTTGTCTATCAAAATGATGGCACAACCGCCGAATAGCCAAAATAGTGGCTGACCAAAAATATAGCTGCCATAGCTATCCAAAGAGATCCAGATAATCTACGTCCAGGTGATCAACCTACTCCATCTCTGCTATGGACACAAAGCTGCAATCATCAGGCATATCTGGGCGGTATAAGGGAGGATCTGCCCCTGCAAATCTGCTGCTAAATGGGCCTAAAAGGGGCCCACTCCTGAGCTGGACTGGTCAAAAGAAGATGCCTCTGACAGATCTCTGCCAAGATGCCTGATAAAGAAGCGGGCCCTATCCAACTCCTGGGTCAGATCTGTAATATGGTATAAATGAGTCGGCTCCCTGAGGCAAGCTATCCAGTCCATCGTCATCTCGGACCTTGGCATCATGTCTACCATGAACTGGGTAGCCCGAGTCTGAGCTCCAATAGTGCGAGGACTCCACCATCTGCTAAATGCCTACTGGCTGAAAGGGCCCTTCGATAGGGTAAAGCCATCTATTCCCTCCATGGGAATGTCTATCAAAGGCATGATCAACGGTCAATGATGCCAAGCAGGAGGAACAATGGGAATGCGGATCTCACCCGTAATGCTCCTGATGGCACGCTCTCCCAAATAGAGCTCCCAACCTCCCTCTGTCAAAATCGGGACTCTGCGGGTCGACAATATAAACTCCCGACCAGTGGGAAAGCCTCTCTCAAATCCGACAATCAAAAACTCAGAGGTATACGGCGTCCAGAAAATCGATCCAGCCATTAAAAGCTCCAACTGTATGCGAGCATGTGTAAATCCCTCAGCAATAGGGACCTCCGTCAAAGTCGAGTGATGCCAATGCCATCCTTGAGGATAGGTCTCCAGACCTAAAGCAGTGCCAGGTCGTAGGCAAGGAAGCCTTTCAAATGCCCAGAACTGGCCATGTTAATATCAAAAGTCCTCAGTGATCAAGACTGACAAATATAAATGCTAAAATAAAAAAGTTACAAGAAAGATGTACTCACCAGCAGAAACGGGTAGAATCCTAACCAGGCCTCCATCGAACCCTCTGAAAGCATGCGCATGCCCCAGAGAAAATAGGCAAAGGTATAGGAACCCCAAACAAAATCACTGAGGTGCTCTACATGCCGGGTAGCGCTAACCAGGGCGAAGGACACAGTCGATGAGTTGTCTGCCATAAAACAACCCCTGATGATCACCAGAAATAATCACCTCAGAATGCGATCTCTAACCCTCCGATCATCAGGAGGAGGCTCCAGCAAAGCCCCATTTTGGGCATCAATACTCAAGGGACCAGATCGACCGACCAACCCTTGAGCGCCGTCGTATGAACTCCCAGCAAGGACCGAACGACAGTGGGTGTAATGTCAGCCACGACAGGCACTGGCTCGCCCATAAACTCAATACCGGTGATGAACCTCCAGTCCATCGGGGTCGTCATCACCTCACAGTCCAGCAGATGAAGGGACTAAGTCTGGTGGAACCAACACTCAGATAAAGCCCTCATATACCCCCAGAGGCAACGACTGGGAAGAATTGAAAAGAAATCCTGGAACCCCCAGACATCAACAATATCCCTGTAATCCTCGTACAAAGTATGATACAGGGAATGCACATTGAACCAGTTCCCTCGAGGCTGCGTAAAGCCGGGAACCTGCATTAAAAACCAACCCGTGTTAAAAACTTGTGCCCCGAGAATGGCCAAAGAAAGAAAAGAATCCAAGAAGAGAAAATTTCAAGTCACCTCATTGGCGTGGAGATATCTCGAGGGATGGTGACTCAAGTCGCCTAGAAACTCCTGTGTAGGCACAACGATGCCTGGAACCTCCGCCCGTAGAGCCTGAGCTGGAGTTGGAGCAGCAAAAGCAGCCTGCTCATCATCAATGTCAATCGACGGCTCGTCCTATGCTGGACGAATCACCGACTCTGCCAATCTGCGAGGCAGTCTAGCTGGACGTGGCTGAGGAACATCAAAAGCCCTCCTACGTCGGACCCCTAAAATGACTCTGCTAGCGGTACCAAGTCTATCACGGTCCATCACCTATACAAAGTCTCTAAATCACCTCAGAAAAGGTGTGGTAAGCCTAAAACCTGTGGCTTATTCATTTAAATCAGTACTTTATGCATCTCTAAGTCCTAAAACATACATGGATCAGTCAAAAATACCCAGTAAAGATAAAATTGCATGTTTTCAAAAAAAATAAAATCCTAAGAACATGCATGGGTCAGTCAGAAATTCCCAGTAGAGTCAAAATTGCATGTTTATTAAATGCTCGGGTTTTGAAAAATTTTTGCCAGAGTCTCCTTTGTAAAATGTACTGTCCGCATACACAATAGGCATGTCTAGGTGGCCATTCAGTAGCACACCTTCCCAAAAATAGGAACAGTTCATATTTATGAAATAAAAAAAAACCTCACATGGTAGCCAAATTACCATGGACATTTTTAGTTAAAAATCTAGGCTCACTAGGCCTCAAATACGATGAGTAAACTGATCAAAAAGAGCAAAAATTGACTGTCTCAGAATCTGAATTTTCTTACATCCAAACATGAATTACAGTAAGATATCCATATATATGTAGTCAAAAAAATTTTAAAAGATCATATAAGCATACATTTTTCATACATTGAGTCTAAAAGTCCCCCTGCGTGGTTCACATGCTTTTAACGGTCAAAACTTGCAAAAAAGGACATAAAATGTTAGATGCGCTGAACGCGTAGGAACTGACAGAATCAAAAAATAGCTTTCCAAGCTCCGTAGATCTGAAAAAGAAGATCGAAATCCGTTTGGTACTCAAAATAGAACTTTGAAAGAATAAAATCCCGCAGCTCAATTTAAAGCCCAGGTGGAAGTGAGCCCACCTGCAGCTGCCGCACCTCCACCTGCGACTCCCCAGGGTGGGTCCCACTCCCCCAGGCTCGATTCAGTTTGGGTTGAAAAGAAGGTTCTATGGGCTGCCAAGTCAAATCAGAAGAAAAATCGCTACGCGATTGAGCGGTTTGTCCTGAAATCCTGCGTTTAAGAAGCGTAATTCTGACAGAAAGGGGGACACCCTGGAAACCCTTGGTATTCATCCTGAAGGCATATCTAGGGATCAATGATGCAAACTGCAGAAAAACTGCCAAAAAACTGCGCAAAATTATCGAAAAACTGCCACTTTTCAAGCATCGGGTACAGACCGAGTTCAGTTAAGCCGTTGGCTTCAACCCAGCGAAGGTTCGGGTACAGACTGAGTTCAATTCAACCATTGGCTTCAACCCAGCAAAGGTTTGGGTATAGACCGAGTTCAATTCAGCCGTTGGCTTTAACCCAGCCAAGGTTCGGGTATAGACTGAGTTCTATTTAGTCGTTAGCTTCAACCCAGCGAAGGTTCGAGTACAGACCGAGTTCAATTCAGCCATTGGCTTTAACCTAGCGAAGGTTCGGGTACATACTGAGTTCAATTCAGTTGTTGGCTTCAACCCAGCGAAGGTTCAGGTAAAGACCGAGTTCTATTCAGCCGTTAACTTCAACCCAGCGAAGGTTCGGGTACAGACCGAGTTCTATTCAGCCATTGGCTTCAACCCAGTGAAGGTTCGGGTATAGACCAAGTTCAATTCAGCCGTTGGCTTCAACCCAGCGAAGGTTTGGGTATAGACCAAGTTCTATTCAGCCGTTAGCTTCAACCCAAGTGAAGGTTCGGGTACAAACCGAGTTCAATTCAGCCGTTGGCTTCAACCCAGTGAAGGTTCAGGTACATACCGAGTTCAGTTCAGCCATTGGCTTCAACCCAGTGAAGGTTCGGGTTTAGACCAAGTTTAATTCAGTCGTTGGCTCCAACCCAACGAAGGTTCAGGTACAGACCGAGTTTATTTCAGCCGTTGGCTTCAACCCAGCGAAGGTTTGGGTACAGACCGAGTTCAGTTTAGCCGTTGGCTTCAACCCTGCGAAGGTTCGGGTACAGACCGAGTTTAATTTAGCTGTTGGCTTCAACCCAGCAAAGGTTCAGGTACAGACCAACTTCTATTCAGTCGTTGGCTTCAACCCAGCGAAGGTTTGGGTACAGATCGAGTCCAATTCAGCCGTTGGCACATCCCAATGAAGCGTCGGGTACCGACCGATGACAGTAGCCGTTGGAGCAACCTCCGCGAAGCATTGGGAGTGATCCGGTGATGGAAAGCATATAATAGTCCATCCCCGATGATGGAATCTGTTATACACATCCTCAAAATGAGCACCAAGAAGAATTGGTGATTCAACTGCTTGTGAAAAAATGCCAATGTAAACTATCATCAGGGTAGGCATCGGAAGCATCCCTTAAGGAAACTGGGTAATCGATAAGTATCCTCAGCAGATGAGCCTTTAAAATGTGCAACAGCACCGGCCAAAGGGGAATCAACACTGCAAAGAATACCGCCAGACAGGGAAGCCATTGGTCTCAAACCAAGGTAACATCAATGGTATCATCCCCAACTAAATCAATAAAGCTATCGCAGATGACGTCATCCCCAGCAGAGCAAGACAAGAACAATCTGTGATAGCTCATCTCTGACAAGCACGTCAGTGGTTCCACCATCAGTGATCGTCTGACAACGTCTACCCTAGGATTTCATGAATGACGTCATCCCCAGCAGAAAGTGATGAAAATAGTTTGCGATACCCTAGTATTGACATCCCCAGCAGGAATGTAGAAAACATTTCAGTTTATCATCATCAAAATAAACATCGACAACACCGATTGGAATCAAATCGTTGGTCTCAACCCAAACACAAGCACCGATAAAGGTAAACAATTTGCGATGCAATTTGTGATGCAATTTGCGCTGTGATTTGCGATGCGATTAGCGATGCAATTTGCGATGCGATTAGCGAAGCGATTTGCGATGCGATTAGCGATGCGAAGTGCGACCTGTGATCTGCGAAAATATTTCAACATTCATTGCATTGCATCATTAATATCTTTGCATTTCAAGTGTCTAGCAATCTTTATCCTGCTCATGTCATTATATTACATGAGCATGATAAAGAGGGGCATTTGTAGACACTCGAAATTTTCTTTCCCTGTTACTAACGCTGTAGGAGGGCAAAGCTGGTCAATCAAATCAACTTCGGTCTCAATACCGGTCAATCAAATCAACTTCAGTCTCAATACTGGACCTCCAGTTCAAATTTGGTCTCAATACCGGTCAATCAAATCAACTCCGGTCTCAATACCGGACCTCCAGTTCAAATTCGGTCTCAATACCGGTCAATTAAATCAACTTCGATCTCAATACCGGACCTCCAGTTCAAATTCGATCTCAATATCGGGCCATCAAATTAACTCCGATCTCCAATCAAACCGTCAGATCAACCCCGATCTTAATATCGGGCCATCAAATTAACTCCGATCTCCAATCGAACCGTCAGACCAACCCCGATCTTAATATCGGGCCATTAAATCAATTCTGGTCTCCAATCGGACCGTCAGATCAACTCTGATCTTAATATCGGGCCATTAAATCAACTCCGATCTCTAATCAGACCGACAGATCAACCCCAATCTTAATATCGGGCCATCAAATCAACTCCGATCTCCAATCGGACTGTCAGATCAACCCCGATCTTAATATCGGGCCATCAAATCAACTCCGATCTCCAATCGGACCGTCAAATTGACCCTGATCTTAATATTGGGCCATCAAATCAACTCCGATCTCCAATCGGACCATCAGATCATCCCCGATCTCAATATCGGGCCATCAAATCAACTCCAATTTCTAATCTCCAATCGGACCATCAGTTCAACCTCGATCTCAATATCGAGTTATCAGAGCAGCCCCAGTCTCAACACGAGAAGTACCGGTCGGCTAAGAATATAAAATTGAAAGTATCAACATGATTCAATTCTTATGTTAGCTTAAGGGTTTGATAAACTAGCTTTCAAAACATCATTTTTAGTTCAATCAAAAGAAAAGCTTTTGTAAATCAAATTAAACACTTTTGTAAATCAAATCAAAGACTTTTTGCAAATTAAATCAAACCATTCGTATATAGGTTCAACGAAGTAAAGCACTACTTTTAATCAATCAATCAAACATAGGCCCAATTTTCAAACAGCATTCACACACGTTTTTTAGTTTTTAAAGGGAAATATTGAAAAGATGCGGTACCGTGTTTACACGGGAGTTGTGGGTTTCCTAACACCTTCCCCACACTTAACCAAGCCCCCGAGTTCAAAACTTTGTTTTTAAAGATCAAGTTTCGACAGTGTCCAGCAATTGGGCCTCTTTCAAACAAAATTCGGTTGAGTTGGTACAACCATTTCAAATCTATCAACTAGCGACTCTGTAAAATGTTCAAATCGTCGACATGATACATGTTGGCCTTTTCCTAAAAAATCCTTCAAAACCTTTTTTCGCAATAAAAAGAGTGAGGGTAGAGATAACTTAGGAAAAGAGAAAGATCCGGGTTGTGACCCGACCAGCGAATTTTTTCCCAACATCAACACCATAGTTTTAAGCAATGCTTTTAGAATTATGATGTTGATCATGCTAATAAGATCTAAATTCTTAGAAAGCTTACAACTAAAATAGTTTTCAATCGTTGGATTACTAAAAAGGGGATTAGTAAATTTGGATAGATTGGTACATATATTGCTTGCTCATTGGATGAGGATGATTGATCTCATGATCATTTGTGTAGAGACACTAAAGCAAGTATGTAGGTGCTTATTAGAGAATAAGTTCACTGAACGTGACTCGCTATGGAATACCTAATGGAGTTTTATTTACCTGTCAATAGCAATTCCTAATGTGATAGTGGTACAAGTGATCCTTGGACTTGAGATCATCATAGTATCTTGTATGTAATGAATTATACTTTGACTTATTCCTTAAAAACCCTTAGGGTATATCAAAGGATATGCTTGGGTATAATGAGTTATATATGGAGATAATGAATGATCAATAAAGAATCTACCACTTCTAGTAAAAGAAGAGATATGTCCTATGTGATTCGTTAAATGACAACCCAGTAGTCCTTAGCCAAGGCAAAATGAAATTAGAAAGGAGTTTCTAATTTGCATTATTTGGAGTTGTGCATTTTCTAATCAAAATACATATAATTGAATAAAATAAGACTTGACAGTAATTTCATATCTTATATTTAATTGGGACATTGTATGGTAGAAGGACTGAATTGTACGGTAACTATTGTGACAACCCAAATTTTTGAAAATTTATTATTATAAGAATTTAATAAATAAAATTCTTATTACGAGATGTTTTGAGTTTGGATATGAGTATATGATGTGGTGAAGTATATGATGTGGTGTGAATATAGAAGATATATATATATATATATATATATATATATATATATATATATATTCATAGGTTGGAGGAATGAGGTTTAGTAGATAATTCATTTTAACTATTAAAGAAGGGAAACGAAATTGTTTGAAAAGGGAATTAAGTTAATTAAGTTGGAAGTTATATTATTAAATAATATAATTTGATTATTATGCCTTATTGGCACTATAATTGTTATGAATTAAATTTCATAAATAATGAGAGTAATTCACTTAATTAAAATAGTGAATTAATGTAAATATATTTATTTTAATAAAATGAGAGGGTAATGTGTTACATATAAATGTAATATGTTAATGTAATTTGATTGAGAATTTCGTAAATAGTTAAGATAATTATCGAGTAAAATAAATATTTTAGTTGAGATATTTATTAAATAAAGTAAATATTTGATGGAAATTATTATGGAATAATTTATTCATGTATGATGATATTAAGTAAATTGATGATGAACAATTTTATAATCGGTGCGTATTTTATTACGCTAATGGAATGACAATGCTCTAATTTAATTAAATAATAAAATTAGAGGATGAATGATTTATTAAATAAATTTATTATGTTGATAAGGTGTGATTTAATAAATTAAGTGATTAATAAACCCAATGTAACTTAATATAAAATTATAAGATTGGTTTGGTTATGTGTGACAAATGTACCATATAATAGAGGAATATTAAAATAAATTAAAAAGGGATTTTGAGTTCTAGCCAAACATGGCCTAGAGACCCTTTGTATTTTCTAACTGTTGAGACTCTTGGTTTGTGTAACTGAGGGCTAAGTGAATATACGTAATTTATTTTTCTAAGGTTAAGAACACAGAAGAGAGGAATAGAGAAATTGAGAGAATTCTCTGTAAATTGAGAAGAAAATTTTGAGAATCAAAGAAGAGGAAGAAGATTAATCAAGCTTCTCTAATCATCTAGCTAATCAAAGGTAAACAATCTAGTTTAAATTTTGAGTTCTTAGTTTTGTTTTCTAAATTCTCTGTAATTGAAGTTCTATGGTTAATTTGTTGAGAAATTAGTTTTATGTGTATTGAGATTACATAATCTATTATATGTTGTCTATAGATGATTTTTGAAGTATCAAATTCATGAAAGCATGTTTGAAAGTGAAGAATTGGAGTTTTAGTTTTTATATATATTACATGGTCTGTTTTGGAGTCAAAATTGGTTTTAAATTCATACTATAAACTGTAAATTGATGATGGATGTTGTTAATACGTTGAAAAACAAAAACAACGGAAGTTAAACGGATCGATTTGGTTGAATAACGAATCCGTGGTGAATGAATTCGCTAAATATGTGTAAAACATGAAAAAGTAGCATGAACACTAAATTGGAACGTGTATAAGGAATTGTTAATGTTTTTGAAGTGTTATAATTATTATATAGACGGGTAGTTCAGTGTTTCATGAATCCATAGAGTCGAAAACGGACTCAATCGGATGTGTATAGCTTGATTTATGAAGATGGGAAGGAGGAAAGGGTTAGAAAATTCGCCAGAACCACAAACTGGAAAGAAAAATCACGTAACAGGCTGCCAGGGGCACAGCTGCGCTGCCCCCAAGGCTATTTGGGGCGCAGCTGCGCCGGGAGGAAAATTCAGTCCGGGACTGTTTTGACCTCCCGTGGTAAAATGGCCATAACATTTTCATACGGACTCGGATTGAAGTGACTCAAGATGATCCGGAACGAGCACGAGTAGACCTACAACTTTCGTTCTTTAAGTTTTTCAATTTGAGGTCGTTAGCTAGGGTAAAATGGTCATTTTGGGACTAATGTATTTTTGGAGGCAATCGGGGGGCGTCGGGCATGCACGTATGCACATGTAATGCTCCCGACCATGTAAAATGATATTCTAACTTCCATAACATGACTATTAGGTACTATAATGATACTTAGCATTAACCCTTGAGTATTAGACAATTTGATTGGGCGTGCTAAGCGTGCACAAATGCGTGTCATTTGGGCGTTCGAATAGGCAAGTTTGGCGTACGGACGTGCAAGCGTCTCAATGCCGTAACGAGTATGTATGACCTTGTTTAATATTATGTTTTTATAAGAGTGAAACATTATGGAGTAATGTAACCCAATATAGGAGCATGCAAAACACATGCAAAAGAGGCGAGTTAGGCGTGTGACGTATAAACGTCGAAACGCCGTGTAATGTGATAATACACTTAAATAGTGACTCGATTATAATGAAACGAACATTATTATATATGAAATGTGGTTAATATGAAACCAATAGGTAGTCCTAGCAGGACTTAAACACTTGAATGAATTACAATCAAATTGAACATTGTGTATAGAAAATAGGAAGGTTTATGAGATGTAGAGTAAAGTTTACATTACAACTAATATGCTTTGCTATGTGACTAATAGTTAATGTGCATGATTATATAATTGTGTAGGGCACGTGAAGTGCAGATATCTGTAAGCTGTTAAACTGTTATTGGTAAACAACGATCAAGGCAAGTCTTTCAGTTCCTATTTTCTACGTGAATTTGATGATGAACTGTTTTAAATTGTTTTGCAAATAGCATGATATGTTGTATATGTGTCGTAAGCATGAAATGTTAAAGTCAATTTATGACTACATTGATTGATTAAAGAATGTTGATTGAGTAAGGAACTCAATCTTTATATTTGTTATGTGAAGTAAAGCATGTATGCCATGTTACTTTAATTATTTTGAGATGTATGTTGAGCATGTATTTATGTGCTATGTGATGCATGAAAGCTGTTAGATTTTGCTGAGCTGTCGAGCTCATTCTTGTAAATAATCACTTTTGCAGGTTAAGGATTCAAGGTAACGCTATGTGCTACTTGAAAGAAATGAATCAGATGTAATGCATGAAGATTTATATACTTTGGCTGAATTGTTATTATTTTGGACCCTGTTTAAGGTTTCAGATAATGTATTTGATAATGTATGATGGTTAATAGATGTTATGTTGTAAAGTTTAAATTTTACCCGATGTATAAGGGTTATTGAACGTGGTTGTAAGTTTTAGTTTATACTAACTCTGACAAAGCGATTCATGAAATAAAGTTGAATCAAAGTTATGTAATGATAAAGGTTGAGATTCAGGGAAATAAAGAAGGAATAATATAAAAGTTTTAAATATTTCGTATTTTTAGTGATTGTATCATTGATTAATGGTGTAAAGGATGTATTGTTAACGACCGATGTCGAGAGTTGTATTGTATGAATGTTGGGGTCGTTACAACTATTTACTCACAGGTTCTTTTATGATTAATGTTGAAATCTATATTATCTGAAAAGTCGTTGATCGCTAGGGAGGCTTATCCCTATTGTAGAATAAATATTATTTATTTAAATAGATTATTAGTTTAATTTATTTATTTAAATAAGATTAGAAATGTTCTAATTGATTTATTCACAACCGGTTTAATATGGAGAACCTAAAGGGTTACACAATAAAAGAAAGAATAATTATTTAAGAAGGTAACGGCATAATCGTAATAAATGCATTAAGTGTAATTAATTTAATCTATGGTGATAGAATAAATTAAATAGCTTAATGTTTATTATTTAATATTTTAAAAATATTAAATATAAATTAATAAGAGGAGTCTTATTAATATTATTACAGTTATTATTATTTTAATTTCTAAAGGAGTTTAGGAATTAATTTAATATTAATACTCTCATTTATTCCTAATAAGATTAGGAGGCAAATTAATTAAAGTAATTTAATTAATTAAATCTCAATATTTTGGTAAGCCTAATTAATTAAAGGAGTTTAATTAAATAAATAAAATCCATGTCGTCTAATAAGATTAGAAGGATTGACCAATATTTATATAAGAGAAGTCTTGTAATAGATATCAGTTGATGCAATTCAAATTGTTGGAGAGTACTCCTTTTCTATACAGGATAGAAAACTAGGGTTTAGCCAACCACCCTCCTTCTTGATAATTCCTCTTCCTGGTGGATCACCTCTAGAGGCCAAACACTTGGGTGGCTAACGTTGATCAAAGGAAGGAATCTAATCCGAAAATTCAAGGAGATCACGAAGAATAAGGAGTTGAACTCGTACCTGTGGAAGCTTCGTTCTACAAGGGTATAATTCTATAACTTCTTATTTATCGTTTTAAATTAATAATTTTCATAAAGGATGATCCGGATAATGATTTTGTAAAAAAAAATTAAACTATGATATACCATGCTTCCTCTAAATTTTGCAATTTGATTGCGCCATAATTTCGTATAAACCCAACAGTGGCATCAGAGTCAAACCTTTATGGAATTATTAATTTTTTTGATTCCATATATATGTATGGGTATGTATTTAGAATAATTTATTGGGCATAATTAATTGTTTAAAATTATTTTTTTTTTTAATAAAAAAAATTGCAAAAGAATTATCTTTTTTGGAGAAATCACGTCACTGTAGCGCTATAAGATTTCAAAGAAGCTGATTGCTTTATAAAAGGTGACTTAATGAGTTATATATATATAAAGTAAGGTGATCTCAGGATACTTGAAGGTTTTATATGGTAAAGGATCATATATATATATATATATATATATATATATATATATATATATATATATATATATATATATATATATATATATATATATATATACGGTTATAACATATATATATATATATATTGTTATTATATATATATATTCTTAATAATTTTATAATTAAAATAAAGATTTTATTTTTATCTTGAAATTGGATTTCATGCAATTTAAAATTGCCCATTAAATGATACTCATATATATATGAAATGATTTTAATTCATGAGATGAATATTTATTTATTGATGTATATGGTGATATGTATGATAATAAATGGGTTGATTATGAACTATTGACCAATGTGATTAGATTTTATTGTAGTTAAATGCTTGAATGAATGGGTTTTATTAAATGAGGTCTGCGTTCCTCGTCTTCTCTAAGTTTTCTCGATGTAAAATTCTATCTCCCTCCTATGTACTTCCCCTTGACTGTTGATTAAGTTTTCTATTTAAATTAAATAGTTAATGTAATATAAATAGTTAGAATTATCTTGAAGAAATTTGAGACCAAGGAGAAAGGAGCCCGTGAACACCCGTTTGTATGGAGCCCAAGTTTTAAATGTAATAGTTACGTTTAAATTTAAATTAGTTCATGATTGGTTTGTAGAACCCTTATATTGTTGTTATATGAACATACACACATGATGGAACCACTGAATAGTCTTTCATTTCCATTGTTCCTCTTTAATTTTTGTAAATACATGAAATTCGTAAATTAGTTAGAGTTCATGAAATTGGGAATTGATAATTGCTATTGACTGTTATATAAGCATATATGTATGTGTTAGTAAGTTAAACAAGTCTAATATCTGGGTATGTTGAAATCGATGAAATGGGAGGTTTTGGGTCGGTTTTCGCTGCAGTCTGAACCGCAGAAAACTGCCTCGACGCCGCAGCGCTGCACGCAGCGCCACTCGCGCCGCAGCGCCAGTATTAAGCTACTGTTGCCGCGCCGCAGCGCCAGCCTCTGTGTTCAGTTTTCTGCATTCTGCAACAAAACTGTTATGTACCAATTGTTTGATTTTTGTTTAAACAAGCATGGGAGCATGATTAATACATATATATAAACCTAATGAGGCAATGTAAGCATGTTTTAGTATATTAGCATGCATGGTTAACCAAACGACACATAGTTTGGAAACGAAATTAAAGTTTCATAAACGACGTTAACATATATGAAGCATGTATACATTCTGACTTTTCGAGCATGTTTATAGGGCCTTGAAATACATGAAAAGCATGTTAACTTACATATATAGGTTTCATAAGGAAGCATGAACATGATAGACCTTATTAATGAACTATACTAGCAAAGTATAAGCTTTGAACGTGAACGTTGGTATGTTATGAAGAGAATTAGAATTTGACATTTATGGACACATGTGATAGTACTCTTAGACTCATTCATGTGTCATGCATGTATATATACCATGATTAGTTGTCGTGATTAAAGTTTAGCATGAACAAAGCATGTTTTCAAGATAATAACAATGCTAGCTACATATATGCAATACGAGTACTCATGAGCATGACTAATACAAGTTATATGAATATCTTATGTGTTTAAAAGCAATCATGTTAGACCATATGAGTTCGTGTCCTTGAATGGCTTTAAGTATTAACTTAAGGACCTATACCATGTACGATTGGATTTGGAAAAGTTATACAAGCATGAAAGTATCCTTTAAATATGAATACATGCTACGTGATATTATATGATGTTACTTGAACCCGATTTTGACGGTTAACTTAAGGAGATGCCGTAACTTGCTAAAATAAAATATATTTAGTATTGATTGTGGTCTTATGTGATATTAATAATATGCAAGCATGTTTGCTAATTGTTAAGATCTTATATAATATGAGAATGCGTTTAAACTCTAAAGAAGGAACGTTAAGGATAGAAATTATATTCTATATAACTGTGTAGCTAGGTAAAACTTAGCTTATGTGTTGATCGTATATTCAAAGAGAAAATGTGAAGTTAAATTATATGACTAATGAATATCATATATATACGTAACTGTATTACGATAGGAATTCGAAAGTGTTGATTGCTTTTCGTGGATAAACTACGCTAAAGGCAAGTTCTCTTACTTACACTCTTTTAAAGTGCAAGTATCCTAACCGACGCATTTACTTTATGCAAGGAAATCTATGATTGTGAAAGTTTCCTAACTTATACTCTTTTACTATGCAAGTATCCTATCTTGTGTATTGCGAAATAGTTTCCTATTTAATCGGTTGAATCGAATTAGCATACTTGAACTCTTATTTCATTAAAGCTATTATTCATGTTGAACTTAGTATTGTTCTTGAATATTGTGAAAGTGTCTATGCCATTTGATTCGGCTGGACTTATGTTATTGAAAAGCAACCCAAACTAATTGATTGGTGCGGGATCTTGTATTTGACTGAGAAGAACAACCTTCTTTGAAGGGAATATATAATTGTCGGAGAACCGACGTGCACACTTGAGTATGGTTGATTGTTATGCATAACAAGGGTACTTTAGGCTGATCACCTGTTGTACCTGTTTTTGTTGGATTTTCAGTTTATTACTGTCAATTCTAGTAGAAGTTCATAGTCCGTAGTGACTACTCAGTATTCAATTATTTGAAATCTTGAATTGACTTATTATTGAATCATATTGATATTATCCTGTCCTTAGCAACTGATATTGAGAACTGTTGATATTCTTGTTATTCTTGAACTATCAAATCTTGTTATACCCTTTCGAGAATTGAGAATCTTATTACTCACCCTTATTGTATATTACTTTCTGGGCAATTTGTGCTCATTCTTGCTTTCCCTAAAACATTTCAGTTAAGGCAGAGCATGGTGAACCTTCGGGCGTTGATAAGGGCAAGGGCAAAGCTACCAACTAGCTTATGTCTGTTATGTTTTAAATATATTAATATTGTATGAAGATGATGTAGTAAGACTTGATTTGATTATGTTTAAGCTTAATTTAGATTATGTAATAAGTCGTTAACTGATATTATTATGTAATCTATTAAGTACTGTAGGTTGCGAGACTTGGGGGAATAATTATAATAAATCATTGTAAATTATTCTAGAATAGATTTTCCGCTGTGATCGTATGATATTTAATTATTATTATTGTGATGTATTACCATGAGCACGTAATGAACCGAATTCGAGAGACCAAGTGGCGGTCCTGGAATTTGGGGGCGTCACAGATTGGTATCAGAGCCGTAGTTATAAACCTTAGGAACGAGTGTCCTTAGACTATAACTTAGGTGAACTTAGAAGTTAGGAAGGAGATAAAACTCATGTAGAGTTTTCCTTGAGAGACTTAGTCTGTTATGAAATGTAACTTCATTCTATACAATGAACTTATATTTTATTTAACATTCTAATGGGGATGCTATTTCGTGTCTTGTGTTTGTGATTATAGGATGACAGACACAGGTGTACCTAGTAGAGTGGTCGAGGAGGAGCCCAGGGATATACATGTAGTGTACGAGGCACCTCTAGAGGCTACACCAGTGCAGGCTGTTGCACCGATCGAGTCCGACGACGAGGACGAGATTGAGATAGAGACTGATCCAGAGGAGGAGCCGATGGAGGATGAGCCAGTAGAGGACTCTGATGAGGCTACTATAGAGGAGCAGATACTAGGAGAGTATGAGGAGCGGATCCTAGAGTTAGACTGTAGAGTTCAGGAGCTGGAGGCAGAGTCCCACGAGAGAGAGTCTGAGTTCCAGAAGCTGAGGGACGAGGACCACCAGAGGAAGCTGGCTATGCAAGAGTTAGAGGTGGAGATTGCCTACAGTAAGGAGGCAGGGATCCAGATGGGGACTCTGTTTCACAGGTCAGTGGCTAGGAATGCAGATTTGGCAGAGAAGCTAGAAGAGGTTGAGCAGAGGGAACTGAGTGAGAAGACTGAGAAAGAGGCACTCCGTACTCAGCTAGAGTTGGAGGTGATGGATAGGTTACACTTCGAGGAGAAGTGGGAAGCGTCCAATGAGAGAGCTGACGACCTTGAGGATGAGGTCAGGTGCAAAAAGAGAAAGATGAACAAGATGGGGTATGTGTTCCGTTCAGCTTTTGAAAGGGTGATTGATGGTGTGTACCACTACCCGGCAGAACAGGGACAGACTCTACATACCTTGAGCCGAGACCTGTTTGCGTATATAGCACAGTTGGAGTACAAGAGCGCAGTGGAACGCGGGATGATGGGATGAGATTTCCTTAGTCAGTCTAGTGGTAGTACTAGTTGTGTCTTTATGTATTGTATATACTATGTTGTAATTCCGATCTTTTGTGTAAGATGTGGGATGATGATGTAAACCCCGAGTTAGCTTCTGTTAGAGGGGTAGTATGGTAGTAGGTTGGTATATTCCCCGTCTTTTGTGATATTAGGGGATATATGTGATGACATTTATAGCAGTATGCTAGGAAATCATGTAATGAAAATGAAATGGCATATGGATATAAATGGAGTTGATTTTAGAAACGTGTTATAAATTTATTCTTTTAGTATTAAAAGAAATACTTAAGTAATATACTTGAATAATAATAAAATGAAAAAAAATTGTGATGCAGATAATGCCGCCCAGACGTAGATTGACTGCACCCGAAGAATCCGTTAACAATGAGAGAGAACAAGTAGACCCGATCCAGAAACTGGTAGACTTGTTAGGAGAAGCCTTAAGGGGAAGGAACAATGAACCCGTTCGCCCGAACCCTCAAACTGTGTCAGTAACAACCTTTAAAGACTTTAAGAGTGTAGGACCCCCGGAGTTCGAGGGAACTACCGACCCAATCGTAGCACAAACGTGGATCAAAGAGATCGAAAAAGCTTTCACTATAGCTAGCGTAGGCGAAGATCAGAAGACGGTATTTGCCACGTACATGATGAGGGGAGAAGCGAACTACTGGTGGGAGGCTAATCAACAAAGAGCTGGAGAAGGGATAATAGCTTGGGATAAGTTTAAGACACTGTTCTTCGAGAATTACTTTCCGAAAAGTATGAAGAATAGGATGGAGGTGAAATTCCTAGAGTTAAAACAAGGTGAAATGACGGTGGCGCAATACGCGGCTAGGTTTAACGAACTAGCGCGATTTGAGAAGCACCAAGTTGGTGATGAAGAGAGGAAGGCTAGACGCTTTGAACAACGGTTGAAGCCATGGCTGTTCAATAAGGTATCAGTTCTTCAAATTGATTCCTTTGCAGCATTACTGGAAAAGGCAATCATTGCGGAAGGTGGCAGTGAGGCCTTAAGTCTGTATAACAAAGAAAAGAAAGGAAAGAATACTGGAGGAGAGAATCGTACGGGAGGAAGCAGTAGCGGAGGAAGCAACTTGGGAAAGAGAAAGTGGGAGAACAACAACAACAACAAAAACAACAATAATAATCAATCAGGGAATTTTCGTGGAGGTTTCAAGAAGAGGGCTGAAGGATGCCCGAAGTGTGGGAAGAATCACCAGGGCGAGTGCTGGAAGGGACGTGGCACTTGCTACAACTGCGGACAGGAAGGGCACATCTCGCCCAACTGTTTGAAACAGAAAAAGATACAAGGATGCTTTGCTTGTGGCTCGACGGAGCACCGAATTAAGGACTGCCCAAAGAAGGGAAGTGGCGGGGGTAGTAATCAGCAAGGAGGCAACAAGCTGATGATCGGTGGACCGGCACAATCCAACCGCCCAACCGCCAGAACCTTTAACATGACCGTCCAAGACGCAGTGGCTGCGAAGGATGTGGTGTCAGGTATAATCCCAATCAATGATATAAATGCTTATGTATTATTTGATTCGGGTGCCACCTGTTCTTTTGTATCTGAAGAATTTGCTAGTAGACTTAGTACACCTCGAGAACTATTAGAAAATCCTTTGATCATAGAAGTTGCTAATAAGGAAGTGATCCCTGTAGAATACGTTTATCGAAATTGTCGCGCAAATATTAGTAAACATGAACTGAGCGTAGACTTGATTCCTATTAGACTGGGAGAATTTGACGTAATACTGGGAATGGATTGGTTGTGTAACCATGCTGCGATAATTGACTGTCAGAACAAATGTGTGAACCTTCAGACTCTGAGTAAGTCTAAGGTAGTGTTTTATGGTAGCTCATCGCTTAAGCAATCGTGTTGCGTTACGATGATGCAGGCCAAGAAATTGTTAAGGAAAGGATGTGGAGGATATTTAGCTTACATCGTTGATACTCGGAAGAAGGGAGTAGAAATTAAGGATATATCCGTAGTTAATGAATTTCAAGACGTGTTTCCGGACGATCTGCCTGGTCTTCCACCAGACAGAGAAATCGAATTCGTAATAGACTTAGCACCGAGAACGGCACCGATTTCGAAAGCTCCATATCGTATGGCGCCAGTAGAAATGAAGGAATTGATGATACAATTGCAAGAATTATTGGATAAGGGTTACATTCGACCGAGTGTTTCTCCTTGGGGAGCACTAGTACTATTCGTTAAGAAGAAGGACGGATCGATGAGGCTCTGTATCGATTATCGAGAATTGAATAGAGTAACGATCAAGAACCGGTATCCGCTACCGAGGATAGACGACTTATTTGATCAACTGAAGGGAGCAAAGTGTTTCTCAAAGATCGACCTACGAACAGGATATCATCAACTGAAGGTACGGGATGAGGACATACCAAAGACTGCGTTTCGAACCCGTTATGGACACTACGAGTTTTTGGTAATGTCATTCGGATTGACTAATGCTCCGGCAGCATTTATGGACTTGATGAACCGAGTTTTCAAGCCATACTTGGATAAATTTGTAGTGGTTTTTATCGACGACATTTTGATCTACTCAAAGACAGAGGAAGAACACGCCGAACATCTAAAGATTATTTTGGAGGCACTAAGGAAGGAGAAGATGTATGAAAAATTTTCTAAGTGCAAATTTTGGATGGAGAAGGTTCAATTCTTAGGCCACGTGGTGGATAAGAATGGAATCTCTGTAGACCCTGCGAAGGTTGAAGCAGTAAGTAATTGGGAACAACCGAGAACACCGACGGAGGTGAGAAGCTTTCTAGGGTTAGCTGGGTACTATCGAAGATTCATCCAAGATTTTTCTAAGATAGCAACCCCGTTGACCAATTTGACTAGAAAGACGGTGAAATTTGTATGGACCGACAAATGCGAAGAAAGTTTTCAAGAACTGAAAAGGAGATTGAGCGAAACACCTGTGTTATCATTACCAGATGATGCGGGAAATTTTGTGGTGTATAGTGATGCATCGCACAAGGGGCTTGGCTGTGTGCTCATGCAACATGGCAAGGTTATTGCATATGCGTCACGACAATTGAAGGATTACGAAAAACGATACCCTACTCATGACTTAGAGTTAGCGGCAGTAGTTTTTGAGTTAAAGATATGGAGACATTATCTATACGGAGAAAAATGTGAGATATACACGGACCACAAAAGTCTGAAATATATCTTCACACAGAAGGAGTTAAACATGCGGCAGAGAAGGTGGTTAGAATTAATCAAAGACTATGACTGCGATATTCTTTATCACCCGGGAAAGGCAAATGTGGTTGCCGACGCTCTGAGCAGGAAAGGAAGGGAGAAGTTGTTTAATTTAACAACTCAGGAAGAGTTGATAAGAGAGATGGAGAAATTGGAGATAGAAGTAAAAGGACCAGAAAAGTCTGGTGAGAAGTTAATTGTAATGGAAGCTTGTCCGACGTTGTTGAATAGAGTAAAGGAAGCTCAGGAAAAGGATGAAGAGTGTGAGAAAATCCGAAAGAGGATCACAGAAAGTGAGGAAGAAAAATTTTGAATGGATAAAGACGGTATTTTGAGATTTGAAGGGAGAGTGTGGGTACCAGCGGTAACTGAGTTGAGGGAAGAGATTTTGCACGAGGGACACAATACGACATATTCCGTTCATCCGGGAGGCACAAAGATGTACCGAGATCTAAGGCAACATTTTTGGTGGCCTAATTTGAAACGGGAAGTCGCAGAGTGCGTCAGTAAATGCTTGACTTGCCAACGCGTTAAAGCAGAGCATCAGCGGCCAAGTGGTTTACTACAACCGTTAGAAATACCAGAGTGGAAATGGGAGCATATTACCATGGACTTCGTGGTAGGACTTCTAGTTACACAGAAAGGTTATGATGCTATTTGGGTTATCGTGGATCGACTAACGAAGACCGCACACTTTCTACCAATCAAGATCCGCTACAGTTTGAACTAATTAGCAAGCCTATATGTAAAAGAAATTATTTCACGACATGGAGTGCCGATGTCAATTGTCTCTGATCGAGATCCGCGCTTCACGTCCAATTTTTGGAAGAGTTTGCAGGAAAGAATGGGAACGCAGTTGAGGTTGAGTACAGCTTATCATCCTCAAACAGACGGATAAAGTGAGCGAACAATACAAACGCTAGAAGACATGCTTAGGACTTGTGTAATGGATTTTAAGGGAAATTGGGACGACCACCTACCCTTAGTAGAATTCGCATATAATAATAGCTACCATGCGAGTATTGGCATGCCACCGTACGAAGCTCTTTACGAGAGAAAGTGCAGAACGCCGTTATGTTGGGACGAAGTCGGAGAACGACGAATACTCTGACCAGAGTTAGTTCAACAAACCGCAGACGTGGTGACAGTGATAAGAGCCAGACTTGTAGCAGCTCAAGATCGCCAGAAGAAATACGCAGATTTGCATCGGCAGGACCGAGACTTCAAAGTCGGCAGTTTCGTATTCTTGAAGGTATCTCCATGGAAGGGAAAAATCCGTTTCGGCAAGAAAGGAAAATTGAGTCCAAGATTCATAGGACCGTTCGAGATACTGAAGCGAGTGGGCGAAGTGGCATACAAAGTTGCGTTACCACCCGAGTTGGAGCATATCCACAACGTGTTCCACATTTCTGTGTTGCGACCGTACAAGGCCGACTACAAGCACGTGATTTCTTACGAGCCCATTCAAGTGGAGAAGAACTTGGCGTATGAAGAAATTCCTGTCCAAATATTAGATAGGAAAGAACAAACTTTGAGAAATAAAGTTATTTCATCTGTAAAAGTACTTTGGCGTAACCACGATGTCGAGGAGGCAACGTGGGAGTTAGAAGATAGGATGATGAGGGACTATCCCCATCTATTTGTGTAACCTTGTAGCAATTCCGGGACGGAATTTTTATAAGGGGGGGAGGATGTAATACCCGAGAATTTCCATATATTATTAAATAAATATATTAATGGAAATGAGAATTTATTTGAATATAAATGATTTTGTGTTATGAGATGAATTAATTCAATTATATATAATTGAATAATTATAATAATTGAGAAATTGGTGGAGTTTGTGATAAACTCGTTGATTGCCTTGTGTGGCACAGTGACGTAATATAAGAATGATTATATTAATTTAAGCGAACAATTAATCTATATTAATTGTTAATCGAAGAATATTAATTAACTGTTATAAAATACTAATGAGGATTGATTAATAATATGTGATTATTATTATTGCAAGAAACATAATAATAATGAGCAACGTGTTTATAAATATAATAAGATTTATATCAAAGTGATAGTTAATCATATAAAGGTTAATTAAATTGTTATGGAGGTTAACAATTATATTGATTGATGTAGGATATGTGTATATTATTAATTAATATTCAATTTATAAGATGAGAAATTATATGTGCAAGCATGCGAATTAAATGTATAGTAACTATATGTTATGATATGTGTAGGTGACAAATGATGTGTGGATATACATTAAAATAATGTATCATGGATCTATTATAAATAATTGTTGAGTAATACAATTTAATAATATATGATATAATGTAATGTGGTAGTATACGATTGTATTATATCGGTAAGATAAAATATACATAGATTATATGTATTCAAATTGCATTTATTACATTATGGGGAGAACATTGTAATTATAACCTAAGAGTACATATAATATATAACATAAGTGTAGCATATAGTCCATTTGTAAGAATGCTGAGATTTGCTTGGCTTGTCCCAATATAATAGTCACTCTCCTTTCCCTCATTCACGTGCACAGCCATTATGGCCTAAGCCTATTGCTTCTCCTTAAACTCAGTAAATTTCCATAGCCTTGTAGCAATGATGAGCAAGGGAGTGGTTTTAATGATGGATTCTAACAACTAAATACCTACCATTCTATAACCTTCATGCAATTTGACAATCCGTTAGTTTGATTTGGGAGTTAGAAGCTTGGACTGTGTATTCATTCTTCTATATAAAGGAACTCCCTGCACCTTCATTTCATTGCTAAAATATTTCTAAGAGAAGAGAGTATACTGTGATTGTCTATTTAGTTCAGAAGGAATTTCTATAGTAGCATCAGCAAGCTTACTCCATAACAGAGGTATAAATCCTCTTCATGTCTTCATTTTCATTTTCTGTCAAAAGAACTCCATTGTTGTTCTCTGAGTTTTGTTGAAATTCTTGATTATGCCAAATTGGTTCATGATTGGTTTGTAGAACCCTTATATTGTTGTTATATGAACATACACACAGGATGGAACCACTGAATAGTCTTTCATTTCCATTGTTCCTCTTCAATTTCTGTAAATACATGAAATTCGTAAATTAGTTAGAGTTCATGAAATTGGGAATTGATAATTGCTATTGACTGTTATATAAGCATATATGTATGTGTTAGTAAGTTAAACAAGTCTAATATCTGGGTATGTTGAAATCGATGAAATGGGAGGTTTTAGGTCGGTTTTCGCTGCAGTCTGAACCGCAGAAAACTGTCTCGACGCCGCAGCGCTGCACGCAGCGCCGCTCGCGCCGCAGCGCCAGTATTAAGCTACTGTTGCCGCGCCGCAGCGCCAGCCTCTGTGTTCAGTTTTCTGCATTCTGCAACAAAACTGTTATGTACCAATTGTTTGATTTTTGTTTAAACAAGCATGGGAGCATGATTAATACATATATATAAACCTAATGAGGCAATGTAAGCATGTTTTAGTATATTAGCATGCATGGTTAACCAAACGACACATAGTTTGGAAACGAAATTAAAGTTTCATAAACGACGTTAACATATATGAAGCATGTATACATTCTGACTTTTCGAGCATGTTTATAGGGCCTTGAAATACATGAAAAGCATGTTAACTTACATATATAGGTTTCATAAGGAAGCATGAACATGATAGACCTTATTAATGAACTATACTAACAAAGTATAAGCTTTGAACGTGAACGTTGGTATGTTATGACGAGAATTAGAATTTGACATTTATGGACACATGTGATAGTACTCTTAGACTCATTCATGTGTCATGCATGTATATATACCATGATTAGTTGTCGTGATTAAAGTTTAGCATGAACAAAGCATGTTTTCAAGATAATAACAATGCTAGCTACATATATGCAATACGAGTACTCATGAGCATGACTAATACAAGTTATATGAATATCTTATGTGTTTAAAAGCAATCATGTTAGACCATATGAGTTCGTGTCCTTTAATGGCTTTAAGTATTAACTTAAGGACCTATACCATGTACGATTGGATTTGGAAAAGTTATACAAGCATGAAAGTATCCTTTAAATATGAATACATGCTACGTGATATTATATGATGTTACTTGAACCCGATTTTGACGGTTAACTTAAGGAGATGCCGTAACTTGCTAAAATAAAATATATTTAGTATTGATTGTGGTCTTATGTGATATTAATAATATGCAAGCATGTTTGCTAATTGTTAAGATCTTATATAATATGAGAATGCGTTTAAACTCTAAAGAAGGAACGTTAAGGATAGAAATTATATTCTATATAACTGTGTAGCTAGGTAAAACTTAGCTTATGTGTTGATCGTATATTCAAAGAGAAAATGTGAAGTTAAATTATATGACTAATGAATATCATATATATGCGTAACTGTATTACGATAGGAATTCGAAAGTGTTGATTGCTTTTCGTGGATAAACTACGCTAAAGGCAAGTTCTCTTACTTACACTCTTTTAAAGTGCAAGTATCCTAACCGACGCATTTACTTTATGCAAGGAAATCTATGATTGTGAAAGTTTCCTAACTTATACTCTTTTACTATGCAAGTATCCTATCTTGTGTATTGCGAAATAGTTTCCTATTTAATCGGTTGAATCGAATTAGCATACTTGAACTCTTATTTCATTAAAGCTATTATTCATGTTGAACTTAGTATTGTTCTTGAATATTGTGAAAGTGTCTATGCCATTTGATTCGGCTGGACTTATGTTATTGAAAAGCAACCCAAACTAATTGATTGGTGCGGGATATTGTATTTGACTGAGAAGAACAACCTTCTTTGAAGGGAATATATAATTGTCGGAGAACCGACGTGCACACTTGAGTATGGTTGATTGTTATGCATAACAAGGGTACTTTAGGCTGATCACCTGTTGTACCTGTTTTTGTTGGATTTTCAGTTTATTACTGTCAATTCTAGTAGAAGTTCATAGTCCGTAGTGACTACTCAGTATTCAATTATTTGAAATCTTGAATTGACTTATTATTGAATCATATTGATATTATCCTGTCCTTAGCGACTGATATTGAGAACTGTTGATATTCTTGTTATTCTTGAACTATCAAATCTTGTTATACCCTTTCGAGAATTGAGAATCTTATTACTTACCCTTATTGTATATTACTTTCTGGGCAATTTGTGCTCATTCTTGCTTTCCCTAAAACATTTCAGTTAAGGCAGAGCATGGTGAACCTTCGGGCGTTAATAAGGGCAAGGGCAAAGCTACCAACTAGCTTATGTCTGTTATGTTTTAAATATATTAATATTGTATAAAGATGATGTAGTAAGACTGGATTTGATTATGTTTAAGCTTAAGTTAGATTATGTAATAAGTCGTTAACTGATATTATTATGTAATCTATTAAGTACTGTAGGTTGCGAGACTTGGGGGAATAATTATAATAAATCATTGTAAATTATTCTAGAATAGATTTTCCGCTGTGATCGTATGATATTTAATTATTATTATTGTGATGTATTACCATGAGCACGTGATGAACCGAATTCGAGAGACCAAGTGGCGGTCCTGGAATTTGGGGGCGTCACACTCACTCCCTGAGACCTTCTCGTAGTTCGTTGTTAATTTCCACATGAATAAGTTAGATGTCAGCTTGCCTGAATTACTTAACATGTTGAAAACTGCAGAAGGTCACTTCCCATCCAAGAAGAACTGTAACGACCCCAAAATTCATACAATAATATTCTCCTCCTCGATCGTTAACAATACGACTTTAATCTCTCATTACATCATTCTTCGATATTAAAAATCACTAAAAATACGGAATATTTAAAACTTTTATAAACTTTCTTTTTATATTACCATGAATCACAACCTTTACATTACATCTCTTCGATTCAAATCTATATCATGAATCGCTACAACAAAATGACTATACAAAGTCTTACATAATAAAACAATATCCATCTATATTGGATAACTCTACGTATAATTCAGCGACATACTACAATCAAAACATTAACTACAATTTGAAATTGAACATAACTAATATTCTTGAACATTGATCTCTATAAATCACTTAACACGTAACTTTACCTTGCATCCTTGACCTGCAAAAATGATTATTTGCAAGAGTGAGCTTGACAGCTCAGCAAGATCTAACAGTTTTCATGCATCACATAGCACATAATTAACATGCTCAACATTAAATCTCATAATAATTAAAGTAACATGGCATACATGCTTCAATTCACATAGCAAATATAAAGATTAAGTTCCGTACTCAATCAACATTCTTTAATCAATCAATGCAGTCATAAATTGACTTTAACATTCATGTTTATAACATATCATGCTCTTTGTAAAACAATTTAAAACAGTTCATAATATCATCAAGTTCACATAGAAAATAGGAACCGAAAGACTTGTCTGGCTCGTAGATTACCAAATACCGAAAAACAGCTTAATATAATCTACTTCATGATCCTACATAACGTATTACCATACACATCAATTACTAGTCACCTAGCAACGCTTATCAAACGTCTAAGTAAATACTATTTTATACTTTCTAATTCTCTTCAACTCGTTTGACACTCGCTGTCAAACCATATATATAATTAACAATATCAGTTAATTATCACATAGCTAATCATTATCGTTAGTTAACCAATATAGGTTAACTCATTCCTCATTAACTATTAAATTAATAATTATTATCACATAATAATTTACATACTCATTCCTCATTAACTATTAAATTATTAATTATTATCACATAATAATTTACATCACATACTCACATTACATTTTCTCATAATCATATTATATATCACATAATTAATCAATTAATAATTACATACTCATATTAAATTATAATTAAATAAATTATAATTTAAACATCCACTTTAATCACATTATAATTAAACAATTTATAATTGCACTATTTATAACTTACTTTAAACCATTACTCTAATTAATCAAATTATAATTAAACAAATTATAATTTATAATTAATCAAACTACATCATGCATTAAATTATAATTAAACCAATTATAATTTAAATTTAAACATTTACTTTGATTAAATCAATCAACTCAATCCATTATAATTTAACAATTATAATTTACATTAAACCTTTGCTATAATTATTTCAAATTACAGTTACACATCATGTTAACTAAATTATAACTAAATAAATTATAACTTAAGCTAACCATTTAGTTTAATAAATCAAATACTAATTTAAGGTTTTCACAACCTTCTTTCTTTTAAACTTTGAAATCGTCAAATACCTATTAACAATATCTTATTGAAAATCTTGGTTCATGTGTAACACATAAGCATTATCATTAACCTATATAATTTGGGTTTTAAAAACTGTACAATTAATTAAAATTTTCTGCCTCTGTTCAGGGTCCGGCGTAGCTGCGCCATTCATTGCCTTGACACCGGCGCAGCTGCGCAGGTGTCAAACATGAGGAAACCCAGAGGCGCAGCTGCGCTGCTTCTGCCCTTGTTGCCTGCGCAGCTGCGCCAGCACGCGGGCAGAAACAGAGCAGTCATGCCAACAAACGATAATTACAAGCAATTCCCACAATGTAAGGTACTCACATGCACTAATACATATGCTATACATGATCCAAATCACAAAATTTGTCTAAGCAAGAATAATAAAAAGGTTTTAGAAACCAATTTTACTATTTTCATAAAGTCCATACCTTTATCAAACAATTCACCGTAAATCCAATGCTCAACCAATTAACTTCATAATTCATGTATTATCTTCGTTATTGAAGATATTATCATACAAAAATCTAAATATGCATATATCACATAAGTAATTATAAATTTTTCATTCTAAACTCAACCAAAATATGAAAATTTCTTAAGAACACATATTCTTCATAAAAACTTGTTTTATAACAAATTTTGATTTTTGAAAATCGTACATAGCATACAATTCACTTATATGAACACAACTTATATATTTAATTCATGGTTATACAAATTTCTCGTTAACTTACAAACACAGAGAACTAATACTTATGAATAATCATAAAAACATATTTAAAAACACGAATTGAGATTATAACCTTGTTTTGCTTAGAAGGACAAGATGAAGATGGTGGTGTGTTTGACTCTCTCAAATTTCATCTTCCTCTTCTTTCTCCCTCCTTCTCTTTTCTCTCTATCTTTTCTTTGTGTTTTCTCTTCTCTTTCTCTGTATTTCTTTTTGTTTCTAATACTGACTATTTTCTCTAACTCTTGTTTTAATCTAACGTATATTGTAATATACATATATCTATATACATATAATACAATCATAAATATAAACATAATAACCCTTATTAACTATAATAATTACAATTAATATATAAGTTACAAATTTGAATTTTAAAAGCATTAAGGCTTGTTTGGCAAAACAAGTTATTTTAAAAACAGGTTTTAATAGTTAAGGCCCCGTTTGGCAAAACAGATTTAAAATAATGCAAGGGCCTTGTTTGGAAAAACGGTTTTAAAAACTCTTTTTATTCTTTTAATAAATCCTTTAACACATCTTGTTAATGTTATACTTTAATCAATTAAATCCTAACATTCTAATTTAATTAATTAAAAGTCTAACATTAATTAAGCACATAAAATTATCATATAATTATAATTAATTACTAATTATAATTGCATGTAACACTTATCACATTACTTATCTAATTTAATTATCTCAATTAAATTAGAACTATAACATAAAATCATTAGATCAATTAAATTAAATACTAAATATTCATTATACTACACTTAATTACATTACTCCATAATAATCACATAATTATTTATTTAACTCAATAAATAATTCAATTAAGATATTTATTTACTCCAATAAATATCAAAATTAACATTTAAATTATCTTCACATAAATTTACATATTTCACCATATATGACACGTATTCACATACTTAAACTCAAAACATCAGATAATAAGAATTTTATTTATTAAATTCTCATTTATAATTCTTAAAAATCCGGGATGTCACAAGAACCATGTCTTAATGGTGGATTCTTCCAAGAAAAAGAAGAGGCCCAAGGTATCTTCTGAAAAAAAAAAGAAATCTAAGAAGACTAAGGGCAAGATGAACACAAAGGAACAAAAGAAACCTAATCCAGCTAGCAAAGGAATGTGCTTCCATTGCAACGAGCCGGGTCATTGGAAGAGGACCTGCAAGAAGTTTTTGGCAGAGAAGAATCTTGGAGAAGCTTCGACTTCCAATCAAGGTTTGTTTATGATTGAAATTTTTTTTAGAAAGTCAAAATTCTACATGGGTATTGGATACCAGTTGTGGTTCTCACATATGTAATACTGGGAAGGGACTGATCAGAAGTAGAAAGCTGAACAAGGATGAGGTAGTCCTACGAGTGGAAAATAGAGCAAAGGTTGTTGTAATAGCTGTTGGCAGTTATTGTTTAGCACTGCCTACGGGCAAGTCCATTTATTTAAATAATTGTTATTTTGTTTCGAATATCATTAGAAACATTATTTCAAATTCTGTATTACATATGGATGGATTTGATTATAATAAAGAACAACAGTTGTTCTATTTATAAAAATAATGTTTTATATGGTGTTGGTAATTTGCGAAATGGACTTTACATACTTGACTTGCATGAAAATATATTTCAAATAGAACAAACTAAGAAAAGAAAAGAGATGATGTTAACTATACCTATATGTGGCACTGTAAAACTTGGTCATATCAATAAAACAAGATTATCCAAGTTGCATAAGGATGGGCTCTTGGAGCTATCCGATTATTAATCATATCCAACTTGTGAATATTGTCACACAGGTAAAATGACTAAATCTCCTTTTAGTGGAAAAGGAGAAAGAGTTACAGAGTTGTTAGCGTTGGTTCACATAGACGTTTGTGGACCTATGACAATGAATGCAGGGGGAGGGTGTTCTTATTTTATTACTTTCACTGATGATAACTTAAGATTTGGATATGTGTATTTAATGAAATACAAATCTGAATCATTTAAACAGTTCAAAGAGTTCAGAAGTGAAGTAAAGAAATAAATGGGCAAAAGTATTAAGATTCTTCGATCAGATCGAGGTAGAGAATACTTAAGCGTGAGTTTCTCAAATTATCTCAAAGATAACGGTACAATCTCACAATGGACTCCACCAGGTACACCACAGTTAAAAAGAGTATCTGAACGGAGAAATTGAACATTTTTGGATATGGTTCGTTCCATGATTAGTTTTACCAATCTTCTAATTTCATTCTAGGGTTATGCCCTAGAAGCGGCTGCATATCTACTAAATAAGGTCCCTCAAAATTCGTCCCAAGACTCCATATAAGATATGGACAGGGAGGAAACCTAGTCTTAAGCATGTTAAGATTTAGAGATGTCCAGCTTATATGAAAAAGGTTTCAAAATGATAAGCTTGGGACAAGATCTGATAAGTGCACGTTTGTGGGATATGCTAAAGAAAGTTTGGGATACTATTTCTACAATCCTACTGAGCAAAAGGTGTTTGTTGCGAAACACTCTGCCTTCTTGGAAAATGAGTTTATCCTTGAAGGGGCTAGTGAGAGGAAAATAGATCTTGAAGAAATTCAAGAACCACAAACTACTATATATCAAGTGGATGAACCTGTCCAAGTAGAGCCACCTTCTGTACAACACCCTATTAGTAAATCTGGAAGAGAACCGAAGATACATGAAAGGTATGGATTCGTCATAGAGGATGACGATGAGGTATACATCATGAATGATGATGATCCATTAAATTACGAACATACTATGAGTAATAAACACTCAAAGAAATGGTAGATGACCATAAAATCTAAAATAGATTTTTGAAGTAATGCTCTAGTCCATTTAGATTTTACTTGCGATTGCAGCTTATTATTACTAAAAATGAAAAAATGGACGTGGAGACGCCCTTTCTCAAATATACATTATTAGAGGAGAATGTATGTATGATACAGCCAGATGGATTTGTTTCAATGGTTGAAGCAAATCATGTATATGAGCTACAACGATCCATTTATGGATTGAAGCAAGCTTCTCGTAGATGGAACATCCGTATTGATGAGACTATCAAAGAGTTTGATTTTATCAAAAATGAGGATGAACCATGTGTGTACAAGAAGGTTAGTGGGAGCGCTGTTTCATTCCTTGTATTATATGTTGGTGATATATTACTGATAGGGAATTACATTCCTATGCTACACTCAATCAAAATAAAGTTGTCTAAACATTCCTCCATGAATGATTTGGGTAGAACATCCTACATTGAGGGTATAAATCTATATAGATAGATTTAAAAGGATGTTCGGCTTAACCCAAGGAACGTATATTCATTAGATGCTAAAGGCGTTTAGCATGACAAACTCCAAAAGTGCCTCATGATGATGAGACATGGAGTGTATCTCTCTAAAATTGTCCTCAATAAAAGAGAGATCGCGTGAGTTACTATTATATATGCAATAAAATATACGAGACTTGATGTTGATCAGTCATATTCTGGAGAAGATCACTGTAAGACAGTGATAAACATCTTAAATACTTAACTGACACAAAGAATGTCATCATGATACATGATGGGTCTGAATTAAATTTGAGGACTAAACAGAGTCAAGTTTTCAGACTAACCAAGATGACAGCAAAACCAATTTAGGGTAAGCCGTTACCTTAAAAGGTGGTGCAAAAAATTGGAAAGGTTCCAAACAGCAAAAGGTTGCTGGTTTAGTGACAAAGGCAAAGTATATAACTGTAAGTGAAGCTGCAAGTTGATGTTTCAGATAAAAAGTTCATTACAAAACTAGGAATAGTTCTTAAGTCTCATCTTGAATCTAAACATGTGTTGCGGCACTTTGATTAAAGAAATCATTGAAAGAGGAGACGTCACCTTAGAACGTGTAGACTCTCAAGACAACATTGCAGATGCATTTACTAAAGCTTTAACACAACAGCAATTTGATCGTCACTTAGAGAAGATGGGTATGAGATACCATGGCAATTGACTTTAGTGCAAGTGGGAGATTGAAAGTAGTGTGTATAGAAGCCAATCATGTATAGTGATAAAGCATATACTTTGTAAACTATCTTATTCATTTAATAATAAAAGAATTCATTTATTAAAGACATTTAATTATCTATATGATGCTGTTTTTATAATATATAAATAACCAATAGTTTTAAGCAATGCTTTTAGAATCATGATGTTGATCATGCTAATGAGATCTAAATTCTTAGAAAGCTTATAATTAAAATAGTTCCCAATCGTTGGATTACTAAAAAGGGAATTAGTAAATCTGGATAGATTGGTACATATATTGCTTACTCATTGGATGAGGATGATTGATCTCATGATTATTTGTGTGGAGACACTAAAGCAAGTATGTAGGTGCTTATTGGAGAATAAATTCACTGAACTTGACTCGCTATAGAATACCTAATATAGTTTTACTTGTCTGTCAATAGCAATTCCTAATGTGATAGTAGTACAAGTGATCCTTGGACTTGAGATCGTCATAGTATCTTGTATATAATGAATTATACTTTGACTTATTCCTTAAAATTAGGGTATATCAAAGGGTATGCTTGGGTATAATGAGTTACATATGGAGATACTTAATGATCAATAAAGAATCTACCACTTCTAGTAAAAGAAGAGATATGTCATATATGATTCGTTAAATGACAACTCAGTAGTCCTTGGCCAAGGCAGAATGAAATTAGAAAGGAGTTTCTAATTTGCATTATTTGGAGTTGTGCATTTTTTAATCGAAATACATATAATTAAATAAAATAAAACTTGACAGTAATTCTATGTCTTATATTTAATTGGAACATTGTATGGTGGAAGGATTGAATTGTACGGTAACTATTTACTCACAGGTTCTTTTATGATGGTTAATGTTGAAATCTATCATATCTTAAAAGTCGTTGATCGCTAGGGAGGCTTATCCCTATTGTAGAATAAATATTATTTATTTAAATAGATTATTAGTTTAATTTATTTATTTAAATAATATTAGAATTGTTCTAATTGATTTATTCACAACCGGTTTAATATGGAGAACCTAAAGGGTCACACCATAAAAGGAAGAATAATTATTTAAGAAGGTAACTACATAATAGTAATAATGCATTAAGTGTAATTAATTTAACCTATGGTGATAGAATAAATTAAATAGCTTAATATTTATTATTTAATATTTTAGAAATATTAAATATAAATTAATAAGAGGAGTCTTATTAATATTATTATAATTATTATTATTTAAATTTCTAAGGGAGTTTAGAAATTAATTTAATACTAGTACTCTCATTTATTCCTAATAAGATTAGGAGGCAAATTAATTAAAGGAATTTAATTAATTAAATCCAAATATGTTGGGGAGCCTAATTAATTAAAAGAGTTTAATTAATTAAATAAAACTCATGTCTAATAAGATTAGAAGGGTTGAACAATATCTATATAAGAGGAGCCTTATATTAGATATCGGTTGATGTAATTCAAATTGTTGGAGAGTACTCCTTTTCTATAAAGGATAGAAAACTAGGGTTTAGCCAACCACCCTTCTTGATAATTCCTCTTCCTTGGTGGATCACCTCTAGAGGCCAAACACTTGGATGGCTAACGTTGATCAAAGGAAGGAATCTAACCCAAAAATTCAAGGAGATCACGAAGAACAAGGAGTTAAACTCGTACCTGTGGAAGCTTCGTTCTACAAAGGTATGATTCCATAACTTCTTATTTATCATTTTAAATTAATAATTTGCATAAAGGATGATCCGGGTAATGGTTGTGTAGAAATTTTTTAACCTCTGATATACCATGCTTCCGCTAAATTTTACAATTTGATTGCGCCATAATTTCGTACAAACCCAACACCAACGCCGTCCCCGAGGATATGTCTCCACACTACAAGAAAAAAGCCTATCTGCGACCGCATATCAGCGACCGCATGCGGCCGCAGATAACCATCTGCGACCGCATGCGGTCGCTGATAAGCGTCGCATAAAATCTGGTAGCTAGAATGCACATCAGCGACCACTATTAGCGACCGCATTATCTGCAACCGAAATTAGCGACCGTTATTGTCCTTTCGGTCGCTAAAATGAGTTCAGCATGGTTCAGGGCCACAGGCTGACGTGTGCCACGTGTCAGCGACTGCAATCAGCGACCGCATGCGGTCGCTGATGTAAAAAAACATTGGACCCAGAATTTTGCTGTTTTGTCGAATTCCCAAAAAACTGTACCTGTTTTGTATAGGTACAGTTTATATACCTGTTTTGTACCTGCTTTATCCCAACACATAAACATGCACAACAATATAACATCCATCGTCCATTTACCGACACATACACCAAACTAGTATATAAACTATATATAAACTATATAAACCTTTAAAAACCGATATAAATTGAATAAATATAAACAAATATAATCTTTAAGCAACATACAGACATCCAAAGAATGAATATAAAAGTATAAGATTCTCAAATAACTACAAAACAACACTAAATCAGTCGTCAAACATCATTGTCCAAATTAGTTTCTCCTTGATCTTGATCACCCTGTAATTAACAAAAAAATAAAACAAATTACATATAATATAGTATATATGTTGATACTGGTGTTACGATCGACAATATACAGTTGTTTTTAAACACAATAATATATATATATATATATATATATATATATAAGTCACTACTTTGATTGTAATAAATAAGATTGATTACCTCGTCGCCATGCCCATGCTGTGATGCTGCTGCTGCCGCCACTGCATCAGCTAACTCATCAGCACTCAGAGCCGCCAAATGCCCGCCCAGTATCTTTAGAAGATCGCGATCTTGACATATAGCTCTCACACAGTCAGCAGGAGTATGAATGGCTGGATGACTCGATGACTGTGAAGACTGGGTAGCAGAGCTGCCTGAGCCACTGAAGGATGGGCGTCGTCGTTGTCCTTGACCTTTGACGTAGTTCTTCTTCACAACAGACGACCTCTCCCACAATTCTTGATCAATTGGAGGACGTGGGGTGCCTTCAGGATAGCGCTCATTCAATAAAAGCTTATAAGTATCCTGTCATCATGTTAACAATTAAATAGTTAAAAATAAATTGGTAAAATTTTAAAGAATGACGTAAAACTTGATAAGCAAGATTAAGTTGTTAAAACTTATTACCGCTATGTGGACAGTATCAGGCAGACCATCATGGGTGGCCACGTACACATCCAGCCAATGGATAGGCTGACCTTGAGACTGAGACTCCCTTGTTAGATATTTACAATTCAGCCCAATGTCATTTATGATGCATATAAATACATATAGATGTATCCTTATGTAAGCATATTACTTGAGCATACTTGTAAGCATATGCGTTAAGCATACTTGTAAGCATATGACTTGAGCATACTTGTAAGCATATGATTAACATTTAAGCATAATTGTAAACATATGACTTGGGCATATACACGTATATGATTAACATTTCAACATACATGTAAGCTGTTATTGTTTGAGGGTGTTCAAACAACAACACAGCTCCAACCATACATGTTCAAACCATACTTCTCCCATCTTCAAGCTTCAAAGGAAACTAGTTGATTGGTGACGCATTTAATTCTCTTGTCTGAATACTTTCGTCCTGCCTGGATTTATGATATAGCTGTAGAATCCTAACTTGATTAGTCATAGTTCTTCTATAGGATCATAGATTATTCTTGTTAACATAACCTAAGCCCCTTGAACCTATAACATCTTCCCATTATAACAGTTCAACTAGATCAATTTCATTCTTGTTCTTTTTGTTTAGTGTTTAATTAATTTTGCTTCCTAGATAACCCTTTATATTTGATACTAATAGTCTATGCTTTATATGTGAAGAAGAGGAGCTTACATAGAGAAGACTCGGCAAGGCAGTTCATCCGATGCTCTATTCTTTTGGATGTCAGTCATTTTCTTATTCTTTTTTGAAGCAAGTTTGTAGTAGGTTATATTAAGATTGTGTTTTGTACCTAAAAATATTAGGCACTATTTTCTAGCTGTTCTGTTATGCAAACTAAGTAAACTGTATGTGATTATATATGTGGGTTGTATGCCTCCTATTCGTTGGTCGTAAATAAATTCTCATCCATCCAACAGTATAGATATATTTTGACTTGTCAAGTCAATCAAAGAACTTTTTTTCAAAGTTTAAATGAATTAATATATATTTTAAAAACTGACTTTAAAGTTCATAATATTTTTTTATATTTTTAAATTGAGGAGAAATTTAGTGAATTTGCTTACTTATAGTATTAGCTTTTTAACTTATTAGTACACTATTTTATTGAAACCATACCTTTTCCATTTTAATGTGTCAAGAAGTAATATTTCTTGTTGCCGTTGGTGGTAGAGTTTGTTGACTTATAATTTATTTTTTTAACTAAGAAAAATAAGATACTAAGAAAAAGAGAAGATTCATTGATATTGGGTGGGTAAGCCAAGTAAAGGCTGTGCTTTTTTATTTATGGTAGACTTGTTTAAAATTATTTGGGATTCCTAACACCTAATTCATAATATAGCATCTAAGTTTGCATATTGGAAAATCAGTACTCTATATTGGGTTGGGTTGGCTATTACAATTATAAAATTATAATAGCTTTTTTGCAAACGGGAGGGAGTAGTCGGATAGTAGTATATATATTTCTATCGGCTAAATTTATTATAAATTCATTTATGCTGAGGATGGATTGAAAAATAGAACGAAATGATTTTTAAGAATATCTCATGTTTACATATATTAGTCGTTGTTGTTGATGGTGTGTGATCATATACATCCATTATACTAGCTATTAGTATGAATTTCATTCCACAATTTTTCAAACGGAATAAAAATTAAGAGAATTGAATGAATTTTTATTTTCATTCCATGGAAATTGTTTATCATCCAAAATGATCACTAAATACATATGTGATCACAAATTTTTATTTATTTATTAGTTGACAACTAAGTAAATGGTAACTTAGTAATGTTACAAAGAATATATATATATAGTATACAATACTCAAATTAAACCTAATTACCCAAATTAAACCTAATTACCCAAATTAAATCTAATTATCCAAATTAAACCTAATTAAGGGTTCTTAACAATGGGGTATACATACACCAAATTAATCAAATTTATGTATATATATATATACATATTCATAGCAACAAATCAATATAATAACATGTATATATGTATATATATATATATATATATATATTCATAGCAACATATCAATGCATATATGTATACATTACCCAAATTAACCATTCATTGTATACCAAAATCATTCATAGTATAACTAATATATACCTAAATGTCGGCGACGATAGCAGCGGGCGGTGGCGGTGAGGCGGTAGCAATGGGCGGCACCTCTTCTCCTTATTCTTCTCCCCCTTCTCCCTCTTCTCTCCTTCTCTGTCTCCCTCTTTTTCTTTCCGTTTCGCGTCTGTTGTCCAGGCCTGTTGCTGAGAACATCTAAAAGCATCAGCGACCGCTTTCAGCGACCGCATGCGTTCGCTAGTGTTTAATGACGTGGATATATCAGCGACCGCATGCGGTCGCTGTAACTCCTTGGTCGCTGAAGAAAAGCCCGCGAGCAATTCACGCTAATTTTTAGGCAGCAAAAACACACCTACGACCGGATAGCGACCGCGTGCGGTCGCAGATATAATTTAGCGACCAGATTTTATGATGGTCGCCAAAGGCGGTCGCTGATTCCACCACTAGCGACCGTATTTTGCGGTCGCTGATATTTTTGGTCGCTGATAGCCTCTTTTCTTGTAGTGCCAGGGCCAAAGTAGTGGCGGGACGTAGGCAAAGAAGCCTCTCATATGCCCAGAACTGGCCATGTAAATATCAAAAGTCCTCAGTGACCAAGACTGACAAATGTAAATCCAGATATCAAAAAGGTACAAGAAAGATGTACTCACCGGCAGGAATAGGTTGAACCCTAACCAAGCCTCCCTTACACCCTCCAAGCGCATGCGCATACCTCAGAGAAAATAGGCTAAGGTATAGGTACCCCAATCAAAGTCACTAAGGCGCTCCACATATCGAGTGGCACTGACCATGGAAAAGGACACCGTCGCGAAGTTGTCCGCCAGGAAACAACTTCTGATAATCTCTAAGAACAGTCGCCGCAAGATGCGATCTCTAACCCTCTGATCATCAGGTAGAGGCTCAGTCAAAGCCCCACTCTGGGCATCTACGCTCAAGGACTCGATCGAACTGTCCGACCCTTGATGGCCGTCGCAGGAACTCCCAACAGGGACCGAAAGATAGTGGGTGTAATATCAGCCACAACAGGCACTGGGTCACCCTCAAACTCTATCCCGGTGATGAACCTCCAATCCATAGGTGTCATCATCACCTCACAATCCAGCAAGTGGAGAGACTGAGTTTGATGGAACCAGCGCTCAGACAAAGCCCTCATATAACCCCAGGGGCAACGGCGAGGAGGGATAGAAAAGAATGCCTGAAACCCCCAGGTGTCAACAATGTCCCTGTAATCCTGGTGCAGAGTGTGGTAAAGAAAATGCACATTAAACCAGTTCCCTCTGGGCTACGTAAAGCCAGGAACTTGCATCAAACGCCAACCCATGTCAAACCTGTGCCCCAAGAATGGCAAAAGAAAGAAAGAAAATATAGAAGGAGGGAAACTTCAGTCACCTCGTTGGGGTGAAGGAATCTCGAAGGATAGCAACTAAAAGCTCCCAGCAGTTCCTGCAGTGGCACTACAATGCCTGAAAGCTCCGCCCGTGGAGCCTGAGCTGGGGTAGGATCAACAAATAGAGCCTCCTTGCCGTCCATGTCAACAGGCAAATTGACCCGGATCAGATGGATCACTTACTCAGCCAATCTACGAGGCGGTCGGGCTGGCCGTGGCTGAGGGACATCGGAGACTCTACTCCGTCTAACTTCTAAAATGACCCCTGCTAGCACTGTCGGGTCTATCTGGGTCCATCACCTGGATAAAGTCTCCAAATCACCTCAGAAAGGGTGTGGTAAGCCTAAAACTTGTGGCTTATTAATTTAAATCAGTATTTTTTGCATTTATAAGTCCTAAAACATGCATGGGTCAGTCAAAATCCCCAGTAGAGGAAAAATTGCATGCTTAGACTTTTGAAAAAAATTCACCAGAGTCTCCTTTATAAAATGGACTGTCCGCATACACACAGGCATGTCTAGGTGGCCATTCAGTAGCACACCTTCCCAAAAACAAAAATAGTTCATATTTATGAAACAAAATCAAAAATAAATTTCACATGGTAGCCAAATTACCATGGACATCTTTTAGTTGAAAATCCAGGCTCACTAGGCCTCAAAAAGGATGAGTAAACTGATCAAAAAGAGAAAAAATTGACTGTCTCAGAATTCAAATTTTCTTACATCAAAATGTGCATCGCAGTAAAATATGCATACTTATGAAGTCAGAAAATTTTTATCAAGTCATATAAGCATATATTTTTGATACATTGCGTTCAAAAGCACCCTACATGGTTTATAGCATTCTAACGATAAAAACTGACAAAAAAAGAATGTAAATGTTACCTAAGATGTGCAGAACGCGTGGCCGCCGACGGAATGTGAAAAAAGCTGCGCGAACTCCGCTGCCCAATATAAATCCACAGGAAGGAGTGGCCCCACCCGCGACAGCCACACCTCTACCTGCGACTCCCAAGGGTGGGCCCCACTCCCTCCGGCTTGGTCCATTTAGAGTTAAAACGGAGTTTACAGGAGCTAAAAAGTCAAATTTGAGAAAAAACTGCTACGCGATTGAACGGATTGGCCTGAAATCCCGCGTTTAAGCAGCGAATTCCTGACAGACAGAGGAACTTCATAAAAACCATTGGCTATCATCCCTAAGTGGTATACAGGGACCAATGTGGAAAACTGCTGAAAAACTGCACAAAACTGTTGAAAACTGCCACTGTCAATGCATCGAGTACAGACCGGTAACAGTTTATCCGTTGGCACAACCCTAACGAAGCATCGGGTACAAACTGATGATAGTTCAGCCGTTAGCACAACCCAAGCAAAGCATCAGGTACAGACCAGTGACAATTCAGCCGTTGGCTCAACCCCAGCGAAGCGTCAGGTAAAGACTAGTGACAGTTCAGCAGTTGGCACAACCCCAACGAAGCATCGGGTACAGACCGATGATAGTTCAGACGTTGGCACAACCCCATCGAGGCATCAGGTATAGACCGGTGACAGTTCAGCCGTTGGCACAACCCCAGCGAAGCGTCGGGTACAGACCGGTGACAGTTCAGCCATTGGCACAAGCCTAGCAAAGCATCAGGTAGAGACCGGTGACAGTTCAGTCGTTGGCTCAACCCCTGCGAAGCATTAGGTACAGATTGGTGACAGTTCAGCTGTTGGCACAACCCCAGCGAAGCATCGGGTACAGACCGGTGACATTATCAGTCATTGAAAGCTACTTCAGCGAAGATCAAACTGACTGACACTATCAGCCGTTGGCTTAACCCCAACAAAGCATCGGGTCCAGATTGGTGACACTATCAGCCGTTGAAGGCCACTTCAGCGAGGTTCAGATTGCCTGACAGCTTAGTCATTGGCAAATACTCCAACAAAGCATCGGGAATGATCCGGTGGTGGAAAAAGTATATCAATCTATCCCCACATAGGACAGATGATGGAATCTGTTAAACAAATTCTTAGAAGGAACACCGAGAACGATTGGTGATTCAACCTCCTGTTGCAAACTACCGGTGTAAATTATCGTCAGGATAGGCATCGGAAGCACCCACTGAGGTAACTCGACAACAGAGATATATCCCCAGTAGAGGAGCCTACATAAATGTACAATGACATCAGATGAAGGATAATATACCCTACGAAGAGTATTGACAGACGTGAGAAGCCATTGGTCTCGAACCAAGGTAGCATCAAGTGATGTCACGGATAACGTCATCCCCAGCAGAAAATGACAAGAACAATCTGTGATAACTTAACTATGATAATCTACCAGTGGTTCGTTACCAACACCGAGGGCTATCCAAGATAACATTATCCCCAGCAAGTAATGACGTGAGCAGTCAAGGATAGCCCCATTCCCCTCGAAGGTATCTAATATTCATCACATATAATGCCATGCATTGCATTACATTTACATCCATCATATTCCCAGTGTCTAGCAATCTTTATCCTGTTCATTTCATTACATTTCATAAACATGATAAAGATGGGCATCTGTAGACACTCGAAATTTTCATTAGTTCTATTGTAGCCAATCGAGATTTTATGTTCCTGTTACTAACCCTGTAGGAGGGAAAAACAGTCAACTCAACCCCGGTCTCAATTACGGGATGCCAGTTCAACCCCGGTCTCAATACCGAGATGCCAATTCAACCCCGGTCTCAATACCGGGATGCTAGTTCAACCCCGGTCTCAATACCAGGATGCCAGTTCAACCCTGGTCTCAATAACGAAATGTTAATTCAACCCCGGTCTTAATATTGGGATGCCAATTCAACCCCGGTCTCAATACCGGGTTGCCAATTCAACCCATTCTCAATACCGGGATGCCAGTTTAACCCTAGTCTCAATATCGGGATGCCAGTTCAACCCCGGTCTTAATACCAGAATGCCACTTTAACCCCGGTCTCAATACCGGGATGCCAGTTCAACCCCGGTCTCAATACCGGGATGCCAGTTCAACCCCGGTCTCAATACCGGGATGCCAGGTCAGCCCTGGTCACATCCTGGGAGGTACAGGTCAGCCCTGATCACATCCTGGGAGGTACTGGTCAACCCCGGTCACATCCTGGGAGGTACATGTTAGCCCCGGTCACATCCCGGGAGGTACAGGTCAGCCCCAGTCACAACCCAGGAGGTACAGGTCAGCCCCGATCACATTCCGGGAGGTACAGGTCAGCCTTGGTCATAACCCGGGAGGTACAACTCAGCCCCGGTCACAACCCGGGAGATACAGGTCAGCCCCAGTCATAACTCGAAAGGTACAGGTCAGCCTCGGTCACATCTTGGGAGGTACAGGTCAGCCCCGGTCATATCTCGGGAGGTACAGGTCAACCCCGTCACATCCCGGGAGGTACTAGTCAGCCCTGATCACATCCCGGGAGGTATAGGTCAGCCCCAGTCATAACCTAGGAGGTTAAATCAACTTTAGAGACAACCCTAAAGCGTCACATCATCTCCAAAGACAAACCTAGAAGGAACAAGTCAGCCTCAAAGACAACCCTGTGGACAAACAGAATCGGCTGGGATCCAAACCTCGGAGATAACCCCGGGAAATCAGTCGAAGACCATGCCAGCACTAAAGGCAACCCCAGGAGGGGCAAAATGGTCATCTTGCCAACTTGAAGCTGATTTGGTCAAACTCAAGACGAATTGATGCCACCAAGGTCAAAAAGAACCATAACGGTGATCCCGAGTGGAAATAGCGCAAGACAGCTCAACCCGTCTTTTTGGACTCGAAAAAAGTTTACTCTCATGTTATTGCGACACTCTCGGCGAGGGCTTTTCAGAAATGTACAGCACGCCTCAAACGGACGCTCCGATCAAAAGTTAAAAAGTTTTAAATCTGACCTCGCGTTGCTCGGAGTGCACGTACTTCAAGACGACGAAACCAGCCACGTGGGCCCTACCACGTGGAGCCGTAGGTAGACCTGCGGCTACTTCTAGTAGGGCCGCTTCCATTTGGTCTATATATATAAGTGCACCTCTATGTCATTTTAGATAGAAAAACGCTTTGGAACTCTGCCTGTTTCGTTTCTCGGCCCCGCTATTGTACTCCAAGCCCAAATTTTATTACATTAACATGTAGGTATACTCATATACTACCACATACCAAAAATTAACTGGTGAAAATGGACGTTTGAAGCCTACCAAGTGGCAAAAAGCCCGTGTAGTAGTCCATTGTGAGCATTTTCACGATCAAAAAGTTCATATTACTTCACTGCGCATTTATACACTTGCACGTTAAGTTTTGTTTTCTGATTATGCCCGGAACTCAGTTCCATAGCCGTTTTTGCTTACGTTTTCGTACATTTTAGTACATTTACGCGTTTTTTGGCATTTCTATAGCTCGGATCGTCGATCCGTCGCTTTTAATAGCTTTCATATATACATATATATACATATACGTATATATTGACTTCACCGGACTAGTTTATATTCCCAGTCCTGGTTTGACTTTTTTTGTATATATTTAATTATATATATACTAACTTTTCAATTCTGTCAAGTCCGGATGTCAAATCCGTGGTAGTTTATCGCTTTTATATATATAACTATATATATATAAAAAAATTGACTTATTTGGGCCTGGATTTCTATTTCGTGGCCTTTTTATTGCTTTAATATATATATACTAACTGTATATATTAACTTTTCACATTCCAGTGTGGCCTGAATCATTCTGTGGCATTTTTACTGCTTTTATAAATATATATATATATATATTTACATTTCTGTCCGGGCAAAGGCTAGAATGTTCGTCGCCCTTTACAGTTTTTTTTATATATATATTTAGATTCTGTCGAGCCTGGATCATCCCGTAGCTACTTTTACAACTTCTATATATATTTTAATTCTGTCCAGCCTAGACTACTCTGTGGCTTTTTACAATTTTTATAAATATATATATATATATATATATATATATATATATATTCATTCCAGTCCGGGCATAGGATTAACTCCGTCGCCCTTTACCGCTTTTATATATATATATTCATTTTGTCCAGCCTAGATTACTCCGTGGCTTTTTAAAGCTTTTATAAATATATATATATATATATATATATATATATATATATATATATATATATTTACATTCCAGTCTGGGCATCGAAGTGAAAACCCACCGTCCTTTACAGCTTTTGTATATATATAACTATATATATATCTTTCTTTTATTCATCGTGATTAATTGCTGCTTTAAATATTCATTTGATATGAATCGGCATTGACATCTCTTTGGGCGAATTAGATTTCTTTAAATCTTGCCAATTCTATCTTTCAAACGGTTCAAAATAGATTCAGACAGAATCGGGAAGCTAGAATGGCTGAGATTTACTTAAATCTAGCAGTTTTTTCTAGTTTTATTCATTCGGAAAGCAACCTCGCGGCCCTTAGATCGCTATCTAGTGGGAACGAGACACTTTGACTATGAGCATACAAGGATTTACTGATGAATCCTTGGTTCTTGCGACATCTGGATGTAAATATATATTTTATGTGCATATTTAAGCTGTGCAGGTTTATTGACTTCCCTCTGTGAGCCTAGGAATCGTGAGATTCATGATCAAACTGATCAGAATCTGATTCCCTCGATGGACAAACTCTACTTTACAAATGTACCTTGCCAATTTTTCTATAAAAATGTACTTCCAAAAGTCCTTAAAACGGTTTTTCCGGATTTAAGGTCTCAACACAGTGAAAATATAATTTGTCATGTCAGAGTCACTCTGATGGTTGTCATGCCCATGAGAAGACCGACACTTGTATATATTTTGTGGTCAAAGATGCTTCGCATCCCGACAATCACCATTTAAATTGTGCCAAAAGGCTGAAAAGATAAAAAATGGAAGTATCAACATGCTTCAATTCCTATGTTAGCGTAAGGGTTTGAAAATCAACCTTTCAAAACATCATTTTAATATCTTGTCTAAAAAGGACTTTTGCAAATCAAATCAAACCTTTCGTATATAGGTTCAACGAAGCATGTCCATACTTTCAAATAAATCAAACATAGGCCCAATTTCTTCCAGTATTCACACACACATTGTAGATTTAAAATAAAAATATTGAAAAGATGCGGTACCGTATTTTCACGGGAGTTGTGGGGTGCCTAACACCTTCCCCACACTTAACCAAGCCCCCAAACTTAGAACTTCGATTTCAAAGATAAAGTTTTGACAGTTTCCAGCAATTGGGCCTCCTTACAAACAAAATTCGGTTGAGTTGGTACAACCATTTTAAATCTACCAACTAACGACTCTATAAAACGTTCAAATCGTCGACATGATATATGTTGGCATTTTTCTAAAAAACCCTTCAAAACCTTTTACACAAAAAAAAGATAAAATAAGGGTAGATAAAACTTATGAAGAGAGAAAGATTCGGGTCCAACTCAAACCGAATTTTTTTCCCAACGTCGACAATGTGTTTTAATTGGACAGTGAACACCAAATCCTATAGAAATGAAGTACCCGGATTTGGGGGTGTCACAATGGATGCCTATTCTATTTTGATGCACCTAAAAGAATTATATGGTGAGCAAAGAAGAACTGCTAGGTATCAGATATCTAGGGAGCTCTTCCGATCTAAAATGTCCGAGGGCACTACTGTTGAGACACATTATCTAAAGTTGATAAATTTGATTAAACAACTGGAATAGTTGGGGTTCAGCATGGATGGGGAGTTAAGTCAAGATTTGATCTTGCAGTCACTCCCGGACACCTTCTCACAATTTTTTGTGAATTTCCACATAAATAAGTTGGACGTCAGCTTTCCTGAGTTACTTAACATGTTAAAAACTACTGAATGTCACTTCCCATCCAAGTGGGACCATATCTTAATAAAAAATGATACTTTCAAGAAAAGGAAGAGGCCCAATGTATCATCTAAAAAGAAGAAAAGCAATAAGGCTAAGGGCAAGGCAAAGAAAAAGGACAATAAGAAACCTGATCCAGAAAGTAAAGGAATATGCTTCCATTGCAACAAGCTGGGTCACTGGAAGAGGAACTTTGAAAAGTACCTTGTAGAACAAAAGTAGAAGAAGTTTGGAGAAGTTTTAGGTTTGTTCATGATTAAAATTGATTTTTTTGAAAGTCGTAATTCTTATTGGGTATTGGATACCGGCTGTGGTTCTCACATATGTAATACTGTGCAGGGACTAGTCAGAAGTAGAAAACTAAACAAGGATGAGATCGTCCTACGAGTGGAAAATGGAGCAAAGGTTGTTGCATTAGCTGTAGGGACTTATTGTTTAGCACTTCCTACGGGCAAGTCCATTACTTTAAATAATTGTTATTTTTTTCCAACTCTTATTAGAAACATTATTTCAATGTCTGTATTGGATATGGATGGTTTTGAAATTATAATAAAGAACAACAGTTGTTCTATTTTTAATAAGAATGTTTTATATTGTGTTGGTAAATTGTTGAATGGAATTTATATACTTGGCTTGCATGAAAATATACTTCAAATTGAACAAATTAAGAAACAAAAAAGAGATTATGTTAATTATACCTATATGTGGCACTGTAGACTCGGTCATATTAATGAAACAAGATTATCCAAGTTGCATAAGGATGGGCTCTTAGAGCTATCTGATTATAAATCATATCCAACTTATGAATCTTGTCTCAAGGGTAAAATAACTAAATCTCCCTTTAGTGAAAAAGGAGATAGAGTTACAGAGTTGTTAGCGTTAGTACACATAGACGTATGTGGACCTATGACAACGAACACACGAGGAGGGTATTCTTACTTTATTACTTTCACTGATGATCATTAAAGATTTGGATATGTGTATTTAATGAAATACAAATCTGAATCGATTGAAAAGTTCACAGAATTCAGAAGTGAAGTAGAGAAACGACAAGAGTATTAAGATTCTTTGATCGGATCGAGGTGGTGAATACTTAAGTGGTGAGTGTTGGCTTGTTTAGGTATTAATCAAAGCAACTAACACACACAAGTGCACGTGGTCCACAAGTAATATAGAGTGAGTAGAGTATCATTCCCAAGGAGAATAATGAATGCCTTTTAATCTAATATGCAACAATTTTATAACTATGTCGGTCTACTTAAACAGTTGAGTGATGTGAAATTTAACTAAGAATGCTACTAGCAAGAAAATAGAAGAATAACAAGTAAAATGGCCAAATAAGGGGAATATAGGGTATATGATTTCACTTAACAATTCATACAAGACACTACACTTCCTTACAAGCTTAGTTAATTATGTTGGATTGTTAGCCAAGCACACAAAAGTAAGATATGACCATCTCTCGATGCACCACACCCATATTACATTCACTCCACAAAAGATAAAATAAATGCAAACACCCAAATTGACTAATACACTATATGTCTATGTGAATTATAATTAAAGCGGGTTGAAGCTCAAGTGCTCAATGGACTATATATGGTGCTTCAATATATGTCTATCCTAGGCACAAAACATATATTTCACCACAAGTAGAATTCACATACATATTCAAATATAATTAGTTCTAAGCCTATACTTCCTTTTTCAAGTTCATATAAGCTAACATGGTAATTGGTAATCAAGCAATTAATCATTTAAAGCAAATCAGATAAGATAATCCAATATAGATAATTAACCAAATCTTATAAGGAAATATAGAAATATGAACTACATATTATTATTCATCATAACCCCATAATAGAAATTAGTTCATATATACAATGGAAGCCAAAATGAAAAGAAAGAGATACTAAAGATAGAAAGATGCAAATCTGATCTCCTTCTCAAATCTGAGCATAACAATAGAAACCAATGTTCCCAAAATTATCCCTAATCTAAGCTATCTATCAAAATCTACTATAGAAACCAATAGAGAAATCTAGATGTAGAAGAAGAGGTTACTCTCTCTGTGTTTCTCTAACCCTAAAAAGATAATAAAAACAATCAAAAAAATTCATGTCTCAACTTGCATTCACACCCTAAAAGAGTAAACATTCCATTTGGCCATTTAAGTGAAAAGTTAACTGTTGGTCAAATAGGCCTGGCGCGGCCGCTCTGTCCAAGAGAACACCAAGAGCGCGCCCACGCTGTCTGCTGAATCTGCCTGGGGTCAGGAGCGCCCGCGCTGTCCCAAAGCTGTCCTAGGGCTCGACCGCGCTGCTGCTGGATTTTGCAGACTGCTGATCTGCAGCATTTTTCTGCTGACTTGCTATTGCTGCTTTCTCATCTAAGCTCTTTTCATGCCATTCTCACATACACTCCATCATATGCACTTTACATCTACTCGAGCCAGTTTCATATCCAATCCACACACAATGCCACCAAGCTAGTTTCCAAGTATGCTTCCTACAAAACAAAGATAAAATGCATGAAAAGCTACTAAAACACATGAGATTAAGCCTCAGTTATGGTTAGTTGATATCCAATAAGTAGGTATAAAACCTAATTATAAGTGAGTTTCTCAATTGTCTCAAAGAAAATAATATAATCTCACAATAGAATCCACCAGGAACACCACAGTTGAATGGTGTATCTAAAAGGAGAAATCAAACATTGTTGGACATGGTTCGATCCATGATGAGTTTATCAATCTTCTAGTATCATGCTAGGGCTATGCTCTAGAAGCAGCTACATATCTACTAAATAAGGTCCCCTCAAAATCCTTCCCCAAGACTCCATATGAGATGTGGACAGGGAGGAAACCTAGTCTTAAGCATGTTACGATTTGGGGATGTCCAACTTATGTGAAAAGGTTTCAAAATGATAAGCTTGGGACAAGATTTGATAAGTGCACATTTGTGGGATATCCTAAAGAAATTTTAGGATATTATTTCTACAATCCTACTGAGCAAAAGGTGTTTGTTGCGAAACACACTGCCTTCTTGGGAAAGGAGTTTATCCTTGAAGGGGCTAGTGGGAGGAAAATAGACCTTGAAGAAATTTAAGAACCACACACCACTACAGATCAATTGGATGAACCTGTCCAAGTAGAAGAACCTACTGTACAACACCCTATTCGTAAATCTGGAAGGATACCGAAGATACCTGATAAGTATGGATTCGTTACTAGAGGATGACGATGAGGTACGCACCATGAATGATGATGATCCATTGAATTACGAACAAGCTATGAGTAGTAAAGACTTAGAGAATGGCAATAAGCCATAAAATCCGAGATGGACTTCATGTATGAAAACCAAGTATGGACTTTGGTTTCAGCACCTGAGGGTATTAAGCCTATTGGGTGCAAATGGGTCTTTAAGAGAAAGACTAGAGCGGATGACAAAGTAGAGATCTATAAGGCCAGACTGGTTGCAAATGGTTTCAAACAAAGGCAAAGAATTGACTATGATGAAACCTTCTCACCAGTAGCTATGCTCAAGTCCATTCGGATTTTACTTGCGATTGCAGCTTATAACGACTACGAGATTTGGCAAATAGACGTGAAAATGGCCTTCCTCAATGGAAGACTTGAGGAGGATGTGTATATGACACAACCAGAGGATTTTTTTAACGGTTGGAATAAATCAAGTCTGTAAGCTACAACGATCCATTTATGGATTGAAGCAAGCTTCTCGAAGGTGGAACATCCATTTTGATGAGATAATCAAAGAGTTTGCTTTTATCAAAAATGAGGATGAACCATGTGTGTACAAGAAGGTTAGTGGGAGCGCCTGTATCATTCCTTATACTATATATTGTTGATATATTACTGATAGGGAATGATATTCTGATGTTATAATCGATTAAAATCTAGTTATCTAAACACTTCTCCATGAAGGACTTGGGAGAAACATCCTATATTTTGGAGATAAAGATCTAGAGATAGATCTAAAAGGATGCTTAGCTTGTCCCAAGGAACGTACATTGACACGATGCTAAAGAGGTTTAGCATGGAAGATACCAAGAGAGGTCTCATGCTGATGAGCCATGTAATACATCTCTCCAAGAAACAGGCCCCAAAGACACCTGAGGAGAGAGACTGTATGAGTAAGATACATTATTCTTCAATAATAGGATCTATCATGTACGGTATGATATGTACAAGATCAGATGTTGCTCATGCACTTAGTATAACGAGCAGATATCAGTCGAATCCAAGAGAAGAGCACAGGAATGTAGTGAAAAATATCCTAAAGTACTTAAGAAAAACTAAGGATGTATTTCTTATCTACGGTGGGTCTGAATTGAAACTAGAGGGCTATACAGACTCAAGTTTTCAAACATACCAAGATGATAGTAAATTCGTTTCGTGGTATGTATTTACCTTAAACAGTGGCGCAGTGAGTTGGAAAAGTTTCAAACAGCAAACAGTTGTTGATTCAGTGATAGAGGCAGAGTACATAGTTGCAAGTGAAGCAGCAAAGGAAGCTTGTAATACCCGAGAATTTTCATATATTAATAAATGAATATATTAATGGGAATAAGTATTTATTTGAATATAAATGATTTTGTGTTATGATATGAGTTAACTCAATTATATTAAATTGAATAATTATGATAATTGAGAAAATATGGAGTTTGCGATAAACTCGTTGAATGCCTTGTGTGGCACAGTGATGAGAAATATTAATGATTGTATTAATTAATGAAGGAATTACTATGTGAATAATTAATCAAATATTAATTGTTATTTAATTGTTATTATGAAAGATGGATTATTAATAGTGATTAATAATATGTCGATTATTATTATTACAAATAATAGAATAATAATAAGCAACTTGTTTATAAATATAATAAGAGTTATATTTGTTAATGGGATAATCAATCCTATGAATATTAATTAAGTGTCATTAATAATTACATTAATTTATGAGGGATGAATTAATTAATATTTTATTAATTAATTAATTGCCATTATAAATAATAAAACAAATAAGTAAGATATTAATATAATAAGATTATATTAATTGCTATGCGCAAGCATGTGATGATTAAATGTATAAAGTATAGTAGCTACCTATATGTTATATGAAGTAGTGCAATGTGACTATGTTATATATATATATATATATATAGTAAAGTTTCTTGAGTTGTAAGAGTTACATGAAATGTGTATGTGACAATTGTATGTGAAGTATACATTAAAATAATACATCATGAATATATATAGTAAACAATTATAATTGATGATTACTTCAATATATAAATGAATAATAAATGTGATAATATCTGAAAAGATTATATCGGTGAGATAAAATATACATGGATTACATGATATGAATACATATATAATCCCTAAACCTTCCATTTATAGTAATAATATACATTAAAATTACATTTTTGGTAATTAAATGGACCAAACCAAGCAAGTTACTGAGATATAAAACTCATCAGTTGCTCCAACAGTGGCCTATAATCTCATTGCGTAAATTTGAGCAGCTAAGATTAGCAGTGATGATGGCTACAAAGTGGGCAGTTGGCCAACCTTTGCATATCTATTGTTTACTTTTATTTTCCATTGATTCAAACTATAAAACAAAGCTAATGACTGGTTATACATTTCTCTATATAAAGCACCCTTCCTTCTCATTTTTCTGTTACGTGAAAATTTCTACTAAGTGTAAACTGAGAGTGTGAATTGTTGAGCAATTGAAGAAGTATAATCAGTGTGTGTGGAGTTCAATTCAAGCTTAAGGAGGTATAAATTCTATTTTCGTTCTTGAATTGGGTTTTGTTAAAATTCTTGAAATTCTCTGTCAAAGTTCCATTTCTTGTTCTCTGTCAAAATTTTAAGTCTTGATTATGCCAAATTAGATGATGATTGGATTTTTGAACACGTATGTAGTTGTTATATGGACTTATATACATGTTAGAATTATAATATAGTTGTTTAAAACTATTGTTGTGAAGGAATTTTGAGTTTTGGCATAAGTCCTGTCGAAGCAGGGAGTTCACTGATATAGACTGGACACGGCGCAGTTGCGCCGGGTTTATACCCAGGCGCAGCGCAACTGCGCCAGCCTCTGCAAACAGCCTCTAATTTTCTGCTACAAACTGTAACGTATTAGTTTAATTGTATAACTGAGACAGGCATGCTAGCATGAGTAGAACGTATGTAGGAGTATACCTAGACCTAAAACATGTTTTATAAAGCTTCCTTATGAGTTATGAAGTGATCAACATGGTTATAGTAGGAAAGTTTTAACAAAAACTTAAAGTGTTGAAAACAAACCTTGATGGAATTTATGTTCTATAAGTTCTGAACTTAGTAATATGCACACATGACTGATTTCGAACATAAATGAGCATGATATATGATTTATAGTTCCTTTGTTTATGACCAAACTCGTTAGACTTTGTGTTAGAGAACATTTTCAAGTAAAGCTTGATATATCAAAGCAAATATGCATGAATACTATATGATGTACATTCTGATCTTGAGAAGATGTTAACATGACTTGGCTACATATTATAAGAGCTTTAAAGTGATCTTGTATGTGTTGAATTGCATCGTTCAAGTTTAAAATAATTTTAAAGGCAAACTTGAATATGTTTTCGAACCAATTGTATGAGTAGTTAAGCTATAAGAATCTAAAGATAACATGTTTACGTTCGTTATGTCTCTAGACATGGTTCTTGTGTGTTTGATATAATGGAAGTAAACCAAGCATGAGTTTGAAGCATGTTTTCAAACTAATAACTATGATAGTTGCATGTATGCGATATGAATATTCATGAGTATGCCTAATACCAAGTTATATGAATACCTTATGTGTTTAAAAAGCAAGCATGTTAGACTTTGTGATTTTTATGACCTTGAATGACCGTAAGTTGTCAAAAGTGTTAACTTAGAACCATATCATGAAAGAGAGAACTTAGATGGACTTGGAAAGCATGCAAGACTCTTTAATATGCATAGATGTTCTGTGATATCATATGTTGATACTTGAATCCGATCTTTGATGATTAACTTACAGTAATGCTATAACTTGCTAAAAAGAGTATGTTTGCTATGTGTCGTGATCTTATGTGATAACGATATGTAAACTTAATTAACCCAAAAAGAGGAACATTAAGGATAAAGACAATAAAAGTTATACTAATATGATACTATATATGGTATAACTGGATAACTAGGTTAAAACTTAGTTTATGTGTTGATTGTATATCCAAGATAAAATATGATGTTGAAATATATGACTAATGGATATCATATATATACGTAACTATATTACGATAGGGTTTGAAAGTGTTAAATTACTTATCGTGGATAGACTACGCATAAGGCAAGTACTTGAACCCTACTCTTTATTGCGCATTACTGGAGCTTGTACTATTATTGGTTATACAAGTAAATAATTGAAAGCATGATTCTTATCCTATGATATAATGCTTCATAAATAGAATAGAGTTGTTTATTCTTGAACTTTGATTCGAGTATTGAACTTATAATTGTGCACTTATTCTTTTAAAGAACCGTCTGTGCCAATTGATTCAGCTAGACTTATAACATGATTAGAAAGTTGTCCAAACCAATTGAATGGTGCGGAATTCTTGTGTTAACTGAGTTGAACAACATTCTTTGAAGGGGATATATATATATGTCGGGAGACCGACGCGTGCACTTAAGTATGATTAAATGTTATGCATAATATAGGGTACTTTAGGCTGATCACCTGTTGTACTTATTTTATTGGATTTTCAGTATATTATTGTTAATTCTAGTAAGAGTTCATAGTCCTTAGTGACTGCTCAGTATTCAGTTATCTTAAAATCTTAAATTGATTTAGTATTGAATTATATTGATATTATTCTGTCCTTAGCTACTGTTATTGAGAACTGTTGATATTCTTGCTATCCTTGAATGATCCTACCTTGCTATACCCTTTTTGAGATTTAAGAACTATATTACTCACCCTTGTTTTTATATTACTTGCTGAGCAAACTTGTTGCTCATTCTTGCTTTCCCTAAAAACGTTTCAGTTAAGGCAGAGCAGAGTGGACCTTCGGGCGTTGATAAGGGCAAGGGCAAGGCTACCGACTAGCTTGTCTCTTTTTCATTTTAAAATCTTTGATGTTATGTTAAGACTATTTCAGAACTATGTTTAAGCTTAAGTAGGGTTATGTAATAAGTCTTTATTGGATATTATTATGTAATCTATTAAGTGAGACTTGGGAGAATAATTATAATAAATCATTGTAAATTATTCTAGATTAGATTTTTCGCTGTGATTGTGTGATTTTAGTTATTATGGTATTACCATGAGAACGTGACGAACCGAATTCGAGTGACCAAGTGGCGGTCCGAATTTGGGGGCGTCACAGAAGCTGTTTGGATGAAAAAATTCATAACTGAACTTGGCGTGGTTCCTAGCATTAGAGGAGTAATATTTTTATTCTGTGACAACATCGGAGCTGTTGCACAGGCTAAGGAACCCAGGTCTCATCAGAAATCCAAACACGTGTTGCTGCGATTTCATTTGATTAGAGAGATAATTGAAAGAGGAGATGTCACCCTAGAGCGTGTGGACACTCGAAACAACATTGCAGATCCATTTACTAAAGTTTTACCTAAACAGCAGGTTGATCGTCACTTAGAGAAGATGGGTATTAGATATCATAGCAATTGGCTTTAGTGCAAGTGCGAGATTGAAAGTAGTATGCACACAAGCCAATCATATTTGATATGATGAAACATTTACTTTGTAACAATTATTCATTTATTAGTAGAAGAATTATTTATTTAAAGGCGTTTATATTATCTACATAATGCTGTTATATTTAAATGTGATAAACCCATAGTTTTAAGCAATACTTTTAGAATCATGATAATGATCATGCTAATGAGATCTAAATTCTTAGATAGCTTAAAACTAAAATAGTTCTCAATCGATGGATTACTAAATAGGGGATTAGTGAATCCGGATAGATTGGTACATACGTTGCTTGCTCTTTGGAAGAAGATGATCGATCTCATGATCATTTGTGTGGAGACACTAAAGCAAGTATGTAGGTGCTTATTAGAGAATAAGTACACTGAACGTGGCTCGCTAAGGAATACCTAATGGAGTTTTACTCGCCTATCAATAGTAATTCTTTTAGTGATAGTAGTACAAGTAATCCTTCGACTTGAGATCATCATAGTATATTATATATGATGAGTTATATTTTGACATGTCCCTTAAGACCCTAAGGGTATATCAAAGGGTATACTTGGGTATAATTAATAATACATGAAGATAATGAATGATCGATAAAGGATTTATCACTTCTAGTAAAAGAAGTGAATGTCCTATGTGATTCAATAAATGACAACTCAGTAGTCATTGGACAAGGCAAAATGAAATTAAAAATTAGTTTCTAATTTGCATTATCGGAGTTTGTGCATTTATCGTAATACATATAATTAAATAAAATAAGACTTGATAGTAAATTCATGTCTGATATTTAATTAGGATATTGTATGGTCGAAGGAATGAATTGTAGGTAACTATTTACTCAAAGGTTCTTTTATGATTAATGTTAAAATTTATATTATCTGGAAAGTCGTTGAGCGCTAAGAGAGCTTACCCTTATTGTAGAATAAATATTTATTTAAATAAATTAATAGTCAATATATTTATTTAAATAAAATTAGAATTGTTCTAATTAATTTATTCACAACCTGTTTAATATGGAGAACCTAAAGGGTCACACTATAAAAGGATGAATATTTATTTTAGAAGAAAATGGCGTAATCGTAATAATAAGTTAAGTGTATTTAATTTAATCTATGGTGATAGAATAAATTAAATAGCTTAATATTTATTGTTTAATATTTTAGAAATATTAAATTTAAATTAATAAGAGGAGTCTTATTATTATTATTAGTTTAATTCCTAAAGGAGTTTGGAAATTAATTATTAAAAGTACTCTTCCATATTCCTAATAAGATTAGGAGGTAAATTAATTAAAGGAGTTTAATTAATTACTCCTAATAAGATCAGGAAGCCTAATTAATTAAAAGAGTTTAATTAATTAATATGAAACCCAAATCCTAAAATAGTTAGGAGGGTTACCTACATCTATAAATAAGATGAGTCTTATTTTGTTTAGGGACTAATGTTTTTTCAAGTTATTGGGAGAGCACACCTTTTCTAGAGAGAGAGAAAACTAGGGTTTTGTCAACCCACCTTTTTAATACTTGTTCATCCTTGGTGGATCACCTCTAGAGGCCAAACACATGGGTGGCTGACATTGATCAAATGAAGGAATCACACCCGATAGATTCAAGTCGAACAAGGAAAAGATTGGAGTTGTACTCGTACTTGAGGAAGCACGAATCTTTAAGGGTATGATTCGTTCTTCATCTCTTTCGATTAAATTAATAATTGCGCATAAATGATCTGGGTTCATAGTTTGTAAAAATTTTAAACTCTATTTTTACACTTCCGTTGCTATGTATGTAATTGTTGCATGCTATTTTGATCTTACAAACCTAACAAAGATATGAAGATAAGATAATGTAAAATGCTTAAAGGCTATGAACGCATAATTTTAATATTGAAAGTTTGCTCTTGGCATACACAAGATTGTATGACTTAGATGTTAATGAATAATCCTAAAGTATGGCATTTAGTTGCCAGGAAGCCATATGGAAGAATAATTGACTTAACGAACATTAAAGTTGTAATGGTTCAGACAATTTGAGCTAGAGGGAAGGAAATGGTTATGTAAAACCATCGTAAACTATGATTGTAACAATTAAGGCATCTTCAAATGTAGTAACGCCGTAAGACGGTAAAGAAAGATGGTTACATGAACTTAGGTTATAAGACACGAAACGTAAGAATGGAAATAGTTAAACTAATGTGTAGGTCAAATTGTTAACTAATTGGTATGTGGTATTCCTTATGTGCTATATAGGGATTGCAATAAGCAATTCAGTGTAAACTATAAGTTGTAGCTGTGCTTAAGGCAAGTTTCCTAACTTCATTCATATTTTTAAATGAATGTTAGTTTCTTAAATTTTCTCAGATGTTGAACTTGAGAAGTTTTACGTATGTGCAAATGTGTGATATTTGTGTAAGGTGTTTATGTATGAGGCCTTGTGCTGAACTTTCAACACTTATGTGTTTCTGTGAAATAAATTGTTCTGTAATGGAACGATTTGATGTGGAGTGGTTCCATTTGTGAACTGTTAGGATTAAGTCTGTGCTAATAATTCTAGCGAGACTGAATGTAAGGTAAGTGTAAATAAATGTGATTAATGTTTTAAAATGATAGGAATCAAAGTTTTTCCTATTATTCGAACTATTTCATAACCTTTGTTCGGTTAATGAAGTCTTAAAAGAATATGTGATTCTTGCTTAGTTGTTATTCAACTGCTTTAACTTGCTGAGCAATTGAATGTTCACTCTTTCTTTAAATAAAAATATTTTCAACGAACGACGATAGGATGAACTTAAGGATCCCGTAAAGATCAAGCTAACTGGTATCTCGATGAAGTGTTGTTTATTATATGAATGAGCGTGAAGATCAAGCCAAGACTTGTATTGTAGAATAGTTAATTAAACTATAGAGTAGCTTAATAAATTGTTATGTATCTTTTGTGGCAGATGAAAGTCACATTTGTAAGATGTAAAGAATAATATAATTATCATTATTTGTATTGAACGAGGTTTTAAGGTAATAGAATCTGGAATTTCATGAGATATGTTGTTGTATTTAATAATATAATGATGTATGTATGGAATGAGAAGTACTCGTGACGTACGAAATTCGGGTTTGAAGATAGACCAGATTTCGGGGAGTTACAAGTTGGTATCAGAGCTAATAGGTTATAAACCTTAGGTATGAGCACCTTCGGCTATAATCTGAGAGAGAAGAATAAGAAAATCGTTGAGTTAAACGATTAAGGAAGAAGATCACCACGTGATCACATTAAATCATGAAATAACAGATATTCTGTTAAACGATGGATGAGTTATAACTAAATGCTATAATGGAATGGTACTATGAAGTAGTACGAGCAGAAGAACTCAGAAGAGTTGTAGGGTATAAAATATGAATTAAAGAAAATTCGTATTAGGTAACGAGAAGGTAAGAATGTGACACCCCCAAATCCATGTACTTCATTTTCACAGAATTTGGTGTTGACTATCTAAATAAAACATAACTAGCTGCCCATAAATAAAGAATGCAAAATAAATTAGAACCTTAATAATAAAAATCTTTCTTCAAAAAGGATTACAACATTGTCAAAACGTTCCTAAGTTTCTAACCTTAAACATCGTCATAAAGTGCGGAAAATAAAACATCATATAATAATTAAAGTCTTATACAAGACCACATAATCAATTTAAACAAGTCTTCACTTGTTCATCTTGCCCTTGCCTTTGCTGGTTGACGGCTCGTCAACTTTCTCAACTTTGGCTGCAATGGTTATATATATGCAAGAGTGAACAAACAAAAGCTCACTTGAAATAACAATTAATAATAATGACATATCACTGAATAAGTTTAACTGAATTGAATAACATTTCTATCATCGATAATCAAGAATTTGATATAAGATTTAGAATTCATATGAGGGTCACAAGACCTTGAACTATGTCCCGAGTTGTAAGTATTTCTACTTAGACCTTTAACAGTCGTTAGACTATATGGACTCTAACTCGTACTTAAGGGGATCAGCCCTTCGTACCATGTATTGTGCACAAACATCTTAACGCATAGGGTTGTGTTGAGTTTGTACGAAATCATGACACAATCAAATTGCAAATATTAGCGGAAGCATGGTATATCAAAGTTTAAAAATTTTCTACAAAATCATTACCCGGATCATCCTTTATGCAAATTATTAATTTAAAACGATAAATAAGAAATTATGGAATCATATCCTTATAGAACGAAGCTTCCACAGGTACAAGTTCAACTCCTTGTTCGTCGCGATCTCCTTGAATATTCAGGGTAGATTCCTTCCTTTGATCAACGTTAGCCACCCAAGTGTTTGGCCTCTAGAGGCGATCCACCAAGGAATAGAAATTATTCAAGAAGGAGGGTGGTTGTCTAAACCCTCGTTTTCTATCCTCTATAAAAAAGGAGTACTCTTCAACAATTGGAATTGCATCAACTGATATCTATTATAAGACTCCTCTTATATAGATATTGGTCAACCCTTCTAATCCTATTAGAAATGGGGTTTCATTTAATTAATTAAACTCATTTAATTAATTTAGGCTTCCCACCACATTGGGAATAATTAATTTAATTCATTTAATTAGTTTGCCTCTTAATCTTATTAGGAATAAATGAGAGTGCTAATATTAAATTAATTCCTAAACTCCTTTAGAAATTAAAATAATAATAATTATAATAATATTAATAAGACTCCTTTTATTAATTTATATTTAATATTTTGAAAATATTAAATAATAAAAATTAAGCTATTTAATTTATTCTACCACCATAGATTAAATTAATTACACTTAATGCATTATTACGATTATGCCATTACCTTCTTAAATAATTGTTCTTTCTTTTATGGTGTGACCATTTAGGTTCTCCATATTAAACTGGTTGTGAATAAATCAATTAGAAAAATTTTAATCTTATTTAAATAAATAAATTAGACTAATAATCTATTTAAATAAATAATATTTATTCTACAATAGGGATAAGCCTCCCTAGCGATCAACGACTTTTTAGATAATATAAATTTCAACATTAACCATAAAAGAACCTGTGAGTAAATAGTTACCGTACAATTCAATTCTTCTACCATACAATGTCCCAATTAAATATAAGACATGGAATTACTGTCAAGTCTTATTTGATTTAATCATATGTATTTCAATTGAAAAATGCACAACTCCAAATAATGCAAATTAGAAACTCCTTTCTAATTTCATTCTGCCTCGGCCAAGAACTACTGGGTTGTCATTTAACGAATCATATAGGACATATCTCTTCTTTTATTAGAAGTGATAGATTCTTTAATGATCATTCATTATCTCCATATGTAACTCATTATACTCAAGCATACCCTTTGATATATCCTAAGGGTTTTTAAAAAATAAGTCAAAGTATAATTCATTACATACAAAATATTATGATGATCTCAAGTCCAAGGATCACTTATACTACTATCACATTAGAAATTTCTATTGACAGGCAAGTAAAACTCCATTAGGTATTCCATAGCGAGTCACATTCAGTGTACTTATTCTCCAATAAGCACCTACATACTTGCTTTAATGTCTTCGTACAAATGATCATGAGATCAATCATCCTCATCCAATGAGCAAGTAACATATGTACCAATCTATCCGAATTTATTAATCTCCTTTTTAGTAATCCCACTATTGGGAACTATTTTAGTTTTAAGCTTTCTAAGAATTTAGATCTCATTAGCATGATCATCATTATGATTCTAAAAGCATTGCTTAAAACTATGGGTTATTTACATATTATAAAAATAGCATCATGTAGATAATTAAATGCCTTTAATAAATTAATACTTTTATTAATAAATAAATAAGATCATCTCCAAAGTAGATGCTTTATCATCATACATGATTGGCTTGTATGCATACTACTTTAAGTTGTTCATCTCAGCTTTAATTAACGAGTACGCACCAAAAAAGTTTGGTTTGGATAAGCTCAAAATGTAATTTAGAGTTCAACTATCATCAACTAAGGAGTAGTTGAATCAAACTTACAATAATTTAAGAGTTCGATAACAAAAGAATTATGAAATAACTATGAGTCACAATAATTGACATCATATTTAACTGTCACGCTTTAGAAGTAAACTTAAAGCATTTGAAAGATACAATAAAACCTTGCTTGAATAATTAAGTCAAGGTTACATTATTTTTCAATAATGAAACTCAATAAGAATACTTGTTCAATATGAAATTAAAGAACTTACGTAATTAAAAGTAAGGATTAGAAAACTTGCGTAAACATAATCGAGTTAGGGTAAGAAAATTTGCCTCGCGCGTAATAACTCGTTCCACAATTTTATCCTACGTACACGTTATTAACAAAAGTAACACAAATTAGTTACCATATAGCTACATCACATCACTAGTTAACCAATGCAAGTTAACTCTCAATTCTTAGTCTTTAGGTTTAATCATTAATTAGCTCATAACATGACCAAATCATACATTCACATCAATCTTAAACTTATTAATAATCAATCAAATTATAATTTAAAATCATACATTTCATATTAAAAAATATGATTTCATACTGTCCAATTAGCATATAATTTTATTAACATATTTTTTATTTATTACATTAACATTGTCAAAAAATTGTACATTTAAATATAATTTTCTTTCTAAACTGCATAGGTGGCACTGTAGCGCCACATAATGAACTGCAGCCGGCGCTGCAGCATCGGCCACATCATCAGGGCTCTACAGAACCAGGTATGGCGCTGCAGCGCTTCAGTTAACACTTTGAATTGGCGCTGCTGCGCCATGCCACGTCAGCACGCACTGCTTCCGATCTCAGCGCTGCAGTTAACATACATAACTGGCGCTGCGGCGCCGTGCCACATCACCTGACTCTGTTGTGGTGCTGCAGCGCCCTATTTACTCACAGGACTGGTGATGCGGCGCCACGTCACAGTGGGACGTAGACAGCCTCGCGAACTGTGCAGAAAAAAGCCAATTTGGCTTATTTTCACTGATCAAACTTAAATTCTAACTCACATAATTCATATAAAACTTTACATAATCATAACTTTATGCTTCTAACATGTTTTAACACATGGAAACATCACAACGCATAATTAAAAACCTTTAATTTCATGATTTTGAAGAAAACTTCATTGTTAAGTGTTCTTTAACAAAAATAAACACTGTGACTTTGTTTTTAAACCAAACCACATAATTCAAATCATGTTATTTTCATTTCTTAACATATTATCATAATCTATAATCAATTTACATCACATAGCATGAATTGGACATCAATTTTAATATCAAAGAAGTTATTTTTCAAAATACTTTACTGTAAATTGCTATGAACATGATTTCTTCATGTTCATCATATTTACATGAATTAAACAGTTTAATTACTCACACAAATCATATATAATAGTTTATATATACAATTCAACATATATAAATCATATTTATATGATTATCATGAACAACTTCAAACACAGAGAAGTAAAAACATGAAGAACAAGAAAGAACATAAATTCATAATTTTAATGTTAGATGATTACCATTGATTTTAGAAGAAGGTGATGATGATGATGGGTTCTTGTTTTGATTCACAGAGCTTTCTCCTTCTTTCTTTCTTTCTTCTTCTCTTTTTTCTCTCTAACTCTGTATTCTTCTTCTAACTCTAACTTAACGTATTATAAAAAACTAACACATACATAATACATATAATTATATAATATAATAACTGACAAACATATTATATCTCTATTAAATATATATATCAATTACTAATTTTTTAAAATCAAAAGTCACTAGGGCTTGTTTGACAAAAACTAATTTAAAATAGAATTTTAAAAGACTTAGGCCTTGTTTGGTAAAACTGAATTAAAATAGACTTTTTAAAAGCTAAGAGTCTTGTTTGGTAAAACTAAATTAAAACCCTTTTAATTTATTTTAATAACTCCTTTACCACATAATTTTAAATATCACACTTTATTTAATTAAATCCCAATATTTCAATTTAATTAAATTCAAGCTAACATCAATTTATTAAATAAAATTACCACATAAATTAAATTTCTACACAATCATAATTTATTTATTAATCATAATTTCATGTAACAAATTAGTATATCTCTAATTTAATTATTCAAATTAAATTAGACATTACTATAATTATTCATTAAATCATTACTACCAAATTACCACAAAATAATTCATCTAATTTAATTATCTCAATTAAATTAAAACTTCACCACAAATTATCAAACATCAATTTAATTAACATATTGCACTTAATTAAATTACTCCACAACATAATCACGTCAATTATTTATTCAACTCAATAAATAAATCAACTAAAATATTTATTTAATTCAATAAATATTTAAAATTAAAATACAAAAATCTCATTTGTTATAAAGAAGTTGTAAAATTTCAATTGAGGACTCATATGATAGCTGAATTGTACGATCTTTTGTTATGGGCAAGAGTTTGTGCTTGGTGTAACAACTACTCAGTCTATTACAGTGATAATCATTGGAATGGTAATATCGCGCTATCAATATGTATATGACTAGAAAATGAATCTTTTCTCATGTGTATGTTGGATAGTAGAATATAATAAGATAGGTGCGGGTTCTTGAAACTCATACTTATGAAAAGTTTGTGACTCATAGTTATATGCTATGTTTCTGAGCCTCTAAGCGTATGGATTGTCCTTGATTTTTTCTTGGATTACATATTGCGAAGATTAGTTCTTGAACACATATTATTGTGGAAAGTTCCTGTACACATAAAGTGTGATAAGTTGATAAACCTATGGTATAGGAATGTTTAGACTGAAAATAAGTTATTTTCAATATATAGAGCATTGAAGGTGCTAGAAAAAGTTGGGATTGTCGCAAGTATGACAATGAAGGAAGAAGAAGAAAATGAAAATTTCAAGTCTTCTAGCTATGCTAGATTTCAAAATTATTGACATCGTGCTGATGTGTACGTCTTTGAAAGAAAAATATTGGATCAAATTTTTGTAAACCAATGAATTTTTAAAAGAACTATTCTTTGTACGTCTATGTTAATCGTTTCGGCTAGACAGAAATTGATTTGAAATATCAAAATAAATTTATATCATCAGTGCATTGATGCAAAGATGGTAAAAAGATGGAGTTATTAATGCAATTAAACCTAGTGTTGGATGTGATCTTTGGATCATCAACCCGCTATGGTATGATGTAGAATGACAAAGTCATAAACTGACGAAGACCTCAACAGTACGATATCATGACGTCATAAAAACGTTTTGAAGTATTGTGAACTATTTAAAGATGAGTTGATGCCCTTTTAAAGTGGCTAGACGAATGGTTTGATTCATATCCAATTTATTGGTATGGTCTACGCTATTTAATTTGGCTAGACAAATGGTATGTCATGTTAAAAGAAAATCGAGCTTTCTTTAAGAAGTAATGCCAAACTAAATTATTTTGGTGTGGAATCTAATGATTAAGTTTGAGGTGAACAAACCCCGAGATTTAGGGTTATACGATAGGTTGATCACCTACGTATGGAAGAGGTAGTTTACTTTCTTGGTGATTGTAAACCAGCCGTGACGGAATGGTTTATGGTGAAATGTTGTTAAACCTAGTAAGAGTTCATGGTCCATATGATCCCTCAGCAAAGTATGAATTGCTTTAAAGGAATATTTATATTCCTCGTTATTCATTCTACTTCATAATTCTTGATAAATTGTGAAGACTCTGGAATGTTTGAAGGATGAGAACTTCCTTGAAGAGGAGTTGAGAGAATAGTATGCTAAAAATTTTGAGGATGAAATTCTATGAAGGAGTGGTGAATGTGATGTCTCGAAAGATTGAAAGTATAGTTAGACATGGTGTTTAACTAATGACGATTATGTCAACAGATGATCCTTAGGAAAAAGGATGTTTATGAGCTAAGGAAGAAGATTAAACCTTTAATAAAGGAAGAAAGATTAAAGCCTTTGGAGTGGTTCCATTTGTGAACTGTTAGGATTAAGTTTGTGCTAATAATTCTAGCGAGACTGAATGTAAGATATGTGTAAATAAATGTGATTAATATTTTAAAATGATAGGAATCAGAGTTTTTTCTATTATTTGAACTGCTTCATAACCTTTGTTCGGTTATTGAAGTCTTAAAAAAATATGTGATTCTTGCTTATTTGTTATTCAACTGCTTTAACTTGCTAAGCAATTGAATTCTCACTTTTGCTTTAAATAAAAACATTTTCAGCGAACGACGATAGGATGAACTTAAGGATCCCGTAAAGATAAAGCTGACCGGTATCCCGATGAAGTGTTGTTCATTATATGAATGAACGTGAAGATTAAGCCAAAACTTGTATCGTAGAATAGTTAATTAAACTATAGAGTAGCTTAATAAATTGTTATGTATCTTTTGTGGCGGATGAAAGTCACATTTGTAAGATGTAAAGAATAATCTAATTATCATTATTTGTAATGAACGAGGTTTTAAGGTAATAGAATCTGGAATTTCATAAGATATGTTGTTGTATTTAATAATGTAATGATGTATGTATGGAATGAGAAGTACTCGTGACGTACGAAATTCGGGTTTGAAGATAAACCGGATTTCGGGGCGTTACAGCTTGACCCAATGAACATTCATTCGATGCCAAAATTGTTTAGCATGGCAAACTCCAAGAAAGGTCTCATGATGATGATTTATGGAATGTATCTCTCTAAATTGTCCCCAATAAAGAGAGATCGCATGAGTTACTATCATGTATGCAATGAAATGTACGAGACTTAATGTTGATCAGTCATATTATGGAGAAAATCATTTTATGACAATGAAAAACATTTTAAAGTACTTAACCGGCACTAAGAATGTGAACATGATGTTAGGTTTGTAAGATCAAAATAGCATGCAACAATTACATACATAATAGCGGAAGTATTAAAATAGAGTTTTAAAATTTTACAAACCATTAACCCGGATCATCCTGTATGCGCAATTATTAATTTAATCTAAAAAGATGAAGAACGAATCATACCCTTAAAGATTCGTACTTCCTCAGGTATGAGTTCAACTCCAATCCTTTCTTTGTTCAACTTGAATCTATCGGGTGTGATTCATTCCTTTGATCAACAACAGCCTCCTAAGTGTTTGGTCTCTAGAGGGGATCCACCAAGGATGAACAAATATTAAGAAGGTGGATTATTGGCAAAACTCTAGTTTTCTCTCTCTAGAAAAGGTGTGCTCTCCCAACAATTGGAATTACATTTGCACTTAATCAAAATAAGACTCCTCTTATTTATAGATATAGGCAACCATCCTAAACAATGTAGGATTAATGTTTCATATTAATTAATTAAACTCCTTTAATTAATTTACCTCCTAGTCTTATTAGGAATATGAGAAAGTACTTTTATTAATTAATTCTCAAACTCCTTTAGGAATTCAAATTAATAATAATAGTAATAATAATAATAAGACTCCTCTTATTAATTTATACTTAATATTTCTAAAATATTAAAGAATAAATATTAAGCTATTTAATTTATTCTGCCACCATAGATTAAATTAAATATACTTAACTTATTATTACAATTATGTCATTAATTTCTTAAATAAATATTTTTCTTTATATGGTGTCACCCTTTAGGTTCTCCAAACCGATTGTGAATAAGTCAATTAGAACAATTATAATTTTATTTAAATAAATAAATTAAACTATTTAATTTATTTAAATAAATAACATTCATTCTACGATAAGGGTAAGCCTTCTTAGCATTCAACGACTTTTCAGATAATATAGATTTCAACATTAATCATAAAAGAACCTTTGAGTAAATAGCTACCGTATAATTCGATCCTTAAAATTTTAATTATATTTTTCCATATGTATTCTTCTGGTGTTATATTTTCCATATAATGAAAAAATCAAAAGAATATAGGAGCATAATTTATTGGCATTTACTTCACTACATGCTAGAATGCAAGGAAAAATAGAAATCTAGATCAAAACAAAAATATGATTTGATTAAGCATAATTGACACACCAACTTTGGTTTGTATCATAAATTTGATTACAATTCTTATTCACGGGTATTTTATTGGTGGTTACTTCGATGATTTATCAATTACTTTAAACTAATTTAGTTATTAAAATAACCCTACAAATGAATACACTCTTGATGTATTTTAAAAGAATGAGACTCATTGTGTTGATTGAAATTTTAGATGAAAGTTCCCAAAGAGCAAAAAAATTTCTAATTATACACCAATGAGATTCAAGATATGTTTAGCTAAAGTAAAAAAAAAAGAGAGTTAATTTCCATATATTAGTGAACTAAAGATTAACCAAATATTCCCAATTAACTCGGACTAACCAAATATTCTCAATTAACTCATATAAAACATCATTGTTTGTGCTATTATAATAAGTACAAGTATAGATGTTTTATCGTTCAAAATTTAGTAACATTATATCATTTAATTTATAAAAGCACATTTTTATCACTGATAATATTTTAATCTTATATGCAATGTAATAAATAAATCAAGAATTATTTAAAGATATCAAAGCATAACTCATTGTTACAATAAAATACAATCTCTGACCCCATTCAGCTTTAGTTTCTGAATACCAGTTTCATTCATTTGATATTTTTGTTTATCCTAAAATCTTCATGTGTGACCTACCTACCTATGCCTCCAGAAACATTGATTTAGTTTACAGAAGGAATTCAAACACCATATACTAGCTATCAGACTCACTAACTAATCCCCTAATACGTGTGTCAACTGTCAACTAGATAAAAAATCTAACTTTACAGATTGAACTGTTAAATAGAAGGTAATAGTCCTATGTACAAGGTGTGTATCGATCATGTTCTTTATCTTTACATAGGAAAGCCAAAACTTTGATACCCCATTGACCCTCCCTGGTTAGGAAAGTTACTTGGTGGCGGCACGGGCTGGGTATCTGCAGTGGTTGTAATGTCATGTATGCTTGACCTCTTCCTCTCTTTCTTCATTGAGTTCTGACGAAGGTAGTATTTTTGTGCGTGGCTAGCCACTTGAGTTGGTGTTCTTGTCACCACCACATTTCTTGAGATACTCCTCCAATCACCCTTACCGTACCTATCCAGTCCAATTAGGAATAGTCTGCAAGAAATCGCAAAACAGTCCACAATCACCAAAAAAACAACATTGAACCTTTTTGGTAACATGTCACGTCATCCTATCAAAATAAAGAAAGAATGCAATCTAATACTCCTTTCTTCCAAAATTACTGGATACATTTTTCTTTTTAGACCGTTTCAGAAAATGAGATACATTTTTATTTAAGATAATAAAGTGACATGATACCTTAATTTGCCATTACTAAGTTACCACCATTTCTAACATCACACCACCACCAATAAATTCTTAGATAATACAAAGGGTACATTTGAAAACATAAAATTATCCAAAACGTTGTCATTTTAGAAATGGAACTCTAATTTTGGAACAAAGGGAGTACTATATACAACTAAAATCATATAAATATTGCCAAGTCCTGTCCTAGCAGGTACCAATTAACTGCAATGAAATATCACAAGCCAACTAATTCAGTTTAAGATGACTCAAAAATAACCTTGCAGAAAGGCCCCTTATAATAAAATCTCATTAGGTTTATCAGACAGTCAATTCCTAATTGGTAGCATATCGGTATCAGTATATACGCAACAAAAACTATATATTGCTAAAAATTTGGGGAAAATACTAAAAAATTATAATAAGTAAAATAATGAATTAAGTAATTACGAAGTTATTGTTAAATATATATAACATTGCACAAGTCATATGATACATAGATGTTAGAGTTGTTAACATTTTCTTGAAGCAATATATCTTGCATGTACCAATATTAGATGATAACTTTACACCAATACCATTACGTTTCGATCACTGCCAATACCGATATGTATCTGCCATCTCTGATACCAATACATATTGGCCATCGCTGATACCAATACATATCGGCCGACACGTACTGCTATCAACTACTACTTTGAACCATGAATCTCGTAACTCTTGACCTAATTAAACTGCATTTAGCTCAAGTTAGATAGAAATGTATCCAGCAAATTTACTATTTAGGATGAATGGCATCATATCAAACTGGGATTCTCAAAACTAATCAAAATAGCTTGAGAAGTCCATCAACCACTCAAAGTTAATTTCAAGATGGACATTTACATAAAAGAAAAGAAATTGAGAACACATTTAGCGTAATCTAGAAGTTAATTCAACCTATAAATCAATCAAAAGGGCCAATAATTATTACAAAATGTTGGAGTAATGTAGCTGTATTTTTTAAATTAGAGTCATGTAGGTGGCTTATCAAGCTATGTAGGCCTAAAGTGAGCAGATGAAAACAGTTCAATTTTTCATGTTACATACTCATTGTTATCATTTTTTCTTGAATTAATCTCAATCAATTGAAATGGCCAACAAAAACCATAAAATGTTGGGTTCTCTCATAACATTTTTCCAGGGACATCTTCATTTCATTTTAAAAATAATTCAATTAGAAAAACTTAATGCAAGACAAACATGTCCAAAAATATTCATTTCACCATTTGGAACCAAAATTTTCAATATAAATCATCAGACATCCAAAACCAACAAAATTTCCTGGTCATCTAGCTATCTTTTTTTTTTTTGCTAATTTCCGCACGCACACCCCAAAAAATACTCACACCCCGAAAGAATCGAACCCTTGACCTTATGAAGAATCGAACCCCTTGACCTTATGAAGAATCGAACCCTTGACCTTATGAAGCCATAAGGAGTTACCGTTGGGCCAAAAGTCATCTAGCTATCTCACAACTCTAGCTATCTCACCAACCAAAGAGCAACTAAAAAGAGCAACTAAATGGGTAACTAAATGTTAATTTATTTATGCTTATTTCCTTCCAAACACGACACCATAAAGCACTTTTCTTCGAAATGTATATATATATATATATACATTAAACCTTCTATAAACAAACAATCAATAGGAACGTAATCAAGAAACTAACAAATTAGGAAAAGCAAGAAAAAACAAGAAAACCAAAAAACCCATAAAGTAAAAAACAATCAAATCACCAATAAATTTGGTATTTGCAAATAAAAACATACATACCCATCATATAATCAAATACTTGTGTAAAAACCTACAAATAAAATACCATAACCTGAAAATACAAATACATAGGTATATGTATACCTGTGTTCTTCTTCGGTCCAGGGAGTGCCTTTCTTTCTCTCGACGTCTCCGTGTTTTGATTTCGCAGAGCCAAACGAGATCTGGCTCGCACTCGACTCGGGTTCAAACCCGAACGAGTTGTCATCGGGGTAACTGGGCAGCTCGACCCGGCCCGAATCGATCTCCAGTACATCTTGAACCAACGCGTCGTAGTGGACTTTCACATCCTCCGCCGACTTTCCGGGGACTTGATCGGCAATCTTCTGCCACCGGTTCGCGGAATCCTCGGGGAACAACACCAGGGCTTTCTCGAATAGCTTATCCTCGAACCGGGTCCAAGTAGATTGAAGCGGCGGAGAATTGCAAATCATCCACCGATTATCATGTCTATCGTGAAACATAATCACTTAGATTTTGTTTCTCTCTCTAGATTCGTTTTATAATATCTTTGATTTTGGATTCTCTCTAGATTTGCACTTTATTTGGGGATATTTTGGTGAGGGATTTAAGGAGGTTTAAGTCTATAGTGTTCTATATATATATATATATATATATATCGATTCATGAGTTGTACATATAGAAGAGTGTTGAGTTTTATTCAAGAAGAGAGATATTTTTTGGTTTAAAATAAAATTTTTTGATGGCTGTAAGCTTGTAGAAATGGGACTATAATTGTTTATATTTTCAATTTTAATATTAATTTAGAGTTCAATTTGAGCACGTTTCAACATTTCTCCCAAACACGGCTCTTTTACAATTTTTATCCCTTTTAAATAGCCTTACAAAGGTAGGGGTGTGTATAAATTTTGGTTTTTTTAATTTTTCGATTTTTGGACTTGATCGAACCGGTCGGTTCGGTAAAAAAATAACCAGTTCAATTTTGGTACAGAAAAATCGGTGTATCGATTTCGGTACGAAGTTTTTATGGTACCGGTATATAACGGTTTTCTAATTTTTATTTTATTTTTAATTAATAATAATAATAATAATAAAATAATAAAAAATAATAAAATAATAATTATATTAATTTTTGATATTTATTAGATAAAAATCGGTACCGGTCCGGTAAATCGGTTCGGTATACCGGTCCAACCGTTACCGATATCGGTATTGAAATTTTGACTAATTTCGATATCGGTTCGATACGGTACCGGTCCGGTTCAGTACGGTACCGGTCCGGTTCGGACCGGTATTTACCGGTTGCATACCCCTATTACAAAGTAAGATCTTTTAGAGAGTTTTTGACGTCATCAGTTAAACTTGTTTATAAGTTGTTTTAAAAAATAAAAATAATTATTTTTTATTGTTCAATCTAATAATTAAGTTTGATTAAATATATTATTAATTTATTTTTATTTATTTTAGTAACTCCATCTGTAACCTATCTTTATTTTTCTAAACTTTTTTTTAATGATTTACACTTAAAATAAGTGATAAATAATTTTTTATACTAAACATTTTTTACTTTTTATTTGTCTAAGTGTTTTTTTCACTACGAAACACAAACTATTTTTTTTAAATATAGTTACAAGTGCAAGCAATAATCAGAATCATTAATCATATATATATCTAACAAATTGGCTATGACGACGGTTTGTACCTTCGCTATAAAATAGAAAATTGTCGTCATAACATACGACGATGACTTTCTATTCTATGGTGACGGTACAAACCGTCGTCATATCTGGTTCGTTAACGAACCCCTTCGTTTTTGAGATTTTTTGTATATATATATATATGGGGATCGATCCATAGCAAACGTTGTAAAAAAGAACATAGTCTTACAACACATCGCAACCCTCCATCGGAAGATCGAACGGTTTAATAAAGATCCTGTTTGCAGTTTAATTTTCAGTATTTTGCACTTTAATACTGCGGACGCGACAGATTATCAAAATGCCCCTCCCTTATAATTCCCCTTCCGCACTTTAAACTTGCGGACATTGGGATCTCCTCTATATAAGGCGTGAAAGAGCCTGTCAAGCGTACTTATTTAGACCGTTTCCTAGTAAGTTAGAAATTAAGGCTCATGAATTTTCTATCTCTTCTTGCGTAGTGTTTTTTTTCTGAACATGAATCATGTTATCTGTTTCTATGACGACCATCCATGGTTAGACTGTGAAAGCATGGTATAGTTTCCACGGCTTCCCAGAGGGTATACATCTATCTTTCCACTTGTTTAGTCATGGATGTATCGCATCATTCCAGATTACATGAATCTGTAACAAGTAAAAATAATATGCAGGAGAAATAGATGATTTTAAGCTTTAAGATGCTGATATATATATATATATATATATATATATTTGTGGATCTCGTATCTTTTTTACAGTACTGATCACAGACGAGGATAGTTCGATTTAAGGCTATTAAGTTTTCTATTTGTTAATGGGTATTATTGTGCAACAATAATACCCAGAAAAATGGAAGGCTAATACCCTTAAATTGAACTGTACTTGTCTAAATCTCTCATCTGCAGTTTAATACTACGGACGATGCTATAAACTTAATGACGTGCCGTTTTTAATTCAAATAAAGTCCACATCAGACGGTTAGTTTTTGTACAAAAGACGATGTCGTATAAATACAAAATGACGCCGTATATTAATAATGAAAAAATGGGGACCGTCCGCAGTTTAATACTGCGGACGCAAGGTATACCGAACGACGCCCTTTTGTAAGACGAAGGAGAGATTATAGTTTTCATACTGAACGACGCCATTTTGTCAGCGAAGCAGGGATAATAACTGTCCATCTTGTCCAACTGCTATGGTCAAAGCAACCAAACTACTAAATCGACAATCATTGCAGCAAATTTGAGAAGAAAGCAACTATTCAGATCAAGTCCGGCAAGTCCTTACAACCAACCTTACAACGTTCCATCATATATGTATGATTGTAGATTAGCGAATAGTTAATATCTATTTTTTAAATAATCTATGTTGTATACTTTAAATGACGTGATGATGTCACCTTTGTTTTTGTTCACGGCAAAACAAAAATATCTATGTTATTTTTTTTAAGAGTCAATGGATGTTTTTCCTTGTTATTTTTAAGATGTTTGTGGTCTTGATATATGTTTATTTTTGATGTGTTACTGATATAAATGGACTTCAATCCCGGACCCGCTGTGTATACTTTGTTGTGGGACCAACCAAACCACATTTCAACAGTCGTATGGGACAATCCCCATTACATCAGGTCATTATGAACAGATGAGAGTGGTCGTTCGTTAGAAGTGTGGGTTTTAAGTGACCCCTAAAAAGAATTATAACGCGACTGGGTTTTGGGGTATTTACAAATACTAATGTCTATAACCAATTAGACGCTTCGTTGATAGAAGTATTAGTTGAGCGTAGCGTAGTGAAACAAATACATTTCACTTCCCGACCGGTGAAATGACTGTAACCTTGGAAGATGTGTATTTCATCCTAGGATTACCGGTTATAGGGCATCCCATAACATGTACATTACTCCATAACCTAAAACGGTACTTTTCTAATAGCGAATTTAGTCAATATATTGTTGGGGATGAGAAAGTGTATGCTCGAGGGGGCATTATGTTGTCGTGGTTGGGCAGTAGATTTTGTAAGCTTCCGTTAGATGCTGATGATGAAACGGTGTTGACTTACACCAAAGCATACGTACTGTTTATCTTGGGGAAGGTATTATTTGCATTGACAAACCGCGACGTCATACATGCGAGGTATTTGTTATTTTTAGAGGACGTTAAAAAAGTACGTGATTATGCATCGGGAGCTGCGATGTTGGCTTGTTTGTTCCGCAGCTTATAGAAAGCAACCAGACATAAAGCTAAGAGCTTTTTCGAGTGTTTAAGCTTTCTGCAGGTATAGTATTGTCTCAATACCTTCATGTTTAGTTAAATAGATCTCTGATGACATACTGAACGTCGTTTTTTTAACGTCAAATCTTGGTTTACATGTTTGGGCCTACGAACGCCTGTCAATTGGTCGGCCTAACTATGCAAGACGGGTGGATCATTTGTTGCCCCGCGCAAGAGCATGGGCCTACCGAAGAAAAATGCATAAGCTGAAAGAGGCAAGAAGACCATATCCCCATCACAACCAAATCTTTTACCGGGGGGAATTTGATGGGATGACAGATGCTATGGTACGCTAGATGCCGTATTCACATTTTGATCATCTTGTGGCACAAGAGTATCAGGCAGCATGGTATTATGGGGCCTCACGTATTCCTCTTATTTGGCTCAACGTGGTTGAATTCCAAATGTCAAATCACGTATTAAGACAATTTGGGGAAGTGCAGTATATTCCGCCAGACCCGATATATATGATCGAACTCTGTCGAGAGTGGGAAGGATTCCGAACAGTTGATTATATCGAGATGCGGAGCGAATAAATTGTCACGTGGTATGCATGGTAGGATATCGAATTAGATTCTGTGGTTGCCACAAGGTAGGATATTCGGCTGGCCGACTACCTCAGCTGGTAGAGACAAATGACTCGTCTGAGAATAAGCCACCCACCAGTTCAACCAGACGATATATATACACCTCGGCCCTTCTTTTGTCAATACGAAGCTGTCGGCCTTGTAAGTTTTTAGCTACTGTATTTTTGTGGGTCATATTTCTATAATATATTACATACGTCTCGCTAATGAAATGTATTCTGACATATATAGATCGAGTCCGCTCGAGACCTTGTTCGAAACCTCCTTTCGAAACCACCTTTGCATAACCCTCGGTCTGTGTACGAGGAGTGGTATGCAAGGTCGATACTTTTTAATGAAAAGTATCGCAGAGTGTTTGAAGATCCCAGCAAAACCATCCCCAACTATTCGAAAGATCAGTTGACCCAACAAACATTATTTGCCTATTTTAATCCATTCAATGAAGACGCTCTCGGATCCCCTTATGTGCCCGACATCCAATTTGTGGCTGAAGAGGAACACCCATCATATATATCACCTTCCCCACCTTACATGAATGAGTGGAGTTCTTTAAATTTCATTAACACTGCGGAACCCTTTCAGGCGATGCAGTTGAGCCCAATATTAGAAGAAACGCCAGACCTTCAAGCATATTCAGAGCCTATTCGAAGTGGGGAGGAGGGCGTGTCGTCAAGCTTTTCGTCGTGGCTACAAAGGGATCGGTCGGGATTCTATAAAAAGGATCCGCTCAAACCACTGAAAGGATAAAAGGTAGAATGGCTAAACCGAAATTGGTTTTCTGATATGGTGGATTCAAAACAGTATCCGCATATCGACCCAGATGACGAGTACAGATTGGTCTACAAGGACTTACTATCCCTTCTGCCAGGGAACGAGCTATGGGATCAATCCATCGACGCGTATCTGAGTTTGTTGAAGTTACGCGAATCTCGTCTAAGGCAGGTCATACCCAACCGAAAGAAATTTTATTTCATGTCCTGCTGTTTTTTCCAACTACTACAACAATGGTGGCCGTCATATAGCAAACTCAATCTAGCAGATAAGAAGGAGTATGGCGTGGCCGAGGTGGCGCCCTTTTTTTTCAACCAAGGAAACCAACCGGAGATGGGAGCCTGTGATTTTGCCTTCCTTTCAGTTAACCATAAAAACTCCCATTATTTTTTGTTCGTTGTAGATATTGTGCGTTGGTGGGTTATGCTGATAGATTCTATGTTCGATGACATACCTACTGACAAAATATCATATCGTTACCAATTAGAGCTAGAATACGTGGTACGTCCTTATACATGCCGATGTCATTTTCCAAATACATACATCCCAATATTATATTGTCTAACTAACATTCATATTTTTTTTCAGTGTGACTACGTTGCAAACGCTCTGCGGATTTTCAACCCTGAAAAGAAATTCCCGGATAAAAGGATGTCTTTTGCTTCCAAGTCACTCCGACCTAAACAACAAAATCTTGTGGACTGCGGAGTATACATAATGAAGTACATCGACTACACTGTCCAAGGCAGGGCTTTAGGGACGTTGCAATGGTCGACAGAAGATGTCCTTATTTAGGTATAGAATTGCCCATGAATTGTGTAAGCACAGGGCAAGGGACATTGCGTTGCCATTGTCAACATAAGGCAACATTTTGGTTATCGAAACTAATTTTAGTAGGAACCGATACACTGGGCAACATTTGTTACGTTGAAATTTTAATACTTGTATATTGTCAATTTTAATTATTATATATTAAAATTTTAATACTTGTTCATTGTCAATTGTAATACTTGTACATTATCAATTTTAATACTTGTACCGTGTCATTTTAATAATTATATATTGAAATTTTAATACTTGTATATTGAAATTTGGGTATGTAATCTGTTTGAATTGACATTGTTGAGTGACGTCGGGTATCGGAACGAAGGTGTGATGTATCGAGAACGAAGGCGTGATGTATCGGGACGAAGGCGTGATGCATTATAAGATGATGTTACTTTGTTAAGTGACGTCGGGACGATGGCGTGATGCATTGTTATAAGAAGATGTTACTTTGTTAAATGATATTAAGGAACTGAGTTGTGAGAAGTATATATGGCACCGGGATGCGTGATATATCGGGACGAAGGCGTGATGTGTCGACACTAAGGCGTGATGTGTATGGACTAAGGTGTGATGTGTCGGTGTGATGTATCGGGATGAAGGCGTGATGCATTGTTATAAGACGTCAGGTATCGGAACGAAGGCGTGATGTATCGGAACCGAAGGCGTGATATATCGGGACTAAGCTTGAAATATTATAACATTAAGATACCAGGTGTGGAATATCATTCAAACAAAATAAGCATTATAAACATAAGGAGATGACGGAATACCATTTTAACAAAAAAAGCATTACAACATAAGGAGATGACGGAACACCATTTGAACAAAATAAACATATAAACATATTCCCGCAGTCCATTACACAAATACTTTCACCAGTTTTTGTTAAACAAAAATTCCATGCAAAGTTTAAACATATTCAAAAACTTGAGAAATTAACTACACTAAGGCGTGAAGTGTCGGGACTAAGGCGTGATGTATCGGTATGAAGGTGTGATGCATTATTTAATGATATTAACAAACTGAGTTATGACGAAAATGCTACGGTATCAAAAAATTGACAAGTATATATTTAAACACCATTCGAACACTTCAAAAAGTTCCATTAAACAAAAGTTCCATTGCATATAAATAAATTCAAAAATTTTAGAAATACAAAAGATGTCAGGTGTGGAGTTCAAGCATCAGGGTCGTCAGCCTCATCATCAGATGAATTTATAATTGTAAGATCCATGTCGGTCGCCAGAAGCTTTTTCGCAATCCTAGCTTTAGCTTCTTCATAACCTTCACCAAACTGGCGAACGATCTTGTCGGTCAGCTCGTCGGACTGTTTGTAGATGTTGATGACCTGCTGCTGGATGGTATCGGTTAGAAGGCCTTCTTGCACTATTCTTTCATAATCATCTTCTAACGCCTTTCTGGCTTCCACCATATTCACCATTTTTAGTTCCTGGTCCTTGGAGTACTCTTCAAGATCAGTATATTATTTTTGAAGCTCATCATTCTCCACTTCCATAACCACTATGTCGGTCAGTAGTTTTGCTCTCTCATTTTTCACTGTTTCCATTTCACGCTCCAGATCTTGGGCATGGCTGATCGTTTTGGCATAGTTGCTTTTCTCTGTTTCCAAGTAGGTTTGCATCCGTTGCATTTCAGAACGAAGTGTTCAGGTTTTAGCCATTAGGCGTTCATTATCAGCCTCCAGCGTCTTCTCTTTTGCGCAGAGCGTTGATTGACGATGGATAGCACGGGTGAGGGTAGATGTGGCCTGAAATATGCAATGTAGATATGGGAATGATACCCTAAATTCAACGAGAAAGATATGTTATGCAGAAATACTTGTTTATGGACTTACCCGTCCCTGATATATGGCACTTGTGCGTATGAGTTGTTCAATTGAATCCTCCTCGAACCTCTGGTCATTTTGAGATAGGGCAAGGATGTCGTGGAGGTGGAAGGGGTAGTTCTTGGGTTATTCGAGCCACATTGTCAGTGGCATTATTTGAGTTGGTTGAGGTGGAGCTTGAGGTTGCGTCAAGGTAAGGGTCGGTTGGGGTACTTGCATGGTTTCGATGCACTATTTTTTCGACTGTGGTATATTGGTATTAGGTGCTTCGGTCTCTTTCCTTTTGGCCGTCTCGGATGTGGTTTGAGGAGCCCCTTCTGCAGGTATGGTTTGTTTGGCCGACTAAAGTGGGATATTTGTTGCGACTGCTTTCTTTTTCTTTAGTGTTTTCTTCTTGAACAGTTTTCATTTTTCCCGTCCGGTCAGTTCGTCAACCTTCTTTCCCACATGTGGAGATGGCGGCGGGACCTCCGAGATTGACTGTACAAAGATGGGGCTCCCGGGATGTTCATGCTGATGAGGTGAGATGACGATGGATTGTTCGTTCGGCTGCTCATGATGCTCTCTTGTATTGACCTGTTCGGAGCCTTCGTTCGATCGCTCGGATTCATATTCCTCTCTGTCTTCGGCGACATTTGTATCATCCTCGATGGCTAATACTGTTCGAGATGATTCGCCGGCTTCGGAGGTTGGTGGATTCCTGAAAATAGAAATTGTGGTAATGAATGTGTTAGATAATGAATGCATTTGAATTAGTTTCAATGAAAGAATATAATTAGGACATACGCTTATGAATGAATAACCAAGACTGATCGGTAAGCAGCGAGATAGGCCATTCTTCTGTTGGTATCTTGGTAAATAAGTCATTAAGTTGAAGTTGACGCTCCTCGAAAACTTGACCGTTGCAGACATGGACGGTCAAAGGATCCGCCCATCCGGGCAGGAGATGTGTGTCTTCTCCCATAATATAAAACTAGAGTTTGTGCCAACCCTAATTGCTGGATGGGGTGGTCATCCAGGTACGCTTCATTTGATGTTTCTTTAAATGTATGTAACCTGTGTCCTTGGAGACATTGAGTGTAGGGATTTCGGCACATAAACGCAGCGGAAATTAAAAATTTTCCGAAACCCTAAAACAGGATCCATGCGAAAACATATTAATTCAGAGGTTAAGATATGTTTTACCGATTATTCAAGCCTGAAAGGAGACGATGGAGATTCTGGAACTGCTTCGAATCCTCAACGCAATCCAACGGAACTGCGCCTCTACGGTATCCACACGAACGTCCCGCGAATCGTCACACGATCTGCAGCAAGGAAAGCTGCGGTACTAGCCGCCAAGGATCTGGACTTTTTAAAATTTTTCTCTCTAGTCTCTCTCTAAGAGCGGCTAGGGTTTTGATATCGATGATACCCTAAACGGCTGATATATCATATATATAGCAGTTAAAGGAATTAACCAAAACCTAATCTAATTAGAAAAATAAAATCCGAATTTATATATATATATATATATATATGTATATTATATCTTAATTAAGTCTTACTTAATTAATATACATATATATATATATACAAATTATCCTATTAATTTAAATTCATAATTTAAATACTATCAATCATATTGATATATTTAAATCCATACAATTTAAATTAATTCCCTTTTAATTACGTTCTAAGTGTGTGACCCTATAGGTTATTATTATGTTGGCAATAATTTTAAAATCATATTATAAAATTATAAACAGTGAGCGACATCTAGTAATGCATCACTGCTACCCAAATAATAATAAGATCGGTGATTCGATACAACCTTTTTGTGACCAATGTTTCAATGTAATTTAATCCTTTTAACCTTGACATCCTAGATTAAACTCGAGGCATGGAATGTGTCATCCTCTTCATAATTTAATCTGAGTTTTCTTAATCGATGAGTAGACTATATGAAACAAATCACTATTTGAGCATGGCCATGCATTTCATAGTCCTACTCAATCAAGAGGCCTATGGATATCACCCCTAATATATAGGAGGGTTAAATTTCATCTAGATCACTCATATTCCTCACACGATTCATGATGTACCCAATAATCACCTTTATCGTCCACCTATTAAAGGTGGCCTTTGATGATATCAAAGTACATAAATTCTCGTGTAGTAATATAGTGATTTCAGGTCGGAGGATCATTACATCATTGTCACTATGAGAATTGCTTATGACACTTTGCATAATGCTCCACGTAGAATTCTCATGGTGGGTCTGCCCAGTACATTGTTCTCTAACATGTACCTATGCATTGACTCAATATCTCATATATTTATGACCAATGAGATTTGGCCATCAGTCAATCCACATACTAGTCTCAATGTATCATTGTTGTCCCATTAACAATGACACTCGACTAGGGACATTTAAGAGTAATGATACTAATTGTAACTATATGATCTCATGTTCAAGTCACATACTTGAAGCCATATAATTTGTATCACTATTCTAAGGACTTTTATTATGTTAACATTTATATAACGCAGTAAATAAAACCATAATAAAATAATTCATTTATTCAATCAAATATAATATCAAAAATGTTTAAGCAATTACATCAAAGAATTAGCCTCTAGGGCATAAACTCTAACAGTCTCCCACTTGCACTAGAGCCAATCAGTCATGTATCTAATACCCATGGAACTAGTGTGACCTTCAAACTTATGCTGCGACAAAGCTTTGGTCAGTGGATATGCAACATTATCATCTGTTGGCACTCTGCTTATATGTACATCTCCTCTATCAATGATTTCACGGATGAGATGGTACCGCCTAAGTATATGCTTGGATCATTGGTGAGATCTGGGTTCCTTAGCCTGTGCAATGGCTCCATTATTATCACAGTATAGCTCGACCGGATCAACAATGGTTGGAACAACACCAAGTTCAGTGACGAACTTTTTAATCCATACAGCCTCCTTGGCAGCACTAGAAGCAGCAATATACTCAGCCTCTGTTGTAGAATCGGCTACTGTCTCTTGCTTCGAACTTTTCCAGCTAACAGCACCACCATTAAGGCAAAACACAAAATCTGACTGAGACTTATAGTCATCTGTGTCAGTCTGGAAACTAGCATCTGTGTAACCCTTTACTGTCAGTTCGTCTTCACCTCCATATACCAAGAATGAATCCTTAGTCCTTTTCAGGTACTTGAGGATATTCTTGACCGCTGTCCAGTGACCTTCATCTGGATTCGACTGGTATCTGCTCGTCATGCTCAAAGCATACGAGACATCCGGACGAGTACATATCATTGCATACATGATAGATCCAATTGCCAAAGCATAAGGGATCTTTCTCGTACGCTCCTCATCATTATGTGATTTAGGACATTGGGCCTTAGAGATCTTAACACCATGAGACATGGGTAAGTGTCCTCTTTTTGCCTCTTGCATGCTGAACCGTTTCAGCACTTTATCAATATATGTACTTTGACTTAGGCCGAGCATTTTTCTCGATCTATCTCGATAGATCTTGATACCTAAAATATAGGTTGCATCGCCCAAATCTTTCATGGAGAAACATTTTCCTAACCATATTTTTACAGCCTGTAAGGAAGGAATGTCATTCCCAATAATTAATATGTCGTCAACATATAATACCAGGAATACAATGTGACTCCCACTAACCTTCTTATATACACAAGGTTCATCTTCATTTTTTATAAAGCCAAACTCTTTGACTGCTTCATCAAATCGAAGATTCCAACTCCGAGAGGCTTGCTTCAATCCATAAATGGATCGCTGCAGCATACATACCTTTCCAGCATCCTTTGGATTGGCAAAACCCTCAGGTTGTGTCATATACACATCCTCAAGGAGATTTTCGTTAAGGAAAGCAGTTTTGACATCCATCTGCCAGATTTCGTAATCATAAAAGGCTGCAATAGCAAGTAAGATCCTGATGGATTTAACCATTGCCACTGGAGAGAAGGTTTCATTATAGTCAACACCTTGAACTTGTTTGAAACCTTTTGCTACCAGTCGACCTTTATAGGTTTGTACATTACCATCCATGTCAGTTTTCTTCTTGAAAACCCACTTGCACCCGATTGGTTTTACCCCTTCGGGTGGATCAACCAAAGTCCATACTTGGTTAGTATACATGGAGTCCATCTCATATTTCATGGCTTCAAGCCATCTCTCAGAATCTGGTCCATTCATAGCTTCTTGGTAGGAAGCAGGTTCATCATGATTTATGAGCATCACATCGCCATTTTGAGTCACAAGAAATCCATAATATCTCTCGGGCTCTTGGCGTGTCCTACCAGATCTACGAATGCCTCGTGTAATTTGAGCAGGTTCACTTTCCACAATATCTTGTGGTTCCTGCTAATGTTCCAACTCAGGTTCAATGATATTTTGTGGTTCTCGAACTTCTTCGAGTTCTACTTTCCTCCCACTGTTTCCTTTAGAGACAAATTCTCTTTCTAGAAAAATACCAGTTCGAGCAACAAATACTTTGTTCTCAGAAGGTTTGTAGAAATAATACCCTTTTGTTTCCTTTGGGTATCCCACAAAATTACATTTGTCAGATTTGGGTCCGAGCTTGTCAGAAGCCAGACGTTTTACAAACGCCTCGCAACCCCAAATCTTCATGAACGACATACTAGGACGTTTTCCAGTCCATATCTCATATGGTGTCTTATGAACCGTCTTTATAGGAACACGGTTAAGTGTGAATGCAGCTGTCTCTAGGGCATGACCCTAGAAGCTTATTGGAAGATCTGCATGACTCATCATCGATCGTACCATGTCCAACAAGGTGCGATTCCTCCTCTCAGACACACCATTCCATTGTGGTGTTCCAGGTGGAGTGAGCTGTGATATAATACCACATTCCTTTAGAAGGTCATCAAAGTCTTGGCTTAAGTATTCGCCTCCTCGATCGGATTGAAGGGCTTTTATGCTTTTGCCAAATTGGTTTTGAATTTCATTCTTGAATTCCTTGAACTTTTCAAAGGATTCGGATTTGTGTCTCATAAGATACACATATCCATATCTACTGAAGTCGTCAGTAAATGTAATGAAGTAATAAAACCCACCTCTTGCTAACGAACCCATGGGTCCGCATACATCACTATGTATAAGTCCCAATACATCGCTAGCCCGTTCACTGTGTCCAGTGAAAGGGGCTTTAGTCATCTTGCCTAATAAACAAGACTCGCATGTCTCATATGATTCAAAATCAAATGAATCCAAAAACCCATCTTTATGGAGTTTGGATATGCGTTTCTCATTTATATGGCCTAAACGACAGTGCCAAAGATATGTCGGATTTGAATCATTTGATTTAAATCGTTTTGTATTTATGTTATAGATAGGCATTTCTAAATTAAGAATATAAAGACCATTAAACAATTGTGCAACACCATAACATATTTCATTTAAGTAAAATGAACAACTGTTGTTCTTTATTAAAAATGAAAAACCTTTCTTGTCCAAACAAGAAACAGAAATAATGTTTTTGCTCATAGCAGGCACATAATAACAATCCTCTAATTCTAATACTAGCCCAGTGGGCAAAAATAAATGATAAGTTCCTATGGCTAGTGCAACAACTTTTGCTCCATTCCCAACTCGTAGGTCAACCTCGCCTTTCGCCAAAGTCCTACTCCTTCGGAGTTCCTGCACATTAACACAAATGTGAGAACCACATCCAGTATCCAATACCCATGATGTAGAAGTGGACAAATTGACTTCTATAACATATATACCTGAATCAGAAGTCATACTTCCTTTCTTTTTCTTCAGTTCTTCCAAATAAGCATGACAATTCCTCTTCCAGTGTCCAGATTTTCCACAGAAGTGACAATCACCTTCTTTAGCCACCCCACCTTTAGGTTTTAAAGCCTGTTTGGTTTTGGGATTGGGTTTGGCAGATTTAGATCCTATCTTCTTCTTGCCTTTCCCCATCCCCTTAGCATTCCCCTTTTGCACCATCATTATGGGAGCGGGTCCTGCCTTTTTCATGTTGTTCTCGGCAGTTCTTAACATGCTCAACAACTCAGTAAGTGGTTTCTCAATTTCATTCATGAGGTAATTCATAACAAATTGAGAGTAGCTGTTGTTCATAGATTGCAAAACAAGATCAGTTTGGGCTTCCGGAGTAATCGAAAAACCCAACCTACCAAGGTACTCAATATACCCAATCATTTTCAGCACATGTGGACCAACTGGATCACGTTCACCCATCTTGCAGTGATACAATGCCTTGCTTGTATCATACCTCTCCTGTCGAGCATGCCCTTCGAACAATTTCTTGAGATGCTCGATCATCTCATAAGCATCCATTAACTCATGTTGCTTCTGAAGCTCAGAGTTCATAGTTGCTAGCATGAGACAACTCACGTCCAGAGCATCATCTTGATGCTTCTTGTAAGCATTATGCTCTACACGTGGTGCAGTGTTAGCTGGTGCTGCAGGAATGGGCCCATCAAGGACATATAGCTTGCGCTCCTGTTTGAGGACAATCCTCAAGTTCCTATGCCAGTCTAGGAAATTAACTCCACTCAGCTTTTCCTTCTCAAGGACTGATCGTAGTGAAAGACTATTTGTGTTGTTGTTTGCCATTGATATCTATAATTTATAAGTGCAAAAATAATAAGTCAAATTGCAGAATTTTGATATTATGTAATTGATAATAGTACATTCAAAATATACCTCCCACTATTTTATTCAAATTAATAGCCCTCACCATTAATTCGGAAAGCATTTTTCAATTAAATCTTTCTAGTGAGCCAAGATCCATATTTCATTATGCCTTAAGTTAGCTTTGGCTATTTTCTCAAAACATAATTATTTAGGTAGACAACCCTTTGTCAATTATATCATATATAACTCTTAGATAGTTTGGTGAACAACATTTGTTTCTAGTCCATCTAATGGTACCTACCAAACTTTATGCCTCTAAGTCCACAATCCTATTGTGATAACTTAGTTAAGTCTGGCCCAATGATTTTAACAGTTTGGATATCACAATTATCCTATCGCATCTTACCAAGATAAATGGGATACTTTACTTTGGCAAACCTACATCCATCGGTTAAGGTCTTGATGAGTGTTATTCATTGGAAGGCATCTGATTTAGACTTAATAATTTTATGAGGGATTTTAATAATTAATTTAGATCTCACCAATTTTAATCTTATTAAACATGCACATTATTTATCATATCATATCGTATACAAGCATAAATAAAGTGCAAAATTAAATGTGTCACAGTTATGGCCCCAACCCTATGCCAATCTTTTCAAGCTAATGAAAAGATTGAAGGTCAGTCTAAGGTGGTAAAAGGTCTTCAAAATAGTAGCTTCCTTGGACCTTCCTCATGCATGTGTCTCCTCTCCATCATCATCTTGTCATTTTGATATGTTACAATTGTACATTACATGACATAAAGAAACCTCGAGTTACATTCGAGGGGATTTAGATGAGAAGAGAATATTACATTAGAATTTATAGAAAGGCACGACATGCAAGCCGTATTTCAAAACCAAAACCACTAACCTATGGGTCAAAAGGGCCATAACTATGCACCATGCATATCACAATAAGCACATGACATAATTTATATAATTAAAGAAAACTATATACAAAATATTGGGGTCACGACCATCGTGCGCTACGACGGGGGGGTCCAAGGGGGGGGGGGCTCCCCCCTGGAAGTGGTCCGGGGGTAGCTCCCTGGGAAAAATTTTTTTGAACTACAATTTGTATTGTAGAATTTTTCATACAAATCTCTGAAACAATTCCAGAATCATATACAATCCGCTAACACACTCATACTAACAATACACCCAGAACATATCATATATGTCCAGTTTCGATTAATCATATTAAATCGAATCTTCATGTTTCTAATCCAATTAGAACATAAGTTAAATTGTTATTCCACCTTCTAGGATACAATTATCAGAACATCATATACATGCATATATATTACAAATTTCCAGAATACGCATACATGCAGAATATCATATATTCAATTTCAGATCGGTAAACATACATCATCATATATCATATATAACGAATACAATTAAAACACGTGTTTCGGCACATAAACGCAGCGGAAATTAAAAATTTTCCGAAACCCTAAAACAGGATCCATGCGAAAATATATTAATTCAGAGGTTAAGATATGTTTTACCGATTATTCAAGCCTGAAAGGAGACGATGGAGATTTTGGAACTGCTTCGAATCCTCAACGCAATCCAACGGAACTGCGCCTCTACGGTATCCACACGAACGTCCCGTAAATCGTCACACGATCTACAGCAAGGAAAGCTGCGGTACTAGTCGCCAAGGATCTGGACTTTTTAAATTTTTTCTCTCTAGTCTCTCTCTAAGAGCGGCTAGGGTTTTGATATCGATGATACCCTAAACGGCTGATATATCATATATATAGCAGTTAAAGGAATTAACCAAAACCTAATCCAATTAGAAAAATAAAATCCAAATTTATATATATATATATATATATTATATCTTAATTAAGTCTTACTTAATTAATATACATATATATATATATATATATATACAAATTATCCTATTAATTTAAATTCATAATTTAAATACTATCAATCATATTGATATATTTAAATCCATACAATTTAAATTAATTCCCTTTTAATTACGTTCTAAGTGTGTGACCCTATAGGTTATTATTATGTTGGCAATAATTTTAAAATCATATTATAAAATTATAAACAGTGAGCGGCATCTAGTAATGCATCACTGCTACCCAAATAATAATATGATCGGTGATTCGATACAACCTTTTTGTGACTAATGTTTCAATGTAATTTAATCCTTTTAACCTTGACATCCTAGATTAAACTCGAGGCATGGAATGTGTCATCCTCTTCATAATTTAATCTGAGTTTTCTTGATCGATGAGTAGACTATATGAAACAAATCACTATTTGAGCATGGCCATGCATTTCATAGTCCTACTCAATCAAGAGGCCTATGGATATCACCCCTAATATATAGGAGGGTTAAATTCCATCTAGATCACTCATATTCCTCACACGATTCATGATGTACCCAATAATCACCTTTATCGTCCACCTATTAAAGGTGGCCTTTGATGATATCAAAGTACATAAATTCTCGTGTAGTAATATAGTGATTTCAGGTCGGAGGATCATTACATCATTGTCACTATGAGAATTTCTTATGACACTTTGCATAATGCTCCACGTAGAATTCTCATGGTGGGTCTGTCCAGTACATTGTTCTCTAACATGTAGCTATGCATTGACTCAATATCTCATATTTATGACCAATGAGATTTGGCCATCAGTCAATCCACATACTAGTCTCAATGTATCATTGTTGTCCCATTAACAATGACACTCGACTAGGGACATTTAAGAGTAATGATACTAATTGTAACTATATGATCTCATGTTCAAGTCACATACTTGAAGCCATATAATTTGTATCACTATTCTAAGGACTTTTATTATGTTAACATTTATATAACGCAGTAAATAAAACCATAATAAAATAATTCATTTATTCAATCAAATATAATATCAAAAATGTTTAAGCAATTACATCAAAGAATTAGCCAATAGGGCATAAACTCTAACATTGAGGTCGAATATCTAGAAGAGGAAGTCCATGCATGGTGCGATGCCTAGTTCCTTACAGAAGGCGATGAAGCAGATGAGGTGAATATATGAGTTCGGAACTAGTTGTGTGAAATAGATTCCCACAAAACTGAGGAAGGCAGAAATGAATTCATGAAGTGGGAAACGGACCCCAGCTTTCAACGCGTAGTGGTGAACGACTATCTAACAGTCGGCACGATGATACTGTCTGTTGTTCGGCCCCGGTACACGTAAGTCATATTCCTATGGGATTTGGTATTCTACACGAATAGCCTCTAGTTGCCGAGTGGTGATGGTAGACGGGATGTTGCTGTGGGAGTATCTTTTCCCGGAGGAAAATACTTTCAACATATTCCTCTCCGTCTGCTCTACGTCGGTTTGAGACGACACAGTGGTGTCTTGCGAGGCGGTGATGAATTTGATCTTGGTCGCTTTTTGAGGTTATGAGGAGCCGGAATCCACCATTAATGATGGATGAGTTAGTAGGAGATTCGCTATATGAAGGGAAGGTACTGGGATTTTCTGAGAAGTTTCAAAATCTAAAAATGGAGAGTAGGCGGTTGTTTTTGGGATAACAGGTATATATAGGCTGAAAAACTACCAGAAAATGCATATTTCCCCAAATACAGCGCTGTAATGATGATGGTGGGACCTGTATTTATCGTACGGTGCATTAATGACGATCGTGGGTCCTTGTTTGACACATGGAACAAGCGGGCTGTTTGGTTGTTACATGTACTTTTCTTCTAGTTAAAATGGTGTCATTTGTAAGTATTACGTACGTCCGCAGAACTAAACTACGTTTCCTGACTTTTATACCCTAATTGCATACGAGGCCCATTCAATCTCTTTCATCTTTTGCAAAGGGCAATAAGCTTGGGACTGCATTTCTTACTATCAAGCAACCATACCAGCACTTCGGCGTGTCATCGGTAAGCTCTAATTTGGTTAACTATTACTGATTCATTTATTTTTTTCATGGATTTATTTGCTAAAGAATCATTTCATTCACTCGAACAATTCAGAAAAATACTGTGACGTGAATGATGTTACCAGTTTATGTGATGATATCATTCTGTATGTCGGTCAAATATTTGAAACGTTGAAAGAGGCAGAATTTTTTTTACAGAAAGTATGCCAAACGGGTTGGTTTTGAAGTACGAATAGAAACTAGCCGGAAACATGTTAGATCTGACGATTTTTGTTCTAGATTGTATTAGTCTCGTAAAGCTGGGAGTATGGTTGTTAAGAAAAAAGAGATTGTCACTGATGATAAGGATAATTTTTTGGTTAAGGGCAAGCGGAGGAGGGACTCGATTGATATAACATAATATAGAGCGTGATTTTATGTTGTTCATGATAAGAGTAAAGATAAATGGTTTGTCTCCACTCTTGAACTGAATCACAATCATGAATTTGTGTCCCCAAGCAAAGTATCACAAATTCAAACACACAAAAATATTTCAGGAGTTGCTAGGGATCTGATTGAAACCCTTAATAATGATGGGATTGGTCCAAGTAGGATGATGAATATTTTTATCTCATTAGGCAGGAGGTATGTGCAATGTCTTGTTTTCTGAAATGGATTTGCGAAATACAGCTAGGGATCTTCGACATGATAATATTGTTTCGAATTATGCACAGGCTGCAATAGATTACTTGAGGAAGTTGCAGCTAGAGAGCCTGAGCAGATTTTACTTTAGTGTTAAACCAGGCCCGGATAATCGTATCGACTGTATTATGTGGGTAGATTATCGGTAAATATTTGCTTATCAGAATTTTGGCGAAGTTGTTACGTTTGACACCACATACTGAACAAACAAATATTCCATGCCATATACTCCTTTCACGGGTGTAAATCATCATTACAATTCTATATTGCTTGGGTGTGCACTATTGATCAATGAGACTGAGGATACATTTGTATGATTGTTTGAGTGATGGCTTGAAGCAATGAAGGATAAACATCCAATAACCATTATCACTGATCAAGATCGGGCTATGTTGAACGAGATTGCTTGGGTTTTTCCTCAGACACACCATGCATTGTGTACTTGGCACATTAGCAAAAAATTCCCCAAAAAACTTGGGCATATCTATTCCTCGCACCCGACTTTTAAGTCAGACTTTAACTACTGCGTGTTTAAGTCTTTGACTATTCGAGAATTTGAGGACAGATGGGATTTGTTGCTTGAAAACTACGGTCTGCATAATCAAGAATGGTTGAAATCTCTGTATGAAGTTAAAGAGAAATGGATTGGGGTGTATTCAAAAAACTTCTTCACAGCAGGAATGACGACCACGTCTAGGAGTGAAAGTATGAACCGTTTTTTTGACGAATTTGTCAACAGTTCCACGGGGTTTAGAGATTTTGTTTTGAAGTCCCAAAAAGCCATTGAGAAGCAGTACATAAGAGAAAAGCAAGATGATTATCTGACAGTCAGTCGGTCAAGAAAATTCCTTTTTGGAGATCCATTAAAGATTAATGCCGCCAAGATATATACCAAGGAGATGTTCGCATTTTCAAATTGAACTGACAAAATCACACACATTAACTTCAAAAAAGTGCCATGATTTGTCAACTCCTAATTCAAAGACCTATTTGGTGTTCAAAGTGATGGAACCTGAATCTAGCCATAGGTATTTCACAGTCGTGCAATATATCAAAACCGGCATGGCAAAATGTAATTGTAAACAGTTTGAACATTCGGGTACAATATGCCGTCACATTCTTTGGCTTCTAAGTTCCAAGAACGTGGTTTAGATACCTGCAGAATTGATCCACAAGCGATGGACTCAAGATGCTAATAAAACGAGCGATGTGGCCCCATACGTTCTCCACTCTGCAACAGACTGGACTGAGACACAAATAGGTCGGTTAAATCATATACACAAACTATTCTCTCTGTTTGTGTTGGATGCTTCATCTTCTAAAGAAGGCACAAATTATGCTCTCCAAGTGCTAGAGCGTGAGCACAAAATTGTTCGCACCTTCCCTGCAGAAGGCGTGAGAGTAAGACCGGACAAGAATGTGCAACCTGAGGTGAATAATGGGCTCAATCTAGAAATGCCCGATGATGATGAGTTTGATGATGCAACTGCTTCCAATGATCCTGTGTTTGATCCGATATGTTCGCAGACAAAAGGTCAAAAAAAAGCTACACGGTTGAAAAGTCCTGTCGAACTAATGTCAGGTCAGAAACCACTTCGAAAGTGTGCAATATGTGGAATCTTTACAAACTGCGATAAGCGAAACCATTTTAAAACTTTAGGGTTGAAATGGCCTGAATCTACATAATTTTAATTCTTTCGAGTTATTAGGACATTTTAATCCAAATAAAGTGTTATTGTTTGAGTTCGGGATTTGTCTCTGAACGTACGTAACTCTAGTTAACTGCATGTCTCATCCCCTTATCTGGTAAATGCATGTGTAATACTATGCATGTGTAATCCGAGACCTTGCCGAAGCGGTCTGAGATCTTGCCGAAGTGGTCTTTCAATAAAGTGTATGTGTGTATATGGATGGATACGGCGTCGTTCAAAAATTTCAGTGTTAATAATAAACGGACGGTTAATATCTTAAGCGTCGTCCTAAAACGGTTTCGTATTACCTAGCGTCCGCAGTATTAAACTGCGGACGAAACCTTTCAAACTTAACATGACCTTTCAGTGTTAGAAATGTGTACGACGTCGTATTATAAGATACTGAATTAGGGTCCGCAGTATTAAACTGCGGACATGTACCTCAACATACACTGCCAGGTTGGGCCAATTATTCAGTTCTTCAATGTAAAACCTAGAAGTACCAGCACAACAAATTGAGGTTTACTGATGTATGACCTCAATTTGTTGTGATGGCAACCCCGGGCTTTGCATAGAGGAACTAAACAATTAACCCACCCTGATAGTGGATGTTGATATATTGACGACAAAAAAAAGTTTATAAAGCTAAAAACCATCTGTTTCTGCTGCATATTCTTGATAGTAGTTACATATTCAAGTGATTTGGGATGATGAGAAACACACATAGCAACAAGAATTGGAAGGCTGGATCAAAAGAGTCGGTCGAATTCAGAACACATCCATACTTCCACTTGATGTGCCCTCCAAATGTTGTGCCATGCATGTCTCTTCATAGCAGATCACATGAATCAGTAACAACAAGAATATGTTGCTAGAAACAGATCGTTCATAAGCTTTAGGTCGGACTATCCACGCGTATGATCGATGTGAAGTTTGGCTTGCTATTTCACGCCTTATATAGAGGAGACCCCCCGTCCGCACTTTAATACTGCGGACGAGACCTTTAGTTTCCATTATTTGAAAACGACGCCGTATAACCAAACCACTGTCGCTTCAATAACCCAAAGTCCATAAGTTTAAAGTGTAGAAGGAGAATTGTAAGGGAGGGGCATTTTGGTAATATGTCGCATCCGTAGTATTAAAGTGCGGAATACTGGAAACTAAACTGCGAACGGGGTTTCTATTAAACCGTTCGATCTTCCGATGGAGGGTCGCGATGTGTTGTAAGGCTATGCTCTTTTTTACAACATTTGCTATGGATCGGTCCCTTATATATATATATATATATATATATATATATATATATATATATATATATATATATATATATATATGAAAGTAGTATGCATACAAGTCAATTATGTATGATGATAAAGCATATACTTTGTAAACGATCTTATTTATTTATTAATAAAAGTATTCATTTATTAAAGGCATTTAATTATCTACATGATGCTGTTTTTTATAATATGTAAATAACCCATAGTTTTAAGCAATGCTTTTAGAATCATGATGTTGTTCAGGCTGATGAGATCTAAATTCTTAGAAAGCTTAAAACTAAAGTAATTCCCAATCGTTGGATTACTAAAAAGGGAATTAGTGAATCCGGATAGATTGGTACATATGTTGCTTGCTCATTGGATGAGGATGATTGATCTCATGATCATTTGTGTTGAGACACTAAAATAAGTATGTAGGTACTTATTGGAGAATAAGTACACTGAACGAGACTCGCTAAGGAATACCTAATAAAGTTTTACTCGCCTGTCAATAAAAATTCATAATGTGATAGTAGTACAAATGATCCTTAGACTTGAGATCATCATAGTATCTTGTGTATCATGAATTATACTTTGACTTATTCCTTAAGACTCTTAGGGTATATCAAAGGGTATGCTTGGGTGTAATAAGTTATATATGGAGATAATGAATGATCAATAAAGAATCTATTGCTTCTAGTAAAAAGAAGAGATATGTTTTATGTGATTCGATAAATGACAACCCATGAATCATTGGCCAAGGTGGAATGAAATTAGAAAGGAGTTTCTAATTTGCATTATTTGGAGTTGTGCATTTTCTGATCGAAATACATATAATTAAATAAAATAAGACTTGACAGTAATTCTATGTCTTATATTTAATTGGGACATTGTATGGTGGAAGGATTGAATTGTACGGTAACTATTAACTCAAATGTTCTTTTATGATTAATGTTGAAATCTATATTATCTGAAAAGTCGTTGATCGCTAGGGAGGCTTATCCTTATTGTAGAATAAATATTATTTATTTAAATAGATTATTAGTTTAATTTATTTATTTAAATAAGATTATAATTGTTTTAATTGATTTATTCACAACCGGTTTATTATGGAGAACCTAAAGTCACACCATAAAAAGGAAGAATAATTATTTAAGAAGGTTTACATAATCGTAATAATATGTTAAGTGTGATTAATTTAATCTATGGTGATAGAATAAATTAAATAGCTTAATATTTATTATTTAATATTTTAAAACTATTAAATATAAATTAATAAGAAGAGTCTTATTAATATTATTAATGTACCAAACGAAATTTTGTCTTTTAATTTTAAATATTTATTTAATTAAATAAATATTTTAGTTGATTTATTTATTGAGTTGAATAAATAATTGATATGGTTATGTGGTGGAGTAATTTAATTAAGTGGAATATATTAATTAAATTGATATTTAATAATTTTGTGGTGAAGTTTTAATTTAATTGAGATAATTAAATTAGATGAATTATTATGTGATAATTTGATAGTAACGATTTAACAAACTGATGAATAATTATAGTGGTGTCTAATTTAATTTAAATAATTAAATTAGAGATTTACTAATTTGTTACATGAAATTATAATTAATAAGTAAATTATAATTGTGTAGCAATTTAATTTATGTGGTAATTTTATTTAATGAGTTGTTACTGACTTTAATTTAATTGAATTTGAATATTAGAATTTAATTGAATAAAGTGTGACATTTAAATTATGTGGTAAATGAGTTATTAAAATAAATTAAAAAGAGTTTTAATTTAGTTTTACCAAACAAGCCTTAAAACTTTTAAAATTCTATTTTAATTTAGTTTTGCCAAACAAGCCTTAGTGAGTTTTGATTTTCAAAAAAATAATACATGACATGTGTTTAATAAGAGATAATATATTTGTCAGTTTTTATTATATGTATTATATCTGTAGCTGTTATATTTTATATCATGTAGGATAGAAGTAGAGAAAGAACAGAGAGAATATCATAGAGAAAAGAGGGAAGGAAGAAGAAAGAAAGAATTCTCTGTGGAAACAAGAAGAGGAATTCATCGCCTTTTTCTAAAGCTAACAAGAAATCAAAGGTAGTTTAACTTTAAGATTTCTAATCTTCATTGTTCTTCATAAAAAGATATTTTACTTCTCTGTGTTTGAGTTTTTCATGATAACTGTGTAAATATGATTTATATATGTTAAATTATATATATATAAATTGCTATATATGATTTGTATGAGTATTTAAGTTGTTTAATTCATGTAAATATGATGAACATGGAGAAGTCATGTTCATAGCAATTTACAGTGAAGTATTTTGAAAAAAATAGTTTATTTGATATAAAAATTGATGTCTAATTAATGCTATTTTATGTAAATTGATTATAGATTGTGATAATATGTTAAGAAACGAAAATAATATGATTTAAACAAAGTAATTTGGTTTAAAAAGAAAGTCACAGTGTTTGTTTTTGTCAAAAACGTTTAACAATGGAGTTTTTTTTCAAAAACATGGAATTAAAATGTTTTAAGTTGATTATTGTGTTGTTTATATGGGTAGAATCATGTTAGAAACATTAGTTTATGTTTCTGTAAAGTTTTGTATGAATTATGTGAGTTAAAATTTTTGTTTGAGCAAAGTTAATAAGCCAAATTGGCTTTTCCTGTGATTTTCACGAGGCTATTTGCGTCCCACTGTGTCGTGGCGCAGCAACGCCTGTTCTGTGAGTAAACAGAGCGCTGCAGTGCCACAACAGAGTTGGGTGAAGTGGCACGGCGCCGCAGCGCCATTTCTGTGTGTTAACTGGAGCGCTGCAGCGCCGAGACCGGACTGCAGAGCCCTGATGACGTGGCACGACACTGCAGCGCCGACTGCAGTTCATTATGTGGCGCTGCAGTGTCACTTATGCAGTTTAGCCGGAGATTTCTACTTAGTTGTACAAATGTTTGGAATGTTAATTGAAGGATTATAAAAGCTTGTTAATAAAATTATATGTTAATTGGACAATATGTAATCATATTTTTAATATGAGATTTATGATTTTAAATTATAACTTGGTTAATTATTAACAAGTTTAAGTTTAACATGGAAGTATGGTTTGATCATGTTATGAACTAACTAATGATTAGACATAATGACTAAAAGTTGTGAGTTAACTTGGATTGGTTAACTAATGATGTGACTTAGCTATGTGGTAACTAATTCGTGTTGGTATTGTTAATAACATGTACGTAGGATAATTTTGGAACGAGTTATTATTTGCTAGCTTACGCACCAGGCAAGTTGTTCTATCCTTTCTTGTTTACGTTTAAACAAGTTTCTTAATTCTACTTTTACATTACACAAGTTCCTAATCCTGACTTGTTATCAATTACGCAAGTTCTTTAATTCCATATTGGACAAGTATCTTAGTTAGTTTCCTTATTAAAAATAATATAACCTTGGCTTAATTGTTCAAGCAAGGTTTTATTGTATCTTTCAAAAGCTTTAAGTTTACTTCTGAAGCATGACTGTTAAATATGATGTCTATTGTTTGTGACTCATAGTTGTTCCATAACTCTTTTATTGTCGAACTCTTAAGTTATTGTAAGTTTGATTCAACTATTCCTTAGTTGATGATAGTTAAACTCTAAATTACCCGTTGAGCTAATCTAAACCAAACTTTCTTTGGTACAGACTCGTTAATTAAAGCTGAGATGAACAACCCTATTATAGGGGATTACCATGCGAAAGCGTTAAGATGTTTGTGCACAATACATGGTACGAAGGGCTGATCCCCCTAAGTACGAGTTAGAAGGTCCATACAGTCTAACGACTGTTAAAGGTTTAAGTAGAAATATTTATAACCTGGGACATAGTTCAAGGTCTTGTGACCCTCAGATGATTTATAAATTTTGTATTCAATTCTTGATTATCGATGATAGAGAATGTTATTCAATTCAATTTATTCAGTGTCATATAATCATTATTGATTGTTATTTCAAGTGAGCTTTTGTTTGCTCACTCTTGCATATATATAACCATTTCAGCCACAGTTGAGAAAGTTGATGAACCGTCAACCAGTAAGGGAAAGGGCAAGATGAACAAGTAGTGAAGACTTGTTCGAATTTATTATATAGTTCTGTAATAAGACTTAATTTACTTATGTGATGATTTATTTCTGCACTTTATGATGATTGTTTTAAGGTTAGAAACCTGGGGAACGTTTTGACAATGATGTAATCCCTTTTATAAGGAAGATTTCTGATTAAGGGTTGTAATTTATTTTGCACTCCTTTATTTATATGTGAAGTTAGTTATGTTTTATTTAGATAGTGAACACCAAATCCTATGAAAATGAAATACTCGTATTTGGCGGTGTCACAATTACAATTATTATTATTTTAATTTCTTAAGGAGTTTAGGAATTAATTTAATACTAGTACTCTCATTTATTCCTAATAAAATTAGGAGGTAAATTAATTAAAAGAGTTTAATTAATTATTCCCAATGTGTTGGGAGCCTAATTAATTAAAAGAGTTTAATTAATTAAATAAAACCATATTTCTAATTAGATTAGAAGGGTTGACCAATATCTATATAAGAGGAGGCTTATGCTAGATATCAGTTGACACAATTCCAATTGTTGGAGAGAGTACTCCTTTTCTATAGAGAATAGAAAAACTAGAGTTTACCCAATCACCCTCCTTCTTGAACAATTTCTTTTTCTTAGTGGATCACCTCTAAAGGCCAAACACTTGGGTGACTAACGTTGATCAAATGAAAGAATCAATCCCGGAGATTCAAGGAGATCGCGAAGAACAAAGAGTTGAACTCGTACTTGTGGAAGCTTAGTTCTATGAAGGTATGATTTCATAACTTCTTATTTATTGTTTTAAATTAATAATGCGCATAAAGGATGATCCGGGTAATTGGTTTGTAGAAAATTTTAAACTCTGATTTTACTCTGCTTGCTTCCACTAATTTTTGCAATTTGATTGCGCCATGATTTCGTACAAACCTAACAATATATATATATATATATATATATATATATATGTAGGGAATTCATCCATGGCAACCGGTTGCCATGGGTACTATTTGAATAACCAATGTTTGCACCATTGATCAGTATAATAGATGACTTGGATTGAACAAAATAACCCCCCTGTTGCTACAGGCTGTAGCGGCAGTCACTAAATCCATGCAAAGTTATTAGCGGCACGACCAATTAACTCCATGCCCCTTTTTCAAATTTCCAAGCTTAACCTTAATATATTAATCTCCTTGGTTGTAGAGTATCCCATTCAATTACCTCCTTGCCCCTCGTTCTTGCTGCTATAGCTTGTAGCAGCATCTATAATTTTTTTAATTCCCTTGTTTGCTCCGTTGTTGTAACGACCCCAAAATCGGGACCAACTTAATCCAGAATTAGGACTAACTTAATCTCAACCTTGTGCGTTGCATACTTTCTTAGTTCAGCTTTACATCATATTAGATGCAATATTAGCTGAAAATAGCGAAATAATTAAAACTTTTTATATCCGTCTTTGATTCGTTCCATGAATCGCAACCTTTACAATTACATATACTACGGAATCAATTTCATTTAATAATTCCTTTATCAAAGTAAATACAAATTCATTCTTATTACACAATCTTTCTTGTATAATACTATTACCCCATTGCTTCCCTTTATAAAGCAATCATCACAACATACTTCAAACATATATTTTACATTTATTAAATATCTCAGAAATTTAAACATTTGTATCTTGTACAACATTATCATAGTACCATCTAAGTTTCAACTAAAGGAAACAGTATTCCTTTGCTTGTCTTCTTATCCATATCATCCAGATATTAATCATTATAGCATTGAATCCTATACCTGCAAAAAGTTTATTTTTGCAAGATTGAGCTTGACAGCTCAACAAATCTAACAGTTTTCATGCATCACATAATATATACTTTCATGCTTTCTTTAAATTCATATTTAGACATGCATTATAACTTTAACCAATAAGATTGATAGATCTAGCATATCACATATCATGTCAAGACTGAGTTCCAAAACTCAATCTGTTCAAGTCATAAGTTGACTTTCATACTTTAACGAGCATAATAGATAATCCATATAATCATGTCAAGTTCATATAGCAAATAGGAACTGAAAGACTTGCCTTAAGCATTCTTCTTCTTCTTATTCTTCTTAGATTTAATAACCCTTTGATCTCGATCTTTATCCTTTCCCTCTTGATCCGGCTAACTCTCCCTCTTTTCTCTCCAATTTGCTAAAGTTTCCCTTCTTAGTTTTGGTGAATTGGTGAGTTCTAAGTGAAGGAGAAAGATCCTATTTATAGATAACTCAAGACTTAGCCCCTAAGTTTTATGTTTTAACAAGCTTGATACCTCTTGCTAATTTAAGCTTGACAAGGCTTATAGTTAGCCACCTCGTGCTAGATTTTAGCTTGACAAGGCTTATGGTCAGCCACCTTGTGCTAGGTTTTAGCTTGACAAGGATTATGGTTAGCCACCTCGTGCTAGGTTCTAGCTTGACAATGTTTATGATCAACCACCTAGTGCTGGGTTTGAATTTTTGGTTGATTGTGGGGCTGATTAGTGGCAACCTACTTGTGTCGTGCTTTAGATTTTGACTAGCTATAGAAAACCAAATCCATGTCCTTCGATCTGATTGGTCCAATGTGGTTTCTTAGTTAATTAATCAAGAAGCCTAAGTAGCTTACAAGTTACTTAACTTGGAACCATGACAAATCACTATATAAGTTTAAGCACGACAAAGCAGCTTTTCGTAAATAAACCGAGAAGCTCGTCGGTGAAAATATTTTTAAGCTTGACGTTTTTCTCAAAAAATATTTTTATTTCGTCTATGAAACCATAACATATACAGATAATCACATAACACACATACTAGGTCTTAATTCGACCTTAAATCTCATAAAATCACATTTATAAATAATAATATCAATAAAATTTTATCTTATTAGATATTCATATTCATGAACCCAAATAATAGATTACAGGAATTATCGGGTTGTCACAACATATTAGAACTTATATCCACTTATGCAATCCAATTTTCATAACTTATCGCATAATAAGAATTTTATATATTAAATTCTTGTTTTAATATTTTCTGAAAACTCGGATTGTCACATTCTCCCACCCCCTATAAGGATTTCGTCCCCGAAATCACAATACCAAACCTATCTTACTTGGTTTAAATCTATTTTCCCTCAATCATGTTAATTCCCTCTTAGCAGCCTTATTCTGTAATAATAAAATATTTTATTTTTTCACATATCATAACACATATTAACATACATATAAACATGTATCTCCAAGTAGCTTTCGCTATTCTATACTTAATCTTTTGTTACTTTGAAAGGCACTAAAATTTTTGGACTTATCCTTTCACCTTTTTGACCCTCTCCAGAGTCTACTTCCTTTTATCACTATCAATGCCTATCCATTTTTAAAATCATATACATCTTAATTTCGACATCCCATATGCCTGTTCTTATTATCATAACAACATCTGTGTTTATTTTTGTTATGACACATTACCAGTGTCTAGCTTTTTATAACATATCACCTATGTCTATGAAACAACACCAGTGTTTGACTTTCTATGACACATCATCAGTGTCTAATTTGTTATGTGAAAATCTTTATTCCTCATAACTCTACTTTTTTTTCCTTCTTCAAGGATTCATAAACCATCGTCGTATTCTACGACCTACTTCCTCTTAAGGAAGTTCATTCTTTCTATACCAAATCTCCAGAATAGAAATTCCTCACAATTGATTAATAATTGTGAAGCAATATGAATAATTCAAGAATTCAAAAGATTCGCTTAAGAAGAGCTTTTTGTATCATGATAAAGGTCATAAAGACCATAAACTTTATTCCTGAAAAGGTTTTAACAGAAATTCATCTGCAAACCGACATATCTTATGGACATATAGGTGATCAGCTGTTTATGTACTGTGTTAGCCCATAATATCTTTGACGTTATTTTGTGCAAACAAAATTTCCCATTTTGGATTTCCTGTGTTGGTCAACACTATCTAAGTGGAACAATTTCTTTCAGTTCCTCTTTGTCGTCCCCAGGACGCAATATAAATTTGACTGACATTTGCGTTCATCATCTGTCTTTAGTACATAGAACATCTTATCCCAATTTAAGGATGTTCATATCCAGTCTGGAGTCCATACTCAATCAATTTAGTTGGATAGTTCAAAAGTTTACTATAAGCAATATCTGAATCTGTGTCTAGCCGACTCAAATGGCATTTGACACCTCTTTAATTACTAAAATACTGGAAATTATTTTATAACGCATAGTACCACACTATTTTGAACTGTACGTTGAGAATGTCGTCATTTTATGATGCATAATGGCGCACTATTTTCAACAGCTCGTTCAGAATGCCATCATTTGTCATATGTACATCATATTAATGATGGATTGATGACTATATAAAATTCTTTTGATATTTTTGAAATCATTTGTCTAGCCGAAACAATTAGCGTATGTGACACCCTCAAATTCGGGTACTTCAATTTCACTGGATTTGGTAGCTCACTATCTAAATAAAATACAACTACTGCCCATAATAAGGAATGTAAAATAAATTACAACCTTAAATAAATAATAAAATCTTTCTTATAAAAAGGATTACAACTTCTCAAATAAATTCCAAGGTTATCTAACCTTAATAAACATCAAATGCGAAAAACATCTTAAACAATTAAAGTCTTATTACAATCACATCATAATTATAAACAAGTCTTCACTTGTTCATCTTGCTCTTGCATTTGCTAGTTGACGGTTAGTCAACTTTCTCAACTTTAGATGCAAGGGTTATGTAGTGCAAGAGTGAGCAAACAAAAGCTCACTAGGAATAACAACAATAATAGTGATGACATAAACTGAATAACTTCAAATGATTTGAATAACATTTCTTTCATCAATAATAAAGAGTTGAATATGGAATATAGAATTCGTCTGAGGGTCGTAAGACCTTGAACTATGTCCTAGGTTATAAACATTTCTATTTAAAACCTTTAACAGTTGTTAGACTATATGGACTCTTAATTCGTACTTAGGGGGATCAGCCCTTCGTACCATGTATTGTGCACAAACATCTTAACGCTTTCTCATAGTAATCCCCGATTAAATAGGGTTGTTCATCTTAGTATTTAATAACAAGTCCACACTAAAGAAAGTTTGGTTTGGATAAGCATCAAGGAAAATTTAGAGTTCAACTATCATCAACTAAGGAGTAGTTGAATCGACTTACAATAATAATTCAACAATAAAGGATTACGAAATAACTTATGTTTTAGAACTAAACTTAAAGCAATTGAAAGATAAGATAGACATTGCTTGAATAATTAAGTCAATGTCACATTAACTTAATAATGGACTTTGATAAGATATTTATTCAATATATAATTTATAGAGAATACAATAACTTGCATATGAATAACAAGTTATAAATAAAAAACTTGCTCAAGTAAAGTTTGAGTTTAGAAAACTTGCCTTAAGCGCAAGCTACAATTTATAATTTACAAATCACTTTCTCAATCTACACATTACATTACGTTTACAACATCAATTAGTTTCATAACCACTACGTTTAACCGTTGAACTTCTTACTTAAGTTCAACTTAACAACGTAGTTTGTAAACTTAACTCGCTAACTAACCACATACGTGAGTCTAAACTCACAACATGCATATCACAAATGTATAACACTTTAAATTATCATAATCATACCCTATGATAACAATATTTAATTTCACACACAACATGCTAATATGAGACTTCAAATTATCTTATACATGTCAAAAATATGTTATCTTATTATTTAATACACTTAACATGTCATCACATTAAGTTAGCTAATTATGTACTGCATAAAAACTACTCGGAACCCAAGCAAAATTTCTGACAACATGTACACCCGCTGAGGCGGGTGTTCCTAGGCCAATAGGCCCGCTGGGGCGGGTCCCCCTGCTGGTAGGATTCCCGGCTCGCGAATTGTGCAGAGAAAAAGTCAATTTGGCTTATTTCTTCGTACCAAATTTTGATTTTAACTAACATAATGCATATAAAACTTTATGAAAACATAATCTTAAACTTCTAACATGTTTTTAACATACATAAACACCACAACACATAATCAAAACACTTAATTTTATGATTTTAAAGAAAAAACCATTTTTAAGCGTTCTTAAAGAAAATTAACACTGTGACTTTGTTTTTAAACCAAATCAAACAATTCAAAGCATGTTGATTTTTTTTCTTAATATATTATTATAATCTATGATCAATTTACAAAATATATCACAATCAACCACAAATTTTGGTAATTTAAAGACTATTTATTTCAAAACTAATTCACTATAAATTGCTATGAACATGATTTCTTCATGTTCATCATATTTACGTGAATTGGACAATATAGACAATCATATATCATATATATAAGCATGTTATAACACAAATTACATATAAACTTCATGTTTACATCAATTTCATAAAAACTCAAATATAGAGAACTAAAACATGAAGAACGTAAAACATAATTTCAAAACTATAAAGTTAGAATTATACCCTTTGATTATAAGGGAAGAAGATGAATATGGTGATTATCTCTAAGCTTTTCTCCTTCACTCTCTCTTTCTTCTTCTTCTCTCTTATTCTCTCTAACTTTCTCTTTTCTTTCTTTTCTTCTTTGTTCTAACTGACTAACTCTATTCTTAACGTAGTATAGATATAATATAACTGACAATATAGATATAATATACGTACAAATATAATAACTGACAATAATGTAGATTAATTATTTATCAGTTATATTGTTTTTAAATTCAAAAGCCACTAAGGCTTGTTTGGCAAAACAGTTTATTTTAAAACAAATTATTAATAGTTAAGGCTCTGTTTGGTAAAACAGGATTAAAACAGATGTAATGGCCTTGTTTGGTAAAACTAATTTAGAACCTTTTTATTTTATTTTAATAACTCCTGTAACACATAGTTTTTAATGTCACACTTTATTTAATTAAATCTTAACATTCTAATTTAATTAAATACAAGCTAACATTAATTAATTAATTAAAATTGCCACATAATACTAAATTGTCACACAATTATAATTACTTGCTAATCATAATCTCATGTAACAAACACCACATAATATCATCTAATTTAATTATCTCAATTAAATTTGAACTATACCACAAAATTACTTACACCTCAATTTAATATTAAGTATTCATTTAATTAACATATTGCACTTAATTAAATTACTCCACAACAATCACATAAATTATTTATTTAACTTAATAAATAAATTAATTAAAATATTTATTTAATTAAATAAATATTTACAATTAAATATACAAAATCACATTCGTTACAATATTTTCTCCTTAAAAGGATTTTGTCCCCAGAATCACAATAAAAAAAACTCATTCATCACAGCGTAGACATAGGAAACCAACAAACTTATTAAAACTTATTGGTTCAACAATTTGACCCAATATATATTTTCAAAACACAATAGTGAAATTTTCAGCACGATCTCAATAAATTTTGAAATCTAGTATAGCTAGAAGATTTGAGAATATTCATTTCTTCTTCACCCACTTTAACTATTTCTAAAACTTCACCAGACAATTTTGTTCATCTCTAACACCATTAACTCCCACTATATTAAGAACAATCAGTTCTAAAACCATACCCTGGGACAGTTCATTAAACTTACCACACATTATGTGTTTAGGAACTTGCAATAAAAATATGAGTTTAGGAACTTATCCTAGCAATACGTAGTCTAAGAACCAATCAAGGATTGTCCATACGCTTAGGGGTTCATAAATATACCATATGATTATGAGTCACAAACTTATCATAAGCATGAGTTTTATAAACTCACACCTATTCTTATTATTCTCTAATTATCAAATATATATATGAGAAAAGAATCACCTTCTCACCACACATATACCGATAACGCGTCACCGACATTTCAATGATTATCAATATAATAGACTAAGTAGTCGTCGAACCAAACACAATCCCCTGCTTATACAAGGAATTGGTACACTCAGCCACTAATCAATATAGGAAGCTAAGTGGTTCTCAAACTAAGCACAAATTTCCCGCCTATTCAAGGAATCATACAACTTAGTTACTAACATGAGTCCTCAGTTGAATTCCCACATAATTCCATCAAATCTTATCTTGTTCCTTGCTCAATACAAATTTTTGTTTAATTTGTATTTCATCATTTATAACTGTTTCCGAGTTTTATTCTTGTACTATTACATAGTACCATTTCCATATAGCCATTCTGTTATAAATTTTCAATCATTCGATTGATTATCTATCCTTCTTTGACTTGATCAGATCACGTCGTGATCTTATCTTATAATTATGTTATATTATAATTCTTTCTCATTCTATGATCATTTCATTTTTACGATCTTCTTATCCTCTTTCCAGTCATATTGTTTTATGATTATTTGAATCAGGTGTCCCCTGATCCGCCACTTATTGCCTTTTAAGATTCCTCTTTGAATCTTTGCATATTATCTTAATGCATTCTTTATGAATTATCTAAATTCATTTTAAGATCATATAAACCTCATTCAAGTTTATACTTAGCATCTTCTTTCTTTTTCATCCATCTTGCTTATGGTTATAGTCTAGGGTACACTTACCTAAGATTTATAACCCTTAGCTGTGATACCAAATGTGAATCGGGACCAACTTAATCCAGAATTAGGACTAACTTAATCTCGACCTTGTATGTTGCATACTTTCTTAGTTCAACTTTACATCAATTTAGATGTAATATTAGCTGAAAATACGGAATACTTAAAACTTTTTCTATCCGTCTTTGATTTGTTCTCTGAATCGCAACCTTTATGATTACATCTATTACGAAATCAATTTCATTTAATGATTCCTTTATCAAAGTAAATACAAACTCATTCTTATTACATAATCTTTCTTGTACATTGCTTCCTTTTATAAAGCAATCATTACAACATACTTCAAACAAATATTCTACATTTATTGAATATCTCATAAATATAAACATCTGTATCTTGTACAACATTATCATAGTACCATCTAAGTTTCAACTAAAGGAAACAGTATTCCTTTGCTTGTCTTCTTATCTATATCACCCAGATATTAATCATTATATCATTAAATCTTGTACCTGCAAAAAGTTTATTTTTGCAAGATTGAGCTCGACAGCTCAGCAAATCTAACAGTTTTCATGCATCACATAATATATACTTTAATGCTTAGTTTATATTAATATTTAGACATGCATTACAACTTCAACCAATAAGATTGATAGATCTAGCATATCATATATCATGTCAAGACTGAGTTCCAAAACTCAATCTGTTCAAGTCATAAGTTAACTTTCATACTTCAACGAGCATAATAGAGAATTCATATAATCATGTCAAGGTCATATATCAAATAGGAACTGAAAGACTTGCCTTAAGCGTTCTTTTTCTTCTTCTTCTTCTTCTTCTTCTTCTTAGCTTTAATCACTCTTTGATCTTGATCTTCATCCCCTCCCTCTTGATCCGGCTAACTCTCCCTCTTTTCTCTCTAATTTGCTAGAGTTTTCCTTCTTAGTTTTGGTAAATTGGTGAGTTCTAAGTGAAGGAGGAAGATCCTATTTATAGATAACTCAAGACTTAGCCCCTAAGTCTTATGTTTTAACAAGCTTGACACCTCTTGCTAATTTAAGCTTGACAAGGCTTATAGTTAGCCACCTCGTGCTAGATTTTAGCTTGACAAGGCTTATAGTCAGCCACCTCGTTCTAGGTTTTAGCTTGATAAGGATTATGGTTAGCCATCTCGTGCTAGGTTCTAGATTGACAATGTTTATGATCAACCACCTCGTGCTAGGTTTGAATTTTTGGTTGATTATGGGACTGATTAGTGGCAACCTACTTGTGTCGTGCTTTAGATTTTGACCAACTATAGAAAACCAAATCTATATCCTTTGATTTGATTGGTCTAATGTGGTTTCTTAGTTACTTAATCATGAAGCCTAAATAGCTTACAAGTTACTTAACTTTGAACCATGATAAATCACTATATCAGTTTAAGCACGACAAAGCAGCTTTTCGTAAATATACCGAGAAGCTCGTCGGTGAAAATACTTTTAAGCTTGATGTTTTTCTTCGAAAATATTTTTATTTCGTCTATGAAACCATAACACATACACATAATCACACAACACACATACTAGGTCTTAATTCGACCTTAAGTCTCATAAAATCACATTTACACATAAATTAATATCCATAAAATTGTATCTTATTAGATATTCATATTCATGAACCCAAATAATAGATTACAAAAATTATCATGTTATCACAACATATTAGAACTTATATCCACTTATGCAATCCAATTTTCATAACTTATCGCATAATAAGAATTTTACATATTAAATTCTTATTTTAATATTTTTTGAAAACTCGGGTTGTCACAGTTGTTAAGTTATCTCTCCACCCTTTCCTTTCCCAGATCTCAGCTATCTTGGTTTCCTCTCTTAGATATTGTTTTCCTTTTTGTCAGATCTCCTTTCTTTTGTTTGATGTTGTTGCCCACTTTCACTCTTAAGTTCAACCAAAAATTTTGATCCGGCGATTCTTTCTTCTTATTCATAAATAAGTTTTTCAGAATGTCAGACAAAATACCTACGCATAAAAGGTTTGTATCTAGTTCTTCAGATTCTGTTGCTAGTTTAGATTGTGAAATTACAACTGAGTTTGTAAGTGAAGTTGAAAGTAGTAAATCTGAAATAGTTCCATACGTTGGTCAATTATTTTCCAAGTTGGAAGAAGTTGAAAAATTTTACAGGTCCTATGCTTAAAAAAATGGACTTGAGATTAGAATTGCAACTAGTCATAAACATGCTCATACTAATGATGTGTCGTCTAGGTTGTATGTATGTAAAAAAATCTTTACACCAACTTATGTAAAGAGTTTGCCAGATGATGAAGATGGTAGTAATAAAATAACTAGATAGAGAGACTCTATAGGACGCATATTATGCAAAGCTAGAATATATGTTGTTTATAATATGAAAGAAGACAATTGACGTATTTCTACCGTTGAATTAAAGCACAATCATCACCTAGTGACCCCTATCAAGGTAGATTTGATTGAGACACACAAAAATATTACTCCGGTTGCTAGAAAATTAATTAACACTTTAAATAAGTTTGGAATTGGACCTCGTAGGATGATGAACATTTTGAGCACAATGGGTGGCGGGTTGCAAAATGTTCCTTTTTCTAATGTAAATATTCAGAATGTGGTGAGAGATTTAAGGCGTGATTCTACAGATGAAAATGATGTACAAGCCGATGTAAATTATTTAAAAAAACTTGCATCCGGAAGTGCGAGTAAATTTTTTTTTCGTGTCAAACCCGATGAAAACAATCGCATAACATGTATTTTGTGGGTTAATGCCCGATCAAGGTTTATGTATCAACGTTTCAGGAGATGTTGTGACATTTGATAGTACGTATAGGACAAATAAGTATGACATGCCGTTTGTTCCTTTTACCTGGGTCAACCACCATTATCAGTCTATATTGTTTGGATTTGCATTGTTAAGGGATGAGACAGAGGACACTTTCATTTTGGTATTAGAGATATGGCTCAAAGCCATGGACTACAAGACGCATATAACCATCATCACTGATCAAGATAAAGCTATGAGTAATGCTATTGCTAAGGTACTCCCTTTTACTTATCATTTATTGTGTTCTTGGCATATTAGCAACAAATTTCCTGAGAAATTGCATCATGTTTATTCTGAGCACCCATCATTCAAAGTCCATTTTAATAATTGTGTGTATAATTCAATGTCCATCGGGGAGTTTGAAGAGCGTTGGCAGATTCTGATGAGGAATTATGAATTGTATAACAATGAGTGGCTTAGAAGTTTGTATGATGTAAAAGAGAAATGGATTCCCGCGTATATAAAGAGATATTTTGCCGCGAGAATGACAACCACTGGAAGAAGCAAGAGCATGAATTTTTTTTTTGATGTGTATGTCAATGCTTTAACAGGCATGAAAGAATTTATAGTGCAGAGTTAGAAGGCTATAGAAAAATAATTTATCAGAGAGAGGAAGGCTGACTACATAACAAAATATCAAAAAAGGAATATGGTACTCAGGTCATCTTTGGAAGTTCATGCTGCACAGGTGTACACAAAAGAGATGTTTAGATGTTTCGAACGTCAATTCGTCGATTCCATGAAGTATAATGTTAGTAAAGTTAGTGAGTTGTGTGACCCTGAAACAAAGGTTTATGCGGTGTATAGGGCAGATGCAGCTGAAAGTGGTGGAAAATATAAAGAAATCGTCAACAATCATCAGCTGGGGTCGATAAAATGTAACTGTCCAATGTTTTCTCATTCTGGTGAATTATGCAGGCACCGTAGACACTCAAAATTTCACTTTCCTTTGACTAACCTTGTAGGAGGGTAAAAACATAATTTTACCCCAACGACAACCTCGTAAGAGGGAAAAAGTTTAATTTCACCCTAAAAACAGCATTCTCAAGCAAGGATCGCCGAACTATGGATGAGGTCATAAGAAGCTACCATAACGATCCCCGAGCCGCGGACAAACTAGTCGACTGTCTCGCTAACTCTGAAAGATATCTGTTTGCTTTTTGCTTCATCTTCTCGGATCTAGAAATGTTCAAACTTGATGACACTGCATAGCCGTCGAAAATAGCTTTTCGTATTGGTTTGGCACATCTCCCAACTATTTTTGGATTGAAAGGAATTAGCAACCGACTACGAAGCAAGGCGAATGACTAACCGACATCTACCTAGGATGGGTTTTCCTTTTTTTACCTATCTTCCCGAACTTAGAATTTGTTGAATAATATATCATTTCGAAGCTCTCGGAAAGATCTTTCCATATTAATATAACAAGTTTTCTAACTTCTCTCAGATTGTGAGTTATGGACGTTGCAGTGGACAACTCAAAAATTAACTTAGCGACACAAAAATCAAGCAAGTGGGGCCTACCCCAGGCCATCCGCAGGTATACCTATGGTTGCATCCATTGTACCTACGGTTGCCCTAGTTCCCCTACAAAAAAATGGATCAATAGCTCATTTGGGGGAAGTTGGTGCATTTTAGAGAGAGAGAAAGAGTTCCAATTCTAGTGAAAGATAGGCTCAGTTTTGGCATGAAATCACTAGATTAGTGCTAAATCCATCACATATAGTGTAGATCTTGTTCATTTAGAGTTAGAGAGTTCAAATCCAAGCCAAAGAAGATTGTTTCGTTGCTCCTCAAGGTAAAAAAGCAACTTTTTGTGCATTCTATTATAAATATAGTTCAATATATCTAGATCAATGTAGATATACTGTTTATTTGTGGTTAGATTTGCTATTTTGTATATATCTTTCATATTGGTTAGTAGAACTATATATTTTATTGGTTATTTTGTGTATATATTGTTAGAAATCAAGTCCTAGGACTAGATCTACCTAGATCTAGCTGGATCTAGCCCTTTAACCAGTTATGGAGCTTAAAGATCTAACCTATATGCTAGATCGGCTTAGATCTACGGTAGATCTAGTCATTTTAATGCTTTTGATCGATCCCGATTACCCCCTTAGAGCCCTAGATCTATATCTAAGGGTGAGGGGGTCCTAATGGCTCGAGAAGGGGATTTCAATTGATGAAATCACCTAATATCGAGTCTAGGATGTAATGTACATATGTTTAAGTGTCTTGATGTGAGCTTAGGAATCCCGAGGTTGAGATCTAACAATCGGATCTTGACTAGATTCCCACGATGGACTTTTGTTTACGATGTAATGTTTAAATAACGCAAAATCATTGTATATGTAATATCGGATCTTAAAACGAGTTCGAGGGGTTAGAAATCCCGAGAAGTCGGATTTAAGATCCCTTGATAGTAAAAATTATGATTGTGGGTGCTCGAGTCCATCTAGATGGTTTTCATGCCCGGTGATGATCCGACCCTTTTTTGGCGCTTTATTGCATGCATTATCACCAAAAACAATTTCCAATCAAAATAGCAAAATGCTTTCATAATAAAAATAAAGCGTTTCGGGGTAGATTTACTTAAGATGAATAAATAGAAGTATCAAAGGACCTAAATTCCTATTTGACAAAGGATTTGAAAACCTCGTTGTTCAAAACATCATTGATATATATTATATTCTAAAAATTAACTTTTATATAAATTAAATCCTTTGTGTACAGGTCCAAAGAGGTACATCACTACTTTTGGAATAATATTATAAACTTAAGATAATAAATGGAAGTATCAAAGGTCCTCGATTACTATTCGGGCGAAGGATTTAAAAACTACGTTTTCCAAAATATCATTTCAATATATATTTTGTTTAAAAATAAACTTTTCGCTAAATCAAATCCTTCGTACATAAGTGCAAAAGGGGAACAACACTACTTTCAAATAACTCACAATGAGACTTATAATAAACTTTCAAATTAAGGTACTGAGCACACACACACACACACACACACACACAATTTATGCTTAGGAAATCAATAAGATGCGGTAACCTTGTTTTCATGGAAGTCGAGGGGTGCCTGTAATGCCCGAGAAAATCGGACTTTAATGTAAATAAATTTATTTGATTTTATTGAATAAAATTTAATTATATGTTTATTAAAGTGAGTAATCTAATTAAAGGTCGTTCTATGACTTAGAGGATGCAGATGTGGTTAGGATTCTGGCTACGTGCTAGAAATAAATGTTTTGAATTTCCAAAATAAAAATAAAAGTTTTTCGAGGAATTTTTGTAAAATCACTATTCATCCGTTTCTACTCGAAAATTATTTTTGAATTTTTGAGAAATGCGTAATGATAGGATTTAAAAACGGGATGAAATATCTAATAATATTTCAGTTATGGCTCATGAAGTTTTCATGTGAGGACATAAAACCCTAAGGGTTAGGGAAAGTAAAATCTAAGAATAAATTGGTTAAGTATAATAATAAAGATTATTATACGAAATGAATACAAGTACAATACTAGATATTATACGAGTATAATACGAAGAGGATACAAGAATTAATACGACGTATAATACGAATTTTATACAAAGTAAATATGCTTAATTTGAATTAATTCTAATAACCAAATCCGTGGGTTGAACCGATGGGTTAACGGGTGAGTTAAACCCATGGGACAACCCATGAGGGGCTTATAGAGCACATGGGGAGATATGGGATGATATGTGGGGTGCATGTGATAGTATATGGGCTGACATGGGTTGAGGAGGTTTGCCCTAAAGACCAAACTACCCTTGGTCTTACAAACCTATAAAAGGGAAGCTTAGTTGATCATTTGTTGGTTTACCAAACTTTAACAAACTAACATATTAAGAGAGAGAAGATAGTAAGAAACAAGAAATCAAGGAGCCAAGAAGATAGTTGAGTCTCTATATCAAGAACTTCAAGAACATCGAAAGGTATAAATGTTAAGAAAATTGATTATGATAATTTGTCTTTCAATATATAATTGATAGAGAAGTGAATTGGTGGAGCATGATATGTAAGAAGTAATAAGGATGGCCTTTTAGTGGACTTAAAACACTAATAAGCCATGAATAAAGTGGAATCATAATGGTTGATTAAGAACTCAATAGAGAAACTATCAAAATCTTGAGAGTTTTAATGATAAGTGAAACCATTAAAACATAGAAGTTTATATTGGTTAGAGTCACTAATGAATAAGCAATGGATTGATTCCATTTGGTTCGGAGTAAAAATCTTGAATAACGAAGTTATGACGGAAGTTACGAGAATTAGAAGTTAAACATCGAAATCGTAAAATTCCAAGAATAGAAGTCAAAAGTCGCCGTTTAATTCAAAAACCTTGGTTTTTGATGGCGTAATATATAATTAGGTAAATAAGACTTGCGGGAGCAAGAACGAACGAATTCAAACTTAAAACGAAGAATTGAGCGTTGAACGTTCACGAACGTTCAACGAACGCATAAAAATGGACTAATCGGCAAATTTCTCGCCAACAGATTTAGAAATAAATTCCGACTGGATGGAATCATAGAACATGAGATAATTGAACTAATGGCTTTGGAATGAGCCAATTACGAGTTGTAACGATCGTGTTACGAGCTCGGGAATCTCAACATTTGAAAAATATTTCTGAGGCTAGGGGCTGGCGCCACAGTGCCACCCAAGCTTTGGTTTCCAACGCCGCAGCGCTGAGACAGGGCTGAGACATTATGAGACAGCGCCGCAGCGCTGTCTTTAAAGCTAAGGTTGGCGCTGCAGCGCCCTTAACAAAAAAATTTTCGACATGAAGGTTGTTAACCCAACTTGTTACATGGTAATTATGGGGCAAATATGTGGTTAATCTTCATGAAGATAGAACCTTTAAATAACATGTTAAAGGATGGTTTTAAGAATTAAACGTTGAATAAATGTATTTAAATTTAAAACTCAAAATCCTAAAACGTAAATCGGGAATCGTGGTTGAGTTTAATCCGCACCTTAAGGTTATATGATATGTAATAGAGGTGCGTAGTATAAGAATGTTTTGAAACGAAGTTAACACTTATGTAATTTCTATACGGAGTCCGATAACGATAATCCGATGAAAATGTGTTCGACTTAGAGAACCGATTAGGGTTTCGTCCGTCATTGTGCCTAACGATGATTGGCAAGAGTCAGTTTATGACATATGGATGGTAATAAGCCGTAACAAATGTTAAATAACTTAAACGGATGTTATTAGTTTAACAATTCGGCTAAATTTTACAAGAAGGAGAAGATAGGTTATACAACGTTTATCAATTGTGGAAATCTCATTGGTATGCTATGTGTTTATGTCTTGTAGAAGTTGTAAAGACCGAGGAAAATAGAATTAACGAATTAAAGACGCAAAGGCAAGTTTTCTAAACTCTTGTCTACACTTTATGTTGGACAAGCTGTCAATATGCATGGTTTCCTATGCATAAACTGTTATTGAATAGTCGATGCCATTTGATTCGGCTAGACTAAGACTTAAAGTATTTTGGTTAGTTTTTTCACAAATCTTTCCAAAATATTCATAATGTTGCTATCGTATACCAACTGCTTTGGTACGGATTCAAAGGTAAGCTTGAGTATGAATACACAAAGGTTTTTACGTCGTTAAATCGACATGCACTTGAAGTTGCCAAAACTTAAACGTAAATACGTTTAATGAATGAGTGTTGATCAACATAGAGTACTACGGGCTGATCACCTGGATGTGCTCGTAAGCTATATTGAACTTACGATCTTAGTGCCAGGTTGTTCTTTCCATGAATGAAAACTAAATGAATGTTCATGGTCATTAACCAGCTCAGATTCCTAAGAGACTATAAGTCATTGGAAATGGTTTTAAAGGAATCAAAACACTATTTTGATTATTCGTAATACTTCATAACTATTGTACAGTTATTGAAGAAGAAGTCATATGATTCTTGATTTTGTGGTTGCAAATTGTAATGTTAAACTTGCTGAGCTAGTTATGCTCATTCTTGCTTAAAATTATATGATTTCAGTAAAGAGCGAATGGACCGAAAGATCCGGTAAGGACAAGGGCAAGTTCAAGATGGATAAATAGTTATCCTTGTAATAGCATAGTATTATTATTGTAATGAATGATATTATGACACAGAACGAATGTAATGGATACAAAGAACCTTGGAAGGGACTAATATAATGTAATATTTAGTAAACTTATGCATGTTATTGAAATCTTCAATTGAATGTATGAGTAGATAGTAGCACCGTGTAGCACCATGTCCAGGGTTTGAAAGTACTCGGATTTGGGGGCATCACAGTGCCTAACACCTTCCCCTCGCTTAAGCAAACCCTCAAACTCTATGAATCTCAGGTTTCAAGACAAATTCTACGGAGTCACATATTGGGCTATATTGCGAAAACCTTTACAATTCAGGTGAGTTGGTACATCAATTTAAAAATCATACCAACTGGCGGCTCTGTCTAATTTGGTCCAATCATCAAAATTAAATTGTTTAAATCAATCTTTTCAAGTTGGTCGACATTCATGTCAGTCTCGTTTTCTGAAAAATTCACCCTTCAAATAAATAATTCGATATAGCGAAATACAAAGGGTAGAAACATTTAGGAGAACGCGATATTTTCCCGACGTCGACATGTACATCTTGAGATATTTCATGTTTAAGAGTATTTCCTAAATACCCAGCGACATGATTCTTCCTCGGTGGACAAGAAACGCGAACAAGAGCGATTTTTAAGAATTACTCTTTAGCCTAACAACTGCTGACTTTGAACTAGATCAAGCAATGCGTTTTAATCATCTGATGAGTGATTACCAGGAGTTAGCGAGCAAAGCTGCTTGCTTAGTCCGAAGTTACAAAACTGTCCTTAAATTGAATGCACGAGGAAAAATGTTGGTTGACTAATATGACCCGGATGAGAATATTACTGAACTCGCAGATGATGACATTGATCGCACTATCAGAGATACACCTCAGGATATGGATTATGATAATAACGATGAAGATGCAGAGGAGGAAGATGAAGATGCAATTATTTCTCAAATGAAGGGCAGCAAAAAATAGTCTAGACTAAAGAGTGCATTCAAGAAAATTGTGGATTCTAAGCCTCATCGAAAATGTGCAATTTGCGGCTTTGAAAATCGACCATGATAAGCGCAATCATTATCGAGTGTTAGGGATTCATGAGCCTAAAAAATAGCCCTCAGTTGTATTATTTATGTTATGTTTTTTGTACATATGAAAATGAACATGTTATTGAGAAGTAATTATTATATTTTTGTTATGTGGTAGTAGTAATATTATCATCTATATTTCTAATATTAATATTCATATTATTAGTATTAATATTATTTACTTTTTGTAATAGTAATACATGAATATCAAACTTTAATTTCATTGAGAAGTTAATTAAAAAAATACACGTTTTTCCTCTAGACGACATATTACACGCAATCTGTCGGACTGTAATGACTATTCCTTGATTTTCCAAATAAACTACTAGTAATTGAGTTCTCTCACAAAATTGAATACTCTCATACTCACATTGCATAATAATAATAATAATAATAATAATAATAGTAATTGATGATTTGGTAACATACTCATGAATTAAGTACTTTTAGGCTTAATATTTTGTTTACTTTGAGTATTTTAGGAGCATATTTACTTGTTTGATTCATCTTTTGTAGGTGGAAGGGTAAAACAAGAAATTTGGATTCATTAATGGCAAATGAGGGAATTCTGGCAAAGTAAGGGGCAAGATTGTAAATTCAGGCATAAATCCACAGCGCCGGGGCGCTCAATAAGGCACAAATCCCAGGTGCCGGGGAACTGGGTAGCAAAAGAGGTTGACGAATTTCGTGAAAAAGCTGTAGAAAAAGGATAGATTCTATTCTACTTAGGATTTGAGGGGAGGCTGACTTGAAGGGACTAAAAAGCTATAAAAGGTGGAAGGATATGGACATAACAGAGACACCTCTTTAGAGACAGACACTGAAGATTTAACTTGGAGATTTCAGAGGAACATTGAAGAATTGCAGTTAGAGATTGAAGTTTGAAGGCCATCATTGAGTTTTTATTCTTCTTCTTTATCTGTAATTTATTTGAGATGTTTATTATGGTATTTTTGGTTCCTATTTTTAGTATGAACTAACTCTTTATTTAAGGCTACAATTGAACCTCTTATTCTTATGATTTGATTATCCATATTAATCCAAGTATTTATTCATATTGAGTTGTCTATCATATTCCATGCTTATGAATTAATCATTTGGCCAATAATTACTATGTTACACTAGATGAATTCGGGAGATGAAAGCTAGGGTTAGAAGTGAATGTGATAGCATGTATTCTTAGTTATTTGCACGAGATAAATAATTAGGGTTGTGAATTGAATAGAGATATCACTTTTCGCTTCATGTAACGTGTGATGCCCCCAAAATAGGTCCACATAACCCATTTTGAGTTGCCAAATACATACTACAAAATCCAAATACAAATCTTCCTATTTACATATATTAGACTGTCGTGCAAAATACGACTACACAACTGTGAGTTTCAATACAGATATTGTGTCGTATATAATACGAAAATATACACACTCAAATTAAATCCTCATCATAATTATTGTCATACTATTTTACAACATAATGAAGACTTCTATAGAAACTATCTCGGATCATTACTCCACTCCCCAACTAGTCCCAACAGCACTCTCATTTCCTGAGGAGAACAAAGACAGGAAAAGGATGAGCACAACTAGCCCAGTAAAAAATATTATGATTAAGATAATGAAGAATAAATTATTCTTAGTCCTCAACAGTGAAAAATCTGACAGAATATAACAGACGATAAGTTTTAGATCAACAACTGCAGCAAAAATAATAATCCATTAGAAGAGTCAAGTAGAGCATGATGTCTACTATCTTCTATGATTTAAAAGTTCATCAGCAATATTTTATCCCTGTAACACTAATCAATAAATATTCTAAATCAATAATTTATCTTTGCACTACGGGCCAAAGATATTCATTTGTATCACCAGTGATAATGATCATGCCAAACTCTTGTCCATCTTTGCACTACGGGCCAAAGAGAATTTTCACCGCAAGTATTTTTCTGTAACACCAAAGATCATGATTATACCAATACACAATTCTTAGTCATAATCATACCAATCAACAGTTCATCTTTGCACTACGGGCTAAAGATAACTTTTCACCACAATTTAAGTATAAGAATGATGACAATGATATAAAGAATGAATCAAGTGAGATCAAGGATAAATATTAGAGATTTATAATATAATTTATCCAAGTTCAAGAATGTTCAAATTGTCAACATGATAACCAATTATAGAGTAAAATTCAAGAATGATATTTAAGATTAATATTTCAAAGATAATTTAGACAAAGAAAATAAAATAATTTTTTTCGTGAATAGTTCTCCGGATGAATAGTACCCCGGGTGAATAGTACCCCGACATGAAAATATTAAAATTTAATAAGAAATTTTAGACAAATATAAAAGTGAAATGATATTAGATGAAGCGCAAACCTCAAGGAATTTTTAATCATTTCAGGGATTATAGAAGCAATACTTATCATAGTAAGTGTAGATTTAGGAATTTGAAACGAAATAATATCACTTACATACTATAGAGTATGGAAGAAAATAATATTTGTTACGAATATTGAACAAAAATAATATCCCTTACCTTAGTAGGAGACTAGATCTGACTGTTATATCAGATATATTCTTGAGGAAATCTTCCATTATAAGCTACACTCAAAGTATTCTTATACTAAAAAAAAATACGCACAATATTATAGAAGAAGAATTCTTTGATTCTGGTGTGATTTTCATTTTTTAACTAAACAGCCTATTTATAAGAGAATGACATGGCACTATTTAAAAGAAAATCACAGACCAACAGTAAGTTTTTCACGGGTTTCATCTGATTTTTACTATGCGACACTATGCAATAAAATATTCTAATAAAACAAAAACTTTATATATAATATAATATATTCTAATTATATTCTAATAAAACAAATAACTTTATATATATTAAAACAAGTATTCTATTTTATATAAAAAAATTTCTGTTTTATTACTATTATAATAATAAAAAAAAACAAAACTAAGATAAATTCCTACCGACGGTTTGACAAATTGGCACATAGGGGTCCATGGAATAATAAGTCAAACTTACAACAAATGCCTTATGACAAACCCCTCTATTTATATCAAAAATTGAATAAATATCTACCACAAATCACTTATCTTCAATCAACACATTTTTAATTTTTCAACAATTATTCATCATTAATATTATAACTCACATTATTGGCAAATAGATTGTTCCCAAGAAAGAAGGGGCTTTCCGATAATGATTTCTCCTTATTGGCGCGCAATTAAATAACATAACCCATTTCCTCGACAAAACTTTCTAGACATTATCAATAATACTAATAATAATATGAGTAACTGTGTCGTGTCAATTATTAATTAAATAATATAAACATTATATATGCAGATGTTATTGTAACAATTATTGAGATACTATACAGCAACTACTGTGGCAACTATTGAATACTGAGTGACTTCTTACGTAAGAATTAATAATTAGAGACACTATGTAATACTGTGTTGCTGTGCAATATTGCGTACCACTGTGGAATAACGTGTATTATTGTATTTTTATCACCAGAAATTTCAACAGTTTAACGGTAAAAGTTTTGCCGTTATTTTATAAAAAGGTTATTTTTGTCGCTTTCTATATCCGAAAGTTATTCCGTTGTGGGATCCACCAATGATTGTGCCGTCGTACGAATATTTCCTAATAAAAAGAATATTCTTCGACCAAACGAATATTTTTCGAAAACTGTTTACTTTGTAAAATTTTCAAATATCACCCATAACTATAACATTTATTAAGTTATCACATTACTATTTAAAATAATATATAAAGAAAATTAAATCTTATTCATAAAAAGTTGGGGTCTTAACATAATAATTGGGAATTGATGCTTAATGAATTTAATTCTTTTATTTTGCATAGCAATATCGTAGAATTATTTGAATTAAATAATTTTATCTAATCACTTGGAAAAGGACTTTTAAATACATTGAATTCCTGTTAACAACACATGTGGATTTAATAATTGGAGAAATTGGATAATTGATTTATATTGTATAATTGGGGATATTATAGTCTTAAGCCTTAATTATATGAATCAATTTGTGTGTGGAAATTAGTTAGTTAATTTAATTTAGTTTTAATTGAAAAATCACAAAATTTGGTTGTTTAAATAAAATTGGATTGATACAATACTAGTAGTTGGGATTTATTAATTAGGATTCCTCGTGGGTACGACAGTCGTTTCTTATCACTTTATTACATGTTGACTGTGTATACTTGCATGTATTCATTGATTGCAAAATTAATCAACAAGTTTTTGGGGCAATTGCCGGAGAACTCTTTGTTTAATATTAATTCCATATTAGTTATAATCAATTCGGTCTCAATTTAAATTTTTTTATTTAAATTTTTTTCTTTCCCGTTCCTTACATATTTTTCATCCGTGTATGTGTTGGGTTTGTACGAAATCGTGAGCAATCAAATTGCAAAATAAGCGGAAGCATGATATATTAGAGTTTAAAAAAAATTCTACAAAACCATTACCCGGATCATCCTTTATGCATAGTTATTAATTGAAACGAAATATAAGAAGCTTAGATTCATACCCTTGTAGAACAAAACTTCCACAGGTACGAGTTCAACTCCTTGTTCTTCGCGATCTCCCTGAATATCCGGGATAGATTCCTTCCTTTGATCAACGTTAGCCAACCAAGTGTTTGGCTTCTAGAGGTGATCCACAAAGAAAGATGAATTGTTCAAGGAGGATGGTTGGCTAAACCCTAATTTTCTATCCTCTATAGAAAAGGAGTACTCTCCAACAATTGGAATTGCATCAACTGATATCTAACATAAGACTCCTCTTATATAGATATTGGTCAACCCTTCTAATCCTATTAGAAATAGGTTTTCAATTATTTAATTAAACTCTTTTAATTAATTAGGCTTCCCAATCATATTGAGATTAATTAGTTAAACTTATTTAATTAATTTACCTCCTAATCTTATTAGGAATAAGTGAGAGTACTAATATTAAATTAATTCCTAAACTCCTTTAGAAATTAAAATAATAATAATTATAATAATATTAATAAGACTACTCTTATTAATTTATATTTAATATTTTTAAAATATTAAATAATAAACATTAAGCTATTTAATTTATTTTATCCAATTGATTAAATTAATTACACTTAATGCATTATTACGATTATGCCATTACCTTCTTAAATAATTATTTTTCCTTTTATGGTGTGACTCTTTAGGTTCTCCATATTAAACCGGTTGTGAATAAATCAATTAAAAAAAATTCTAATCTTACTTACATAAATAAATTAAATTAATAATATATTTAAATAAATAATATTTATTCTACAATAGGGATAAACCTCTCTAGCGATCAACGACTTTTCAAATAATATAGATTTTAACATTAATCATAAAAGAACCTATGAGTTAATAGTTACCGTACAATTCAATCCTTTCACCATACAATGTCCCAATTAAATATAAGACATAGAATTACTGTCAAGTATTATTTTATTTAATTATATGTATTTCGATTAGAAAATGCACAACTCCAAATAATGCAAATTAGAAACTCTTTTCTAATTTCATTCTGCCTTGGCTAAGGACTACTAGGTTGTCATTTAACGAATCACATAGGACATATCTATTCTTTTATTAGAAGTGATAGATTCTTTATTGATCATTCATGATCTCCATATGTAACTCATTATAACCAAGCATACCCTTTGCTATACCCTAAGGGTCTTAAGGAATAAGTCAAAGTATAATTCATTACACACAAGATACTATGATGATCTCAAGTCCAAGAATCACTTGTACTACTATCACATTAGGAATTTCTATTGACAGGTAAATAAAACTTCATTAGGTATTCCATAGCGAGTCACGTTCAGTGAACTTATTCTCCAATAAGAACCTACATACTTGCTTTAGTGTCTCCACACAAATGATCATGAGATCAATCATCCTCATCCAATGAGCAAGCAACTTATGTACCAATTTATCCGAAATTACTAATCCCCTTTTTAGTAATCCAACGATTAGAAACTATTTTAGTTTTAAGCTTTCTAAGAATTTAGATCTCATTAGCATGATCAACATGATTCTAAAAACATTGCTTAAAACTATGGGTTATTTATATATTATAAAAACAGCATCATGTAGATAATTAAATGCCTTTAATAAATGAATACTTTTATTAATAAATAAATAAGATCGTTTACAAAGTATATATTTTATCATCATACATGATTGGCTTGTATGCATACTACTTTTAATCTCCCACTTGCACTAAAGCTAATCGCCATGGTATCTCATACTTATCTTCTCTAAGTGACGATCAAACTGCTGTTGTGTTAATGCTTTAGTAAATGGACCTGCAATGTTGTCTTGAGAGTTTACACGCTTCAAGGTGACGTACCCTCTTTCAATGATCTCCCTGATCAAGTGAAATCGCTGCAACACGTGTTTGGATTTTTAATGAGCCTGGGTTCCTTAGCCTGTGCAACAACTTCGGTGTTGTCACAGTACAAGGAGACTGCTCCTCCAATGCTAGGAACCACACCAAGTTCAGTTATGAACGTCTTCATCCAAACAGCTTCCTTTATTGCTTCACTTGCAGCTATGTACTTTGCCTCTGTCACTGAATCAACAACTGTTTGCTGCTTGGAACTCTTCCAACTCACTGCGCCTCCGTTTAAGGTAAATACATACCCCGAAATAGATTTACTATCATCTTGGTCTGTTTGAAAACTTGAATCTATGAAGCCCTCGAGTTTTAATTCAGACCCACCGTAGACAAGAAATACATCTTTAGTCCTTCGTAAATAATTTAGGATATTTTTCACTACCGTACATGATAGATCCTATTGCTGAAGCATAAGGAATCTTACCCATACGGTCTGTGACGCCCCCAGAATAGGTCTAGTCAACCCAACCCATTCTGATTCGCCAAACACATGGTACAGAATCCAAATACAATCTTTTATAACACAAGGTCGTGAAAAATACGACCAGACACTGTGAGTGTTAATACAAACATCTAGAAAATATAAACATTCAACTAAGTCCTCATTACAATTATTAGCACACTATATAAAAATAGTGAGGACTACTACTGCTCTAACTCGGACCATCAATCTGTCCTCCGACTCGTCCCTGCGACATTCTCATTTCCTGAAGAGGACAATAGATGAAAAGGGTGAGCTCAACTAGCCCAGTAAAGAATATTATGACTAAAATAATAAAGAAAAATTTATCGTTAGTCTTCAACAAATTAGATAACATATTATGGACCATAAGTTTTAGATCAATAACTGCAACGAAAATAACAATGCATCAGAAGAATTAAGTAGGAAATAATGTCTACTATCTTCTATGATTTGAAAGTCCATAATCAATATTTTATCCCTGTACCATCAATCAATATATATCTTGAATCAAATATTCATCTTTGCACTATGGGCCAAAGATATTTATCAGGTAATCATTCATCTTTGCACTACAGGCCAAAGATATTCATCAAATAATCTTCCATCTTTGCACTACAGGCCAAAGATATTCTTTTGTATCACCATTTAAGACTGAAGATGATGAAAAAATATTTTAAAAAAAACGAATCCAGTGAGATAAAGGACAAAAATTAGGGATTCGTAATTTAGTTTATCCAAGTTCAAGAATACTCCATAATAATTAATTGTGGAGCAAAATTCAAGAATGAAGATCAAAACTTGGATCCAATCAAAGATAGGAACTATAATAGCCAACTTGCACAAAGAAAAAAAATTTAATTTTTATGTGAATAATACCGTATACGTGAATAGTGCTGTATACGTAAATAGTAACTCCAATATGAAAAGGTAAAAATTTCACAATAAAATTTATACTAATATTTCGGTGTCATGATATTGAAAGATATAACATCATTTTTAAAAAAATAACATCCCTTACCTCTAAAGAACAGTACTTCGAACTGAAATATCGGATATAATACTGAAGAAAACTTGCACTGAATAGTAACACTCAAAGTATCGAAAAACTCACAAAAATACGCTCGATATTATAGAGAGAGAAAACTTCTGATTCTGAATGTGATTTTCAAATTCTAACTAAGCACCCTATTTATAGAAAAATACTTAGAACGCCAAAATAGAAAATTTAATAAAATAATATTTTAAAAAAAAAATTCAACGCCCACCTCTTGACTAAAATCCATTAGCCACTAGTGGGGCCCACCTCCTATTAAAAAAATGTTTTTCTTAAAAAAAATATTTTTAACCCAAAAAATCACTTCTGACCCAAAATTCTAGAACTTCAATAATTCATGAAAAATAACCCTTTTATTAGAAAAAAATACAAATCTTATGTCCTTTCCATAAGAAATTTAATTCTCTACAACTTTGTAGAAGAAAGTTTTTCCAAATTCCAAACATAAATTGTCTGAAATCCATAAACGGATGATTTTCCACACCAAAATACTGATAAAAACACCTCATCACTAATTCCTTCTTTTATATCCACAAAAATAAATATTTGTTTATCATATAAATTAATAATTAATTATTCACAAATAATATTACAGAACTACAATATTGACAAACAAGTCGTTCCCAGGAAAGAGGGGGCCTTCCGATAAGGATTTCTCCTTACTGGCGTGCAATTAAATAATCCCTCCTAGTCAAAACTTCCTTAGACATTGTCAATAATGTTATCTAATAATATTATTCAAATAATATGAATTATTGATCTGATAATAGAAAATACTGTGCAGTGATAATTATTGAATTAACAATAATATAAAAATACTGTGCAATACCGTGTACTACTGGGCAACAACGCGTATTACTTTACTTTACCCACCGGGTATTCCAACAGTGTTAACGGTAATAACTACGCCGTTATTTATAAAAAATTTATTCTTGTCGTTTTCTTCATCCGACAATTTTCCATTATGGGGCCCACAATGGCTGCGCCGTCGTACGAATATTCTCCGACAGCAAGAATATTCCACGACCAAACGAATATTCCCCGACAACAATGAATATTTTATAACCACTTGCTTATTTAAAATATTTGCGCATTTTACCCATAACATTCCACATTATCAAATTAACCCCTGACTATTTCAAAATAATATATAGAGGAAATTTAATTTTTTATTCATAAAAGTTGGGGTCTTACACGGTCTCTCTCCTTAGGTGTCTTTGGGGCTTGTTTCTTGGAGAGATGTATTTTATGGCTCATTGGCATGAGACCTCTTTTGGAATCTTCCATGCTAAACCTCTTTAGCATCGAGTCAATGTACGTTCCTTGGGATAAGCCAAGCATCCTTTTAGATCTATATCTATATATCTTTATCCCCAAAATATAGGATGCTTCTCCCAAGTCCTTCATGGAAAAGTGTTTAGATAACCAGATTTTAATCGATTGTAGCATAGGAATGTCATTCCCTATCAGTAATATATCATCAACATATAATACAAGGAATGAAACAGCGCTCCCACTAACCTTCTTGTACACACATGGTTCATCCTCGTTTTTGATAAAATCAAACTATTTGATTGTCTTTTCAAAACGAATGTTCCATCTACGAGAAGCTTGCTTCAATCTATAAATGGATCATTGCAGCTTACAAACTTGATTTGTTCCAACCTTTGAAACAAATCCCTCTGGCTGTGTCATATACACATCCTCCTCAAGTCTCCCATTGAGGAAGGCCATTTTCACGTCCATCGGCCAGATCTCATAGTCGTAATAAACTGCAATCGCAAGCAAAATCCGAATGGACTTGAGCATTGCTACTGGTGAAAAGGTTTCATCATAGTTAACTTCTTGTCTTTGTTTAAACCTTTTTCAACCAGTCGGGCTTTATAGGTCTCTACCTTGCCGTCCGCTCCAGTCATTCTTTTAAAGACCCATTTATACCCAATAGGCTTAATGCCTTCAAGTGGTGAAACCAAAGTCCATACTTGGTTCTCATCCATGGAGTCTATCTCGGATTTCATGACTTCAAGCCATTTCCCTGAGTCTTTATTACTCATAGTCTATTCGTAATTCAATGGATCATCATCATCCATGATGTGTACTATGACGCCCCCAAATTCGGGTCCCTTCGAAACTCGAATCTGATGTGTCACGATACTACTATCGTCAAACTATTACATCTTTTATTCATTACTTAAAGAATATAACTTTACTTTATTACAATTTAGAATATAAATTCCTTCTATTTCCAAGATCTGTATAATGACCCCAAACTTTTATATGTTCCGATCTTGGTCATTTACCATTCATGTCTTTACATCATATTCGATATTATAAAAATGCTGAATAATTTAAAATTTTTCAATCTCCTTTGAATAAAATCTTTTATTGATTTCATAACTTAAATCAATTACATATCCTTGAATCAAATGTATTATGATTCTTTCTATTCGAATTATTGTATAAGATTTTACATCTTGATTCGATATCCTCTATGTATTAACTAATACATCTTTACAACACGACTAGTATTAAACATCGTAAACAACTATCAAATACATCTCCTAGAACCTAAACATGGTTCAAGAGAATAACTTTAATTAAACAGTAATCTTTTTTCAATGTTAACGAACGCTATCAATCACTTAGCATGTAACTCTACCGTGAATTCTTAACCTGCAAAAGTGGTTATTTGCAAGAGTGAGCTCGACTGCTCAACAATTCTAACAGTTTTCATGCATCACATAGCATATAATATCATACTCAGTTCATGCATTTATAATCAATTAATATTTCCTACGCATTTTACTTCTCACATAACAAGCATAGAAATTCACTTTACGAGTATATCATCAAAGATCAACTTTCAATCCCATACATATCTCATATACATTTCATATATATACATCAACATTCTCATAACATAATATAACTCAATTAACAGTTATAGAATTCATATATCAAATAGGAACTGAAAGACTTGCCTGATTCGTAGTTTATCAACTACGACTTAACTGCTAAAGCTATCTACACTTCGTGTATTCCTACACAGTTATATAATTATAGATTCATACTTATCAGTTATACGCATCCATATATTCTAAATATAATAATAAATATTATATTGTCTCCTAACTTAGTTTTTAAACCCTTCTTTTCATTTCATCTTAGGGTGACAATATCGTTACCGTATAATCTCATATTTATTCTATTGAAACCATACTATTTCAGTCCTTAGGGTATTTAAAGAAAGTATATAAACATGACTTAAGACCATGCAGTTAACAAACTACTCTTGGCAGCTCTGCAGAACGGCGCGGCCGCGCTACTCCCTGTCCAAACCAGACTTAAATATTTCATTGGACAGTTCGGTCTCTAGCATACTATGCATTCTGATTATACACATACACCAAGTAGGTTTTCATCTTCCTTTCATTTCATTTTCAAACTATTTAGTTTTACTTTTGAATCACATGACTCTATATTGAATTATTTAAATCAATAAGGCCTAACAACTTCCTTTAACAAAGATTCAATGTCAAAAGCTTTTAAACCATATATTAGTACTAACAAGGCTTTAATACGCATGCTCATATATATCTATCTCATTTTCATAGCCTTACTCGAAAACTTGTTTTAAACCATGTTTAAAACTATTAGTTCTCAAAAACTTCCAAGCTTTCCTTCAAATCATCCTAAACCAAGCTATAACAAATCCATGTATATACAAGGCACTTTAAAACTTTATTTTCACATAGTTAATAAAATCTCTCTTTTGAAAACTTACTTCAAAACATGCTCAGATAGGTTATATCATGCTTAACAACCTTCTATATGCAATATATATTGAAACCACATTCCTACTCCATTCTTGCACATGACTAGCTCACATACACATGCTTGAAGCTTTAAAGGACTCAAGGTTTGCCAAAGTTTGTTTTCCAAAACCTTAAGTTTTCATTAAAAACTCCACTAAACACGGTATAGTGGCTTGCTATTAACCAAGGTAGCTTAACAACTACCTTTCATACTCATTGGAACACATAATCGAGACACGTACATACGTCTCCAAGGTCAGATTTCTAAGGACTCTAAATTCATTAAGTTTCATTTTCAAAACTTAAGTTTTCTCTTAGAAATCATTAATACCAAGGTAATTTCATTCACTACATGCATGGTGATCTTAGGTTACTTGTTAGACTCAATTATACACTTATTGAAGTCTAACTAGCATGCTCAACAATTCAGATTACACAAAAGTCATTTTCCATTTCTGCAGGACGGCGCGGCCGCGCTACTTTTGTACTAAGGAGTGACGCGGTCGCGCCACTCAGGTTCCAGACAGGAGAATTTATGCTATTGCAGAGCTTCACAACCAACTCTATTATACTTCATGAGACATGCTAGAAATCAACTACATAGCCTCTACACCATGTTAACATTATCTTACATAACAATTCTCCACTAATATGAAATCTCTTATTAATTTATCAAATCAAAACTAAGAATTCAAAGTAAGAGTTATACCTCTTGGAGCTTTGAATTACACCACTATCTCCAATTTCAGATTACTCCCTCCAACTCTTATCAACACTTATTATAAGAACTTTATCAAGAGTTTAGCAAACAACAATTGTGAAGGGGAGGCTTCTATTTATAGAGGAGCCATTTTCCAATTGGTGGTTCTTGGTCACAGAATCAAGCCAATGGGAGAAGGAAGAGGATGTTGGACAAGAAGGAGTTGGTGAATAATACTATTAGGACCACTCCCCCCACCATCATTGAAATCATTTCCATAGCCATCATCATCCTCTAACATAGGCCAATGGCCTCTACTTCATGTTAATGAGAAAGAGATGAGACTTTCTTATTGGGACACCCTTTTAAAAACTCAGCATTTGCAATTTGGGTATTAGTACACTAAGGTTTATCTATTTTGGACACTATAAGTCACACTATGATAAGTTAATATTGCTACCATATGATATGCTAGGGTCACACATTCCCAACCCTACATATATGTACATCCACATATAAACAAGTACCCTCACAATTTAAATATACACCAATATATAATATCATGTACCTCATGTACATTGGTTTAACCTATTAATATTTTAATTGGACTAGATATAAAATAGTTGGGTATTCTCAACCCATAATTTCCATAAAATTTATTATCTCAAATATATCCAAATATTATAATGATAATTAATATCAATTATTTATTAACTTACCATTTATTTTCTTTTAATAATTATAGTTAAACCTCTAATTGATTTAACTTTTAATACTCATGCTGCACAAGACCCAATTATGTAAGCTTAGTAATTAATAGACCTCAAGCTCACAAAATAATATTACTCTCAATGTCACATCTTATAATATGTTCATGATGTAATTTAATTAAATTACTTATTTATATGCTCCCATAACATATATACTTGCATTTAGCAAATAAACTAACAAGCTCTACACACCAATGCATGATCTCTAATTATAGTAAAGATACTACCCTCCTATGGTCATTACCCAAAGGGCAAAGGAGAGTTGGTGGCTAACTCCCACCAACTACTACTTTTCATTATACTAGCCATATAGTTAGCCATCATTGCTCTCACATGGACTAACTTGCAAGCTTATATCTAATAACTTAATGTAATTACCATATGATATGATAGGGTACACATACACCCAATCATATAATCCATGTACATTTGACAATACCAAATATATATTAATTGAGTATTGTCACACCTCATTATAATGAACTTTATTATTTCAATTATACATAGTCATTGAAATAATTATTAACAATAATTATTTATTTAATTTATTTTAACATCTTTCATAAAGTACACATTAATGTACCACACATAACACATTGTCACATAGATCCATTTATGTAACTCCTGTGACTTATTTCACTTTACCATATAGTTTCCTATATTATATAGTTTTCTTGAAGTGTCACACTTCATTTCATGTCATATAGATGTAGCTACTATATAACATATTATTACATATCATTGCACATAACAATTAATTCACATAATAATACTAATTAATTTCTTTAATTATTCATTCATTAAATTATTTAGTGAATGCTTATTCCTCCACTTTGTCACACTAGGCATATCTCACAAGCTTATATTAAGCTTATTCTTATTCTCATCACTTAACCATCTCATAATTTATTCCTTTCCACCACATTACTTACTCAAAATATATTCAATTTACTCTATTAATTATAAAATCTACGGTAAATTAACAACTTAAGTTATTTAATACATTAAAATAACTTAGTTTTCTTTTATTAATTAACTCTCTTGAAAATACATTAGAAATTATGTATTTTGCCATAACATGACATAAAAATATTTTTATCATGTTTTCTCCCAATATAGGCATTAATAAAATGACTTACTCATTTTCTCAAGATATTATTTTAATATAATATCTAAGTATTATTAAAATAGTTACATGTATGACACATGTACACCTTTTATATAGAAAATAGACCATAAGTTTATTTTCTATTATGATAAATTGTTCCCCTCAATATATATTTACCATATTAATTAATCATACATTTTTCCTCATACTATGACATATAAGGTAATATTATTATTTAAAATAACATTCTCCCATTTATTAAAATAATCCAATATTAGAAATTATTTCAATATCCTTTATATAATAATTATTTATCTTTCCTTTCTATAAATTGCCCCAACACAATTTTTTTAATCTATACATTTAACCATATCTTAAATATTAATTAATTCTCTAATCAATATTTATTTAAAGATATATTGATTTAACAATGTATATATAAATATATTTTATTAACGTCGTTCGCACATTCACATAATACCATGCCAAGTAATATATATAAAGGCACTTACTGTACTCACATATTCCACACAAATATTAACCCACTATTTATTTAAGTGATCTTAAACCCCTTACTATATCACCATAGTTAATTAAGGCTTTAATATTCAAATTATATTATTCTATAATATAACTTCCAATTTAATAAAAATTAACCAATATTTATACTTATTAGTTAATTCTCTTAACTAACTCTTGCTTCACTATCCTAATTCATTCATGGATAACTTAAGCATTAATAATAACCAATATCACAATCATACTAGTCACTAGTATATATATTCAAGAAAATGGTGATTATTCATCAAAGATATTTAATGTCACCAACTTACTATGATAAAATAATTCTATAAATTATCTAATGTCGATAGATAAATCTTATCCATCTTCTTACTAATTCATCTCTACAATATATAACAAATATATAATAATGATATATATTTATTAAACACAAAATCACTTATTACATAGCTCATATTACCCTATGTAACACAATACTACATACCTTGTATCGCATATATATATATTCTTATTCGAACCCATCTCATGCTTTAAGAATTTTTTTATTAAATTCTTATTATTAATAATTTCTGAAAATTCGGGTTCTCACACGTACCTCATCGTCATCCTCTATGACGAAACCATACCTTTCAGGTATCTTCGGTACTCTTCCAGATTTACGAATAGGGTGTGGTACAGTAGGTTCATCCACTTGGTCAAGTACCTGACTTTAATCCATAGTAATTTGTGGTTCTTGAACTTTTTTAAGATATATCTTACTCCCACTGACCCCTTCATGGATAAAATCCTTTTCCAAGAAGGCAATATATTTTGCAACAAACACCTTTTGATCAATTAGATGATAGAAATAATACCCTAAAGTTTCTTTAGGGTATCCCACAAATCTACACTTGTCGGATTTAGTTTGTAGCATATCATTTTCAAACTTTTGACATAAGCTGGACAACCCCAAGTCTTAACATGGTTAAGATTTGGTTTCCTCCCTTTCCACATCCCATATGGAGTCTTTGGGGCAGGTTTGGTAGGCACCTTGTTAAGTAGGTATGCAACTGTTTCTAGTGCATAACCCCAGAAGGAAATTAGAAAATCGATAAAACTCATCATGGAACGAACCATGTCCAAAAATGTTCGATTTCTCGTTTTAGATACTCTATTAAACTGTGGTGTATCTGGTGGAGTCCATTGTGAGATTATACCATTATCTTTGAGACAATTGAGAAACTCACCGCTTAAGTATTCTCCACCTCGATCTGATTGAAGAATCTTAATACTCTTGTCCGTTTGTTTCTCTACTTCACTTTTTAACTCTTTGAACTTTTTAAATGATTTAGATTTGTATTTCATTAAATACACATATCCAAATCTTGAGTGATCATTAGTGAAAGTAATAAAATAAGAATACACTCTCCGTGCATTCGTTGTCATAGGTCTACAAACGTCTGTGTGAAACAACGCTAACAACTCTGTAACTCTTTCTCCTTTTCCACTAAACGGAGATTTATTCATTTTACCCATGAGGCAAGATTCACAAGTTAGATATAATTCATAATCGGATAGCCCCAAGAGCCCATCCTTATGCAACTTGGATAATCTTGTTTCATTGATATAACCGAGTCTACAGTGCTACATATAGGTATAATTAACATCATCTCTTTTTCTTTTCTTAGTTTGTTCTATTTGAAATATATTTTCATGCAAGTCAAGTATGTAAAGTCCATTTCGCAAATTACTCACACCATATAAAATATTATTTTTATAAATAGAACAACTGTTGTTCTTTATTATAATGTCAAATCCATCCATATCTAATACGGAAATAGAAATAATATTTCTAATGATATTTGGAACAAAATAATAATTATTTAAATAAATGGACTTGCCCGTAGGCAGTGCTAAACAATAAGTGCCTACAGCTAATGCAACAACCTTTGCTCTATTTCCCACTCGTAGGACAACCTCATCCTTATTCAGCTTTCTACGTCTGACCAGTCCCTGCACAGTATTACATATGTGAGAACCATAGCCAGTATCCAATACCCAAGTAGAATTTTAACTTTCAGAAAAATTAATTTCAATCATGAACAAACCTTGATTGAAAATCAAAGGTTCTCCAAGCTTCTTCTCTGTTAGAAACTTCTTGCACTTTCTCTTTCAATGACACAGCTCGTTACGATGGAAACACATTCCTTTACTTACTGGATCAGGTTTCTTTTGATTCTTTACTTTCTCCCTACCCTTAGCCTTCTTAGATTTCTTCTTTTCAGAAGATACCTTGGGACTCTTCCTTTTCTTGGAAGAATCATCCACCATTAAGACATGGTTCTTCTTGGATGGAAAGTGACCTTCTGTAGTTTTCAACATGTTAAGTAATTTAGGCAAGCTGACATCTAACTTATTCATGTGGAAATTTATAACGAACAACGAGAAAGTCTCAGAGAGTGACTGCAAGACTAAGTCTTGACTCAACTCCCCATCCATGACGAACCCAAGTTGTCCAAGGCGTTTAATCAGATTGATCACCCTTAGGACATGAGTCTCAACGGCAGTGCCCTCGGACATCCTAGATCGGAAGAGCTCCTTAGATATCTTATATCTAGCAGTCCTACTTTGTTCACCATACAACTCCTTGAGATGAATCAACATAGTAGGAGCATCCATGTTTTCATGCTGACGCTGAAGCTCGTTATGCATGGATACGAGCATGATACATTGAGCCACAGATGGATCATCTTGTCGCTTAACAATAGTAGCAATCTCTTCCTAAGAGGCTGATTCTGGAACAGTACTAGGGACAGGCAAATTTAGGACATAAGAAATCTTTTTAACAGTGAGAACTATGCTCAAATTCCTTAACCAGTCCATGTAATTCGGTCCGGTTAGTTTGTTAGCATCAAGTATGCTACGCAGTGAAATTAGTGATTTCGACATTTTTAAATTTTTGCATGTGAAAAGATAACATTTTATCAAACATTCATTTAATTAATTTTATATACCAAAATAAATTAGGTCTTATTTTAAATTGGTATCTCCTACTATTTTCTTCAAACTATATTACCCTCACTTATATAGTTCGGCAACATCTTATTAAAGATTTGCTAGTGAGAATAAGGATCCTATTTCAAATGTATATAGCCTTGTGGATAGCACAACAAACCATATATACATAAATAGGTAGACAACTCTTTGTCAATTACTGTTGGATTTGTATGTTACGCATACATACAATCAAATCACACATTAAGGGCGGAAGCGCGATAAATTAGGTTTTAAATTTTTTATAGAAACCCTCACCAAGATCATGCTTTGTGTTCAATTTTCAATTAATAGAAAAGTAAGGATAAATCAGAATCATACCCTTGTAGAATCTTGCTTCCACATGTACGAGTTCAACTCCTTGTTCTTTGTGATCTCCTTGAATCTCCTGGATTGATTCCTTCCTTTGATCAACGTTAGCCACCCAAGTGTTTGGCCTCTAGAGGTGATCCACCAAGGAAGAAGAATTGTTCAAGAAGGAGGGTGGTTAACTAAACCCTTATTTTCTATTCTCTGTAGAAAAGGAAGTACTCTCCAACTCTTGGAATTACGTCTACAGATATTTAATATAAGACCCCTCTTATATAGATATTAGTCAACCCTTTTAATCTAATTAGAAATTAGGTTTCATTTAATTAATTAATTAAACTCTTTTAATTAATTAGGCTTCCCAACATATTGGGATTAATTAATTAAACTCCTTTAATTAATTTATCTCATAATCTCATTAGGAATATTTGAGAGTACCAATATTAAATTAATTCCTAAGCTCTTTTAGAAATTAAAATAATAATAATTATAATAATATTAATAAGACACCTTTTATTAATTTATATTTAATATTTTTAAAATATTAAATAATAAATATTAAGGTATTTAATTTATTTTATCATCATAGATTAAATTAATTACATTTATCATATTATTACGTTTATGCAATTACCTTCTTAAATAATTATTCTTCCTTTTATGGTGTGACCCTTTAGGTTCTCCATATTAAATCGGTTGTGAATAAATCAATTAGAACAATTCTAATCTTATTTAAATAAATAAATAAAACTAATAATCTATTTAAATAAATAATATTTATTCTACAATAGGGATAAGCCTCCCTTGCAATCAACAACTTTTCAGATAATATAGATTTCAACATTAATCATAAAAGAACCTATAAATAAATAGTTACCGTACAATTCAATCCTTCCACCATACAATGTCCCAATTAAATATAAGACATAGAGTTACTGTCAAGTCTTATTTTATTTAATTATATGTATTTCGATTAGAAAATGCACAACTCCAAATAATGCAAATTAGAAACTCCTTTCTAATTTCATTCTGCCTTGGGCCATGGTTACTGGTTGTCATTTAACAAATCACATAGGACATATCTCTTCATTTACTAGAAGTGGTAGATTCTTTATTGATCATTCATTATCTCCATATGTAACTCATTATACCCAAGCATACCCTTTGATATATCTTGAGGGTCTTAAATAATAAGTCAAAGTATAATTCATTATAAACAAGATACTATGATGATTTCAAGTCCAAAGATCACTTGTACTACTATCATATTAGAAATTTCTATTGACAGGCAAGTAAAACTTCATTAGGTATTCCATAGCGAGTCACGTTCAGTGAACTTATTCTCCAATAAGCACCTACATACTTGCTTTAGTGGCTTCACATAAATGATCATGAGATCAATCATCCTCATCCAATGAGCAAGCAACATATGTACCAATCTATCTGGATTTACTAATCCCCTTTTTAGTAATTCCACGATTGGGAACTATTTTAATTTTAAGCTTTTTAAGAATTTAAATCTCATTAGCTTGATCAATATCATGATTCTAAAAGCATTGCTTAAAACTATGTGTTATTTACATACTATAAAAACAGCATCATATAGATAATTAAATGCATTTAATAAATGAATACTTTTATTAATAAATAAATAAGATCGTTTAGCTTTACTTTATCATCATACATGATTGACTTGTATCCATACTACTTTCAATTACATCAACATGTAACTCCTTTTTATTTTGCCTCTTAGATCATAATGGTCAAGTGTGTGCACATCCGAACTACAATGATTTAAGTTAAGTCCAACCTAGCACTTCTATAAGTATAAATGAATATTGGTTACAGATGGAGGTATGATATTAGCATTTAAGATATGGCTAAAAGTGAAGATTAAAGAAATTGTGTTGGGACAATTGATAGAAAGGAAAGAGAAATAATTATACTATATTTCTAATAAGGGATATTAAAATAAGTTCCAGCCTTGAATTATTTTAATAAAAGGAGAATAATATTTTATATGATGATGTTACCTTACATAGCCTTGTATAAGGTAATATGTATGATTAAGTAATACGGTAAATATATTAAAACATATTTGCTATATGAAAACGATTTATCATAATAGAAGATAAACTTATTATCTATTTTCTACATATAATATGTGTATATATGCCGTACATGTAATTACTTTAATGGGACATAGATATTATATTAAGAATAATATCTTGAGATACTGAATGAATTCTTTTATTATAATTAATGCCTCTATTTGGAGAAAACATAATAAAAATATTTTAAGACATGTTATGGTGGAATACATAATTTTTATATAGTGATGTATTTTCAAGAGGGTTAATTAATAAAAGAAAGCTAAATTATTTGAATGTACTAAATAACTTAAGTTACTATATTACCGTAAATTTTATAAGTAGTAATATGGTAGAAATGAATAAGTGATGAGAATGAGAATAAGCTTAATATTGAGCTTGTGAGGTATGCCTAGTGTGGCAAAGTGGTGGAATAAGCATTCATTAAATAATTTAATGAATGAATAATTAAAAGAATTAATTAGTATTATTATGTGAATTAATTGCTATGCGCAATGATATGTAATTACATACTATATAGTAACTACATCTACATTATATAAAGTGTAGTGTGACATTATAATGTGACTATGTAATATAGGAACTATATGGTAAAGTGAAATGAGTCATATGAGTTACATAAATGGATCTATGTGACAATGTGTTATGTGTGGTACGTTAATGTGTAATTTATAAAGGATATTAAAATAAATAATTGTTGATAATAATTATTTCAATGATTAAATATAAGTGAAATAATAAAGTTTATGATATTATGTGGTGAGATTATATTAGTGTAAGCTTGTGGACTATTATTACTAAGTTCACATAATTATGCCTTGTGTGGCATGAATTGTATAGTTAAATCAATTGAAGGTGTAACTGTAATTATTAAAAGAAAATAAATGGTAAATATTTGATATTAATTATCATTATAATATTTGAGTATATTTATGATAATAAATTTCATGGAAAATGATGGGTTGAGAATACCCAACTATTTTATAATTAGCCCAATTAAAATATTATTGGATTTAACATAATGTACATGAGGTACATTATTATATGTATTGATATGCTTGTAATATGTGGGTGTACATGTGTGTGTGTGTGTGTGTGTGTATATATATACCTATAACTTAATGTGCTGTAGTAACATAAAGTCATAGAAATTGACTTAATAAGCCCAAATGAGATAAACCTAAGTATGTTGCATAAAATTGCCAAATGCTGAGTTTAAAATTCTTGTCCCATATTCATAGTCCCACTCTTTCTCATTCACGTGTATTAGACCCTTGGTCAATGCTAAGAGTTGATAAAGGCTAGCAAAGAAGAAATAACGGCTTTGATAGTGATGATGAAGGGGGGAGTGGGCTAAATAGTGATCTCCACCAACTCCTTCTAGTCCAACATGCTCTTCTTTTTCCCAATGGTTTAATTCAATGTGCAAGACCCAAAATTTGGCAATGAATTCTCTATAAATAGAGACTCCTCCTTCTCAATTCAGTTTGTTGTAATTTTCTGATAAGTTCCAATTAGAGAGGGAATTGCTAATTGAGAGGAAGCTATCTAAAATTGAAAGCAAGTCTAGTGTTGCAAGCCTTAAGGAGGTAATGTCATTATATATGTTCTTAATTGGAAGTATTTTAATTTCTTGGAAATTCTTGAATTCTTGATAAGTTGATTTCAAGTTGACATAGAAGTGATAGTAGAGTTATATATACATGTGATAAAAGTTAAATGGATTAATTTGGTCCAGAAACGAATCCGTAGTGGTGGAATTTGCTAAACTTGTCAAAACATGAAAAGTTAGTATGAACATGAGTTTTGGATTAATATTTGGGTTAGTTAATGTTTATATTAATTGTTGATTCTTTGGTATGTTGTAGTTCTATAAATTACGAATCCATAGAATCAAAAACGGACTAATTTGGATGTGTATAACTCGCGTTATGATGATCAGAAGGAGAATTGGTCTGAAAATTGCGAAGATCAGAATCTGGGAAACCATTCTGCATCACTGGGCGCAGCTGCGATGCCCCCAAGGCCATTTTGGGTGCAGCTGCGGTGCCCCCAATGCCATTTGGGGCGCAGCTATGCCGGAACTGTGTCAGACAAAATTATTTTGACATGCTGTAGTAAATTAGGCATAACGTGTTCATACAAACATCGATTGAGGCAATTTAGGATGATTCAAAAACATAACGAGTATACCTACAACTTTTGTTCTTTATGTTTTTCGATTTGAAGTCGTTAAGATGGGTAAAAATGTCCATCTTTGTTACTGCTACGTATTCGAAGGCAGTCGGACATGCACATACGCAATTGTAGTGCTCCCGACGATAAAATATGTTATTCTAAGTGATAAAACATAAATATGTATGATAATAGACATGACATATAGTTAAGGTTACCTTACTTATAATGGATTTTGTTAGCATAATTTAGCACGTGTTTTGAAAAGAAACTTGAAGTTTTGAAAACAAATCTTGACTACCCTTGAGTCGTTTAAGTTCTGACCTTGTAGCATATTGCTATAACTGAGTATGCATACAAATGAGCATGAGAAGTGATTTAAAGTTGCTTTACTTATTATCAACTTATAATAGTTTAGTTAAAAACGATTTCTAAAGAAAACTTGAAACTTTGAGAACGAACTTAAAGGAACTTGTGTACTTAAATTTCTAAACGTGATAACATACGTACATGGCTTAGTTAACTATGAAATGAGATTTAAAGTTGCACCGAGTTGCTTTAACTTGGCCTAGAATGACTTTTAAAAGTAAACTTGAATGCTTTGCAGACTTATATCTACGAGCAGTGTGTTGCTCACATTTTGGACTTGTAAGGATTGCATGCTAGTATCTTTTAGGTCTTTAAACATGGCCTATAAGTGCACACACATAATTTGACACAATATAAGTCATTGGAGCATGATTTTAAATGAGTTCAAGTGATGAATGACACTAGCTATGTGTAAATGATGTGAATACTTGCAAGCGTGCATATTACAGATTATATGACCTTCTCACATGGATAGATGGTTGATAATTGGCCTCGTGATTTCATTTGGCCTTAGTTAATTAGAAATTCTAAACTAAAGTCATAACATGAGAGAAGTAAAACTTGAGTTGACCTTAGAAGAATGCTAGATCTCTTACCATATGCGTATGAGATGTATTAGTATCCATGCATGCTAGAAAACCAAAATAGAACCAGAAAGCAAAATCTAATTCTAGACTGGTCAGGGAAGGGCGTAGCTACGCCAAACCCAAGGCCAATTGAAGCGCAGCTGTGCTGCAGGGTAGTGTTGCCTGATTATTTTAAATATGATCTGAACCTTAAAGCATGTGTATATGAATGTCTTAAGCTATAATACTAGACTCAAGTGATGTTTTAAGTATACAAGCATGTAATGGTTATATAGAACCCAAATTGATAATTCTATTAAGGTTTGAGAAACGCAAGAATAATGTGGATCATGTATCTTTGAGTTTTAAATATGTGTATCGAACACATAGCTAGTCAGAGTGTGTGATAAGGGTTTATGAATATTGATGTCAAGAATGTGTGACTAAGGTAAACCTATACATACATAGTTATCCTAAAAGTATGATAAGAAAGTAAAATGAAGGTTTTACAAACCAAGTTAGGAAAAGATGTAACCTTTACTATTACATTTAGAATGTTTGGATGCATATGACTGATGGGCATGAATCCATAATTGTATAATTGTGTAGGAATACACGAAGTGCAAATAGCTATAAGCAGTTAAGTTGTAGTTGATAAATTACAAGCCAGGCAAGTCTTTCAGTTCCTATTTAATATATGAATTCGATAACTGTTAGTTGAGCTATATTATGCTATGAGAATGTTGATGTATATATATGAAATGCATATGAGATATGTATGAAATTTGAAAGTTGATCTGTGATGATATGCTTGTGAAGTAAATCTATATGCCTGTTATGTGAGAAGTAACATACGTAGTAAATATTAATTGATTATGAATGCATATACTGAGTATGTTTTTATATGCTATGTGATGCATGAAAACTATTAGAATTGTTGAGCTGTCGAGCTCACTCTTGAAAATAACCATTTTTGCATTATAAAGACTCACGGTAAAGTTACGTGTTGATAGAGTTCAGTAGTATCGCAAGAAGATTATTACTTAGTTAAAGTTATGCCCTTGAACTATGTTTAGGTTCTAGGAGATCTACATGATAGTAGTTTACAATGTTTAATATATGTTAAGTTATAAAGTTGTACTATCAATATATGGAGGATATCGAATTAAGATGTAAAAGTTTATACAGTAATTCGAATAGGGTGAATCATAACATAAATTGATTCAAGGATATGTAATTGATTCAAGTTATAAAATCAATAAAAGATTTTATTCAAAGGAGATTGAAAAAGTTTAAATTATTCCGTATTTTTTTATAACATCGAATATGATGTAAAGACATGAATGGTAAATGGAAGAATTTATATTCTAATTTGTAATAAAGCGAAGTTATATTCATTAAGTAATGAATAAAAGATGTAATAGTTTGACTATAGTAGTATCGTGACACACCGGATCTGAGGTTCGAAGGGACCTGGATTTGGGGGGGGGGGGTCACAAGTTGGTATCAGAGCTGTAGGTTATAAACCTTAGGTAAGAGTACCTTAGACTATAACCTGAGAGAGTGAAAGATAAAGATTAAAATATATACGTGAATATTCAAAGAAGAATCTTAAAGTTTCTAGAGAATGAGAATCAGGAGTTTCCTAACTCCGGTAATAAAAAAGTTAAAACGATGTCTATAAGATGAATATGACAAAGATAATAAGAATAAAATCGAATGGAGTTTAGTTGATAATAGGAAAGAACCCTAAGGTAAACCGACGATCACGACGTGATCAGATTGAGCTATGAAATGATAGATGGTCTGTAACGATTAAATAGTTATAGTTTGATGCTTTAAGAGAGGGTACTATGAAATGGTACAAGATGAACTCATGAGGAGTTGTATATGATGAAATATAAAAAATTCGTAACGAGCAAAGAGCAAGTTAAGAGTAAAATAGAGTTAGGTGTTGGATTTCCATTGATGTAAGACCCCAACTTTTATGAATAAAATTGAATTTCCTCTATATATTATTTTGAAATAGTAATGGATTGATTTGATGAATGTGATAAGTTATGGGGTGATTTGTGCAAGTTTTATAAAGTAAGCAAGTGGCCATAAAATATTCATTGTGTCGGGAAATATTCGTTTGGTCGGGGAATATTCGTACGACGGCGCAATCATTTGTGGGCCCTATAACGAAAAATTATCGGATGAAGAAAACGACAAGAATAAGTTTTTCTAAAAATAACGGCAAAACTTTTACCGTTAAAACTGTTAAAATACCCGGTGGTTAAAATACAGCAATACGCAGTGTTGCACAGTAGGACACGGTATTGCACAGTAATTCTAATTATTGATTCTTACGTAAGAAGTCGCTACTCAATAATTGTTACAGTAATTACTGTTCAATATTTTATATTATTGATTCAATAATTGCTACATTGATAATTGCATAATATTTTATTGATTCAATAATTGTCATTGCACAGTATTTCAAATTATCAAATGAATAATTCATATCATTTGAATAATATTATTAGATAGCATTATTGGCAATGTCTAAGGAAGTTCTGTCTAGGAGGGGTTATTTAATTGCGCGCCAGTAAGGAGAAATCCTTATCGTAAGGCCCCCTCTTTCATGGGAACGACCTGGTTGTCAATTTTGTAGTTCTGTAATATTATCTGTGAATAATTAATTATTAATTTATATGATAAGAAAATATTTATTTTTGTAGATATAAAAGAAGAAATTAGTGCTGAGGTGTTTTTATCAGTATTGGTTATAAATTTGGCTTATTATATGGACCCCCACTTACCTATTTTTCAAAACTGTCGGTAAAAAATTATCTCAGTTTTGTTTTATTACTTATATATATATAAGTTATATATATATATATATATATATATTTATTTATATATAAAGTATATATATATATACATATATATAATATAATTAATGTGTGTGGTGTGTGGTGTGTGGTGTGTGGTGTGTGGTGGGTGGTGGGTGGTGTATGGTGCCTTGGAAGGGAGGGAGTTTATATATGTTTATATATATATATATATATATATATATATATATATATAATATTAATGCCATGCCGTATAAGGGATGTTAGATATATATATATATATATATATATATATATTATATTTTATTTAAAGTTTTTGTTTTATTAGAATATTTTATTGCACAGTAATGAATAGGTAAAATCAAAAAAATCAGTTTTCCTACGCCGGTGCGCGCCCGTGATTGTCCTTCTGTGCAGTCCGTGATTTTCATATTCAAATAGTGCCCAGCCATTCTCCTATAAATAGGATGCTTAGTTTAGAAATGAAAAATCACACCAGAATTAGAGAATTCTTCTTTTATAATATTGAGTGTATTTCTTTTGAGTTTGAGGAAGCCTTGAGTGCAGAAAATAGTATAAGTTTTCTTCAAGAATATCCCCGCCATACCAGTCAGAAATACTCTCCTTTTAAGGCAAGGGATATTATTTTTCTCGCAAATGATGTTACTTTCTTTCAATATTCATAAAGAATATTATTTCTTTCATATTCCATATTATGAAAGTAATAATATTTCATTTCATATACCCAAATTAAAATTTACTTCGGTAAGTATTGCTTCTATAATTCCTGAAAGGATCAGAAATTATTCGAATTTTACGTTTCATCTAGTATCATTTCATTGGAATGTTGATATGAATTTTATTATGAAATTTTTTCCTTTTCATGCCGGGGTTACTATTCACGTATACGGCACTATTCAGGTATACGACACTGTTCACAGAAAAATTAATTTTTTTTATTTGTTCAAGTTGTCGGTTATGGTTACTATCTTTGATTGTATCCATATTTTGAACTTCATTCTTGAATTTTGCTCCACAATTGATTATTATGAAGTATTCTTGAACTTGGATAAACTAAATTACGAATCCCTAATCTTTGTCCTTTATCTCACTGGATTCGTTATTTATATTATTTTTCATCATCCTCAATCCTAAATAGTGATATGACTGAATATCTTTAGCCTGTAGAGCAAAGATGAATGATTACCTGAAGAATATCTTTAGCTCGTATTGCAAAGATGGACAGGTGTTGAGATGAACATGACCAACTGGTGATACAAATGAATATCTTTGGCGCGTAGTGCAAAGATGAATATTTGATTCGAGATGTATATTGATTGATGTTACAGGGATAAAATATTGATGATGGACTATTAAATCATAGAAGATAGTAGACTTCATTCTCTACTTAACTCTTTTAATGAATTGTTATTTTCAATGCGAATATTGATCTAAAACTTGTTGTCCATAATATTTTATCTGATTTATTGAAGGCGAACGATACTTTGTTTTTCATTATCTTAGTCATAATATTCTTTACTGGGCTAGTTGAGCTCACCTTTTTCATCTATTGTCCTCTTCAGGGAATGAGAATGTTGCGAAAACTAGTCGGGGAACAGTGTGATGGTCAGAGTATAGCAGTAGTAGTCCTCACTATTTTTGTAAAATAGTGTTATAATAATTGTAATGAGGACTTAGTTTGAGTGTTTATATTTTCTACATGTTCGTATTGACACTCACATTTGTATGGTCGTATTTCTCACGACCTTTTGTTATAAAAGATTTGTATTTGGAATTCTGTACCATGTATTTGGCGACTCAGAATGGGTTGGTATAGAACCTATTTTGGGGGCGTCATAGTTGGTATCAGAGCTTTGGGATATGATCTCTAGCGGAGATCTGGTAATAGAACTAGGAGGGGAGAGATGAATAAAACCTTCGCTAATGTGTCCTACCTAAGCTTATTTGATATTTAATTGGTCGGTCGAAACATAGAGTTAATATGTGATATGTTAATTTATTTAATTAACCCTTGTTTTATGGTAATATTTGAGAATGGCAGCTGAAAATCTAAACAATGGAGTGAATGAGACCGTTGAGGCACCGCTAATCACCAACCAGGATAATGTGATGTCGAAAGAAGAAGAAATTAGAAATATCCATGTGGTGAGTGAAGAATTAATGGTTGCACCCGAGCTAGTCGCGGAGGTTAGCAGCTGAGAGTGAGGAAGAAGAGGAACCTGAGGAGGAGGATTTATTAGGAGAATTTTATGATCGAAATGTAGAACTGCAAGATTGTATTTATGAGTTAGAAGAGCAGGATAAAGAACGACAGACAGCCATGGAACAAAGGGATACAACAATTCAAGAAAGGGATACAGAAATTTAAGAATTTGCTACTCGATATGCAAGGCTTGAACAGAAGCTCTCTCTGGCAGAGCATATAATATTAGAGCTAGAATCTGAAAATGCAAATGTCAACGATCAGCTGAAAGAAGAAACAACATAACGAGTAAGGATTGAAGATGCATGGGTAAAAGTCGCACGACGCGTTGATATTTTAGAAAGAGACGTCCGATCCAAGAAGGCCAAAATAGACGATATGGATTTCACTTTTTGGACAGCAATTGGAAGAATCCAACATCGAGTTTGGAATTACCCTGTGGATAGCGATCAACCCCAATTCGATATGGATCGAAGAGTAATGATTCAAATCATGGATCAGGAGTGCGACGAAGCAGTTGAAGGTGGAAATAGCTTTATAGCAAAGTCAAGACCAGCTGGGATAGTGACACCAAAGACTGTCCCAGACAAATCAAAGTCGGTGGTTTCGGAAAGAGCGTTTGCCGTGACTGCCCAAAATGTGAGGAACCCGAATGAATTTATCACGGGTTAGTTAATCATAAATTTTTGATAAGCCTATACCTTATTAGATACCGGTTCTACCCATTTTGTTATTTCACCTACTTGTGCTCAACGTTTGAACTTGACTTCTGAGAAATTAGACGTTGACTTATCTGTTGAAACTCCGTTGGGTGAAACCTTCGTTACATCTACAGTTTACAAATCTTGTTTGATTCAAATCGGTACCCTCACCCTACATATTGATCTTATATCTTTAAAAATACTTGCATTTGATGTGATTTTTTTTGAATCGACTGGTTAACCATTCATCATGCCAAAATTGATTATTTTCGTAGGGTTGTTAGTTTTCATATTCCTAACCAACCTGTTGTGCGAATTCAAACAACCAAACTCCTAAAAATCAATCAATGTCACTTCAAGTCATAAAGCTATTCGTTTATTGAAAAATGGATGTCAAGTTTTCTTAGCCCATGTCACTGATCTAAACTAGAATACGTCAGGTTTGAATGATATTTCTGTTGTTAATGAGTTTCCTGATGTATTTCCTGAAGAACTTCCCGGTCTACCCCCATAAAGTGAAGTTGAATTCTTTATTGACCTTGAACCCGGTACAAAACCCATTTTTAAAATCCCATATCGAATGGCTTCTATTGAACTTCAGGAGTTAAAGGTCCAACTACAGGAGTTGTTAGACATCGGTTTTATTCGTTATAGTACATCTCCTTGGGGTGCTCCTATTTTATTCGTAAAGAAGAAAGACGGTAGTATACAACGTTGTATTGACTATAGGGAGTTGAATCATGTCACCATCAAAAATAGGTATCCGTTACCTCGTATTGATGACCTGTTCGACCAATTGAGAAGTGCTATGGTTGAAGTACCATGAGGTCACAGTTGGTATCAAATAATTGGATCATTTCGTGGTTGTCATTATTGATAGCATCCTAATATACTCCAAAAGCCTCAAATATTTCTTTACTTAGAACGAATTCAACATGCGACAACGACTTTGGCTCGAGCTATTGAAAGATTACGAAAATACCATTCAATACCATCCTGGAAAAGTGAACGTGGTAGCAGACGCGTTAAGTAGAAGATCATATGAGAATGAGTGCGATGCTGTTAACACAAAGGCCCATCTCGTGTGACTTACAAAGGATGGAGATAGAGTTCCAGACTCTGGGGACCCACGTAATGATGTCAAGTATACGCGTAGAACCTGCTTTGATTGATAAAGTTAAAGCTGCTCAAGCTACAGACCCGGAGGTGATGAAGATGAAGAAGAAAGTGCAAGAAGGTGCTATTCCAGAAGCAAGAATCAATGAAGAAGGAATACTTCGAGTCAACTCCAGACTTTGTGTTCCTAACGATCCTGATTTGAAGTATAGAATCATGATGGAGGCACACAACACACCGTTTGCAATCCATCTTGGGAGTACCAAAATGTATCGTGATCTTCGACATACATTTTGGTGGAGCAATATGAAAAAAGAGATCGCGGAGTTTATCTCGAGGTGTTTATCGTGTAAACGTGTCAAGGCGGAGCATCGAGTGCCAAAGGGTCAGTTTGCAGAAAGTTATGGAAACCGATTTAAAATTTATTGGTCCATTTGAAGTTCTTGACTGAGTAGGAAATGTGGCCTGTAGACTCGCCTTACCGCCAAGCATGTCTCGTGTCCATAACGTTTTTCACATATCCGTGCTTCGTAAATATGTGAAAGACCCAAACCACATTATTGAGTTAGAAGCGGACGAGATAGCCGAATATTTAACATACGAGGAGGTACCTATCAAGATCTTGGATAAGAAGAAACATGTCTTACGCTCAATAATTATACTCAAGTTAAAGTTTTATGGAGGAACCATGATATTAAAGAAATGACCTGGGAGTTAGAATCGAAAATAAAAGCGAGGTATCCTCACCTTTTTGACATACCAGGTACGCACGTCAATTTCGAGGACTGAAATTTCATAAGGAGGGGAGGTTGTAAGACCCCAACTTTTGTGAATAAAATTGAATTTCCTCTATATATTATTTTGAAATAGTAAGGGGTTGATTTGATGAATGTGGAAAGTTATGGGGTGATTTGTGCATGTTTTACAAAGTAAGCAAGTGGCCATAAAATATTCATTGTGTCGGGAAATATTCGTTTGATCGGGGAATATTCTTTTTGTCGGAGAATATTCGTACGACGGAACAATCATTTGTGGGCCCTATAACGAAAAATTGTCGGATGAAGAAAACGATAAGAATAAGTTTTTCTAAAGATAACGGCAAAACTTTTACCGTTAAAACTGTTAAAATACCCGGTGGTTAAAATACAGTAATACGCGGTGTTGCACAGTATCACACGGTATTGCACAGTAATTCTAATTATTGATTCTTACGTAAGAAGTCACTACTCAATAATTGTTACAGTAATTACTGTTCAATATTTTATATTATTGATTCAATAATTACTACATTGATAATTGCATAATATTTTATTGATTCAATAATTGTCATTGCACAGTATTTCAAATTATCAAATGAATAATTCATATCATTTGAATAATATTATTAGATAGCATTATTGGCAATGTCTAAGGAAGTTCTGTCTAGGAGGGGTTATTTAATTACGCGCCAGTAAGGAGAAATCCTTATCGTAAGGCCCCCTCTTTCATGGGAATGACCTGGTTGTCAATTTTGTAGTTCTGTAATATTATCTGTGAATAATTAATTATTAATTTATATGATAAGAAAATATTTATTTTTGTGGATATAAAAGAAGAAATTAGTGCTGAGGTGTTTTTATCAGTATTGGTTATAAATTTGGCTTATTATATGGACCCCCACTTACCCATTTTTCAAAACTGTCGGTAAAAAATTATCTCAGTTTTGTTTTATTACTTATATATATGAGTTATATATATATATATATATATATATATATATATATAATATAATTAATATGTGTGGTGTGTGGTGGGTGGTGTATGGTGCCTTGGAAGGGAGGGAGTTTATATATATATATATATATATATATATATATTTTATTTAATGTTTTTGTTTTATTAGAATATTTTATTGCACAGTAATGAATAGGTAAAATCAAAAAAATCAGTTTTCCTACGCCGGTGCGCGCCCGTGATTGTCCTTCTGTGCAGTCCGTGATTTTCATATTCAAATAGTGCCCAGCCATTCTCCTATAAATAGGATGCTTAGTTTAGAAATGAAAAATCACACCAGAATCAGAAAATTCTTCTTCTATAATATTAAGCGTATTTTTTTTGAGTTTAAGGAAGCCTTGAGTGTAGAAAACAGTATAAGTTTTCTTCAAGAATATCCTCGCCATACCAGTCAAAAATACTCTTCTTTTAAGGTAAGGATATTATTTTTCTCGCAAATGATGTTACTCTCTTTCAATATTCATAAAGAATATTATTTCTTTTATATTCCATATTATGAAAGTGATAATATTTCATTTCATATACCCAAATTAAAACTTACTTCGGTAAGTATTGCTTCTATAATTCCTGAAAGGATCAGAAATTCTTTGAATTTTGTGTTTCATCTTGTATCATTTCATTGGAATGTTGGTATGAATTTTTACCTTTTCATGTCATGGTTACTATTCACGTATACGACACTATTCACGTATACGGCACTATTCACGTATACGACACTACTAACAAAAAAATTAATTTTTTTATTTGTCTAAGTTGTCTGTTATGGTTACTATCTTTGATTGTATCTATATTTTGAACTTCATTCTTGAATTTTGCTCCACAATTGATTATTATGGAGTATTCTTGAACTTGGATAAACTAAATTATGAATCCTTAATCTTTGTCCTTTATCTCACTGGATTCGTTATTTATATTGTGTTTCATCATCCTCAGTCCTAAATGGTGATATGACTGAATATCTTTGGCCTGTAGAGCAAAGATGAATGATTACCTGATGAATATCTTTGGCCCGTAGTGCAAATATGGACAGGTGTTGAGATGAACATGACCAACTGGTGATACAAATGAATATCTTTGGCGCGTAGTGCAAAGATGAATATTTGATTCGAGATATTTATTGATTGATGTTACAGGGATAAAATATTGATGATGGGCTATTAAATCATAGAAGATAGTAGACTTCATTCTCTACTTAACTCTTTTAATGAATTGTTATTTTCGCTGCGAATATTGATCTAAAACTTGTTGTCCATAATATTTTATCTGATTTATTGAAGGCTAACAATAATTTGTTTTTCATTATCTTAGTCATAATATTCTTTATTGGGCTAGTTGAGCTCACCCTTTTCATCTATTGTCCTCTTCAGGGAATGAGAATGTTGTAGGAACTAGTCGGGGAACAGTGTGATGGTCAGAGTATAGCAGTAGTAGTCCTCACTATTTTTGTAAAATAGTGTGATAATAATTGTAATGAGGACTTAGTTTGAGTGTTTATATTTTCTACATGTTTGTATTGATACTCACAGTGTTATAGTCGTATTTCTCACGACCTTTTGTTATAAAAGATTTATATTTGGAATTCTGTACCATGTATTTGGCAACTCAGAATGGGTTGGTATTGAACCTATTTTGGGGGCGTCACAATTGAGGAATCATGTGACGGCTTAGTTGTACAAACCTTTGTGTTGGCGGAGGTTTTGTGCTTGCGCTAAGTGCATCACATTGATAATCGTTGGAAAGTTGGTGTCGCGCTATCGATATACATTTGGCGAAAGGTGATTCTTTTCTCATGTTTATTTTGATAGATAGAGATTTCTAAGATTAAGATTATATAATACTAAGATTAGGTGCGAGTTCTTAAGACTCATGCCTATGATAAGTTTGTGACTCATAATTATATGTGTTTTTGAGCCCCTAAGCGTATGGACAGTTCCTGATTGGTTCTTAGATGACCTATTGCTAGGACAAGTTCCTAAAATTGTATTATTGTGGTAAGTTCCTGAACTTTTATGGTGTGGTAAGTTCGACGAACTATACTGGGAATAGATATATTGTATATCAAGAATTAAGAGTTTTGGTATAGTAAGCATTGATGGTATTGAAGATTGATAGAATGATGAAGTAATGGAGTAAGAGATTGGAGTTGATGGAGAAATTTGGATTTTTCTAAATCTTCTAGCTACGCTAGATTTTCAAAATTTATTGACTTCGTGGTAGTGTTTGCACTTCTATTTTCTTGAGAAAACATTGGGCCAGATGACTGAACCAATGAGTTTTAAAAACGATACCGTTATTCGTATGTCTATGTTATTTGTTTCGGCTAAGACAAAAATGATTGAAAATCTTTCAAAATGTATTTTGACCATATGCATCATTTGATATGGTGTAGGATGGTAAACGATGGAGTCATCAATGCAATCGAACCTAGTGTCTGGTGCGATAGTAAGATTGTCTGTCCATTATGGTATGATGTAGTACGACAAAGTCATAAAATAACAGAATCTTCAACGTACGACTAAGGTGGTACGGTATCATGATGTCATAAAAGGATTTTTGGTTTTCGTTTAAACTATGAAAAAGGTCAATTAAGTTGATTAATTTCGATTGATGTCAGAGTTGTTGATAAAAGCTTAAGCTATTTGATTCGGCTATTATGGAATTCAAGCATTCTTGTATATTTATGCCAAACCAGATTGCTCTGGTGCGGATTTAGATGTTGAAAAGCTGAGGTGAACAACCCTATAAAGGGGACATGTTTTCGAAGACAATAGTTTCGAACGTAACACATATAGTCGTTACAAAACATTACGTTGTGGCTCAACGTAGTGGTACAATAGGACGGCCACCTAGTGTACGCATGAAGGGTGTTTTTTTCAGTCTTTGTGATTGATAAACACTCTGGTTTGCAGTGTGAAGAATTTTGTTGAAGCATTAGTAAACTTAGAGAAGAGTTCATAGTCTTGTGACCCCTCAGCATAATTTAGAATCTGAGTTATTCATACTACTTCCCGATTATTGAAAAATCGTGGAAGATTCTTATTCTTCTGAAGGATTAATGTAGTAAGTAGAATGTTCCTTAGAAAGGAGAAAGTGATAGAATGCATTTGAGCAAGTTATAATAATAAAACTTTCGAGAAGAGAATGGATAAAATTATTTAAAAGAATATGTAATATTCGGAATAGCACCGAGTAGGGAATGTTTTGGTGATTCCGAGGACGGAATCCTTATAAATGAGAGAGGATGTAAGAACCCGAATTTTCAGAAATTATTGACATAAGAATTTAGTAAATATAAATTCTTAAGGTATGTGTTGGGTTCGAATAAGAATGTATATATGTGTTATATATCTTGAATTCTGTGGTTTGGTGAGAAGAAAATCAATATATCTTAAATAAAGATTTATTAGAGAATTATAGATTAATTTGATATTCGGCAAGATGTGCCTATTAAAGAAAATAGAGTTTGAACTTAGAGTTTAATATCTAAATCATTAAAAGAGGTGGTAAAACATGTTGGTTAATTGGTATAACAAATTAGCAATTTAAAAGCATGCTCAATGTATTTATGGATTTAGACTATGGTTCTGCCCAAGCAGAACTGGTCTGCACCTGAACTTAAGGTGGCGCAACTGCGCCACTTCCAAGCGTAAAACCAGCGCAGCTGCGCCGGCCTGCAGATGACTCTACATGAGTTGTGTAATTTGGATTTTAGGATATGAATATTAGTAATTAATATGTTGTCATAATTGGCGTTCAAGCTGTCCGAGAATGGATTAAGAAAGCAAAGTATGAATTGAATAAATATTTATTATGGAAGATTATTTAACCTAGAATAAACATTGGTTAATCAAGTTATATTATGGAATATTATATAGCCTTGTGTGGCAGTGGTGTGGAATGAGAAAGAGTTAATTCACTTATATAAGACGGTGAAATAATATATGTGTTTAGCATAAGAAAATGAAAGGAATATGATAATTAATATTTGATATTTGTAATATATTACATAGTATTGTAATATATAAAAGGGTTAATATTTGAAAGATAATGGATTAATAAAGGAAGAGAACCAATATAAGTATAAATGAATATTGGTTAGAGATGGAGGTATGATATTAGCATTTAAGATATGGCTAAATGTGCAGCTTAAAGAAATTGTGTTGGGACAATTGATAGAAAGGAAAGAGAAATAATTATACTATATTTCTAATAAGGGATATTAAAATAAGTTCCAGCCTTGAATTATTTTAATAAAAGGAGAATAATATTTTATATGATGATGTTACCTTACATAGCCTTGTATGAGGTAATATGTATGATTAAGTAATATAGTAAATATATTAAAAACAACATCATATAGATAATTAAATACATTTAATAAATGAATACTTTTATTAATAAATACATAAGATCGTTTACAAAGTATATACTTTATCATCATACATGATTGACTTGTATCCATACTACTTTCAATTACATTAACATGTAACTCCTTTTTATTTTGTCTCTTAGATCATAATGGTCAAGTGTGCACATCCGAACTACAATGATTTAAGTTAAGTCCAACCTAGCACTTCTATAAGTATAAATGAATATTAGTTAGAGATGGAGGTATGATATTAGCATTTAAGATATGGCTAAAAGTGAAGATTAAAGAAATTGTGTTGGGACAATTGATAGAAAGGAAAGAGAAATAATTATACTATATTTCTAATAAGGGATATTAAAATAAGTTCCAGCCTTGAATTATTTTAATAAAAGGAGAATAATATTTTATATGATGATGTTACCTTACATAGCCTTGTATGAGGTAATATGTATGATTAAGTAATACGGTAAATACATTAAAACATATTTGCTATATGAAAACGATTTATCATAATAGAAGATAAACTTATTATCTATTTTCTACATATAATATGTGTATATATGCCGTACATGTAATTACTTTAATGGGACATAGATATTATATTAAGAATAATATCTTGAGATACTGAATGAATTCTTTTATTATAATTAATGCCTCTATTTGGAGAAAACATAAAAAAAACATTTTAAGACATGTTATGGTGGAATACATAATTTTTATATAGTGATGTATTTCCAAGAGGGTTAATTAATAAAAGAAAGCTAAGTTATTTTAATGTACTAAATAACTTAAGTTACTATATTACCGTAAATTTTATAAGTAGTAATATGGTAGAGTGATGAGAATGAGAATAAGCTTAATATTGAGCTTGTGAGGTATGCCTAGTGTGGCAAAGTGGTGGAATAAGCATTCATTAAATAATTTAATGAATGAATAATTAAAAGAATTAATTAGTATTATTATGTGAATTAATTGCTATGCGCAATGATATGTAATTACATACTATATAGTAACTACATCTACATTATATAAAGTGTAGTGTGACATTATAATGTGACTATGTAATATAGGAACTATATGGTAAAGTGAAATGAGTCATATGAGTTACATAAATGGACCTATGTGACAATGTGTTATGTGTGGTACGTTAATGTGTACTTTATAAAGGATATTAAAATAAATAATTGTTGATAATAATTATTTCAATGATTAAATATAAGTGAAATAATAAAGTTTATGATATTATGTGGTGAGATTATATTAGTGTAAGCTTGTGGACTATTATTACTAAGTTCACATAATTATGCCTTGTGTGGCATGAATTGTATGGTTAAATCAATTGAAGGTGTAACTGTAATTATTAAAAGAAAATAAATGGTAAATATTTGATATTAATTATCATTATAATATTTGAGTATATTTATGATAATAAATTTCATGGAAAATGATGGGTTGAGAATACCCAACTATTTTATAATTAGCCCAATTAAAATATTATTGGATTTAACACAATGTACATGAGGTACATTATTATATGTATTGGTATGCTTGTAATATGTGGGTGTACATGTGTGTGTGTGTGTGTGTATATATATATATATATACCTATAACTTAATGTGGTGTAGTAACATAAAGTCATAGAAATTGACTTAATAAGCCCAAATGAGATAAACCTAAGTTTGTTGCATAAAATTGCCAAATGCTGAGTTTAAAATGCTTGTCCCATATTTATAGTCCCACTCTTTCTCATTCACGTGTATTAGACCCTTGGTCTATGCTAAGAGTTGATAAAGGCTAGCAAGAAAGAAATAATGGCTTTGATAGTGATGATGAAGGGGGGAGTGGACTAGATAGTGATCTCCACTAACTCCTTCTAGTCCAACATGTAAGTCCCCGAATTTTATAAATAAAAATTTAATTTTTTTATATATTATTTCAAAATGGTAAGGTGTTGATTTGATAAATGTGAAAAATTATAGGTGAAATGTGCAAATATTTCAAAATAAGCAAGTGGTTATAAAATATTCATTGTTGTCGGGGAATATTCGTTTGGTCGTGGAATATTCTTGTTGTCGGGGAATATTCGTACGACGGCGCAGCTATTTGTTGGCCCCACAACGGAATAACTGTCGGATATATAAAGCGACAGAAATAACTTTTTTATAAAATAACGGCGTAGTTGTTACCGTTAGTACTATTGAAATACCCGGTGGTTAAAATACAGTAATACGCGGTGTTGCACAGTAGCACACGGTATTGCACAGTATTTTGAATTATTGATTTTTATGTAAGAAGTCACTACTCAATTATTGTTGCAGTAATTACTGTTCAATATTTTATATTATTGATTCAATAATTGCATGATATTTTATTGATTCAATAATTGCTGCGTTGATATTTTATATCAATAATTGCTACGTTGCTATTTTATATGATTGATTCAATAATTGCTACTGTTGATTTATTGATTCAATAATTGTCACTGCACAGTATTTCACATTATCAACTCAATAATTCATATTATTTGAATAATATTATTAGATAGCATTATTGACAATGTCTAAGAAAGTTCTGTCTAGGAGGGGTTATTTAATTGCGCGCCAGTAAGGAGAAGTCCTTATCGGAAGGCCCCCTCTTTCCTGAGAACGACCTGGTTGTCAATATTGTAATTTTGTAATATTATTTGTGAATAATTAATTATTAATTTATATGATACGGAAATATTTATTTTGTGGATATAAAAGAAGGAATTAGTGCTGATGAGTATTTTGGTGTGAAAAATCATCCGTTTATGGATTTCGGATAATTTATGTTTGGAATTTGGAAAAACTTCCTTCTACAAAGTTGTAGAGAATTAAATTTCCTATGGAAAGGATATAGAATTTGTATTTTTCTGACAAAATGGCTATTTATTATGAATTATTGAAGTTTCGGAAAATAAATGTATTTGTAATGGGATGTGGGCCCCACTGGTGGCTGATGGCTTTTGAGGCGGCTGGAATTTTTTTTTAAAAAATATTATTTTATTAAAAAGTCTACTTTGGCATCCTAAGTTTTTTCTATAAATAGGATGCTTAGGTTAGAATTGAAAATCACACTAGAATCAGAAGTTTTCTCTCTCTATAATATCAAGCGTATTTTTGTGAGTATTTAGATACTTTGAGTGTTGCTATTCAGCGCAAGTTTTCTTCAGCCTTATATCCGATATTTCAGTCAGAAGTACTATTCTTTTGAGGTAAAGGATGTTATTTTCTTTCGTAAATAATGTTATTCTTTTCAATATCATTATAGCAAAATATTGTCATGGATTTTATTATGAAATTCTTACTTTTTTGTCGGGATTACTATTCACGTGTGCGACACTAATCACGTATACGGCACTATTCACGAAAAAATTAAATTTTCTTCTATTTGTCCAAGTTGCTTATTAAGGTTCCTATCTTTGATTGGATCCAAGTTTTTATCTTTATTCTTGAATTTTGCTCCACAAAGTATTATTATAAAATATTCTTGAACTTGGATAAACTAAATTACGAATCCCTAATCTTTGTCTTTTATCTCACTGGATTCGTTATTTATATTATTTTCATCATCCTCAATACTAAAAGGTGATATAACTGAATATCTTTGGCCTATAGAGCAAAGATGAATGATTACCTGATGAATATCTTTGGCCGTAGTGCAAAGATGGACAGGTGTTGAGATGAACATGACCACTGGTGATACAAATGAATATCTTTGGCCCGTAGTGCAAAGATGAATATTTGATTTGAGATATATATTGATTGATGTTACAGGGATAAAATATTGATGATGGACTTTTAAATCATAGAAGATAGTAGACTTCAGTCTCTACTTAACTCTTCTAATGAATTGTTATTTCCGCTGCGAATAGTGATCTAAAACTTGTTGTCCATAATATTTTATCTGAATTATTGAAGACTAACAATAATTTATTTTCCATTATCTTAGTCATAATATTCTTTACTGGGCTAGTTGAGCTCAACCTTTTCATCTATTGTCCTCTTCAGGAAATGAGAATGTCGCAGGAACTAGTCGGGGGACAGAGTGATGGTCCGAGTTAGAGCAGTAGTAGTCCTCACTATTTCTAATAAATAGTGTGAGAATAATTGTAATGAGGACTTAGTTTGAATGTTAATATTTTCTACATATTTGTATTGACACTCATTTGGTGGAAAATGAGGAACGTATGACGCGGATGTTTCTGAGAGGTTTGAAACCCGAAATACGTCAATACCTCATTTTTCAAAAATTTTCTCTATATTCGGATGTAGTGATCAGGGCCCAGTTGTTAGAACGAGATAGTGATTATGTTCAACCAAGGGACAACAACCAAGGTCGTACCGGTTGCAGCAGTCATCGGAGCAATGAAAACTAGCGGGGAGGAAAGTATGACAAAAGCGGTAACTACTCCGGTAGTAATCGTGGCCATGATAGTAGAAAAAGCGAATCGGGAGGAGATTTCAAGAAGAGAAGGTACAACAATGAGAACGTGAAGACGTCAACATCAGCACCAGCATCAACTGTTTCTAGGGGAGGAGAATGACCACCGGTCGTATGCTATAAATGCGGGAAAGAGGGACACATCAGCCCAAACTGCCCACAACAATTCAAAGCATGCTATAACTGCGGAAAAGAAGGACATATAGCTCGAGATTGTCCTGCTCCGAAACCAAGTCCAGCGGGGGTGGTGATTCCCAAGGCGGTTTCGGACAAGTCAAAGTCGGTGATTCCTGGAAGAGCGTTTGTCGTGACAGCCCAAAACGCGAGGAATCCACACGAGGTGATTACGGGTAAGCTAATCATAAACTCTTGCGAAGTTTACTCCTTGTTAGATACCGGTGCTACCCATTCCTTTATTTCACCTGCTTGTGCTTACCGTTTGAACTTGACTTCTGATAAATTAGACTTTGACTTATCTGTTGAAACTCCGTTAGGAGAAACCTTCGTTACATCTACAGTTTACAAATCTTGCTTGATTCAGATTGGTACCCTTACCTTACCTGTTGATCTTATATCTTTGAAAATACTTGCATTTGACATGATTTTAGGAATTGATTGGTTAACCACTTACCATGCCAAAATTGATTGTTTTCGTAAGGTTGTTAGTTTTCATATTCCTAATCAACCTGTTGTGCGAATCCAAACCACCAAACCACTAAAATCAGTCAATACCATTTCAAGTCACAAAGCTATTCGTTTATTGAAAAATGGATGTCAAGCTTTCTTAGCTCATGTCACTGATCTAAACCATAATACATTAGGTTTGAATGATATTTCCATTGTTAATGAGTTTTCTGATGTATTTCCCAAAGAACTTCCCAGTCTACCCCCAGAACGTGAAGTTGAATTCTTTATTGACCTTGAACCCGGTACAAAACCCATTTCTAAACCCCATATCGAATGGCTCCTATTGAACTTTAGGAGTTAAAGGTCCAATTACAGGAATTGTTAGACATCGGTTTTATTCGTCCTAGTACGTCTCCTTGGGGTGCTCCTGTTTTATTCGTAAAGAAGAACGACGGGAGTATGCGACTTTGTATTGACTATCGGGAGTTAAACCATGTCACCATCAAGAATAGGTATCTGCTACCTCGTATTGATGACCTGTTCGACCAGTTGCAAGGAGCACAATTCTTTTCAAAGATCGATCTTCGTTCTGGATATCATCAGCTGAAGATTAAAACTGAGGATATTCCAAAGACTGCTTTCAGAACTCGGTACGGGCATTATGAGTTCTTAGTCATGTCTTTTGGATTGACTAATGCTCCTGCTGCTTTCATGGATATGATGAACCGTGTATTCAAGGAATATTTAGATCAATTCGTTGTTGTCTTTATTGATGACATCCTCATCTATTCTAAAAGCCGTGAAGATCATGAGCACCACTTGAAGTTGGTACTTCAAAAGCTTCATGAGAACAAGCTATATGCCAAGCTGAAGAAATGCGAGTTTTGGCTTGAGGAAGTAGCATTCCTTGGGCACGTGGTATCGAAACGTGGAGTATCTGTTGACCCGACGAAGATTGAAGCAATACAAAGCTGGGAGCAACCTAAGTCGGTGACCAAAGTACGAAGCTTTCTGGGCTTAGCTGGTTATTATCGGAGGTTCGTAGAGGGATTTTCTCGAATCGCTACTCCATTAACTCAGTTGACTCGAAAAGATATAAAATTCATTTGGAGCGAGGAATGTGAGAAGAGCTTCCAAGAGCTCAAGAGAAGACTTATCTCGGCACCTGTTCTGACAATACCATTTGGTTCGGATGGATTTGTCATTTACAGCGATGCTTCGGGCAAAGGGTTAGGATGTGTTCTCATGCAACATGGGAAAGTCATAGCCTATGCCTCGCAACAACTCAAAGAATATGAGAGGAATTATCCTACTCATGATCTAGAGTTGGCAGTTGTCGTTTTCGCGTTGAAGATCTGGAGACATTACCTGTATTGGGAGAAAGTGGAGATTTATACGGATCATAAGAGCCTTAAATATTTTTTCACTCAGAAGGAACTCAACATGCGGCAACGACGTTGGCTTGAGCTGTTGAAAGATTATGATCATACCATCCAATATCATCTTGGAAAAGCGAACGTGGTAGCTGACGCGTTGAGTAGAAGATCATATGTGGGAACAAGTGCGATGATGTCAAGTATATGCGTAGAACCATCTTTGATTAATAAAGTTAAAGCTGCTCAAGCTACGGATCCAGAGCTAATGAAGATGAAGAAGAAGGTGCAAGAAGGTGCTATTCCAGAAGCAAGAATCGATGAAGAGGGAATACTTTGAGTCAACTCCAGACTTTGTGTTCCTAACGATTCCGACTTGAGCATAGAATCATGATGGAGGCACACAACACACCGTTTGCAATCCATCCTGGGAGTACTAAAATGTATCGTGATCTTCGACATACATTTTGGTGGAGCAATATGAAAAGAGAGATCGCGGAGTTTATTTCGAGACGTTTAACATGTCAACGTGTAAAGGCGGAGCATCAAGTGCCGAAGGGTCCATTGCAACCACTGGAGATTCCGAAATGGAAGTGGGAATACATTACGATGGATTTTGTTACGGGTCTTCCCAAGGTTTCTCAAGGCATAGATGCGATTTGGGTTATTGTTGATAGATTAACCAAGTCTGCTCATTTCTTACCGATACTGTAAGAACCCAGATTTTTGAGAATTATTAAAATAAGAATTAAATAAATAAAATTCTTATTAAATGATATATGGTGGGATATTATTACATACGTGAGTAAGAACTATGCAATATGTGATGTTTATGTTAATAAATATATTAGAAGTATATATTTATTACTTGCAAATAAATTGTAGGAGCAATTTATTAAAGGTAATGGGATGGCTAAAAATTAAAATAATTTATTTTAATGTGGTAATTGGTGGCATTAGATATACTTAATGTATAACCATAATTTTATTAAAGAAATCATATATTAGATTATTGAGTGTAATGTATGCATGTTTTAATGTAGTGAATATATTATAATATTTACTGCAGTTAAATTGTTGAAAACAATTTATAGAAAGGAAAAGGAAATAATTAGTTTAAGTATACAAATATTATGGTATACTTTAATTAAAAGATATTAATATAAATTCTATCATTGAATTATTTTAATAAAGAGAGAATATTATATTAATGATATATGTAAATAAATTGATATAAACAATTTATAATGTGAAAGAATATATTTATTATTTATTTTTCTTATGTGATGTGGGTGCATTACATGGACTATTTGCAAGGTGATAAATATATATAGTTATTTTGTATATATTTATTATGTGAAGAAATAAAATCATGATGAACAATTTGATAAGAATTACAGGATGTGGTTTAAGTGTATAATATTTATATATACTTTATCTAAGGATATTAGAATAAATTCTTAAATGAATTTATGTCAATAAGACAAGGATATTATATTATAATATCTTAGGTAAGCAAATAATTATATTTGCATGGAAAATTATGTGTGGCATATTTATTTTAGTAGTTATAAAATAAATATGTAGATAAGGTATGTTATGTTTTATTTTGGGAATATGTAATTTATATAACAAGATAGGTTATATAATTATATGATTCCTATTGGGTGAAAGTATTAAGTTGATGAATTAGTAATTTAGGATGTTAAAACCTAGTTACTCATTATTGAATAAATAATATTCAATAAAAACCTTATTAGAATTATTGGGCATTGGGTTGATTTAAATTTGGTCAATTCCTATTCTACCCAAGTTACTATTAAAAACTTAATCTCCAAGCCTATTTTCCCTTCATGTTGCCGTGTGTGTGTGAGAGGGGAAAGAGGAGTAAAATCTACACCATCTCTAAACTTAGGCACCAAGGATATTTGACTTAGAAAATTACAAAAGTCTTCTCCTTCCTTCTCTCCCTAACCGTAGCCTCCCTCTCCCAAATTTCTTGGAAATTAAATTTTTCAAAGTATGGTATAGTGAAGAATTGTGTGCCTGAGGGAGCCTTAGCTAAATTGGATTCAAGAATTAAGTAAAGTTGAAGATAGCAAGACTTGGATTTATGAAAGAAACAGAGCATAAGGTATAAATTTATGCTCAATTTTGATTTTAATTGAAGCTATAGAATATATAATTTTCTATTGCTAAACTGGAGATTTTTAGAAGTTTTGTAGCTTATGAGATAATTTTTAATGGGATTCCGTTATAAGGAATCAAGTTTTAATTTATGTATGGTTATATATCATGGGAATTGATTTTGAAGTTGAAGAACAAAATTTAAATTTTGTTAGTAAGCTTTAGTTTACTAAAAATCATTTTAGTTTGCTTTTATGCTTGAATTATTATTGGAATGATGGGATTTAGAGACTTGGTGGCTAGGTTGGTTGTGGAATGATATAAGTATGAGAATTATGTATAATCGCTAACAGATCGATAAGAAATCGAGTCGAACGAATAACACACGTTATGTGTTCGATATATGGCCTTAAAGAATCAACGCGGCTAAAAACTTGAAATTTAACGAAGTCGACACTTGGAACAAGTCTTATTATGTTAATAGAGATTTATTTGTAAAGAAAGTCGGGTTAGAACGGAGCGAGGCGAGTTTTGAACGTTAATCGCAAAGTTGAAAAACTAGTGCGAACAGCCTTTTTGGACGCATTATTTGAACAGCTTAAAATACCCAAATAGCAGTGGTGATATTTTTTAAAAATACTTTGATATGCCAAGTATAACATATCCAAAAATCAGATTAATCTGATAAACGAGCAGCGCGTACGAAAATCGCGAAGTGGCTGCGTTGATAAGAAGTCGAGCAGATTTCAGCACGCCGCCGTGCGCGGCAGCGCCCGCTCGCGCGCGCCCGCGCGCGCCCGTCGGCGGCAGCGTGGCGTTGGGCTGAAAACGTGTTCTGACATCATTTTTAAGCGTGATTTTGACGAGCTTTCGTGATCCGTTTTCAAAGTTTAAATTTTTTCTAAAATACTATGACATGTGGTCTATAACATGCCCGAAAAATTTCTGTTATACGACTTATGATTTGAAAATTAAAAATGAGCGAACATGCATGTCAGAACTTAAAATTTGGGCGACGCCGAGCGGCGACGCGCCGAGCGATCTTGACGTTCGACGTTTCGAATCTCGTTCCGGCGAGATAATAAGTCATAATAAATCTAATAAAGTCCTACGGGACAAGATTTGACTATAAATGATATTTTGTGCCGAAAAACATTCTTTCGGGCATAAATAATGCAATAAAAATATGTAATAAATATAAAGTTACATATTTAAGCGAAATAAAAACCAAGGTTGCCTATAAAATTATTTTGTGGTGCAACGAAAAGTGAGAGACCTGTAAAAATTTGTATTAATCATAAAAATATTATTTTGAGGTTTTCGGAGTTCAAAATGAGATTTTTGAGCTAAAATTTATATAGCGGTATATATATGTATATTTAATATATATATACATATCTAGTGAAAATGTGAAACAAAAAGCGTGGAACCGTTAAAAATAATATAATGGTCCTAAGAGTAATGAAACGAATGTTTTCGAAATTCGAAACTGAAGATTTTGAATAAAGAATTTCCTAATGAATATATATTTAATATAAATATATATAGTGAAAATGCGAATATTCGTAAAACGAGAAATGAAGCAAATGTGCGGACATGATAAAATGTTTTTAAATGAGTTAATGATCTGAGTTAACTCATGAGTGGACAAAAAGTTATAAAAATTATTTAAATCAAGAAATTATATAGTAAATTGAATTTTTACTATAAAAGATATATAATATCTGTTTAAAACCTGAATTCACAAATAAAGGTAAAAGATATTCCTAACGTGGAATATAAATGATTTAAGCTTCGATATGTAAAATATTTACATGTTAAAATGTGAGGGGCCTTTATTTGACTTTAAAAGATTAAAACGAATTAAGTTAATATTCGTTTTGAATAAGAATGATTAATGTTAGTTTGTATAAAACTAATAATTATTATTGATGAATATACATGCATATTTAGCGACATATTTAGTTATCTAATATGTGTGTGCATGTAATAATAATTCTGTAGGAATTGTGGAGAAACTCTAAGTTAACTTTTAGCGGTAATCTCCAATCAAGGCAAGTTTTTCCAGTTCTGTTATGTTTGTGGATTGTATGCGATTATATGGTGAGTTGTATACCATGTTTATTAAATTGTTAAAGTCAAAATATGACTAAGTCAATTGGGTTATGGAACTCAATTGCTATATGTGATCTGTGATAGCATGTGTTGTATGAGAATGTAAGACGTAAAAAGGCATGTATAAATGTATTGCATGAAATTATAGAACTATGATATGTCTAGTAGAAGATTTATTGATACATGTAGAATATGCATAGTAAAGAAAGTATGTTGCATATAGAGTTGTGTGTTATGTGAAACATGATAGACTGTTAAATTTGCTGGGCCGTCGAGCTCAATCTTGCAAACATAAATATTTTGCAGGTTAATGATGTTATGCAATATTACTTGCTATTCGGATGAAGAAGATTGATGGATGTGCGAAATGGATACATTTCCTTACCTTAGAAATGGTAGAAACCTATGTTTGATAGTTTTGATATATGTAATCAACAACTATGTATAGTTTAAAACATTCAATAAAGAATATTCGTGTTAGATGTATTGCAATGAATATTTTATTTAATAAAGGAATATAGTGACATTACTATATAAGAAAGAATTAATATTGAGTTATATATATTAATATAACTTTGATAAGAGAAATCATTAAATAAATATGATTTCATTATAAAAGAGAATTGTAAAGGTTGAGATTCAGGGAACGAATGAATGGAATAAAAGAAAAAAAAATTATTCTGCATTTTTAGCTATTTTAACATTAAATAATGTTTTAAAAGCTAGAACAAGATAATATTAACGCACAAGATCGGGAAGAGAAATAGACCCGATTTTGGGGTCGTTACAGATACGAGAGACTTATTCCCTTGAACGTCTTGCTCATATGTACGTGAATGATATTGTGAGATTACATGGCATGCCAATATCCATAGTTTCGGATCATGATCTCAGATTTACTTCACGATTTTGGATCAGTTTGTAAAAACCTATGGGCACGGATTTATGATTCAGTTCGGACTTATCATCCTCAAACAGACGGACAATCGGAAAGGACTACTCAAACTCTTGAAGATCTATTGAGACTCTGTGTTCTAGACTTCAAAGGGAGTTGGGATAAGTACTTACCATTGGTGAAATTCTCATACAACAACAGTTATCAGGCAAGTATGGGCGTAGCTCCATTCGAAGCGTTGTATGGGAGAAAGTGTCGTTCTCCAGTATGCTGGGATGAGGTAGGTGAAGCAACATTATTGGGACCAAAATTGGTATGTATGACTACAGAAAAGATTCAAACAATCCAGCAACGTATACAAACCGCACAAGATCGACAAAAGAGTTATGCGGATCTTCATCGAAAGGACGTGGAATTTAATGTTGGGGACCATGTGTTATTACGTGTTTCTCCGTAGAAGGGAGTTACGAGGTTTGGCAAGAGAGGAAAGCTCAATCCACGATTCATTGGATCCATTTGAGATTCTTGACCGAATAGGAAATGTGGCCTATAGACTCGCTTTACCTCCAAGCATGTCTCGTGTTTATAATGTTTTTCACATATCCGTACTTCGCAAATATGTGAAAGACCCAAACCACATTATTGAGTTAGAACCGGACGAGATAGCTGAAGATTTAACGTATAAGAAGGTACCTGTCAAGATCTTGGATAGGAAGGAGCATGTCCTATGCTCGAAAATTATACCTCAAGTTAAAGTTTTGTGGAGAAACCATGAAATTGAGGAAATGACCTGGGAGTTGGAATCGGAAATGAAAGCGAGGTATCCTCACCTTTTCGACATACCAGGTACGTACGTCAATTTCGAGGATAAATTTTATAAGGAGGGGAGGATGTAAGACCCCGAATTTTATAAATAAAGATTTAATTTTTTTTATATATTATTTCAAAATGGTAAGGTGTTGATTTGATAAATGTGAAAAATTATAGGTGAAATGTGCAAATACTTCAAAATAAGCAAGTGGTTATAAAATGTTCATTGTTGTCGGGGAATATTCATTTGGTCGTGGAATATTCTTGTTGTCGGGGAATATTAGTACGACGGCGCAGCTATTTGTGGGCCCCACAACAGAATAATTGTCGGATATAGAAAGCGACAGATATAACCTTTTTATAAAATAACGGTATAGTTGTTACCGTTAGTACTGTTGAAATATCCAGTGGTTAAAATACAATAATACGCGGTGTTGTACAGTAGCACACGGTATTGCACAATATTTTGAATTATTGATTCTTACGTAAGAAGTCACTACTCAATTATTGTTACAATAATTACTGTTCAATATTTTATATTATTGATTCAATAATTGCATGATATTTTATTGATTTAATAATTGTTACGTTGATATTTTATATCAATAATTACTACGTTGCTATTTTATATGATTGATTCAATAATTGCTACCGTTGATATTTTGTATTATTGATTCAATAATTGTCACTGCACAAGGACATAGAATTTGTATTTTTCTGACAAAATGGCTATTTATTATGAATTATTGAAGTTTCAAAAAATAAATATTTTTTTTGATGGGAGGTGGGCCCCACTGGTGGCTGATGGCTTTTGAGGCGGCTGGAATTTTTTTTTAAAAAAATATTATTTTATTAAAAAGTCTAATTTGTCATCCTAAGTTTTTTCTATAAATAGGGTGCTTAGGTTAGAATTGAAAATCACACCAGAATCAGAAGTTTTCTCTCTCTATAATATCGAGCGTATTTTTGTGAGTATTTAGATACTTTGAGTGTTGCTATTCAGCGCAAGTTTTTTTCAGCCTTATATCCGATATTTCAGTCAGAAGTACTATTCTTTTGAGGTAAAGGATGTTATTTTCTTTCGTAAATAATGTTATTCTTTTCAATATCATTATACTAAAATATTGTCATGGATTTTATTATGAAATTCTTACTTTTTCTGTCGGGATTACTATTCACGTGTACGACACTATTCACGTATACGGCACTATTCACGAAAAAATTAAATTTTCTTCTATTTGTCCAAGTTGCTTATTAAGGTTCCTATCTTTGATTGGATCCTAAGTTTTTATCTTTATTCTTGAATTTTGCTCCACAAAGTATTATTATAAAATATTCTTGAACTTGGATAAACTAAATTACGAATCCCTAATCTTTGTCTTTTATCTCACCGGATTCGTTATTTATATTGTTTTCATCATCCTCAATACTAACAGGTGATATAACTGAATATCTTTGGCCTATAGAGCAAAGATGAATGATTACCTGATGAATATCTTTGGCCGTAGTGCAAAGATGGACAGGTGTTGAGATGAACATGACCACTGGTGATACAAATGAATATCTTTGGCCCGTAGTGCGAAGATGAATATTTGATTTGAGATATATATTAATTGATGTTACAGGGATAAAATATTGATGATGGACGTTTAAATCATAGAAGATAGTAGACTTCAGTCTCTACTTAACTCTTCTAATGAATTGTTATTTCCGCTGCGAATAGTGATCTAAAACTTGTTGTCCATAATATTTTATCTGAGTTGTTGAAGACTAACAATAATTTATTTTCCATTATCTTAGTCATAATATTCTTTACTGGGCTAGTTGAGCTCAACCTTTTCATCTATTGTCCTCTTCAGGAAATCAGAATGTCGTAGGAACTAGTCGGGGGACAGAGTGATGGTCTGAGTTAGAGCAGTAGTAGTCCTCACTATTTCTAATAAATAGTGTGAGAATAATTGTAATGAGGACTTAGTTTGAATGTTAATATTTTCTATATATTTGTATTGACACTCATAGTTGTGTGGTCGTATTTTGCACGACCGTGTGATATAAAGTTTGTATTTGAATTCTGTACCATGTATTTGGCAACTCATAATGGGTTGGGTTGACTGGACCTATTCTGGGGGGCGTCACACAACATGCTCTTCTTTCTCCCAATGGTTTAATTCAATGTGCAAGACCCAAAATTGGGTAATGAATTCTCTATAAATAGAGACTCCTCCTTCTCAATTCAGTTTGTTGTAATTTTCTGATAAGTTCCAATTAGAGAGGGAATTGCTAATTGAGAGGAAGCTATCTAAAATTGAAAGCAAGTCTAGTGTTGCAAGCCTCAAGGAGGTAATGTCATTATATATGTTCTTAATTGGAAGTGTTTTCATTTCTAGGAAATTCTTGAATTCTTTATAAGTTGATTTCAAGTTGACATATAAGTGATAGTAGAGCAATATATATATGTGATAAAAGTTATATGGATTAATTTGGTCCAGAAACGAATCCGTAGTGGTGGAATTTGCTAAACTTGTCAAAACATAAAAAGTTAGTATGAACATGAGTTTTGGATTAATATTTGGGTTAGTTAACGTTTATGTTAATTGTTAATTCTTTGGTATGTTGTAGTTCTATGAATTACGAATCCATAGAATCGAAAACGGACTAATTTGGATGTGTATAACTCGCGTTATGATGATCGGAAGGAGAATTGGTCTGAAAATCGCGAAGATCAGAATCTGGGAAACCATTCTGCATCACTAGGCGCAGCTGCGCTGCCCCCAAGGCCATTTTGAGATCAGCTGCGGTACCCCAAGGCCATTTGGGGCACAGTTGTGCCGGAACTTTGTCAGACAAAACTGTTTTGACTTGTTGTAGTAAATTAGGCATAACATCTTCATACGAACTCCGATTGAGGCGATTCAGGATGATTCGGAACGATAACGAGTGTACCTATAACTTTTGTTGTTTAAGTTTTTCGATTTGAAGTCGTTAAGAGGGGTAAAAATGTCCATCTTTGTGACTGCTACGTATTCGAAGGCAGTCGGAGGGCGTCAAACATGCACATACGCAATTGTAGTGCTCCCGAAGATAAAATATGTTATTCGAAGTGATAAAAAATAAATATGTATGATAATAGACATGACATATAGTTAAGGTTACCTTACTTATAATGGATTTTGTTAGCATGATTTAGCACGTGTTTTGAAAAGAAACTTGAAGTTTTGAAAACAAATCTTGACGAACCTTGAGTCGTTTAAGTTCTGGCCTTGTAGCATATTGATATAACTGAGTATGCGGACAAATGAGCATGAGAAGTGATTTAAAGTTGCTTTACTTATTATCAACTTACAATAGCTTAGTTAAACACGATTTCTAAAGAAAACTTAAAACTTTGAGAACGAACTTAAATGAACTTGTGTACTTAAAGTTCTAAACGTGATAACATACGTACATGGCTTAGTTAACTATGAAATGAGATTTAAAGTTACACCGAGTTGCTTTAACTTGACCTAGAATGACTTTTAAAAGTAAACTTGAACGTTTTGCAGACTTATATCTACGAGCAAGGTGTTGCTTATATTTTGGACTTGTAGGGATTGCATGCTAGTATCTTTTAGGTCTTTAAACATGGCCTATAAGTGCACACAAATAGTTTGACACAATATAAGTCATTGGAGCATGATTTTAAATGAGTTCAAGTGATGAATGACACTAGCTATGTGTAAATGATGTGAATACTTGCAAGCGTGCATATTACAGATTATATAACCTTCTCACATGGATAGATGGGATATAGTTGGCCTCGTGATTTTGTTTGGCCTTAGTTAATTAGAAATTCTAAACTAAAGTCATAACATGAGAGAAGTAAAACTTGAGTTAACCTTAGAAGAATGCTAGATCTCTTACCATATGCGTATGAGATGTATTAGTATCCATGCATGCTAGAAAACCAAAATAGAACCAGAAAGAAAAATCTAATTCTGGACTGGTCAGGGAAGGGCGCAGCTGCGTTGCAGGGCAGTGTTTCCTGATTATTTTAAATATGATCTGAACCTTAAAGCAGGTGTATATGAAAGTCTTAAGCTATAATACTAGACTCAAGTGATGTTTTAAGTATACAAGCATGTAATGGTTATATAGAACCCAAAGTGATAATTCTATTAAGGTTTGAGAAACGCAAGAATAATGTGGATCATATATCTATGAGTTTTAAATATGTATATCGAACACATAGCTAGTCAGAGTGTGTGATAAGGGTTTATGAATATTGATGTCAAGAATGTGTGACTAAGGTCTACCTATACATATATAGTTATCCTAAAAGTATGATAAACAAGTAAAATGAAGGTTTTACAAACCAAGTTAGGAAAAGATGTAACCTTTATTATCACATTGAGAATGTATGGATGCATATGACTGATGGGCATGAATCCATAATTGTATAATTATGTAAAAATACACGAAGTGCAGATAGCTATAAGCAGTTAAGTTGTAGTTGATAAACTACGCACCAGGCAAGTCTTTCAGTTCCTATTTAATATATGAATTCGATAACTGTTAGTTGAGCTTTATTATGCTATGAGAATGTTGATGTATATATTTGAAATGTATATGAGATATGTATGAAATTTGAAAGTTGATCTTTGATGATATGCTTGTGAAGTAAATCTCTATACCTGTTGTGTGAGAAGTAACATGCGTAGTAAATATTAATTGATTATGAATGCATGAACTGAGTATGTTATTCTATGCTATGTAATGCATGAAAACTGTTAGAATTGCTGAGCTGTCGAGCTCACTCTTGAAAATAACCATTTCTGCAGGTTAAGGACTCACGGTAAAGTTACGTGTTGATAGAGTTCAGTAGTATCGCGAGAAGATTATTACTTAGTTAAAGTTATGTCCTTGAACCATGTTTAGGTTCTAGGAGATGTACATGATAGTAGTTTACACTGTTTAATATATGTTGAGTTGTAAAGTTATACTATCAAAATATGGAGGATATCGAATTAAGATATAAAAGTTTATACAGTAATTCGAATAGGGTGAATCATAACCTAAATTGATTCAAGGATATGTAATTAATTCAAGTTATGAAATCAATAAAAGATTTTATTCAAAGGATATTGAAAAAGTTTAAATTATTCCGTATTTTTTTATAGTATCGAATATGATGTAAAGACAGGAATGGTAAATGGAAGAATTTATATTCTAATTTGTAATAAAGCGAAGTTATATTCATTAAGTAATGAATAAAAGATGTAATAGTTTAACGATAGTAGTATCGTGACACACCGGATCCGAGGTTCGAAGGGACCCAGATTTGGGGGTGTCACAGGACATATCTCTTCTTTTACTAGAAGTGGTAGATTCTTTATTGATCATTCATTATCTCCATATGTAACTCATTATACCCAAGCATACCCTTTGATATATCATATTGGTCTTAAGGAATAAATCAAAGTATAATTCATTACACACAAGATACTATGATGATCTCAAGTCCAAGGATCACTTGTACTACTATGACATTAAGAGTTTCTATTGACAGGCAAGTAAAACTCCATTAGGTATTCCATAGCGAGTCAAGTTCAGTGAACTTATTCTCCAATAAGCACCTACATACTTGCTTTAGTGTCCCCACACAAATGATCATGAGATCAATCATCCTCATCCAATGAGCAAGCAACATATGTACCAATCTATCCGGATTTACTAATCCCCTTTTTAGTAATCCCACGATTGGGAACTATTTTAATTTTAAGCTTTCTAAGAATTTAAATCTCATTAGCTTGATTAACATCATGATTCTAAAAGCATTGCTTAAAACTATGTGTTATTTACATATTATAAAAGCAACATTATATAGATAATTAAATGCATTTAATAAATGAATACTTTTATTAATAAATAAATAAGATCGTTTACAAAGTATATGCTTTATCATCATACATGATTGGCTTGTATTTATACTACTTTTAATTACATCAACATGTAACTCCTTTCTATTTTGCCTCTTAGATCATAATGGTCAAGTGTGTGCACATCCGAACTAAAATGATTTAAGTTAAGTCCAACCTAACACTTCTATATATTCAAAAAAGAAAAATATTGTCCTTGTGGATAGTACAACAATATAATATTGTTCAATTTTCTTTATAAGCATCAAATATGATTAAATTAACATCTTAAATACTTAATACTTGCCTTGTGGATAGCACAACAAACTCATATTAAATATTTAATACTCTATTAATTTTATCATGCTAGAAGGCGACGTTCGATATTCCAAATATCTTTGAACGCTTTAGACTTAATATAATTTCTTTGAGGGGTTTATTATTATTAGTATCATCTTGTTTAGCGCGCATGCACATATATAATAAAATACGCGTCATTTTATTAAACATACGAAGCATGTTTGCATAAAATATAATATATATAATACGTATCATGCACATATAGAATACTATATTCTACCCGGATTGATTATGGACTTTTATTCTAGTTTGGTTCACTAGAGCCACCAAGTGAACCAAAAGGTCAAACCTAGAAGTGTAAGAATTTAAATTTAAACGTAACTATTACATTTAAACCCGGGGACCATCCAAATGAGAATTCACGCGCTCCTTGATCCCTGGTCTCCAATTTCTTCAAGATAATTCTAACTATTTTTATTACATTAAACTATTTAGTTTAAAAAGAAACCTTGATTAACAGTCAAGGGGAAGTACATATGAGGGAGATAAAATTTTACATCAAGAAAAATCAGAGAAGACGATGTACGCAGACCCCATTTAGTAAAACTCATTCATTTAAGCATTCAACAAAAATAAAATCCAATCACGTTGGTCAATAGTCCATAATCAACCCATTTATTTTCATATATATCACCATATGCATCAATAAATAAACATTTAATACATACACTGATATCGATTTAATGGGCAAACTTAGTTAATTTCGAAAACCAATTTTAACTCTAATTAGTTATCATGGAATCCAATTCGAACTCTAATTAGTTAGTATAAAATCCAATTCTAATTAAAAGAAACAACTTTATTTTAATCCAATTCCAAATCTAATAAACTCTTTTATTAATCTGGAATTATAGAAAACATTTAATTTTTAATTTTTAATTAAAATAAACCTTTTATCTTACAAAAAATAAACTAAAATTTTTTATGCAGGGGTGGCGCTACAGCGCTGCCATTGCACTAGCAAGCGGCGCTGTCGCGCCACATCATCATTAGCCAGGACACGGAGCTGGCGCTGCAGCGCTGCTATTGAACTAGCAAGCAGTGTTGTCGCGCCACATCATCATCAGCCTTGACCTGGACCCGGCGATGTAGCGTTGCGAATGACCTAGCATCCGGCGCTGCAGCGCCACGTCACCACCAGAAAGCCGGACTCGGCGCCGCGGCGCTGCTGCAAGGCTTGAAGCAGGCGCTGCAGCGCCACAGGGCAGAATATGATTTTCTGGTTCGCAAATTGAGCTATTTTTCTCCAAAAACTAAATTTCTAGCTAACTATTATGCCCAATTAAATTATTTAAAACACATATCAATATATTTATTAAATAAACACAATTAATAACTCGCATAAAGGTTTGACTCTGATGCCACTGTTGGGTTTGTACGAAATCGTGAGCAATCAAATTGCAAAATAAGCGGAAGCACGGTATATCAGAGTTTTAAAAAATTTCTACAAAATAATTACCCGGATCATCCTTTATGCATAGTTATTAATTAAAACGAAATATAAGAAGCTTAGATTCATACCCTTGTAGAACGAAGCTTCCACATGTACGAGTTCAACTCCTTGTTCTTCGCGATCTTCTTGAATATCCGTAATAGATTCCTTTCTTTGATCAACATTAGCCACCCAAGTGTTTGGCCTCTAGAGGTGATCCACCAAGGAAGAAAAATTGTTCAAGGAGGGTCGTTGGCTCTTGGCTAAACCCTAGTTTTCTACCCTCTATAGAAAAGGAGTACTCTCCAACAATTGAAATTGCATCAACTAATATCTAACATAAGACTCCTCTTATATAGATATTGGTCAACCTTTCTAATGGTTTTCATTTATTTAATTGAATTCTTTTAATTAATTAGCCTTCCCAGTTATATTGGGATTAATTAATTAAACTCCTTTAATTAATTTGTCTCCTAATTTTATTAGGAATAAATGAGAGTACTAATATTAAATTAATTCCTAAACTCCTTTAAAAATTAAAATAATAATAATTGTAATATTATTAATAAGACTCCTCTTATTAATTTATATTTAATATTTTCAAAATATTAAATAATAAACATTAAATTATTTAATTTATTCTATCACCATAGATTAAATTAATTACACTTAATTCATTATTACGATTATGCCATTACCTTCTTAAATAATTATTATTCTTTTTATGGTGTGACCCTTTAGGTTCTCAATATTAAACCGGTTGTGAATAAATCAAATAGAATAATTCTAATCTTATTTAAATAAATAAATTAAACTAATAATCTATTTAAATAAATAATATTTATTCTACAATAGGGATAAGCATCCCTAGGGATCAACGACTTTTCAAATAATATAGATTTTAACATTAATCATAAAAGAATCTGTGAGTAAATAGTTACCATACAATTCAATCTTTCCACCATACAATATCCCAATTAAATATAAGACATGAAATTACTGTAAAGTCTTATTTTATTTAATTATATATATTTCGATTAGAAAATGCACAACTCCAAATAATGCAAATTAGAAACTCCTTTCTAATTTCATTCTGCCTTAGCCAAGGATTACTGGGTTGTCATTTAACCAATCACATAAGACATATCTCTTCTTTTACTAGAAGTGGTAGATTCTTTATTGATTATTCATTATCTCCATATGTAACTCATTATACCCAAGCATACCCTTTGATATACCCTAACGGTCTTAAGGAATAAGTCAAAGTATAATTCATTACACACAAGATACTATGATGATCTCAAGTCCAAGGATCATGTGACACCCCCAAATCCGGGTACTTCAATTTCCACAGGATTTGGTGTTCACTGTACTAATATCATATATTTATCCACCCAAAATAAAAGCAAACCATGAAATATATAAAAAGAAATCCTTCCCTTAAGGGGTTACAACATCTGAATAATAAATACATCAATCCCAGGTCGAACCTTAAATCTCAATGCGAAAACATAAACAAATAAGTCTTAAACATCACAACATAAGTTTTAAACAAATATTATCAAATAAACAACAAGTCTTCATCACTTGTTGACTTTGCCCTCGCCTTTACTAGTGGAAGGCTCGTTGGACCTTTCGTTCTTAACTGTAATATTATTATGCAAAAGTGAGCACAATTTCCCACAAGTATAACAATATAATGATAATAATAACATGCGAGTGAATCAAGAATTCTGAATAAAGAAAACTTGGCTTTTGAATCAAGAATGAATAGCAAGAATCAAAAGTACATCTGAGGGTCATAAGAAGACCTTGAACTACGTCCCAGGTTGTTAAGTATTTCTACTTTAAACCTTTAACAGTCATACGACTATATGGACTCTACTACTCATAGTTAGGGGGATCAGCCCTTAGTACCATACTATGCACAATATCTCAATGTTAAAGTGTAAATAATCCCTTATAACAGGGTTGTTCATCTCAGTTTGACATCAGAGTCTGCACCAAAGGAAGTTTGGTTTGGATAAGCTTAATAACAGTTCTAGAATTTAGAAAATTCATCAACTATGGACTAGTCGAATCAATAAGGGTTCGCTAGTCTTATAAGATTCAACAACAATTGATAATCAAATTGAAATTATAAATCTCGAGGGTATTCAGTTGAATAAGGATTGTATACTGAAGTAATACTTTACAGTGATTATAATATCTCATACGAAATCTTAACTTGAATAAACAAGAATAAAAACTTGATTGATATAGAAACATAAGTATAGAACTTGCTCCATGAATAACTTTGAATTTAGAAAGCTTGCTCAATAAAGGCTTGAGTTTAGAACACTTGCGTAATGTAAAAGTAAGGTTTAGAAACTTACTTAACATAAAAATAAGGATTAGGAAACTTGTCTCGTGCACAAGCTACAAATATAATTAGATTTCACTTCCTCAATGTCCTATGTGACGAACAAAAATTTTATAATTTAATTTAAATATTTATTAAATTAAATAAATATTTTTGATGATTTATTTATTGAGTTAAATAATTATTTGATGGAGTTGTGGTAGATTAATTTAATTATATGTGTTACATTGATTAAATTAATGTGAAGAATTTTATAGTTCAAAGTGTGAATTTAATTGAGTTTACTTAATTAAATGAATTATTTAATAAACATAATGTTATTCTAATTAATTTAATAGTTAATTAGAGAGTTAATGATTTGACATAATTAATAAATGAGAATTTTAATTATGTGATGATGTGATTTAATGTGTAGTATAATATTTTATTTAATTAAAATTAAATAAGATTATTTGACTTATTAAAGTGTGATAATAAACTATATTATAACACTTTAATTAAAATAAATGGGAAGGAACCTTTTGTATACTAGCCAAACAATGCCTTAAGATAATGGGTGTCAGTTAAAACCATTATGGAATTAACTGACACCATGATCTGACAGTTATATATATATATATATATATATATATATATATATATTATATGTATATGTATTATACTCCCTATATTATATTTGTTAAGTTAGAAGTACGTGTATTCATTATTCATCAGTTAAGCAAACTTTAGAGAGAAAAAGAGAGATAGCATAGAGAGAATTTTTGAGAAAACTTGTGAGTTGAAGAAGAATGCTAAAGATTCTAGAGTAATCATCATCATCTTCACAAACTAGCAAGGGTAATTCCCTCATCTTAAGCTTTTAAATTAAGTTTTCAAGTTTTCCATGAACGTATGCTTTCAAGTTCTCTGTAAAAGCCTACTTTGTGATTAATGCATGAATTGATAATGGATGTGTTACTAAATGATTATAACATGATTTCTATCATCTATGTATGTTTTAAAATAATTAATTTCATGTAATTATGCTTTAATCAAAGTTTCATGAGTTGCAGAGTATGAAGAACACGTATATGGCCCTTATATACTAAATATCATTCTTTATTTGGTTAGTTAACATGAAATTGATAGTTGATTATGATCATGCATGTTTAAATGAACAAAACAAAATTTAAACGGACAGATTCGGAGTTATAACGAATCTGTAACGTTGAATTTCATGAATTGTCTCGAAACTTTTCAAAATACCAAAAACAATGAATTAATGTGATTTGATTTGAGTAATTACGTGATCTAAGGTGTTAAAAGCATGTTAGAATCATTGTAGGATGTTTCTGTGAAGTTTATACTTTATGAAAATCACTGTATTAGTTTAATTTGGATTTATTTGGCCTTCTCTGCGATTTTTCGCAAACTGTACCTGAACCAGCCGATGTTAGATGCCTCAACGGCCCCCCTGCAGAACCCATACCCGCCCTAGCTGGCCTAACCCCCGCCCTAGCAGGGGGGTGCAGAGAAAAATATTTTTTTTTGGTCATTTTGTGTATTTTTAAGCCATAACATGATGAGTTAACCTAACCTAATGAACCTGATAACATGATGAACATGTAATACCAACTATAACATTTTGTTGACATGTATAATATAATTTGAAGTTTCATGTTAATAAACTATGTGTGAACTTGGATATTGATGTCACAAGACTTGATTTCGATTGTCTAAGAGTTCATATTATGTGGTATACATGTTGTGATTCTGATAGGTCTCCAAAACTAGGTATTTATGATAACAAATTAGGATTAAAGGTCAAAAAGGGTAGAATCCTCTCTATAGGATTAAGTGCTAAAATGATTTATTAATTACCTTGAATATTTTGACCAAAAATATTTATTTTCTTACTTTGAATTTATTTTATGACCTTGATAATTTAATATCAAGTGTTAATAAAATGAGTTCATATAGTAACATTTCCTATGGCAAGGAGATTCCTATTTTATTCTTCAAAATTCTTTTAAGGGCAAAAACTATTTTCAAAAATATATATATACTAAAATATATTATAAAAGAATATAATATATTTATATATATATATATATATATATATATATATATATATATATATATTCGTGCGTGCATGTGTGTGACCGAGTGTGTGCATGGCGTGTGTGCCGTGTATATGTTTGTGCAAGTGTTGTTGTACTTGGTGTTTGTGTAAGTTACATGGAGAATGGCATAAATAAGTATTGCTTGTATGGATGTTTGTGCCATGAGAAGTTAAGTTGCTACAAGAAATAAAAATAAAGGCTTATGCCTTTGTATTATCGTTGGGCACCAACTTAAAATCTAATGATTGCATGCAATATTGAAAACCAATATAATGGGCATGTTGTGACTCATAATTTTGGGCGCACAAATTCAAATATCCGGCCAATACAATAGATTCGAACCCTTAATTTTTCATCATGCAATCCGGACCTTCCAATTCAAAAATAATTTTCAAAAATTACGGTTTTTGCCCGAACTTGAAAATTTCTATAAATAGGAAGTTTTTCTATTCATTTCAATTAACCAATTCTATAAACTAGAAAGCTTACTCTCCTTGCCTACAGATTATACAAACAAAGCTTTTACTCTCTTCGCTCAATCAAAGTTATAATTTCCTGTGAAAGAGAAAAATTGGTCCAAGTATTTGAGATAAGTTGTCAAATTACAATTGTTCATATCATCTCATACTTGCTCATTCATATATATATATGTGATAAATTTTCATACATATTCATATATCTATATATCCATATTAGTGAAGAGTCAGTACTTGGACACCGAAACGCGTTAAGCAAATTCGAATGATATTTCTTTGAAATACTCTGAACGGTCTTTAAAATCCCAAGTGGCCCTTTACTGGTATAATCAATATATAGATTTAGATAATCAGATATAACCTGTGATAAACATTTATATATATCTTATATATGATCTATCATATCTAGTAAAGTCAATACTTGGACACTGAAACGCGTTAAGCAAATTCAGATGATATTTCTTTGAAATACTCTAGACGGTCTTTAAAATCCCAAGTGGCCCTTTACGGATATAAATAATCGATATAAATACTCTTTAATATTCTATATCCGATTATCAAGTTGTGAATCAAAAAATTTAGTCAGTACTTGGACACCGAAACGCATTAAGAAAATTCAGATATTTCACTTGAAATACTCTGGATGTTCTTTAAAATCCCAAGTGGCCAAATTATTCGCAACGTAGATCAAGTATAACATAATATATATAAGTGGGTAGAACGAGTTTGTTCAAGTATTTTCTAAAGTGAATCATATTGTCATACTTGATAAACTGTCATCAAATATATTGCTCATGAATTATTGCTGCATTATATAAGTATGTGTGTGTGTAGTTGTTTAATTCAAAGTTATATTTATTCAACAACAAAGAAATACACTCTTTATAAAAAAAAATCTTTTTCTTAATCTACTGAAAAATATTCTTTAAAGAAAAAGAAGATCTTTATTACAAGTGCTTAAATATTATAACTGCTTTCACAAGAAGCACATCACATAAAAGTCTTTGAACTTTTATCACACTTAAAATTCTATATCTGCTTATCTAAGAAGTATCTGTGCTACAATTATATCTGCTTATTGTAAAGAAGCAAATATTCAAACAAACTTTTGTAAAAATAAAAAGAGGTGAGTTAGTTTATTTTATATTTGTGAGAAAGACAAGAATTTTTTGACCAAGTCCAGAGTCTTAGAGAGGTTAGCTGGGAGTTGGGTCACTAGTGTACTTGTGAGGTGAGGAAGAGATTGTTGTTTCAAGACCAAAGTATAAAATAGTACTAAGCTCAAAAGAAGATTCAACTAAGCTTGAGGAAGGAGCTGGGAGTTCGCTATCCAAGATAGTTAGTTGAGGATAGTTGTAAGTTTATCTTTAAAATTTTGTACAGGCTTCTCCGCTTATTGAAGGAGTATTTATTACAGAGAGTAATAGGATCTCAAGTCTTGGAGAGGAACTTGAGACTGGACGTAGCAACATACCCGAGCTGTATGTTGTGAACCAAATAAATATCTGTGTATTGTGTGATTGAATTTTAAACTGCTTATTAACTTAATCCACTAATTTTCAAAAAGTCCAAAGATAATTTTTTAAACGGTAATAATCTATTCAACCCCCCTTCTAGATTATTATTGGACTTTTAATTGGTATCAAAGCGGTGCTCTTTAACTTATTTGTTAAGTGATTACAGGCATATTTAAGAGTAGATCCATCAATGGCCTACACAAATGCTACCGGTTGCGGAGAAGGACTATCAATGTCCAGACCTCCACTATTTGATGACACAAACTTTGCCACCTGGAAAAATAGGTTCAAAATCTACGCCAAGTCACAAGGAATCAAACTTTGGCTAGCAATTGAACGTGGTGTAAAGATTCCCACAAAAATTACAGATGAAAAGCTCGTTGAAAAAGATGCTGGGGAATTCACCATCTTGGATGAGGAGGTTATGAATATTTCCTCCAAAGCTGAATCGGTGCTAACCAGTGCTCTTATAGAAAAAGAATACAAAAGAGTTAGCAACTGCAAGAATGCAAAAGAAATCTGGGAAAAAGTGATTGTAACCTATGAAGGAACCAGTCATATCAAAGAAACTAGAAAAGATGCTCTAATCCAAGAGTATGAAAGCTTCAAGCTGGAAGAAGGTGAAAAGATCATTGATATAGAAACTCATTTTTCCAGAATCATTGATGAGCTAGAACAACTGGGAAAAGCTTACACAACAAATGAAAAGAACAGAAGGATTCTCAAATCCCTTCCCTCTGTGTGAAAAATGAAAGTTACAGCCATCAAGAAAATGCAGGATCTAACTGCTTATCCTCTTGATAGCCTCATTGGAAATCTTCGTGCCCACGAAGTTGACATGCTGATCAAAAAAACAGGATTAGACACAGACCTCAAAAGGAAAGGAATCGCTTTCAAAGCCTTACTTGTTGATCAAGAAAGCGATGATGATGAATTGAATGAAGAACTCTTGAGTCTAGAAAATAATGAAGTTGCATTATTATCAAGACAACTCAGAAGAGTAATTCAAAGCAAAGCAAAGAGATATGGCAAAGGCTTCATGAAAACAAATAACAACTTCAATAATTTTCGAAACAAGCAAGCCTCCAAGACAAAAGTTTCAGGCGGGAATTTCAAAGCTACCAACAACAACTTCAGAAATGCTAGCACACATGAAAATTTAAATAACTGTTTTGAATGCAACCAGCCAGGACACTTCAAGAATGATTGTCCAAAACTAGCCAACAACAAAGTTCTAGTAGTTGAAGAAGGCTGGGATCTAAGTGATGAAGAAGAACCTACTGAGCCAACCGAAGAAACAACAAATCTATGTTTTATGGCGGACAATGACTCATCACCAAAATATGAGGTAAATTCGAAACATCAAGCTTATAATGATAATGAAATTATTAAAGAAAAGTTTATTAAATTAAAAGCATCATTTACAAAATTAATTGAAGCAAATAGAAAATTTTAATTTAATCATGGATAATGAAGTCTTAAAACATGAAAATGAGAAATTAGAAAATAACTCTTCAAAAAATCTTGTAGTAGAAGAAGAACTAGAATAGTTAAGAAAAATAAATGAAAATCTTGAAAAGAAAAATTCTACACTTGCTACTTCTATTGAAAATCTTAAAACTGAAAATTTAGCTCTCACTGTAAGTATAAAAGATCACAAAAACAAGAAATAAGTAAAAAGGAAAATTCATTAGAAAAACAAAATGAAGAATCTATTCTAATGAATCAAATTAAAATATTAACTCTAGAACGAGATGACTTAAACTCTACAGTCATTAAATTTACAAAAGAAAAAGAAAATCTTGACATTATGCTCGGTCAACAAAGATGTAGTTTTAATAAAGAAGGATTAGGGTATACCGGAGAATCCAGTAAAATAAAACATATGAAACTCTATCATGTTAAAAGTAAAGAAAAAGATCATGCATCTCCTTTTGATAAATATTCTTACTGTAATAGAAATGGTCATTCAATTTACTCATGTAATGCTAAGAATGGAAACTATTCAAGAAAAATGATTTAGGTACCAAAAGGAAGTTACACTGCACCTATTATCACAAAGAGAGAATTTGTTTATCATAAAAGACCATCTAAAAACTCTCACCAAAATCCTTCATTTAAAAGAGTTAGTCATGCATATTATAAATCTGCTACTCATAGAATATGTGTGCCTACGAGTGATTATTATCCTGTACCAAACTTTGTAAAGGAAAACACGACCAATCCTTATACAAAATTGGAAAACTTACCCAAAGGACCCTTCTCATTAAAGGGTACCAGTTTGTGAATTTAATATATGTTGCAGGTATGTCTCACAGCTGATTATAGTAAAAATAAATGGTACCTTGATAGCGGTTGTTCAAGACACATGACAGGCGACAAAATAAAATTGAGCAATCTACAAGCTACGGACTGTAATGAGGTAACATTCGGAGATAGCAACAAAGGTAAAGTTGTTAGAATTAGAAATGTGTACAGTAAACACATAACAATCTCTAACGTTCAATTAGTCACTGGACTCAGGTATAATCTTCTATCCATCAGTCAACTATGTGATAGTGGTTTTAAAATAACATTCAGTCCTCATAACTGTTCAATTTTTGACCAAACTGGAAAATTAATCTTACTTTGTCCAAGAAGTCAAAATGTGTACACATGTGATTTAGATGCATACTCACACATGGATAATGTGTGTCTTGTGTCTGCAAATGACGATCCTTGGCTTTGGCATCGTAGATTAGGACACATTAACATGAAATTGATTAATAACATATCTTCTAAAGAACATGTTCGTGGCCTTCCCAAACTTAAATTTTTTAAAGACCATATTTGTGAAGCCTGTGAATTAGGAAAATAAATTCATGCATCTCATAAACCTAAACTCACAGTTTCAACCTCTCGACCACTTGAACTCTTGCATATGGACTTAGTTGGACCTATCCCTAAACATAGTATAGGTGGTGCTGTCTATATTTTAGTCCTAGCTGATGATTATTCAAGATTCACTTGGGTTGATTTTCTAAAGTTCAAAAATGAAGCGATAAACTCCTTTTCTGCACTATATAAGAAAATTTAGAATCAACAGGGAAGCTCTATTGTTTATATTCGGTTTGATCACGGAAGAGAATTTAACAATTCTGATTTCATAATGTTCTGTGATGAGCACCGTATAAGTCATAACTTTTCTGCACCTTACACACCTCAGTCAAACGATGTTGTTGAAAGAAAAAATCGTACTCTACAAGAAATGGCCAATACTATGCTTAATGAATATCGACTTCCTAAATATTTTTGGGCCGAAGCAATTGCAACTTCTTGTTATATTTTGAATCGTGTCTTGCAGAGACCAATTCTTTTCAAAACTCCCTATAAACTCTTTTATCAAAGAACTCCGAAAATAAACTACTTTCGTGTCTTTGGGAGTAAATGTTTTATTCTAAATACTAAACAATATTTAGTGAAATTTGATCCCAAATCCGATGAAGGAATATTCCTGGGATATTCACTAAACAGTAAAGCATATAGAGTCTTTAATAAAAGAACTCTAGTTGTGGAAGAGTCAATGAACCTCATTTTTGATGAATCTAAACCTCCTCCAAAATATAAAGAACTGGTAGAAAATGATACAGTTATTGAAGATATTCTCAGAAATATGAAAGAACTAAAAATTAATGATATTTCTCCTTCTATTAATATTAATCCTCTTGAAAATCCTAATCCCTTGCTAAATAACTTGCCCAAGGAATCACATGCTATAAGAAATCATCCAATAGAGAATGTCGTTGGTGATATTGATAAAGGGATTCTTACAAGATCACAAGCACAAAACATGGCTAGTCATCTATCCTTTCTGTCATAAATTGAGCCTAAAAATATAAAAGATGCTTTGATTGATGAAGATTGGATAACAGCTATGCAAGAAGAATTTGAACAGTTTACAAGAAACAAAGTTTGGGAATTAGTTCTAACTCCCAAAGAGACCTCCATTATTGGTCCTCGATGGGTGTTTCGTAACAAATTAGATGAAAATAGAATTGTTATACGTAATAAGGCACGATTAGTCGCACAAGGGTATAATCAACTTGAAGGAATTGACTATAATGAAATATATGCTCTTGTTGCTAGAATTAAGTCTATACGTATGTTATTAGCGTTTGCATGCCATAAAGATTTTAAATTATTTCAAATGGATGTGAAATCTGCTTTTCTAAATGGTATTATTGAAGAACAAGTATTTGTTAAACAACCCCTTGGCTTTGAAGACTTTGAGCATCCTGATTATGTGTATAAACTACACAAAGCTTTATAAGGTCTAAAACAAGCTCCCAGGGCATGGTATGAAAGACTTAGTAAGTTTTTATTAGAAAATGGTTATAAAAGAGGCACAGTAGATACTACTCTTTTTACAAAATATAAAAATGATGATATTCTTATTTTACAAATATATGTTGATGACATCATTTTTGGATCTACTAACATAAATATGTGCAATGAGTTTTCTGAAAGCATGAGTAAGGAATTCGAAATAAGCATGATGGGAGAATTAAATTTCTTCCTAGGACTATAAATCAAGCAATGAGAAAAAGGTATTCACATCTCTCAATCCAAATATTGCAAAGAAATGATTAAGAAATTTGGTTTAGAGTCTGTAAAACCTCTTAACACTCCTATGTCAACTACTGATAAACTAACTGCTGATGAAAATGGAAAAAATGTTGACACAAAGAAATATCAAGGAATGATTGGCAGTCTTCTTTACATCACAGCTAGTAGACCTGATATTATGTTCAATGTCTGTAAATGTGCCAGATTCCAAGAAAATCCTAAAGAATCTCACCTGGTTGCAGTAAAAAGAATATTTCGATACCATAAAGGAACTATAGACTTAGGTCTATGGTATCCTAAAGGTCAACCATTTGACCTTGTGTGTTTCTCTGACTCTGACTATGCCAGTCATCATGTTGATCGAAAAAGCACAAGTGGCACGTGTCAGTTCTTAGGTGGATGTCTAGTCTCTTGGTTTTCTAAGAAACAAAATTCGGTATCTATTTCAACCACCAAAGCCGAATATATAGCTACTGCACGATGTTGTGCACAGATATTATGGATGAAGCAGACCCTTGCCGATTACAATACAAAATTTAAGTGTGTGTCAATATTATGTGATAATACAAGCACTATCAACTTAAGTAAGAATACAGTTTTACATGCTAGATCAAAACACATTGATGTTAGACACCATTTCCTACATGATCATGTGAACAATGGTATTATTAAACTAGAACATATTGACACAGAATTAAATATTGCTGACATATTTACTAAACCACTTAGTTCTGATAGATTTTGTAAATTACGTCTAGACTTGGGAATGTTAGATATTATTTCATAAAATATTAAATTCTTGTTATTTAAAATCTATATTTTTTTAGTTGTTTCTAGTAATATATAAATATAAGTTTCATATAAACAAAATTACTAATTTAACACTTTCTATTAATATATGTATATATACTCATAATTATACATATTTGTTTCTGTTATATGTTAATACACTTATATTATAAATTTAAGTATATATCTTTTTAATTATATATATTAATATAATTTTTACCAATATTATTAGTTTATAATTTTTCTCTATTATATATATATAAACTCATAATTATACATATAAAAGTATATAATGTATCTATTTATGTATGCTAAAATATTTAAATATGTATTAAAGTTTCATATTTATACTCTCTCTAAATTTATATATATATATATATATATATATATTATTTTAATTTTTTTTTCATAAAAATGAAAATTATTAATTTATAAATTTTAATATAATTTTTTTTATTTTTTTTATTATTAATTATATCAATTATTACAATTTATAACATTTATTATATAAATCTATATCGGATTTAATCTAAGCCGCTGATCAAAGAAAGCAATCCAACGGTCAACTACAAACACAATCCGCATCCATTCAATCCAACCAATCAGAAGCGAGCAAGCCTTGGCACACGGATCATATTCATCAACCGTCCGAGCAATACAGAAAAAGCACAAACCAATCTAAGTCGTCCGATTAGGGTCAAACGGGTCAGCCGATCCGGTTCATTAGCGCGTCTCTTTGTGACCGTTGATCAAATCCAAGGTATGATTCTGGCCACACGATCAAGTCAATTAAGCTAAATAAAAAAAAACTAAAAATTAAAACCCTAATTCATTTTTACTCTCTCTCTCTCTCTCTCTCTCTCTCTCTCTCTCTCTCTCTCTCTCTCTCTCTCTCTCTCTTCCGCCTGTTCTCTCCGTCTTCTCTCTCTCTAAAATCAGACGCTCTCGTCTCTCTCTACCTTCAAACCCTAGTTTTCACAAACCCTAACATTCTCGGCCTAAATCAACAAATATATGTGAGTTTTCGTGTTCTTCTTCTTTTGAGTCTTCTTAATCTTTCTATTAGGTTGATTGTTTATGGAGTCGGTTCTATTTTTTCTGTTCTTGAAACTTTTTTAAAATCATATGTATATATGTTTTGAATGTTTAAATTTTTGTATATTTTTTAATTATAAGGAACTTTCTAGTTTTTGATAATTTTTTTTTAATTTATATATAAATATTTTCAAAACCCTAGATCTAAATATTTTTTTGTGTTCTTTTTTGTTGTTCTCTTCTGTCTTCCTCTTCTTCTTCTGTTCTTCTTCTCTGAATTTTTTTTTTTAAAAAAAACTTAGATCCATGCAAAATATATTTTTCGACTAAATTTCTTAACAATTTTTATATATAATGTGTTTCAAACGTTTTGTGTGTTCTTAAAATCCTAATTTCTATTAAAAGTTTTGTAAACAAATTTTTCTTCATCTGTGTATTTTTTTAAAAAAACTATATATATATATATATATATATATATATATATATCTTTTATTTTGAAACCCTTAATATAAATGTGTTGGCCTTCTGTTTATTTTTATTTTTGTAAAAATCCTAAAAATTCATATATATATATATATGTTACAGAAATTTAAAAAAAGGGGGGGGGGGGTTTATTATTAGTAGAATTTTTTTTAACTATACGTGTGTTTAAAATACTAAATCTTTTCTATGTGTTTAAACCCTAATTTTTTTTCTCTCGAAAGTTTTTATGTCAAAATTTATGTTTACATTTTTTTAACCCTAATTTTTTTCAAAAAATTATTTCTGTTTATTTTTTTTACAGTTAATTTTTTAAACCCTAAAATTTCACAAATGTTTTCGTATGAATATACATGTGTGTAATGATTGCTGTGTACTATATTTATTTATACATATACGTGAGTTGTGGAAGTTTGAGATTTCTGGTATGTATGTGAATATTGTTCTTCTCTTACTAATACACCTGTACTATAATGTGGAACAAATTGAAAGCTGCTTCAATTTGTGAATAGTTGTGCTAAGGTAATCCCTTCACTCTCTCTGTTTAACTAAGATTATATGAATATTGAACTGTGGGGCTATCTGAGAGCCACTGGCTATATTTATATTTCTGCATGGGTGGCTATTTGAAAGCTACTGGTTTATATGAGACTTATCTATGTGAATTTAAATATTGAATGAAAGTTAAATTGTCATGTCTGAAATCTGCAACTTTAAAAAATTAGACATTAGGTGATGAAAATAATTACCATATTGAGTAATTATATGTTATTACTGTTATATGCTGACATGTATAATAGAGATCATATGCTATATTAGTTTTATATAACACTGACTTGTTGAATCAATGTGTTGACACACTATATCTTTATATATAGGAATCTGACAATGACAATATGTTAGTGTTATGTAACATTGACTGGTTGTATCTCTGTCTTAAATTTGTAACAGTTTGATGTGGGCATATCTGTGCTATCTGTGATAACTTATCTATGTTGATTTGCTACAGTCTGATATGAGCCAATAAGTCATGATAGCATGTATCTTTGTTTGATATTAGATCACACCTGTTATGTCAATAACCTGCATATGTTTGATATTTGACTGTGTTCTCTTATTGGACTACTGGACAAATTTTTTAAAATAAAAAAAAAGTCTGACAAAAGATTTAAATTTACAAAACAATACTACACTTGTCTGTCCCTTACTGTTCACACTACACAGTCATCACATGAACTGTTTACCTTTTGACAAATAGGACATGCCATATTAATTAAGATATTTTTTTAATTAAAACTTTTTCTATAAAAGGATAGCTTTAAATGAGCAGTCTTACTTTCAAACCTCTTCTACTACTTGTCTGCTTGTGCATTCTCTCTCTTTCAAAAATATGAAACCTGTTCAGTCTTCTAAAAGAAAAAGATCTGAGATTTCCACTGACCCACACCCTGACCTATACACTTCTTTGTTAGTCACACCCACTGCAAAAATAAAGTCTGAGCATATTAGACATAACTTGATTCCTGGTGTAGCAACTTCTTTCAATAGTTTTCCAGGTCTGCTAGAGAAGATAACCAATGTAGGATGGGACTGTCTTATCTCTTTTACAAGTAGAGAAATATATCTTAGTCTAATTGCTGAATTCTATGCTCATATAACTTTTGTGCATGATTCAACTAGTTTTTTATCTGGTATTAAGACTTGCATACAAGGTCAAGATTATATGATTGATGAAATTCTTCTTTTGCATGCTTTAGATCTCAAAATAGAGTTCTTGAGTTATCACAAGATAAATGAATACACATATTCCATAGGAACCACCACCATTGATTGCCTTACCTTCAAGCACAACCTTGCACTTACCACTGACCAAATTGTGCCTGCTAATCTGTTTGATTATCCATGTAAAGTACATAAGGACTACTTTACTGTTAAGTGTCAGTTTTTGGGAAAAATCCTGATGCATAACTTTATGCCTGTCAGAAATGACAAAATGTTTAGTCCTTTTTGATTTGGAATTGATGAAGTGTATTCTGTCTGAATGTATGCCTTACAGTCTGCCCTTCTTTCTCTTGACATCCTTTGAGTTTTGTCATACTAATAATTTCATGGGATTTGGACTTTTATTGACTAGACTTTTTGTGTATTTGGGCATATCTGTTCATCATCATAAGACCCAAATGATTCATAATAGTAATATTGTGTCTCATTTGAACCTTCCTGCCAAGCCTTTAATTGTGTTTCAACCCAATGAAACTGACCATATAGAAACACACTTAAATTTAATGTCCAAAATTCACTCCCTAAACAGCATGAATCAGTTATCATTAAAGAACCAGTCTCAGATTTTGAGTCAATTAGAGGATTTACAAACCTCTGTGCAACACTTGCATGATATGGTGACTATGCTGATGGAACACCACAAAGTGACAATCCCCCCATACAACTTCACTGCCACCACAAGCTCAGTCCAGCCAGATCATATTGGTCAGAACCCACCTGATCTGCCTCTGTCAAATCTGGGTATGAATTTTTCTCCACTCAATTTTGATAAAATCTGAAGGAGAATATAAACTAACCTACTAACTATTTTTGGATTACTGTAATAATACTTAACACTAACTAATAACTAGAATGATTACTATATGTTTAACTGTTATACTAACTTGCAGGAAAAACTCTAAAACTAACAGTTTCTACAGGTTTTGGTATGTTCCTCCTACCCCTCCATTTTTGTTAATGACAAAGGGGGAGAAGAAAAATATCAGATTAAGAAAATATCAGATTATTATTAAGTAATAATCTGATATTTTAACAAACATGGATCTGAACTAATAAATCTGGTTTTGAACTGATAATCTGATATGAAAGTAGACATGGATCTGCTAGATATGAACTGTTATAGGAACTGTTATAACTGCTATAACTGTATAACAGACAGGATGGATGGTTTGTATGAATGGATGGTTATAACTATGAATATGCGTCTGATAGTTTTTCTGTTTTTCAAAATTTAAATTTTTTTTTAACCCGATTCATGATCTCAGGGGGAGCTTCCTGAATTAAGGGGGAGTTCTGAAAAACAAATATTTTTACTTGTTGTCATCATCAAAAAGGGGGAGATTGATAGGTCTCCAAAATTGGGTATTTAATTTTGATGATAACAAATTAGAATTAAAGGTCAAAAAGGGTAGAATCCTCTCCATAGGATTAAGTGCTAAAATGATTTATTAATTATCTTGAATATTTTGACCAAAAATATTTATTTTCTTACTTTGAATTTATTTTATGACCTTGGTAATTTAATATCAAGTGTTAATAAAATGAGTTCATATAGTAACATTTTTTAAGGCAAGGAGATTCCTATTTTATTCTTCAAAATTCTTTTAAGGGCAAAAACTATTTTAAAATATATATATATACTGAAATATATTATAAAAGAATATAATATATATATATATATATATATATATTCGTGCATGCATGTGTGTGACCGAGTGTGTGCATGGCGTGTGTGCCGTGTATATGTTTGTGCAAGTGTTGTTGTACTTAGTGTTTGTGCAAGTTACATGGAGAATGTCATAAATAAGTATTGCTTGTATGGATGTTTGTGCCATGAGAAGTTAAGTTGCTGCAAGAAACAAAAATAAATGCTTATGCCTTTGTATTACCGTTGGGCACCAACTTAAAATCTAATGATTGCATGCAATATTGAAAACCAATATAATGGGCATGTTGTGACTCATAATTTTGGGCGCACAAATTCAAATATCCGGCCAATACAATAGATCCGAACCCTTAATTTTTCATCATGCAATCCGGACCTTCCAATTCAAAAATAATTTTCAAAAATTACGGTTTTTGCTCGAACTTGAAAATTTATATAAATAGGAAGTTTTTCTATTCATTTCAATTAACCAATTCTATAAACCAGAAAGCTTACTCTCCTTGGCTACAGATTATACAAACAAAGCTTTTGCTCTCTTCGCTCAATCAAAGTTATAATTTCCTTTGAAAGAGAAAAATTGGTCCAAGTATTTGAGATAAGTTGTCAAGTTATAATTGTTCATATCATCTCATACTTGCTCATTCATATATATATCTGTGATAAATTGTCATACATATTCATATATCTAGATATCCATATTAGTAAAGAGTCAGTACTTGGACACAGAAACGCGTTAAGCAAATTCGGATGATATTTCTTTGAAATACTCTGAACGGTCTTTAAAATCCCCAGTGGCCCTTTACTGGTATAATCAATATATAGATTTAGATAATCAAATATAACCTGTGATAAACATTTATATATATCTTACATATGATCTATCATATCTAGTAAAGAGTTAGTACTTGGACACCGAAACGCGTTAAGCAAATTCAGATGATATTTCTTTGAAATACTCTAGACGGTCTTTAAAATCCCAAGTGGCTCTTTACTGATATAAATAATCGATATAAATATTCTTTAATATTCTATATCCGATTATCAAGTTGTGAATCAAAAAATTTAGTCAGTACTTGGACACCGAAACGCGTTAAACAAATTCGGATATTTCACTTGAAATACTCTAGACGGTCTTTAAAATCCCAAGTGGCCAAATTATTCACAACATAGATCAGGTATAATATAATATATATATAAGTGGTTAGAACGAGTTTGTTCAAGTATTAACTAAAGTGAATCATATTGTCATACTTGATAAACTGTCATCAAATATATTGCTCATATAATTGCTCATGAATTATTGCTGCATTATATAAGTGTGTGTGTAGTTGTTTAATTCAAAGTTATATTTATTCAACAAAAAAGAAACACACTCTTTATAAAGAAAAATCTTTTTCTTAATCTACTGAAAAATATTCTTTAAGGAAAAAGAAGATCCTTATTACAAGTGCTTAAATATTATATCTACTTTCACAACAAGCACATCACATAAAAGTCTTTGAACTTTTATCATACACTTAAAATTCTATATCCGCTTATCTAAGAAGTGCTACAATTATATCTGCTTATTGTAAAGAAGCAAATATTCAAATAAACTTTTGTAAAAAGAAAAAGAAGTGGGTTAGTTTATTTTATATTTGTGAGAAAGACAAGAATTTTTTGACCAAGACCAGAGTCTTAGAGAGGTCAGCTGGGAGTTGGGCCTCTAGTGTACTTGTGAGGTGAGGAAAAGATTGTTGTTTCAAGACCAAAGTATAAAATAGTACTAAGCTCAAAAGAAGATTCAACTAAGCTTGAGGAAGGAGCTGGGAGTTCGTTATCCAAGATAGTTAGTTGAGGATAGTTGTAAGTTTATCTTTAAAATTTTGTACAGGCTTCTCCGCCTATTGAAAGAGTATTTATTACAGGGAGTAATAGGATCTCAAGTCTTGGAGAGGAGCTTGAGACTGGACGTAGCAACATACCCGAGCTATATGTTGTGAACCAGATAAATATCTGTGCATTGTGTGATTGAATTTTAAACTGCTTATTAACTTAATCCACTAAAATTCAAAAAGGCCAAAGATAATTTTTTAAATGGTAATAATCTATTCAACCTCCCTTCTAGATTATTATTGGACTTTCAGATTCAGATTCACGTTATGTGGTAAGTTAACAAGTTAAGATTTGTGAACAAAGATGTTAAGTTGAACTTAAGTGAGAAGTTCAACAGTTAAACGTAGTGGTAATGGAACTAATCGATGTTGTAAATGTAATGTAATGTGTAAGACGTTGAGGAAGTGAATTATAATTATATTTGTAGCTTGTGCACGAGGCAAGTTTCCTAATCCTTATTTTTATGTTAAGAAAGTGTTCTATCCCTAATTTACTATTGTTGAGCAAGTTTCCTAAACTTTACTTTCATTGAGCTAGCTTTCTAAATTCAAAGTTATTCATTGAGAAAGTTCTATACTTATATTCTATATCAATTAAGTTCTTATTCTTGTTTATTAAAGTTAAGATTTTGTATGAGATATTATAATCACTGTAAAGTATTACTTCAGTATACAATCCTTATTCAAATGTATACCCTCGAGATTCATAATTTCAATTTGATTATCAATTGTTGTTGAATCTTATAAGACTAGCGAACCCTTATTGATTCGACTAGTCCATAGTTGATGAACGTTCTAAATTCTAGAACTGTTATTGAGCTTATCCAAATCAAACTTCCTTTGGTGCGGACTCTGATGTGAAACTGAGATGAAAAACCCTGTTATAGGGGATTATTTACGCTTTAGCGTTGAGATATTGTGCACAGTATGGTACTAAGGGCTGATCCCCCTAAGTACGAGTAGTAGAGTCCATATAGTCTTATAACTGTTAAAGGTTTAAAGTAGAAATACTTAACAACCTGGGACATAGTTCAAGGTCTTATTATAACCCTCAGATGTACTTTTGATTCTTGCTATTCATTCTTGATTCAAAAGTCGAGCTTTCTTGTATTCAGAATTCTTTGACTTATTCGCATGTTATTATATTGTTATAGTTGTATACTTGTGGGCAATCGTGCTCACTCTTGCATAATAACATTGCAGTTAAGAACGAAAGGTCCGATGAGTCTTCCACTAGCAAAGGCAAGGGAAAAGTCAACAAGTGATGAAGACTTATTGTTTTATTTAAGAATATTAATTTAAGACTTATGTTATAATGTTTAAGACTTATTTATTTGTTTATGTTTCCGCACAGATGTTTAAGGTTAGTATGACCTGGGATTGATTTATTTATGTATTATTCAGATGTTGTAACCCCTTAAGAGGAGATGATGGAGATGTTTTTATCTATTTCATGGTTTTCTTTTATTATGGGTAGATAGATATATGATATTTGTACAGTGAACACCAAATCCCATGAAAATTGAAGTACCCAAATTTGGGGGTGTCACAAGTTGGTATCAAAGCTGTAGGTTATGAACCTTAGGTGGGGGGGAAAATCTTAAGGTAGTAGCCTTCGATAACATAGTAAGGATAACTCTTATCGAGTTCTAAGAAAGATAATAAATTGACTTATGTGCTATGTGTTTATATTTATGCACTCGCGCGAGTATCGATTAGCATCACGTAAGAATTAAGACTTAAAATTCTGTTTATCAGGATGTCGGATGTTGGAGGATCCAGTCAGCCTAGGGATGTCATACCTCGAGTGGCTATTGAGGATGAGCCCCGAGACATTCATACAGTTTGGGAGCAGTTGATTCATAGGGAGCCATCTCCTTTGATCACTGTTGTTGGTCGGGAGCATGAGTCAGTGTTTGATTCAGAGGAGGACTCTAAGGAGATTGAGGTTGAGGCTGAGGCAGCCGAGGAAGAGGATGATGTAACGACCCCAACATTCATACAATACAACTCTCGACATCGGTCGTTAACAATACATCCTTTACACCATTAATCAATGATACAATCACTAAAAATACGAAATATTTAAAACTTTTATATTATTCCTTCTTTATTTCCCTGAATCTCAACCTTTATCATTACATAACTTTGATTCAACTTTATTTCATGAATCGCTTCGTCAGAGTTAGTATAAACTAAAACTTACAACCACGTTCAATAACCCTTATACATCGGGTAAAATTTAAACTTTACAACATAACATCTATTAACCATCATACATTATCAAATACATTATCTGAAACCTTAAACAGGGTCCAAAATAATAACAATTCAGCCAAAGTATATAAATCTTCATGCATTACATCTGATTCATTTCTTTCAAGTAGCACATAGCGTTACCTTGAATCCTTAACCTGCAAAAGTGATTATTTGCAAGAATGAGCTCGACAGCTCAGCAAGATCTAACAGCTTTCATGCATCACATAGCACATAAATACATGCTCAACATACATCTCAAAATAATTAAAGTAACATGACATACATGCTTTACTTTACATAACAAATATAAAGATTGAGTTCCTTACTTAATCAACATTCTTTAATCAATCAATGTAGTCATAAATTGACTTTAACATTTCATGCTTACGACACATATACAACATATCATGCTATTTGCAAAATAATTTAAAACAGTTCATCATCAAATTCACGTAGAAAATAGGAACTGAAAGACTTGCCTTGATCGTTGTTTACCAATAACAATTTAACAGCTTACAGATATCTGCACTTCACGTGCCCTACACAATTATATAATTATGCACATCAACTATTAGTCACATAGCAAAGCATATTAGTTGTAATGTAAACTTTACTCTACATCTCATAAACCTTCCTATTTTCTATACACAATGTTCAATTTGATTGTAATTCATTCAAGTGTTTAAGTCCTTCTAGGACTACCTATTGGTTTCATATTAACCACATTTCATATATAATAATGTTCGTTTCATTATAATCGAGACACTATTTAAGTGTATTATCACATTACACGGCGTTTCGACGTTTATTCGTCACACGCCTAACTCGCCTCTTTTGCATGTGTTTTGCATGCTCCTATATTGGGTTACATTACTCCATAATGTTTCACTCTTATAAAAATATAATATTAAACAAGGTCATACATACTCGTTACGACATTGAGACGCTTGCACGTCCGTACGCCAAACTTGCCTATTCAAACGCCCAAATGATACGCATTTGTGCACGCTTAGCACGCCCAATCAAATTGTCTAATACTCAAGGGTTAATGCTAAGTATCATTATAGTACCTAATAGTCATGTTATGGAAGTTAGAATATCAATTACATGGTCGGGAGCATTACATGTGCATACGTGCATGCCCGACGCCCCCCGATTGCCTCCAAAAATACATCAGTCCCACAAATGACCATTTTAACCCTAGCTAACGACCTCAAATTGAAAAATGTAAAGAACGAAAGTTGTAGGTCTACTCGTGCTCGTTCCGGATCATCTTGAATCACCTCAATCCGAGTTCGTATGAAAACGTTATGGCCATTTTACCACATGAGGTCAAAACAGTCCCGGACTGAATTTTCCTCCCGGCGCAGCTGCGCCCAAAATAGCCTTGGGGGCAGTGCAGCTGCGCCCCTGGCAGCCTGTTACGCGATTTTTCTTTCCAGTTTGTGGTTCTGGCGAATTTTCTAACCCTTTCCTCCTTCCCATCTTCATAAATCAAGCTATACACATCTGATTGAGTCCGTTTTCGACTCTATGGATTCGTGAAACACTGAACTACCCGTCTATATGATAATTATAACACTTCAAAAACATTAACAATTCCTTATTCGCGTTCCAATTTAGTGTTCATGCTACTTTTTTATGTTTTACACATATTTAGCGAATTCATTCACCACGGATTCGTTATTCAACCAAATCGATCCGTTTAACTTTCGTTGTTTTTGTATTTCAACGTATTAACAACATCCATCATCAATTTACAGTTTATAGTATGAATTTAAAACCAATTTTGACTCCAAAACAGACCATGTAATATATATAAAAACTAAAACTCCAATTCTTCACTTTCAAACATGCTTTCATGAATTTGATACTTCAAAAATCATCTATAGACAACATATAATAGATTATGTAATCCCAATACACATAAAACTAATTTCTCAACAAATTAGCCATAGAACTTCAATTATAGAGAATTTAGAAAACAAAACTAAGAACTCGAAATTTAAACTAGATTGTTTACCTTTGATTAGCTAGATGATTAGAGAAGCTTGATTAATCTTCTTCCTCTTCTTTGATTCTCAAAATTTTCTTCTCAATTTACAGAGAATTCTCTCAATTTCTCTATTCCTCTCTTCTGTGTTCTTAACCTTAGAAAAATAAATTACGTATATTCACTTAGCCCTCAGTTCCACAAACCAAGAGTCTCAGCAGTTAGAAAATACAAAGGGTCTCTAGGCCATGTTTGGCTAGAACTCAAAATCCCTTTTTAATTTATTTTAATATTCCTCTATTATATGGTACATTTGTCACACATAACCAAACCAATCTTATAATTTCATATTAAGTTACATTGGGTTTATTAATCACTTAATTTATTAAATCACTCCTTATCAACATAATAAATTTATTTAATAAATCATTCATCCTCTAATTTAATTATTTAATTAAATTAGAGCATTGTCATTCCATTAGCGTAATAAAATACGCACCGATTATAAAATTGTTCATCATCAATTTACTTAATATCATCATACATGAATAAATTATTCCATAATAATTTCCATCAAATATTTACTTTATTTAATAAATATCTCAACTAAAATATTTATTTTACTCGATAATTATCTTAACTATTTACGAAATTCTCAATCAAATTACATTAACATATTACATTTATATGTAACACATTACCCTCTTATTTTATTAAAATAAATATATTTACATTAATTTACTATTTTAATTAAGTGAATTACTCTCATTATTTATGAAATTTAATTCATAACAATTATAGTGCCAACAAGGCATAATAATCAAATTATATTATTTAATAATATAACTTCCAACTTAATTAACTTAATTCCCTTTTCAAACAATTTCGTTTCCCTTCTTTAATAGTTAAAATAAATTAACTACTAAACCTCATTCCTCCAACCTATGAATATATATATATCTTCTATATTCACACCACATCATATACTTCACCACATCATATACTCATATCCAAACTCAAAACATCTCGTAATAAGAATTTTATTTATTAAATTCTTATAATAATAAATTTTCGAAAATTCGAGTTGTCACATCCTTCCCTCCTTATAAGGATTCTGTCCTCGGAATCATCGAAACCCTACCTTACTCAGGTTTTCATCAAATCTCTTAAAAAATATTTATCGTTGAGTAACTTCAACGCATTACCTTAATATAGGTTTTATATATATTCAACTACATTCAGTTCTTCAACGAATTCTAGGTTTTATTTCATAACCTTCATTTAAACACAATTATGTTTCAAATATTATATATTCTCTAACTCGTTCATTTTCTTTCTAAGGATCATTACCCATATACTTTACTCGTCGAAGACATATACTTCATAATTCACTATCTTATAAGTATTCGGGTTATCACATTCACTCATTCTTCTAAGAATTTCGTCCTCGAAATTTTTATTAATCTTCATTCATTCAATCTATCAAAGTAGATTTTACGTTAATTTTATTCACTAACTTGTTGTGTTCCACAACTATTTCTTTCTAAAGAATATCATTCTTGCCACCTTCACCTTCAGAATAATAAGAATCTTCCACAATTGTTCAATAATTGGGAAGCGATATGAATAACAGGAATTTAAAAGATTCCAATTCATTCTGAGGGGTCATAAGACCTTGAACTCTTCTCCAGGTTTAATAGTGCATCACCACTGTAAACCATCTTTAACAGAATGTTTAGCAATCACACAGACTGAAAACACTCTCTGCAAGTACTCTAGGTGATCAGCCTATCGTACCCCTACGTCGTGCACAACGTATTACATCTTAACATCGTAACGGCTATATGCGTTACTCTCTGAACCATTGTCTCCGATAACATGTACCCTTTTACAGGGTTGTTCACCTCAGCTTCTTAACATTTGAATCCTCACCAAAATAATTTGGTTTGGCATAGTTTGACAAAGAACGCTTGAATTTCATGAACATCTTTTAACATTCGTCTAGCTGAATAGAGTAGCATAGACTTCTAGCAATAACTCGGACATCAATCGGGATATATAAATATATATATATCTTTAACCAACTCAAAATATATATATTTTTTCATTTAAAGAAACTAAAAGTAAATAAATCCCTTGTTCTTTTTATAGTTTAAGGAAACTAAAAATAAATGAATCTTTTCATAATATCCTGATACCGTACCGTAATAATGGTACGTTGAGGATTTCGTCATTACATGACGTCGTTATACTACATCATACCATAGTGGGCTGATGATCATACGATCACAACCAACACTAGGTTTAACTGCATTGATAACTTTCTCGATTATTGTCTTTACACCATATCAAATGATGCATAGAACACATAAAATACATTTTGAAAATTTAAAATTATTTTTGTCTAACTGAAGCAATTAGCATAGACATGTGAATAATAGCACTATTTTTTAAAAAATTATTGGTTCCATCATTTGATCCAATGTTTTTTTTTTAAGAAAACAGAAGTGCAACATCAGCACGAAGTCAATAAATTTCAAAAATCTAGCAAAGCTAGGAGATTTAGAATATAAAACTTTCTCCATCAATTAAATATTTACTCCATCATTACTTAATCATTCTATCAACCTTAAACAACATCAATGCTTCCTACACCATAACCTTTCTATTCCCAGTATAGTTCATCAAACTTTTCACACTTTGGAAGTCAGGAACTTTCCACAATAATATTAGTTTAAGAACTTCCTAGTCAGACTATAGGCGTCCATTCGCTGAGGAGTTCCAAACATACCATATGATTATGAGTCATGAACTTACCATAAGCATGAGTTTTAAGAACTTGCACTTAATCCTAATAACATCTTACTAATCTTAATAGTCTCTAACTATCAAATATACACATGAGAAAAGAATCACCTTTTCACCACATATACATTGATAGCGCGACACCTACATTCCAATGATTATCAATGTGATAAACCAAGTGCAAGCACCAAACCCTCGCCCATACAAAGGTTTGTACAACTCAGCCATCACATGATTATTCAATTGAAATCCCACCTAACTCTATCTTGCTCATAACTTGCTCTATACTCGATACAGTTTCCTTGTATCTCATCATTTATAACTCCTCGTGAGTTAACCTCGTACTATATCATAGTACATTCTCGTTATAGCATCAAACTATAACTATTCAATCATTACTGACCATCTGTCTTTCAACTTTAAAAGATCACGTCGTGACCTTATTCTATAATCATCTCCCTTATGATTCTTTATTATCTCATTATCGTTTTGTTTTAAAACTTCATATCTTTACCTATCATCATGTCATATCATGACTTCATTATGATTAATCTTATAGACTTCGTCTATTCATCGTTATTCGTCATCTTTATTATTGGAGTTAGGTAACTCATGATTCTCATCTTCATATCTCTTCAAGATTCTTCTTTGAATCTTCTTGTTTATTTATTAACTCTTCTTTTAAGAATTTCTAACTTCGTTTATAAAGTTCAACCTTTTATTCGAGTTTTATTCCTCGTTATTCTTACCTTCTTCTTATAATATTTTTAGGACTTAACTCATCCTATACATCTACGTTTGTGAAAGGAATCACTTTTTCGTTATACGTAACTTAACTGCTCATTCTCTAAGGTCATAGCCTAAGGTACTCTTACCTAAGGTGTATAACCTATCAGCTTTGATACCAACTGTAACGACCCCAACATTCATACAATACAACTCTCGACATCGGTCGTTAATAATACATCCTTTACACCATTAATCAATGATACAATCACTAAAAATACGGAATATTTAAAACTTTTATATTATTCCTTCTTTATTTTCCTGAATCTCAACATTTATCATTACATAACTTTGATTCAACTTTATTTCATGAATCGCTTCGTCAGAGTTAGTATAAACTAAAACTTACAACCACGTTCAATAACCCTTATACATCGGGTAAAATTTAAACTTTACAACATAACATCTATTAACCATTATACATTATCAAACACATTTTCTGAAACCTTAAACAGGGTCCAAAATAATAACAATTCAGCCAAAGTATATAAATCTTCATGCATTACATCTGATTCATTTCTTTCAAGTAGCACATAGCGTTACCTTGAATCTTTAACCTGCAAAAGTGATTATTTGCAAGAATGAGCTCGACAGCTTAGCAAGATCTAACAGCTTTCATGCATCACATAGCACATAAATACATGCTCAACATACATCTCAAAATAATTAAAGTAACATGGCATACATGCTTTACTTCACATAACAAATATAAAGATTGAGTTCCTTACTTCATCAACATTCTTTAATCAATCAATGTAGTCATAAATTGACTTTAACATTTCATGCTTACGACACATATACAACATATCATGCTATTTTCAAAATAATTTAAAACAGTTCATCATCAAATTCACGTAGAAAATAGGAACTGAAAAACTTGTCTTGATCGTTGTTTACCAATAACAATTTAACAGCTTACAGATATCTGCACTTCACGTGCCCTACACAATTATATAATCATGCACATCAACTATTAGTCACATAGCAAAGCATATTAGTTGTAATGTAAACTTTACTCTACATCTCATAAACCTTCCTATTTTCTATACACAATGTTCAGTTTGATTGTAATTCATTCAAGTGTTTAAGTCCTTCTAGGACTACCTATTGGTTTCATATTAACCACATTTCATATATAATAATGTTCGTTTCATTATAATCGAGACACTATTTAAGTGTATTATCACATTACACGGCGTTTCGACGTTTATTCGTCACACGCCTAACTCGCCTCTTTTGCATGTGTTTTGCATGCTCCTATATTGGGTTACATTACTCCATAATGTTTCACTCTTATAAAAATATAATATTAAACAAGGTCATACATACTCGTTACGACATTGAGACGCTTGCACGTCCGTACGCCAAACTTGCCTATTCAAACGCCCAAATGATACGCATTTGTGCACGCTTAGCACGCCCAATCAAATTGTCTAATACTCAAGGGTTAATGCTAAGTATCATTATAGTACCTAATAGTCATGTTATGGAAGTTAGAATATCAATTACATGGTCGGGAGCATTACATGTGCATACGTGCATGCCCGACGCCCCCCGATTGCCTCCAAAAATACATCAGTCCCACAAATGACCATTTTAACCCTAGCTAACGACCTCAAATTGAAAAACGTAAAGAACAAAAGTTGTAGGTCTACTCGTGCGCGTTCCGGATCATCTTGAATCACCTCAATCCGAGTCTGTATGAAAATGTTATGGCCATTTTACCACAAGAGGTCAAAACATTCCCGGACTGAATTTTCCTCCCGGCGCAGCTGCGCCCAAAATAGCCTTGGGGGCAGTGCAGATGCGCCCCTGGCAGTCTGTTACGTGATTTTTCTTTCCAGTTTGTGATTCTGGCGAATTTTCTAACCCTTTCCTCCTTCCCATCTTCATAAATCAAGCTATACACATCCGATTGAGTCCGTTTTCGACTCTATGGATTCGTGAAACACTGAACTACCCGTCTATATGATAATTATAACACTTCAAAAACATTAACAATTCCGTATACGCGTTCCAATTTAGTGTTCATGCTACTTTTTCATATTTTACACATATTTAGCGAATTCATTCACCACGGATTCGTTATTCAACCAAATCGATCCGTTTAACTTCCGTTGTGTTTGTATTTCAACGTATTAACAACATCCATCATCAATTTACAGTTTATAGTATGAATTTAAAACTAATTTTGACTCCAAAACAGACCATGTAATATATATAAAAACTAAAACTCCAATTCTTCACTTTCAAACATGCTTTCAGGAATTTGATACTTCAAAAATCATCTATAGACAATATATAATAGATTATGTAATCCCAATACACATAAAACTAATTTCTCAACAAATTAACCATAGAACTTCAATTATAGAGAATTTAGAAAACAAAACTAAGAACTTGAAATTTAAACTAGATTGTTTACCTTTGATTAGCTAGATGATTAGAGAAGCTTGATTAATCTTCTTCCTCTTCTTTGATTCTCAAAATTTTCTTCTCAATTTACAGAGAATTCTCTCAATTTCTCTATTCCTCTCTTCTGTGTTCTTAACCTTAGAAAAATAAATTACGTATATTCACTTAGCCCTCAGTTACACAAACCAAGAGTCTCAGCAGTTAGAAAATACAAAGGGTCTCTAGGCCATGTTTGGCTAGAACTCAAAATCCCTTTTTAATTTATTTTAATATTCCTCTATTATATGGTACATTTGTCACACATAACCAAACCAATCTTATAATTTCATATTAAGTTACATTGGGTTTATTTATCACTTAATTTATTAAATCACTTCTTATCAACATAATAAATTTATTTAATAAATCATTCATCCTCTAATTTAATTATTTAATTAAATTAGAGCATTGTCATTCCATTAGCGTAATAAAATACGCACCGATTATAAAATTGTTCATCATCAATTTACTTAATATCATCATACATGAATAAATTATTCCATAATAATTTTCATCAAATATTTACTTTATTTAATAAATATCTCAACTAAAATATTTATTTTACTCGATAATTATCTTAACTATTTACGAAATTCTCAATCAAATTTCATTAACATATTACATTTATATGTAACACATTACCCTCTCATTTTATTAAAATAAATATATTTATATTAATTCACTATTTTAATTAAGTGAATTACTCTCATTATTTATGAAATTTAATTCATAACAATTATAGTGCCAACAAGGCATAATAATCAAATTATATTATTTAATAATATAACTTCCAACTTAATTAACTTAATTCCCTTTTCAAACAATTTCGTTTCCCTTCTTTAATAGTTAAAATAAATTAACTACTAAACCTCATTCCTCCAACCTTGAATATATATATATATATATATATATATATATATATATATATATATATATATATCTTCTATATTCACACCACATCATATACTTCACCACATCATATACTCATATCCAAACTCAAAACATCTCATAATAAGAATTTTATTTATTAAATTTTATAATAATAAATTTTCAAAAATTCGGGTTGTCAGATGAAGACCCTGAAGAGTTCCCACCAAACTCTATCAGTGCTGAGATATACGACGATCTGTATGACCGTAACATCGAGTTACAGGATACTGTTCGAGAGCTGATGGAACAGACAGTTACTCAGCGGACTACCATCGAGGAGAAGGATGGTGAGGTTGAGACTCTGTATACACGTCTTGGAGACGTGGAATGGTAGTTGGTGTGAGAACCCGAATTTTCAGATATTATTAAATAAGGATTTAATAAATAAAATTCTTCAACTATGAGATGGGTTCGAATAAGAGTATATATATGTGATATGAGGTATGTGGTATTATATTACATAGGGTAATATGGACTATGTAATATGTGTTTTTGTGGTTTATAAATATATTATTAATATATATTTGTTATTTATTTTAGAGACGATTCAATTGAGGTAAAGGAAATGGATAAGGTTTCCTATCGATATTAAATAATTTATAGAATTATTTTATCATAGTAAGTTGGTGACATTAAATATCTTTAATGTATAATCACCATTTTCTTGTGTATGTATACTAATAACTAGTATAGGTTATTGATGGTACTTAAGCTATCCGTGAATGGGTTAGGATAGTGAAGTATGAGTTAGTTAAGGGAATTAACTAAAAAGAATAATATTGGTTAATTTAAAGTATATGTGAATACTGAAACTTAATTAACTATGATAATATAGTAAAGTGTTTAATTTACTTAAGTAAATGAGTGAATTAATGTGTGTTGAATATGTAATTATAGTTGATATTTTTTTATATATATATTACTTAGAATGGTAATATGTGAGAAAGTCTAATGTACGAATAACGTTAATAAATATATATACGTTATTAAAGGGAGATGAAAATTATTATATCTTTAAATGAATATTTAATATTTGAAGAAATTATTTTGGAAACAATTTATAGAAAAGAAAGAGAAATAGTTATTATATATTTTTAATAAAGGATATTAAAATATTTCTAATATTGAATTATTTTAATAAAAGGAGGAAATGTTATTTTGTATAAGGTGTGATTGATTAATATGATAGATATATTTGCTATATGTAAATAAATTGATGGAAACAAATTATTATAACAGAAAATAAACTTATTACCTATTTTTTATATATAATGTACATGTGCCGTACATGTGATTATTTCTAATAGATATTATATTAATTATAATATCTTGAGACAATAAGTAAATTATTTTCTAATAATGAATGTGCTTATTTGGAGAAAACATAATATTTTATGTTATGGCTAAATACATAATTTCTAATGTATTTTCAAGGGAGTTTAATTAATGAAAAGAAACTAAGTTATTTTAATATATTAAAAAACTTAAGTTATTATTTGATCGTGAATATTATTATTTGAATAATTAATAGAGTATATATATTAATTACTATAAGCGCAAAGGTTGTACTTATTATAAGTATGAATATTTGTGGTAGTTTAGCATTTAAATGCTTGAGTCACGCAAACAGTATACTAAAAGGGTGTTTAAGTGTTACTTTATTATTATGGCTAATGATAGTATAATAATAAGAAAATTGATTATAAATATAATCAGAATTGTATTAATAGGGAATGAGATATATTGCCTTAGTATATTAATTATTATTATGAGCAATAAACTATTATCAAGTAATTATTTGATAATATATTGATTAATGAGTGAATGATTTATAAATATAATAAGATTTATATTTATTTAACGTGATAATAAATCATATAAAGTGTTAATCAATTAGTGTGGAAATTATAATTCCATTAATTATGAGAAATGGATTAATTAATATTATTATTAATTAATTGATAAGATAAGTAATTTATTAATGTGCAAGCACGCGATATTAAAAGTATAATGTATGGTAGTTAACTATATATTATACGAAGTGTAAAGTGCGATGTGACTATGTTATTTAGGTATATAAACTATATAATAAAGTTTATTGAGTTGTAAGAGTTAGATGAAATGTGTGTGTGACAATGTGTATATGAGTATACAATAAAATAATATATCATGGATATATTGTAAACAATTATTGAATTAAAAAAATTTAATAATAAAGGAGACAATGTAATGTGATAATACCCGATAGAATTATATCCGGTTAGATGAGATATATATGGATTATATATGATACATTGTAATTAGAGATTTTATTTACAATTCATTCATAACCTAAGCTCTATGTATGAATGTGTATATATGTATATATTATAACCTATGTGTTTATAAAATGAAATATGATATAACCATGGTAAGTGGTGGACTATATAACATTAGTATGAGGTAATTGTAAGCAAGTTGCTGAGATTTAGTAGCATTGTCCCATATTAAGTGCCCACTTGCTCTTCCTTTTCTCATTCACGTGAAATACTCAAAGCTATTCTACTCCCTACCATCTCAAAATCAGCAATCTAGCTAGCAATGATCAATGGAGAGTGGGGATCATGATGGGTTCTACCAACCATTCAACCACTCCACTTTAACCAACATACAAACCTTCAATCTCTTGGTTTGATTCAATGAAGGAATTCATTGACTGGTTCATAATTTTCCTATATATATAGCTCTTCTCCTTCAAGTTTTCATTTGCTGAGAATTGTTTAAGTTGGAATTGAGAGCATATAGAGAGTGGATACTTGTATACATGTCAGAAGAGGAAGTGAGAATTAATAATTTCATTGCATAGGTATAATCCCCTCCATGTCTCTTGTTCTTTAATTTTGTTTTTGAGAATTATTAATTCTTGAAATTTAGTATGGAATTTATGATTTTGTGAGCAAGTATTGATTATTAGTTGTTATATAGACCTAGTAACATCTTAGAATACAATGTGGCATGTTTAGAATCAAGTTCATGAAAGAATTTTTGAGTTGGGCTAAGAAACTGCCTAAGCAGTCAAGCTCCTGGTCTAGAAACAGGGACGCGCGGACGCGCGGCCGCGCGGCTCCCTAGTACAAATGGGGCGCGGCCGCGCCCCTCTGCAGAAACTATTGGTGATTTTGTATTTTCTGGTTGGTTAAGCGTACTAGTTAGACTCTAATAACTGTATAAATGGGGTCTGACATGTGTACTAAGATTGTCATGCACGTAGTGAGTTGTATTAGTTGGTTTAACATGATTTCCTAAAAGAAAATTTAAAGTTTTGAAAATGAGACTTGACGAATTTTGTGTTCTTTGAGTCGGACTTTTGAGACATGTGTAAGTGTCTTGGTTATGTGTATCAATAGGTATGAAGGTAGTTGTTAATCAGTTACCTTGGCTAATAGTAAACAATTATACCTTGTTGTAGTGGAGTTTTTAATGAAAACTTAAGGTTTTATAAACGAATTTTGGCGTATATAAGTCATGTTTATATTATGACATTTTAAGCATGATTATATGGTTTAGATATGCATGATATGTGAGTCGAAGGTATTGAGCATACACTAGAACACATTGCTTAAATTAAAAATGATTTCAAAAGACAAACTTAGAGTTTTTGGACATATATATAGGATGTCCACATTCTGATCATTTGAGCATGTAAAAGTGGCTTATGTATGTGTTCTAATACGTGAGAGTCATGACTACGAGGTACTTTGCATATAAAAACTTAGAATGTGAAAGGTAATAGCATCAAACACGGTGTGAGTTACATTATGATCATACGAGCATGTATATTAGGATCCATTATGCCTATAGACATGTTGACATAAGCATCATGTGATGAAACATGGATTTCACCTATGCACGCATATTCAAAGAAATGAATTTCTAAAACATAGACTATGTGATTAAGTATACATGTGTATTATAAGCACGAGCATGCCTACTTAGTATTGTTTAAGCTTGTTACATGATAAGATGACCTTAGTAGTTGACCTTGAAGCATGGACTTGAATTACTTAAGGTATATGAAAGTCCGATATGAAAAACCATGTAACTTTGAGTTGGATTTGAATGAGCATGCTAGGTTTTAAAACTTGGGTTACGACCCTTATAGACATGCATACATGATGAACATAGTAGCCTTGCATGACTAATTTAAGTATGACAAGGATATTGAAAGGTGAAACTTAGAAAGTTTGACTGTAATGGTTTCGATAAGGTTTGAGAAACGTAAGAGCAATGTAAATTATATATATATGAGGTTTAAGTATGTGTCGAACACATAGATAAGTAATTGTGTGATATATAGTATAGTTGAGGTATAACTATACGTACCTAACGATACTAAGCGTATGATAGGAAAGTGAAACAAGTTTCTAAGAACCAAGAGAGAAAATAATGTAATACTTATTATTATATTGAGAATGTATGGAAGTGTATAACTGATGGATGTGATCTCTATGATTAATATAAACTGTGTAGGATTACACGAAGTGCGGATATCTTTAAGCAGTTAAGCCGTAGTTGTTAAACTACGAATCAGGCAAGTCTTTCAGTTTCTATTTGATATATGAATTCAATAATTGTTAGTTGAATTATATTATGCTGTGATGATGTGAACTTATATATGAACTGTATATGAGGTATGTATGAGATTGAAAGTTGATCTTTGATGATATGCTTGTTATGTGAGAAGTAACATGCTTAGTAAATATAAATTGATTATAAATGCATGGACTGAGTATGATGTTATATGTTATGTGATGCATTAAAACTATTAGAATTGCTGAGCTGTCGAGCTCACTCTTGCAAATAACCACTTTTGCATGTTAAGGACTCACGATAAGAATAACGTACTATGTGATAGAGTTCGAAGATTTCTGTTTAATTAGATATATTATCTCGAACCATATTTAGGTTCTAGAAGTTGTACTTGATAGTTGTTTACGATTTTTAATACTTGTCGTATTGTAAAGATGTATTAGTTAATACATAAAGGATATCTAATTGAGATGTAAACGTTTATACAATAATTCGGATATAGTGAATCATATATAGTGATTCAAGGATTTGTAATTGATTTAAGATTGTGAAATCAATAAAAGATTTTATTCAAAGAAGATTGAAAAAGTTTAAGTTATTCCACATTTTTATAATATCGAACATGATATAAGACATGAATGGTAAATGACCAAGATTATAACTTGTAAAAGTTTGGAGTCATTTTATGAGATCCTGATTATAGAAAGAATTTATATTCTAAATTGTAATAAATCAAGTTATTCTTTAAGTTATGAATAAAAATGTAATAGTTCGACGATAATAGTATCGTGACTGCACCGAATTCGAGGAAAGAGAGGAACCCGAATTTGGGGGCGTCACAGGTTGGTATCAGAGCTGTAGGTTATAAACCTTAGGTAAGTGTACCTTAGACTATAACCTGAGAGAGTGAAAGATAAGATTAAAATATATCTAAATGAAGATTCAAAGAAGAATCTCGAATATCTAGAGAATGAGAATCAGGAGTTTCCTAACTCCGGTAATAAATATGTTAAGACGATGTCTATTATATGACTATGACAAGGATAATGAGAATAAACTCATATGGAGTTTGGTTGATAATAGAGAAAGAACCCTAAGGTATAGCGATGATCACGACGTGATTAGATTGAACTATGAAATGATAGATAGTCTGTAATAACTAAGTATGTATAGCTTGGTGCTATAAGAGAATGTACTATAAAAAGTACGAGATGAACTCATGAGGAGTTGTATGTGATGAAACATAAAAAGTTCGTAACGAGCAAGTGATAAAGTAAGATAGAGTTAAGTATTGGACTTCCATTGAGGACTCATGTGATGGCTTAGTTGTACAAACTTTTGTATGAGCAGAGGTTTTGTGCTTGCACTGAGTGCATCACATTGATAATCGTTGGAATGTTAGTATCGCGGTATCATTATATATATGATGGAAAGGTGATTCTTTTCTCATATTTATTTTGATAGATAGAGATTTCTAAGATGTAATTAGATAATACTAAGATTAGGTGCGAGTTCTTAAGACTCATGCCTATGACAAGTTCGTGACTTATAATCGTATGGTGGGACCCCTCAGCGAATGGACGATTTTGATCTGACTAGGATAAGTTCCTCAAACCATATGATTGTGGAAAGTTCCTGAGCTTCCATGGTGTGGTAAGTTGGTGAACTGTACTGAGAATAGATATATTATATAAGAGTTTTGAAATACTGAGCATTGATGGTAGTAAGAGATTGAAGTGATGGAGAAATTTAGATTTTTCTGAATCTTCTAGCTATGCTAGATTTTCAAATTTATTGACTTCGTGCTAGTGTTCGCACTTCGGTTTTTTTGAGAAAAACATTGGGTCGGGTGACTGAACCAATGAGTTTAAAAAAAAACACACCGTTATTCGTATGTCTAAGCTATTTATTTTGGCTAAGACAAAAATAATTTGAAAATCTTTCAAAATATATTTTGACCATGTGCATCATTTGATATAGTGTATGATGGTAAAACGATGGAGTCATTAATGCAATCGAACCTAGTGTCGGAAGTGATCGTAAGATCGTCAGCCCATTATGGTATGATGTATTATGGCAAAGTCACAAAATGACGGAATCCTCAATGTACTGCTAAGTTGGTGCGGCATCATGACGTCATAAAACGATTTTTGGTTTTCTTTCGAATTATGAAAAGTTGACTAAATTATTTCGATTGATGTCCGAATTGTTGATGAGAGTCTAAGCTATTTGATTCGGCTAGGCGACTGTTGAAAAGAGATTATAGAATTCAAGCATTCTTGTGTATTTATGTCAAACCTAGATTGTTCTGGTGCGGATTCAGATGTTGAAAAGCTGAGGTGAACAACCCTATAAGGGAACATGTTTTCAGGGACAATGGTTCCGAGCGTAACGCATATAGTCGTTATAAAACACTACGTTGTGGCCCAACGTAGTGGTACAATAGGCTGGCCACCTAGAGTATGTGTGGAGAGTGTTTTCAGTCTTTGTGATTGATAAACACTCTGGTTTACGGTGTGAAGAATTGTGTTGAAGCATTAGTAAACCTGGTGAAAAGTTCACGGTCTTGTGACCCCTCAGCATAAATTGGAATCTGAGTTATTCGTACTACTTTCCGATTATTGAAAAATCATGGACGATTCTTATTCTTCTAAAGCATAAATGTAGTAAGTAGAATATTCCTTAGAAAGGAGAAAATGGTAGACTGCGATTAAGAAGGTCATAATAATAAAACATCTGAAAAGAGAATGAATAAAAGTATTCAAGAGAATATGTAATAATCGGAATAGCACAAGGTAGAGGAAGTTTCGGTGATTCCGAGGATGGAATCCTTATAAGGGGGAGAGGATGTGAGAACCTGAATTTTTAGATATTATTAAATAAGGATTTAATAAATAAAATTCTTAAACTATGAGATGGGTTCGAATAAGAGTATATATATGTGATATGAGGTATGTGGTATTATATTACATAGGGTAATATGGACTATGTAATATGTGTTTTTGTGATTTATAAATATATTATTAATATATATTTGTTATTTATTTTAGAGACGATTCAATTGAGGTAAAGGAAATGGATAAGGTTTCCTATCGATATTAAATAATTTATAGAATTATTTTATCATAGTAAGTTGGTGACAGTAAATATCTTTAATGTATAATCACTATTTTCTTGTGTATGTATACTAATAACTAGTATAGGTTATTGATGGTACTTAAGCTATCCGTGAATGAGTTGGGATAGTGAAGCATGAGTTAGTTAAGGGAATTAACTAATAAGAATAAATATTGGTTAATTTAAAGTATATGTCAATATTGAAACTTAATTAACTATGGTAATATAGTAAAGTGTTTAATTTACTTAAGTAAATGATTGAATTAATATGTGTGTTGAATATGTAATTATAGTTGATATTTTATATATATATATTACTTAGAATGGTAATATGTGAGAAAGTCTAATGTACGAATAACGTTAATAAATATATATACGTTATTAAAGGGAGATGAAAATTATTATATCTTTAAATGAATATTTAATATTTGAAGAAATTATTTTGGGAATAATTTATAGAAAAGAAAGAGAAATAGTTATTATATATTTTTAATAAAGGATATTAAAATAATTTCTAATATTGAATTATTTTAATAAAAGGAGGAAATATTATTTTGTATAAGGTGTGATTAATTAATATGATAGATATATTTGCTATATGTAAATAAATTGATGGAAACAAATTATTATAATAGAAAATAAACTTATTACCTATTTTCTATATATAATGTACATGTGCCGTACATGTGATTATTTTTAATAGATATTATATTAATTATAATATCTTAAGACAATAAGTAAATTATTTTCTAATAATGAATGTGCTTATTTGGAGAAAATATAATATTTTATGTTATGGCTAAATACATAATTTTTAATGTATTTTCAAGGGAGTTTAATTAATGAAAGGAAACTAAGTTATTTTAATATATTAAATAACTTATGTTATTATTTGATCGTGAATATTATTATTTGAATAATTAATAGAGTATATATATTAATTACTATAAGCGTAAAGGTTGTACTTATTATAAGTATGAATATTTTGAGGTAGTTTAGCATTTAAATGCTTGAGTCACGCAAACAGTATACTAAAAGAGTGCTTAAGTGTGTGGAAGCGATAATAAGTTTAAGATTAAGCTTGTGAGAGATGCCTTGTGTGGCACAATAATAGATTCGTCGATGAATTAATTAATTCAAGGACGAAAGGATTATTGATTGAACAATTAGTCTATATTAATTGTTATTATAATAGTATGTTGCTTTATTATTATGGCTAATGATAGTATAATAATAAGAAAATTGATTATAAATATAATCAGAATTGTATTAATAGGGAATGAGATATATTGCCTTAGTATATTAATTATTATTATGAGCAATAAACTAGTATCAAGTAATTATTTGATAATATGTTGATTAATGAGTGAATGATTTATAAATATAATAAGATTTATATTTATTTAACGTGATAATAAATCATATAAAGTGTTAATCAATTAGTGTGGAAATTATAATTCCATTGATTATGAGAAATGGATTAATTAATATTATTATTAATTAATTGATAAGATAAGTAATTTATTAATGTGCAAGCACGCGATATTAAAAGTATAATGTATGGTAGTTAACTATATATTATACGAAGTGTAAAATGCGATGTGACTATGTTATTTAGGTATATAAACTATATAATAAAGTTTATTGAGTTGTAAGAGTTACATGAAATGTGTGTGAGACAATGTGTATATGAGTATACAATAAAATAATATATCATGGATATATTGTAAACAATTATTGAATTAAAAAAATTTAATAATAAAGGAGACAATGTAATGTGATAATACCCGATAGAATTATATCCGGTAGGATGAGATATATATGAATGATATATGATACATTGTAATTAGAGATTTTATTTACAATTCATTCATAACCTAAGCTATATGTATGAATGTGTATATATGTATATATTATAACCTATGTGTTTATAAAATGAAATATGATATAACCTTGGTAAGTGGTGGACTATATAACATTAGTATGAGGTAATTGTAGATTTAGTAGCATTGTCCCATATTAAGTGCCCACTTGCTCTTCCTTTTCTCATTCACATGAAATACTCAAAGCTATTCTACTCCCTACCATCTCAAAATCAGCAATCTAGATAGCAATGATCAATGGAGAGTGGGGATCATGATGGGTTCTACCAACCATTCAACCACTCCACCTTAACCAACATACAAGCCTTCAATCTCTTGGTTTGATTCAATGAAGGAATTCATTGACTAGTTCATAATTTTCCTATATATATAGCTCTTCTCCTTCATATTTTCATTTGCTGAGAATTGTTTAAGTTGGAATTGAGAGCATATAGAGAGTGGATACTTGTATACATGTCAGAAGAGGAAGTGAGAATTAATAATTTCATTGCATAGGTATAATCCCCTCCATGTCTCTTGTTCTTTAATTTTGTTTCTGAGAATTATTAATTCTTGAAATTTAGTATGGAATTTATGATTTTGTGAGCAAGTATTGATTATTAGTTATTATATAGACCTAGTAACATCTTAGAATACAATGTGGCATGTTTAGAATCAAGTTCATGAAAGAATTTTTGAGTTGGGCTAAGAAACTGCTAAAGCAGTCAAGCTCCTAGTCTGAAAATGGGGACGCGCGGCCGCGCGTCTCCCTAGTACAAATGGGGCGCGACCGCGCCCCTTTGCAGAAACTGTTGGTGATTTTGTATTTTCTGGTTGGTTAAGCATACTAGTTAGACTCTAATAACTGCATAAATGGGGTCTGACATGTGTACTAAGATTGTCATACACGTAGTGAGTTGTATTAGTTGGTTTAACATGATTTCCTAAATGAAAACTTAAAGTTTTGAAAATGAGACTTGACGAATTTTGTGTTCTTTGAGTCGGACTTTTGAGACATGTGTAAGTGTCTTGGTTATGTGTATCAATGGGTATGAAGGTAGTTGTTAATCAGTTACCTTGGCTAATAGTAAACAATTATACCTTGTTGTAGTGGAGTTTTTAATGAAACCTTAAGGTTTTATAAACGAATTTTGGCGTATATAAGTCATGTTTATATTATGACATTTTAAGCATGATTATATGGTTTAGATATGCATGATATGTGAGTCGAAGGTATTGAGCATACACTAGAACACATTGTTTAAATTAAAAATGATTTCGAAAGACAAACTTAGAGTTTTTGGACATATATATAGGATGTCCACATTCTGATCATTTGAGTATGTAAAAGTGGCTTATGTATGTGTTCTAATACGTGAGAGTCATGACTATGAGGTACTTTGCATATACTTAGTTACCTTTGTTGACTTAGTGTGATCTTTATGAAAACTTAGAATGTGAAAGGTAATAGCATCAAACACGGTGTGAGTTACATTATGATCATACGAGCATGTATATTAGGATCCATTATGCCTATAGACATGTTGACATAAGCATCATGTGATGAAACATGGATTTCACCTATGCACGCATATTCAAAGAAATGAATTTCTAAAGCATAGACTATGTGATTAAGTATACATGTGTATTATAAGCACGAGCATGCCTACTTAGTATTGTTTAAGCTTGTTATATGATAACATGACCTTAGTAGTTGACCTTGAAGCATGGACTTGAATTACTTAAGGTATATGAAAGTCCGATATGAAAAACCATGTAACTTTGAGTTGGATTTGAATGAGCATGCTAGGTTTTAAAACTTGGGTTACGGCCCTTATAGACATGCATACATGATGAACATAGTAGCCTTGCATGACTAATTTAAGTATGACAAGGATATTGAAAGGTGAAACTTAGAAAGTTTGACTGTAATGGTTTCGATAAGGTTTGAGAAACGTAAGAGCAATGTAAATTATATATATATGAGGTTTAAGTATGTGTCGAACACATAGATAAGTAATTGTGTGATATATAGTATAGTTGAGGTATAACTATACGTACCTAACGATACTAAGCGTATGATAGGAAAGTGAAACAAGTTTCTAAGAACCAAGAGAGAAAATAATGTAATACTTATTATTATATTGAGAATGTATGGAAGTGTATAACTGATGGGTGTGATCTCTATAATTAATATAAACTGTGTAGGATTACACGAAGTGCAGATATCTTTAAGCAGTTAAGCCGTAGTTGTTAAACTACGAATCAGGCAAGTCTTTCAGTTTCTATTTGATATATGAATTCAATAACTGTTAGTTGAATTATATTATGCTGTGATGATGTGAACTTATATATGAACTGTATATGAGGTATGTATGAGATTGAAAGTTGATCTTTGATGATATGCTTGTTATGTGAGAAGTAACATGCTTAGTAAATATAAATTGATTATAAATACATGAACTGAGTATGATGTTATATGTTATGTGATGCTTTAAAACTATTAGAATTGCTGAGCTGTCGAGCTCACTCTTGCAAATAACCACTTTTGCAGGTTAAGGACTCACGATAAGAGTAACGTACTACGTGATAGAGTTCGAATATTTCTGTTTAATTAGATATATGCTCTCGAACCATGTTTAGGTTCTAGAAGTTTTACTTGATAGTTGTTTACGATGTTTAATACTTGTCGTATTGTAAAGATGTATTAGTTAATACATAATGGATATCGAATTGAGATGTAAACGTTTATACAATAATTCAGATATAGTGAATCATATATAGTGATTCAAGGATTTGTAATTGATTTAAGATTGTGAAAACATTAAAAGATTTTATTCAAAGAATATTGAAAAAGTTTAAGTTATTCCGTATTTTTATAATATCGAACATGATATAAGACAGGAATGGTAAATGACCAAGATTATAACTTGTAAAAGTTTGGAGTCATTATATGAGATCTTGATTATATAAAGAATTTATATTCTAAATTGTAATAAAGCAAGTTATTCTTTAAGTTATGAATAAAAATGTAATAGTTCGACGATAGTAGTATCGTGACTGCACCGAATTTGAGGAAAGTGAGGAACCCGGATTTGGGGGCGTCACAGTTGGTCCATGAGAAGGGCTAAGGTGAAGAAAAGTCAGCTGAGATAGAAAAGATAAAGAATAATTTGCGTGAGGAATCAGCGAAGCTTGCCATAGCAGAGGATGCTTGGATGAGGGCTTCACGACGAGCAGATCTTGCTGAAGATAACCATCGAGCAAAGAAGGCTAAGATCGAGGAGACAGACTACACATTTTAGAATGTAATTGATAAGGCCCAGGATCGGGTTATGTGTTATCCAGTTCAGTTCGAGGATCTACCTTGGCATATGCTGGATCGAAGGATGATGTTCCGCGTTATGGAGGAAAAGCGCAGTAAAGTTGTTCGACGCCTTAGTAGGCCGTGATAGGAACAATATGATTATTTGATACTTTTTGAGTAATTAATAATGTAAATTTTGATGTGATTATAAACAAAGGAATATTTTGATGATTTAAATCTTGAAGATTCTTTATCTCGGGATAGTTGATGTAAATAGCAGTGATGCTATCTTTCGTTTGTTTAAAAACTTTTGATTAAATAAAATATCAGAGTTTATTTGAGATGTTATGTGTTAAGTGTTATCTTAAAGTATTTAAGTTAAACCTTAAATATTTAAAGAATTGAATAAAGATCTAATAAGCGTATATCTTAACAAAAATATGTCACCGAGAAGACGCCCTAACCGTCAACCAGCCCAAGAAGGGTCGACTAATAACAACGACGTCAATGCCAACTCCAACCCCGTTCAGCAGTTGGTGAATCTTTTGACTGGAGCTCTGAATAACCAGCCGCAAGCTCCACTGAATACGACGTTCAAGGGCTTTAAGGCGGTGGCACCTCCAAAGTTTAAAGGATCCATGAACCCAATAGAAGCACAGACTTGGGTCATGGAAATGGAGAAAGTTTTTGATGTCGCTAGGGTCGATGAAGATCAGAAGACCTCGTATGCGACATTCATGCTGAAGTCAGAAGCCAGCTATTGGTGGCAAGAAAACAAAGTCCGGGGAGGAGAGGGTGTGATAACCTGGGAGAGGTTTAAGGAAATGGTCTTCGAGATTTACTTCCTGACAAGCTCACAGAATCAGATGGAAGTACAATTTTTAGAGTTGAAACAGGGTAACATATCTGTGCCAGATTATGTGGCGAGATTTAATGAGTTGACTAGGTTTTCCACATACCAAGTACATACCAATGAGAGGAAGGCAAAAAGGTTTGAGCAGGGACTGAAGCCCTGGTTATATAGTAAGGTGTCAATGTTCCAGTTGAACACCTTTGCTGGAGTATTAGAGAAGGCAATTCTCGCTGAAGGTGGGAGCGATGCGATGACCAAATACAACCAGGAGCTGAAGAAAAAGAAGAGTGAAGAAGAAGGTAACAACAAGGCTAGTGGTAGCAACACTGGAGGAAATAACATCCAGAAAAGAAGGTGGAATGACAACACACCGACTGAAAATCAGCAAGGAAGCCAGAAGAAGAGGGTAGAAGCATGTCCGACTTGCCAGAAAACTCACCTGGGGGTCTGTATGAAAGGAAAGCGGATATGCTACAATTGTGGTTAGGAAGGCTACCTAGCACCTAACTGCCCTAACCCTAAGAAGGGCGCCTGCTTCACATATGGGTCAAAGGACCATCTAGCTAGGGATTGCCCCAAGAAGGTATCTGGAGGGGCATGAGTTGGAGGGAACAGAGGTAACAGCGGTGGTAACGCTCTGACAATCACGGGACCAACATCAACCAACTGACCTACCGCTAGTACATTCAACATGATAGTGCAGGATGCTGTGCAGTCTCGCGATGTGGTGTCATGTATCATTCCGATCAATAACGTTAATGCATATGTATTATTTGATTCAGGTGCTACTTGTTCATTTATATACGATGACTTTGCTAAGGACTTAGAATTGCCTAAGGACGAGTTAGAATACCCTATGAACATAGAGATTGCGAATAGGGAGGTGATTCTTGTTAAGTATGTGCACAAGAACTGTAGGGTGGATATTAAGGGTAATGTGATGAACGTAGATCTTATTCCAATTAGACTTGGGGAATTCGACGTCATTCTGGGAATGGATTGGTTATTCAATTATGGGGCAATAATTGATTGTCAAAAAATGTATTAACCTTATGACTCAGTCAAAAGTTGTGTTTTATGGCAGCAAGTCGCCTAGACAAGCGAGTTGTCTGACAATGATGCATGCCAGGAAGTTGTTGAGACAAGGCTGTGTAGGATATTTAGCCTACATAGTCGATAGTCGAAAAGATAACCCGAAGTTGGACGAAATACCAGTCGTGAGAGACTTCATGGATGTATTTTCAGGACGATTTGCCAGGACTTTCGCTAGATAGGGAGGTAGAGTTTGTGATCAATTTGGCGCCAGGAACGACTCCAATATCGAAGGCATCGTATCGTATGGCTCCAGTAGAGATGAAGGAATTGATGGTGCAGCTACAAGAGCTATTGGATAAGAAATATATTCAACCGAGTGTATTGCCGTGGGGAGCATCGGTATTATTAGTTAAGAAGAAGGACGAAACGATGTGGCTCTGCATCGACTACAGAGAGTTAAACAAGGTCACAACTAAGAATAAGTATCTGTTGACTAGGATTGGCGACCTGTTTGATCAATTGAAGGGAGCGAGGTATTTCTAGAAAATAGATCTGAGAAGTGGTTACCATCAATTGAAGGTGAGGACAGAGGATGTTCCGAAGACAGCGTTTAGGACTCGGTATGGTCACTACGAATTTTTAGTAATGTCATTTGGTCTAACGAATGCTCCTGCAACATTTATGGGCCTAGTGAATGGAGTGTTCAAGCCATTTTTGGACAAATTCGTGGTGGTGTTTATCGAAGACATTTTGGTGTATTCAAAGACCTAAGGAGGAACACGTTGAACATCTGAAGGTGACACTAGAGGTGTTGAGGAGAGAGAAGTTGTACGCCAAGTTTTTGAAATGCAAATTTTAGATTGAGCAGGTGCAATTTCTTGGACATGTGATCAACAAGAACGGAATTTTAGTAGATCCATCCAAGGTCGAAGCTGTGATGAATTGGGATCAGCCGAAGACACCATCAAAAGTTAGAAGTTTTCTTGAATTGGCCAGATATTATAGAAGATTCATTCAGAACTTTTCCAAGATCGCAACTCCTCTGATGAATTTGACTAGGAAATCGGTGAAATTCGTTTGGACAGAAATGTGTGAGGAAAGTTTCCAAGAGCTCAAGAAGAGGTTGAGTACGGCACCTGTGTTATCTCTTCTGGATGACACAGGAAACTTTGTGGTATATAGTGATGCGTCGCATAAAGGACTAGGCTGTGTGCTTATGCAAAACGAAAAAGTCATTGCGGATGCATCACGAAAGCTGAAGGATTACGAGAAGGGGTATCCGACCCATGACTTGGAGTTGGCTGCGGTGGTATTTGCTTTGAAGATCTGGAGACACTATCTCTATGGAGAGAAGTGTGAAATATATATAGGCCATAAAATTCTGAAATATATTTTTGCACAGAAGGATTTCAATATGCCCCAGAGAAGATGGTTAGAATTGATAAAGGACTACGACTGTGAGATATTATACCATCCGGGTAAAGCGAATGTGGTTGCCGACGCCTTAAGTAGAAAGGGTCGGGAAAAGTTAATGATGTTGACTGCCCAGGAGGAGCTAATTTCAGCAATGGAGAAACTTGAATTAGAAGTGAGATATCCTATGGAGTCTGACGAAAAGCTGTTCCAGCTGGGAGTTGGTACAACTTTGCTGGATAAGGTTAAGGAAGCACAACTTCAGGATGAAGACTGTGAGAAGATAAGGAAGAAGATATCTGAAGGGGATGAACAAAAATTCAAGGTAGACATTGAAGAACTGTTGAGATTTGAGAGCAGAGTTTGGGTACCGCCAGTGCCAGAGATTAAAGAGAAAATTCTGAGCTAGGCTCATAGTTCACGATATTCGATTCACCCCGAAAGTACCAAGATGTACCAGGATCTCCGACAACATTTTTGGTGGCCGAATATGAAAAGAGATGTTGCCGTATGTGTTGCCAAGTGCCTGACATGTCAAAAAGTGAAGGCAGAACATCAGAGGCCAAGTGGTTCGCTACAACCTCTAGAGATCTCAGAACGAAAATGGGAACATATTACGATGGATTTCGTAGTTGGCCTCCGATAACTTAAAAAGGCTACGACACAGTATGGGTTATCGTTGATCGACTGACGAAATCAGCACACTTCCTTCTGATCAAGATGAGATTTAACTTAGACTAGTTGGCAAAACTGTATGTGAGAGAGATTATTTCAAGGCATAGAGTTCCAGTGTCGATTATTTCCGACCGAGACCTGCGCTTCACATCGAACTTCTGGAAGCGACTACAGGAATGCATAGGGACGCAGTTGAGAATGACTACGACATATCACCCTCAGACCGACGTGCAGAGCGAAAGAACGATCCTAGACCTTGGAAGATATGATAAGAGCGTGCATCATGGATTTCAAAGGAAATTGGGATGATCACTTACCGCTCTTTGAATTCGGTTACAACAACAGTTCCCACGCAAGTATTGGCATGTCGCCTTACGAAGCATTGTACGACAGAAAGTATAGAACTCCACTATACTGGGTTGAAGTTGGCGGAAGGCAATTGCTAGGTCCAGAACTGGTACAACAGACAGCAGAGATCGTCAAGGTGATCAGGACAAGATTGGTAGCAGCTCAGGATAGGCAGAAGAAATACGTCGATCCACATCGTAAAAATATAGAATTTGAATCGGGGTAGCTTTGTTTTCTTGAAAGTCTCTCATTGGAAAGGAAAGATCAGATTTGGAAAGAAGGGAAAATTGAGCCCGAGGTTCATTAGACCCTTTGAGGTGCTGTAAAAAATCAGAGAAGTTGCGTATGAGGTAGCCTTACCTCCGGCGCTAGAGCATGTCCACAACGTCTTCCATGTATTAGTGTTACGTCCATATAAACTCGATTACAAACATATAATAGAATATGAACCCTACAATTTGAGAAAGACTTATCCTATGAAGAAGTTGAAGTTCCTGTTCAGATTGTTGATAGGAAAGAGCAAGTTCTCAGAAATAAAGTAATACCTTCTGTTAAGGTAATTTGGAGGAACCATAACACTGAAGAAGCTACGTGGGAACTCGAAGAACACATGATGAAGACTTACCCACACTTATTTACTTAATCTATGTCTAAGCGATTCTAGGGACAAAATCTTTGTAAGGGGGGATAATGTAACAGGACGAATTTAATTGAACCGTGATTCTGGGGACAGAATCCTTTTAAGGGGGGAAAGATGTGACGAACGAGAATTTTGTAATTTAATTTAAATATTTATTGAATTAAATAAATATTTTTGATGATTTATTTATTGAGTTAAATAATTATTTGATGGAATTGTGGTAGATTAATTTAATTATATGTGTTACATTGATTAAATTAATGTGGAGAATTTTATAGTTCAAAGTGTGAATTTAATTGAGTTTACTTAATTAAATGAATTATTTAATAAGCATAATGTTATTCTAATTAATTTAATAATTAATTAGAGAGTTAATGATTTGACATAATTAATAAATGAGAATTTTAATTATGTGATGATGTGATTTAATGTGTAATATAATATTTTATTTAATTGAAATTAAATAAGATTATTTGACTTATTAAAGTGTGACAATAAACTATATTATAACACTTTAATTAAAATAAATGGGAAGGAACCTTTTGTATGCTAGCCAAACAATGCCTTAAGATAATGGGTGTCAGTTAAAACCATTATGGAATTAACTGACACCATGATTTGACAGTTATATATATATATATATATATATATATATATATATATATATTATACGTATATGTATTATACTCCCCATATTATATTTGTTAAGTTAGTAGTACGTGTATTCATTATTCATCAGTTAAGCAAACTTTAGAGAGAAAAAGAGAGAAAACATAGAGAGAATTTTTGAGAAAACTTGTGAGTTGAAGAAGAAGGATAAAGATTATAGAGTAATCATCATCATCTTGACAAACTAGCAAGGGTAATTCCCTTATCTTAAACTTTTAAATTAAGTTTTTAAGTTTTCCATGAACGTATGCTTTCAAGTTCTATGTAAAAGCCTACTTTGTGATTAATGCATGAATTGATGATGGATGTGTTACTAAATGATTATAACATGATTTCTATTGTGACGAACGAGATTTTTATAATTTAATTTAAATATTTATTGAATTAAATAAATATTTTCAATGATTTAATTATTGAATTAAATAATTATGTGATGAAATTATGGTAGATTAATTTAATTATATGTGTTACATTAGTTAAATTAATGTGGAGATTTTTTATAATTCAAGTATGTATTTAACTGAGCTTATTTGATTAAATAAATTATTTAATAAGCATAATGTTATTCTAATTAATTAGAGATCTAATGATTTGACATAATTAATGAATGAGAATTTTAATTATGTGACTATATGATTGAATGTGGATTTATGATATTTCATTTAATTGATTTAAATAAGATTAATTGATTAAGAAAGGTGTGACATTAAACTATATGATAAGAAGTCAATTAAAATAAGAGGAAAAGAGGAATAAAAGTGCTAGCCAAACAAGGCCTTATTGGGGGTTGGGGTCAGTTAACCCATTATGAGATTAACTGACGACCCATGACTTCACCTTCACCGGTTAAATATATACGTATTATATTATATCTTATAAACATATCAATTCTTATATTACTTTCCTTCAGAGATAAACAAAGAGAGAAAAATTGAGAGAGTTTGAGAGTTTAAGGAAGAGAGATTGAAGAATCAAAGAAGAGTCTTATATTGTCATCATCACAAACTAGCAAGGGTAATCTCTACTCTTTAGTTTTCAAATTTAGTTTTCAGAATTTTTCCATTAACGTGTTTTAGAGTTCTCTGTGAAGAACGATTTTTATGATTAACTTAATATATGATCATATATGTGTATTATATGTTGATAACATGTTTTATATCATATATTCATGTGTTAGTGTAATCAATTTCATGTAAACATGTTTTAATCAGAGTTTTATGATTTATAGAGCATGAAAAGTATGAAGAACACATATTTGACCTTTATGTACAAATTTTATGCCATGAATTGTTTGTTCAACTTAAAATTTACAATAGATTATGATTATACATGTTAAAACAAAGAAAACAAACTTTGAACAGACGGATTCAGAGTTATAACGAATCTGTGACGATGAATTTCGTGTTTTTCTTCAAAACTTTTAAAAACACCAAGAAAAGTGAATTTATGTGATTTGATTTGAGTAATTACATTATATAAAGTGTTAAAAGTATGTTAAAATCACTATATGATGTTTCTATGAAGTTTATGCTTCATCAAAATCACTGTACTAGTTTAATTTGGATTTATTTGGCCTAAACTATTAAAAATCGCGAACTGTTGCTGAACCGCCAGGGCATACCCGCCCCAGCCGGCTTTATACCCACTCCACCGGGCCCTATGCAGCACCACACTCGCCCCAACGGGCCTAACCCCCGCCCCAGCGGGAGTAGTGCAGAGAAAAATTATGTTTTGACCTCCTGTAGTAAAATAAGCATAACTTCTTCATACAAACTTCGATTAAGGTGATTCAAGATGATTCAAAAATATAATGAGTAGACCTACAATTTTCATTCTTTAAATTTTTCGATTTGAAGTCGAAATGGCCATCTTTGTGACTGATGCGTATTAGGAGGCAATCGGAGGGCGTCGGACGTGCACATACGCAAGTGTAGTTCTCTCGACGATAAAAGATGTTGTTCTAAGTTATAAAACATGAATATTATGAAATATAATGATGGTTAACGTTAATCAATGATGTTTTAGACAAGTTATATAAGCATGTTAAGCGTACACAAGAGGGACGAATCGAGCGTGCGACGAATGAACGTCGAAACGTCGTGCCAAGTGAAATACTATGCTATAACATACTTGAGGACTTGATGTACATGTAATGCTATGCTACAACATGTTATTAACACATATTATATGATTTGAAGTTCATGTTAATAAACTAAGTTATTAACATGTATAAGATAATGTGAAGGTTCAAGTTTACAAACTAAGTGCGGACTTGAATATTGTGACTATAAAACTTGATTATAATTTTAAAATTATAATTGTTTAAAGAATTATACTTATGTGATACGCATATTGTGAATTCATACTTATGTTATGTGATTAGTTAATAAGTTATCACTTGGAATCAAGTTGTAAGTTGAACTTAAATGAAAAGTTCAACAGTTGAACATAGAAGTTATGAAACTAATAGACATCGTATGCATAATATAATGTGTAGGACGTTGAGGAATTGAATTGTAACTATATTTGTAGCTTGCGCATGAGGCAAGTATTATATCCCTAACTTATTGTGGTTAAGCAAGTTTTCTTATCTATACTCTTGAAGTTAAATAAGTGTTCTATTCCTTATTCTTATGCCAAACAAGTTTCTAAAACTCAAACTTTACTTTTATTTAGCAAGTTTCTATTCTTGAAATACTATCGTGATATAAGTTCTTATACTTGTTAATCAAATTGAGATTCTATATTAGATATTATAATACTTTTAAAGCATGATTCCAGTTATACAATACTTATTCGATTGTATACTCTTGAGAAGTTATTATTCAATTTGAATATCATTTATTGTTGAATCTTGTAAGACTGGCGAACCCTTATCGATTCGACTAGTGCATAGTTGATGAACATTCTAAATTCTAGAACTATTACTGAGCTTATCCAAACCAAACTTTCTGTGGTGCGGACTCTGATGTAAAACTGAGATGAACAACCTTACTATAGGGGATTGATGATGCTTTAGTGTAATATCCGAGGTTATTATGTCATTTAACAATTATCAATAAATGAATTTATGTGAAATTCTTGTGTGTTTTCTTTTATTAGATGTATCTGTGTTATACATACATGTATTATTTTATGATATGTGATGAGGAGTATTTAAATGGTTGGTTCAGTTTAATTCAACTATTTAAATTGGTTAAGTATGAAATTAATTTTATTAATTTCGTGGGATAGCTTTATAGTATGAGTTTGAGTTCGTAGCGGAATTTAGAGACGCAGACTGCGTATTTGAGCCCGGAACGTCGAAATTAGTCAGGATAGACTGTAACCACAAAAATGTGTCACGGTTGACTTTTTGGTCAAAGTCAACCGGTTGACTTTTTCGGGAAAAAAAGTTAACCACAAATTTCGGAGAGGAATTTGACAAAACGGATAGTCCCATGACGTCCAGGACGTTGACTTTAGTAGGAATCGATATAAGTATCGCAAAGTTCGGCTACGGAGGGCAAAATGGTTAAAATAATATATTAGTTGATTAAATGATTAAAATACTAATATTTTAATTAGTCAGCAGTTGGTGGGACTTGGTGACAATTGAAATAGGACAACATGGAGGAGTATATACGTATATAACAATGATATTTAGGAGGGAGTACTTCATTCTCCTCTTTAAACCAAGAACTCTTTCATTTTCTCTAACTCCCAAGTTAATTCTTTCTTTTAATTGTGTATTTCTTGCAAGTTTGTGTAACTCCTGAGATGGGAATGGAAGAGGCAAGGGAAACCAATGCTTATAATATATATATATATATACTCTCCACCTCTATATTTCCTTCCTTTTTATAAAATTCCACCAAGAGAAGAAAAAATCAAAAGAATTAGAGTTTGAGTGTTGTGACGATTTCTGGAGTTTTGGAGAGTCTAAACTAACAAGGGGGAAGGATTATCAGAGTTAAAACAAGGAAGAAATTCGTCCAAAAAGGTAAGCATGAACTCTCTTTCATATGTTCTTAAGAAAATAGTAAGAAAAAGCATGTATAGCCATGGTAAATGATTTGTTTTAATTTTGTGAGGCTATGTTCATGTTGGTTACTGATATGTGGATGTAGAGAGCGAAAGTTCTGGTTTAATTCATGTCTCTTACGCATTGAATCGTATGAATTTATGCCATGCATGCTAAGTGTTTGCTAAAATACCTCTTAGATGTCAAATTGCTCAAAACATGAAAAGTTAGTGAGTTTGATTATTGTAACACGTGTATTTATGTTAGTATATATGTTCTGGAAAATAGGAACCAAGTCCTTGCATGCTAGAATCAAAATCATGAATTTTTGTCAAAGTAGGTTAACTTAGAATCTGTGACTTTTTGGGTTTTTTGGAGCCTTGGAATCATAGCTTCTGTGACTCGTTGGTTGTATGTGTTAATTTTGTAAAATACTATGTAGTATGATGTCTCACCTGACCAATTTTCAAAAGAAACGGAGTTAAAATGAGCAAGTTATGAATTTCGTAAGCAAGCATGTTGGTATAAAAATATGCAAAATTCTGGGAATTTCCAGAAATTTTCTAAGTCTAGAAGGCAGTCTAGCACGCTTATCTAGGCTACTGGATCGAGGTCTTAACATGTTAGTTTCATGTATGTTGTATTTTTGTAAAATATTGTGATGTATGGAGTGTATGGTGTCCAAATATCATGGTCATACAACCTGTAAACAAGTGGGAATTAAATCGGGAAGTAGGCTGCTTGGCAGGAAAAAACAATTCTAGGCATGAAGAGCAACGCAGTTGCGCCGTTCATACGGCTTAACGCTGCGCAGCTGCGCCACTCAAAGTTGGGTTTCGGGTTTGCCAGGCAGCGCAGCTGCGCCGGTAACACGGCTTGAGGTTGCGCAGCTACGCCGGTCCGGGTCGGTCCGGGTCATCCAGGTCGGGTCAGAAAAAATTCCAGAAACTTATTTTTACTCAGATTCTCATATTGAACCACTTTACCTATATGACGCAACATGTTATATGATTAAATTAGCTTGATGATAGTATACATGATAGTTTAATAATAAAATTAAATTAAAAGGAAACCTTTTACTTTCAAATTAGAGTTTCGAGGACCTAATTTCTTAACGTGACACATATGATTAGGTTACGTGAAGGTTAATTGCTAGCTTTACCGATAGCAGGTGTATCAGGAAAGTTTCCTTACTCAGATTTGATTGTGCAAGTTCTTAACCTTATTTTCGTTGAGAAATTATTCAACCCTTAATCATTTGATTGCAGCGAGGGTAATTCGGACGTGTGATTGTTTACCTATTTGCACAAGTTCCTTTATCATAAAATTCTATAACTTTAATTATCTTGCAAGTTTTATTGTTGACTACTCAGTTATTATTGTAACTGTTATGCTTTAAAGTTCTGTTTATTTGAAGAACTGTTCTTAGAATGCTTTCTAGCCTTTTGGTTTCGGCTAGTTATTATTGATGAAAAGTGATATAATTCAAATCCTTTGAAGCTATTTAATGTTTACCAATCCAAATTGCTTTGGTGCGGTCTCGCATGAATACTAAGATGAACAACCCGAATAAACGGGCAAACAGATGTCGGGCATATAGTCCCATTTATGCTTATGCAGTTTAAACTTAGTACTTGTGCACAATGTAAGGTACAATAGGCTGATAACCTGGAGTACTTGCAGAGACCGTTTATAATCTATTTGATTGTTAAACCGTCTGATGTTAGTATGATATTGAGAATTCTTAAAATCTTATTCTTGATATTCCTGTTTAACACTTGATAATTCTTTCAACTGTTATAGCTATTCAGATGTTTCTACTCCTGATGTATGGTTTTAAACTTCTTTATATACTTGCTGGGCAATTTGTGCTCATTCTTGCTTACACCTTTCAGTTAAGGATGAGAAGGCTGAGGGCTCGGGCAAGGACAAGGGGAGGTCTAAGATGAAATGATGCTAGATACCTTATGTAATAAGTTTATATTTCCACATATGATGTAATGTAGCGATAAACGCTAAGTTTAAGTTGTGGTTTATTAAAGGTTGTAAAGACTTGGGATTTTATTTTGAGTAAGTACATAATAGTTATAATATTATTATTATTATTATTGGAGTTTACTTAGATAGATGATGATGTATGTTGTATCGTGAGCACCATATCCTGTAATCGATGTTACACGGATTTGGGGGCGTCACAGGTTGGTATCAAAGTCGTAGGTTATAAACCTTAGGTGGGGAACCTTAGACTATAACCTTAGGGAAGTTAGTGGAGGTAATAAGGAGATGAACTCATGTAGAGTTCTAAGTGTAGTGTCAAATCTATTTTTCTAAAAACAAAATCAATATCTATTTTAAAATACTAATCGAGTTCTTTGTCTTGATTGTAGGATGTCAGGAGAAGAGGAGGTTAGAGATATCCACGTTGTGAGTGAGCAGTTGGTGACAGCTGTACCTGAGCTTATAGCTGAGTCAGCAACCGAGTCAGACCCAGAGGAGTATCCTAAAGAGGAAGAGGAGCCCGAGGAGGACTCTGAAGAAGCACCTGAGGATACTATGTTGGATGAGTTGATGGATAGGATTACTGAATTAGACGACAAGGTCCATGAGTTGGAGGAGCTGTATCAGGGGGAGCAGGAAGCTGCAGCATTGCTTGGGGCATTGGTGTAACACCTGATAATTAGGAACGGGGATCTGGCTGACAAGCTGCGAACAGCAGGTCAGAAGGCGGATAGGCTGAAGGATGAGAAAGAAGCTATCAGGACCCACTTGGGACATACCATTAATGGGCTAGAGTCAAGGATTCAGAGTCTCCAAACTGACTAGCAGATCATTACCATATTCTGGGAGATGAGAGGAGAGGCTGTGTTCAGGCCGAGAAGCTAATAGGCGAGTTAGAAGGAGAAGTCAGAGATAAGAAGGTTAGGATGGATAGAATGAAGTACGCGTTTAAGTCAGCACATGGGAGGTTCCAGCATAGGGTGTATCACTTTCCACGTGAGGAGTACCGGTCTAAACATGCCATAAGCCGTGGGCTGGTGCTAGAGATAGCGGATGAAGAGCATGAAGACGCCATTAGGCGGGGTCTTTAGTTTATTTGTGTTAAACTTTTACTACTAGCGTGTAGAACGCTTATCTATGAAATAAAACTTGGTTTCCAGTTTTACTAAATATGATGGTTAAAGTGATGTAAATGGCTTAATGCCATAAGACGATGAAATACTTTGGGTATTATGTTTATAAATAAATATGCTTTTATTTAAATATGTGATGTGATGATTAAGTTTTATATGAATTATATATGTTGTAGGAATAAGTTATGAGATGATAACATTAAGTTTATTTAAACAGATAGATGGCTAGAGGAAGACGTCGTCAAGTTCCAGAAGGCGGTAATGTTAGGGGTCCATCGAACCCCATACAACAATTCGTAGACATGTTAGCTGGGGCACTTCAGAATCGAACCCCGAATACAAATAACCCTCCAGCGGGCCAGGTGGCACACTTTAAAGACTTCAGGAGCGCGGGACCACCAGAGTTCAAAGGAACCACCGAACCTATCGAAGCCCAAACTTGGGTCAAGGAAATCGAAAAGGCGTTCGCTATCGCCCGAGTAGGAGATGATCAGAAAACAATCTTCGCCATTTACATGCTGAAGGGTGAAGCCAATTTCTGGTGGGAGGCAAACCAGACCAGGGCAGGAGAAGGTGTGATACCTTGGGAAGGGTTTAAGAAGATCTTCTTCGAAAACTATTTCCCTGTGAGTATGCAGAGTCGTATGGAGATGCGATTCTTTGAGCTGAAGCAAGAAGACATGACTGTACCCCAATATGCCGCAAAGTTTAACGAACTGGCGAGGTTCGCGCCTCATCAGGTCGACACTGAGGAGAGGAAAATGAGGAGGTTTGAGCAGGGTCTCAAACCATGGTTATACAGTAGACTTTCGGTGTTGCAGACGAATAGCTTCGCGACTCTCCTGGAGAAGGCTATAATTGCTTAGGGCGGAAGTGAAGCCCTAATGAAGTTTAATAAGGAGAAAAAGAAGAAGAATGAAGGAGGGAATCGCGGGGAAGGTAGCAGCAGCAGTGGTGCAAACAAGAGGAAGTGGAACAACAACAACAACAACAACAACAGCAATAACAATTTCAACTTGGGAAACTCTAGGGGAAAACATGTGAAGCAAAGAAGAGAACCGAGGCGTGCAAGGAGTGTGGGAGGAATCACTCGGGTGCATGTCTAAAAGGGAAGAATGTCTGTTTCAATTGCGGGAAAGAGGGGCACATCTCTCCCAATTGCTCTGCACCAAAGAGGAATGGATGCTTCAATTGTGGAGCATTGGACCATCAGGAAAGGAATTGCCCAAAGAAGAATTCAGCAGGAGGAAATGGAGGAAGGGGACCAAGCGGTGGAAATCTCACAATTACTGGACCACCAACTCAGAATCGACCAACAGCAAGGACTTTCAACATGACGGTTCAGGATACAGTCGCATCCAAGGACGTGGTTTCAGGTATCATTCCGGTCAATGATATATCTGCTTATATATTATTCGATTCGGGTGCTACTTGTTCCTTCGTGTCGCATGAATTCTCCCAACGATTAAACTTACCCCAGGAAGAATTAGAATATCCTATGAACATAGAAGTCGCTAATAAGGAAGTCATTCCCGTTAACCATGTCTATAGGAATTATGTTGTAGATATCAGGGGATATAAGTTACCTGTGGATTTAATCCCAATTCAATTAGGAGAATTTGATGTAATTCTAGGAATGGATTGGTTATTTAACCATGGAGCGATGATAAATTGCCAGAAGAAGTGTATAAACCTTATGACTCTAGATAAGTCTAAGGTAGTATTCTACGGGAGTAAGTCGCCGAGACACTCGAGTTGTCTGACGATGATGCAAGCGAGGAAATTGCTAAGGAAGGGATGTGTAGGATATTTGGCCCATATTGTCGATACACAGAAAGTAGATGTAGGAATGGGACAGATACCAGTAGTGAATGAATTTTTGGATGTATTTCCGGAAGAATTACCAGGACTTCCACCGGATAGAGAGGTCGAATTCGTTATAGATTTAGTACCGGGAATGGCCCCGATTTTGAAAGCCCCATACAGAATGGCACCGACAGAGATGAAGGAACTGATGGTACAGTTGCAGGAATTATTGGATAGAAAGTATATTCAACCGAGTATGTCTCCTTGGGAGCACCAGTTTTATTTATGAAAAAAGAAGGACGGATCGATGAGACTTTGTATCGACTATCGAGAGTTGAACAAAGTGACGATAAAGAACAAGTATCCATTACCTAGGATAGATGATCTGTTCGATCAGTTGAGGGGAGCGAGGTATTTTTCCAAGATCGACTTGAGGACGGGATATCACTAGTTGAGGGTGAGGAAGGAAGATGTTCCTAAGACAGCATTCAGGACTCGTTAAGGTCACTACGAGTTCCTGGTGATGTCATTTGGATTAACGAACGCGCCGGCAGCATTTATGGACATGATGAATCGGGTATTCAAGCAATACTTAGATAAATTTGTGGTCGTGTTCATAGATGATATCCTGATCTATTCCAAGACTCAGGAGGATCATGCTGAACACTTAAGGTTAGTATTGAAGGCGTTGAGGAAGGATAAGTTATACGCAACATTTTCAAAGTGCGAGTTTTGGTTGGAGAAAGTTCAATTTCTGGGTCACGTGATCGATAAGGACGGTGCAGAATTGGGAACAACCAAAGACACCAACTGAAGTAAGAAGTTTCTTAGGATTGGCAGGCTATTATAGACTGTTTATCTAAGATTTTTTGAAGATAGCAGGAACGTTGAAGAATTTAACGAAGAAGTCTGTAAAATTTGTCTGGACGGAGAAGTGTGAAGAAAGTTTTCGGGAACTTAAGAAAAGATTGAGTGAGGCACCGGTGTTGTCTTTACCAGACGATACTGGTGATTTTGTAATTTTCAGTGATGCGTCGCACAAAGGACTTGGCTGTGTGCTTATGCAACATGGTAAAGTTATTGCATACGCATCGCGTCTGTTGAAGGATTATGAGAAGGGATATCCTACCCATGACCTGGAATTGGCAGCGGTAGTATTCGCCCTGAAGATTTGGAGGCACTATTTATATGGTGTAAAGTGTGAAATATACACGGACCATAAAAGTCTGAAGTATTCTTCACGCAGAAGGAGTTGAATATGAGACAGAGAAGATGATTGAAACTAATAAAGGATTACGATTGCGACATCTTATATCATCCGGGAAAAGCTAACGTGGTCACAGATGCGCTAAGCAGAAAGGGCAGTGGCAGGTTGGCAATGCTAACGGCTCAAGAGGAGTTGATTAAGGAAATGGCCAGTTTGGAACTCGAGGTAAAGAGTCCGAGTGAGTCAGATGAGAAGTTGCTCCCAATGGAGGTTCGACCGACTCTATTGGACAAAATCAAGGAAGAACAAAACAGCGATGAAGAATGCGAGAAGGTGAGGAAAAGAATTTCAGACGGAGAGGAGCTTAAGTTCAATGTGGGTGGTGATGGATTATTAAGGTTTGAAAGGAGAATTTGGGTGCCAGCGGTATCTGAATTAAAGGAAGAAATCTTGCAGGAAGCTCATAGCTCAAGTTACTCAATTCACCCGGGTAGCACAAAGATGTATCAGGATCTTCGCCAACATTATTGGTGGCCCAATATGAAGAGAGAAATCGCGGTGTGCGTCAGCAGGTGTTTGACATGCCAGAGAGTTAAGGCAGAACATCAGAGACCGAGCGGGTTACTTCAACCTTTAGAAATTCCAGAATGGAAATGGGAGCATATCACGATGGACTTCGTGGTAGGACTTCCAAATACACAGAAGGGTTACGATCCAGTTTGGGTAATCGTTGATCGATTGACCAAGTCAGCGCATTTCTTGCCAATCAAGATCAGATATACCTTGGATCAGTTGGCAAAGCTTTATATCAAGGAGATTGTTTCCAGGCACGGTGTACCTGTATCAATTGTGTCAGATCGCGATCCGCGGTTCACAGCTAATTTCTTGAAAAGCTTTCAAGAACGCATGGGAATGCAACTGAGGTTGAGCACCGCGTATCATCCTCAAACAGACGGGCATAGCGAAAAAACTATTCAAACATTGGAGGACATGCTGAGAGCATGTGTTATGGACTTCAAAGGAAGCTGGGATGGCCACCTACCGTTGGTGGAATTCGCATACAACAACAGTTACCACGTGAGCATCGAGATGCCAATTTATGAAGCTTTATATGGAAGAAAATGCAGAACGCCATTATGTTGGGATGAAGTAGGAGAACATCAATTTCTAGGGCCAGAATTAGTGCAGCAAACTGCAGATGTGATCAAAACTATACGAGCGAGATTAGTGACAGCTCAGGATCGATAGAAGAAATATGCTGATCAACATTGGCAACAACGAGACTTCGACGTCGGCACTTATGTGTTTCTAAAGGTTTCACCTTGGAAAGGGAAAATGAGATTTGGGAAGAAGGGAAAACTTAGCCCCACATTCATAGGACCCTTTGAAGTGTTAAGGCGAGTCGGTGAGGTAGCTTATGAAATAGCTTTACCTCCGGAGTTAGAACATAAACACAACTGTGTTCCACGTATCAGTTTTACGACCCAATAAGCAGGATTACAAGCACGTCATAGAGTATGAACCCATTCAGTTCGAAAAGGACTTAACCTATGAAGAGGTTCCAGTACAGATAATTGATAGAAAAGAACAAGTGTTGAGAAATAAGATAATACCTTCTGTTAAGGTAGTATGGAGGAACCACAACGCCGAAGAGGCTACGTGGGAGCCCGAGTAGAAAATGATGAAAAATTACCCTAGTCTTTTTGTTTGATGTGTAATGATTCCGGGGATGGAATCCTTATAAGGGAGGGTGAATGTAATATCCAAGGTTATTATGTCATTTAACAATTATCAATAAACTGAATTTATGTGAAATTCTTGTGTGTTTTCTTTTATTAGATGTATCTGTGTTATACATACATGTGTTATTTTATGATATGTGATGAGGAGTATTTAAATGGTTGGTTCAGTTTAATTCAACTATTTAAATTGGTTAAGTATGGAATTAATTTTATTAATTTCGTGGGATGGCTTTATAGTATGAGTTTGAGTTCGGAGCAGAATTTAGAGACGCGGACTGCTATTTGAGTCCGAAACGTCGAAATTAGTCAGGATAGACTATAACCACAAAAATATGTCACGGTTGACTTTTTGGTCAAAGTCAATCGGTTGACTTTTTCGAGAAAAAAGTCAACCACGAATTTTGGAGAGGAATTTGACGAAACGGATAGTCCCATGACGTCCAGGACGTCGACTTTAGTAGGAATCGATATAAGTATCGCAACGTTCGGCTACGGAGGGCAAAATGGTCAAAATGATATATTAGTTGATTAAATGATTAAAATACTAATATTTTAATTAGTCAGCAGCTGGTGGGACTTGGTGACAATTGAAATAGGACAACATAGAGGAGTATATACGTATATAACAATGATATTTAGGAGGGAGTACTTCATTCTCCTCTTTAAACCAAGAACTCTTTCATTTTCTCTAACTCCCAAGTTAATTCTTTCTTTTAATTGTGTATTTGTTGCAAGTTTGTGTAACTCCTGAGATGGGAATGGAAGAGGTAAGGGAAACCAATGCTTATAATATATATATATATACTCTCCACCTCTATACTTCCTTCCTTTTTATAAAATTCCACCAAGAGAAGAAAAAAATCAAGAGAAGGAGAGTTTGAGTGTTGTAACGATTTCTGGAGTTTTGGAGAGTCTAAACTAACAAGGGGGAAGGATTATCAGAGTTAAAACAAGGAAGAAATTCGTCCAAAAAGGTAAGCATAAACTCTCTTTCATATGTTCTTAAGAAAATAGTAAGAAAAAGCATGTATAGCCATGGTAAATGATTTGTTTTGATTTTGTGAGGCTATGTTCATATTGGTTACTGATATGTGAATGTAGAGAGCAAAAGTTATGGTTTAATTCATGTCTCTTACGCATTGAATCGTATGAATTTATGCCATGCATGCTAAGTGTTTGCTAAAATGCCCCTTAGATATCAAATTGCTCAAAACATAAAAAGTTAGTGAGTTTGATTATTGTAACACGTGTATTTATGTTAGTATATATGTTCTGGGCAATAGGAACCAAGTCCTTGCATGCTAGAATCAAAATCATGAATTTTTGTCAAAGTAGGTTAACTTAAAATCTGTGACTTTTTGGGTTTTTCGGAGCCTTGGAATCATAGCTTCTGTGACTCGTTGGTTGTATGTGTTAATTTTGTAAAATACTATGTAGTATGATGTCTCACCTGACCAATTTTCAAAAGAAACGGAGTTAAAAGGAGCAAGTTATAAATTTCATAAGCAAGCATGTTGGTATAAAAATATGCAGAATTCTGGGAATTTCCAAAAATTTTCTAAGTCTGGAAGGCAGTCTGGCACGCTTATCTAGGCTACTGGATCGAGGTCTTAACATGTTAGTTTCATGTATGTTATATTTTTGTAAAATATTGTGATGTATGGAGTGTATGGTGTCCAAATATCATGGTCATACAACCTGTAAACAAGTGGGAATTAAATCGGGAAGTAGGCTGCTCGGCAGGGAAAAAAATTTCTGGGCATGAAGAGCAGCGCAGTTGCGCCGTTCCTACGGCTTAACGCTGCGCAGCTGTGCCACTCAAAGTTGGGTTTTGGGTTTGCCAGGCAGCGCAGCTGAGCCGGTAACACGGCTTGAGGCTGCGCAGTTGCGCCGGTCCGGGTCGGTCCGGGTCATCCGGGTCGGGTCAGAAAAAATTCCAGAAACTTATTTTTACTCAGATTCTCATATTGAACCACTTTACCTATACGACGCAACATGTTATATGATTAAATTAGCTTGATGATAGCATACATGATCGTTTAATAATAAAATTAAATTAAAAGGAAACCCTTTACTTTCAAATAAGAGTTCGAGGACCTAATTTCTTAACGTGACACATATGATTAGGTTACGTGAAGGTTAATTGCTAGCTTTAACGATAGCAGGCGTATTAGGTAAGTTTCCTTACTCAGATTTGATTGTGCAAGTTCTTAACCTTATTTTCGTTGAGAAATTATTCAACCCTTAATCATTTGATTGTAGCGAGGGTAAGCTTCGGACGTGTGATTGTTTACCTATTTGCACAAGTTCCTTTATCATAAAATTCTATAACTTCAATTATCTTGCAAGTTTTATTGTTGACTACTCAGTTATTACTGTAACTGTTATGCTTTAAAGTTCTGTTTATTTGAAGAACTGTTCTAAGAATGCTTTCTAGCCTTTTGGTTTCGGCTAGTTATTATTGATGAAAAGTGATATAATTCAAATCCTTTGAAGCTATTTAATGTTTACCAATCCAATTTGCTTTGGTGCGGTCTCGCATGAATACTAAGATGAACAACCCGAATAAACGGGCAAACAGATGTCGGGCATATAGTCCCATTTATGCTTATGCAGTTTAAACTTAATACTTGTGCACAATGTAGGGTACAATAGGCTGATCATCTGGAGTATTTGCAGAGACCGTTTACAATCTATTTGATTGTTAAACCGTCTGATGGTTTTCGATGAAATAAAGTAATGTTAAGGGTATTTTACAACCCTTAGTATGATATTGAGAATTCTTAAACTCTTATTCTTGATATTCCTGTTTAATACTTGATAATTCTTTCAACTGTTATAGCTATTCAAATGTTTCTACTCCTGATGTATGGTTTCAAACTTCTTTATATACTTGCTGGGCAATTTGTGCTCATTCTTGCTTACACCTTTCAGTTAAGGATGAGAAGGCTGAGGGCTCGGGCAAGGACAAGGGGAAGTTTAAGATGAAATGATGCTAGATACCTTATGTAATAAGTTTATATTTCCGCATATGATGTAATGTAGCGATAAATGCTAAGTTTAAGTTGTGGTTTATTAAAGGTTGTAAAGACTTGGGATTTTATTTTGAGTAAGTACGTAATAGTTATATTATTATTATTATTATTATTGGAGTTTACTTAGATAGATGATGATGTATGTTGTATCGTGAGCACCATGTCCTGTAATCGATGTTACACGAATTTGGGGGCGTCACATTTAGCGTTAAGATATTGTGCATAGTATGGTACTAAGGGCTGATCCCCCTAAGTACGAGAAGTAAGGTCCATAGTCTAATGACTGTTAAAGGTTTAAGTAAAAACACTTGACAACCTTGGACATAGTTCAAGGTTTTATGACCCTTAGATGTTTTTTTGATTCTTGTTTTTCATTCTTGATTTAAAAGTTGAGTTTTCTTTATTCAGAAGTCTTTGATTCATTCGCATGTTATTATATTGTTATATTTATATACTTGTGGGCAATCGTGTTCACTCTTGCGTAATAATAACATTGCAGTTAAGAACGAAAGATCTGACGAGCCTTCCACTAGCAAAGGCAAGGAAAAAGTCAACAAGTGATGAAGACTTGTTGTTTAATTGATAATATTTGTTTAAGACTTATGTGTAATGTTTAAGACTTATTATTTGTTTACTTTTTTGCAACAGAGATTAAAGGTTAAGTATGACCTGGATTGATTATGTATTATTATTCAGATATTGTAACCCTATAAGGGGAGATGATGGATTTATTTCTATCTATTGCATGGTTTGCATTTATTATGGGTAGATAGATAGATGATATTTGTACAGTGAACACCAAATCCCATGGAAATTAAAGTATTCGAATTTGGGGGTGTCATAGATTGGTATCAAAGCTGTAGGTTATGAACCTTAGGTGGGGGAAAACCTTAGGGTAGTTGCCTTTTAAGAGATCGATATCATAATAATGATAACTCTTATCGAGTTCTAAGAAAGATAATAACTTACCTTACGTGCTATGTGTTTATACTCAAGTACTCGCTAGTATCGATTAGCATCACGTAATAACTAAGACTTAAAATTTGATTTGTCAGGATGTCGAATGTTGGAGGATCCAGTCAGCCTAGGAATATTGTACCCCAAGTGGCTATTGAGGAGGAGCCCCTAGACATTCATATAGTCTGGAAGTAGTTAGTTCGACGAGAGCCATCTCCTTTGATCACAGTTGTTGGTCAGGAGCATGAGCCAGTGTTCGATTCAGAGGAGGACTCTGAGGAGATCGAGATTCAGGTTGAGGCAACTGAGGAAGATGATGAAGACCCTAAAGAGTTACCACCAAAATCTATCAGTGCTGAGATGTACGATGAGCTGTATGACCGTAACATAGAGTTACAGGATACTATTCAGGAGCTGAAGGAGCAGACGGTTACTTAACAGTCTACCATCGAGCAGAAGAATGGTGAGGTTGAGGCTCTTCACACACGTCTTGGAGACATAAAGTAGGAGTTAGTTCATGAGAAGGGCCAAGTTGAGCAGAAGTCAGAGGAGATAGAGAAATTGAAGAATGATTTGAAAGAGAAATCAGCAAGGCTTGCCGTAGCAGAAGATGCTTGGGTTAGAGATTCACGACGTGTAGATCTTGCAGAGGATAACGATAGCGCAAAGAAAGCAAAGATTGAAGAGACGGATTATACATTTCAGAATACAATTGACAAGGCCCAGGATCGGGTGATGTACTATCCAATCATGTTCGATGGTCTTCCTTGGTACATGCTAGATCACAGGACGATGTTCCGCACTATGGAAGAAGAGCGAAGTAAAGTTGTTCGACGCCTTAGTAGGCAGTGATAGGAACAGTTTGATTATATGAATACTTCTTTGAGTAGTTAATAGTATAAATTTTGATGTGATTATAAATAAAGAAATATTTTAATTATTTAAATCCAGAAGATTCTTTACCTCGGGATAGTTGATGTAAATAGCAGTGATGCTATCTTCTTATGTTTAAAACTTTTGATTAAATAAAATATCAGAGTTTATTTGAGATGTTATGTGTTAAATGTTATCTTAAAGTATTAAAGTTAGGCCTTAAATATTTAAAGAATTGAATAAGATCTAATAAGCATATATCTTAATAGAAATATGTTGCCGAGAAGAAGACGCAACCGTCAACCGGCCTAGGAAGGGTCAACGAACAACAACAACGACGCCAATGCTAACGCTAACCCCATTTAGCAGTTGGTGAACTTATTGGCTGGAGCGATTAACAATCAACCTCAAGCTCCACCGAATACAACGTTCAAGGACTTCAAGGCTGTGGGACCGGCAGAATTTAAGGGATCCATGAGCCCGATTGAAGCACAAACTTGGGTCATGGAAATGGAGAAGGTTTTTGACGTTGCTAGGGTCAGCGAGGACTAGAAGACTGCTTATGCTACATTTATGTTGAAATTCGAAGCCAGCTATTGTGACGCCCCAAATTCTCTACATTTCCTGTAGCAGATTTGGTGCCCACGTAAATATTCTATAAGACAATAACTTCTATAAATCCAAAATTCACAGTATCCCAATCAGTTAAGAGTTCTCGTCAGAACAATTATTATATCTGGATACCCTCACTTGGATGTATAGATTTATTATCTTACAAATATTTCTTGCATATCAATAATTCCTATCTATCTGACATTCACAGTACAAATGATAAGATTGTTCTTGGAACTGAGGAGCGACCTCAGTGCTTACAGAACTCCCAAGATCATTCAATACCCTCATTCAGATGTATAGTTTATATAGATACTGTACTTGATACTATTCACAATGAATAAGGTAACACCATTCAACTAATAACTTAACCACATAATAATATCTGATTACATATTATTTAACTATTACATCAAAGTTATACCAAATTACATTCTTTGTATTAAAGTAATAAACATGCGTTCTTATAAATTGATTTTTTTACCCACAATTATTATTTCCTGAACTTCCTGGGATATTCAATGCAGTTGCAAAGGAAAAAAAATATTTGCAAGAATGAGCTTTAAAATGCTCAGCAAGTTTTAAACAATTACAATTTGTACTCACACAATATCTGAAACGAAGGAACATAAAGTTCAGAGTATTTTCAACATATATATACTGACGTTTGATCTGTCAAACCCCATAAATTACGAGGTGTATATATATATATATATATATATATCATTATCAATGTATTATGCTATAATTCACATTTATTATAACAATTTGGGTTAGGATTTCTGATTTAGATAAAATCCTACATTAGGGTTTACCTATAAAACTTTTCATATATCTGAACATAGTTACATCTCATGTGTTGATGTGTAATTATATATAAATAATAAAGTTAAATACACATCACACAAAATATTACACATACTTATATTTACTGTTTATATTAATATTCCTATTTAAAGTTTGGAATATTACAATCACCCCCTCTTATAAGAATTTTATCCCAAAATTGAAATTACAGCTTATGAAAACAAATGCGAAAAGTCTTCTCGCATCTTATCCTCCAATTCCTATGTAGCTTCTTCAATATCATGATTTTTCCAGATTACTTTAACCGATGATATAACCTTATTTCTCAACACCTGTTCCTTTCGATCAACTATCTGCACCGGAACCTCTATATATGATAAGTCTTTCTCTATTTGAATAGGTTCATAGTTTATCACATGCTTATAATCGGGTTTATACAGACGTAGCACAGACACATGAAATATATTATGGATGTGTCCTAACTCTGAGGGTAGGGCTACCTCGTAGGCTACTTCACCTATTCTCCTTAACACTTGAAATGGGCCAATGAATCTCGGGCTTAGCTTTCCCTTTTTACCAAAACGGATCTTGCCTTTCCAAGGCGACACTTTCAGAAATACATGACTCCCGACACTAAACTCTCGTAGCTGTCTGTGATGATCTGCATATTTCTTCTGTTGGTCTTGAGATGCTAGCAACCGTTGTCGTATAATTCAAATCTTATCAGTGGTTTGTTGTACTAACTCAGGTCCAAGCATTTATCTTTCCCCAACTTCATCCCAGCATAACGGTGTTCTACACTTCCTACCATACAAGGCTTCATATGGTGGCATTCCAATATTGGCGTGGTAGCTGTTGTTATACGCGAATTCTACCAAAGGCAACTGATCCTCCCAACTCCCTTTAAAATCCATAATGCAGGTTCTCAACATATCTTCCAGCGTCTAAATGGTTCTCTCACTTTGGCCATCGGTTTGCGGGTGATATGCTGTACTCAACTTCAGCTGGGTTCCCAAGTGTGTCTGAAGACTCCTCTAAAAGTTCGAAGTAAACCGTGGATCTCGGTCTGACACTATGGATACAGGAACTCCATGTCTAGAAATAATCTCTTTTATGTATAACTTTGCCAACTGATCGAGATTATAAGTAACTTTGATAGGTAGGAAATGGGCTGACTTGGTGAGACGATCAACTATTACCCAGATAGCATTGTAGCCTTTCTAAGTGATAGGAAGTCCTACCACAAAGTCTATGGTGATGTGCTCCCGGTGATGTGCTCCCACTTCCATTCAGGAATCGGTAGAGGTTGTAGCAATCCACTCGGTCTTTGATGCTCGGCTTTAACTCTTTGGCATGTGAGACACTTTCTTACCCATTCTGCTATCTCTCTTTTCATGTTCGACCACCAAAAGTGTTGACTCAAGTCCTTATACATCTTAGTACTTCCCAGATGTACAACAAACTTGGAACTATGGGCTTCTGCTAAGATTTCATCTTTCAATACCTGTACTGCTGGAACCCACACTCTATCTTCATACCTCAGTACTCCCTTTTTATCTCAGCCTTAAATTTTTGACATATTTCATCTTTCTCCTTCATTTCTTTGATTTTATCCATTAAGGTTAAGGCTGTCTCTATCACAAATAGCTTATGATTAGAGTTAGTTGGAGCTCTTACTTCAATCTTAATTTTTTTAAATTCTTTTATTAGTACCTCGTTCTTTGTAATGGTATTCAACTTCTCTTAATTCTTCTGACTCAATGCATCTGCAACTACGTTGGCTTTACCAGGATGATATAAAATCTCACAATCAAAGTCCTTGATTAACTCTAACCACCTTCTTTGTCTCATGTTCAGCTCCTTTTGTGTAAAAATATACTTCAGACTTTTGTGATCTGTGTATATCTCACACTTTCCCCCATACAAATAATGTCGCCATATCTTCAAAGCAAAAACTACTGCGGCCAACTCCAGGTCATGAGTAGGATATGTTTTCTCATAATTTTAAGTTATCGCGAAGCATCGGCAATCACCTTCCCATGTTGCATTAACACACATCCTAAACCTCTGTGTGAAGAATCACTATAAACTACAAGACCCTCAGTTTCATCTGGTAATGATAATACTGGTGCCCTACTCAACAATTTCTTCAATTCTTGAAAACTCTCTTCACATTTGTTTGTCCAATTATACTTTACAGTCTTTCGAGTTAAATTGGTTAGTGGGGTCGCTAATTTGGAAAAATCTTTTATAAAACGTCGATTTACCTGTAACGACCCCAACATTCATACAATACAACTCTCGACATCGGTCGTTAACAATACATCCTTTACACCATTAATCAATGATACAATCACTAAAAATACGGAATATTTAAAACTTTTATATTATTCCTTCTTTATTTCCCTGAATCTCAACCTTTATTATTACATAACTTTGATTCAACTTTATTTCATGAATCGCTTCGTCAGAGTTAGTATAAACTAAAATTTACAACCACGTTCAATAACCCTTATACATCTGGTAAAAATTAAACTTTACAACATAACATCTATTAACCATTATACATTATCAAATACATTATCTGAAACCTTAAACAGGGTCCAAAATAATTCAGCCAAAGTATATAAATCTTCATGCATTACATCTGATTCATTTCTTTCAAGTAGCACATAGCGTTACCTTGAATCCTTAACCTGCAAAAGTGATTATTTGTAAGAATGAGCTCGACAGCTCAGCAAGATCTAACAGCTTTCATGCATCACATAGCACATAAATACATGCTCAACATACATCTCAAAATAATTAAAGTAACATGGAATACATGCTTTACTTCACATAACAAATATAAAGATTGAGTTCCTTACTCAATCAACATTCTTTAATCAATCAATGTAGTCATAAATTGACTTTAACATTTTATGCTTACGACACATATACAACATATCATGCTATTTGCAAAACAATTTAAAACAGTTCATCATCAAATTCACGTACAAAATAGGAACTGAAAGACTTGTCTTGATCGTTGTTTACCAATAACAGTTTAACAGCTTACAGATATCTGCACTTCACGTGCCCTACACAATTATATAATCATGCACATCAATTATCAGTCACATAGTAATGAATATTAGTTATAATGTAAACTTTACTCTACATCTCATAACCCTTCCTATTATCAATACACAATGTTCAATTTGATTGTGTTAACTATCGACTTATATTTCACTATAATTCTTTTTCGTAATATTCGAAATTCATTCAAGTGTTTAAGTCCTGCTAGGACTACCTATTGGTTTTATATTAACTACATTTAATATATTATAATATTCATTTCATTAGAATCGAAACACTATTTAAGTGTATTACCACATTACACGGCGTTTCAACATTTATACGTCACACGCCTAACTCGCCTCTTTTGTATGTGCTTTGCATGCTCCTATATTGGGTTACATTACTCTATAATGTTTCATTCTTATTAAAAACATAATATTAAACAAGGTCATACACACTCGTTACGGCATTGAGACGCTTGCACGTTTGTACGCCAAACTTGCCTATTCGAACGCCCAAACGACACACATTTGTGCACGCTTAGCACGCCCAACCAAATTGTATAATACTCAAAGATTAATGTTAAGTATCATTATAATACCTAATAGTCATGTTATGAAAGTTAGAACATCATTTTACATGGTCGGGAGCATTACATGTGCATACGTGCATGCCCGACGCCCTCCGATTGCCTTCAAAAATACATCAGTCCCAAAAATAACCATTTTTACCCTAGCTAATGACCTCAAATTGAAAAAATTAAAAAAATGAAAGTTGTAGGTATACTCGTGCTCGTTCTGGATCATCTTGAATCACCTCAATCCGAGTCCGTATGAAAACGTTATGGCCATTTTACCACAGAAGGTCAAAATAGTCCCGGACTAAATTTTCCTCCCGGCGCAGCTGCGCCCCAAATAGCCTTGGGGGCAGCGCAGCTGCGCCCCTGGCAGCCTGTTACGTGATTTTTCTTTCCAGTTTGTGGTTCTGGCGAATTTTCTAACCCTTTCCTCCTTCCCATCTTCATAAATCAAGTTATACACATCCGATTGAGTCCGTTTTTGACTCTATGGATTCGTAATTCATAGAACTACAACATAGCAAGGAAATCCATAATTTACATAACCATTATCTAACCTAAATCTTGACTCAAAACACATGTTCATACTAAACTTTTATGTTTTAACATGTTTAGTTCATTCACAACGAATTCGTTTCTTAACCAAATTGATTCATTCAACTTGCGTTTTTTTTGTTTTTCAATGTTCTTACAATATCCATCAACAATTTAAGGTTTCCATCAAGATTTCATACTAATTTTAGTCTCAAAAATGACCAAAATGTACATATTCAACCAAAACTCAATTCTTCATCTTTAACATGTTTTCACGAGTTTAAACACTCCAAAATTGCTTCTAGATGACCATTAACAAATTATATTCATCTAAAAACATATACAAACTATACCTCAACAAACTCAATCACCAAAACTTGATTACAGAGAATTTAGAAAACAAAACCATAAACTAGAAACCTAGAAATTTTACCTTTGATTTGTTATAAAGCTTGAACAATTTCTTGTTTCACCCTCCTTTGACTCTGAAACTCCTCTTCAATTACAGAGAATTTCTTCTCTAAGCTCCCTCTTCTCAATTTCTCTCTTCCTCTCTTCTCTATATTTGTTTTCTTTGTTTTTTTAAGCTTTAGGAATAAAATACGTAAAATTCATATAACTGATATAAACATAATATGTACATCAATATGGCTTTCTCAGTTACAAAAGCCCAAGGGTCTCAAGGCCATGTTTGGCTGGAACCAAATTATCATCTTCTAATTTATTTAAATATCCTTCTATTATATGGCACATTGTCACACATAACCAAACCAACCTTAAAATTTCATATTAAGTTACATTGGGTTTATTAATCACTTAATTTATCAAATCACTCCTTATCAACATAATAAATTTATTTAATAAATCATTCATCCTCTAATTTAATTATTTAATTAAATTAGAGCATTGTCATTCCATTAGCGTAATAAAATACGCACCGATTATAAAATTGTTTATCATCAATTTACTTAATATCATCATACATGAATAAATTATTCCATAATAATTTTCATCAAATATTTACTTTATTTAATAAATATCTCAACTAAAATATTTATTTTACTAGATAATTATCATAACTATTTACGAAATTCTCAATCAAATTACATTAACATGTTACATTTATATGTAACACATTACCCTCTCATTTTATTAAAACAAATATATTTACATTAATTCACTATTTTAATTAAGTGAATTACTCTCATTATTTATGAAATTTAATTCATAACAATTATAGTGCCAACAAGGCATAATAATCAAATTATATTATTCAATAATATAACTTCCAACTTAATTAACTTAATTAACTTAATTCCCTTTTCAAAGAATTTCGTTTCCCTTCTTTAATAGTTAAAATAAATTAACTACTAAACCTCATTCCTCCAACCTATGAATATATATATATATATATATATATATATATATATATCTTCTATATTCACACCACATCATATACTCATATCCAAACTCAAAACATCTCGTAATAAGAATTTTATTTATTAAATTCTTATAATAATAAATTTTCGAAAATTCGGGTTGTCACATCCTTCCCTCCTTATAAAGATTCCGTCCTCGGAATCATCGAAACCCTACCTTACTCAGGTTTTCATCAAATCTCTTAAAAAACATTTATCGTTGAGTAACTTCAATGCATTACCTTAATATAGGTTATATATATATATTAAACTACATTCAGTTCTTCAACGAATTCTAGGTTTTATTTCATAACCTTCATTTAAACCCAATTATGTTTCAAATATTATATATTCTCTAACTCGTTCATTTCCTTTCTAAGGATCATTACCATATACTTTATTCGTCAAAGACATATACTTCATAATTCACTATCTTATAAGTATTCGGGTTATCACATTCACTCCTTCTTCTAAGAATTTCGTCCTCGAAATTTTTATTAATCTTCATTCATTCAATCTATCAAAGTAGATTTTACGTTAATTTTATTCACTAACTTGTTGTGTTCCACAACTATTTCTTTCTAGGGAATATAATTCTTGCCACCTTCACCTTTAGAATAATAAGAATCTTCCTTAATTGTTCAATAATTGGGAAGCGATATGAATAACAGGAATTTAAAAGATTCCAATTCATGCTGAGGGGTCATAAGACCTTGAACTCTTCTCCAGGTTTAATAGTGCATCACCACTGTAAACCATCTTTCACAAAATGTTTAGCAATCACACAGACTGAAAACACTCTCTGCAAGTACTCTAGGTGATCAGCCTATCGTACCCCTACGTCGTGCACAACGTATTACATCTTAACATCGTAACGGCTATATGCGTTACTCTCGGAACCATTGTCTCCGATAATATGTACCCTTTTACAGGGTTGTTCACCTCAGCTTCTTAACATTTGAATCCTCACCAAAACAATTTGGTTTGGCATAGTTTGACAAAGAACGCTTGAATTTCATGAACATCTTTCAATATTCGTCTAGCTGAATCAAGTAGCATAGACTTCTAGCAATAACTCGGACATCAATCAAGATATATATATATATACATCTTTAACCAACTCAATTTTTTTTTAAAGAAACTAAAAGTAAATAAATCCCCTGTTCTTTTTATAGTTTAAGGAAACTAAAAATAAATGAATCTTTTCATAATATCTTGATACCGTCCGTAATAATGGTACGTTGAGGATTTCGTCATTACATGACGTCGTTATACTACATCATACCATAGTGGGCTGATGATCATACGATCACATCCAACACTAGGTTTAACTGCATTGATAACTTCCTCGATTATTGTCTCTACACCATATCAAATGATACATAGAACACATAAAATACATTTTGAAAATTTAAAATTATTTTTGTCTAGTTGAAGCAATTAGCATAGACATGTGAATAATAGCACTATTTTTAAAAAAATCATTGGTTCCATCATTTGATCCAATATTTTTTTTAAGAAAACAGAAGTGCAACATCAGCACGAAGTCAATAAATTTCGAAAATCTAGCAAAGATAGGAGATTTAGAATATGAAACTTTCTCAATCAATTAAATCTTTACTCCATCATTACTTAATCATTCTACCAACCTTAAACAACATCAATGCTTCCTACACCATAACCTTTCTATTCCCAGTATAGTTCATCAAACTTTCCACACTTTGGAAGTCAAGAACTTTCCACAATAATATGAGTTTAAGAACTTCCTAGTCAGACTATAGACGTCCATTCGCTGAGGAGTTCCAAACATACCATATGATTATGAGTCATGAACTTACCATAAGCATGAGTTTTAAGAACTCGCACTTAATCCTAATAACATCTTACTAATCTTAATAGTCTCTAACTATCAAATATACACATGAGAAAAGAATCACCTTTTCACCACATATACATTGATAGCGCGACACCAACATTCCAATGATTATCAATGTGATAAACAAAGTGCAAGCAAAAAACCCTCGCCCATACAAAGGTTTGTACAACTCAGCCATCACATAATTCTTCAATTGAAATCCCACCTAACTCTATCTTGCTCATAACTTGCTCTTTACTCGATACGAATTTTTCGCATCTCATCATTTATAACTCCTCATGAGTTAACCTCGTACTATATCATAGTACATTCTCGTTATAGCATCAAACTATAACCATTCAATCATTACTGACCATCTGTCTTTTAACTTTAAAAGATCACGTCGTGACCTTATTCTATAATCATCTCCCTTATGATTCTTTCTTCTCTCATTATCGTTTTGTTTTAAAACTTCTTATCTTTTCCTTTCATCAGGTTATATCAGGACCACATTATGATTTAATCCTATAGACTTCGTCTATTCATCGTTATTCGTCATCTTTATTATTGGAGTTAAGTAACTCCTGATTCTCATCTTCATATCTCTTCAAGATTCTTCTTTGAATCTTCTTGTTTATTTATTAACTCTTCTTTTAAAAATTTCTAATTTCGTTCATAAAGTTTAACATTTTATTCGAGTTTTATTCCTCGTTATTCTCTCCTTCTTATAACATTTCTAGGACTTAACTCATCCTATACTTCTACGTATGTGAAAGGAATCACCTTTTCGTTATACGTAACTTAACTTCTCATTCTCTAAGGTCATAACCTAAGGTACTCTTACCTAAGGTGTATAATGTATCAGCTTTGATACCAACTGTAACGACCCCAACATTCATACAATACAACTCTCGACATCGGTCGTTAACAATACATCCTTTACACCATTAATCAATGATACAATCACTAAAAATACGGAATATTTAAAACTTTTATATTATTCCTTCTTTATTTCCCTGAATCTCAACCTTTATTATTACATAACTTTGATTCAACTTTATTTCATGAATCGCTTCGTCATAGTTAGTATAAAATAAAACTTACAACCACGTTCAATAACCCTTATACATCGGGTAAAATTTAAACTTTACAACATAACATCTATTAACCATTATACATTATCAAATACATTATCTGAAACCTTAAACAGGGTCCAAAATAATTCAGCCAAAGTATATAAATCTTCATGCATTACATCTGATTCATTTCTTTCAAGTAGCACATAGCGTTACCTTGAATCCTTAACCTGCAAAAGTGATTATTTGCAAGAATGAGCTCGACAGCTCAGCAAGATCTAACAGCTTTCATGCATCACATAGCACATAAATACATGATCAACATACATCTCAAAATAATTAAAGTAACATGGCATACATGCTTTACTTCACATAACAAATATAAAGATCGAGTTTCTTACTCAATCAACATTCTTTAATCAATCAATGTAGTCATAAATTGACTTTAACATTTCATGCTTATGACACATATACAACATATCATGCTATTTGCAAACTAATTTAAAACAGTTCATCATCAAATTCAAGTAGAAAATAGGAACTGAAAGACTTGCCTTGATCGTTGTTTACCAATAACAGTTTAACAGCTTACAGATATCTGCACTTCACGTGCCCTACACAATTATATAATCATGCACATCAATTATCAGTCACATAGCAATGCATATTAGTTATAACGTAAACTTTACTCTACATCTTATAACCCTTCCTATTATCAATACACAATGTTCAATTTGATTGTGTTAACTATCGACTTATATTTTACTATAATTCTTTTTCGTAATATTCAAAATTCATTCAAGTATTTAAGTCTTTCTAGGACTACCTATTGGTTTTATATTAACCACATTTCATATATTATAATAATCATTTCATTAAAATCGAAACACTATTTAAGTGTATTACCACATTACACGGCGTTTCGACGTTTATACGTCACACGCCTAACTCGCCTCTTTTGCATGTGCTTTGCATACTCCTATATTGGGTTACATTACTCTATAATGTTTCATTCTTATTAAAAATATAATATTAAACAAGGTCATACACACTCGTTACGGCATTAAGACGCTTGCACGTCCGTACGCCAAACTTGCCTATTCGAACGCCCAAACGACACACATTTGTGCACGCTTAGCACGCCCAACCAAATTGTATAATACTCAAAGATTAATATTAAGTATCATTATAATACCTAATAGTCATGTTATGAAAGTTAGAACATCATTTTACATGGTCGGGAGCATTACATGTGCATACGTGCATGCCCGACGCCCCCAGATTGCCTCCAAAAATACATCAGTCCCAAAAATGACCATTTTGACCCTAGCTAACGACCTCAAATTGAAAAACTTAAAGAACGAAAGTTTTAGGTCTACTCGTGATCGTTCTAGATCATCTGGAATCACCTCAATCCGAGTCCGTATGAAAACGTTATGGCCATTTTACCACAGAAGGTCAAAACAATCCCGGACTGAATTTTCCTCCCGGCGCAGCTGCGCCCCAAATAGCCTTGGGGGCAGCGCAGCTGCGCCCCTGGCAGCCTGTTACGTGCTTTTTCTTTCCAGTTTGTGATTCTGGCGAATTTTCTAACTATTTCCTCCTTCCCATCTTCATAAATCAAGCTATACACATCCGATTGAGTCCGTTTTTGACTCTATGGATTCGTAATTCATAGAACTACAACATAGCAAGGAAATCCATAATTTACATAACCATTATCTAACCTAAATCTTGACTCAAAACTCATGTTCATACTAAACTTTCATGTTTTAACATGTTTAGCGAATTCATTCACAACGAATTCGTTTCTTAACCAAATTGATTCATTCAACTTGCGTTTTTTTTGTTTTTCAATGTTCTTACAACATCCATCAACAATTTAAGGTTTCCATCAAGATTTCATACTAATTTTAGTCTCAAAAATGACCAAAATGTACATATTCAACCAAAACTTAATTCTTCATCTTTAACATGTTTTCATGAGTTTAAATACTTCAAAATTGCTTCTAGATGACCATTAACAAATTATATCCATCTAAAAACATATACAAACTATACCTCAACAAACTCAACCACCAAAACTCGATTACAGAGAATTTAGAAAACAAAACCATAAACTAGAAACCTAGAAATTTTACCTTTGATTTGTTATAAAGCTTGAACAATTTCTTGTTTAACCCTCCTTTGATTCTGAAACTCCTCTTCAATTACAGAGAATTTCTTCTCTAAGCTCCCTCTTCTCAATTTCTCTTTTCCTCTCTTCTCTGTATTTGTTCTTCTTTGTTTTTTTAAGCTTTAGGAATAAAATACGTAAAATTCATATAACTGATATAAACATAATATGTACATCAATATGGCTTTCTCAGTTACAAAAGCCCAAGGGTCTCAAGGCCATGTTTGGCTGGAACCTAATTATCATCTTCTAATTTATTTAAATATTTCTCTATTATATGGCACATTTGTCACACATAACCAAACCAACCTTAAAATTTCATATTAAGTTACATTGGGTTTATTAATCACTTAATTTATCAAATCACTCCTTATCAACATAATAAATTTATTTAATAAATCATTCATCCTCTAATTTAATTATTTAATTAAATTAGAGCATTGTCATTCCATTAGCGTAATAAAATACGCACCGATTATAAAATTATTTATCATCAATTTACTTAATATCATCATACATGAATAAATTATTCCATAATAATTTTCATTAAATATTTACTTTATTTAATAAATATCTCAACTAAAATATTTAATTTACTAGATAATTATCATAACTATTTACGAAATTCTCAATCAAATTACATTAACATATTACATTTATATGTAACACATTACCCTCTCATTTTATTAAAACAAATATATTTACATTAATTCACTATTTTAATTAAGTGAATTACTCTCATTATTTATGAAATTTAATTCATAACAATTATAGTGCCAACAAGGCATAATAATCAAATTATATTATTCAATAATATAACTTCCAACTTAATTAACTTAATCCCCTTTTTAAACAATTTCGTTTCCCTTCTTTAATAGTTAAAATAAATTAACTACTAAACCTCATTCCTCCAACCTATGAATATATATATATATATATATATATATATATATATCTTCTATATTCACACCACATCATATACTTCACCACATCATATACTCATATCCAAACTCAAAATATCTCGTAATAAGAATTTTATTTATTAAATTCTTATAATACTAAATTTTCAAAAATTCGGGTTGTCACATCCTTCCCTCCTTATAAGGATTCCGTCCTCGGAATCATCGAAACCCTACCTTACTCAGGTTTTCATCAAATCTCTTAAAAAACATTTATCGTTGAGTAACTTCAACGCATTACCTTAATATAGGTTTTATATATATATTAAACTACATTCAGTTCTTCAATGAATTCTAGGTTTTATTTCATAACCTTCATTTAAACACAATTATGTTTCAAATATTATATATTCTCTAACTCGTTCAGTTCCTTTCTAAGGATCATTACCATATACTTTATTCGTCGAAGACATATACTTCATAATTCACTATCTTATAAGTATTCGGGTTATCACAGTACCCTGCCAAACCAAGAAAACTGTGAACTTCTGTTGGTGTTGTCTGTTGACCCCAATTCATGATTGTTTCTATCTCTGCTGGATCCACTGCCACCCCATTCTTATTAATTACGTGGCCTAGGAACTGGACTTCCTCTAACCAGAACTCACACTTGGAAAATTTTGCATAGAGTTTTTCCTTTCTCAATATCTCTAATACCACTCTCAAGTGCTCCGCATGTTCCTCACGTGTCTTAGAGTATATTAAGATATCATCAATAAACACCACCACAAACTTATCCAAGCATGACTTAAATACTCGATTCATTAAATCCATAAAAGCTGCTGGTGCGTTTGTTAACCCAAAAGACATTACAAGAAACTCGTAATGTCCGTATCGAGTCCTAAAGGCGGTCTTTGGTACATCTTCTTTTCTTACCTTCAGTTAATGATAACCCGATCGTAAGTCAATTTTTGAAAAATGCTCCGCTCTTTTTAACTGATCAAACAAATCATTAATCCTTGGTAAAGTGTACTTATTCTTGATGGTCAACTTATTTAACTCCCGATAATCTATACACAATCTTAACGTCCCATCCTTCTTCTTTACAAATAGCACAGGTGCTCCTCATGGTGAAACACTAGGCTGTATGTGCTTCTTATCTAAGAGTTCTTGTAACTGAACATGCAATTCCTTCAACTCTACTGGTGCCATCCTATACGGTGCCTTTGAAACTGGTGCTGTACCCTGGTGCAAGATTAATTACAAACTCAATCTCTCTGTCAGGTGGAAGACTAGGTAGATCACTTGGAAACACGTTCGAAAACTCATTTACTATAGGTATTTGATCTATTTCCCCCCCTTCTTTTCTTGTATCCACAACATAGGCTAAATACTCGGTACCACCCTTTCGAAGCAACCTCTTAGCCTGCATAACTGTTAAACACCGGACTTGCTTTGGTGAACAACTACCCTTAAACACTACCTTTGTTTTCGACGATGTCCTTAAAACTTACTCATTTCCGTTCGCAATCAATTACTGCCTTATGCCTACTTAACCAATCCATCCCCAATATTACATCAAACTCCCCTAATTGTATAGGTATAAGGTTTACCGGTAACGTATGCCCCTGAATCTCTACATTAAAATTCTTATGTATTGTATGAACAGGGATCATTTATTTGTTAAAAATTTCTACGTTGAAAGGTACATCTAGATCTTCACATGGCATTTTTAATCTCCTAACAAAATCAACAGATGCAAATGAACAAGAAGCACCAGAATCGAATAACACATAAGCATTTACAGTATCAATTGGTATGATACCTGTCACCACATCTTGTGCCGCCACCGCATCCCTCACTGTCATGTTGAAAGTTCTTGCATTCGGACGATTCTGAGCAACTCCTGCAGCCGCTGTTCCTTGTTTATTGTTGAAATTCTGACTTCCTCCCACATTCACTTTCTTGGGTTTTGGACAGAATCTTGACACATGACCCTCTTCCCCACAGTTGAAACATTTGATATTCTTTCCCTTCTCCTTCTTTTTGGGACACAAGTTGGAATAATGCCTATCTTCTCCACAAGTATAACAAGTCGTCCCTTTAAAATAACATTCCCCTTTGTGATTCTTTCCACATGTCTGACAGCGCTCAATCTTTTGGTTGTTGTTGTTGCCTCCTTTGTTGACATTGCTGTTAGGATTATACCCTCCTTTTCCAAGGTTGTTTGGAAAAGCTACCTCCCACCTTCTCTTGTTGTTGTTGCTGCTATTGTTGTTACTCCCACTCGTGTTGCCCTTCCCGGTAGTAACCCTTTTCTCCTTATTGAACTGCAATAAGGCCTCTCCTTCCTTCTCTGTTATAATGGCCTTCTCCAGGATCTCTGCAAACGTCGTCACCTAAAATGCCTATACTCTGCTTCAAATTTGGGGTTTCAATCCTCCTTCAAACCTTCTTGTCTTTCTCACCTCAGTATCTACCTGATGTGATGCAAACCTAGCCAACTCGTTGAATTTGGCTGCATATTGCGTTACTGTCATCTCACCTTATTTTAATTCTAGGAATTGAACCTCCATACGATCTCGCATTGAAGTTGGAAAGTAATTGGCAAAGAAAAACTCCTTGAATTTATCCCAATTAGTGGCACCTTCTCCAGCTCTCCCCTTGTTTGCTTCCCACCAATGGTTAGCTTCATCCTTTAAAAAGAAAGTGACAAAATCTACCTTTTGGTCATCATTTACCTTTGTTACTTTAAACATCTTTTCCATCTCAGTAATCCAAGTCTGAGCTTTTATGGGTTCATCAGTTCCTCTAAACTCTGGTGGTCCCACTAATTTAAAATCCTTTAACTGAGTTGTGGTTGGGTTATTGGGTACAGCTGGTATCGCATTAACTTGCCTTCCTTGTAAGGCTCCTACCAGAATATTTACCAGTGTTTGGGTAGGATTTGCCTCTTCCTATTCCTCTTCAATTTCCCCACGAGGTCTTCTTCTTGGTGCCATTTATCTAAATATAACAAATAACTAAGTATGAATACCAGTTCAATAATTTAAACATCTCAGTTTGATAAACAAAAATTTGTATTCACATTGCAAATCTATATATACATATCTAGTGACTAATTCTAGATCACTAGTTTTACACAGGACAGAAAGGAAACTACATAGCCTATCCGACTAGCGATTTATCCCTATCACTAGCTATATTATAAAAATTTTCCTTAGTCTAAAGTTCTTCCTTCTTTCTTGCTATCCTCCTTTTTAGCTTTTCCACCATCTTCTCATACTTCTGCAACCTTTTCTCCATATACTCGATTTCCTGCGCGACCCTAGATCCTGAAGGCCTTTCCCATTATATCCAAATATGGATAGGGAGTACCATTTGCAATGGTACTGCATCAATTACTGGCTCTGCTATGATCAATTGACGGTCTTCTGACATCCTACAACCAGATTTATAAAATCGATTAGTATCTAAAAATCATAACTTAATACTTTATTAGTATTCTTATCTATTAACTTTCCTAACCACGTTCCCTCTCTTGTAATAACTCTATTTGGTCTTATCTCCTTTATCATCTAAATACTTCCAAGGTTATAGCCTAAAGGTTTCTTTCTAAGGTTTCTAACCTAAGGCTTTGATACCAAAATTGTAACACCCCAAATTCTCTACATTTCCTGTAGCAGATTTGGTGCCCACGTAAATATTCTATAAGACAATAGCTTCTATAAATCCAAAATTTACAGTATCCCAATCAGTTAAGAGTTTTCGTCAGAACAATTATCATATCTGGATACCCTCACTTGGATGTATAGATTTATTATCTTAGAGATACAATCACAGCTGCAAAGGAAAAAAATATTTGTAAGAATGAGCTTTAAAATGCTCAGCAAGTTTTAAACAATTACAGTTTGTACTCACACAATATCTGAAACGAAGGAACATAAAGTTCAGAGTATTTTTCACAGATATATACTGAGGTTTGATCTGCCAAACCCCACATATTACGAGTTTCTGTCAGTCATGTAGACTTAGCAACCCGGGTTGATTTGGCCAACCACACCAGCTATGAGTATGCATATCATCTTATACAACCACCCGATTAGTGTCAAACTGCCGGTCATTAATAACCACCCGATCAATGTAAAACTGTTGGTCATTGATAGTATCAGTATATATATTTGTACCAAATAATATTGGTTTCACCACAGTCTATGCTTTGATATCAAATCAAAATAATTTACGCAAGTAACAGTTCATATGTCTTGGTTATGCTTGAACAATAAATCATAACCTTTTTCAAATTACAGATATCACGAATAATGGTTATAACAATTTCGTATATCAATTTGCAGGACTTACATTTAATATTAAAATTAAATAAAGTTAGAAAAATTTGCCTTTTATCACAATCGGCTACTTAGGTTATTTGAAAGTATATTCACAACCTATATATATTATAACAGTCATTAGAAAGGATAGTAATTAATTTTTAATTAAACTATTAGTGTCTGGGTTGATTTTGAGGTCCGTTTGGTATTTTATAGCTTCATTGAATAGCTATCGGATTAGTTTTTTCAATAATTTTATTAAAAAAATTTAATATCTTATTCATATGCTTCAAATATTATTTATCATAATTTTTAAATGCTCAAAATAATTTTTAAATGATTTAATATCATTTAAAATGATTTTTAAGTTATTAATATTATTTTTAAATATTTAATAACCATTTAAAATGCTTTTTAAATCATCAATATTATCTTTAAATAATTCATTTTATTTAATAATGATTTTTAAATCATTATTATCATTCTTAAATAATTTATTATTATTTAAAATGATTTTTAAATCAATAATACTTTTTTTAAGTAATTTATTATTAATTACTTATTATTAATATTTAAATAAATTAAATATTAATAAAATTTTTATGTCAAAATATTAGAAATTATTTATTATAATTAAAAATGATTTTTTAGAAATTTTTATTATTATTTAGTATTTATTTATATTTATTTTAATTAATAAAATTAATTTCCAAATGTTGTCTGTCGCTAAAGACCTTTAACGACAAAAGTGTGGCTATAGGTGTTCTTGGCCCAGCCAAGAACATATTGGTCAACGTTTTGGTCCTTGGTTGACTCAATTTCTCTGGCAATCAAGCTGGCTTCTGGGCAATCTAATTCAATGGAAGTGTAGTACTGATGTAGTAGTACACATCTATGGTCACTTTATTACTTAAAAATATCTTTACAAGTTCACACAGCCGGTCAAAGCAACCACCCCAAGTCTGTTCTTCCTTTTTGGGCTGCCCATAAAGGCCCAGTCAATGAAGGTCAACGACCTTTATGGTCTTTTATCTTTCCGGCCGGTTAATGTTTTGGTGTTCTCGTCGTCAGGCTCTATAGACTAAATACCAGAGTACCTTAATCGAGCAGTTACAGAGTCTACATATCAATTGATAGCAAGATCTTAGCCTTCAAATAATTGGTCAAGCTACTGCTCAAAATTTATGGGTTATCCAGAAATTGAATCTGGACGGTCAACGTGGTTTGACCGTCTATATTTTTCGGCCAGTGACCATCTAGGGTTTTAGAGTGCTATAGTGTGTAGTACTCATGTCAAGGTATAATTCTACTAACATCTAACACTTAAACAACCTGTCAGGAAAGAGATCCAGGCGGTCAACGGGCTGTCAGGCTCATTCATACGTTTTCTGGGTTACCCAGAAAACGGGCGGTCAATGTCGGTCAACGGATTTTGACCCATTTTAACTTCGAATCCAGTGTTCTGAGGTCTAATCTATCACTACTAATCTATTAACAACCTTGCAAGCTATGACTACCAAGTCTTAAAACATCAAAACAACAAATCATCAACGAGATATAAGGGCTGACATTCCTTGTCAGACCCTGTTTCGTAACTTTGACAATTTTGCTTCAAACTCCATTTTGATGTTTTTACATGTTATGGATTGTGTTTTAGCAACCCAGAACACTAACTAACTTACTAATTAACATTATTAACCAATAACAACAACAATTACATATTCAAAAATCAAAAATTACGTTAGGGTTAGGTTTTTACCCTTTTTGATCAATTCTTGTTCTTTCTCTTTCTGATTCCGATCTTGGCTTGTTAGGGGTGGTTTCTGGACAAATATATGATATATACTTGATGTCAAATTCGTGGGTTTAAAGAACCCACACCTATCTTTATATCCAAAGTTCAAGTGAGGGTTAACTTAGGTTTTCTTTCTTATTTTGACAACTAAGTCTAGATAATTAATGTGCTAGTGTGCTAGGGTGTGTTGTCATGCCAAGAAGGTTGTAGAGCCATGGGACAAATCTTTTGCTTGTAAGCAAAAGATTTGTTTCTATCTTGTTTTTGTAAGAAAACAAAATAAGGGTATTTTGGTCATTTCGCTTATACTAAGGGTATTTTGGTAATTTACCATATAAATACAAGGGTAATTTAGTCATTTCATACTATCCTTAGAAAATTTAAAAACCATGATGAGCAATTAGGTTTTGTCAGTTTAGAATTAGGGTTTATAAATTAAATTAGGATTTATAATTAGGGTTAGGGTTTCTTAATCCCTAATTAGGGTTTCCTTACAATCTTTTCCAATTAAATCTTTAATACATCATATTAAATTAATATAGGTATATATATATATATATATATATATATATATATATCATTATCAATGTATTATGCTATAATTCACATTTATTATAATAATTTGGGTTAGGATTTCTGATTTAGATAAAATCCTACATTAGGGTTTACCTATAAAATTTTTCATATATCTGAACATAGTTACATCTCATGTGTTGATGTGTAATTATATATAAATAATAAAGTTAAATACACATCACACAAAATATTGAACATACTTATATTTACTGTTTATATTAATATTCCTATTTAAAGTTTGGAATATTACAGCTATTGGTGGCAGGCAAACAAAGTCCGGGGAGGAGAAGGTGTAATCATCTAGGGGAGGTTCAAGGAGATGTTCTTCGAGATGTATTTCCCGACAAGCTCGCAGAACCAAATGGAGGTACAATTTCTAGATCTCAAGTAGGGGAATATGTCTGTACCAGATTCTGCTGCAAAGTTCAATGAGTTGGCTAGGTTTGCCATATACCAAGTATATATTGTCGAGAGAAAGGCTAGGCGATTTGAGCAGGGACTGAAACCCTGGTTGTATAGCAAAGTGTCAATGTTTCAATTAAACACCTTTGCTGGGGTATTGGAGAAGGCCATCCTCGCTGAAGGTGGAAGCGATGCAGTGACCAAGTACAACTAGGATCAGAAGAAGAAGAAGAATGAAAGAAAAGGAAATACCAAGGCTAGTGGCAGCAACACGGGAGGAAGCAACAATCAGAAGAGGAGATGGACTAACAACACACCAACCGGGAATCACCAAGGAAACCAGAAGAAGAGGGTTGAAGCATGTCCGACCTGCGGAAAGGCTCACCTGGGGGTCTGTATGAAAGGAAATCGGGTGTGCTACAATTGTGGTCAGGAAGGCCACATAGCATCGAACTGTCCTAACCCTAAGAAGGGCGCCTGCTTCACGTGTGGTTAGAAGGATTATTTGGCAAGAGACTGTCCCAAGAAGGTATCTGGAGGGGCAGGAATAGGACAGAACAAGGGAAACAACAGTGGCAACGCTCTGACGATAACGGGACCAACCGCAACTAACCGACCGACCGCTAGGACATTCAACATGACAGTGCAGGATGTTGTGCAGTCCAGTGATGTGGTGTCAGGTATCATTCCGATCAATAAAGTTAATTCATATGTATTATTTGATTCGGGTGCTACTTGCTTATTCATATCCGATGATTTTGCTAAGAACTTAGGATTGCCTAAGGATGAGTTAGAATACCCTATGAACATAGAGATTACGAATAGAGAAGTGATCCTTGTAAAGTATGTACACAAGAACTGTAGGGTGGATATTAAGGGTAACGTTATGAACGTAGATCTTATTCTGATTAGACTTGGGGAATTCGACGTTATTCTGGGAATGGATTGGCTATTCAATTATGGGGTTGTAATTGATTGCCAGAGGATATGTATTAACCTTATGACTCTGTCAAAGGTTGTGTTTTATGGTAGCAAGTCGCCTAGACAAGCAAGTTGTCTGACGATGATGCAGGCCAAGAAGTTGTTAAGACAAGGCTATGTATGATATTTAGCCTACATAGTCGATAGTCGTAAAGAGAACCCGAAGTTAGAAGATATACCAGTCGTGAGGAACTTCGTAGACGTATTTTTAGATGATCTGCCAGGACTTCCTCCAGATAAAGAGGCTGAGTTTGTGATCGATTTGGCGCCAGGAACGGCTCCAATATCGAAGGCACCGTACCGAATGGCTCTGGTAGAGATGAAAAAAATTAATGGTACAGCTGCAAGAGCTACTGGACAAGAAGTATATTCAACCAAGCGTATCGCCGTGGGGAGCGCCAGTGTTATTTATGAAGAAGAAGGATGGGACGATGCTGCTCTGCATCGACTAAAGAGAGTTGAACAAGGTCACAATTAAGAACAAGTATCCGTTGCCTAGGATCGACGACCTATTTGATCAGTTGAAGGGAGCGAGATATTTCTCGAAGATAAACCTAAGAAGTGGTTATCATCAGCTGAAGGTGAGGCCAGAGGATGTTCCAAAGACAGCGTTTAGAACTCGATATGGTCTCTATGAATTTTTGGTAATGTCATTTAGTCTAACGAATGCTCCTACAGCATTTATGGGCCTAATGAATAGAGTGTTCAAGCCATTTTTGGACAAATTCTTTATCAACGATATTTTGGTGTATTCGAAGACAAAGGAGGAACATGTAGAGAACCTGAAGGTGACATTAGAGGCGTTGAGAAGAGAGAAGTTGTACACTAAGTTTTTGAAATGCGAATTTTGGATTGAGCGGGTACAATTTCTCGGGCATGTAATTGATAAGGACGGAATTTCAGTAGATCCCTCCAAAGTCGAAACTGTGATGAACTGGGATCAGCCGAAGACGCAGTCGGAAGTGAGAAGTTTTCTTGGATTGACATGTTATTATAGAAGATTCATTCAGGACATTTCCAAGATAACAACTTCGCTGACAATTTGACTAGGAAAGCTGGGAAATTCGTTTGGACGGAGAAGTGTGAGGAAAGCTTCCAAGAGCTTAAGAAGAGGTCGAGTACAGCACCTGTGTTATCTCTTCCGAATGACACAGGAAATTTTGTGGTTTATAGTGACGCGTCGTATAAAGGACTAGGCTGTGTGCTCATGCAAAACGGCAGGGTCATTGCGTATGCGTCACGATAATTGAAGGACTACGAGAAAGGGTATCCGACCTATGATTTGGAATTGGTTGCGGTGGTATTTTCTTTGAAGAGCTAGAGACACTATCTCTATGGGGAGAAGTGTGAGATATATACAGACCACAAAAGTCTGAAATATATTTTTACACAAAAAGATTTGAATATGCGCCAGAGAAGATGGTTGGAGTTAATTAAGGACTATGATTGCAAAATTTTATACCATCTGGGTAAAGCAAATGTGGTTGCCGACGCCTTTAGCAGAAAGGGTCGGGAGAAATTGATGATGTTTACCACTCAGGAGGAGCTAATTTCAGCAATGGAGAAGTTGGAATAGGAAGTAAGATGTCCGATGGAGAATGATGAAAAGCTGTTTCAGATACAAGCTGGTACAACTTTGTTGGATAAAGTTAAGGAAGCTCAACTTCAGGACGAAGAGTGTGAGAGGGTAAAGAAGAAGATATCTGAAGGGACTGAACCGAGATTCAAGATAGACAGTTAGGGACTGCTAAAATTCACAAGCAGAGTTTGGGTACCGCCAGTGCCAGAGATTAAGGAAGAAATTTTGAGCGAGGCTCATAGTTCACAGTATTCGATACACCCCGGTAGTACCAAGATGTACCAGGATCTCCGACAACATTTCTGGTGGCCAAATTTGAAACGAGATGTTGCAGAGTGTGTTGCCAAGTGTCTGACATGTCAGAAAGTGAAAGCAGAACATCAAAGGCCGAGTGGTTTTCTATAACCTCTAGAGATCCTAGAATGGAAATGGAAACATATTACGATGGATTTCGTGGTTAGCCTTCCGACAACTCAGAAAGGCTACGATGCAGTATGGGTTATCGTTGACCGATTAACAAAATCCGCACACTTCCTTTCGATCAAGATCGGATTCAACCTAGATCAGTTGGCGAAGCTGTATGTGAAAGAAACTGTATCGAGGCACAGAATTCCAGTGTCGATTATTTTCGATCAAGATCAGCGCTTCACATTGAATTTCTGGAAGCGACTACATGAATGTATGGGAACACATTTGAAAATGAGTACGGCATATCACCCTCAGACAGACGGGCAGAGCGAAAGAACGATCCAGACATTGGAGGATATGTTGAAAGCGTGCATCATGGATTTCAAAGGAAATTGTGATGAACCCGTACAATTTGAGAAAGACTTATCTTACGAAGAAGTTCCTGTTCAGATTGTTGACAGGAAAAACAAGTTCTCAGAAATAAAGTAATACCTTCTATTAATATAATTTGGAGGAACCACAATGCTGAAGAACCTATGTGGGAACTCGAAGAACACATGATGAAGAATTACCCACATTTATTTACTTAATTTTTGTGTAAGCGTTTTTGGGGACAGAATCTTTTTAAGGGGGGAGAATGTAACAGGACGAATTTAATTGAACCGTGATTCTGGGGACAGAATCCTTTTAAGGGGGGGCGGGGGCGGGGGAAAGATGTGATGAACGAGATTTTTATAATTTAATTTGAATATTTATTGAAATAAATAAATATTTTTGATAATTTAATTATTGAATTAAATAATTATATGATGGAATTATGGTATATTAATTTAATTATATGTGTTACATTAGTTAAATTAATGTGGAAAATTTTTATAATTCAAGTATGTATTTAATTGAGCTTATTTGAATAAATGAATTATTTAATAAGCATAATGTTATTCTAATTAATTTAATAATTAATTAGAGATCTAATGATTTGACATAATTAATAAATGAGAATTTTAATTATGTGACTGTATGATTTAATGTGGATTTATGATATTTTATTTAATTGATTTAAATAAGATTAATTGATTAATAAAGGTGTGACATTAAATTATATGATAAGAAGTTAATTAAAATAAGAGGAAAGGAGGAATAAAAGTGCTAGCCAAACAAGGCCTTATTGGGGGTTGGGGCCAATTAACCCATTATGAAATTAATTGACGACCCATAACTTCACCTTCACCGGTTAAATATATACGTATTATATTATATCTTATAAACATATCAATTCTTATATTGCTTTCCTTCAGAGAGAAACAAAGAGAGAGAAATTGAGAGAGTTTGAGAGTTTAAGGAAGAGAGATTGAAGAATCAAAGAAGAAGAGTCTTATATTATCATCATCACAAACTAGCAAGGGTAATCTCTACTCTTTAGTTTTTAAATTTAGTTTTCAGAATTTTTCCATTAACGTGTTTTAGAGTTCTCTATGAAGAACGATTTTTATGATTAACTTAATATATGATCATATATTTGTATCATATGTTGCTAACATGTTTTATATCATATATTCATGTGTTAGTGTAATCAATTTCATGTAAACATGTTTTAATCAGAGTTTTATGATTTATAGAGCATGAAAAGTATGAAGAACACGTATTTGGCCTTTATGTATAAATTGTATGCCATGAATTGTTTGTTTAACTTAAAATTTACAATAGATTATGATTATACATGTTAAAACAAAGAAAATAAACTTTGAACGGACGGATTCGGAGTTATAACGAATCCGTGACGATGAATTTCGTATTTTTCTTCAAAACTTTCAAAAACACCAAGAACATTGAATTTATGTGATTTGATTTGAGTAATTACATGATGTAAAGTGTTACAAGTATGTTAAAATCACTATATGATGTTTCTATGAAGTTTATGCTTCATCAGAATCACTATACTAGTTTAATTTGGATTTATTTGGCCTAAACTGTCAAAAATCGCGAACTGTTGCTGAACCGCCAGTGCATACCCACCCCAAGCCAACTTTAGACCCACCCCAGAGGGCCCTATGCAGCACCACCCCCGCCCCAGCTGGCCTAACCCCAGCCCCAGCGGGACTAACCCCCGCCCCAGCGGGGGTAGTGCAGAGAAAAATTATGTTTTGACCTCCTATAGTAAAATAAGCATAACTTCTTCATACAAACTCCGATTAAGGCGATTCAGGATGATTCAGAAAGATAACGAGTAGACCTAAAATTTTCATTTTTTATGTTTTTCGATTTGGAGTCTTTAGCAAGGGTCAAAATGGTCATCTTTGTGACTGATGCGTATTCGGAGGCAATCAGAGGGCGTCGGACGTGCACGTACGCAAGTTGTCAACGCCGAGAAAATTTATTATAGATGTCCATTTTTCCTAAATTTGTGTTTGTTTTACCCTTTTCCAATTCGCTATGTCTATGGATTTTATCAAAGGGTGAGTTTTTAGGAAAGCGGTACCGACATAAGTGTCGACGACTTTAAAAAGATTAATTTTATTATTTTATAATTGGACCAAATAAGACAGAGCCGCCAGTTGGTATGGTTGAAATGGATGTACCAACTCATCTGAGTTTTGAATAGTTTTCGCAATATGGTCCAATATGTGACTCCAAAAGATTGGTCTTGAAACCCGAGATTCGTGAAATTCGGGGGCTAAGTTAAGCGGGGGAAAGGTGTTAGGCACCCCCCGACTCCCGTGAAAACACGGTACCGCATCTTATTGATTTTCTATGCATAAAGTGTGTGTATGTGTGTGTGTGTGTTTTATTTTGAAAGCTTTATTCATTTTTATTCTAAGTCTTTATTTTGGGTTATTTGAAAGTAGTGTTGTACCTCTTTTGCGCCTAGGTACGAAGGATTTGATTTGACAAAAAGTTCATTTTTAACAAGATGTATGAATTGAACTGATGTTTTGGAAAATAAGGTTTTCAAATCCTTTGCCCGACTAGGAATCGAGGACTTCGATACTTCCTTTTATTTATCTTTACGTTCATAAGGTGATCTACCCTGAATCGCTTTATTCTTTATGAAAAGGTCTTTGTGGTTTTGCTTTGAAATTGTTTTAGTGAAAATGCATGCTAAAGCGCCAAAAGGGTCGGATCATCTTCGGGCATGTAAGCCATCTCGATGAAACTGAGCACCCACAATTAAAGCTTTCACTATCACAGGATCTTGAATCCGACTTCTCGGGACTAACCCCTCGAGTTCATCTTCAAGATCCAAATATTACATGTACAATATTTTAACGTTATTTAAACATTATAAAGTGAATAAAATGTCCATCGTAGGACTCTAGTTAAGATCTAATCATTAGATCTCAACACCGGGATTCCTATGCTCACATTTATTGAAATAAACATATATTTAACGTCTTAAACTCAAGATTCAGTGGTTTCATCAGTTGAAAACCCCATCACGAGTGTTTAGGACTCTTCTCACCTCTAGATATAGATCTAGGGCTCAACGGAGTGGCTGGGACTAACATAAAGCGGTAAAACACATAGATCTCAGTGTATCTAAGCCGATCTACCATACGCGTTAAAGCATCATGCTTAATAACCACTCAAAAGGCTAGATTCGGCTTAGATCTTGGTAGATCTAGCCTCCAGACTTGATTTACAATAATATATGCACAATATAACAAGTAAAAACTCAACTTCTATCAACTATTACACAATATACTTAGAAAACAACAAGTTTAACTAGATTTAAACAGTATATAACATCAATCTAGTATTTGAACAACATTTACAAAGAACGAAGCTAGAAAGTGCGTTATTTCATCTTGGGGGACGCGTGAACAAGCGTTTTAAATCCCATGGCCAACGTAGAGCACTCTCGAGGCTCCAAGCAGATGCTAAATGAAAGAAAATAACTCAAGGTGGGAGTTTACAAGTCCAACCCGAGCCTTTCTCTCTCTAAATGTGACTTTCACTCTTTAAGTTTTTCCTCTTTTTTTTGTTTATGAGATGCTGGCTGCTGATATAGAGAAATTTGGGCAGCCGCAACCATACATGCGGCTAGCCTCATGTATAGTTGAGGTTAGAGCATGTATGTATGAGGTTGGGCCCCACGTGTACGGTTGACTCGAAATGCGTGCCTTAGGTCTCGATTTGGAGGAAGTTAACCTTCGCATACAGGACTTTCGAAAAGTCTGTACGGAATGCGGAGAAATCCAATCGAGTCTGACTGAGTCGGGGTCCGGGAAGATGATGCTGATAGCTGAGAAGTATCTTCTAGTTCCCGACGGCAGTTAGCTGGTTTATCATTGATGACACGCCTTTCGAGGTTTACTGAGTTGGTTTCCGGCAGACATTGTCTCAGCTTGGCGATACTCGTTCGGTTCACGACATGTTCGGGCATTATTGGTCCTTTGAATCTTTCACGGGGTTGTCTCTGGGATGACCTGGCTTTTTTGCCCTACCTCAGGGTTATCTCCGAAGTAAAATTACGCTTTTGCCCTTCTGCAAGGTTAGTACAAAGAAAGCAAAATTTCGAGTGTCTACAGATGCCCCTCTTTGTCATGTTTATGCAATGTAATTGAATGAACACGACAAAGATTACTAGACACGGAGAATGCATGACAAGGTATATCTGATGATGCAATATCATGTATAAGAGATGTAATGATATGTGAAATTATAAAAGGGTTACTCGCCCCCATTGGGGAAGTTAAGGATTACATTATCGGGGTTAAGCCGACGCCTTCACTAGGTTGTAGCAAACGAATTACCTTACCGGGGCTGAGCCGACCTGCTTTGGTTTGTCCAATGAATTATACCATCTGAATTATGCTGATGCCTTCACTGGTTCATTGTCGGTGGATTACACCATCGGGGTTGTGCCGATGCCTTCACTTGTTTGTTGCCAACAGATTACACCATCGGGGTTGTGTCGATGCCTTCACTTGGTTTGTTACCAATGGATTACACCATCGGGGTTGTGCCGATGACTTCACTGGTTTGTTGCTAATGAATTACACCATCGGGGTTGTGCCGATGCCTTCACTGGTTTGTTGCCAACGGATTACACCATCGGGGTTGTGCCGATGCCTTCACTAGTTTGTTGCCAACGGATTACACCATCGGGGTTGTGCCGATGCCTTCACTGGCTTGTTGCCAACGGATTACATATCGGGATTGTGCGGATGCCTTCACTGGTTTGTTGCCAACGGATTACACCATCGGGGTTGTGCCGATGCCTTCACTGGTTTTGTTGCCAACGGATTACACCATCGGGGTTATGCCGATGCCTTCACTGGTTTGTTTCCTACGGATTACACCATCAGGGTTGTGCCGATGCCTTCACTGGTTTTGTTGCCAACGAATTACACCATCAGGGTTGTGCTGATGCTTTCACTAGTTTGTTGCTAACGGAATACACCATCGGGGTTGTGCCGATATGTTGGGTTTGTACAAAATCGTGACACAATCAAATTACAAAAATTAGCGAAAGCATGGTATATCAGAGTTTAAAAAATTTCTACAAAACCATTACCTGAATCATCCTTTATGCAAATTATTAATTTAAAATGATAAATAAGAAGTTATAGAATCATACCCTTGTAGAACGAAGCTTTCACAGGTACGAGTTCAACTCCTTGTTCTTCGTGATCTCCTTGAATTTCTGGGTTAGATTCCTTCCTTTGATCAACGTTAGCCACCCAAGTGTTTGGCCTCTAGAGGTGATCCACCAAGGAAGATGAATTATCAAGAGGAGGGTGGTTGGCTTAATTTTCTATCCTCTATAGAAAAGGAGTACTCTCCAACAATTAGAATTGCATCAACTGATATCTATTATAAGACTCTTCTTATATAGATATTGGTCAACCCTTCTAATCCTATTAGACATGGGATTTCATTTAATTAATTAAACTCATTTAATTAATTTAGGCTTCCCACCACATTGGGAATAATTAATTAAATTCATTTAATTAATTTGTCTCCTAATCTTATTAGGAATAAATGAGAGTACTAATATTAAATTAATTACTAAATTCCTTTAAAAATTAAAATAATAATAATTGTAATAATATTAATAAGACTCCTCTTATTAATTTATATTTAATATTTTTAAAATATTAAATAATAAACATTAAGCTATTTAATTTATTCTATCACCATAGATTAAATTAATTACACTTAATGCATTATTACGATTATGTCATTACCTTCTTAAATAATTATTCTTCCTTTTATGGTGTGACCCTTTAGGTTCTCCATATTAAATCGGTTGTGAATAAATAAATTAGAACAATTCTAATCTTATTTAAATAAATAAATTAAACTAATAATCTATTTAAATAAATAATATTTATTCTACAATAGGGATAAGCCTCCCTAGCGATCAACGACTTTTCAGATAATATAGATTTCAACATTAATCATAAAAGAACCTGTGAGTAAATAGTTACCGTACAATTCAATCCTTCCACCATACAATGTCCCAATTAAATATAAGACACGGCATTACTGTCAAGTCTTATTTTATTTAATTATATGTATGTCGATTAGAAAATACACAACTCCATTTAATGCAAATTAGAAACTACTTTCTAAATTCATTCCACCTTGGCCAAGGATTCTTGAGTTGTCATTTACCGAATCACATAGGACATATCTCCTCTTTTACTAGAGGTGGTAGATTCTTTATTGATCATTCATTATCTCCATATGTAACTCATTATACCCAAGCATACCCTTTTATATACCCCAAAGGGCTTTAAGGAATAGGTCAAAGTATAATTCATTACATACAAAATACTATGATGACCTCAAGTCCAAGGATCACTTGTACTACTATCACATTAGGAATTTCTATTGACAGGCGAGTAAAACTCCATTAGGTATTCCATAACGAGTCACGTTCAGTGAACTTATTCTCCAATAAGCACCTATATACTTGCTTTAGTGTCTCCACACAAATAATCATGAGATCAATCATCCTCATCTAATGAGCAAGCAACATATGTACCAATCTATCCGGATATACTAATCCCTTTTTTAGTAAACCCACGATTGAGAACTATTTTAGTTTTAATCTTTCTAAGAATTTAAATCTCATTAGTATGATCAACATCATGATTCTAAAAGCATTGCTTAAAACTATGGGTTATTTATATATTATAAAAATAGCACCATGTAGATAATTAAATGGCTTTAATAAGTTAATACTTTTATTAATAAATAAATAAGATTATCTCCAAAGTAGATGCTTTATCATCATACATGATTGGCTTGTATGCATTCTACTTTCAATCTCTCACTTGCACTAAAGCCAATCGCCATGGTATCTCATACCAACTTCTCTAACTGACGATCAAACTGCTGTTGTGTTATAGCTTTAGTAAATGGATCTGCAATGTTATCTTAAGAGTCTATATGCTCCTCTTTCAATGATTTCTTTAATCAAGGTGCCGCAACACATGTTTAGATTCAAGATGAGATTTAGGAACTATTTCTAGTTCTGTAATAAACTTTTCATCCGAAACATCAACTTGCAACTTCACTTACAGTTATATACTTTGTCTTTGTCACTAAACCAACAACCTTTTGTTGTTTGGAACCTTTCCAATTCATTGCACCATCTTTTAAGGTAACGACTTACCCTAAAGTGGATTTGCTATCGTCTTGGTCAGTCTAAAAACTTGAGTCTGTTTAGCACTCTAGTTTAATTCAGACTCATCATATGATATGATGACATCCTTAGTGTCAGTTAAGTACTTTAGGATGTTTATCACTGTCCTACAGTGATCTTCTCTAGAATCTGACTGATCAACATCAAGTCTAGTACATTTCATTGCATACATGATAGTAAATCAAGCGATCTCTCTTTTATTGAGGATAATTTCAGAGAGATTCACTCCATGGCTCATCACCATAAGACACTTTTGGAGTTTGCCATGCTAAACACCTTTAGCATCTAATGAATATACGTTCCTCGGGTTAAGCAGAACATCCTTTTTAAATCTTTCAATACAGATTTATATCCCCAATGTGGGATGTTCTACCCAAATCATTCATGGAGGAATGTTTAGACAACTTTATTTTGATCGATTGTAGCATAGGAATTTCATTCCCTATCAGTAATATATCATCAACATATAATACATAGAATGAGACAACGCTCCCACTAACCTTCCTGTACACACATGGTTCAACCTCGTTTTTGATAAAATCAAACTCTTTGATTGTCTCATCAAAACAAATGTTCCATCTACGAGAAGCTTGCTTCAATCCATAAATGGATTGTTGTAGCTCATATATATGATTTGCTTCAACTATTGAAACAAATCCATCTGGTTGTATCATACATACATTCTGCTGTAATAATGTATATTTGAGGAAGGCGTCTCCACGTCCATTTTGCCAGATATAGTAATAATAAGCTGCAATTGCAAGTAAAATCCAAATGGACTTGAGCATAGCTTCAAAATCTATTTTAGATTTTATGGTCATCTACCATTTCTTTGAGCCTTTATTACTCATAGCCTGTTCATAATTCAATGGATCATCATCATTCATGATGTGTGTGACGCCCCCAAATTCAGGACCGCCACTTGGTCACTCGAATTCAGTTCGTCACGTGCTCATGGTAATACAATAATAACTAAAATCACACATCCACAACGGAAGATCTAATTTAGAATAATATACAATGATTTTTATAATTATTCCCCCAAATCTCGCAACCTACAGTACTTAATAGATTACATAATAATATCAATTAACGACTTATTACATAATCTAACTTAAGCTTAAACATAATCAAATCCAGTCTTACTACATCATCTTAATACAACATTAAAATATTTAAAAACATAAAAGAGACAAGCTAGTTGGTAGCCTTGCCTTTGCCCTTATTAATTCTCGAAGGTTCGTCATGCTCTGCCTTAACTGAAATGTTTTAGGGAAAGCAAGAATGAGCACAATTTGCTCAGCAAGTAATATACAATAAGGTTGAGTAATATAATTCTCAATTCTCAAAAGGGTATAGCAAGGTTTGATAGTTCAAGGATAACAAGAATATCAACAGTTCTCAATAATAGTCGCTAAGGACAGAGTAATATCAATGTAAATCAGTTCAAGATTTCAAGATAACTGAATACTGAGCAGTCACTAAGGACTATGAACGTCTACTAGAATTAACAGTATTAAACTGATAACCCAAATCAAAAACAAGTACATCAGGTGATCAGCCTAAAGTACTCTACGTTATGCATAACAATCAATCATACTCAAGTGCGCACGTCGGTTCTCCGACAATTATATATTCCCTTCAAAGAAGGTTGTTCTTCTCAGTCAAATACAAGATCTCGCACCAATCAATTGGTTTGGGTCGCTTTTCAATAATATAAGTCTAGCCGAATCAAATGGCATAGACACTTTCACAATATTCAAGAACAATACCAAGTTCAACATGAATAATAGCTTTAATGAAATAAGAGTTCAAGTATGCTAATTCAATTCAAACGATTAAGTAAAGAAACTAGTTCGCAATATACAAGGATAGAATACTTGCACCGTAAAAGAGTGTAAGTTAGGAAACTTGCCTTAAGCATAGTTTATCCCCGTAAATTAATCAACACTTTTTGAATCCTATCGTAATATAGTTACGTATATATAATATTCGTTAGTCATATAGTTTAATATTATATCTCATCTCGTATATATGATAATCATATAAGCTAAGTCTTAACCTAGCGACACAATTATACTATGTATAGTATCATACAATTTCACAAGTCTCGACTTTTAATATCTTTTATCATTAACGTTCCTCTTCTCAAGTTAATCGTCTTCATACATCATTACTATCATGTGAGATTATAACAAATAGCAAGCATACTCTATTTAGCACTTTATAGTATTATTGTAAGTTAACCGTCGAAATCGGATTCAAGTATCAACGTAAGATATCACATAGCATATAACCATTCTTGAGTTCATTGCCACAAGTTTTAACTTATTCTTTACATGGTATTAATGAATAGAAAAGCCATGTGGTTATCATACTTTATAACTTAGCTATACGTTCTACATAGATGTTACATAATCTGTTAATACACATGTTTATGGTGTTCACATTATTTATTCATAACTAGCATTGTTTAGTATTTCGAAACATGCTTCAAACTCATGCTTGGTTTACTTCCATAATATCAAACACATAAAAACCATGTTTAGAGACATAATGGATTTAAACATGCTATCTTAGATTCTTAGAACTCATCTATTCATACTAATGCAATTGGTTTTGAAAACATATCCAAGGTTGCCTTTGAAATCATTTTAACATGAATGATGGAATATAACATATCCAAGACAACTTTAAAACTCTTATCACATGTAATTAAGTTATGTCATCATCTTTTTAAAAATCAGAACCTACATCATGTAGCATTCATGTATATTAACTTTAATATATCAAGCTTTTTCTTGAAAACTTCTCTAACACAAGGTCTAACAAGTTTGGTCGTGAACAAAGATGCTATAACCACTATATCATACTTACGTATATCTGAATCAAGCACGTATACAACACACTAAGTTCAAAATTCATAGAACATGTATTACTTCAAAGTTTGTTTTTAAAATACTAAGTTTATCTCGTAAACCATATGTTTTTCGTTAACCATGTATGCTAGTATAATACAACATGTTTACATCGCCTTAATATATTCATATACATGTGTTACACAAGCTAGCATGCTATCTTAAGCCAAATCAAACCATTAGTACGTAGCAGAAAACAAACAGATTTCAACAACTGCAGCAGGCTGCTGGCGCAGCTGCCCAGTACAAAACTGGCGCAGCTGCACCGGCTTGCAGCCAGCGGCAGACTGTTCCAGCCTCGGCAGACTTCCAGCCCAAACACAGAAAATTCCAACGAAATTACTATCAATCCCACTATATTACCTCATGATCACTTATATTAGCCTATATAACAATCATTTAACATTATTGAATCACCAATTCATGAATTCCAACTTAATTTCAAGAATTGAAGTTTTCACAGAAATCTCAGAAACAGAAACACAAAATGAAATTAAAGAACGAGGAAGCTTATATAGTAATTTTAACATGTATATAAGTCCTTTTAGCAACTAATTATCATCCTCAAATCACAAAACCATAATTTCCAACTGGAATCAAGAATTCAAGAATTTGCAGAGAATACAAACTGAAGAACATGAAACATAGATTATACCTTTGCTATGAATTAAGCTTGCTAAATTTGAATTCCCAACTCTCTGTGACTATCTAACTCACAATGTAATCTGATACTTGAACAAACTCTCAACAAATAAAATTGAAGGGGAAGAGCTTGTATATATAGAGGTAGGGGTGCTCATCGGTAAAAAACCGAACCGGTACCGAAAAAACCGAACCGGTACCTAACCGAAAATACCGGAAAATCAAGAACCGGTACCGGTACCGAAAAACCGGTTTCGGTATCGGTTCGGTACAAAGTCAGTTTCGGTTTTTTCGGTTCGGTTTTCGGTTCTACCGCAAAAATTAAATAATTAAATAAATTTTTTATATTAATAAATTTTTTAAAAAATAAGAATTTTTTTTATATATTAATATAATTTCATTTTATAATCTACCATTTCATTTTATAATTTACATTTCTTTTTGTAATCTACCATTTCTTTTTGTAATCTACCATTTCTTTTTATTATTATTATTATTGGTGTTAGTATTATTTATTTTATTTATTTAAAAATCTATACTTTTACAATTTCATGCATGCTAGAAATTTTAGATAGCATACATTTTTAATAGTTGGGATTAATTGTATCAATTAAAATTGAATGATTTGTATCAATAAAGGGTCTTTTTAAATTTCGGTTTTTTTTTCGGTTTTTCGGTTTTACCGAATTCAAAATTTTAAGAACCGGTACCGGTACCGAAAAGTATTAAAAAACCGAAAAAACCGGTACCGAAAAAACCGGTACCGAAAAAAAACCGGTACCGCCGGTACCGGTACCGCCCGGTTCGGTAAAAAACCAAAAAAACCGAAAATTTTGAGCACCCCTATATAGAGGAATGAATGTCCAGACAATGCATATGTACAACAAATTAAACCAACGAGATTTGTGAATTGCATGGGGGTTAAAGAGTAGTAGGTAATTAGTTGGTGAATGTAATCATGAAAACCATCCCCTTGATCATCATTGCTAGCTTGAGCTTGGGAGGAGAATGGGGAAATAGGCTTTAGCCTTTTGTCATACACGTGAAGAGCAATTGGGTCTAGCATTTAGGGACAAGCAAAGTTATCTCAGCATTCTAATACAACACTTAGTTTGTATACTTAGGTATTATATACTTAGGCTATATGTATATATATATTTTATACATATGTCTTTAATTTAAATGTCACATTATAATTCACATAATGTAGTAAGTGTGACTTGCACACATATAATTCATGCACATTTTTATCATACGGGTATAATTTACTCGGATATACTCACATCACATTATCTCCTTCATTAAATTCTATTATTCCATTATATATATATAAGTAATCATCAATTATAATTATTTATTATATATATTCATGATACATTATTTTAATGTACTCTTCACATACAATTGTCACATAAATACTTTATGTAACCCTTTCAACTTAATAAACTTTACTACATAGTTTATATATAACATAGTCATATTGCACTTTACATTCTGTATATAGTTAGTCACTATACGTTACACTTTTAAATTCGCATGCTTGCACATAGAAATTAATAATTCACTTATCTTATCAATTAATTAATAATATTAATTAATCCATTCCTCGTAATTATTAATAACACTTAATTAATAATCGTATGATTAATTATCACCTTAACAGCTATAAATCTCAGCATATTTATAAACAAGCGGTTTATTATTATTATATTTCTTGCAATAATAATAATCACATATTATTAGTCAATCACAATTAATATTCCACAACAAATATTCTACGATGACAATTAATTAATATTCTACAATTAACAATTAATATAGATTATTTGTTCGCTTAAATTAATATAATCATTCTTATATTACGTCATTGTGCCACACAAGGCTATCAACGAGTATATCGCAAACTCCATAAGTTTCTCAATTATTATTATAATTATTGAATTAATCCTTCTCATAACACAAAATTATTTATATTCAAATAAATTCTCATTTCCATTAATATATTTATTTAATAATATTAAGAAATTCTCGGGTATTACATCCTCCCCCCTTATAAAAATTCCATCCCGGAATTACTACAAGGTTACACAAATAGATGGGGATAGTCCCTCATCATCCTATCTTCTAACTCCCATGTTGCCTCCTCGACATCGTGGTTACGCCAAAGTACTTTTACAGAAGATATAATTTTATTTCTCAAGGTTTGCTCTTTCCTATTTAATATCTAGACAGGAATCTCTTCATATGCCAAGTTCCTCTCCACTTGAATGGGCTCGTAAGAAATCACGTGCTTGTAGTCGGCCTTGTACAGTCGCAACACGAAAATGTGGAACACGTTGTGGATGTGCTCCAATTCGGGTGCTAACGCAACTTTGTATGCCACTTCGCCCACTCGCTTCAGTATCTTGAACGGTCCTATGAATCTTGGACTCAATTTTCCTTTCTTGCCGAAACGGATCTTTCCCTTCCATGGAGATACCTTCACAAAAACAAAACTGCCGACTTTATAGTCTCGGTCCTGCCGATGCAAATCTGCCTATTTCTTCTGGCGATCTTGAGCTGCTACAAGTCTGGCTCTTATCACTGTCACCATGTCTGCAGTTTGTTGTACTAGCTCTGGTCCGAGTATTCGTCGCTCTCAGACTTCGTCCCAACATAATGGTGTTCTGCACTTTCTTCCGTAAAGAGCTTCGTACGGTGGCATGTCGATACTCGCATGGTAACTATTGTTATACGCAAATTCGACTAAGGGTAGGTGGTCGTCCCAATTTCCCTTGAAGTCCATCACGCAAGGCCTAAGCATATTCTCCAGCGTTTGTATAGTTCGCTCACTTTGTCCGTCTGTCTGAGGATGATAAGCGATACTCAACCTTAACTGCGTTCCCATTCTCTATTGCAAACTCTTCCAAAAATTTAACGCGAAGCGCGGATCTCGATCAGAGACAATTGACACCGGCACTCCATGTCATGAAATAATCTCCTTTACGTACAGACTCACTAATTGGTTCAAACTGCAGCGGATCTTGATTGGTAGAAAATGTGCGGTCTTCGTTAGTCGATCCACGATAACCCAAATAACATCATAACCTTTCTGTGTAACTGGAAATCCTACCACGAAGTCCATTGTAATATGCTCCCATTTCCATTCTGGTATTTCCAACGGTTGTAATAAACCACTCGGCCGTTGATGTTCTGCTTTAACGCGTTGGCAAGTCAAACATCTACTAACGCACTCTGCGACTTCTCATTTTAATTTAGGCCACCAAAAATGTTGCTTCAAATCTTGGCACATCTTAGTGCCACCCGGATGAACGAAATATGTTGTATTGTGTGCCTCGTGCAAAATATCTTCCTTCAACTCAGTTACCGCTGGTACCCATACTCTTTCTTAAAATCTCAAAATACCGTCTTTATCCATTCGAAATTTCTCTTCCTCATTTTCTGTGATCCTCTTTCGGATTTTCTCACACTCTTCATCCTTTTCCTGGGCTTCCTTCACTCTATCCAACAACGTCGGACAAGCTTCCATTACAATTAACTTCTCACCAGAATTTTTTGGTCCTTTCACTTCTATCTCCAATTTCTCCATCTCTCTTATCAATTCTTCCTGAGTTGTCAAATTAAATAACTTTTCCCTTCCTTTTCTGCTCAGAGCATCGGCAACCACGTTTGCCTTTCCCGGGTGATAAAGAATATTGTAGTTATAGTCTTTGATTAATTCTAACCACCTTCTCTGCCGCATATTCAACTCCTTCTGTGTGAAGATATATTTTAGACTTTTGTGGTCCGTGTATATCTCACATTTCTCCCCGTATAGATAATGCCTCCATATCTTCAACGCAATAACTACTGCTGCTAACTTTAAGTCGTGAGTAGGGTATCGTTTTTCGTAATCCTTCAATTATCGTGACGCATACGCAATGACCTTGTCGTGTTGCATGAGCACACAGCCAAGCCCCTTGTGCGATGCGTCACTATACATCACAAAATTTCTCGCATCATCTAGTAGTGATAACACAGGCGCTTCGCTCAATCTCTTCTTCAACTCCTAAAAACTCTCTTCGCATTTGTCGGTCCATACAAATTTCACCGTCTTCCTCGTCAGATTGGTCAACGGGGTTGCTATCTTAGAAAAATCTTGGATAAATCTTCGATAGTACCCAGCTAACCCTAAAAAACTTCTTACCTCCGTTGGCGTTCTCGGCTGTTCCCAATTACTTACTACTTTTACCTTTGCAGGGTCTACTGAGATTCTATTCTTATCCACCACGTGGCCTAAGAATTGAACATTCTCCATCCAAAATTCGCACTTAGAAAATTTTGCATACATCTTCTCCTTCCTTAGTGCCTCCAAAACAATCTTCAGATGTTCGACGTGTTTTTCCTCTGTCTTCGAGTAGATCAAAATATCGTCGATAAAAACCACTACAAATTTATCCAAGTATGGCTTGAAAACTCGGTTCATCAAGTCCATAAATGATGCCGGAGCATTAGTCAATCCAAATGACATTACCAAAAACTCGTAGTGTCCATAACGGGTTCGAAACGCAGTCTTTGGTATGTCCTCATCCCGTACCTTCAGTTGGTGTTACCCTATCCGTAGGTCGATCTTCGAGAAACATTTCACTCCCTTTAGTTGATCAAATAAGTCGTCTATCCTCGGTAGCGAATATCGGTTCTTGATCTTTACTCTGTTTAATTCTCAATAATCGATACACAGCCTCATCGATCCGTCCTTTTTCTTAACACATAACACTGGTGCTCCCTAAGGAGACACACTTGGTCGTATGTAACCCTTATCCAATAATTCTTGTAATTGTATTATCAATTCCTTCATTTCTACTGGCGTCATACGATATGGAGCTTTCAAAATCGGTGCCGTTCCCGGTGCTAAGTCTATTACGAATTCGATTTCTCTGTCTGGCGGAAGACCAGGCAGATCGTCAGGAAACACGTCTTGAAATTCATTAACTACGAATATATCCTTAATTTCTACTCCCTTTTTTCGAGTATCAACGATGTAAGCTAAATAACCTACACATCCTTTCCTTAACAATTTCTTGGCCTGCATCATCGTAACGTAACACGATTGCTTAAGCGATGAACTACCATAAAACACTACCTTAGACTTACTCAGAGTCTGAAGGTTCACACATTTATTCTGACAATCAATTATCGCTGCATGGTTATACAACCAATCCATTCCCAATATCACATCAAATTCTCCCAGTATAATAGGAATCAAGTCTACGCTCAGTTCATGTTCTCTAATGTTTGCGCGATAATCTCGATAAACGTATTCTACAGGGATTATTTCCTTATTCGCAACTTCTATGTTCAAAGGATTTTCTAATCGTTCTCGGGGTGTACTAAGTTTATTAGCAAATTCTTCAGATATAAAAGAACAGGTGGCCCCCGAATCAAATAATACATAAGCATTTATATCATTGATTGGGATTATATCTGACACCACGTCCTTGGCAGCCACGGCGTCCTGGACGGTCATGTTAAAAGTTCTGGAGGTTGGGCTGTTGGATTGTGCTGGCCCGCTGATCATAAGCTTGCTTCCTCCCCCTTGTTGGCTACCACTTCAGCCATTTCCCTTCTTCGGGCAATCCTTAATACGGTGCTCAGTTGAGCCGCAAGCAAAACACCCTTGGATCTTCTTTGGCTTCGGACAGTTTGGCAATATGTGCCCCTCTTGGCCGCAGTTATAACACGTGCCCTTTCCTTTCCAGCACTCCCCTTGGTGACTTTTCCCACACTTATTACAAGCTCCACTCCTTTTCTTAAAATTTCCCTGGTGACTCCCACCTTGATTATTGTTTCTGCTGCTATTGTTGTTGTTGTCCCACTTTCTCTTCCCGGAGTTACTCCCTCCGCCACTGCTTCCTCCATGATTTTAACTACTAGTGTTCTTTCCTTTCTTCTCTTTGTTATACAAGCTCAAAGCTTCACTTCCTCCCTCGGCGATAATAGCCTTTTCCATCAGTGTTGCAAAAGAATCGATTTGAAGAACTAACACCTTATTGAATAGCCAAGGCTTCAGTCCTTGTTCGAATCGTCTAGCCTTCCTCTCTTCATCTCCTACCTGGTGCTTTGCAAATCGGGCTAGTTCATTAAACCTAGCCGCGTATTGCGCCACCGTCATCTCCCCTTGTTTTGACTCTAGCAATTTCACCTCCATCCTATTCTTCATGCTTTTCGAGAAGTAATTCTCAAAAAATAGCGTCTTAAACTTATCCCAAGCTATTATCCCTTCTCCAGCTCTTTGTTGATTAGCCTCCCACCAGTAGTTCGATTCTCCCCTCATCATGTACGTGGCAAACACCGTCTTCTGATCTTCGCCTACGCGAGCTATAGTGAAAGATTTTTTGATCTCCTTGATCCACGTTTGTGCGACGATTGGGTCGGTAGTTCCCTCGAACTCCGGGGGTCCTACACTCTTAAAGTCTTTAAAGGTTGTTATTGGCACAGCCTGAGGGTTGGGGCGAACGGGTTCATTGTTCATTCCCTTTAATGCCTCTCTTAACAGGTCTACCAGTTTTTAGATCGGGTCTACTTGTTCCCTCTCATTGTTCACTAACTCCTCAGGTGCAGTCAATCTACGTCTGGGCGGCATTATCTGCATCACAAATTTTTATTTTATTATTATTCAAGTATATTACTTAAGTATTTCTTTTAATACTAAAAGAATAAATTTATAACACGTTTTCAAAATAAACTCATTTATATTCATATGCCAACCGTTTCATTACATGATTTTCCTAGCATATTTCTATAAATGTTATCACATGTATCCCCTAATATCACAAAAGATGGGGAACACTATCATACTACCATACTACCCCTCTAACAAAAGCTTACACGGGGTTTACATCACTATCCCACATCTTACACAAAAGATTGGGATTACAACATAGTATGTACAACACATAAAGATAAATGCTACTAACTACTACTAGACCATCTAAGGACATCTCATCACATCATGCCACTCTCCACAGCGCTCTTGTCTCTAACTGTGCTATATAAGCTACCAGCTCTCGACTCATAGTGTGTAGAGTCTGTCCCTGCTCTGCCGGGTAGTGGTACACACCATCAAGCACTCTCTCAAATGCCGATCGGAACACGTACCCCATCTTGTTCATTTTTCTCTTCTTACATCGGACCTCTTCCTCCAGGTCATCAGCTCTTTCATAGGCAGCCTCCCACTTCTCCTCGAAGTGTATCCTATCCATCACCTCTAATTCCAATTGAGTGCGGAGTTCTTCCTTCTCAGTCTTCTCGCTTAGTTCCCTCTGTTCAACCTCTTCTATCTTCCCTGCTATATCCACGTTCCTAGCCACTGCCTTGTGAAATAGGGTTCCCATCTGGATTCCTGCCTCTTTGCGATAAGCAATTTCTACTTCCAACTCTTGCATAGCCAGCTTCCTCTGGTGGTCTTCGTCCCGTAGTTTCTGGAACTCCGACTCTCTCTCTTTAGGGCCTCTGTCTCCAACTCCTGGACTCTGCTGTCCAACTCTAGGATCCATTCTTCATACTCTCCTAGCATATGCTCCTCTAGGTTAGGCCCGTAGGAGTCCTCCATGGGCTCCTCCTCTGAAGGATCGTCCTCAACCGGCTCGTCCTCCATCGGCTCCTCCTCTGGATCGAACTCTATCTCAATCTTAATCTCATCCTCGTCATCAGACTCGGATGATGCCACAGCCTGTACTGGCACAGCCTCTAAGGGTGCCTCGTACACTACATGAATATCCTTGGGCTCATCCTTAGCCACTCTAATGGGTACTCCCATATCTGCCATCTATAATCACAAACATAGACAAGAAACAGCAACTCCATTAGAATGTTAAATAAAACATAAGTTCATTGTATAAAATGAAGTTACATTTCATAACAGACTAGGTCTCTCAAGGAAAACTCTATATGAGTTTTATCTCCTTCCTAACTTCTAAGTTCGCCTAAGTTATAGTCTAAGGACACTCGTTCCTAAGGTTTATAACTACAGCTTTGATACCAACCTGTGACGCCCCCAAATTTGGGACCGCCACTTGGTCACTCGAATTCGGTTCGTCACGTGCTCATGGTAATACAATAATAACTAAAATCACACATCCGCAGCGGAAGATCTAATTTAGAATAATATACAATGATTTATTATAATTATTCCCTCAAATCTCGCAACCTACAATACTTAATAGATTACATAATAATATCAATTAACGACTTATTACATAATCTAACTTAAGCTTAAACATAATCAAATCCAGTCTTACTACATCATCTTAATACAACATTAAAATATTTAAAAACATAAAAGAGACAAGCTAGTTGGTAGCCTTGCCATTGCCCTTATCAACGCTCGAAGGTTCGCTATGCTCTGCCTTAACTGAAATGTTTTAAGGAAAGCAAGAATGAGCACAATTTGCCCAGCAAGTAATATACAATAAGGGTGAGTAATATAACTCTCAATTCTCGAAAGGGTATAGCAAGGTTTGATAGTTCAAGGATAACAAGAATATCAACAGTTCTCAATAATAGTCGCTAAGGACAGAGTAATATTAATGTAAATCATTTCAAGATTTCAAGATAACTGAATACGGAGCAGTCACTAAGGACTATGAACTTCTACTATAATTAACAGTATTAAACTGATAACCTAAATCAAAAATAAGTACAACAGGTGATCAGCCTAAAGTACTTTACGTATGCATAACAATCAATCATACTCAAGTGCTCACGTCGGTTCTTCGACAATTATATATTCCCTTCAAAGAAGGTTGTTCTTCTCAGTCAAATACAAGATCCCGCACCAATCAATTGGTTTGGGTCGCTTTTCAATAATATAAGTCTAGCCGAATCAAATGTCATAGACACTTTCATAATATTCAAGAACAATACCAAGTTCAACATGAATAATAGCTTTAATGAAATAAGAGTTCAAGTATGCTAATTCAATTCAAACGATTAAGTAAAGAAACTAGTTCGCAATGTACAAGGATAGAATACTTGCACCGTAAAAGAGTGTAAGTTAGGAAACTTGCCTTAAGCGTAGTTTATCCCCGTAAATTAATCAACACTTTTCAAATCCTATCATAATATAGTTATGTATATATGATATTCATTAGTCATATAGTTTAACATTATATCTCATCTCGTATATATGATAATCACATAAGCTAAGTCTTGACCTAGCGACACAGTTATACTATGTATAGTATCATACAATTTCACAAGTCTCAACTTTTAATATCTTTTTAGCATTAACGTTCCTTTTCTCAAGTTAATCGTCTTCATACATCATTACTATCATGTGAGATTATAACAAATAGCAAACATTCTCTATTTAGCACTTTATAGTATTATTGTAAGTTAACCGTCGAAATCAGATTCAAGTATCAACGTAAGATATCACATAGCATATAACCATTCTTGAGTTCATTGCCACAAGTTTTAACTTACTCTTTACATGGTATTAATGAATAGAAAAGCCATGTGGTTATCATACTTTATAACTTAGCTATACGTTCTACATAGATGTTACATAATCTGTTAATACACATGCTTATGGTGTTCACTTTATTTATTCATAACTAGCATTGTTTAGTATTTCGAAACATGCTTCAAACTCATGCTTGGTTTACTTCCATAATATCAAACACATAAAAACCATGTTTAGAGACATAATGGATTTAAACATGCTATCTTAGATTCTTAGAACTCATCTATTCATACTAATGCAATTGGTTTTGAAAACATATCCAAGGTTGCCTTTGAAATCATTTTAACATGAATGATGGAATATAACATATCCAAGACAACTTTAAAACTCTTATCACATGTAATTAAGTTATGCCATCATCTTTTTAAAAATCAGAACCTACATCATGTAGCATTCATGTATATTAACTTTAACATATCAAGCTTTTTCTTGAAAACTTCTCTAACACAAGGTCTAACAAGTTTGGTCGTGAACAAAGATGCTATAACCACTATATCATACTTACGTATATCTGAATCAAGCACGTATACAACACACTAAGTTCAAAATTCATAGAACATGTATTACTTCAAAGTTTGTTTTTAAAATACTAAGCTTATCTCGTAAACCATATACTTTTCGTTAACCATGTATGCTAGTATAATACAACATGTTTACATCGCCTTAATATATTCATATACATGTGTTACACAAGCTAGCATGCTATCTTAAGCCAAATCAAACCATTAGTACGTAGCAAAAAACAAGCAGATTTCAACAACTGCAGCAGGCTGCTGGCGCAGCTGCGCAGCTGCCCAGTACAAAACTGGCGCTACTGCGCCGGCTTGCAGCCAGCGACAGACTATTCCAGCCTCGGAAAACTTCCAGCCCAAACACAAAAAATTCCTACGAAATTACTATCAATCCCACTATATTACCTCATGATCACTTATATTAGCTTATATAACAATCATTTAACATTATTGAATCACCAATTCATGAATTCCAACTTAATTTCAAGAATTGAAGTTTTCACAGAAATCTCAAAAACAGAAACACAAAATGAAATTGAAGAACAAGGAAGATTATATAGTAATTCTAACATGTATATAAGTCCTTTTAGCAACTAATTATCATCCTCAAATCACAAAACCATAATTTCCAACTAGAATCAAGAATTCAAGAATTTGCAAAGAATACAAACTGAAGAACATGAAACATAGATTATACCTTTGCTATGAATTAAGCTTGCTAAATTTGAATTCCCAACTCTCTGTGACTATCTAACTCACAATGTAATCTGATACTTGAACAAACTCTCAGCAAATAAAATTGAAGGGGAAAAGCTTGTATATATAGAGGAATGAATGTCCAGACAATGCTTATGTACAACAAATTAAACCAACGAGATTTGTGAATTGCATGGGGGTTAAAGAGTAGTAGGTAATTAGTTGGTGAATGTAATCATGAAAACCATCCCCTTGATCATCATTGCTAGCTTGAGCTTGGGAGGAGAATGGGAAAATAGGCTTTAGCCTTTTGTCATACACGTGAAGAGCAATTGGGTCTAGCATTTAGGGACAAGCAAAGTTATCTCAGCATTCTAATATAACACTTAGTTTGTATACTTAGGTATTATATATTTAGGCTATATGTATATATATATATATATATTTTATACATATGTATTTAATTAAAATGTCACACTATAATTCACATAATGTAGTAAGTGTGACTTGCACACATATAATCCATGCACATTTTTATCATACGGGTATAATGTACTCAGATATACTCACATCACATTATCTCCTGCATTAAATTCTATTATTCCATTATATATATAAGTAATCATCAATTATAATTATTTATTATATATATTCATGATACATTATTTTAATGTACTTTTCACATACAATTGCCACATAAATACTTTATGTAACCCTTTCAACTTAATAAACTTTACTACATAGTGTATATATAACATAGTCACATTGCACTTTACATTTTGTATATAGTTAGTCACTATACATTACACTTTTAAATTCGCATGCATGCACATAGAAATTAATAATTCACTTATCTTATCAATTAATTAATAATATTAATTAATCTATTCCTCGTAATTATTAATAACACTTAATTAATAATCGTAGGATTAATTATCACCTTAACAGCTATAAATCTCAGCATATTTATAAACAAGTGGTTTATTATTATTATATTTCTTGTAATAATAATAATCACATATTATTAGTCAATCACAGTTAATATTCCACAACAAATATTCTACGATGACAATTAATTAATATTCTACAATTAACAATTAATATAGATTAATTGTTCGCTTAAATTAATATAATCATTCTTATATTACGTCACTGTCCCACACAAGGCTATCAACGAGTTTATCGCAAACTCCATAAGTTTCTCAATTATTATTATAATTATTGAATTAATCCTTCTCATAATACAAAATTATTTATATTCAAATAAATTCTCCTTTCCATTAATATATTTATTTAATAATATTAGGAAATTCTCGGGTATTACAATGTGTACCTCATCGTCATTGTAGCGCCCCCAAATCCGGGTCCCCAGAACCTCGGACCTGGTACGTTACGATACATCATTTCTATAACTAATGCGGAAGATATAAACATAAATTGTTTATACAATAAACTTTTACACATAATCCCCAAGGTCTGTAACCTTAACTTAATACCTGCATTCAATAACCTAGACGACATACAATGTCATTTGCGTTCAATACTATTACAATTTTAACCGTACAATAATCCCATCCTGGAACTTGTTTTTGCCTTTGACTGTGTTCGAAGTTTCGTCTTTAAGCCTGGAATGTTTATCATGATATAACAAGGGTGAGCAACAAGTTTGCCCAGCAAGTTTAAGTACAAATGAAGATATATCATGATTAAAAAGAATAATAAGCTGCAAACTTTCAACAATATAAGAACTGTGAAAGAACATGAATAAATTCAACTGAACAATATGGTAATGAAGGTGATCAGCCTTTCATACCTGATGAACATATACAATATACACAACGTGCGAATCAATAAATCATAGATGTGATATAATCAACAATGATTTATCACGAACATGCTTTACAATAAAAACTCGAGTTCGAGTTAGGAAACTTTCCTGAACTGTCGATTACTGCTACACAATCTAGTTTAATCACTTTATTGAAAAAACCTATCAGTTATAAGATTGATCTTTAAATTAGCATAACATACTTTATAAGTAAACTATCTAACATTTAAACACATAGTCAAATATTAGATAACCTTAACACTATACATACACAAGTCTAAACCTAGCACACGTCGAGTCTTTAATAGTATTCAATATAGTATACTGAGTGGTTTTCCACAAATAACTAATAAATTAGCTTCCGTCTTGTCTACACTGTTTTCACAGCGAGTTAGATCGATTAGCAATTCGTAGATCCCTTCCCCATATAAAGGAGTCGTTTAGCCCAGCTACTATACATCAACTATTGCAGAATCCGACTGTACTACTTTTAGACTTAATACTTAATCGCTTACTAAGTTATTATTATAACTCGATAAACTTTTTACTATTCAAGAGACTTAATATATCATTTCAGAAAGCTGAAACCAAACTGTTTCCTTTTCCTAACATTTCAGTTTCCATTTCAGCAAGCTGAAACCAAACTGTTTCCTATTCTTGATATTTCAGTTTTCATTTCAGCAAGCGGAAACCAAACTGTTTCCTATTCCTGACATTTCAGTTTTCATTTCAGCAACCCGAAATGTTCATTTCAGGAAGCTGAAATTCCTTTTTCACGAAAATATCAAAACAGCTTATTATTTTCCTTTCCTTTGGCCAATCATATATACATATAATCCATACACAAAAATAATTTTTCTGAAATTTTTTAACTCCCTTAAGTATTTTTCAAAAATCCGTTTCTAGTTAATTCATTAAGAAAATAACTACCTCACGCTTAACTCCAAAAATTTCCAACTCTTGGCGTTATCTTATACATGTTAACGTGAGCTTACAGTTTAAATTTTGTGGCCATCGGAGTTAAAGAACTCCGGTTATAGCGATTTCATCGAAAAAATACAAAATTTGAAATGGTCATAACTTGCTCAATTTAAATCAGAATGAGCTCATTTTTGGACACACGCTACTTTATAATATATATTTTAATCTCCCAAAAGATTGGAATTTATTTCATTAAATAAGTGGACAAAACTGCCCTTGGAAATCCCGGACAGCCTACTTTTTGGCTATTTTCAGTTTTAGCGTCCTTTGCTAATTTCAGTCCACACAAAAATCTGTAACTCCTTTTTTAGTGATTTCACTTGGAAACGTTAGAAGACTTGTATATCTAACTCTAAAAATTAACCATACTCAAAAATTCAAAATAGAATGAGAGATATAGTTGTTTGAATTTCATGTTGCGTTTTCTCAAAATCTAATTTTTCAATCCTTTGTGTTTTTTAAGAAATCTTCCATATCCTCACCTATTGACCATCATTATCCATCATTAAATATCATACCACAAACTAAGGCCTCATATACCCATGGATCTAACATGATCCATGATTTAATTCATAAAAAAATCACAAATCACAAGATCAACACAAGTAAGGCTAGAAAAATTAGGTTTTCTCGCTTTTGAAAAACTTATATCCTATTTCTTAGTTTAGATCTAACTTTTGTTCATCAAAAGATCTAGATCTAAACATGAAATACTATTAGACAAATATAACTAAGTTTTTAAACCCCAAGATCATGACTTTCCAAAGATCAAAACTTAAATCAATCAAAGAGGAATTAAACTATAATAAGTAGGAATTGTTTATACCTTGGCTTTGTTCTTCCCTCTTCTTCTACCTATGATTTCTTAGGAAACTATGAAACATCAAAACCCTCCTTCTCTCCTCTCCCTCACTTGGCCGAACTCTCCTCTCCTCTTTCTTGGTTGCCTTCTTTTGGCTAGCTTAGAAAGAATGAGAGGAAAGAGAAAAGAAAGAATATTATTTTGTTTTGGTGGGTTAGTAGATATATGTGATATATCTGCTTGCACTCTAACACTTTCTTGCTATCTTGGGTTAACTTGAAGACTTGGTAAAAGATGTTGGCTCCACCACAAAAGTGACACCTATCAAAGGTGTTCACCAACTAAAGCTACTATCATCATTACATGCATTCCCTCTTGTTCCTCCCCTCCAAAATTTCGGCCAAGAGGCCTTGTTTGGCCCATATTTATTTTCTTTTTAAGTCCCAAAAAGCTTGCTTAGTATCCAATAGGTCCTCACTCAATTAAGCCACCAATTGGGCTAAGTTTGGGCTACTCTTTTAATTTCTTGGGCCATAAAATTAACTTAATTCCATCCCCTTAATTTTTATCCATTCTCCATCATTTAATTAGGGTCCCACTACACACCTTTATAAATAAATCCTTTACTCATATATCTTTAATTTCATAATCTAGTTAGACTTGTTTTACTTAAGTTATAAAATTAATTATTTAAGATGAACAAAATAAATCTCTTAGAGTATTTAATTACTCTACCTAACAAATATATTAGGTTATATTTCTTTATTCTTATTCAAATAGTAAACCTTATAGGTTCTTCTTAAAAATTTTAAATCCACCAAAATCCTTCACAAAAATTTCAAATCCATACACTTATTTTCTGTCTAGGTCTATTATTTAAACTTAATTTAATCATTTAAGATTTAATAAATTGTCTAAATTCTCGGGTTGTCACATTCACCCCTTCTTCTAAGAATTTCGTTCCCGAAATTCACCTTACACCTTACACCTTTCATACTCATCACCACATGCTACCCAAACTGTAACGCCCCCAAAATAGGTCCAATCTACCCAACCCATTCTGGGTCGCCACGAAATACACTCAACAAAATTCTAAATATAAATCTTCAAATTCTAACTTTTAAACTGTCGTATAAAATACGACCACCATTAAACTGTGAGTTTCAATACAAATACCTTGCCCATACTTCAAATCAATGATACGTTACAGAAAGGTACAGTCAATAACTGTTTTAGGAATTAAAATCTTTGGAAAATGCTTAAGGAAACCTTCGTACATGGGAGGCCATGCATCTAAGTTATAATAGATATCATATGACTTGAGAATTATCCTTGGTTGACCCAATAGACCCCAAAGAAAAATGAGAAGATTACTATCATGTTCTTTTCAATGGTGGGTCTTCTCTTGCCATATAATTATCTCCATTGTCTCAAATTGAGAATTATATTTCAACCAAACTCCAATATTATATAGGTAGTGCTCATAGATATAATCAGCAAGTGGATGTGCACAACCATGTCTTATGATAACCCGAAGATGTAGGTGATTAGACATTTTGTATGATAGTGGCAAAACACCCTTCCAAAGTTGGGTTCACCTCAGCCTATTTGGTTCACCAAAATCACTGTTAAAATGACGTATAAAATACGGCACACACATTTTAAATTCTCAATATAATTCTTCTCATACTGTTTTATTGAAAACCTCAACAGCTAAAGACCATCGTTCTATTCCCCTGTTATCCCTGCTCGACCCTGTTATACTCTTATTACCTGAAAGGAATTGTGAAGCAAAAAGGTGAGCACAAATAGCCCAGTAAAGAATATCATGACTAAAGATAATTAAATTATCAATAGTTTTCATCAGTAGTAAATCAGAGATTTAAACATATGGTAGATGATAAAACTTTTCAACCATAGTTGCGGCGGAACGAGCAATCCATTAGAAGAGTCAAATAGACTATAATGTCTATTATCTTCTCCATGTTAAAAGTCCACCAATAATATTTTATCCCTGTAACATCAATCAACAATTCCTGTCCACAATCATGTAAGTTCATGATCATAATTATCTTGATGAATTCCTCTTCGCACTCAGGACGAAGATAATTCTCATCACCTGTCTTTACCTGAAACACCAAAGATCATGGTTATACCAAATCACAGTTCCTGTTCATAATCATGCTAATCAATTCATCTTTGCATTACAAGCCAAAGATATTCAACAATTAATCATTCATCTTTGCACTACAGGCCAAAGATATTCACAAATCAACCGCTCATCTTTGCACTACAGGCCAAAGATATTCATCAATAGTTCATCTTTGCACTACGGGCCAAAGATATCAACAACAGGTCATCTTTGCACTACATGCCAAAGATATTCGTATCTCAAAAAAATATCTAATGTGACGCCCCCAGAATAGGTCCATTCAATCCAACCCATTCTGAGTCGCCAAATACATGGTACAGAATTCAAATATAAACTTTATATCATACGGTCGTGCAAAATACGACCACACAACTGTGAGTCTCAATACAAATATGTAAAAAATATTAAGATTCAAACTAAGTCCTCATTACAATTATTATCACACTATTTATCAAAAATAGTGAGGACTACTACTGCTCTAACTCGGACCATCACTCTGTCCCCCGACTAGTCCCCGCAACATTCTCATTTCCTGAAGAGGACAACAGATGAAAAGGGTGAGCTCAACTAGCCCAGTAAAGAATATTATGACTAAGATAATGGGAAACAAATTATCGTTAGTCTTCAACAAATAAGATAAAATATAATGGACAACCAACTTTAGATCAATATTCGCAGCGGAAATAATAATTTATTAGAAAAGTTAAGCAGAGAATCAAGTCTACTATCTTCTATGATTTAAAAGTCCATCATCAATATTTTATCCCTGTAACATCAATCAATATACATCTCGAATCAAATATTCATCTTTGCACTACAGGCCAAAGATATTCATTTGTATCATCAGTGGTCATGTTCATCTCAACACCTGTCATCTTTGCACTACAGGCCAAAGATATTCATCAGGTAATCATTCATCTTTGCTCTACAGGCCAAAGATATTCATCAAGTAATCATTCATCTTTTAGGACTAAGGATGATGAAAAACATTTTAAAAAAAATGAATCCAGTGAGATAAAAGACAAAGACTAAGGATTCGTATTTCAATATATCCAATTCAAAAATACCTCGTAATAATCAATTATGGAGCAAAATTCAAGAATAGAGCTCAAAACTTGGATACAATCAAATATAGTAACCTTAACAAGCAATTTGGACAAATAGAAGAAAATTTAATTTTTCCGTGAATAGTGCCGTATACGTGAATAGTGCCGTATACGTAAATAGTAACCCCGACGGAAAAAATAAAAATTTCAACATAAAATCCATGATAATATTTCTGTATAATGATATTGAAAAGAATAACATCATTTACGAAAGAAATAACATCCCTTACCATCCCTTACCTCAAAATAATAGTACTTCTGACTGGAATATCGGATATAATTTCGAAAGAAACTTGCACTGAATGCTAATACTCAAAGTATTAAAATACTCACAAAAATACGCTCGATATTATAGAGAGAGAAAACTTCTGATTTCTGGTGTGATTTTCAATTCTAACCTAAGCACCCTATTTATAGAAAAAGCTTAGGATGCCAAAGGAGACTAAATGAATAAAATAATAAAAAAAAATTTCTCCAGCCGCCTCACTCCAGCAGCCTCCAAAAGCCATCAGCCACCACACCAACCAAAAGTGGGGCCCACCATTTTATTAAAAAATATTTATTTTTCGAAACTTCAATAATTCATAATAAATAGCCCCTTTTGTCAGAAAAATACAAATGATGTGTCCTTCTATAGGAAATTTAATTCTCTACAACTTTGCAGAAGGAAGTTTTTCCAAATTCCAAACATAAACTATCCGAAATCCATAAACGGATGATTTTTCACACCAAAATACTGATAAAAACACATCAGCACAAATTCCTTCTTTTATATCCACAAAATAAATATTTCCTTATCATATAAATCAATAATTAATTATTCACAAATAATATTATAGAACTACAATATTGACAACCAGGTCGTTCCCAGGACAGAGGGGGCCTTCCGATAAGGACTTCTCCTTACTGGCGCGCAATTAAATAACCCCTCCTAGACAGAACTTCCTTAGACATTGTCAATAATGCTATCTAATAATATTATTCAAATGATATGAATTATTGAGTTGATAACGTGAAATACTGTGCAACGACAATTATTGAATCAATACTACAAAATATCAACTGTAGCCATTATTGAATCAATCATAAAAAAAATAGCAACGTAGCAATTATTGAGTCAATAAAATATCAATGCAGCAATTATTGAGTCAATAATATAAAATATCAACGTAGCAATTATTGAGTCAATAATATAAAATATTGAACAGTAATGTAACAATAATTGAGTAGGTTCCTTCTCACGTAAGACTCAATAATTCGAAATACTGTGCAATACCGTGTGCTACTGCGCACCACCGCGTACTGTATTTTAACCACCGGGTATTTCAACAGTACTAACGGTAACAACTACACCTTTATCTTGTAAAAAGTTATTTCTGTCGCTTTCTATATCCGACAGTTATTCCGTTGTGGGGGCCCACAAATAGCTGCGCCGTCGTACGAATATTCCCCGACAACAAGAATATTCCACGACCAAACGAATATTCCCCGACAACAAGAATATTTTATAACCACTTGCTCATTTTAAAAATATTTGCACATTTCACCCATAACTTTCATATTTATCAAATCAACACCTTACTATTTCAAAATAATATATAAAGAAAAATTAAATCTTTATTCATAAAAGTTGGGGTCTTACAACCTCCCCTCCTTATGAAATTTCGTCCTCGAAATTGACGTACGTACCTGGTATGTCGAAAAGGTGAGGATACCTCGCTTTCATTTCCGATTCCAACTCCCAGGTCATTTCCTCAATTGCATGGTTTCTCCACAAAACTTTAACTTGAGGTATAATTTTCGAGCGTAGGACATGCTCCTTCCTATTCAAGATCTTGACAGGTACCTCCTCGTACGTTAAATCTTCAGCTATCTCGTCTGGTTCTAACTCAATAATGCGGTTTGGATCCTTCACATATTTACGTAACACGGATATGTGAAACACGTTATGAACACAAGACATGCTTGGAGGTAAAGCGAGTCTATAAGCCACATTTCCTATTCGGTCAAGAATCTCAAATGGACCAATGAATCGTGGGTTAAGCTTTCCTCTCTTCCCAAACCTTGTAACTCCTTTCCATGGAGCAACACGTAATAACACATGGTCTCCAACATTAAATTCCACGTCCTTTCGATGAAGATCTGCATAACTCTTTTGTCGATCCTGTGCTGTCTGTATACGTTGTCGGATTATTTGGATCTTTTCTGTAGTCATACGTACTAACTCTGGTCCCAACAATGTTGTTTCACCCACCTCATCCCAACATACTGGAGAACGACACTTTCTCCCATACAACGCTTCGAATGGAGCTACGCCTATACTTGCCTGATAACTGTTGTTGTAGGAGAATTCCACCAATGGTAAGTACTTATCCCAACTCCCTTTGAAGTCTAGAACACAAAGTCTCAATAGATCTTCAAGAGTTTGGATAGTCCTTTCCGATTGTCCGTCTGTTTGAGGATGATAAGTCGAACTGAATCGTAAATCCGTACCCATAGCTTTCTGCAAACTGATCCAAAATCGTGAAGTAAATCTGGGATCACGATCCGAAACTATGGATACTGGCATGCCATGCAATCTCATAATCTCATTCACGTACATATGAGCAAGACGTTCAAGGGAATAAGTCTCTCGTATCGGCAAGAAATGAGCAGACTTGGTTAATCTATCAACAATAACCCAAATCGCATCTAAGCCTTGAGAAACCTTGGGAAGACCCGTAACGAAATCCATCGTAATGTGTTCCCACTTCCATTTCGGAATCTCCAGTGGTTGCAATGGACCCTTCGGCACTTGATGCTCCGCCTTTACACGTTGACAAGTTAAACATCTAGAGATGAACTCCGCGATCTCTCTCTTCATATTGCTCCACCAAAATGTATGTCGAAGATCACGATACATTTTAGTACTCCCAGGATGGATCGCAAACGGTGTGTTGTGTGCCTCCATCATGATTCTATACTTCAAGTCAAAATCGTTAGGAACACAAAGTCTGGAGTTGACTCGAAGTATTCCCTCTTCATCGATTCTTGCTTCTGGAATTGCACCTTCTTGCACCTTCTTCTTCATCTTCATCAGCTCCGCATCTGTAGCTTGAGCAGCTTTAACTTTATCAAGCAAAGCTGGTTCTACGCGTATACTTGACATCATCGCACTCGTTCCCACATATGATCTTCTACTCAACGCGTCAGCTACCACGTTCGCTTTTCCAGGATGGTATTGGATAGTATGATCGTAATCTTTCAACAGCTCAAGCCAACGTCGTTGCCGCATGTTGAGTTCCTTCTGAGTGAAGAAATATTTAAGGCTCTTATGATCCGTATAAATCTCCACTTTCTCTCCGTACAAGTAATGTCTCCAGATCTTCAACGCGAAAACGACTGCTGCCAACTCTAGATCATGAGTAGGATAATTCCTCTCATATTCTTTGAGTTGTCGCGAGGCATAGGCTATGACTTTCCCATGTTGCATGAGAACACATCCTAACCCTTTGCCTGAAGCATCGCTGTAGATAACAAATCCATCCGAACCAGATGGTATTGTCAGAACAGGTGCCGAAATAAGTCTCCTCTTGAGCTCTTGAAAGCTCTTCTCGCATTCTTCGCTCCAAACGAATTTCGTATCTTTCCGAGTCAACTGAGTTAATGGAGTAGCGATTCAAGAAAATCCCTCTATGAACCTCCAATAATAACCAGCTAAGCCCAGAAAGCTTTGTACTTCAGTCACCGACTTAGGTTGCTCCCAGCTTTGTATTGCTTCAATCTTCGCCGGGTCAACAGATACTTCACGTTTCGATACCACGTGCCCAAGGAATGCTACTTCCTCAAGCCAGAACTCGCATTTCTTCAGCTTAGCATATAGCTTGTTCTCACGAAGCTTTTGAAGTACCAACTTCAAATGGTGTTCATGATCTTCACGGCTTTTAGAATAGATGAGGATGTCATCAATAAAGACAACAACGAATTGATCTAAATACTCCTTAAATACACAGTTCATCATATCCATGAAAGTAGCAGGAGCATTAGTCAATCCAAAAGACATGACTAAGAACTCATAATGCCCGTACCGTGTTCTGAAAGCAGTCTTTGGAATATCCTCAGTTTTAATCTTCAGCTGATGATATCCAGAACGAAGATCGATCTTTGAAAAGAATTGCGCTCCTTGCAACTAGTCGAACAGGTCATCAATACGAGGTAACGGATACCTATTCTTGATGGTGACATGGTTCAACTCCCGATAGTCAATGCAAAGTCGCATACTCCCGTCTTTCTTCTTTACGAATAAAACAGGAGCACCCCAAGGAGACGTACTAGGACGAATAAAACCGATATCTAACAACTCTTGTAATTGGACCTTTAACTCCTGAAGTTCAATAGGAGCCATTCGATACGGGGTTTTAGAAATGGGCTTTGTACCGGGCTCAAGGTCAATAAAGAATTCAACTTCACGTTCTGGGGGTAGACCGGGAAGTTCTTCGGGAAATACATCAGGAAACTCATTAACAACGGAAATATCATTCAAATCTGATGTATTCTGATTTAGATCAGTGACATGAGCTAAGAAAGCTTGACATCCGTTTTTCAATAAACGAATAGCTTTATGACTTGAAATGATATTGACTGATTTTAGTGGTTTGGTGATTTGAATTCGCACAACAGGTTGATTAGGAATATGAAAACTAACAACCTTACGAAAACAATCAATTTTGGCATGGTAAGTGGTTAACCAGTCAATTCCTAAAATCACGTCACATGCAAGTATTTTCAAAGATATAAGATCAACAGGTAAGGTAAGGGTACCAATCTGAATCAAGCAAGATTTGTAAACTGTAGATGTAACAAAGGTTTCTCCTAACGGAGTTTCAACAGATAAGTCAAAGTCTAATTTATCAGAAGTCAAGTTCAAACGTTGAGCACAAGCAGGTGAAATAAAGGAATGGGTAGCACCGGTATCTAACAAGGTATAAACTTTGCAAGAGTTTATGATCAGCTTACCCGTAATCACCTCGTGTGGATTCCTCGCGTTTTGGGCTGTAACGACAAACGCTCTTCCAGGAATCACCGACTTTGACTTGTCTGCAACCGCCTTTGGAATCACCACCCCCGCTGAACTTGGTTTCGCAACAGGACAATCTCGAGCTATATGTCCTTCTTTTCCACAGTTATAGCATCCTTTGAACTGTTGTGGGCAGTTTGGGCTAATATGTCCCTCTTTCCCGCATTTAAAGCATACGACCGGTGGTCGTTCTCCTCCCCTCGAAACAGTTGATGCTGGTGCTGATGTTGACATCTTCGTGTTCTCATTGTTGTACCTTCTCTTCTTGAAATCTCCCCCCGATTCGCTTCTTCTACTATCATGGCCACGATAACCACCGGAGTGGTTACCGCTTCTGTCATACTTTCCTCCTCGCTGGTTGTCATTGCTCCGATGACTACTGCCACCAGTACGACCTTGGTTGTGGTCCCTCGGTTGAACATAATCATTATCTCGTTCCAATAACTGGGCCCTGTTTACTACATCCGAATATAAAGAAAACTTATGAGAAATGAGGTATTGACGTATTTCGGGTTTCAAACCTCTTAGAAACATCCGCGTCATACGTTCCTCATTCTCCACCAAATGAGGTGCAAACCTGGACAGCTCCGCGAACTTAGCCTCGTACTGGGATACCGTCATGTTGTTTTGCTCGAGTCTGATAAACTCTACTTCCTTCATATGACGAATACTTTCAGGAAAGTACTTGTCATTAAATAGTTTCTGGAACGCTTCCCAAGACATCTGGAGTGCAGCAGGCTGGGTACGCTTCACGGATTCCCACCAGTAATCTGCCTCTCCACGGAACATAAACGTGGCGAATGGAACCTTCTGTTCCTCTGTACATCCCAAGACATCAAATATCTTGGTAATTTGTTTAATCCACGTCTCCGCCTTGATCGGATCTGGCTTTCCCAGAAACTCTGGTGGTCCCAATTCTTTGAACTGCTTGGCAGTGACAGCTCGCGTGTTGTTATTATCTCCACCTGTATGTTGCACACGAGTCTCCCTCGTCTGATTTTGCATGAACTGCAAAAAACTTCTAAACATCTCATCGTTTATCGTCTGACCAGCGTTATTTTCAGGACGAACATTGCCTTCTTGTTGCACGTTCTCCTGGTTAACGATTAAAGGTGTCTCCACGATCTCATTCACTTCGTTGTTAACGTTCTCAGCTGCCATTCTCAAATACTGCCATAAAACAAGGGTTAATTAAACAAGTCAACATATCACACATTAACCCTATGCTCCGACTGACCAATTAAATACCACATAAGCTTAGGTAGGACACACTAGCGAAGGATTTACTCGTCTCTCCCCTCCTAGTTCTATTCCCCGATCTCCGCCAGAGATCATATTCCTAAGCTCTGATACCAACTGTGACGCCCCCAGAATAGGTCCATTCAACCCAACCCATTCTGAGTCGCCAAATACATGGTACAGAATTCAAATACAAACTTTATATCATACGGTCGTGCAAAATACGACCACACAACTGTGAGTCTCAATACAAATATGTAGAAAATATTAAGATTCAAACTAAGTCCTCATTACAATTATTATCACACTATTTATCAGAAATAGTGAGGACTACTACTTGCTCTAACTCGGACCATCACTCTGTCCCCCGACTAGTCCCCGCAACATTCTCATTTCCTGAAGAGGACAACAGATGAAAAGGGTGAGCTCAACTAGCCCAGTAAAGAATATTATGACTAAGATAATGGGAAACAAATTATCGTTAGTCTTCAACAAATAAGATAAAATATAATGGACAACCAACTTTAGATCAATATTCGCAGCGGAAATAACAATTCATTAGAAGAGTTAAGCAGAGAATCAAGTCTACTATCTTCTATGATTTAAAAGTCCATCATCAATATTTTATCCCTGTAACATCAATCAATATACATCTCGAATCAAATATTCATCTTTGCACTACAGGCCAAAGATATTCATTTGTATCATCAGTGGTCATGTTCATCTCAACACCTGTCATCTTTGCACTACAGGCCAAAGATATTCATCAGGTAATCATTCATCTTTGCTCTACAGGCCAAAGATATTCATCAAGTAATCATTCATCTTTTAGGACTGAGGATGATGAAAAACATTTAAAAAAAAAACGAATCTAGTGAGATAAAATACAAAGACTAAGGATTCGTATTTCAGTATATCCAATTCAAAAATACCTCGTAATAATCAATTATGGAGCAAAATTCAAGAATAGAGCTCAAAACTTGGATACAATCAAATATAGTAACCTTAACAAGCAATTTGGACAAATAGAAGAAAATTTAATTTTTCCGTGAATAGTGTCGTATACGTGAATAGTAACTCCGACGGAAAAAATAAAAATTTCAACATAAAATCCATGATAATATTTCTGTATAATGATATTGAAAAGAATAACATCATTTACGAAAGAAATAACATCCCTTACCATCCCTTACCTCAAAATAATAGTACTTCTGACTGAAATATCGGATATAATTTCGAAAGAAACTTGCACTGAATGCTAATACTCAAAGTATTAAAATACTCACAAAAATACGCTCGATATTATAGAGAGAGAAAACTTCTGATTTCTGGTGTGATTTTCAATTCTAACCTAAGCACCTATTTATAGGAAAAGCTTAGGATGCCAAAGGAGACTAAATGAATAAAATAATAAAAAAAAATTTCTCCAGCCGCCTCACTCCAGCAGCCTCCAAAAGCCATCAGCCACCACACCAACCAAAAGTGGGGCCCACCATGTTATTAAAAAATATTTATTTTTCGAAACTTCAATAATTCATAATAAATAGCCCCTTTTGTTAGAAAAATACAAATGATGTGTCCTTCTATAGGAAATTTAATTCTCTACAACTTTACAGAAGGAAGTTTTTCCAAATTCCAAACATAAACTATCCGAAATCCATAAACGGATGATTTTTCACACCAAAATACTGATAAAAACACATCAGCACAAATTCCTTCTTTTATATCCACAAAATAAATATTTCCTTATCATATAAATCAATAATTAATTATTCACAAATAATATTATAGAACTACAATATTGACAACCAGGTCGTTCCCAGGACAGAGGGGGCCTTCCGATAAGGACTTCTCCTTACTGGCGCGCAATTAAATAACCCCTCCTAGACAGAACTTCCTTAGACATTGTCAATAATGCTATCTAATAATATTATTCAAATAATATGAATTATTGAGTTGATAACGTGAAATACTGTGCAACGACAATTATTGAATCAATACTACAAAATATCAACTGTAGCCATTATTGAATCAATCATAAAAAAAATAGCAACGTAGCAATTATTGAGTCAATAAAATATCAATGCAGCAATTATTGAGTCAATAATATAAAATATCAACGTAGCAATTATTGAGTCAATAATATAAAATATTGAACAGTAAATACTGTAACAATAATTGAGTAGGTTCCTTCTCACGTAAGACTCAATAATTCGAAATACTGTGCAATACCGTGTGCTACTGCGCACCACCGCGTACTGTATTTTAACCACCGGGTATTTCAACAGTACTAACGGTAACAACTACACCGTTATCTTGTAAAAAGTTATTTCTGTCGCTTTCTATATCCGACAGTTATTCCGTTGTGGGGGCCCACAAATAGCTGCGCCGTCGTACGAATATTCCCCAACAACAAGAATATTCCACGACCAAACGAATATTCCCCGACAACAAGAATATTTTATAACCACTTGCTCATTTTAAAAATATTTGCACATTTCACCCATAACTTTCATATTTATCAAATCAACACTTACTATTTCGAAATAATATATAAAGAAAAATTAAATCTTTATTCATAAAAGTTAGGGTCTTACATCTAATCATTCCTAGAATTTATATAAACAATAATTATAACCATGTTGATCAATTCACCTTTGCCTTTAAGCTAAAGATATTCAATTGTAAATTCAATAGTCATGAACATACCAGTCAACAATCCATCTTTGCACTACTGGCCAAAGATATTCATAGTCATGATCATACCACTAATCTACTCATCTTTACACTCAAGTCAAAGAGAATTTTCATTATCCGAATTATAAAAACGTTATATATGAGAATAAGAACCATACGATCCAATTGTCAACTTGATAACCAATTGTGGAGTAAAATTCAAGAATAAAGTTCAAAATATGGATCCGATCAAAGATAGGAACCTTAACAGCCAACTTGGACAAATAAAAGAAAATTTAATTTTTCGGTGAATAGTACCGTATACGTGAATAGTGCCGTATACGTGAATAGTAACCCCGATATAAAAAAGATAAAAATTTCATAAGAAAAATTATACTTCGTGAATAGTACCGTATTCGTCAATAGTGCCGTATACATGAATAGTGTCGTATATGTGAATAGTAACCTCGACGGAAAAGGTAAAAATTTTATAATAAAATTCATACCAATATTTCGATGAAATGATATTGAAATCAATAACATCATTTACGAAAAAAAAAATAGCATCCCTTACCATCTCTTACCTCAAAAGAATAGTACTTCTGACTGGAATATCGGATATAATACCGAAGGAAACTTGCACTGAATAGTAACACTCAAAGTATCTAATTACTCACAAAAATACGCTCGATATTATAGAGAGAGAAAACTTCTAATTCTGGTGTAATTTTTAATTCTAACCTAAGCACCCTATTTATAGGAAAAGTTTAGGATGCCAAAGTAGACTAAATCAATAAAATAATATTATTATTTTTTAATCTTCCGCTGCCTGGCTGCTGTCCAAAAATCAGAATTTTCAACAAAAGTGGGGCCCACCCATTAAAAAAATATTTATTTTTTGAAACTTCAATAATTCATAATAAATAGTCCTTTTGTCAGAAAAATACAAATTCTATGTCCTTCAATAGAAAATTTAATTCTCTACAACTTTGTAGAAGGAAGTTTTTCCAAATTCCAAACATAAATTATCCGAAATCCATAAACGGATGATTTTTCACACCAAAATACTGATAAAAACACATCAGCATTAATTCCTTCTTTTATATCCACAAAATAAATATTTCTTTATCATATAAATCAATAATTAATTATTCACAAATAATATTACAGAACTACAATATTGACAACCAGGTCGTTCCTAAGAAAGAGGGGGCCTTCCGATAAGGACTTCTCCTTATTGGCGTGCAATTAAATAACCCCTCCTAGACAGAACTTTCTTAGACATTGTCAATAATGCTATCTAATAATATTATTCAAATAATATGAATTATTGAGTTGATAATGTGAAATACTGTGCAATGACAATTATTGAATCAATAATACAAAATATCAACTGTAGCCATTATTGAATCAATCATATAAAATAGCAACGTAGCAATTATTGAGTCAATAAAATATTAATGTATCAATTATTGAGTCAATAAAATATCATGTAATTATTGAATCAATAATATAAAATATTGAACAGTAATTACTGTAACAATAGTTGAGTAAGTGCATTCTCACGTAAGAATCAATAATTCAATATACTATGCAATACCGTGTGCTACTGTGCAACACCGCGTATTACTGTATTTTAACCACCGGGTATTTCAACAGTACTAACGGTAACAACTACGCCGTTATTTTATAAAAAGGTTATTTCTGGCGCTTTCTATATCCGACAGTTATTCCGTTGTGGGACCCACAAATAGCTGCGTCGTCGTACGAATATTCCCCGACAACAAGAATATTCCACGACCAAACGAATATTCTCCGACAACAAGAATATTTTATAACCACTTGCTCATTTTAAAAAATTTACATATATCACCCTTAACTTTAAACTTTTATCAATTTAACCATTTACTAAATAGAAAAATTGAATACTTTTATTTCATAAAATTCGGGGTCTTACAATCTCTCCTCCTTATGAAATTTCGTCCCCGAAATTTACGTACCTGGTATTTCGAAAAGTTGAGAATACCTTGCTTTTATTTCAGATTCCATCTTCCTTGTCATCATGATTTCTCCATTGCTCATTCTAGAATACCGCTTCAAAACAAGGTTAATTGACATATAACAATTGTCAATTTATTAAGTAAGAAAAGTCAGCTTAGGTAAGTCACACACTAGCGAAGTATATTATTCGTCCCTCCCCTCCTAGTTCTAGACTTCTATCTCCGTCAAAGACCATATCCCTAAGCTCTGATACCAAATTGTAACGCCCCCAAAATAGGTCCAATCCACCCAACCCATTCTGGGTCGCCACGAAATACACTCAACAAAATTCTAAATATAAATCTGTAAATTCTAACTTTTAAACTGTTGTATAAAATACGACCACCATTAAACTGTGAGTTTCAATACAAATACTGTGCCCATACTTCAAATCAATGATACGTCACAGAAAGGTACAGTCAATAACTGTTTTAGGAATTAAAATCTTTAGAAAATGCTCAAGGAAACCTTCGTACATGGGAGGCCATGCATCTAAGTTATAATATATATCATATGACTTGAGAATTATCCTTGGTTGATGTAAGACCCCGAATTTTATGAAATAAAAGTATTCAATTTTTCTATTTAGTAAATGGTTAAATCGATAAAAGTTTAAAGTTAAGGGTGATATAGGAAAATTTTTTAAAACAAGCAAGTGGTTATAAAATATTCATTGTTGTCGGGGAATATTCGTTTGGTCGTGGAATATTCTTGTTGTCAGAGAATATTCGTACGACGGCGCAGCTATTTGTGGACCCCACAATGGAATAACTGTCGGATATAGAAAGCGACAGAAATAACCTTTTTATAAAATAACGGCGTAGTTGTTACCGTTAGAACTGTTGAAATACCCGGTGGTTAAAATACAGTGATACGCAGTGTTGCACAGTAGCACACGGTATTGCACAGTATTTCGAATTATTAAGTCTTACGTGAGAAGGCACTTACTCAATTATTGTTACAGTAATTACTATTCAATGTTTTATATTATTGACTCAATAATTGCTACGTTGATATTTTATATTATTGACTCAATAATTGCTACGTTGATATTTTATTGACTCAATAATTGCTACGTTGTTATTTTATATGATTGATTCAAAAATGGCTACAGTTGATATTTTGGTATTATTGATTCAATAATTGTCACTGCATAGTATTTCACATTATCAACTCAATAATTCATATTATTTGAATAATATTATTAGATAGCATTATTGACAATGTCTAAGAAAGTTCTGTCTATGAGGGGTTATTTAATTGCGCGCCAATAAGGAGAAGTCCTTATCGGAAGGCCCCCTCTTTCCTGGGAACGACCTGGTTGTCAATATTGTAGTTCTGTAATATTATTTGTGAATAATTAATTATTGATTTATATGATAAGAAAATATTTATTTTGTGGATATTAAAGAAGGAATTAGCACTTATGTGTTTTATCAGTATTTTGGTGTGGAAAATCATCTGTTTGTGGATTTCGGATAATTTATGTTGGGAATTTGGAAAAACTTTCTTCTGCAAAATTGTAGAGAATTAAATTTCCTATGGAAGGACATAGAATTTTTATTTTTCTGATGAAGGGGCTATTTATTATGAATTATTGAAGTTTTAGAAAATAAATATTTTTTAAATAAATGGTGGGCCCCATTTTTGGTGAATGTTGAATTTTTCTAGCAGCCAGGCAGGTGAATTTTTTTTTAAAATAAAATATTATTTTATTCAAAAGTCTACTTTGACATCCTAAGCTTTTCCTATAAATAGGGTGCTGAGGTTAGAATTGAAAATCACACCAGAATCAGAAGTTTTCTCTCTCTATAATATCGAGCGTATTTTTGTGAGTATTTTAATACTTTGAGTATTAGTATTCAGTGCAAGTTTTCTTCGGTATTATATCCGATATTCCAGCCAGAAGTACTATTCTTTTGAGGTAAGGGATGGTAAGGGATGTTATTTCTTACATAAATGATGTTATTCTTTTCAATATCATTATACCAAAATATTGGCATGAATTTTATTATGAAATTCTCACTTTTTCCGTCGGAGTTACTATTCATGTATACGGCACTATTCACGTATACGGCACTATTTACAAATACGGTACTATTCACGAGTACTATTCACGAAGTATGATTTTTCTTATGAAATTTCTATCTTTTTCGTGTCGGGATTACTATTCACGTATACGACGCTATTCACGTATACGGCACTATTCACTTATACGGTACTATTCACCGAAAAATTAAATTTTCTTCTATTTGTCCAAATTACCTGTTAAGGTTCATATCTTTGATTGGATCTAAGTTTTGAGCTTTATTTTTGAATTTTGCTCCACAAAGTATTATTATGGAGTATTTTTGAACTTGGAGATCGATGTTTTGATCATATTGTTTTTATTATCATATATAACATTTTTATAATCCTGGTGACGAAATTTCTCTTTGACTTGAGTGTAAAGATGGGTAGATTATTGGTATGATCATGACTATAGATTCTCTTTGGTCAGTAGTGCAAAGATGGATTGTTGACTGGTATGTTCATGACCATTGAATTTACAATTGAATATCTTTAGCTTAAGGGCAAAGGTGAATTGATCAACATGGTTATAATTATTGTTTATATAAATTCTGAAATGGTTAGATATTTTTTGAGATATGAATATCTTTGGCCTGTAGCGCAAAGATGAGCTGTTGATTTGTGAATATCTTTGGCATGTAGTGCAAAGATGACCTGTTGTTGAATATCTTTGGCCTGTAGTGCAAAGATGAGCTGTTGATTTGTGAATATCTTTGGCCTATAGTGCAAAGATGGATGATTAATTGTTGAATATCTTTGGCTTGTAATGCAAAGATGAATTGATTAGCATGATTATGAACAGGAACTGTGATTTGGTATAACCATGATCTTTGGTGTTTCAGGTAAGGACAGGTGATGAGAATTATCTTCGTCCTGAGTGCGAAGAGGAATTCATCAAGATAATTATGATCATGAACTTACATGATTGTGGACAGGAATTGTTGATTGATGTTACAGGGATAAAATATTATTGATGGACTTTTAACATGGAGAAGATAATAGACATTATAGTCTATTTGACTCTTCTAATGGATTGCTCGTTCCGCTACAACTATGGTTGAAAAGTTTTACCATATGTTTAAATCTCTGATTTATTACTGATGAAAACTATTGATAATATAATTATCTTTAGTCATGATATTCTTTACTGGGCTATTTGTGCTCACCCTTTTGCTTCACAATTCGTTTAAGGTAATAAGAGTATAACGGGGTCGAGCAGGGATAACAGGGGAATAGAGTGATGGTCTATAGCTGTTGAGGTTTTTCATAAAACAGTATGAGAAGAATTATATTGAGAATTTAAAATGTGTGTCGTATTTTATACGTCATTTTAACAGTTGATTTTGGTGAACCAAATAGGCTGAGGTGAACCCAACTTTGGAAGGGTGTTTTGCCACTATCATACAAGATGTCTAATCACCTACAACTTCGGGTTATCATAAGACATGGTTGTGCACATCCACTTGCTGATTATATCTGTGAGCACTACCTATATAATATTGGAGTTTGGTTGAAATATAATTCTCAATTGGAGACAATGGAGATAATTATATGGCAAGAGAAGACCCACCATTGGAAAGAACATGATAGTAATCTTCTCATTTTTCTTTGGGGTCTATTGGGTCAACCAAGGATAATTCTCAAGTCATATGATATCTATTATAACTTAGATGCATGGCCTCCCATGTACGAAGGTTTTCTTGAGCATTTTCCAAAGATTTTAATTCCTAAAACAGTTATTGACTGTACCTTTCTGTAACGTATTATTGATTTGAAGTATGGGCACTGTATTAGTATTGAAACTCACAGTTTAATTATGGTCGTATTTTGTACGACAGTTTAAAAGATAGAATTTGAAGATTTGTATTTGAAATTTTTGTTGAGTGTATTTCGTGGCGACCCAGAATGGGTTGGGTGGATTGGACCTATTTTGGGGGCGTTACATTTTGGTATCAGAGCTTAGGGATATGGTCGCTGGCGGAGATTGGAGTCTAGAACTAGGAGGGGAGGGACGAATAATATACTTCGCTAGTGTGTGACTTACCTAAGCTGACTTTTCTTACTTAATAAATTGACAATTGTTATATGTCAATTAACCTTGTTTTGAAGCGGTATTCTAGAATGAGCAATGGAGAAATCATGATGACAAGGAAGATGGAATTTGAAATGAAAGCAAGGTATTCTCAACTTTTCGAAATACCAGGTACGTAAATTTCGAGGACAAAATTTCATAAGGAGGGGAGATTGTAAGACCCCGAATTTTATGAAATAAAAGTATTCAATTTTTCTATTTAGTAAATGGTTAAATTGATAAAAGTTTAAAGTTAAGGGTGATATATGTAAATTTTTTAAAACAAGCAAGTGGTTATAAAATATTCATTGTTGTCGGGGAATATTCGTTTGGTCGTGGAATATTCTTGTTGTCGGAGAATATTCGTACGACGGCGCAGCTATTTGTGGACCCCACAACGGAATAACTGTCGGATATAGAAAGCGACAGAAATAACCTTTTTATAAAATAACGGCGTAGTTGTTACCGTTAGAACTGTTAAAATACCCGGTGGTTAAAATACAGTGATACGCAGTGTTGCACAGTAGCACACGGTATTGCACAGTATTTCGAATTATTGAGTCTTACGTGAGAAGGCACTTACTCAATTATTGTTACAGTAATTACTGTTCAATATTTTATATTATTGACTCAATAATTGCTACGTTGATATTTTATTGACTCAATAATTGCTACGTTGCTATTTTATATGATTGATTCAATAATGGCTACAGTTGATATTTTGGTATTATTGATTCAATAATTATCACTGCACAGTATTTCACATTATCAACTCAATAATTCATATTATTTGAATAATATTATTAGATAGCATTATTGACAATGTCTAAGAAAGTTCTGTCTAGGAGGGGTTATTTAATTGTGCGCCAATAAGGAGAAGTCCTTATCGGAAGGCCCCCTCTTTCCTTGGAACGACCTGGTTGTCAATATTATAGTTCTGTAATATTATTTGTGAATAATTAATTATTGATTTATATGATAAGGAAATATTTATTTTGTGGATATTAAAGAAGGAATTAGCACTGATGTGTTTTATCAGTATTTTGGTGTGGAAAATCATCTGTTTGTGGATTTCGGATAATTTATGTTGGGAATTTGGAAAAACTTTCTTTTGCAAAGTTGTAGAGAATTAAATTTCCTATGGAAGGACATAGAATTTGTATTTTTCTGATGAAGGAGCTATTTATTATGAATTATTGAAGTTTCGAAAAATAAATAGTTTTTAAATAAATGGTGGGCCCCACTTTTTGTTGAATGTTGAATTTTCCTAGCAGCCAAGCGGCGGGTTTTTTTTAAAAAAATAAAATATTATTTTATTCAAAAGTCTACTTTGGCATCCTAAGCTTTTCATATAAATAGGGTGCTTAGGTTAGAATTGAAAATCACACCAGAATCAGAAGTTTTCTCTCTATATAATATCGAGCGTATTTTTGGGAGTATTTCAATACTTTGAGTATTAGTATTCAGTGCAAGTTTCCTTCGGTATTATATCCGATATTCCAGCCAGAAGTACTATTCTTTTGAGGTAAGGGATGTTATTTTTTACATAAATGATGTTATTCTTTTCAATATCATTATACCAAAATATTGGCATGAATTTTATTATGAAATTCTCACCTTTTTCGTCGGAGTTACTATTCATGTATACGGCACTATTCACGTATACAGCACTATTTACAAATATGGTACTATTCACGAAGTATGATTTTTCTTATGAAATTTCTATCTTTTTCGTGTCGGGATTACTATTCACGTATACGACACTATTCACGTATACGGCACTATTCACTTATACGGTACTATTCACCGAAAAATTAAATTTTCTTCTATTTGTCCAAGTTGCCTGTTAAGGTTCATATCTTTGATTGGATCTCAGTTTTGAGCTTTATTTTTGAATTTTGCTCCACAAAGTATTATTATGGAGTATTTTTGAACTTAGAGATCGATGTTTTGATCATATTATTTTTATTATCATATATAACATTTTTATAATCCTGGTGATGAAATTTCTCTTTGACTTGAGTGTAAAGATGGGTAGATTATTGGTATGATCATGACTATAGATTCTCTTTGGCCAGTAGTGCAAAGATGGATTGTTGACTGGTATGTTCATGACCATTGAATTTACAATTGAATATCTTTAGCTTAAGGGCAAAGGTGAATTGATCAACATGGTTATAATTATTGTTTATATAAATTCTGAAATGGTTAAATATTTTTTGAGATATGAATATCTTTGGCCTGTAGCGCAAAGATGAGCTGTTGATTTGTGAATATCTTTGGCATGTAGTGCAAAGATGACCTGTTGTTGAATATCTTTGGCCTGTAGTGCAAAGATGAGCTGTTGATTTGTGAATATCTTTGGCCTATAGTGCAAAGATGGATGATTAATTGTTGAATATCTTTGGCTTGTAATGCAAAGATGAATTGATTAGCATGATTATGAACAGGAACTGTGATTTGGTATAACCATGATCTTTGGTGTTTCAGGTAAAGACAGGTGATGAGAATTATCTTCGTCCTGAGTGCGAAGAGGAATTCATCAAGATAATTATGATCATGAACTTACATGATTGTGGACAGGAATTGTTGATTGATGTTACAGGGATAAAATATTATTGATGGACTTTTAACATGGAGAAGATAATAGACATTATAGTCTATTTGACTCTTCTAATGGATTGCTCGTTCCGCTACAACTATGGTTGAAAAGTTTTACCATATGTTTAAATCTCTGATTTATTACTGATGAAAACTATTGATAATATAATTATCTTTAGTCATGATATTCTTTACTGGGCTATTTGTGCTCACCCTTTTGCTTCACAATTCGTTTCAGGTAATAAGAGTATAACGGGGTCGAGCAGGGATAACAGGGGAATAGAGTGATGGTCTATAGCTGTTGAGGTTTTTCATAAAACAGTATGAGAAGAATTATATTGAGAATTTAAAATGTGTGTCGTATTTTATACGTCATTTTAACAGTTGATTTTGGTGAACCAAATAGGCTGAGGTGAACCCAACTTTGGAAGGGTGTTTTGCCACTATCATACAAGATGTCTAATCACCTACAACTTCGGGTTATCATAAGACATGGTTGTGCACATCCACTTGCTGATTATATCTATGAGCACTACCTATATAATATTGGAGTTTGGTTGAAATATAATTCTCAATTGGAGACAATGGAGATAATTATATGGCAAGAGAAGACCCACCATTGGAAAGAACATGATAGTAATCTTCTCATTTTTCTTTGGGGTCTATTGGGTCAACCAAGGATAATTCTCAAGTCATATGATATCTATTATAACTTAGATGCATGGCCTCCCATGTACGAAGGTTTTCTTGAGCATTTTCCAAAGATTTTAATTCCTAAAACAGTTATTGACTGTACCTTTCTGTAACGTATTATTGATTTGAAGTATGGGCACTGTATTAGTATTGAAACTCACAGTTTAATTATGGTCGTATTTTGTACGACAGTTTAAAAGATAGAATTTGAAGATTTGTATTTGAAATTTTTGTTGAGTGTATTTCGTGGCGACCCAGAATGGGTTGGGTGGATTGGACCTATTTTGGGGGCGTTACATTTTGGTATCAGAGCTTAGGGATATGGTCGCTGGCGGAGATTGGAGTCTAGAACTAGGAGGGGAGGGACGAATAATATACTTCGCTAGTGTGTGACTTACCTAAGCTGACTTTTCTTACTTAATAAATTGACAATTGTTATATGTCAATTAACCTTGTTTTGAAGCGGTATTCTAGAATGAGCAATGGAGAAATCATGATGACAAGGAAGATGGAATTTGAAATGAAAGCAAGGTATTCTCAACTTTTCGAAATACCAGGTACGTAAATTTCGAGGACAAAATTTCATAAGGAGGGGAGATTGTAAGACCCCGAATTTTATGAAATAAAAGTATTCAATTTTTCTATTTAGTAAATGGTTAAATTGATAAAAGTTTAAAGTTAAGGGTGATATATGTAAATTTTTTAAAACAAGCAAGTGGTTATAAAATATTCATTGTTGTCGGGGAATATTCGTTTGGTCGTGGAATATTCTTGTTGTCGGAGAATATTCGTACGACGGCGCAGCTATTTGTGGACCCCACAACGGAATAACTGTCGGATATAGAAAGCGACAGAAATAACCTTTTTATAAAATAACGGCGTAGTTGTTACCGTTAGAACTGTTAAAATACCCGGTGGTTAAAATACAGTGATACGCAGTGTTGCACAGTAGCACACGGTATTGCACAGTATTTCGAATTATTGAGTCTTACGTGAGAAGGCACTTACTCAATTATTGTTACAGTAATTACTGTTCAATATTTTATATTATTGACTCAATAATTGCTACGTTGATATTTTATTGACTCAATAATTGCTACGTTGCTATTTTATATGATTGATTCAATAATGGCTACAGTTGATATTTTGGTATTATTGATTCAATAATTATCACTGCACAGTATTTCACATTATCAACTCAATAATTCATATTATTTGAATAATATTATTAGATAGCATTATTGACAATGTCTAAGAAAGTTCTGTCTAGGAGGGGTTATTTAATTGTGCGCCAATAAGGAGAAGTCCTTATCGGAAGGCCCCCTCTTTCCTTGGAACGACCTGGTTGTCAATATTATAGTTCTGTAATATTATTTGTGAATAATTAATTATTGATTTATATGATAAGGAAATATTTATTTTGTGGATATTAAAGAAGGAATTAGCACTGATGTGTTTTATCAGTATTTTGGTGTGGAAAATCATCTGTTTGTGGATTTCGGATAATTTATGTTGGGAATTTGGAAAAACTTTCTTTTGCAAAGTTGTAGAGAATTAAATTTCCTATGGAAGGACATAGAATTTGTATTTTTCTGATGAAGGAGCTATTTATTATGAATTATTGAAGTTTCGAAAAATAAATATTTTTTAAATAAATGGTGGGCCCCACTTTTTGTTGAATGTTGAATTTTCCTAGCAGCCAAGCGGCGGATTTTTTTAAAAAAATAAAATATTATTTTATTCAAAAGTCTACTTTGGCATCCTAAGCTTTTCATATAAATAGGGTGCTTAGGTTAGAATTGAAAATCACACCAGAATCAGAAGTTTTCTCTCTATATAATATCGAGCGTATTTTTGGGAGTATTTCAATACTTTGAGTATTAGTATTCAGTGCAAGTTTCCTTCGGTATTATATCCGATATTCCAGCCAGAAGTACTATTCTTTTGAGGTAAGGGATGTTATTTTTTACATAAATGATGTTATTCTTTTCAATATCATTATACCAAAATATTGGCATGAATTTTATTATGAAATTCTCACCTTTTTCGTCGGAGTTACTATTCATGTATACGGCACTATTCACGTATACAGCACTATTTACAAATATGGTACTATTCACGAAGTATGATTTTTCTTATGAAATTTCTATCTTTTTCGTGTCGGGATTACTATTCACGTATACGACACTATTCACGTATACGGCACTATTCACTTATACGGTACTATTCACCGAAAAATTAAATTTTCTTCTATTTGTCCAAGTTGCCTGTTAAGGTTCATATCTTTGATTGGATCTCAGTTTTGAGCTTTATTTTTGAATTTTGCTCCACAAAGTATTATTATGGAGTATTTTTGAACTTAGAGATCGATGTTTTGATCATATTATTTTTATTATCATATATAACATTTTTATAATCCTGGTGATGAAATTTCTCTTTGACTTGAGTGTAAAGATGGGTAGATTATTGGTATGATCATGACTATAGATTCTCTTTGGCCAGTAGTGCAAAGATGGATTGTTGACTGGTATGTTCATGACCATTGAATTTACAATTGAATATCTTTAGCTTAAGGGCAAAGGTGAATTGATCAACATGGTTATAATTATTGTTTATATAAATTCTGAAATGGTTAAATATTTTTTGAGATATGAATATCTTTGGCCTGTAGCGCAAAGATGAGCTGTTGATTTGTGAATATCTTTGGCATGTAGTGCAAAGATGACCTGTTGTTGAATATCTTTGGCCTGTAGTGCAAAGATGAGCTGTTGATTTGTGAATATCTTTGGCCTATAGTGCAAAGATGGATGATTAATTGTTGAATATCTTTGGCTTGTAATGCAAAGATGAATTGATTAGCATGATTATGAACAGGAACTGTGATTTGGTATAACCATGATCTTTGGTGTTTCAGGTAAAGACAGGTGATGAGAATTATCTTCGTCCTGAGTGCGAAGAGGAATTCATCAAGATAATTATGATCATGAACTTACATGATTGTGGACAGGAATTGTTGATTGATGTTACAGGGATAAAATATTATTGATGGACTTTTAACATGGAGAAGATAATAGACATTATAGTCTATTTGACTCTTCTAATGGATTGCTCGTTCCGCTACAACTATGGTTGAAAAGTTTTACCATATGTTTAAATCTCTGATTTATTACTGATGAAAACTATTGATAATATAATTATCTTTAGTCATGATATTCTTTACTGGGCTATTTGTGCTCACCCTTTTGCTTCACAATTCGTTTCAGGTAATAAGAGTATAACGGGGTCGAGCAGGGATAACAGGGGAATAGAGTGATGGTCTATAGCTGTTGAGGTTTTTCATAAAACAGTATGAGAAGAATTATATTGAGAATTTAAAATGTGTGTCGTATTTTATACGTCATTTTAACAGTTGATTTTGGTGAACCAAATAGGCTGAGGTGAACCCAACTTTGGAAGGGTGTTTTGCCACTATCATACAAGATGTCTAATCACCTACAACTTCGGGTTATCATAAGACATGGTTGTGCACATCCACTTGCTGATTATATCTATGAGCACTACCTATATAATATTGGAGTTTGGTTGAAATATAATTCTCAATTGGAGACAATGGAGATAATTATATGGCAAGAGAAGACCCACCATTGGAAAGAACATGATAGTAATCTTCTCATTTTTCTTTGGGGTCTATTGGGTCAACCAAGGATAATTCTCAAGTCATATGATATCTATTATAACTTAGATGCATGGCCTCCCATGTACGAAGGTTTTCTTGAGCATTTTCCAAAGATTTTAATTCCTAAAACAGTTATTGACTGTACCTTTCTGTAACGTATTATTGATTTGAAGTATGGGCACTGTATTAGTATTGAAACTCACAGTTTAATTATGGTCGTATTTTGTACGACAGTTTAAAAGATAGAATTTGAAGATTTGTATTTGAAATTTTTGTTGAGTGTATTTCGTGGCGACCCAGAATGGGTTGGGTGGATTGGACCTATTTTGGGGGCGTTACATTTTGGTATCAGAGCTTAGGGATATGGTCGCTGGCGGAGATTGGAGTCTAGAACTAGGAGGGGAGGGACGAATAATATACTTCGCTAGTGTGTGACTTACCTAAGCTGACTTTTCTTACTTAATAAATTGACAATTGTTATATGTCAATTAACCTTGTTTTGAAGCGGTATTCTAGAATGAGCAATGGAGAAATCATGATGACAAGGAAGATGGAATCTGAAATGAAAGCAAGGTATTCTCAACTTTTCGAAATACCAGGTACGTAAATTTCGAGGACGAAATTTCATAAGGAGGGGAGATTGTAAGACCCCGAATTTTATGAAATAAAAGTATTCAATTTTTCTATTTAGTAAATGGTTAAATTGATAAAAGTTTAAAGTTAAGGGTGATATATGTAAATTTTTTAAAACAAGCAAGTGGTTATAAAATATTCATTGTTGTCGGGGAATATTCGTTTGGTCGTGGAATATTCTTGTTGTCGGAGAATATTCGTACGACGGCGCAGCTATTTGTGGACCCCACAACGGAATAACTGTCGGATATAGAAAGCGACAGAAATAACCTTTTTATAAAATAACGGCGTAGTTGTTACCGTTAGAACTGTTAAAATACCCGGTGGTTAAAATACAGTGATACGCAGTGTTGCACAGTAGCACACGGTATTGCACAGTATTTCGAATTATTGAGTCTTACGTGAGAAGGCACTTACTCAATTATTGTTACAGTAATTACTGTTCAATATTTTATATTATTGACTCAATAATTGCTACGTTGATATTTTATTGACTCAATAATTGCTACGTTGCTATTTTATATGATTGATTCAATAATGGCTACAGTTGATATTTTGGTATTATTGATTCAATAATTATCACTGCACAGTATTTCACATTATCAACTCAATAATTCATATTATTTGAATAATATTATTAGATAGCATTATTGACAATGTCTAAGAAAGTTCTGTCTAGGAGGGGTTATTTAATTGTGCGCCAATAAGGAGAAGTCCTTATCGGAAGGCCCCCTCTTTCCTTGGAACGACCTGGTTGTCAATATTATAGTTCTGTAATATTATTTGTGAATAATTAATTATTGATTTATATGATAAGGAAATATTTATTTTGTGGATATTAAAGAAGGAATTAGCACTGATGTGTTTTATCAGTATTTTGGTGTGGAAAATCATCTGTTTGTGGATTTCGGATAATTTATGTTGGGAATTTGGAAAAACTTTCTTTTGCAAAGTTGTAGAGAATTAAATTTCCTATGGAAGGACATAGAATTTGTATTTTTCTGATGAAGGAGCTATTTATTATGAATTATTGAAGTTTCGAAAAATAAATATTTTTTAAATAAATGGTGGGCCCCACTTTTTGTTGAATGTTGAATTTTCCTAGCAGCCAAGCGGCGGATTTTTTTAAAAAAAATAAAATATTATTTTATTCAAAAGTCTACTTTGGCATCCTAAGCTTTTCATATAAATAGGGTGCTTAGGTTAGAATTGAAAATCACACCAGAATCAGAAGTTTTCTCTCTATATAATATCGAGCGTATTTTTGGGAGTATTTCAATACTTTGAGTATTAGTATTCAGTGCAAGTTTCCTTCGGTATTATATCCGATATTCCAGCCAGAAGTACTATTCTTTTGAGGTAAGGGATGTTATTTTTTACATAAATGATGTTATTCTTTTCAATATCATTATACCAAAATATTGGCATGAATTTTATTATGAAATTCTCACCTTTTTCGTCGGAGTTACTATTCATGTATACGGCACTATTCACGTATACAGCACTATTTACAAATATGGTACTATTCACGAAGTATGATTTTTCTTATGAAATTTCTATCTTTTTCGTGTCGGGATTACTATTCACGTATACGACACTATTCACGTATACGGCACTATTCACTTATACGGTACTATTCACCGAAAAATTAAATTTTCTTCTATTTGTCCAAGTTGCCTGTTAAGGTTCATATCTTTGATTGGATCTCAGTTTTGAGCTTTATTTTTGAATTTTGCTCCACAAAGTATTATTATGGAGTATTTTTGAACTTAGAGATCGATGTTTTGATCATATTATTTTTATTATCATATATAACATTTTTATAATCCTGGTGATGAAATTTCTCTTTGACTTGAGTGTAAAGATGGGTAGATTATTGGTATGATCATGACTATAGATTCTCTTTGGCCAGTAGTGCAAAGATGGATTGTTGACTGGTATGTTCATGACCATTGAATTTACAATTGAATATCTTTAGCTTAAGGGCAAAGGTGAATTGATCAACATGGTTATAATTATTGTTTATATAAATTCTGAAATGGTTAAATATTTTTTGAGATATGAATATCTTTGGCCTGTAGCGCAAAGATGAGCTGTTGATTTGTGAATATCTTTGGCATGTAGTGCAAAGATGACCTGTTGTTGAATATCTTTGGCCTGTAGTGCAAAGATGAGCTGTTGATTTGTGAATATCTTTGGCCTATAGTGCAAAGATGGATGATTAATTGTTGAATATCTTTGGCTTGTAATGCAAAGATGAATTGATTAGCATGATTATGAACAGGAACTGTGATTTGGTATAACCATGATCTTTGGTGTTTCAGGTAAAGACAGGTGATGAGAATTATCTTCGTCCTGAGTGCGAAGAGGAATTCATCAAGATAATTATGATCATGAACTTACATGATTGTGGACAGGAATTGTTGATTGATGTTACAGGGATAAAATATTATTGATGGACTTTTAACATGGAGAAGATAATAGACATTATAGTCTATTTGACTCTTCTAATGGATTGCTCGTTCCGCTACAACTATGGTTGAAAAGTTTTACCATATGTTTAAATCTCTGATTTATTACTGATGAAAACTATTGATAATATAATTATCTTTAGTCATGATATTCTTTACTGGGCTATTTGTGCTCACCCTTTTGCTTCACAATTCGTTTCAGGTAATAAGAGTATAACGGGGTCGAGCAGGGATAACAGGGGAATAGAGTGATGGTCTATAGCTGTTGAGGTTTTTCATAAAACAGTATGAGAAGAATTATATTGAGAATTTAAAATGTGTGTCGTATTTTATACGTCATTTTAACAGTTGATTTTGGTGAACCAAATAGGCTGAGGTGAACCCAACTTTGGAAGGGTGTTTTGCCACTATCATACAAGATGTCTAATCACCTACAACTTCGGGTTATCATAAGACATGGTTGTGCACATCCACTTGCTGATTATATCTGTGAGCACTACCTATATAATATTGGAGTTTGGTTGAAATATAATTCTCAATTGGAGACAATGGAGATAATTATATGGCAAGAGAAGACCCACCATTGGAAAGAACATGATAGTAATCTTCTCATTTTTCTTTGGGGTCTATTGGGTCAACCAAGGATAATTCTCAAGTCATATGATATCTATTATAACTTAGATGCATGGCCTCCCATGTACGAAGGTTTTCTTGAGCATTTTCCAAAGATTTTAATTCCTAAAACAGTTATTGACTGTACCTTTCTGTAACGTATTATTGATTTGAAGTATGGGCACTGTATTAGTATTGAAACTCACAGTTTAATTATGGTCGTATTTTGTACGACAGTTTAAAAGATAGAATTTGAAGATTTGTATTTGAAATTTTTGTTGAGTGTATTTCGTGGCGACCCAGAATGGGTTGGGTGGATTGGACCTATTTTGGGGGCGTTACATTTTGGTATCAGAGCTTAGGGATATGGTCGCTGGCGGAGATTGGAGTCTAGAACTAGGAGGGGAGGGACGAATAATATACTTCGCTAGTGTGTGACTTACCTAAGCTGACTTTTCTTACTTAATAAATTGACAATTGTTATATGTCAATTAACCTTGTTTTGAAGCGGTATTCTAGAATGAGCAATGGAGAAATCATGATGACAAGGAAGATGGAATCTGAAATGAAAGCAAGGTATTCTCAACTTTTCGAAATACCAGGTACGTAAATTTCGAGGACGAAGTTTCATAAGGAGGGGAAATTGTAAGGCCCCGAATTTTATGAAATAAAAGTATTCAATTTTTCTATTTAGTAAATGGTTAAATTGATAAAAGTTTAAAGTTAAGGGTGATATATGTAAATTTTTTAAAACAAGCAAGTGGTTATAAAATATTCATTGATGTCGGGGAATATTCGTTTGGTCGTGGAATATTCTTGTTGTCGGAGAATATTCGTACGACGGCGCAACTATTTGTGGACCCCACAACGGAATAACTGTCGGATATAGAAAGTGACAAAAATAACCTTTTTATAAAATAACGGCGTAGTTGTTACCGTTAGAACTGTTGAAATACCCGGTGGTTAAAATACAGTGATACGCAGTGTTGCACAGTAGCACACGGTATTGCACAGTATTTCGAAGCGGTATTCTAGAATGAGCAATGGAGAAATCATGATGACAAGGAAGATGGAATCTGAAATGAAAGCAAGGTATTCTCAACTTTTCGAAATACCAGGTACGTAAATTTCGAGGACGAAATCTCATAAGGAGTGGAGATTGTAAGACCCCGAATTTTATGAAATAAAAGTATTCAATTTTTCTATCTAGTAAATGGTTAAATTGATAAAAGTTTAATGTTAAGGGTGATATATGTAAATTTTTTAAAACAAGCAAGTGGTTATAAAATATTCATTGTTGTCGGGGAATATTCGTTTGGTCGTGGAATATTCTTGTTGTCGGAGAATATTCGTACGACGGCGCAGTTATTTGTGGACCCCACAATGGAATAACTGTCGGATATAGAAAGTGACAGAAATAACCTTTTTATAAAATAACGGTGTAGTTGTTACCGTTAGAACTGTTGAAATACTCGGTGGTTAAAATACAGTGATACGCAGTGTTGCACAGTAGCACACGGTATTGCACAGTATTTCGAATTATTGAGTCTTACGTGAGAAGGCACTTACTCAATTATTGTTACAGTAATTACTGTTAAAATGACGTATAAAATACTACACACACATTTTAAATTCTCAATATAATTCTTCTCATACTGTTTTATTGAAAACCTCAACAGTTAAAGACCATCGTTCTATTCCCCTGTTATCCCTGCTCGACCCTGTTATACTCTTATTACCTGAAAGGAATTGTGAAGCAAAAGGGTGAGCACAAATAGCCCAGTAAAGAATATCATGACTAAGGATAATTAAATTATCAATAGTTTTCATCAGTAGTAAATTAGAAATTTGAACATATGGTAGACGATAAAACTTTTCAACCATAGTTGCGGCGGAACGAACAATCCATTAGAAGAGTCAAATAGACTATAATGTCTATTATCTTCTCCATGTTAAAAGTCCACCAATAATATTTTATCCCTGTAACATCAATCAACAATTCCTGTCCACAATCATGTAAGTTCATGATCATAATTATCTTGATGAATTCCTCTTCGCACTCAGGACGAAGATAATTCTCATCACCTGTCTTTACCTGAAACACCAAAGATCATTGTTATACCAAATCACAGTTCCTGTTCATAATCATGCTAATCAATTCATCTTTGCATTACAAGCCAAAGATATTCAACAATTAATCATTTATCTTTGCACTACAGGCCAAAGATATTCACAAATCAACCGCTCATCTTTGCACTACAGGCCAAAGATATTCATCAATAGTTCATATTTGCACTACGGCCCAAAGATATTCAACAACAGGTCATCTTTGCACTACATGCCAAAGATATTCGTATCTCAAAAAAATATCTAATCATTCCAGAATTTATATAAACAATAATTATAACCATGTTGATCAATTCACCTTTGCCTTTAAGCTAAAGATATTCAATTGTAAATTCAACAGTCATGAACATACCAGTCAACAATCCATCTTTGCACTACTGGCCAAAGATATTCATAGTCATGATCATACCACTAATCTACTCATCTTTACACTCAAGTCAAAGAGAATTTTCATCATCCGAATTATAAAAACGTTATATATGAGAATAAGAACCATACGATCCAATTGTCAACATGATAACCAATTGTGGAGTAAAATTCAAGAATAAAGTTCAAAATATGGATCCGATCAAAGATAGGAACCTTAACAGCCAACTTGGACAAATAGAAGAAAATTTAATTTTTCGGTGAATAGTACCGTATACGTGAATAGTGCCGTATACGTGAATAGTAACCCGTATACGTGAATAGTAACCCCGACATAAAAAAGATAGAAATTTCATAAGAAAAATCATACTTCGTGAATAGTACTCGTGAATAGTACCGTATTCGTCAATAGTGCCGTATACATGAATAGTGCCGTATATGTGAATAGTAACCTCGACGAAAAAAGTAAAATTTTTATAATAAAATTCATACCAATATTTCGATGAAATGATATTGAAATCAGTAACATCATTTACGAAAAAAAATAGCATCCCTTACCATTCCTTACCTCAAAAGAATAGTACTTCTAGGATATCGGATATAATACCGAAGGAAACTTACACTGAATAGTAACAGTCAAAGTATCTAATTACTCACAAAAATACGCTCGATATTATAGAGAGAGAAGACTTCTAATTCTGGTGTGATTTTCAATTCTAACCTAAGCACCCTATTTATAGGAAAAAACTTAGGATGCCAAAGTAGACTAAATCAATAAAATAATATTATTTTTTTTTAATCTTCCGCCGCCTGGCTGCTGTCCAAAAATTAGAATTTTCAACAAAAGTGGGGCCCACCCATTAAAAAAATATTTATTTTTTGAAACTTCAATAATTCATAATAAATAGTCCTTTTGTCAGAAAAATACAAATTCTATGTCGTTCTATAGGAAATTTAATTCTCTACAACTTTGTAGAAGGAAGTTTTTCCAAATTCCAAACATAAATTATCCGAAATTCATAAACGGATGATTTTTCACACCAAAATACTGATAAAAACACATCAGCACTAATTCCTTCTTTTATATCAAAAAATAAATATTTCCTTATCATATAAATCAATAATTAATTATTCACAAATAATATTACAGAACTACAATATTGACAACCAGGTCGTTCCGAGGAAAGAGGGGGCCTTCCGATAAAGACTTCTCCTTACTGGCGCGCAATTAAATAACCCCTCCTAGACAGAACTTTCTTAGACATTGTCAATAATGCTATCTAATAATATTATTCAAATAATATGAATTATTGAGTTGATAATGTGAAATACTGTGCAATGACAATTATTGAATCAATAATACAAAATATCAACTGTAGCCATTATTGAATCAATCATATAAAATAGCAACGTAGCAATTATTGAGTCAATAAAATATTAATGTAATAATTATTGAGTCAATAAAATATCATGCAATTATTGAATCAATAATATAAAATATTGAACAGTAATTACTGTAACAATAATTGAGTAAGTGCCTTCTCACGTAAGAATCAATAATTCAAAATACTGTGCAATACCGTGTGCTACTGTGCAACACCGCGTATTACTGTATTTTAACCACCGGGTATTTCAACAGTACTAACGGTAACAACTACGCCGTTATTTTATAAAAAGGTTATTTTTGTCGCTTTCTATATCCGACAGTTATTCCGTTGTGGGGCCCACAAATAGCTGCGCCGTCGTACGAATATTCCCCGACAACAAGAATATTCCACGACCAAACGAATATTCCCCGACAACAAGAATATTTTATAACCACTTGCTCATTTTAAAAAATTTACATATATCACCCTTAACTTTAAACTTTTATCAATTTAACCATTTACTAAATAGAAAAATTGAATACTTTTATTTCATAAAATTCGGGGTCTTACACAAAACATCAATCACCAGAGTTAAAATTTTTAAATCATGCTGAGGAGTCATATAGACTACGAGCTTTTATTTTCAAAAAGGTTATACAGAAATTCATCCGCTAACCGTCATGACTTACGAACAAAGAGGGTAATTAGCCCATTATGCCCTATACTTATTAAGTACTGCTGGTCGGAATAATTTTTCCCCGTTCCTCTTATCCGCCTGAGGCGCAAAAAAAAATTCCCAAATTTTGGGATGCTTACCTCAGTCTTATCGGATTCCGCACCAAAATCATTTGGTTCGGGAAAATTTTCAAAGAACGCTCAGAATTTTCATAAACGTTGGTCTAACTGAATCAAATAGCTTAGACTAATACCAATAATTCAATTTTAATCGAAATATTTATGTATAGCCAAACCCCGTTGGCAATTAATTATAAAAAAAATATTTTGAAAATGACATCATGATACCGTACTGTATTTACAGCCCATTTGAGGATTCCGTCATTGTGTGACTTTGTTATAACACATCATACAATAGTGGGACAACGATTTTTAGATCGAATTCAACACTAAGTATTCCTATATTTACAACTTCATCAACTTTTTATCATCTCTGCTCCAGGTTACATGATGCATCAATGATAAATAAAACACATTTTGATATTTCAAATCATTGTCGTCTAGCCGAAACAATTAGTATAGACTATTCTTTAAACGGTTCAAAAATCATTGTAAATCAGTTTTATCATCTCAACAGGTAACGATGTGTCAGTGTCCTGAAGTCCACACATACACACTAGTCACCGGGATTTGAGAATAAAAATTCCTTTTTAAAAGGCACATAATGCGTATTTAGCTTGATGTCAAAAATTTAAAAATCTAGTATTGCTAGAAGATTTAGAATACCTACGCTTCCACCAATGATTCATTGCTTAATCAGTCTATCTATTCCTAGTATCCTTAATACTCCATTCACACTTAATTATACCCAGTTCGTCAAACTTTACCACACGTTATGAGTTTAGGAACTTTTCACAATCATATGAGTTTAAGAACTTGTCCTGGACAGACCATTAGCGTCCATTCGCTGAGGGGTTCAAAACATTTCATATAATTATGAGTCACGAACTTACCATAAGTATGAGTTTTAAGAACTCGCAACTTAACCTTATATCCTCTACCTATACTCTATCTATCTATTATACACATGAGAAAAGAATCACATTCTCAACATATATATAGCAAATAGCGCGACACAAATATTTCAATGATTATCACTATCAGAAACTAATGGTCGTCAAACCAAACACAATCCACTGCCCATACAAAGAATTGGTCAACTCGGCCTCTAATCAATATAGGAAGCTAAGCGGTTGTTACACCAAGGACAATTCCCCGCCTATATAAAGAATTGTTCAACTTAACCACTATATCGAGTATGAAGCTAAGTGGTTCTAAAACCAAGTACAAATTCCCCGCCCATGCAAGGAATCATACAACTCAGCTTGCTGACATGAGACCTCAATTGAAATCCTACTTAATCCTAGCTCCATACTTTCTCCATACGAATTTTATTCAATCCGTATTGCATCAACCCCAACCCTTTTTCTGAGTTGGCATCGTACCAATTTATAGTACAACATACTCACAGCAATTTTGCCGCAAAATTTTCAATCATTCGATTAATCCTCCTCCCTGCTATGACCTTATCAGATCACGGTGTGATCTCATCGTGTATATTACGATTCATTCCTATGTTACGATCGTTTTGTTATACGATCTTCTTTCCCCATACTTTTAGTCTTTTAGACTCAATCTATTCATTACTACTGTTCATCTTTATTATCAGAGTTAGGTAACTCTGGATCTTTTATAATTTATCGTCTTTGAATCTTATCAACGCACTAACTCTATTTAAGTTAGTTCTTATCCTTATCTCACTGCGGTTAATAGCCTAAGGTAACCGTACCTAAGCTTTATAACCTACAGCTTTGATACCAACTGTAGCACTCCCAAATCTGGGTCCTTAGAACCTCGAACCTGGTACGTTACAATACATCATTTCTATAACTAATGCGGAAGATATAAACATAAATTGTTTATACAATAAACTTTTACACATAATCCCCAAGGTCTGTAACCTTAACTTAATACCTGCATTCAATAACCTAGACGACATACAATATCATTTGCGTTCAATACTATTACAATTTTAACGGTACAATAATCCCATCCTGGAACTTGTTTTTGCCTTTGACTGTGTTCGAAGTTTCGCCTTTAAGCCTAGAATGTTTATCATGATATAGCAAGGGTGAGCAACAAGTTTGCTCAGCAAGTTTAAGTACAAATGAAGATATATCATGCTTGAAAAGAATAATAAGCTGCAAACCTTCAACAATATAAGAACTGTGAAAGAACATGAATAAATTCAACTGAACAATATAGTAATGAAGGTGATCAGCCTTTCATACCTGATGAACATATACAATATGCACAACGTGCGAATCAATAAATCATAGATGTGATATAATCAACAATGATTTATCACGAACATGCTTTACAATAAAAACTCGAGTTCGAGTTAGGAAACTTGCCTGAACTATCGATTACTGCTACGCAATCTAGTTTAATCACTTTATTGAAAAGACCTATCAGTTATAAGATTGATCATTAAATTAGCATAACATACTTTATAAGTAAACTATCTAATATTTAAACACATAGTCAAATATTAAATAACCTTAACACTATACATACACAAGTCTAAACCTAGCACACGTCGAGTCTTTAATAGTATTCAATATAGTATACTGAGTGGTTTCCCACGAACAACTAAAAAATTAGCTTCCGTCTTGTCTACACTATTTTCACAGCGAGTTAGAACGATTACTAATTCGTAGATCCTTTTCCCATATGAAGGAGTCGTTTAGCCCAGCTACTATACATCAACTATTGCAGAATATGACTGTACTACTTTTAGACTTAATACTTAATCGCTTACTAAGTTATTATTATAACTCGATAAACTTTTTACTATTCAAGAGACTTAATATATCATTTCAGTAAGCTGAAACCAAACTGTTTCCTTTTCCTGACATTTCAGTTTTCATTTCAGCAAGCTGAAACCAAACTGTTTCCTATTCTTGATATTTCAGTTTTCATTTCATCAAGCTGAAACCAAACTGTTTCCAATTCCTGACATTTCAGTTTCCATTTCAGCAACCCGAAATGTTCATTTCAAGAAGCTGAAATTCCTTTTTCACGAAAATATCAAAACAACTTAATATTTTCCTTCCCTTTGGCCAATCATATATACATATAATCCATACACAAAAATAATTTTTCAGAAATTTTTTAACTCCCTTAAGTATTTTTCAAAAATCTGTTTCTAGTTAATTCATTAAGAAAATAACTACCTCACGCTTAACTCCTAAAATTCCCAACTCTTGGCGGGTTCTTATACATGTTAACGTGAGCTTACTGTTTAAATTTCGTGGCCATCGGAGTTATAAAACTCCGGTTATAGCGAATTTTGTCAAAAAAATACAAATATTAAAATGGTAATAACTTGCTCAATTTAAATCGGAATGAGCTCATTTTTGGTCATACGCTACTTTATAATATATATTTTAATGTCCCAAAATATTGGAATTTATTTCATTAAATAAGTGGACGAAACTGCCCTTGGAAATCCCGGACATCCTACTTTTTGTCTATTTTTAGTTTTGGCATTCTTTACTAATTTCAGTCCACACGAAAATCTGTAACTCCTTTTTCAGTGATTTCACTTGGAAACGTTATAAGACTTGTATATCTAACTCTAGAAATTAACCACACTCTAAAATTCAAAATAGAATGAGAGATATGGTTATTTGAATTTCATGTTGCGTTTTCTCAAAGTCTAATTTTTCAATCCTTTGTGTTTTTTAAGAAATCTTCCATATCCTCACCTATTGACCATCATTATCCATCATTAAACATCATACCACAAACTAATACCTCATATACCCATGGATCTAACATGATCCATGATATAATTCATAAAAAAATCACAAATCACAAGATCAACACAAGTAAGGCTAGAAAAATTAGGTTTTCTCACTTTTGAAATACTTATATCCTATTTCTTAGTTTAGATCTAACTTTTGTTCATCAAAAGGTTTAGATCTAAACATGAAACACTATTAGACACATATAACTAAGGTTTTAATTCCCAAGATCATGACTTCACAAAGATCAAAACTTAAATCAATCAATGAGGAATTAAACTATAATAAGTAGGAATTGTTTATACATTGCCTTTGTTCTTCCCTCTTCTTCTACCTATGATTTCTTAGGAGACTATGAAACATCAAAACCCTCCTTCTCTCCTCTCCCTCACTTGGCCGAACTCTCCTCTCCTCTCTCTTGATTGCCTTCTTTTGGCTAGCTTAGAAAGAATGAGAGGAAAGAGAAAAGAAATAATATTATTTTGTTTTGGTGGGTTAATAGATATATGTGGTAAATCTTCTTGCATTCTAACACTTTCTTGCTATTTTGGGTTAACTTGAAGACTTGGAAAAAGATGTTGGCTCCACCACAAAAGTGACACCTATCAAAGTTGTTCACCAACTAAAGCTACTATCATCATTACATGCATTCCCCCTTGTTCCTCCCCTCCAAAATTTTGTCCAAGAGGCCTTATTTGGCCCATATTTATTTTCTTTTTAAGTCCCAAATAGCTTGCTTAGTATCCAATAGGTCCTCACTCAATTGGGCCACCAATTGGGCTCAGTTTGGGCTACTCTTTTAATTTCTTGGGCTATAAAATTAACTTAATTCCATACGCTTAATTTTTATCCATTCCCCATCATTTAAGTAGGGTCCCACTATACACCTTTATAAATAAATCCTTTACTCATATATCTTTAATTTCATAACCCAGTTAGACTTGCTTTACTTAAGTTATAAAATCAATTATTTAAGATGTACAAAATAAATCTCTTAAAGTATTTAATTACTCTACCTAACATATATATTAGGTTATATTTCTTTATTCTTATTCAAATAGTAAACCTTATAGGTTCTTTTTAAAAATTTTAAATCCACCAAAATCCTTCACAAAAATGTCAAATCCATACACTTATTTTCTGTCTAGGTCTATTATTTAACCTTAATTTAATTATTTAAGATTTTAATAAATTGTCTAAATTCTTGGGGTGTCACAGTCATCCTCTATAACGAATCCATACCTCTCAGGTATCTTCGGTACTCTTCCAGATTTACGAATAGGGTGTGATACAGTAGGTTCTTCCACTTGGTCAGGTACCTAACTCTGACCCGTAGTAATTTATGGTTCTTGAACTTCTTCAAGATATATCTTACTCCCACTGACCCCTTCATGAATAAACTCCTTTTTCAAGAAGGCAGCATGTTTCGCAACAAACATCTTTTGATCAGTTGGATGATAGAAATAATACCCTACAGTTTCTTTAGGGTATCCCACAAATCTACACTTGTCGGATTTAGACTGTAGCTTATCATGTTCAAACTTTTTGACATGAGCTGGACAACCCAAGTCTTAACATGCTTAAGATTTGGTTTTCTCCCCTTCCACATCTCATATGGAATCTTTGGGGCAGATTTGGTAGGTACCTTGTTAAGTAGGTATGCAGCCATTTCTATGGCATAACCCCAGAAGAAAATTGGAAGGTCGGTAAAACTCATCATGGATCGAACCATGTCCAACAGTGTTCGATTTCTCCTTTCAGATACTCCCATTCAACTGTGGTGTACCTGGTGGAGACCATTGTGAAATTATACCATTTTCTTTGAGACAATTGAGAAACTCACTGCTTAAGTATTCTCCACCTCGATCTAATTGAAGAATCTTAATACTCTTGCCCGTTTGTTTCTCTACTTCACTTCTGAACTCTTTAAACTTTTCAAATGATTCAGATTTGTATTTCATTAAATACATATATCCAAATATTGAGTGATCATCAGTGGAAGTAATAAAATAAGAATACCCTCCCCGCGCATTCGTTGTCATATGTCCACAAACGTCTGTGTAAATCAACGTTAACAACTCTGTAACTCTTTCTCCTTTTCAACTAAAATGAGATTTAGTTATTTTACCCATGAGACAAGATTCACAAGTTGGATATGATTCATAATCAGATAGCTCTAGGTGCCCATTCTTATGTAACTTGGATAATCTTATTTCATTGATATGACCGAGTCTACAGTGCCACATATAAGTATAATTAACATCATCTCTTTTCCTTTTCTTAGTTTGTTCTATTTGAAGTATATTTTCATGCAAGTCAAGTATATAAAGTCCATTTTGCAAATTACCAACACCATATAAAACATTGCTTTTAGAAATAGAACAACTGTTGTTCTTTATTATAATGTCAAATCCATCCATATCTAATACGGAAATAGAAATAATGTTTCTAATGATATTCAGAACAAAATAATAATTATTTAAATAAATGGACTTGCCCGTAGGCAGTGCTAAACAATAAGTGTCTACAGCTAATGCAGCAACCTTTGCTCCATTTCTCACTCGTAGGACAACCTCATCCTTGTTCAGCTTTTCACTTCACATTATTACATATGTGAGAACCACAGCCGGTATCCAATACTCAAGTAGAATTTTGACTTTCTAAAAAATTAATTTCAATCATGAACAAACCTTGATTGGAAGTCGAAGCTTCTACAAGCTTCTTCTCTGCCAAAAACTTCTTGCAATTCCTCTTCCAATGACCCGAATCGTTGCAATGGAAGCACATTCCTTTGCTAGCTGGATCAGATTTCTTTTGTTCCTTTATGTTCACCTTGCAGTCCTACTTTGTTCACCATACAACTCCTTGAGGTGAAGCAACATAGTAGGAGCATCCATGTTTTTATGCTGACGCTGAAGCTCGTTATTCATGGATGCGAGCATGATGTATTGAACCACAGATGCGTCATTTTGCCACTTTACAATGGTGGAAATTTCTTCCTCAGATGCTAATTCTGGAACAGTTCCAGAGACAGGTGAATTTAAGACATAAAAAATCTTTTCAGCAGTGAGAACTATTCTCAGATTCCTTAACCAGTCCGTATAATTTGGTCTGATTAGTTTATTAGCATCAAGTATGCTTCACAGTGAAATTAGTGATTTCGACATTTTAAATTTCTATATGTGAAAAGACAATATTTTAGCAAATATTCATTTTATTAATTTTGCATACCAAAATAAATTTAGGTCTTAATTTTAAATTGGTATCTCCCACTATTTTTATCAAACTATATTACCCTCACTTATATAGTTCGGCAACATCTAATTAAAGATTTGCTAGTGAGATTAAGGATCCCATTTCAAATGTATATAGCCTTATGGATAGCACAACAAACGATATATAAATAAATAGGTAGACAACTCTTGTCAATTACATCAACATGTAATTCCATTTATTTTGTCTCTTAAATCATAATGGTCAAGTGTGTGCACATCCGAACTTAAATGATTTAAGTTAAGTCCAGCCTAGCACTTCCATAAATTCAAAAAAAAATGTTTGTCCTTGTGGATAGCACAACAAGACTATATTGTTCAATTTTCTTGATAAGCATCAAATGTGATTAATTAATATCTTAAATACGCAATACTCGCCTTGTGGATAGCACAACAAACTCATATTAAATATTTAATAATCTATTAATTTATCATGCTAGAAGGCGACGTTCGATATTCCAAATATCATTGAACGCTTCAGACTTAATATAATTTATTTGAGGGGTTTGTTATTATTTGTCTAGCGCGCATGCACATATATATATAAAATACGCGTCATTTTATTAAACATGTGAAGCATGTTTGCATAAAATATAATATATATAATACTAAGCATGCACATGTAGAATACTATATTCTACCCGGATTGATTATGGACTTTTATTCTAGTTTGGTTCACTAGAGCCACCAAGTGAACCAAAAGGTCAAACCTAAGAGTGTAAGAATTAAATTTAAATATAACTATTACATTTAAACCCGGGCTCCATACAAATGGGTCTTCACACGCTCCTTGCTCATTGCTCTCCATTTCCTTCAAGATAATTCTAACTCTTTCTATTATATTAAACTATTTAATTAAAATAGAAACCTTGATCAGCAGTCAAGGGGAAGTACATAGGAGGAAGATAGAATTTTACATCAAAAAAAAACTAGAGAAGACGAGGTACGCAGACCCCATTTAATAACATCCATTCATTCAAGCATTTAACTAAAATAAAATCCAATCACATTGGTCAAATAGTCCATAATCAATCCCTATTTATTATCATACATATCACCATATATATCAATAAATAAATATCCATCTCATGAATTAAAATATTCCATATAATATGAGTATCATTTAATGGGAAATTTTACTTTGTATAAAATCCAATTTCAAGATTAAAATAAACTCTTTATTTTAATTATAAAATTATTAAGAATATTATATACATATATATAATATAACCTTAATATATATATATATATATATATATATATTATATAATATATTAAGGTAATCATAGGTTACCTTTCTTTTAAAACTTCCTGCACGTTTCAAAAAGCTTGCAGAAACCTTTTTGTTTTGAATTGAATAACTTTTCATTTAAAATAATTAATATCATTTCCTAAGGCAACGTGAGTCAGCTTTTAAAAATAAATTCGGCAGGTTCCCTTTTAAAAAAAATCGACAGTCACCATTTTGTGATCAATTCGCGGACAAAGCGAACCAAGAAGAAAAAAAAATTTGTTTTCATTATTTTTTTTTCTTTCTCCCATAAAAAAATAATTTTATAAAACTAATTATGCCCAATAAATTATTCTAAATACATACCCATATGTATATGAAATCAAAACAATTAATAATTGCATAAAGGTTTGGCTCTGATACCACTGTTGGGTTTGTACGAAATCGTGATGCAATCAAATTACAAAAATTAGCGGAAGCATGGTATATCAGAGTTTAAAATTTTTTAACAAAACCATTACCCGGATCATCCTTTATGCGAATTATTAATTTAAAACGATGAATAAGAAGTTATAGAATCATACCCTTGTAGAACGAAGCTTCCACAGGTACGAGTTCAACTCCTTGTTCTTCGTGATCTCCATAAATTTCTGGGTTAGATTCCTTCCTTTGATCAACGTTAGCCACCCAAGTATTTGACCTCTAGAGGTGATCCACCAAGGAAGAGGAATTATCAAGAAGGAGGGTGGTTGGCTTAATTTTCTATCCTCTATAGAAAATGAGTACTCTCCAACAATTGGAATTGCATCAACAGATATCTATTATAAGACTCTTCTTATATAGATATTGGTCAACCCTTCTAATCCTATTAGACATGGGATTTCATTTAATTAATTAAACTCATTTAATTAATTTAGGCTTCCCATCACATTGGGAATAATTAATTAAATTCATTTAATTAATTTGTCTCCTAATCTTATTAGGAATAAGTGAGAGTACTAATATTAAATTAATTACTAAACTCCTTTAGAAATTAAAATAATAATAATTGTAATAATATTAATAAGACTCCTCTTATTAATTTATATTTAATATTTTCAAAATATTAAATAATAAATATTAAGCTATTTAATTTATTTTATCACCATAGATTAAATTAATTACACTTAATGCATTATTACGGTTATGCCATTACTTTCTTAAATAATTATACTTCTTTTATGGTGTGACCCTTTAGGTTCTCCATATTAAACCAGTTGTGAATAAATCAATTAAAACAATTCTAATCTTATTTAAATAAATAAATTAAACTAATAATCTATTTAAATAAATAATATTTATTCTACAATAGGGATAAGCCTCCCTAGTGATCAACGAATTTCCAGATAATATAGATTTCAACATTAATCATAAAAGAACCTGTGAGTAAATAGTTACCGTACAATTCAATTCTTTCACCATACAATGTTCCAATTAAATATAAGACATGGAATTACTGTCAAGTCTTATTTTGTTTAATTATATGTATTTCGATTAGAAAATGCACAACTCCATTTAATGCAAATTAGAAACTACTTTCTAATTTCATTTCACCTTGGCCAAGGATTCCTGGGTTGTCATTTACCGAATCACATAGGACATATCTCTTCTTTTACTAGAGGTGATAGATTCTTTATTGATTATTCATTATCTCCATATGTAACTCATTATACCCAAGCATACCCTTTTATATACCCTAAAGGGCTTTAAGGAATAAGTCAAAGTATAATTCATTACATACAAGATACTATGATGATCTCAAGTCCAAGGATCACTTGTACTACTATCACATTAGGAATTCCTATTGACAGGCGAGTAAAACTCCATTAGGTATTCCATAACGAGTCACGTTCAGTGAACTTATTCTCCAATAAGCACCTACATACTTGCTTTAGTGTCTCCACACAAATGATCATGAGATCAATCATTCTCATCCAATGAGCAAGCAACATATATACCAATATATCCGGATATACTAATCCCTTTTTTAGTAATCCCACGATTGAGAATTATTTTAGTTTTAAGCTTTCTAAGAATTTAAATCTCATTAGCATGATCAACATCATGATTCTAAAAGCATTGCTTAAAAATATGGGTTATTTACATATTATAAAAATAGCACCATGTAGATAATTAAATGCCTTTAATAAGTTAATACTTTTATTAATAAATAAATAAGATCGTCTCCAAAGTAGATGCTTTATCATCATACATGATTGGCTTGTATGCATACTACTTTCAGCCTTCACTGGTTTGTTGCCAATGGATTACACTATCGAGGTTGTGCTGATGCCTTCACTGGTTTTGTTGCCAACGGATTACACCATCGGGGTTGTGCCGATGCCTTCACTGGTTTTGTTGCCAACGGATTACACCATTGGGGTTGTGCCGATGCCTTCACTGGTTTGTTGCCAACGGATTACACCATCGGGGTTTTGCTGATCTGCGTTGGATTGTTGCCAACAGATTACACCATCGGGGATTTGTCGATCTGCGTTGGTTTTTGCCAACAGATTACATCATCGGGGTTTTGTCGATCTGCGTTGGGTTGTTGCCAAAGAATTACACAATCGGGGTTTTGTCGATCTGCGTTGGGTTGTTGCCAATGGATTACATCATCGGGGATTTGCCGATCTATGTTGGGTTATTTCCAATGGATTACATCATCAGAAATTTGTCGATTTGCATTGGGTTGTTCCCAACGGATTACATCATCGGGGTTTTTCTGATCTGCGTTGGGTTGTTGCCAACTGATTACATCATCTAGGTTTTACCGATCTGCGTTGGGTTGTTGCCAACGGATTACACCATGGGGGATTTGCCGACCTGCGTTGGGTTGTTACCAACGGATTACATCATTGATTATAAATGGGGCGAGTTTTTTTTTTACTTGCGACCCCGCTGGATTAGATACTGGCTTGACTGATGACCCTGGTGCCGCTGACGTCCTTGGAGGATACGGCTCGTCCTTTCATTGAGCATATTTGAACTTCGATGCAGAGGCCTCGACTTAGGAGGACTTGGCGCAGGTTGATATGTTTGATGATATAGATTTCATTTGCTAGGCCTTTCGTTAGTCGTTGGGCACTTGTGCTCCATTTCCTTGTACTTTTTACTTTTATTTGTAGGACAGAGATGATATTTAATGTATACAATTTTATGTATTTCGTCAAGATGTATATATAATGATTTTCATTCACTGCATATGTCATGATGCATGAATTATATGTCATTGATTCGGATTAAATTGTGAGTTAGGATTGACCCCTGTGTGGTCTTTTGATACTGTTGTACAGATGAGGCATTGTTTTTCTCAGGTAAGGATCTTGAAGGAATTTTTTCCTTCTTTTGTCGTCGCTAGCTCATGTCATTGTAATTTCTTTCAGAAGTCCTCTCATTTCTTTTGATGAAAAGCTTGGTCCTGCCTTCGGCTTCTTCCTTTTCATTGAAACGCAAAATGCCTCAGTCTTTTCGCATGTTGTTACCGGGGATTCATATAAGAAACTCGCTTTGTTGATCATGTCAAGAGTGAGAAATATCCTGCACATTAGACGAATAACAAAATGCACCAAAAGCTTGACGGCTCGGGCCGTCGGGGGTAGCTTTGATAAAAATTAGTATGCTCTCATCAATGAAGCATATGAAGTTAAAGTTCATGAAATTGAATGCTCATCGGGTCTGCCACTTAACTCTTAATCGCTTTATTTTTATCTTATCGCTAAAGATCTTGAAATTAAGGATGAAAATGAAATTTTCTCTAAGCAAGTTGTGAATCGCTAACCTTAAGGTTATTTTTTATATCTTTCATCTTAAGGAATTTTTTCATTTAACAAATTATGAAATCGTAAGAAAACTTTTAAGCATCCATGGTCATTATTCATGAGTAAGATTAGATTGAAAAGACTTATCTCCCTTTATCAAAGATACTTTGTCTTCACTCTAGATATCGTTCTTCGCAGAATTGACGTCATATGACATGTGCACTATGATTGAAGCAACCCTTAGCAGGGGTTTCCCTTCCATGACTTTAGATGATCTCGTTCTGATCTCACAAATTTTTTTCTTAACTACAAATTTTCTTTTTTCTTTTTCTCCTCGCTTAACTTGTCTCATTTTCTTAGGCTATTCAGAGTAACCCATTTAACGAGTTTTGGACCAATGACTCCCAAACCAAATAACTTTAGGGCATTAGGTGTAAAGACACCCTTTCGGGTTTACTTGCTCGAGTAATAAAGGCCACACTTCGAGATAAGTTAGGTGGTTTACTCTATTCGTTCTTCGCTTGATCAAATGCAAGACTCGTTTTCTTAGGCTTAAATTACCCATGTACGAGCGTTGGGCCGATAACTCCCGAGCCAGATGGTTATAGGGCACCAGGTGTAAAGACACCCCTCAGGCTTAATTACTCAAGTAACCAAGGCCACAATTCGAATATGCTCGCCTTTTATCTCCTCGCAATGCTCGTTTTCCTAGGCACTAAGTTACCCATATAGAGAGCGTTAGGCCGGTGACTCCCAAACCAGATGGCTTTAGGGCACTAGGTGTAAAGACACCCCTCAGGCTTAATTACTCGAGTAACCTAGGCCATGATTCGAGGCATTAGGTTTGCCATCACTTATCTTCTATCTTCGCATTAATTGTCATCGATGTCGCCATAGTTTCATACCCCACAACTAAGAGTTAGGGCAACCGCAAAGTGCAGATATGTATATGAGGTCGATTCTGCTCCAAAAAGCTATTTGAACTAGGATGTCGTGCCTAATCAAAAGGTTGAATAGTCTTAATTCTCTAATCATTCTCGTGGTTCTAATCATTATCGCGTTTCTCAATTCGGATTCCACTGAATTGGATCTAAGAGCTCGGCTTGGTTTCTGATGTGACAGTTTCAACCAGGCTTGGTTCAAACTGTAAGGCTTGATTTATGGCTTTTATCTCAGAGAACAGGTCGTCAGGTACGAGATAGACTTTGTCACGATTGCCACTGAAGCACTTTTGTATGTCAAAAGGAGATCAAGTCTTCTCGCACTTTCGGGGTTGATGAGTTGTTGAAGAGTCGCATCTTGGGATCGTTGAATTGTTGAAAAGGGTTTTGTGACTTTTGTGATAGTTAGACCACGCCATTACTGGCTGCCTACGTACTTCTTTAAAGGAGATCAAGTCTTACGTAGTTCACGTCTGGCCTGAACAGTTGAAAAGGGTTTATTTGGGTTTGAGCTTGGTTTGATGGTGTTTTGATTTTTTATTTAATTTTTTGGGGTTATGATTTTTTTGTTTTATTTGATGGGGTTTTGATTTTTTTTTTTAGTTTGACCGCACCATAAATGGCTGCCTACGTACTCCCGCGGATGGGAGATCAAGTCTTTCGTAGTTCAGGCCTAGACCTGAAAACTAGACTTGAGATACTTTGCACTTTTCTTGAGATACTTTACATTGCTCTCTTAACAGGGTGGTTATCTCAGCAATCTGTTTCTTAAACTCCTCGAATCCTTCTCAAGATACCGGGCTGGGTTCTGACGAACTTCGTTCAGCCATTTGGACTGGTGGTGAACCGATATCTAGTTTAGACTGGATATTGGTGGACAGGGATGCATGATATGTTATGCATCAGTTTAATGGTTTTTTAATCTTTTCCTGCAAAACAAAGGGTTAGTCGACTTGATGACAGGATAAGAACGTTGTATAAATGATAGTTCAAGATGATGGCCATTTATATATGCGGAAGAGTAAATAGGGCATGAAGAAAACACACCTCACGTTTGGTTTATCAGAGTCTAACCTATCTTAGGGTAACTCTCACGGGCTTTTTGAAATTGGTTCCCAAATCTTCGCAATTTACTTGATGAAAACATCCATTTTTCAATTGGAGCAGATCTGAGTGGTGCCTTTTCTGAGCCTCACAATGGAAACACCCAGAGGTGTCCAATAATAAACAACCGACGGGATTGCCTCCTAATGGAGGTACCACACAACATACATTCACATACATTCACATCCTCACCGTATGCAATTATGATGACATTGTGCAAAGCACTAATATATTGTTCGAGGCACTAATATAAAAATGCTTAAAGATCGAGACCATTATCACACACAAAGATCATTCACACAAGATGCACATACAACATGAAAATTAAAAAGTTTGATCGCGGCTTAAGCCTTCTTTAATCCCCAGCAGAGTCGACACCTGTCGATGCCGGGAAAATTTATATAGATGTTCATTTTTCTTAAATTTGTGTTTGTTTTACCCTTTTACAATTCGCTATGTCTATGGATATTATCAAAGGGTAAGTTTTTAGGAAAGCGGTTCCGACATAAGTGTCGACAACTTTGAAAAGATTAATTTTATTATTTTATAATTGGACCAAAAAAGTCATAGCCGCCAGTTGGTATGGTTGAAATAGATGTACCAACTCATCCGAGTTTTGAATAGTTTTCGCAATATGGTCCAATATGTGACTCCAAAAGATTGGTCTTGAAACCCGAGATTCGTGGAATTCAGGGGCTAAGTTAAGCGGGGGGAAGGTGTTAGGCACCCCCCGACTCCTGTGAAAATACGGTACCGCATCTTATTGATTTTCTATGCATAAAGTGTGTGTGTGTGTGTGAGTGTGTGTGTGTGTGTGTTTTATTTTGAAAGCTTTATTCATTTTTATTCTAAGTCTTTATTTTGGGTTATTTAAAAGTAGTGTTGTACCTCTTTTGCGCCTAGGTACGAAGGATTTGATTTGACAAAAAGTTTATTTTTAACAAGATGTATGAATTGAACTGATGTTTTGGAAAACAAGGTTTTCAAATCCTTTGCCCGACTAGGAATCGAGGACTTCGATACTTCCTTTTATTTATCTTTACGTTAATAAGGTGATCTGCAGTGAATCGCTTTATTCTTTATGAAAAGCTCTTTATGATTTTGCTTGGAAATCGTTTTAGTGAAAATGCATGCTAAAGCGCTAAAAGGGTCGGATCATCTTCGGGCATGTAAGTCATCTCGATGAAACCGAGCACCATAATTAAAGTTTTCACTATCACGGGATCATGAATCCGAATTCTCGGGACTAACCCCTCGAGTTTGTCTTCAAGATCCAAATATTACATGTACAATATTTCGACGTTATTTAAACATTACAAAGTGAATAAAATGTCCATCGTGGGAATCTAGTTAAGATCTAATCATTAGATCTCAACACCGGGATTCCTAGGCTCACATTTATTGAAATAAACATATATACAACGTCTTAAACTCAAGATTCGGTGGTTTCATCAGTTGAAAACCCCATCACGAGTGTTTAGGACTCTCCTCACCTCTAGATATAGATCTAGGGCTCAACGGAGTGTCCGGGACTAACATAAAGCGGTAAAACACATAGATCTACCGTGGATCTAAGCCGATCTATAATACGGGTTAAAGCATCATGCTTAATAACCACTCAGAAGGTTAGATTTGGCTTAGATCTTGGTAGATCTAGCCTCCGGACTTGATTTACAATAATCTATGCACAATATAACAAATAAAAACTCAACTTCTATCAATTATTACACAATATGCTTAGAAAACAACAAGTTTAACTAGATTTAAACAATATATAACATCAATCTAGTATTTGAACAACGTTTACAAAGAACGAAGCTAGAAAGTGCGTTATTTCACCTTGGGGGACGCGTGAACAAGCATTTTAAATCCCGTGGCCAACATAGAACACTCTTGGGGCTCTAAGCAGATGCTAAATGAAAGAAAATAACTCAAGGTAGGTGTTTACAAGTCCAACCCGAGCCTCTCTCTCTCTCTAAATGTGACTTTCTCTCTCTAAGTTCTTCCTCTTTTTTGTGTTTATGAGATGTTGGCTGCTGATATAGAGAAATTCGGGCAGTCGCAACCATACATGGGACTAGCCTCATGTATGGTTGAGGCTAGAGCATATATGTATGAGGTTGGGCCCCACGTGTACGGTTAACTCAAAATGTGTGCCTTAGGTCTCAGTTTGGAGGAAGTTAACCTTCGCACACCGGACTTTCAGAAAGTCTGTGCGGAATGCGGCAGAATCCAATCGAGTCTTACTGAGTCGGGGTCCGGGAAGATGATGCTGATAGCTGAGAAGTATCTTCTAGTTCCCGACGGTTGTTAGCTGGTTTATCGTCGATGACACGCCTTTTGAGGTTTATTGAGTTATTTTTCGACAGACACTGTCTCAGCTTGGCGATCCTCGTTTGGTTCACGACATGTTCGGGCGTTATTGGTCCTTTGAATCTTTCACGGGGTTGTCTTCGGGATGACTTGGCTTTTTTCCCCTACCTCGGGGTTGTCTCTGAAGTAAAATTATGCTTTTGCCCTTCTGCAAGGCTAGTACAAAGAAAGAGAAATTTTGAGTGTCTACACAAGTGTAGTGCTCTCGACGATAAAAGATGTTGTTCTAAGTTATAAAACATGAATATTATGAAATATAATGATGTTTTAGACAAGTTGTATGAGCATGTTAAGCGTACGCAAGAGGGACGAATCGGGCGTGCGACGAATAAACGTCAAAACGTCGTGCCAAGTGTAAAACTATGCTATAACATACTTGAGGACTTGATGAACATGTAATGTTATGCTATAACATGTTATTAACACATATTATATGATTTGAAATTCATGTTAATAAAATAAGTTATTGACATATATAAGATAATGTGAAGGTTCAAGTTAACAAACTAAGTGCGAACTTGAATATTGTGATTATAAAACTTGATTATAATTATTTAACAGATTATACCTATGTGATACGCATATTGTGAATTCATACTTATGTTATGTGATTAGTTAATAAGTTATCACTTGGAACCAAGTTGTAAGTTGAACTTAAATGAAAAGTTCAACAGTTGAACATAGAAGTTATGAAACTAATCGACATCGTATGCATAATGTAATGCGTAGGACGTTGAGGAATTGTATTGTAACTATATTTGTAGCTTGCGCACGAGACAAGTATTATATCCCTAATTTATTGTTGTTAAGCAAGTTTTCTTATCTATACTCTTGAAGTTAAATAAGTGTTTTATTCCTTATTCTTATGTCAAGCAAGTTTCTAAAATTCAAACTTTACTTTTATTGAGCAAGTTTCTATTCTTGAAATACTTTCGTGATGCAAGTTCTTATACTTGTTAATCAAATTGATATTCTATATGAGATATTATAATACTTTTAAAGCATGATTCCAGTTATACAATACTTATTCGATTGTATACTCTTGAGAAGTTATTATTCAATTTGAATATCATTTATTGTTGAACCTTGTAAGACTAGCGAACCCTTATCGATTCGACTAGTCCATAGTTGATGAACGTTCTAAATTCTAGAACTATTACTGAGCTTATCCAAATCAAACTTTCTTTGGTACGGACTCTGATGTCAAACTGAGATGAACAACCCTACTATAGGGGATTGATGATGCTTTAGCGTTAAAATATTGTGCACAGTATGGTACTAAGGGCTGATCCCCCTAAGTACGAGAAGTAAGGTCCATAGTCTAACGACTGTTAAAGGTTTAAGTAAAAACACTTGACAACCTCGGACATAGTTCAAGGTCTTATGACCCTTAGATGTTCTTTTGATTCTTGTTATTCGTTCTTGATTCAAAAACCAAGTTTTCTTTATTCAGAAGTCTTTGATTCACTCGCATGTTATTATATTGTTATATTTGTATACTTGTGGGCAATCGTGCTCACTCTTGAGTAATAATAACATTGCAGTTAAGAACGAAAGATCTGACGAGCTTTTGTGACATCCTAGATTTTTAAGAATTTAATAAATAAAATTCTTATTTTAAGATGTTCAAGTACGAGTATGTGTATATGTGTCATATATTGTGAAATATGTGATTTGGTGTGAAGATGATTTTATATATTAATTTTAATATATATTAAATTAAATAAATAATTTAATTGAATTATTTATTAAGTTAAATAAATAATTATGTGATTAATATGGAGTAATGTAATTAAGTGTATTATATTAATTAAATGATTATTTAATATTTAATTTAATTAATATGTAATGATTTATTGTTATAGTTCTAATTTAATTGAGATAATTAAATTAGATGAAGTTATGTGGTAATTGTTACATAAAATTATAATTAGCGAGTAATTATAATTATGTGATAATTTTTATGTGATTAATTGATGTTAACTTTTAATTAATTAAATTAGAATGTTAAAATTTAATTAATTAAAGTGTAACATTAAAAATATATGTTAAAGGATTTATTAAAAGAATTAAAAGAGTTTTTAAAACCGTTTTTCCAAACAAGGCCCTTGCATTGTTTTAAATCCGTTTTTCCAAACGGGGCCTTAACTATTTAAAAACCTGTTTTTAAAAATAATGTCGTTTTTACCAAACGAAGCCTTAAGGATTTTGGTTTTCAAAAGAATTGTAACCTATGTATTTATGATGGGATTTATTATATACATAAATATATTATAAGTTATATGTTATGTATATATGTTATATGTATATTATATCTATAGAATTATAATATACGTTAGTTCAGAGTTAGAAGAGTTAGAGAAAATAATCAGTGTTAGAAAAAAAAAACAAAGAAAGAAAGAGCATAGGAAAAGTTAGAGAGAAAAGACTCAAGGAGGAAGAAGAGAGAAGAAGAAAGAAAGAGGAGGAAGGATTTTTGTGAGAAATCAAAACTAGAAGCCTCATCATCACTTTCATCTTCTTCATCACTAAAACTTAAGGGTATAATTCCTAACCCTTATAGTTAGTATTTTATGTCTATGTTATTCATGAAATTTAGTTTTCTGTAAAGTTTAGTTATTTATGAACATGATGATTTGATGTATGTAAGTGATATTATGTATATAAACGATTATATATGAGTTATATGATAGTTTAAGGGGTTCAATTCATGTAAATATGATGAACATGAAGAAATCATGTTCATATTATTTTATTATGAACTAATTTAGAAAGAATAGCCTTTGAAAATATCAAATTGGTGTTTGATTGTGGATTATTGTTTAAATTGATCATGGGTTATGTTAATATGTTAAGAATTAGAGTTATTGCACTTGGAATTACATGAATTGATTGAAAAACAAACTCGTAATAGCAAATTTTGTCAAGAATGTTTGATATTGTAGTTTCTTCAAAAATCATGAAAACTTAGTTTTTATTATGTGTTGTAAGGATTTTATATGTTATAATCATGTTAAAGAGTCCAAAATTTTGTTGTTACAAAGTTTCATGTTGAGAAAAATCGGATTGGGTGTGAAGAAATAAGCTAAATTGGCTTATTTCTCTGCCGTTCGCGAGCTGGGGGAACTCACCAGCAGTGGGCCCCACCCCAGCGGGGCTTTTGTTCTTGGGGGACCGGCCCCAGCGAGTAACCATGCTGTCCGGAGAGGTTTAAATATTGTAATACAAAATGGCTTTGACCTCCTATAGTAAAACAGTCATAACGTTTTTATACGAACTCCAATTGAGGAGATTCAAGATGATCCGGAACGAGCACGAGTAGACCTACAACTTTCTTTCTTTAACGTTTTTGATTTGAGGTAGTTATCAGCGGTCAAAATGGTCATCTTTATGACTGATGTGTTTTTAGAGGCAATCGGGGGGCGTCGGGCATGCACGTATGCACATGTAATGCTCCCGACCATGTAAAGTGATGTTCTAACTTCCATGACATGACTATTATGTATTATAATGATACTTGACATTAATCATTGAGTATTAGACAATTCGTATGAGTGTGATAAGCGTGCGCAAATGCGTGTCGTTTGGACGTTCGAATAGGCAAGTTTGGGCGTACGGACGTGCAAGCGTCGCAATGTCGTAACGAGTGTGCATAACCTTGTTTAATATTATGTTTCTAATAAGAATGAAATATTATAGAATAATGTAACCCAACATAGGAGCATGCTAAGCGCATGCAAAAGAAGCGAATTAGGTGTGTGACGTATAAATGTCGAAACGCCGTGTAATGTGTTAATACACTTAAATAGTGTTTTGATTTTAATGGAATGAACATTATAAGATATGAAATGGGGTTAATATAAAACCAATAAGTAGTCCTAGCAAGACTTAAACACTTGAATGAATTTTGAATATTACTAAAAAGAAATATAGTGAGATATAAGTCGAAAGTTAACACAATCAAATTGAACATTGTGTATTGATAGCAAGAAGAGTTATGAGAAGTAGAATAGAGTCTACCAATGAGGTGCAAACTTGGACAACTCCGCGAACTTAGCCTCGTACTGGGACACAGTCATGTTATTTTGTTCTAGTCTGATAAACTCTACCTCCTTCATATGACAAATACTTTCAGGAAAGTACTTGTCATTGAACAATTTCTGGAATGCTTCCCAAGACATCTTGAGTGCGGCAGGCTGGGTACGCTTCACAGACTCCCACCAGTAATCTGCCTCTCTACGGAACATAAAGGTGGCAAATGGAACCTTCTGTTTCTCCGTGCATCCCAAGACATCAAATATCTTGGTAATTTTCTTAACCCACGTCTCTGCCTTGATTGGATCTGGCTTTCCCTAAAACTTTGGTGGTCCCAACTCTTTGAACTGTTTGGCAGTGACAATTCGCTTGTTGTTATTATCTCCACCTATATTTTGCACACGAGTCTCCCTCGTCTGGTTTTGCATGAACTACAAAAAGCTTCTAAACATCTCATCGTTTATCGTCTGATCAGTGTTATTTTTAGGATGAACATTGCCTTCCTGTTGCACGTTCTCCTGGTTGGTGATTAAAGGTGTCTCCACGGTCTCATTCACTCCATTGTTAACATTCTCAGCTGCCATTCTCAAATACTGCCATAAAACAAGGGTTAATTAAACAAATTAACATATCACATAATAACCCTATGCTCCGACTGACCAATTAAATACCACATAAGCTTAGGTAGGACATACTAGTGAAGGATTTACTCGTCTCTCTCTTCCTAGTTCTATTCCCCGATCTCCGCCAGAGATCATATTCCTAAGCTCTGATACCAACTGTGACGCCCCCAAAATAGGTCCAGTCAACCCAACCCATTCTGAGTCGCTAAACACATGGTACAGAATCCAAATACAATCTTTTATAACACAAGGTCGTGAAAAATACGACCAGACACTGTGAGTGTCAACACAAACATCTAAAAAATATAAATATTCAACTAAGTCTTCATTACAATTATTATCACACTATATAAAAATAGTGAGGACTACTACTGCTCTAACTCGGACCATCACTCTATCCCCCGACTCGTCCCTGCGACATTCTCATTTTCTGAAGAGGACAATAGATGAAAAGGGTGAGCTCAACTAGCCCAATAAAGAATATTATAACTAAGATAATAAAGAACAATTTATCGTTAGTCTTCAATAAATCAGATAAAATATTATGGACCACAAGTTTTAGATCAACAACTGCAGCGGAAATAACAATGCATCAGAAGAATTAAGTAGGAAATAATGTCTACTATCTTCTATGATTTGAAAGTCCATAATCAATATTTTATCCCTGCAATATCAATCAATATATATCTTGAATCAAATATTCATCTTTGTACTACGGGCCAAAGATATTCATAAGGTAATCATTCATCTTTGCACTACAACCAAAGATATTCATCAAATAATCATCCATCTTTGCACTACAGGCCAAAGATATTCTTTTGTATCACCATTTAAGACTGAAGATGATGAAAAATATTTTTTTAAAAATGAATCCAGTGAGATAAAGGACAAAAATTAGGGATTCATAATTTAGTTTATCCAAGTTCAGGAATACTCCATAATAATTAATTGTGGAGCAAAATTCAAGAATGAAGATCAAAATTTTGATCCAATCAAAGATAGTAACCATAATAGCCAACTTGAACAAAGAAAAGAAAATTTAATTTTTCTGTGAATAGTACCGTATTCATGAATAGTGCCGTATACTGTGAATAGTAACTCCAATATGAAAAGGAAAAAATTTCACAATAAAATTCATAACAATATTTCGGTGTCATGATATTGAAAGAAATAACATCATTTTTGAAAAAAATAACATCCCTTACGTAAAAAGAACAGTACTTCGAACTGGAATATCGGATATAATATTGAAGGAAACTTGCACTGAATAGTAACACTCAAAGTATCGAAATACTCATAACAATACGCTCAATATTATAGAGAGAGAAAACTTCTGATTCTGGTGTGATTTTTAAATTCTAACTAAGTACCCTATTTATAGAAAAATGCTTAGAATGCCATAACAGAAAATTTAATAAAATAATATTTTAAAAAAGGAATTCACGCCCACCTCTTGACTAAAATCCATCAGCCACCAGTGGGGCCCACCTCTTATTAAAAAAACATTTATCTTAAAAAGAATATTTTTAACCCCAAAAATTACTTCCAACCCAAAATTCTAGAACTTCAATAATTCATGAAAAATAACTCTTTTATCAGAAAAATACAAATCTTATATCATTTCCATAGTAAATTTAATTCTCTACAACTTTGTAGAAGAAAGTTTTTTTCCATATTCCAAACATAAATTGTCCGAAATCTATAAACGGATGATTTTTCACACCAAAATACTGATAAAAACACCTCATCACTAATTCCTTCTTTTATATCCACAAAAATAAATATTTTCTTATCATATAAATCAATAACTAATTATTCACAAATAATATTACAGAACTATAATATTGACAACCAGGTCGTTACTAGAAAAGAGGGGGCCTTCCGATAAAGATTTCTCCTTACTGGCGCGCAATTAAATAACCCCTCCTAGTCAGAACTTCCTTAGATATTGCCAATAATGTTATCTAATAATATTATTCAAATAATATGAATTATTGATTTGATAATGGAAAATACTGTGCAGTGACAATTATTGAATTAACAATAATATAAAAATACTGTGCAATACCGTGTGCTACTGTGCAACAACGCGTATTACTTTACTTTACCCACCGGGTATTCCATCAGTGTTAACGGTAACAACTACGCTGTTATTTATAAAAAAACTTATTCTTGTCGTTTTCTTCATCCGACAATTTTTCGTTATGGGGCCCACAAATGGCTGCGCCGTCGTACGAATATTCTCTGACAGCAAGAATATTCCACGACCAAACGAATATTCTCCGACAACAATGAATATTTTATAACCACTTGCTTATTTAAAATATTTGCGCATTTTACCCATAACATTCCACATTATCAAATTAACCTCTGACTATTTCAAAATAATATATAAAGGAAATTTAATTTTTTATTCATAAAAGTTGGGGTCTTACAACCTCCCCTCCTTATAAAATTTCTTCCTCGAAATTGACGTGTGTACCTGGTGTTTCGAAAAGGTGAGGATACCTCGCTTTCATTTCCGATTCCAACTCCCAGGTCATTTCCTCAATAGCATGGTTCCTCCACAAAACTTTGACTTGTGGTATAACCTTTGTGCGTAAGACATGCTCCTTCCTATCCAAAATCGTGTCAGGTACCTCCTCGTACGTTAAATCTTTGGCTATCTCGTCCGATTCTAACTCAATAATGTGGCTCAGGTCTTTCACATATTTACGTAACACAGATATGTGAAACACGTTATGAACACGAGACATGCTTGAAGGTAATGCGAGTCTCTAGGCCACATTTCCTACTCGGTCAATAATCTCAAATGGACCAATGAATCGTGGATTGAGCTTTCCTCTCTTTCCAAACCTCGTAACTCCTTTCCACGGAGCAACACGTAACAATACATGGTCCCCAATATTAAATTCCACGTCCTTTCGATGAAGATCCGCATAACTCTTTTGTCAATTTTGTGCCGTTTGTATATGTTATCGGATCATTTGGATCTTTTCCGTAGTCATACGTACTAACTCTGGTCCCAATAATGTTGCCTCACCCACCTCATCCGAACATACTGGAGAACGACACTTTCTCCCATACAATACCTCGAATGGAGCCACACCTATACTTGCCTGATAACTGTTATTGTAGGAGAATTCCACCAATGGTAGGTACTTATCCCAACTCCTTTTGAAGTCTAGAACACAAAGTCTCAATAGATCTTCAAGAGTTTGAATAGTCCTTTTCGATTGCCCATCCGTTTGAGGATGATATGCCGAACTGAATCGTAAGTCCGTGCCCATAGCTTTCTACAAGCTAACCCAAAATCGTGAAGTAAATCTTGGGTCACGATCCAAAACTATGGATACTGGCATGCCATGCAACCTCACAATCTCATTCACGTTCATACGAGCAAGTCGTTCAAGGGAATAGGTCTCCCGTATAGGCAAGAAATGAGCAGACTTGGTTAATCTATCAACAATAACCCAAATCGCATCTATGCCTTGAGAAACCTTGGGAAGACCCATAACGAAATCCATGGTAATGTGTTTCCACTTCTATTTCAGAATCTCCAGTGGTTGCAATGGACCCTTCGGCACTTGATGCTCCGCCTTTACATGTTGACAAGTTAAACATCTTGAAATAAACTCTGTGATCTCTCTCTTCATATTGCTCCACCAAAATGTATGTCGAAGATCACGATACATTTTGGTACTCCCAGGATGGATTGCAAACGGTGTGTTGTGTGCCTCCATCATGATTCTATACTTCAAATCAGAATCATTAGGAACACAAAGTCTGGAGTTGACTCGGAGTATTCCTTCTTCATTGATTCTTGCTTCTAGAACCGCACCTTTTTGCACCTTCTTCTTCATCTTCATCAGCTCTTAATCCGTAGCTTGAGCAGCTTTAACTTTATCAATCAAAGCTGGTTCTACGCGTATGCTTGACATCATCGCACTCGTTCCCGCATATGATCTTCTACTCAATGCGTCAGCTACCACGTTCGCTTTTCCCAGATGGTATTGAATGGTATGATCGTAATCTTTCAATAGCTCAAGCCAACGTCGTTGCCGCATGTTGAGTTCCTTCTGAGTGAAAAAATATTTAAGGCTCTTATGATCTGTATAAATCTCCACTTTCTCCCCGTACAGGTAGTGTCTCCAGATCTTCAACGCGAAAACGACTGCTGTCAACTCTAGATCATGAGTAAGATAATTCCTCTCATACTCCTTGAGTTGTTGCGAGGCATAGGCTATAACTTTCCCATGTTGCATGAGAACACATCCTAACCCTTTGCCCAAAGCATCGCTGTAGATAACAAATCCATCCTAACCAGATGGTATTGTCAGAGCAGGTGCCAAGATAAGTCTCCTCTTAAGCTTTGGAAGTTCTTCTCGCATTGCTCGCTCCAAACGAATTTTGTATCTTTCCGAGTCAACTAAGTTAATGGAGTAACGATTCGAGAAAATCCCTCTACGAACCTCCGATAATAACCAGCTAAGCCCAGAAAGCTATGCATTTCGGTCGTCGACTTTGGTTGCTCCCAACTTTGTATTGCTTCAATCTTCGCTGGGTCAATAGATACTCCATGTTTTGATACCAAGTGCCCAAGGAATGCTACTTTCTTAAACCAGAACTCGCATTTTTTCAACTTAGCATATAACTTGTTTTTACGAAGTCTTTGAAGTACCAGCTTCAAGTGGTGCTCATGATCTTCACGGCTTTTGGAATAGATGAGGATGTCATCAATAAAGACAACCACAAACTGATCCAAATATTCCTTAAATACACGGTTCATCATATCCATGAAAGCAGCAGGAGCATTAGTCAATCCAAAAGACATGACTAATAACTCATAATGCCCGTACCGAGTTCTGAAGGCAGTCTTCGGAATATCCTCAATTTTAATCTTCTGTTGATGATATTCAGAACGAAGATCGATCTTTGAAAAGAATTGTGCTCCTTCAAACTGGTCGAACAGGTTATTAATACGAGGTAACGGATACCTATTCTTGATGGTGACATGGTTCAACTCCCGATAGTCAATATAAAGTCGCATACTCCCGTCTTTCTTCTTTACGAATAAAATAGGAGCACCCCAAGGAGACGTACTAAGACGAATGAAACCGATGTCTAACAACTCCTGTAGTTAGACCTTTAACTCCTGAAGTTCAATAGGAGCCATTCGATATAGAGTTTTAGAAATGGGTTTTGTGCAGGGCTCAAGGTCAATAAAGAATTCGACTTCACGTTCTGGGGTAGACCGGGAAGTTCTTTCGGGAAATACATCAGGAAACTCATTAACAGCAGAAATATTATTCAAATCTGACGTATTCTGGTTTAGATCAGTGACATGAGCTAAGAAAGCTTGACATCCATTTTTTAATAAACGAATAGCTTTGTGACTTGAAATGACATTGACTGATTTTAGTGGTTTGGTTGTTTGGATTCGCACAACAGGTTGGTTAGGAATATAAAAACTAACAACCTTACGAAAATAATCAATTTTGGCATAGTAAGTGGTTAACCAGTCAATTCCTAAAATCACGTCAAATGCAAGTATTTTCAAAGATATAAGATCAACAGATAAGGTAAGGGTACCAATCTGAATCAAGCAAGATTTGTAAACTGTAGATGTAACGAAGGTTTCTCCTAACAGAGTTTCAACAGATAAGTCAAAGTCTAACTTCTCAGGTGTCAAATTTAATCGTTGAGCACAAGCAGGTGAAATAAAAGAATGGAGAGCACCGGTATCTAACAAGGTGTAAACTTCACAAGAGTTTATGATTAGCTTACCCGTAATCACCTCGTGTGGGTTCCTCGCGTTTTGGGCTGTCACGACAAACGCTCTTCCAGGAACCACCGACTTTGACTTATCCAAAACCGCCTTTGGAATCACCACCCCCGCTAGACTTGGTTTCGCTACAGGACAATCTTGAGCTATATGTCCTTCTTTTCCATAATTATAGCATGCTTTGAATTGTTGTGGACAATTTGGGCTGATGTTTCCCTCTTTCCCGCATTTATAGCATACGACCGGTGGTGGTTCTCCTCCCCTAGAAACAGTTGATGCTAGTGCTGATGTCGACGTCTTCACGTTCTCATTGTTGTACCTTCTCTTCTTGAAATCTCCCCCCGATTCGCTTTTTCTACTATCATGGTCACGATTACCACCGGAGTGGTTACCGCTTCTGTCATACTTTCCTCCCCGCTGGTTGTCATTGCTCCAATGACTGCTGCCACCGGTACGACCCTAATTGTGGTCCCTCGGTTGAACAGACTCATTATCTCGCTCTAATAATTGAGCCCTGTACACAACATTTGAATATAAAGAAAATTTGTGAGAAATGAGGTATTGACGTATTTAGGGTTTCAAACCTCTTAGAAACATCCGCGTCATACGTTCCTCATTCTCTACCAATGAGGTGCAAACCTGGACAACTCCGCGAACTTAGCCTCGTACTAGGACACAGTCATGTTGTTTTGTTCTAGTCTGATAAACTCTACCTCCTTCATATGATGAATACTTTTAGGAAAGTACTTGTCATTGAACAGTTTCTGGAATGCTTCCCAAGACATCTTGAGTGCGGCAGGCTGGGTACGCTTCACAGACTCCCACCAGTAATCTGCCTCTCTACGGAACATAAAGGTGGCAAATGGAACCTTCTGTTTCTCCGTGCATCCCAAGACATCAAATATCTTGGTAATTTGCTTAACCCACATCTCTACCTTGATTGGATCTGGCTTTCCCTAAAACTTTGGTGGTCCCAACTCTTTGAACTGTTTGGCAGTGACAATTCGCTTGTTGTTATTATCTCCACCTATATTTTGCACACGAGTCTCCCTCGTCTGGTTTTGCATGAACTACAAAAAGCTTCTAAACATCTCATCGTTTATCGTCTGATCAGTGTTATTTTTAGGATGAACATTGCCTTCCTGTTGCACGTTCTCCTGGTTGGTGATTAAAGGTGTCTCCACGGTCTCATTCACTCCATTGTTAACATTCTCAGCTGCCATTCTCAAATACTGCCATAAAACAAGGGTTAATTAAATAAATTAACATACCACATAATAACCCTATGCTCCGACTGACCAATTAAATACCACATAAGCTTAGGTAGGACATACTAGTGAAGGATTTACTCGTCTCTCTCTTCCTAGTTCTATTCCCCGATCTCCGCCAGAGATCATATTCCTAAGCTCTGATACCAACTGTGACGCCCCCAGAATAGGTCCAGTCAACCCAACCCATTTTGAGTCGCCAAACACATGGTACAGAATCCAAATACAATCTTTTATAACACATGGTCGTGAAAAATACGACCAGACACTGTGAGTGTCAACACAAACATCAAAAAAATATAAACATTCAACTAAGTCCTCATTTCAATTATTATCACACTATATAAAAATAGTGAGGACTACTACTGCTCTAACTCGGACCATCACTCTGTCCCCCGACTTGTCCCTGCAACATTCTCATTTCCTGAAGAGGACAATAGATGAAAAGGGTGAGCTCAACTAGCCCAGTAAAGAATATTATGACTAAGATAATATAGAAGAATTTATCGTTAGTCTTCAACAAATCAGATAAAATATTATGGACTACAAGTTTTAGATCAACAACTGCAGCGGAAATAACAATGCATCAGAAGAATTAAGTAGAAAATAATGTCTACTATCTTTTATGATTTGAAAGTCCATAATCAATATTTTATCCCTGCAACATCAATCAATATATATCTTGAATCAAATATTCATATTTGCACTACGGGTCAAAGATATTCATCAGGTAATCATTCATCTTTGCACTACAGGCCAAAGATATTCATCAAATAATCATCCATCTTTGCACTACTTGCCAAAGATATTCTTTTGCATCACCATTTAAGACTGAAGATGATGAAAAATATTTTTTTTTAAAATGAATCCAGTGAGATAAAGGACAAAAATTAGGGATTCGTAATTTAGTTTATCCAAGTTCAAGAATACTCCATAATAATTAATTGTGGAGCAAAATTCAAGAATGAAGATTAAAATTTTGATCCAATTAAAGATAGGAACCATAATAGCCAACTTGGACAAAGAAAAAAAATAATTTTTCTTTGAATAGTACCGTATTCGTGAATAGTACCGTATACGTGAATAGTGCCATATACGTGAATAGTAACTTCAATATGAAAAGGTAAAAATTTCACAATAAAATTCATACCAATATTTCGGTGTCATGATATTGAAAGAAATGACATCATTTTTAAAAAAAATAACATCCCTTACCTTAAAAGAACAGTACTTCGAACTGAAATATCGGATATAATACTGAAAGAAACTTACACCGAATAGTAACACTCAAAGTATCGAAATACTCACAAAAATACGCTCGATATTATAGAGAGAGAAAACTTATAATTCTGGTATGATTTCCAAATTCTAACTAAGCACCCTATTTATAGAAAAATACTTTGAACGCCAAAACAGAAAATTTAATAAAATAATATTTTTTTAAAAAAAAATATGCCCACCTCTTGACTAAATTCCATCAGCCACCAGTGGGGCCCACCTCCCATTAAAAAAACATTTTTCTTAAAAAAATATTTTTAACCCCAAAAATCACTTCCAACCCAAAATTCTAGAACTTCAATAATTCATGAAAAATAACCCTTTTATCAGAAAAATACAAATCTTATGTCCTTTTTATAGGAAATTTAATTCTCTACAACTTTGTAGAAGAAAGTTTTTCCAAATTTCAAACATAAATTGTCCGAAATCTATAAACGGATGATTTTCTACACCAAAATACTAATAAAAACACCTCATCACTAATTCCTTCTTTTATATCCATAAAAATAAATATTTTCTTATCATATAAATCAATAATTAATTATTCACAAATAATATTACAGAACTATAATATTGACAACCAGGTCGTTCCCAAAAAAGAGGGGGCCTTCCGATAAGGATTTCTCCTTACTGGCACGCAATTAAATAACTCATCCTAGTCAGAACTATCTTAGACATTGCCAATAATGTTATCTAATAATATTATTCAAATAATATGAATTATTGATCTGATAATGGAAAATACTGTGCAGTGACAATTGTTGAATTAACAATAATATAAAAATACTGTGCAATACCGTGTGCTACTGTGCAACAACGCGTATTACTTTACTTTACTCACTGGGTATTCCAACAGTGTTAACAGTAACAACTACGCCATTATTTATAAAAAAACTTATTCTTGTCGTTTTCTTCATCCGATAATTTTCCGTTATAGGGCCTATAAATGGCTGCGCCGTCGTACGAATATTCTCCGACAGCAAGAATATTTCGTGACCAAACGAATATTCCCCGACAACAATGAATATTTTATAACCACTTGCTTATTTAAAATATTTGCGCATTTTACCCATAACATTCCACATTATCAAATTAACCCCTGACTATTTCAAAATAATATATAGAGAAAATTTAATTTTTTATTCATAAAAGTTGGGGTCTTACATATTTGTTATGTGAATTAAAGAATGTATGCCATGTTACTTTAATGATTATGAGATTGTATGTTGAGCATGTTATTATGTGCTACGTGATGCATGAAAACTGTTAGATCTTGCTGAGCTGTCGAGCGTACTCTTGCAAATAACCATTTTTGCATGTCAAGGATGCAAGGTAAAGATACGTGTTAAGTGATTTATAGAGATCAATGTTCACGAATATTAGTTATGTTACATTTTAAATTGTAGTTGAATGTTAAGATCAATAGCGATGCAAGAAATTATTTATTCTAGATGAGAAATGTATTTGTTTTGGATGTATTATATTTTCTTAAAGTTGAGCTATCCGATGTATAGTGGATATTGCCTTGTAATGTAAGATTTTAATTAGCAACTTTAATGTAACGATTCATGATATAGATTTGAGTCGAAGATATGTTATGTAAAGGTTGCGATTTAGGGCAATAAAAAAAGAAATGTATAAAAGTTTTAAATATTCTGCATTTTTAGTGATTTTAATATCGAATAATGATGTAAAGATAGATTAAAGTTGTATTGTTAACGATCGAGAATGAGAATTATATTGTAAGAATTTTGGGGTCGTTACAGTCTTCCACTAGCAAAGGCAAGGAAAAAGTCAACAAGTGATAAAGACTTGTTGTTTAATTGATAATATTTGTTTAAGACTTATGCGTAATGTTTAAGACTTATTATTTGTTTACGTTTCCGCAACAGAGATTTAAGGTTAAGTATGACCTGGGATTGAATATATAATATTATTCAGATGTTGTAACCCCATAAGGGGAGATGATGGATTTATTTCTATCTATTGCATGGTTTGCATTTATTATGGGTAGATAGATAGATGATATTTGTACAGTGAACACCAAATCCCGTGGAAATTGAAGTACCCGGATTTGGGGGTGTCACATCTATCATCTATGTATGTTTTAAAATAATCAATTTCATGTAATTATGCTTTAATCAAAATTTCATGAGTTACAGAGTATGAAGAACACGTATATGGCCCTTATGTACTAAATATCATGCTTTAATTGGCTTGTTAACATGAAATTGATAGTTGATTATGATCATACATGTTTAAACGAACAAAACAAAATATAAACGGACAGATTCAGAGTTATAACGAATCTATAACGTGAATTTCATGAATTATCTCGAAACTTTTCAAAATACCAAAAACAGTGAATTTATGTGATTTAATTTGATTAATTACGTGATCTAAGGTGTTAAAAGCATGTTAGAATCATTATAGGATGTTTCTGTGAAGTTTATACTTCATGGAAATCACTGTATTAGTTTAATTTGGATTTATTTGGCCTTCTCTGCGATTTTTTGCAAATTGTACCTGAACCAGCCGAGACTAGACGCCCCAGCGGGCCCCCTGTAGAACCTATACCAGGCCCAGCAAGGGGGTGCAGAGAAAAATATTTTTTTTAGTCATTTTGTATATTTTTAAGCCATAACATGATGAGTTAACCTAACCTAATGAACCTGATAACATGATGAACATGTAATACCATACAATAACATGTTGTTGACATGTATAATATAATTTGAAGTTTCATGTTAATAAACTATGTGTGAACTTGGATATTGATGTCGTAAGACTTGATTTCGATTGTCTAAGAGTTCATATTATGTGGTATGCATGTTGTGATTCAGATTCACATTATGTGGTTAGTTAACAAGTTAAGATTTGTGAACCAAGATGTTAAGTTGAACTTAAGTGAGAAGTTCAACAGTTAAACCTAGTGGTAATGGAACTAATCGATGTTGTAAACGTAATGTAATGTGTAGGACGTTAAGGAAGTGAATTGTAATTATATTTATAGCTTGTGCACGAGGCAAGTTTCCTAATCTTTATTTTTATGTTAAGCAAGTGTTCTATCCCTAATTTACTATTGTTCAACAAGTTTCCTAAAATTTACTTTCATTGAGCTAGCTTTCTAAATTCAAAGTTATTCATTGAGCAAGTTCTATACTTATGATTCTATATCAATCAAGTTCTTATTCTTGTTTATTCAAGTTAAGATTTTGTATGAGATATTATAAGCATTGTAAAGTATTACTTCAAGTATACAATCCTTATTCAATTGTATACCCTCGAGATTTATATTCTAATTTGATTATCAATTATTGTTGAACCTTATAAGGCTAGCGAACTCTTATTGATTCGACTAGTCCATAGTTGATGAACGTTATAAATTCTAGAACTGTTATTGAGCTTATCCAAACCAAACTTCCTTTGGTGCGGACTCTGATGTCAAACTGAGATGATCAACCCTGTTATAGGGGATTATTTACGTTTTAGCATTGAGATATTGTGCACAGTATGGTACTAAGGGCTGATCCTGCTAAGTACGAGTAGTAGAGCCCATATAGTCTTATGACTGTTAAAGGTTTAAAGTAGAAATACTTAACAACCTGGGACATAGTTCAAGGTCTTATTATGACCCTCAGATGTACTTTTGATTCTTGCTATTCATTCTTGATTCAAAAGCCGAGCTTTCTTGTATTTAGAATTCTTTGACTTATTCGCATGTTATTATATTGTTATATTTGTATACTTGTGGGCAATCGTACTCACTCTTTCATAATAACATTGCAGTTAAGAACGAAAGGTCCGACGAGCCTTTCACTAGCAAAGGCAAGGAAAAAGTCAACAAGTGATGAAGACTTGTTGTTTTATGTAAGAATATTAGTTTAAGACTTATGCTATAATGTTTAAGACTTATTTATTTGTTTATGTTTCCGTACAGATGTTTAAGGTTAGTATATCATGGGATTGATTTATTTATGTATTATTTAGATGTTGTAACCCCTTAAGGGGAGATGATGGAGATGTTTTTATCTATTTCATGGTTTGCTTTTATTATAGGTAGATAGATATATGATATTTGTAAAGTATACACCAAATCCCATGGAAATTGAAGTACTCGGATCTGGGGGTGTCACATCCTACACATTACATTACGTTTAAAACATTAATTAGTTCCATTACCAGTACATTTAACTATTGAACTTCTCACTTAAGTTCAACTTAACAACTTGGTTTATAATGTTAACTTGTTGACTAACCACATAACATGAATCTGAACCCACAACATGTATACCATACAAGCATAAGCTTTTAGACAATCATAATCAAGTCTTACGACATTAATATCTAAGTTCACACATAGTTTATTAACATAAAACTTCAAATTATATTATTCGTGTCAACAACATGTTATAGTATTGTATTACATGTTCATCATGTTATCAGGTTCATTAGGTTTGGTTAACTCATTATGTTATGCCTTAAAAATACACAAAAGGACCAAAAAAATATTTTTCTCTGCACCACCCCTGCTGGGGCGGGGGTTAGGCCCACTGGGGCGGGTATGTGTTTGGTAGGGGGCCTGCTGGGGCGGCTCTAGAGCCTGCTAGGGTGGGTATATTCGGCTATTTCAGTTACAGTTCGCTAAAATTTTCAGAAAAGGCCAAATAAATCCAAATTAAACTAATACAGTGATTCCCATGAAGTATAAACTTCTCAAAAACATCATACAATGATTGTAACATGCTTTTAACACTTTAGACCACGTAATTACTCAAATCAAATCATATAAATTCACTGTTTTTGGTATTTTGAAAAGTTTCGAGACAATCCATAAAATTCAACGTTACAGATTCGTTATAACTCCGAATTTGTCCGTTTAAATTTTATTTTGTTTGTTTAAACATGCATAATCATAATCAACTATCAATTTAGAGTTTAGTGAACAATTCAAGCATGATATTTTGTACATAAGGGCCATATGCGTGTTCTTCATACTTTTCATACTCTATAACTTATGAAACTTTGATTAAAGCATAACTACATGAAATTGAATGTTTTAGAACATGAATACATGATAAAAAAAACATGTTATGATCATATACTAACATGTATACACACATATAATCACTAATCATTGATAACTTTAGTCACAGAGAACTCAAAACATGCTTTAATGGAGAAACTTAAAAATATGAATTTAAAAACTCAGATAAGGGAATTACCCTTTGCTTCATTGTTCAAATTTCTAGGATTTTCTCTTTGTTTTCTCCAACTTTTAATCTCTCTCTCAAACTTTCCCTCTAAATTCTCTCTAGTTCTTTGATATGTATATGATATATGAATATAGAGTAAGTATATAAGGTCTGATATGTAATATACGTATAATAGTTAACCGTAGAACTCATGGGTCGTCAGTTAATTCCCACCATATAATTAACTGCTCCACTCCCTAAGGTCTTGTTTGTTTGTCCTCCTTTATTCCTCATTTCCCATTATTTTAATTAACTTATTTAGTATATAGTTCATTTGTCACACTTCAAATAATGTTATTTAATTTTAATTAAATAAAATATAATAATCCGCATTAAATCACATTATAACATAATTAAAATTCTCATTTATTAATTATGTAAAATTATTAAATCTGTAATTAATTATTAAATTAATTAGACTAGCATTATACTTATTAAATAATTCATTTAATTAACTAAACTCAATTAAATTCATACTTTGAACTATAAAAATTCTCCACATTAATTTAATCAATGTAACACATATAATTAAATTATTCTATCACAATTGTAACGATTGAGATTTTATATTTAATTTTAAATATTTATTAAATTAAATAAATATTTTATGTGATTTATTTATTGAGTTAAATAAATAAATTATGTGATTTATGGAGTTATTTAACTTAAGGGTATATATTAATTAAATGAATGTGCAATATTTAATTTAATTAATGTATATTAATTTTATTTTTAGTTCTAATTTAATTGAGAGAATTAAATTAGATGTGATGAAGTGTTACATGAATTATAATTAGCGAGTAATTATAATTATGTGGTAAATTTTATGTAATTAATTGATGTTAGATTTTAATTGATTAAATTAGTTGATTAATATTTAATTGATTAAAATATGACATTAAAGTATGTGTTAAATGATTTGTTAAAATAAAAAGGAAAAGAATTTTAAATGATTTTTACCAAACAAGGCCCTTGCTTTTGTTTTAAAAATTGTTGCCAAATAGGGCCCTTGCACTAGCTTAAACCTCATTTACCTAAACCATGCCTAAGTAAGTAAAACTAGTTTCTAATTTTCTTGTAGCCAAACAAGCCAAGTTGGCTTTTGAATTTATTATATATATTAAGTAATTAGCAGTTACATATATATCATCAGTATACGTATATTATATCAGTTATAATATATCTAAACTACGTTAGTTTTTCCTAAGTCTAAACTAAGAACTAAGAAGAAAAGAGAGCAGAGAAAAGGAAGAGCAGAGAAGAGAAAAGAGGAAGAAGAATTGTTAGAATTGAACTCACATCGCTTTCTCTTTCAATCTATTAACAAAAGGTATTATCTATAATCTCTAATTATTATAGAACTCAATTCATATGTTTCATGTATTTTATTCTCTGTCAAAAGTTGAGTTTTCATGAAGTTGTATAATTGTGACTATGTATATATGATGTTCATAGGTTTTCATATGTAATTGTGTGCCATGGAAAGATTTTCAAAATACAATTGTTGTAAAAATCAGTTTTAAAGTTATGATCCTTATATTTTCATTCTCTGTCAAACATGTTTTGGAAGTTGTATAGCATGATGGATATATATATATATATATATATATATATATATAATTGTTTTCATATCATGTCTATATATGATGATATGCTTAATTAGTTGTTTAATTTATGAATATATATATATATATATATATGATATAATGGAGAATTTATGTTTTTCAAAAGTCACAGTGAAGTGTCTGGAAAAAATAAAGTTTCTCATAGAAATCAAAATATATGTTGATTGTTGATTTTGTATAAATTAATTGTGGAATATGTTATTATGTTTAGAAATTAGTTGATTGGGATTGGAATTGTGAGAATTGGTTTTAAAACAAATTCGCAGTGTTCAATTTCATCTAGAACACTGACATTGGTATTTTTAAAATTTTTGTAAAAATTAAGCATTGTAATTTTGCTAATTGATGTATTAGTGTGTTCAAAACATGTTAGAAGCTTTGCACTTTGTTTCTGTAAAGTTTTATATGAAAATTATTGGCTGAATTGAGAATTCATTGTAGAGAATTAAGTCAAATTGGCTTTTCTCTGCACTATTCGCGAAGTTGCTCTGTTTCTGTCCGCTGCCAGCGCAGCTGCGCAGGCAGTAAGGGTAGAAGCGGCGCAGCTACGCCGCTGGGTTTTCGCAGGTTTGGCCCCTGCGCAGCTGCGCCGGTGTCAAGGCTAAAGGTGGCGCAGCTGCGTCGTGTCCCGGGCAGTGGCAGTGACTTTAGTTTTGTGCAGTGTTAATTCTAAGCTTAGTTTAATTATTCTATGATAAGGAGCATGTATCTAGCTGCTATAACATGTGTTATAATTTGAGAAAAAGAAAGTTTTGAAAAACTAATATGGCATTTAAATTATAAACTATAATTATTTAATTGTACAATAAGTTACTTAATTATAATTTTATTAATTATAATTAAGAGTAAATATTTAATTTAAATTATAATTTTTGTGAAATTATAATGTATAGAAGTTGATTTATTTTAATCAATTAGATGTTAAATTAAATTATAATTTATGCATGTTTAATTATGGATTATAAATTGATAATTTCATGATTAATTATAATTTGTGTAATTAAATGCATGATGTGGTTTAATTGATTATAATTATTTATAATTTAAATGGTAACTATAATTTAAGTAATTATAATTTGATTAAGTGTTTGAATTATAATTGTTTAATTATAATTTAGTTAAATACATAATTGAGTTAATTAACTATGTGATAATTGATTATTATTATTAGAGTGAGTTAACCATGAGGGTTAACCACTTATGTGAATTAGTTACGTGTTAACTAATTTAGGTTATTGTGATTGAATATATATGTGTAGGAAGTATTAAAGTACGTGAATTGTGTTAAGTAGCTTGCGCTTGAGGCAAGTCTTCTAAACCCTAAACTCGTTAATTTTATGCAAGTCTTCTAAACCCTAAACTCGTTAATTTTATGCAAGTCTTCTAAACCCTAAACTCGTTAATTTTATACAAGTTTTCTAAACCCTAACCTTGTATAATTTCTTGAGTTCATATATTCTTGTTAAGAATGTCCTTTTCATTTCTGTATTGGACAATTGTTTATTTAATTGAAATGATCTTAGCTTATTGTTCAAGTAAGATCCAGTTATTATTTTAATTGCTTTAAATTTACTTCTAAAGCATATGTTAATTCATAATTCTTTTATTTATGAATTATTGAAAGTCGGTTCAACTAATCCTTAGGTGATGAACGTGAATTCTAAATTACCCTTGTAAGCTTATCCAAACCAAACTTTCTTTAGTGCGGACTCGAATTCAAATTACTGAGTTGAACAACCCTATTTACTAGGGGAGGCTACTACGCATAGCGTTAAGATGTTTGTGCACAATACATGGTACAAAGGGCTGATTCCCCTAAGTACGAGTTAAGGTCCATAGTCTTATTGACTGTTAAAGGTTTAAATAGAAATATTTATAACCTAGGATAAGAGTTCAAAGGTCTTATGACCCTCAGATAAATTTTATATTCGAATTTTAATATTGATAGAGAATTATTATTCAATTCTTTATTATTGAAGCAAGCTAAGTTGTTCAGATTTTTTTAAATATATCCTTTCATGTCTATGTTATTGTTAAACTCCAGTGAGCTGTGGTTTGCTCACTCTTGCATTAAATTATAATTTTAGTTAAGGTTGATAACGCTGATGCTCCGTCTACGAGTAAGGGCAAGGGAAAGCAAAGCAAGTGAAGACTTGTTTTTTTTATTATATTGAGAATGATTGTAATAAGACTTGAATGTTATGTTTTTGTTTTCGCACTTTATTATATTCATGTCAGGGTTAGAGTAAACCGGGATTATCTTGAAAAGGTTGTAACCCTTGTTTTAAGGGAGATTTATCTATTCTAATTTAAGTTATAGTTTATTTTACATTATTCATTGGGTAGATGTATGTTATATTAGAAAGTGAACACCAAATCATGTGGAAACGAAGTACCCGAATTTGGGGGTGTCACAACAATTCCATCATATAATTATTTAACTCAATAATTAAAACATTGATAACTAAATAAATAAATCATCAAAAATATTTATTTAATTCAATAAATATTTAAATTAAATTTTAAAATTCTCGTTCGTCACAGATCACTTGTACTACTATCACATTAGGAATTCCTATTGACAGTCAAGTAAAACTCTATTAGGTATTCTATAGCGAGTCACGTTCAGTGAACTTATTCTCCAATAAAAAACTTAAATACTTGTTTTAGTATCTCCACACAAATGATCATGAGATCAATCATCCTCATCCAATGAGCAAGCAACATATGTACCAATCTATCCAGATTTACAAATCCCTTTTTTAGTAATCCCATGATTGGGAACTATTTTAGTTTTAAGCTTTCTAAGAATTTAGATCTTATTAACATGATCAACATCATGATTCTAAAAGCATTGCTCAAAACTATGTGTTATTTATATATTATAAAAATATCATCATGTAGATAATTAAATGCCTTTAATAAATGAATACTTTTATTAATAAATAAATAAGATCGTTTACAAAGTATATGGTTTATCATCATACATGATTGGCTTGTATGCATACTACTTTCAGTATGCACACCAGATCAAAGGGTAAAGAGGAACTTTTGCCTTACGCAGACGATATTGAGAGAAAGTTCCGCAAACTAAGATTGACTAGTGAGATAATACACCTGGAAAAGAACTGGTAGAAGAAGAAATTCTAGTGAATATGGCTGCGGAAGAACAAAACTAACTTAGGGATTATGCCATGCCGACAATGACGGATATCCAGTCTAGCTTTCGGTGTGACAACTCAAAAATTTATATGATTTTTATTGATTGAAATAAAGGTTAAAAGAATAAAACCTAGATAAAAATTTGAGGATTTGATTAAATTTTTTAAGTAAAACCTATATGGTTTACTATTTGAATGAGAATAGAAAAATATGGGTTAAAAAAATTTTAAACCCTAGAAATGAATTTATATGTACTTGAAGGAATATTAAGGATAAGGTACTACAATACCTATAAAGTTTGGTAACCTAATATATAAATTAGGTATTTGAATTAAATAACCTCAAGGGTTATCTTTATTTAATTGTCCTAGTATTTTAACTATATACTAGTGACCTAATTTAAGAGATTTATGAAATATGTCTCAACATATTAGATTATCTTGTATGATTATGTGAGTGTTTATAACTCATTAAGCCAATTATGGCAATTTAGTTAATAAACTAATAGAATATGAGATGATTTGTGAGAATTATGTATGTGATTAAATAAATATACATTATATAAAGTGTATATATTTATTTTGTATATAAAGAGAATTAAGAATAAAGTTATATAACCTAATACATATTATTAGGTATGGTAATTAAATAACCTAAGGGATTATAATATGAGAGAATGTTAATATTTAAAAATATATACTAACCCTATGAGATTTATTTTATACATCTCAATTAATTAATTTTATAACCTATGTAAAACAAGTCTAATTGGGTGATGAAAATAAAGATACATGAAGTAAGGAATTTAATTACAAAGGAGGGGAAAGGGAACCCTAATTAAATGATTAGGGTAAGATAAAATTAAAGAGTATGGAACTAAGTTGATGTTATGGCCAAAGAATTAATTGAGTAACCCAATTTGTAGCCTAAATGTTTATTTAAGCATTAGACTTGTAGCTAATTTGATTTAAGAGCAATTAAATTGTGAAACTAGCCCAATATAACATGTATAGGGCAAGTATAATGATGGCACAATTTAATTAGTGGTGGAGGCCCAAGTCCATTTTAGTTAGTAAGTAAGCTAAGAAAAGTGCAAGCCCAAAAGAAATTAAATGAGAGCCCAAACTCGTAGCCCAATTGAGTGAGGACATATTGGACCTTTAATAAGCTAATTAAGTATAAAAAAAAAATTTGGGCCAAAGAGGCCCACTTCGTTGGCCATAAAGAAGAAGGGAGAAAGGGGGATGGATGTAATGATGGCTTTTACTAACTCCTACATAACTACTTAGGTGTCAAGCATTTATTCTTTCACCAAGTCTTCAAGCTAACCAAAGTGTGCAAGCAAGCTAGACATGATTGAGAGAGAAAGAGAGTAAAAGATTGGGAGATAATAATATCTCTTCATTTTACTAAACAACAAAAATCTTTTATTCTTTTCTCTTTCCTCTCATTTGGATAAGCTAGCAAGAGCAAGAGAGAGAGAGCAAGGGGAGAATTCGGCCATGAAGGAGAAAAAGAGAGGGAGAGTTCTTATGGTTTCATACTTTCCAAACCAAGTTTATGAAGAAGAAGGAAGGAAGAAAATCTAAGGTATAACAAAAATTTCTACCTATATAGTCTAATTCCTTTTTATTTGATTTGATTTTTGTTTAGATCTATGTGTTTAATAGTTTTTCATGTTTAGATCTAACCCTTTTGAGGATCAAAAGTTATATCTAAAGTATGAAATAGGAGCTAGGTTTTTCAAAAGTAGAAAACCCTAAATTTTTTAGCCTTGATTGTGTTTAATCTTGTGTTTGGTGATTATTTGATGAAATAGATCATGGACCATGTTATATCCATGAGTATATGAAGTATTAGTAGGTGTTATGATGGATTATGTTGGTTAATAGGTGAGGATATAGAAGTTTTCTTAGAAATCAACAAGTAATGAAAATCAGATTTTTGTGAAAATGAAGTATGAAATTGAAACGACCATATCTCTCATTCTATTTTGAATTTTTGAGTGTGGTCAATTTTTGTAGTTAGATATATGAGTCTTCTAACATATCCAAGTGGAATTACTGAAAAATTCCTTGTATATTTCTGTGTGGACTGTATTTAGCAAAGGAGTCAAAATCTAAAAAATGCCTAAAAGCAATTTGCCAAAAATTTGTAGGGGCAGTTTTTCCAACTTAATTAATGTAATAAATTTCAATTCTTTTGGGACATAAAAATATATAATATAAAGTAGCTCCTGTCCAAAAATAAACTTATTCCGACTTAAATTGACCAAGTTATGGTCATTTCAATATTTGGGTTTTTCTGACGAAAACAGCTATAACCGAAGTTCTATAACTCCGATCGCCACGAAATTTAAACTGAAAGTTCACGTTAATACGTGTAAGATCCTGTCGAGAGTTGAGAATTTTTGGACTTAAGCATGATGTAGCTAATTTCATAAGATTCGAACTAGAAACGAATTTTTGAAAATACTTAAGGGAGTTAAAAAATTCCAAAAAAAATCTTTTTGTGTATGAAATATATGTATATATGTTTAGCCAAAGGATAAAAAAACAATAAGCTGATTTGGTATTTTCGTGAGAAGGGTATTTCAGCTTGCTGAATTGAACAATTCAGGGTGCTGAAATGGAAACTGAAAATGTCAGGAAAGGAAAATAGTTTGGTTTCAGCTTACTGAAATAATGTATTCGATTTGCTGAAATGGTAAATAGTTTACTGAGTTATATTAAGAATTTATTAAGTGATCGAGTAAGTGTTAAGTCTAAAGTAGTGCAGTTTTACTCTTTAATGATTGATGTATAGTAGTTGGGCTAAACGATTCCTTCAGGGAGCGGAGGAATATACGAATTAGTAACCGATATAACTCGCTGTGAAAACAGTGTAGACGAGACGGAAACTAATTTGTTGGTTGTTTGTGGGAAACCACTCAGTATACTATATTGAATATTATTAAAGACTCGATGTGTGCTAAGTTTAGACTTGTGAATTCGTATAGTGTTAAGGTATTATCTAATATTTAATTATGTGTTTAAATGTTAGATAGTTTACTTATAAAGTAATAGTATTATGGGATAAAGTATGTTATACTAATTGAAAGATCAATCTTATAACTGATAGGTCTTTACAATAAAGAGATTAAATTAGATTGCGTAGCAGTAATCGACGGTACAGACAAGTTTTTCTCTAACTCAAACTTGAGTTATATTTTCAAAGCATGTTCGTAAATAATTATTGTTGATTATTCACATCTATACTGATTATTGATTCGCACTTAGTGCATGTTGCATATGTTCATCAGGTATGAAAGGTTGATCACCTTCATTACCCTAAGGTTCAGTTAAAGTTGTTCATGGTCCTTGTTAACATTAAACATTATTGATTCAGTCATTCATTTATTGAAATTTTGATTTATGCTCTTTCACAATTATTATATTATTAAAAATGCGAAAGCTTATTCTTTCTTTCAATCATGATATATCTTAGTTGTATTTAAACTTGCTGGGCAAATTAGTTGCTCACCTTTGCTATATCATGATAATAAATTTCAGATTAAGACGAAGGCTCGAAGAAAGATAGTGGCAAAGGCAAACTTCAAGAGTAGATTATAAACATTTATAACTATTAGTTATCTGATGCAAGTAATGTTGTAAACCTTTTTAATTACTTAAGGTATGTATTCAGTTAAGGTTAACAGACCTTGGAAAATGTTATAGAATCATGTGAAATAAATAATATATGTTTATATATTCCACATTAGATGATAGAATATGTATGATAATGAAGTACCGTAACATACCAGATCCGAGATTCTTAGGACCCAAATTTGGGAGCGTCACAGTTTGGTATCAGAGCTGTAGGTTATTAACCTTAGGTAGGGTTACCTTAGGCTATAACTGCAGGGATGAGGATAAAGAATAAACTCAAATAGAGTTTAAGTGCTAAGAGATGAATTTAGGACATTAATCATTAAAATAAGAAGATCGTAAAATAAAACGATCATAAGATATAAAAGAATCGTAATATAACACGATTATAAGAAAAAGGTCACAACGTGATTTGATGAGGACATAGGAGGACAAATGATCAATAGATTGATTGAAAACTTTATAGCAGAATTGTTGTACGACTATTTTACTATGAAATTGTATTATGAAATCTCATGAAAGAGTTGTAGATGATGGGATACGGATTAAATGAAATTTGTATTGAGCAAAGAGGGAGCTAGGATCATGTGGAATTTCGATTGAGGACTCATGTGATAGCTAAGTTGTACAAACCTTTGTATGGGCGGGGGTTTTGTGCTTGGTCTAACGACTACTTAGTTTATCACATTGATAATCACTGAAATGTTGGTGTCACGCTATTCGGTATATGTATGTTGAGAAAGTGATTCTTTTCTCTTGTGTATAACTAATAGGTAGAGAATATAAGATTAAGTGCGAGTTCTTAAAACTCATGCTTATAGTAAGTTTATGACTCACAATCGTATGGTATATTTTTGAACCCCTAAGCGTATGGACAGTTCATGATTTGTTCTTGAACTACGTATTGCTAGGATACGTTCCTAAACTCATATTATTATGGAAAGTTCCTGAACTCATAACGTGTGGTATGTTTGATGAACTATACTGGGGTATAGAAAAATTATGGATGAAGAATTGAGGATTTTTAGTATAGCAAGTTTTAATGGTGATAGAATAGATAGAATTATTAAGCAATTGATTATTAGAGGAATTAGAGTTGATGGTGGAAGCATAGGTATTCTAAATCTTCTAGATGTGCTAGACTTTAAAATTTTTGACATCAAGCTAAATTCGCACTGATGTGCCTTTAAAAATATAAATGAATTTTTATTATCAGCAACACATGGTTACAAGTGTGTAGAAGTGGACTTCGAAACACTAACACATCGTTACCTGTTGCGGCATGATAACACCAAATATGAATTTTTTAATGGTTTTGAACTTTTTAAAGAAGAGTCTACGCTAATTGTTTCGGCTAGATAAAAATAATTTGAAATATCAAAATGTATTTTATATATCATCAATGCATCATGGAACTTGGTGCAAAGATGATAAAAATAATGGAGTCATTAATGCAGTATTGTCTAGTGTTGGATGTGATCTAAAGATCGTCAACCCACTATGGTATATTGTAGTATGACAAAGTCACAAAAATAACGAAATCCTCAAACGGACTCTGTAAATACAGTGCAGTATCATAACATCATAAAATAATTTTTAAAATTTTAAAAAAAAGACAAGTGCCAATTGAATTAGGCCAGACACATGTTTCAATTGATGTTCGAATTATTATTATATGTCTAAGCTATTTGATTCAGCTAGACAAAAGCTTATGAAAATTCAAGTATCTCTTTGAGAATTTATCCCGAACCATATTGTTTTGATTCAGACTCCAGACTGAGTATAAACATCCCTAAATTGGGAAATATTTATGCGTTAAAAGCGATTATGATGAACGCGAATGTCGTTCCAGCATGTAGCATCTGATCAATGCAGGGTATAACGGGCGGATCACCCACCATGCCCGTAAGTATGTCGGTTTACAAATGAACTTCTATTCAAACCATTTCAAAATTGAAAAATGAAAGTTCATGGTCTATTTGGCCTCTCAGCATGATATGAAAAGTTTTTTTTCTAACTCCTTATGCTATGTTTGGTTCCCATTCCTTGACATGCATGGAATAGAATGACTTAAGGAATGGAATGGCTTAAGGAATGGAATGGGAATGAGAATGGAATTGTCATTGTCATTTTTATGTTTGGTTTGTCCATTCATTTCTTCGGGAATAAAATTACCATTCTACTTTAGGGCTATGTTTGTTTGCAAGAATTGTACTCCCAATGCTATTAATCCTAGGATTAAATAGTCCTAGTCACGTGTAAATTTATTTTTTTGGGTGGGGGTGCGGGGGTGGGTGGAAGGTAGGGTGGGCGAGGTAGGGTTGGGGTGGGGTGTGTATATATAATCAGTAACTAATTTTTTTTTAGTAGGGTGGGTGGGGGGTGGGGTAGGGTGGGTGGGATGGGGTGGGGTTGGGGTGGGGTGTGTGTATATATAATCAGTAAATATTTTTTTTTGAGTGAGGGTGGGGGAGTGGTGGGGTGTGGGGTGAGTGGGGTGTGGTAGGGGGTGGGGTGGGCGGGACGGGGTTGGGGTGGGGTGTGTATGTATAATCAGTAAATAATTTTTTTTTTTAGTGTTAGTGGGTGGGGGTGGGGTGGCTGGGAGGTGGGGTAGGGAGGGCGAGGTGGGGTTGGGGTGGGGTGTGTATATATAATCAGTAATTTTTTTTTTGAGTAGGTTGGGGCGTGGGTGGGGTGGGTTGGGGTTGGGGTAGGGTGGGCGGGGTGGGGTGTGTATATATAATTAATAAATATTTTTTTAATAGGGGTGGGTGGGGTGGGGTGGGGGTGGAGTAGGGTAGGGAGGGCGGCGCGGGGTGTGGTGGGGTGTGTATATATAATCAGTAAATATTTTTTTTTGAGTGAGGGTCCGGGGTGGGGGTGGGTAGGGTGGGGGTGGGGGCGGGGTAGGGTGGAAGGGGTGGGGTGGGTATATATAATCAATAAATAATTTTTTTTGAGTGGGGGTGGGTGGGGCTAGGTGGGTGGGAAGTGGGGTATGGGGCGGGGGCGGGGTGGGGTTGGGGTGGGGTGTGTATATATAATGAGTAATTTTTTTTTGAGTGGGGGCGGGGGCGTGGGTGGGTGGGTGGGTAGGGTAGGGTGGGAAGGGTGGGGTGTGTATATATAATCAATAAATATTTTTTTTGAGTAAGGGTGGGGGGTGGGGGAGTGGGTAGGGTGGGGGTGGGGTGGTGGTGGTGGGTTAGGGTGGGCAGGGTGGGGTGGGTATATATAATCAATAAATAATATTTTTTTGAGTAGGGGTGGGTGGGGCTAGGTGTGTGGGTGGGGGGTGGGTGGGAGGTGGGGTTGGGGTGGGGTGTGTATATATAATCAGTAATTTTTTTTGAGTGGGGGTGGGGGCGTGGGTGGGTGGGGTGGGTGGGGTGGGGTATGGTGGGAGGGGTGGGGTGTGTATATATAATTAGTAAATATTTTTTTTTAAGTGGTGGTGGGTGGGGGTGGAGTGGGATAGGGTGGGCAAGGCAGGGCAGGGCAGGGCGGGGCGGGGCGGGGCGGGATTGGGATGGGAGATAGAGAAGAGAAGAGGAGAATGAGGTTGGCCTAGGAATGAGATAAACCCACCTATTTAGAAAGGAATGAAAAATACTTTTAGATTTGGGAGGGAATGACTAAAGGAATGGAATGGTCATTCCAATAGACTAACCAAACATGTTTTAAGTCATTCCATAAGGAATGGTCATTCCATTCCCATCCCATTCCATTCCATTCCCACTAACCAAACACAATATTAGAGAAAAGTTACGGTAGAATGTGATGAAAGAGAAGATCCTTATAGGATGAAGTAGTATGTATTTTTAGTAAATAGTGATTCTAAGACGGAATCCTTATAAGGGGGAAAATGTGACAACCCGAAATTTTTTATGATTTTTATTGATTGAAATAAAGGTTAAAAGAATAAAACCTATATAGGAATTTGAGGATTTGATTAAAATTTTTAAGTAAAACCTATGTGATTTACTATTTGAATGAGAATAGAGAAAATATGGGTTAAAAAATTTTTAAACCCTAGAAATAAATTTATATGTACTTGAAGGAATATTAAGTATAAGGTACTACGATATCTATAAAGTTTTGTAACCTAATATATAAATTAGGTATTTGAATTAAATAACCTCAACGGTTATCTTTATTTAATTGTCCTAGTATTTTAACTATATATTAGTGACCTAATTTAAGAGATATATGAAATATGTCTCTATAACGAATGAGAATTTTATATATGAATTTTAATATTTATTGAATTAAATAAATATTTTAATTTATTTATTTATTGAGTTAAATAAATAATTTATATAATTGTTGTGGAGTAATTTAATTAAGTGCAATATGTTAATTAAATGAATGTTAATTTATTTGATGTGTAATGATTTTATGGTATAGTTTAAATTAATTGAGATAATTAAATTAAAATAATTTTATGTGATAATTGTTACATGAGATTATGATTAGCGAGTAATTGTAATTGTTATGTGAAAAAATTATTTGGTTAAGTGATGCTAGCTTTAATTTAATTAAACTAGAATGTTAAGATTTAATTAATTTAAGGTGTAACATTGAAAGTTATGTGTTAAGAGAATTAAAAAAAGGGTTTTTAAATTAATTTTATCAAACAAGGCCCTTAAAACTATTTTTAAAGAGTTTTACCAAATAAGGCTCTTGCACCTATTTTAATCCTGTTTTACCAAACATGGCCTTAAGTTCAAAAATCTATTTTTTTTAAAAAAAATAAAAGGGTTTTGCCAAACAAGCCTTATGGCTTTTAAATTTCAAAATATTATAACTGATGTAATTTATTATGGGATTAATTGATAATTATTATATTTATTATATGATTGTCAGTTATATATGTATGTATACGTATATTTTATAATATACGTTAGTTAGAGAGATAGAGTTTTATCAGATTTAGAACAAAAAAGAAAACAAAGAAGAGGAAAAAAAATATAGAGAAAAGTTAGAGAGAAAGGAGAGAAGAATGAGGAGGAGGAGGAGGAGGAGGAGGAGGAATACTTTGCTAAGTCAACAATCATCATCTTCTTCTTCACTTCAATTAGCTTAAGAGTATAATCTCAATTCTTTTTTTTTAAAATATGTTTTTATGTTCTTCATGAGTTTAGTTCTCTATGTATATGAATTAACATGAAATTGATGTAAACATGATGTATGTATGTATATATATATATATATATATATATATTGTGTTTATAAATTGTTATATATGAATTATATGATAATTTTAGTAGTTTAATTCATGTAAACATGATAAACATAAAGAATTTATGTTCATCAAAAGTTACAGTAAAATAGTTTTTATAATTGGCTTCTTTCAAATCAAATTTTCTATTTGATTGTATATTGTTGTTTAAATTGATTATCGATCGTGTTAATATGATGAGAAACAAATTTAATATGTTTAGAATTATGTGAATTGGTTTAAAAACAAACTCACAGTGTTCAATTTCATCAAGAACATTGAAAATTGTCTTTTTTCCAAATTGTACAAAATTTAGTGTTTTAAATGATGTGTTTTGATGTCTTTATGTGTTACAACATGCTAGAATCATATACTGATAATTTTACAATAGTTTATGTTTGTTATGGGGTCTGAATTCAGAATTTGATGTGAAAAAATAAGTCAAATTAATTTTTTCTATGCAAAGTTCGCGAACTGTCAGACTTGTCTGCGTAGTGGCGCGACCGTGCCGCTCCCAAGGCATAATGGAGCGCGGCCACGCTGGTCCTGCAGATTGGGCAGAAAACTATTTTTAATTGTACAATTTTTTGAGATTAATAATATGATAAATTATAAAGCATGTTAATAAAATTAAAATGTTAAATGGACAGTAATGAATTATATTGTTAAAATATAATATATAATTATAATTTGATTAATTATAATTAAAGTAAATATTAATTTAAATTATAATTTGTTTGATTAGAATTTAATAAGTGCATGATGTAATTTAATTAATTATAATCAATAAATGTTTAATTTAAATTATAATATTTTTAATTATAATTTGATTAATATAAAATGTAATTATAATTTGATTAATTATAATTAAAGTGAATGTTTAATATTAAATTATAATAATTATTAATTTGAGTATATAATTATTAATTTATTAATTATGTGATAATTAATTATCAACTTAATAAATAAAGAGGAATGAGTTAACCTAAATGGGTTAACTAATTATGTGAATTAGTTATGTGATAACTAATTTAGATTATTATTGTTAATTATATATATATATATATATATATATATATATATATATAGGGTTAATTAAGGAACGTGAGTATAACTTGTAGCTTGCGCTTGAGGCAAGTTCTCTATCCCCAAACTTGTGATTTATATGCAAGTGTTTTAAATTCAAATCTTAATTGTATTTGAGTCTGTCCTTTTATTTCTGCAATGGACAAGTAATTATTTAAAGTTCACGATTTAATTAAAGTAACATTGACTTAATTGTTCAAGTAAGGTCTATTTTATCTTTTGAATGCTTTAAGTTTAATTCTAAAGCATAAGTTATTTTATAATTCTTTATTGTTGAATTATTCTAGATTATTGTAAGTCGATTATCCTTAGTTGATGGTAGTTGAACTCTAAATTTCCCTTGAAGCTTATCCAAACCAAACTTTCTTTGGTGCGGACTTGTATCAAATACTGAGATGAACAACCCTATTTATTAGGGGATTACCATGCGAAAGCGTTAAGATATTTGTGCACAATACATGGTACGAAGGGCTGATCCCCTTAAGTACGAGTTAAGAGTCCATATAGTCTAATGACTGTTAAAGGTTTTAAATAGAAATGTTTATAACCTAGGACATAGTTCAAGGTCTTATGACCCTCAGATGATTTCTATATTCGAAATTCTAAATGTTGATGAAAGAATTATTATTCAATTCTTTATTATTGATGAAAGAAAAGTTATTCAAATCTTTTGAAGTTATTTAGTTATGTTATCGTTATTATTATTGTTATTTCAAGTGAGCTTTCGTTTGCTTATTCTTGCAATTAAATAACCATTGCAGCTAAAGTCGAAAACGTTGACGTACCCGTCAACAAGTAAAGAAAAAAGCAAGATGAACAAGTGAAGACTTGTTGTGTTTTGATTATGTTGTAATAAGACTTTATGATGTTATGTTTTATTTTCGGCACTTATGTATTGATGTTAAGGTTAGATAAACCCTGGGATATTTTGATTAAGGTTGTAATCCTTTATAAGGAAGATTTTTATTTAATTATAAGGTTGTAATTTATTTTGCATTTCTTATTATTAGGCAGTAGTTGTATTTTAGTTATACAGTGAACACCAAATCACGTGAAAACGAAGTACCCAGATTTGGGGGTGTCACACTCTCAACCTATTAGATTATCTTGTATGATTATGTGAGTGTTTATAACCCATTAAGCCAATTATGGCTATTTAGTTAATAAACTAATAGATTATGTGATGACTTGTGAGAATTATGTATGTGATTAAATAAATATACATTATATAAAGTGTATATATTTATTTTGTATATAAAGAGAATTAAGAATAAAGTTATATAACATAATACATCTATTAGGTATGGTAATTAAATAACCTAAGGGATTATAATATGAGACAATGTTAGTATTTAAAAATATATACTAACCCTAAGAGATTTATTTTATACATCTCAATTAATTAATTTTATAACCTAAGTAAAGCAAGCCTAATTGGGTTATGAAATTAAAGATACATGAGTAAAGAATTTAATTACAAAGGAGGGGAAAGGTGTTGACTTGTTCATATTCTAACCTTAATGTTTTGATGATGATTTAGTTTTGTACTAAAACGTTTACTATGAAATTTCAGGAACTTGATAAAAGGATCTTGATGATTTGATCAAAGGTTTTGAAGACTTTGTGTCCTAGGATTTATTGTAAGGTAATTGCAAATATTTGATTTTTCGATTCAAGGCTCTAGGACATTTTATGTGTATTTAATATGATAAGTATTTTATGCATGCTTAAAATGAAATAAAATATTAATATCCATGATTTACATAATTTATTGGTTAGCAAATTATATGGGTACAGATGTATATGCTAAGTTTAATTGCTATCACATAGATATCTGAAAGAATTGTAATGGGATATATTAATATGCTTGATGTGCGTGGCGGTGTATATTTATATATATATATATATATATATATATATATATATATATATATATATATATATATCTTTTGGAAGTGCATAAATCTTGGAAATCTAAGATAATGATTATCCTGAAAACACTTGAAGCATTTATTACGGAAATGACATATGTCCTAAGTGGATTATTTCAAAGTAGTATGATATGTTTACATAAGGTGTTTGTAACGAATTTATTACTAATTAAAATTACATTAGTGGATCATCTTTGAAGAAGTCAAATATAATAATAAGTCTCGGAACTCTAAAGATCATGATTATCCTGGAAAGATATCTTGATTAGCACTTGTCATTTATTACGGAACTAACCTTCTTTTATATCTCTTAAGTGAGTTGTTGCAAAACAGTATGATATGTGAAGAAACCGACTTGAGATATACACGGACTCGTTTTTAATTGATTATATATTTTATCCGTATGATTTGTTCCTAACGGAAATATGAGTTGATTATTATAACGGAACTTATTTTCAACGGTAATAACCTGAGGCTATAAATTCAATTGAGATATCAGTTTATTAAGACACACGAATTACCATTACGCTGTTATATACCGAAAAGCTATAATATTATTCTGGTGCAATTACAAAGCTACTGCAATTAATATTCAGATTATTTTCGGTTAATTTTCGTGAACTATAAATTGGTGATATCTCTTTACTCTTTGATCATTGCATATATTAGTTGAGCCTTGCATTGTTAAATTGATTATTTGCTTTGATTATTAGACCTCTATATTTTTAATTCTTTTTGATTTAGACTAAGTGTTGTAAGGTATTTAATCCTAGTGGATTAAGAATTATTTACAAACAGGTTCAAGGAAGCATAGGTGCTTAAGGAGTGCATTGGTGCACAAGGAGCAAAACTGCTCAAGTTAATTATTGTAATTCAAGTATTGAAAGAATCTGTTTTGTAAAAGGGTTCAATTTAAAGAATTAAAGTGAGTCTCCAATACTAGTTGGTATTGGACGTGGACTAGGCTATTATTATAGAGGGTAATAGCTTAACTATATAAAAATCTTGGTGTTCATCTTATTACTTGCTTTACCTTATTTGGTCACTAAAGTTATTTAATTGTATTGATAATTCAAATTTGGATATTTTCATTATCTTAAGAAAAATTATTAACACCTATTATTTTTACAAAGATAAAAATTCAGCAAGCTATTTTCATTCAACAACAAAAACAAAGACTGAATCCAGTAGACTGTATTTATCCAGCAAGCTGAATTCATTAATATAGTAGGCTGAATTCTGTGGTTTGATTTGAAATAAAAATTGGTCGTAGTTTGTTCCCACACTTATTCAACCCCCCTTCTAAGTGTGCCTTATTTGAATTTCATTTATTTAAAAAGCTTTTCTTAACATTCCCTCTGCTGGACCATGTCCATTCACATTAAAAGGTGCTGCAAACATTCCTTTTCTACCTCTAGAACAACTTCAAATTGTCATGAACAATTTCACTTTAACGTCTCTTTTTACTCCAAAAAATGTTGGTGTCTGTCATACTGCTTGTGTTCTACACAAATTGGTTTGTTATAATCTGTTTTCCCGCATTGGTCGTGGTGCAGATTTTACGTATCAAGATTTGGTGGTTGTGGCCATGATTCTTAAAGGTGTTTCTTTTAATTTCTCACTCATGATGTTATCTCATATGTTAAGTTGTATTCGTCAAACTAAAAAGTGTCTTCCATATGGCTGTTTTCTAACCAAGGTTTTCCAGCATTTTAACATTTATCTTGATGATGAAGTTGTTGTATCTCACAATAAGTTTGTGGATTCTGCTAATTTAAAACAATCTCATATTTCTCTTGTTAATGGTGAGTTTATTCGTATTGTTCCTGATCCTCTTCCCATATCACCTAATCCTTCCTCTTCTTCTACTCTGTCGAATCACACTGACTCCTCTCCTGAAATCTTGAGTATGCTGACTACCATCCTTTAGAATCAAGAAGCTATGCAGATTGACATTGTTGAGATTAAGCATAGACTTCATGTCTTGGAAAAAGGCAAGCTGCCCATAAGGGCAAATGATTTACAACAATGTATTACTAGGATGGAGGATGAGTTCATTGACTTGCAGGCTGGCTTTGAGTTACAAACTGCGGCTATGGTCGAAGAATTACAACTCAAGATCAATCGGAATTCATGTCAGTTGAGTCAAGAAATGAAGTTTGTAAGTTATCAGATTGGGGAGTTTGCTGATTTTATGGCTGTCAGAATGAATGATGTTGGACAGAAGTTGCATTTTCAAAATATGTATTCAAAGATTCCTGAATGGCCTCGTTGAAATTGGATGGCTGAATATGTTGGTGATTTTATGGAGCTTCCTCTTCCCAATGCTACGTATATTCCTCGTCCCCCTCGCTTTGCTGATACTTTTCCTTTGGAAGAACGACTTCATCGCATTCTTCATCGTTCTTATTTTACTTAACGTCCTCCAATCTTCGTGAATGTTGGAAATATTGATTGAACGTTCTTTTTGAATGATGACAAAGGGGAGACTTATTGGGATGCTGCTGATGGTTTTGCTGCTTGAAGATTGTGTTTATGTTTTAAAGACTATTTTATTATGTTATATTTGTTTTAAAACTTTGATTCCAGCACCTACACTGCTCTAGACTTTTGCTTGCTGCACCAGATTTTTTGATGAAATTTTGGGATAATTTGCTATTGAATATTTTTGATTAATGTCTAGTATCTGTTGAAACTAACATATCTGCAGGTTATGGATAATGCTTAATAGAAAGTATGATGGGTAATTTGATTTTATTAAGGTCCTAAAATACAGCTTTTATATGCATGGATTTAGGGGGAGCTATAATTTTTAGTGTTGTCATCATCAAAAAGGGGGAGAAATGTTGACTTATTCATATTCTAACCTTAATGTTTTGATGATGATTTAGTTTTGTACTAAAACGTTTACTATAAAATTTCAGGAACTTGATAAAAGGATCTTGATGATTTGATCAAAGGTTTTGAAGACTTTGTGTCCTAGGATTTAATGTAAGGTCATTGCAAATATTTGATTTTTCCATTCAAGGCTCTAGGACATTTTATGTGCATTTAATATGATAAGTATTTTATGCATGCTTAAAAAGAAATAAAATATTAATATTTGTGATTTACACAATTTATTGGTTAGCAAATTATATGGGTACAGATGTATATACTAAGTTTAATTGCTATCATATAGATATCTGAAAGAATTGTAATGGGATATATTAATATGCTTGATGTGCGTGGCGATGTATATTTATATATATATATCTTTTGGAAGTGCATAAATCTTGGAAATCTAAGATAATGATTATCCTGAAAACACTTGAAGCATTTATTACGGAAATGACATATCTCCTAAGTGGATTATTTTAAAGCAGTATGATATGTTTCCATAAGGTGTTTGTTACGGATTTATTGCTAATTCAAATTACATTAGTGGATCATTTTTGAAATAGTCAAATATAATAATAAGTCTCGGAACACTAAAGATCATGATTATCCTAGAAAGATATCTTGATTAGCACTTGTCATTTATTATGGAACTAACCTTCTTTTATATCTCTTAAGTGAGTTGTTGCAAAACAGTGTAATATGTGAAGAAACCGACTTGAGATATACACGGACTCATTTTTAACTGATTATATATTTTATCCGTATGATTTGTTCCTAATAAAAATATGAGTTGATTATTATAAAGGAACTTATTTTCAACGGTAATAACCTGAGGCTATAAATTCAATTAAGATATCAGTTTATTAAGACACACGAATTACCATTGCGCTGTTATATACCGAAAAGCTATAATATTATTCTGGTGCAATTACAAAGCTGCTGCAATTAATATTCAGATTATTTTCGGCTAATTTTCGTGAACTATAAATTGGTGACATCTCTTTACTCTTTGATCATTGCATATATTAGTTGAGCCTTGTATTGTTAAATTGATTATTTGTTTTGATCATTAGACCTATATATTTTTAATTCTTTTTTATTTAGACTAAGTGTTGTCTAAAGGTATTTAATCCTGGTGGATTAAGAATTGTTTACAAACAGGTTCAAGGAAACATAGGTGCTTAAGGAGTGCATTGGTGCACAAGGAGCAAAAGTGCTCAAGTGAATTATTGTAATTCAAGTATTGAAAGAATTTATTTTGAAAAAAGGGTCAATTTAAAGAAATAAAGTGAGTCTCCAATACTAGTTCGTATTGGACGTGGACTAGGCTATTATATAGAGGGTAATAGCTGAACCACGTAAAAATTTTAGTGTTCATCTTATTACTTGTTGTACTTTATTTGGTCACTAAAGTTATTTAATTTTATTGATAATTAAAATTTGGATATTTTCATTATCTTAAGAAAATTTATTAACACCTAATATTTTTACAAAGATATAAATTCAGCAATCTATTTTCATTCAATAACAAAAACAAAGACTCAATCCAGTAGACTGTATTTATCCAGTAACTTGAATTCATTAATATAGTAGGCTGAATTCTGTGGTTTGATTTGAAATGAAAATTGGTCATAGTTTGTTCCCATACTTATTCAACCCCCCCTTTTTAGTGTGCCTTATCTGAATTTTAAAAGAAAACCCTAATTAAATGATTACGGTAAGATAAAATTAAATAGTATGGAACTAAGTTGATGTTATGGCCAAAGAATTAATTGAGTAGCCTAATTTGTAGCCCAATTATTTATTTAAGCATTGGACTTGTAGCTAATTTGATTTAAGAGAAATTTAATTGTGAAACTAGCTCAATATAACATGTATAGGGCAAGTATAATGATGGCACAATTGAATTAGTGGTGAAGGCCCAAGTCCATTTTAGTTAGTAAGCAAGCTAAGAAAAGTGCAAGCCGAAAAGAAATTAAATGAGAGCCCAAACTCTTAGCTCAATTGAGTGAGGACATATTGGACCTTTAATAAGCTAATTAAGTATATAAAAAAAAGAAAACAAATTTGGGCCAAAGAGGCTCATTTCGTTGGCCATAAAGAGGAAGGGAGAAAGGGGAATGGATGTAATGATGGCTTTTACTAACTCCTACCTAACCACTTAGGTGTCAAGCTTTTATTCTTTTACCAAGTCTTCAAGCTAACCAAAGTGTGCAAGCAAGCTAGACATGATTGAGAGAGAGAGAGAGAGAGAGTAAGAGATTGGGAAATAATAATATCTCTTCATTTTACTAAACAACAAAAGCCTTTTATTCTTTTCTCTTTCCTCTCATTTGGATAAGCTAACAAGAGCAAGAGAGAGAGAGAAAGAGAGAGAGCGAGGGGAGAATTCGGCCATGAAGGAGAAAAAGCGAGGGAGAGTTCTTATGGTTTCATACTTTCCTAACCAAGCTTATGAAGAAGAAGAAGGAAGAAAATCTAGGTATAACAAAAATTTCTACCTATATAGTCTAATTCCTTTTTCTTAGATTTGATTTTTATAAAGTTTTGATCTTGAGGTTAAAACCTTAGATCTATGTGTTTAATAGTGTTTCATGTTTAGATCTAACCCTTTTGAGGATCTAAAGTATGAAATAAGAGCTAGGTTTTTCAAAAGTATAAAACCCTAAATTTTTTAGCCTTGATTGTGTTTAATCTTGTGTTTGGTGATTATTTGATAAAATAGATCATAGATCATGTTATATCTATGAGTATATGAAGTATTAGTAGGTATTATGATGGATTATGTTGGTGAATAGGTGAGGATATGGAAGTTTTCTTAGAAATCACCAAGTAATGAAAATTAGATTTTTGTGAAACTAAAGTATGAAATTGAAACGACCATATCTCTTATTCTATTTTGAATTTATGAGTGTGGTCAATTTCTGGAGTTAGATCTAGGAGTCTTCTAACAGATCCAAGTGGAATCACAAAATAATTCCTTGTAGATTTTCGTGTGGACTGTTTTTAGCAAAGGAGTCAAAATCCAAAAAAATGCCTAAAAGCAATATGCCAAAACATTGTAGGGGTAGTTTTGGTAACTTAATTAATGTAATAAATTCCAACCTTTTGGAAAATGAAAATATATGATATAAAGTAGCTCATGTCCAAAAATGAGCTTATTCCGATTTAAATTGTTCAAGTTATGGTCATTTCAATATTTGGGTTTTTTCGACAAAAATTGTTATAACCGGAGTTCTATAACTTTGATGGCCACGAATATTAAACTAAAATTTCACGGTAATACGTGTAAGATCTCGCCAAGAGTTGAAAATTTCTGGAGTTAAGCATGATGTAGCTAATTTCTTAAGATTCGAACTAGAAACGGATTTTTGAAAAATACTTAAGGGAGTTGAAAAATTCCAAAAAAAAAAATTTGTGTATGGATTATATGAATATATGTTTGACCAAAGGATAGAAAAATAATAAGCTGATTTGGTATTTTCGTGAGAAGTGTATTTCAGCTTGCTGGATTGAACAATTCAGGGTGCTGAAATGAAAACTAAAAATGTTAGGAAGGGAAAACAGTTTGGTTTCTGTAACGATTGAGATTTTATATATTAAATTTTAATATTTATCGAGTGACTAAATATTATATATGATTTATTTATTGAGTTAAATAAATGAATTATGTGATTGTGTGGATTGATTTAATTAAGAGTAATATTTAATTAAATTGATATGTTGTAGCATAATTCTAATTTAGTTAAGAATAATTCAATTAGATTTAATGTTATATGCTAAGTGTTAATAATAATTTGTTACATAAATTATGTTTAATAAAGAAATTATAATTGTGTAACAATTTGGTATTATGTGTTTTTATTAATTAATGAGTGTTAGTTTTATTTAATTAAATTAGAATGTTGTAATTTAATTAAATAAGTGTAGTATTTAATCTATTGATTTAAAGGGTTATTAAAAGAATGGAAAAAGGATTTTAAGTGGTTTTTCCAAACAAAACCCTTGTATTTGTTTAAATCTATTTTACCCAAACAAGGCTTTAGCTAATAAAAGAAATGTTTTTAAAAGGATTTTGTTTAGCCAAACATGGCCTTATACTTTTCAAATTCTTGTAACTTATATATTAAATAGTAGTTAGTGTATATATTTAATATATAGGAGTTACATATATTATATATTACTTGTATTATATATTATATGTATATACTACCAGTACGTTAGTTTTTACAAAACAAAGAAAGAAAGAAAAGAAGAGTTAGAGAGAATTGTCAGAGAAGAAGAAGAAGAAAAAAAAGAAGAAGAAGGGAACCTTGAGAAAACAAGGGAATCATCATCTCTATCTATTAATCCAAAACTAGTAAGGTTATAATCTTAACCCTAGAATTAATTCATATGTGTTGTGTTTTCTTCTTTGTCAAATTGGGTTTGTCATAATCATGAAATTATATGTATGTATGGTATACATATGTTATTCATATGTGATTGTATGCCATGAAAGGATTTTCAGAAATCAATTGTTGTAAAAACAAGTTTTAAAATCATGTTCTTCTATATTTTTATAGTTTTAGAATTATATGTAAAAGTCTTTTTGTGAAAGTTCTTGAGTTTGATATGTATATGGGATGTGTATATATATATTTGTATATATATGTTTACATATGATTTCTATAGTTGTTAAGTGTTTCAATTCACAAAGATGTGATGAATACTATGAAATCATGTTCATACTATTTGATCATTAAGTTATTTTGAAAATAGTTTTTAAATTATCAAAGAAATTGATGAAAGCATGAAGTTATGTGTAGTATGTGATATAACATGATTATATATGAGTTATATAGTTGTGTTAGCTATTCAATCCATGTATTTTTGATAAACAAAAAGAATTATGTTCATAGTGATTTTCTGTGAATTAATTTCTGGAAAATGGCTTTTAAAACTATCAAATTGATGTTTGACTTTGGATTATTGTTAAAATTGATCATGTATTATGTTAGTATGTTAAGAATAGAAGTTATTACAATTGGAATCACTTGAATTGATTGAAAAACGATTTCGTAATAGCAATTTTTGTCAAGAACGCTTGATTTTGTAGTTTTCTTCAAAAATCATAAAATCTTGGGTTTGATTATGTGTTATATGGATTTTATATGTTATGATGTTTAAAATATTATTTGTATCATGTTTTATGTTTATTATGTTGGGAAAAATCGAATTCGGTGTGAAGGAATAAGCCAAATTGGCTTATTTCTCCACCAGTTCGCTAACTGGGAGGTGCACCAGGGGGGTGACCCGCCCCAGCGGGGCTCCTAGGCCTTGAGGACCCGCCCCAGCGGGGTTCTCTGCTGTCCGGGAATGTTAGCTTTTGCTTGTTGAGTTTTCGTGCCCCGTTTGTTTAGCTAACTTATTTCTATGACTTGATAAGTAAAATATGTAATAAGATAACATGTTTTTGATGTGTTTAAGTTATATTGAAGTGTTATTTGAATGTGTTACATGTGTGTGAGTGTGTTACTTTCTTAAGGTACACAACACGATTGATAGCGTTATAAGCTTATGAATGTATGCCGTGAGTATAGACTCACGTACTTGACTAGTTAGCAACCAATGTGGTAAATTACATCGTGAGTTGGACTTGAGTATGAAGTTTAACGGTTTAAATGTTATAGTTGGATACTAATAGATGTTTTGAACGTAACGTATATGTGTAGGATAATTGTGGAAGTGATTGTAATTGTTAAGTGTAGCTTGCGCTTGAGGTAAGTTTCCTATCTCTAAACTTATTATTGTGTAAGTGTTCTAATCTTTATTCTCTTACGTTAAAAAAGTTTTCTATTTCTGAACTTGTTAATTATATTGTACAAGCTTTGTTGCATTCAAATATTCTTATTGCATAAGTATCGAAGAGTTATTGAAGTATTGTGATCTTGACTTAATTGTTCAAGCAAGATCTTCTTATTCTTTCATTTGCTTTAAATTATTTCTAAAGCATGCCTATTTACTATGAAGTTTATTGTCATATCTTATAATTGGTTCATGATTCTTATATTATTGAACTATTAAAGTACTGTGAGTCGATTCAACTACTCCTAGTTGATCATAGTTGAAACCCTAAAGTTCCCTTATCTATCCAAACCAAACTTTCTTTGGTGCGGACTTGTATTCAATTACTGAGAATGAACAACCCTATTTACTAGGGGACATTTATGCGAAAGCGTTAAGATAGTTGTGCACAATTCATGGTACAAAGGGTTGATCCCCCTGAGTACGAGTTAAAGGTCCATAGTCTTATTGACTGTTAAAGGTTTAAATAGAAATATTTATAACCTAGGACATTGTTCAAGGTCGTATAACCCTCAGATAGATTCTATATTCGAACTTTAAAGATGATGAAAGAATTATTATTCAATTCTTATTTTGATGAAAGTAAAGTTATTCAAACTCTTTTGGAAACTATTCATATATGTCATATCACTGTTTAAATTTCAAGTGAGCTTTTGTTTGCTCACTCTTGCATGTTTTACCACCACTTGCAGTTGAAACAAAGAATGTTGACATACCGTCAACAAGTAAAGGAAAAGGAAAGATGAACAAGTGAAGGCTTGTTGTTTCAAGTTTTGATTGTAATAAGACTTAGCTGGTTATGTTTTATTTCCGCATTTATTTGATTAATGTTAAGGTTTAGTTAACCCTGGGATTTTATTGGACAGTTTGTATTCCTTTTTAAAGAAAGATTTTATTAAGGTTTTATGAAGGTTGTAATTTACTTTGCAAGTCTTTATATTTGGGTAGATGTATGTTTTTATTAGAAAGTGAACACCAAATCATGTGAAAATGAAGTACCCGGATTTGGGGGTGTCACAGTTTCAGCTTACTAAAATAATGTATTCGGTTTGCTGAAATGGTAAAAGTTTACCGAGTTATATTAAGAACATATTAAGTGATCGAGTAAATGTTAAGTCTAAGGTAGTGCAGTTGTACTCTTTAATGGTTGATGTATAGTAGCTAGGCTAAACGATTCCTTCAGGGAGCGGAGGAATATACGAATTAGTAACCGATCTAACTCGCTGTGAAAACAGTGTAGACGAGACGAAAACTAATTTGTTGGTTGTTTGTGAGAAACCACTCAGTATACTATATTGAATACTATTAAAGACTCGATGTGTGCTAAGTTTAGACTTGTGAATTCGTATAGTCTTAAAGTATTATCTAATATTTGACTATGTGTTTAAATGTTAAATAGTTTACTTATAAAGTAATAGTATTATGGAATAAAGTATGTTATACTAATTGAAAGATCAATCGTATAACTGACAGGTCTTTACAATAAAGAGATTAAATTAGACTGCGCAGCAGTAATCGACGGTACAAGCAAGTTTTTTTTTAACTCAGATTTGAGTTATATTTTCAAAGCATGTTCGTGAATAATTATTGTTGATTATTCACATCTATACTGATTATTGATTCGCACTTAATGCATGTTGCATATGTTCATCAGGTATGAAAGGCTGATCACCTTAATTACCCTAAGGTTCAGTTAAAGTTGTTCATGGTCCTTGTTGAATTAAACATTATTGATTCAGTCATTTATTTATTGAAATTTTGATTTATACTCTTTCACAATTATTATATTATTGAAAATACGAAAGCTTATTCTTTATTTCAATCATGATATATCCTTGTTGTATTTAAACTTGCTGGGCAAATTAGTTGCTCACCCGTGCTATATCATGATAACAAATTTTAGATTAAGACGAAGGCTCGAAGAAAGACATTGTCAAAGGCAAACTCCAAGAGTAGATTATATACATTTATAACTATTAGTTATCCGATGCAAGTAATATTGTAAACCTTTTTAATTACTTAAGGTATGTATTAAGTTAAGGTTAACAGACCTTGGAAAATGTTATAGAATCATGTGAAATAAATAATATATGTTTATATATTCCGCATTAGATGATAGAATATGTATGATAATGAAGTACTGTAACGTACCAGGTCCAAGATTCTTGGGACCCGGATTTGGGGGCGTCACAGGTTGGTATCCGAGTTGTAGGTTATTAACCTTAGGTAGGGTTACCTTAGGCTATAACCGCAGGGATGAGGATAAGGAATAAACTCAAATAGAGTTTAAGTGCTAAGAGATGAATTTAGGACATTCATCATTAAAATAAGAAGATCGTAAAATAAAACGATCATAAGATATAAAATAATCGTAATATAACACGATTATAAGAAAATGTCATAACATGATCTGATGAGGACAGATGATCAATCGATTGATTGAAAACTTTATAGCAAAATTGTTGTACGACTATTATACTATGACATTGTACTATAAAAACTCATGAAAGAGTTATGGATGATGGGATACGGATTAAATGAAATTCGTATTGAGCAAAGAGGGAGCTAGGATCATGTGGGATTTCGATTGAGGACTCATGTGATAGCTAACTTGTAGTGCCCCCAAATCCGGGTCCCCAGAACCTTGGACATGGTGCATTACGATACATCATCTTCATACATATTCTGTAAACTAATTCGGAATATATAAATATATATTATTTATTTCACATGATTCTATAACATATTCCAAGGTCTGTTAACCTTAACTGAATAAATATCTTAAGTAATTAAAAAGGTTTACAACATTATTTGCATATGATAACTAGATAGTTATGAATGTGTAATAATCTACTCTTATAGTTTGCCTTTGCCTCTGTCTTTCTTTGAGCCTTCGTCTTAATCTGAAAATTTTTATCATGATATAGCAAGGGTGAGCAACGACTTTGCTCAGCAAGTTTAAATACAACAAGGATATATCATGATTGAAAGAAAAAATAAGCTTTCGAATTTTCGACAATATAATAATTGTGAAAGAGCATAAATCAGAGTTTCAATAAATGAATGACTAAACCAATAATGTTTAATGTCAACAAGGACCATGAACAACTTCAACTGAACCTTAGGGTAATGAAGGTGATCAGCCTTTCATACCTGATGAACATATGCAACATGCACTAAGTGTGAATTAATAATCAGTATTGATGTGAATAATCAACAATAATTATTCACTACCATGCTTTGAAAATATAACTCAAGTTTGAGTTAGAAAAAACTTGCCTGTATCGTCGATTACTGCTACGCAATCTAGTTTAATCGCTTTATCGAAAAGACCTATCATTTATAAGATTGATATCTTTCAATTAGCATCACATACCTTATCCCATAATATTATTACTTTAAAAGTAAACTATCTAACACTTAACCACATAGTCAAATATTAGATAATCTTAACACCATACTTGTTTACAAGTCTAAACCTAGCACACATCGAGTCTTTAATATTATTCAATATAGTATACTGAGTGGTTTCCCACAAACAATCAACAAATTAGTTTCCATCTCGTCTACACTGTTTTCACAATGAGTTAGATCGGTTACTAATTCGTATATACCTCCGCTCCCTGACGGAATCGTTTAGCCCAGCTACTATACATCTACCATTAAAGGGTACGATTGCACTACCTTAGACTTAACACTTACTCGTTCATTTATAAGTTCTTATTATAACTCGGTAAACTATTTATGAATTCAGGGGACTGAATATATATCATTTCAACAAACTGAAACCAAACTGTCTTCCCTTCCTAACCTTTTCAGTTTCTATTTCAGCAAGTTGAAACCAAACTGACTTCTCTTCCTGACATTTCAGTTTTCATTTCAGCACCCTGAATTGTTCATTTCAGAAAGTTAAAATACCATATTCATGAAAATACCAAATCAGTTTATTATTTTTCTATCCTTTGGCCAAACATATATACATATAATCCATACACAAAAATAATTTTTCTGGAATTTTTCAACTCCCTTAAGTATTTTTCAAAAATCCATTTCTAGTTAATTTCTTAAGAAATTAGCTACCTTATGCATAACTCTAGAAATTTCCAACTATTGGCGGGATCTTACACGTGTTAACGTGAGCTTCCAGTTTAAATTTCGTGGCCATCGGAATTATACAACTCCGGTTATAGCAATTTTCATCGAAAAAACACAAATATTGAAATAGTCATAATTTGCTCAATTTAAGTCGGAATGAGCTTTTTTGGGACACAAGCTACTTTATCTCATATATTTTCATGTCTCAAAATATTAGAATTTATTACATTAATTAAGTGGACGAAACTGTCCCTGAAAAATAGTGGCAGCAGCTTTTTTGGCCATTTTCAGATTTGGCGTCCTTTGCTAAATTCAGTCCACACAGAAATATATAACTTTTTCTTTAGTGATTCCACTTGGAAAAGTTAGAAGACTTATAGATCTAACATCAAAAATTGACCACACTCAAAAATTCAAAATAAAATGAGAGATATGGTCGTTTCCATTTCATACTTCGTTTTTACAAAAATCTGATTTTCATTACTTGGTGATTTCTAAGAAAACTTTCATGTCCTTACCCCTTCACCAACATAATCCATTATAAAACATCATAACACAAACAAATACCAAATATATTCATGGATCTATCATGATCCATGATCTATTTCACCAAAAATCACCAATCATATGATTAATCACAACCAAGGCTAAGAAAAATTAAGTTTTCTAACTTTTAAAAACCTAATTTCTTTGCTTTCCTTTTTATCCACTTTCTCACACTTAAATAAGTTAGATCCGTACTTAAATCTATAGAAAACACATAGATTAAAGAGTTTATATTTCCATATCATAAACACCTTTTCATCAAATCACTAAAAGAAATTTAAAGCAAAGCTTAGAAATTATACCTTTGCTTTGATCTCTTCTTCTTCTTCTTCTTCTCTTCCATAGAAAACCTTTCTCTCTCTCCATCTCCCTCACATGGGGCTACCGCCCCTCCTCCTTCTCCCTCTATTATCCGACCACCTCCTTTCTCTTCTCTTCCTTGTTTAGCTTTCTCTCTCTTTACAAAAAATAAAGTGAGAACAAAATGATTAATTAAATTTTTCTAGCAATTAAAAATGATTAGATACAAAATATCTATCATCCATATCTTTCCTAATATCTATCCCTTCTTCTCTCTCATAATAATAAGAGTTTGCTTGCAAGTAAGATAAATGTGTTGGTTCCACTAAAGGAGTGACACATAAGTGTGAGTGGGTGAACCACTAAAGCTACTTTAATCATTACATGCACTACCCTTATTCCTCCTTGCACAATCCGGCCACATGGCCCCTTTATCTCCCACTCTTTTTTTTTTATTTATGCTTCAAGTGTTGCCTTCATTCAATGGTTTCCACCTAGCCGAATTCTTGTCCACTAAAAAATAAAGTGATCATCACATAATCCACCCATTCTCCTCCTACAAAATTCGGCCACTTGGCCATTTCTCTACCCAATCTTTTGTTTATTAATTTTTTTATTCAATGACTAAACTAACCTTCCTCAAGTGGGCTTAGCTTGGGCCTTCATTTAATTTCCTTTTGGGCTTGCACTTTTTCTTAATTTTGCTTACTAACTAAATTGGGCTTGGGCTTCCACCCATAATTAAATTGTGTTATTATAATACTTGTCTCATACATGATATATTGGGCTAGTTTAATAATTTAATTGCCCTTAAATCAATTTATCTACAAGTCCAATGCTTAAATAAACAATTGGGCTACTTATTGGGCTACTTAAATTACTTACCCTCCATAGTCCATTAAATCTATTATCACTAGAACTAATGCTCAACGTTTTTGATATTTACATATTCTTAATTCTCTTTGTATACAAAATAAATGTATACACATTATATAATGTATATTTATTTAATCATACAAATAATTCACATAAGTCATAACATACTCCACTAAGTGTATTAACTAAATAGTCATAATTGACTTACTAAGTTATAAACACTCACATAATCATACAAGATAATCTAATAGGTTGAGACATATTTCATAAATCTATTAAATTAGGTCATTAGTATATAGTTAAAATACTAGGACAATTAAATAAAGAAAACACTTGAGATTATTTAATTCAAATACCTAATTTATATATTAGGTCACCAAACTTTATAAGTATCGTAGTACCTTATCCTTAATATTCCTTCAAGTACATTTAAATTAATTTCTAAGGTGTAAAAATTTTGTAACCCATATTTTCTCTATTCTCATTCAAATAATAAACCTTATAGGTTTTTCTTTAAAAATTTTAAATTATTCCTCAAATTCTCATCTAGGTTTTATCTTTTAATCTTTATTTTAATCATTTAAGATCTTATAAATTTTTGGGTTATCACATAAGTTGTACAAACCTTTGTATGGGCGGGGATTTTGTGCTTGGTCTAACGACTACTTAGTTTATCACATTGATAATCATTGAAATGTTGGTATCGCGCTATTCGGTATATGTATGTTAAGAAGGTGATTCTTTTCTCATGTGTATAACGAATAGGCAAAGAATATAAGATTAGGTGCCGGTTCTTAAAACTCATGCTTATGGTAAGTTTGTGACTCACAATCGTATGGTATATTTTTGAACCCCTAAGCGTATGGACAGTTCCTGATTTGTTCTTGAACTACGTATTGCTAGGATAAGTTCCTAAACTCATATTATTGTAGAAAGTTCCTGAACTCATATTGTGTGGTATGTTTGATGAACTATACTGGGGTATAGAAAAATTATGGATGAAGAATTGAGAATTTTTAGTATAGTAAGTTTTAATGGTGATAGAATAGATAGAATTATTAAGCAATTGATCATTAGAGGAATTGGAGTTGATGGTGGAAGCATAGGTATTCCAAATCTTCTAGTTGTGCTAGACTTCGAATTTTTTGACATCAAGCTAAACTCGCACTGATGTGCTTTTAAAAATATAAATGAATTTTTGTTATCAGCAACACATGGTTACAAGTGTGTAGAAGTGGACTTCGAACCACTAACACATCGTTACCTGTTGCGGCACGATAACACCAAAAATGAATTTTTCAATAGTTTTGAACTTTTTAAAGAAGAGTCTACGCTAATTATTTCGGCTAGACAAAAATGATTTGAAATATCAAAATATATTTTATATATCATCAATTCATCATGGAACCTGGTGCAAAGCTGATAAAAATGATGGAGTCGTTAATGCAGTATTGCCTAGTGTTGGATGTGATCTAAAGATCGTCAGTCCACTATGGTATATTGTAGTATGACAAAGTCGTAAAAATGACAGAATCCTCAAACGGACTATAAATACAGTGCGGTATCATGACGTCATAAAATGATTTTCAAAATTTTAAAGAAAAGACAAATGCCAATTGAATTAGGCCAGACACATGTTTCGATTGATGTTCGAATTATTAGTATATGTCTAAGCTATTTGATTCAGCTAGATAAAAGTTTATGAAAATTCAAGTATCTCTTTGAGAATTTATCCCTAACCATATTGTTTTGATTCGGACTCCAGACGAAGTATGAACATCCCTAAATTGGGAAATATTTATGCGCTAAAGGCGGTTATGATGAACGCGAATGTCGTTCTAGTATGTAGCATCTGATCAATGCAGGGTATAACGGGCTGATCACCCACCGTGCCCGTAAGTTTGTCGATTTACCGATGAACTTCTGTTCAAACCTTTTCGAAATTAAAAAATAAAAGTTCATGGTCTATATGGCCACTCAGCATGATATGAAAAGTTTTTTTTTCTAACTTCTTAGAGAAAAGTTATGGTAGAATGTGATGATAGAGAAGATCCTTATAGGAGGAAGCAGTATGTATTTTTAATAAATAGTGATTCCGGGAACGGAATCCTTATAAGGGGAAGAATGTGACAACCCGAAAATTTATATGATTTTTATTAATTGAAATAAAGGTTAAAAGAATAAAACCTAGATAGGAATTTGAGGATTTAATTAAAATTTTTAAGTAAAACTTATATGGTTTACTATTTGAATGAGAACAGAGAAAATATGGGTTAAAAAAATTTTAAACCCTAGAAATGAATTTATATGTACTTGAAGAAATATTAAGGATAAGGTACTACGATACCTATAAAGTTTGGTAACCTAATATATAAATTAAGTATTTGAATTAAATAACCTCAAGTGTTATCTTTATTTAATTGTCCTAGTATTTTAACTATATACTAATGACCTAATTTAAGAGATTTATGAAATATGACTCAACCTATTAGATTATCTTGTATGATTATGTGAGTGTTTATAACTCATTAAGCAAATTATGGCTATTTAGTTAATAAACTAATAGAATATGTGATGACTTTTGAGAATTATGTATGTGATTAAATAAATATACATTATATAAAGTGTATATATTTATTTTGTATATAAAGAGAATTACGAATAAAGTTATATAACCTAATACATATATTAGGTATGGTAATTAAATAACCTAAGGGATTATAATATGAGAGAATGTTAATATTTAAAAATATATACTAACCCTATGAGATTTATTTTATACATCTCAATTAATTAATTTTATAACCTAAGTAAAACAAGTTTAATTGGGTTATGAAATTAAAGATACATGAGTAAGGAATTTAATTACAAAGGAGGGGAAAGGGAACCCTAATTATATGATTATGGTAAGATAAAATTAAAGAGTATGGAACTAAGTTGATCATATGGCCAAAGAATTAATTGAGTAGCCCAATTTATAGCCCAATTGTTTATTTAAGTATTGGACTTGTAGCTAATTTGATTTAAGAGCAATTAAATTGTGAAACTAGCCCAATATAACATGTATAGGGCAAGTATAATGATGGCATAATTTAATTAGTGGTGGAGGTCCAAGTTCATTTTAGGTAGTAAGCAAGCTAAGAAAAGTGCAAGCCCAAAAGAAATTAAATGAGAGCCCAAACTCTTAGCCCAATTGAGTGAGGACATATTGGACCTTTAATACGCTAATTAAGTATATAAAAAAACAAATTTGGGCCAAAGAAGCCCATTTCGTTGGCCATAAAGAGGAAGAGAGAAATGGAGATGGATGTAATGATGGTTTTTACTAACTCCTACCTAACCACGTAGGTCTCAAGCTTTTATTCTTTCACCAAGTCTTCAAGCTAACCAAAGTGTGCAAGCAAGCTAGACATGATTGTGAGAGAGAGAGAGTAAGAGATTGGGAGATAATAATATCTTTTCATTTTACTAAACAACAAAAGTCTTTTATTCTTTTCTCTTTCCTCTCATTTGGATAAGCTAGAAAGAGCAAGAGAGAGAGAGAGCAAGGGGAGAATTCGGCCATGAAGGAGAAAAAGAGAGGGAGAGTTCTTATGGTTTCATACTTTCCTACCCAAGCTTATGAAGAAGAAGAAGGAAGAAAATCAAGGTATAACAAAAATTTCTACCAATATAGTCTAATTCCTTTTATTTGATTTGATTTTTGTAAAATTTTGATCTTGAGGTTAAAACCTTAGATCTAGGTGTTTAATAGTGTTTCCTATTTAGATCTAACCCTTTTGAGGATCAAAAGTTTGATCTAAAGTATGAAATAGGAGCTAGATTTTTCAAAAGTAGAAAACCCTAAATTTTTTAACCTTGATTGTATTTAATCTTGTGTTTGGTGATTATTTGAAGAAATAGATCATGGATCATGTTAGATCCATAAGTATATGAAGTATTAGTAGGTATTATGATGGATTATGTTGGTGAATAGGTGAGGATATGGAAGTTTTCTTAGAAATCACCAAGTAATGAAAATCAGATTTTTGTAAAAACGAAGTATGAAATTGAAACGACCATATCTCTCATTCTATTTTGAATTTTTGAGTGTGGTCAATTTTTGGAGTTACATCTATGAGTCTTCTAACAGATCCAAAAAATTATAGGGGCAATTTTGGTAACTTAATTAATGTAATAAATTCCAATCTTTTGGGACATGAAAATATATTATATAAAGTAGCTCCTGTCCAAAAATGAGCTTATTCCGACTTAAATTGACCAAGTTATGGTCATTTCAATATTTGGATTTTTCAGAAGAAAACCGCTATAATCGGAGTTCTATAACTCCGATGGCCATGAAATTTAAACTAGAAGTTCATGTTAATACGTGTAAGATCCAGCCAAGAAATGCTTCGGGGAGTTGAAAATAAGCATCTTTTCGCTTTCAGCAATTCATGGAATTTCTGGAGTTGGGAATATATGTATATATATTTGGCCAAATGATAGAAAAATAATAAGTTGATTTGGTATTTTCGTGAGAAGGGTATTTCAGCTTGCTGAATTGAACAATTCAGGGTGCTGAAATGGAAACTGAAAATGTCAGGAAGGAAAAACAGTTTGATTTCAGCTTACTGAAATAATGTATTCGGTTTGCTGAAATGGTAAATAGTTTATCGAGTTATATTAAGAACTTATTAAGTGATCGAGTAAGTGTTAAATCTAAGGTAGTTGTGACACCCCCAAATTCGGGTACTTCGTTTTCACATGATTTGGTGTTCACTTTCTAATTAAATCATACATCTACCCAATAATAAAGAATTGTAAAGTAAATTACAACCTTCATAAATACTTAAACAAAATCTTCCTTGAAAAAGGATTACAACTTGTCCAATATAAAATTTCAGGTTTAACTAAACCTTAACATCAATCAAAAATAAATGCGAAAATAAAACATCATCAACTAAGTCTTATTACAAATAAAATTGAAGACAACAAGTCTTCACTTGCTCATCTTTCTTTTTTCTTTACTTGTTGACTGTACGTCAACATTCTCGGCTTTAACTGCAAGGGGTTGTAAAATATGCAAGAGTGAGCAAACAAAAGCTCACTTGAAATGTACAACGATATGCCATAATTGAATAACTTCAAAAGAATTTGAATAACTTTTCTTTCGTCAAAATAAAGAATTAAATAATAATACTTTCAACATATTTAGGATTCGAATATATAATTTATATGAGGGTCATACGACCTTGAATTATGTCCTAGGTTATAAATATTTCTATTTAAAACCTTTAACAGTCATTGAGACTATGGACCTTTAACTCGTACTTAGGAGGATCAGCCCTTCGTACCATATATTATGCACAACCATCTTAACGCTTTCGCATAAATGTCCCCTAATAAATAGAGTTGTTCGTTCTTAGTTTTTGAATACAAGTCCGCACCAAAGAAAGTTTGGTTTGGATAGATAAAGGAACTTTGGAGTTTCAACTATCATCAACTAGGAGTAGTTGAATCGACTCACAATGCTTTAACAGCTCGATAATATAAGAATTATGAATCAAATGTAAGATAAAATAATAGATTTCATGATAACTAGGCATGCTTTAGGAATAACTTAAAGCATTCGATAGATCAAGTAGATCTTGCTTGAACAACTAAGTCACGATCACATTACTTAAATAATACTTCAATACTTATGCTTTACGGATATTTGATTATAGTATAACTCATACAATACATAACGAGTTAAGAATCCGATATAGACTTGCATGATATAATGAGCAAGGGTTAGAGAACTTGCACAATGAAAAGATACCATGAAAGAACTTGCATAACGTAGAAGAATAATGATTAAAAAACTTGCTCAAGTAAGAGATAAGGAGTAGAGAACTTGCCTCAAGCGCAAGCTACACTTTAATAATTACAATCACTTCCACAATTATCCTACATATCACGTTACGTTTAAAACATCTATTAGTATCCAACTATAACATTTAAATCGTCGAACTTCATACTCAAGTCCAACCTAGCAACATGATTACAACGTACATCCATACTAATACACATACGTGAGGCTAAACTCACAATCAAGCACCTCATACACGTATAGCACTTTTACTATCATATTGCATCTTACGGTAACAATATCCAAGCACACATATAATATAACCACATGAGACTTCAATCTATCTTAAATACATCAAAAGCATGTTATCTCATTACCTATTACACTTATCAAGTCATAAAAATAAGTTAGCTAAACAAACGCGGCATGAAAACTCAATGAAGGGAAAATAAAATTCCCGGGCAGCTTGTTAACCAGCTGGGGTGGGTCCCCCAAGGGTAAAAGCCCCGCTGGGGTGGGGCCCACTACTGGTGGGAACCCCCCAACTCGTGAACGGCAGAGAAATAAGATAATTTGACTTATTTCTTCACACTGAATCTAATTTTTCTAAACATGATGAACATGAAACTTGATAACAACAAAATTTTGGACTCTTTAACATGATTATAACATATAAATCCTTACAACACATAATCAAAACCAAGTTTTCATAATTTTTGAAGAAAACTACAATATCAAGCGTTCTTGACAAAAATTTCTATTACGAATTCGTTTTTCAATCAATTCATGTTATTCCAATTGCAATAACTCTAATTCTTAATATATTAATGTAACCCATGATCAATTTAAAAAATAATCCATAATCAAACACCAATTTGATAGTTTCAAAGGCTATTCTTTTAAAATTAGTTTACAGTAAATCATTATGAACATAATTTCTTCTGGTTTATCAAAATTACATGGATTGAATCGTTAAGACAACTATATAACTCATATATAAACATGCTATAACACATACTACATATAAATTTCATGTTTACATAAATCTTTCATTCTAACTCAACCAAAAATATGAAAATTCATAAGGACGCAAATTCTCCATTAAAACTTGTTTTTACAACAAATTGAATTTCTAAAAATCGTTTATAGCATACAACTCAATTATAAATAGTATATAAACACAGTGTATGTATATATATATATATATATATATATATATATACAATTCATGTTTACACATTCTCATAAAAATTTCATATTCACAGAGAACTCAAAACAAGGAAGAACAATTAAATTTTAAAACTATAAGATAGTAATTATACCCTTTTTGTTTTGATGATTGAAGAAGAAGATGATGATGATGAGCTTGAGTTCTACCAATTCTTTCTCCTTCTTTTTCTTCTTTCTTTCTCTAACTTCTCTATATTCTCTCGACTCTGCTCTTTCTTTGCTCTAACTTTGTTTTAACGTAAAAGCTATTGACATAGCTGATATACATATATTATACATCTAATAATATAATATACGTAACTTACAAATAATTAATACCTATAATTATATCATATACTAATTATCCATTATTATATAGGTTACACTTATTTTGAATTTAAAAAGTCCTAAGGCTTGTTTGGCAAACCAAAGTTATTTAAAAAAACAGATTTTATTAGCTAATGTCTTGTTTGGGTAAAATAGATTTAAAGCTAGTGCAAGGGCCCTGTTTGGCAAAACCTTTTTAAAACAAAAGTAAAGTCTTGTTTGGTTAAAATAATTTAAAAACTATTTTTTTTTATTTTAATAAATCCTTTTAACATATAATTTAATGTTAAACTGTAATTAATTAAATCTTTAACATTCTTATTTAATTAATTAAAATCTAACATCAATTATTCACATAAAAATTATCACATAATTATAATTACTCACTAATTATAATTCATGTAACACTCATCACATAATTCATCTAATTTAATTAGAATTATACTATAAAATCAATATACATCAATTAAATTAAATATTAAATATTCATTTAATTAATATATAACTCTTAATTAAATCATTCCACAAAATCAGATAATTTATTTATTTAACTCAATAAATAAATCACATAAAATATTTATTCACTCAATAAATATTAAAATTTAATATATAAAATCTCAATCGTTACAGTAGTGCAGTTGTACTCTTTAATAGTTGATGTATAGTAGCTGGGCTAAACGATTCCTTCAGGAAGCGGAGGTATATACGAATTAGTAACCGATCTAACTCGCTATGAAAATAGTGTAGGCGAGAAGAAAACTAATTTGTTGGTTGTTTGTGGAAAACCATTCAGTAACTATATTGAATACTATTAAAGACTAGATGTGTGCTAAGTTTAGACTTGTGAATTCGTATAGTGTTAAGGTATTCTCTAATATTTGACTATGTGTTTAAATGTTAGATAGTTTACTTATAAAGTAATAGTATATGGGATAAAGTATGTTATACTAATTGAAAGATCAACCTTGTAACTAATAGGTCTTTACAATAAAGAGATTAAATTAGATTGCGTAGCAGTAATCGAAGGTACATGCAAGTTTTTCTCTAACTCAAACTTGAGTTATATTTTCAAAGCATGTTCGTGAATAATTATTGTTGATTATTCGCATCTATACTAATTATTTATTCGCACTTAGTACATGTTGCATATGTTCATCAAGTATGAAATGCTGATCACCTTCATTACCCTAACGTTCAGTTAAAATTATTCATGGTCCTTGTTGACATTAAACATTATTGATTCAATCATTCATTTATTAAAATTCTAATTTATGCTCTTTCACAATTATTATATTATTGAAAATGCGAAAGTTTATTCTTTCTTTCAATCATGATATATCATTGTTGTATTTAAACTTGCTGGAAAAATTAGTTGCTCACCCTTGCTATATCATGATAACAAATTTTAGATTAAGACGAAGGCTCGAAGAAAGACAGTGGCAAAGGCAAACTCCAAGAGTAGATTATATACATTTATAACTATTAGTTATCTGATGCAAGTAATATTGTAAACCTTTTTAATTACTTAAGGTATTTATTCAGTTAAGGTTAACAGACCTTGGGAAATGTTATAGAATCATGTGAAATAAATAATATATGTTTATATATTCTGCATTAGATGATAGAATATGTATGATAATGAAGTACAGTAACGTACCAAGTCCGAGGTTCTTGGTACCCGGATTTGAGGGCGTCACAGGTTGGTATCAGAACTGTAGGTTATTAACCTTAGATAGGATTACCTTAAGCTATAACCGCAGGAATGAGGATAAGGAATAAACTCAAAAAGAGTTTAAGTTCTTAGAGATGAATTTAGGACATTCATAATTAAAATAAGAAGATCGTAAAATAAAACGATCATAAGATATAAAAGAATCGTAATATAACACGATTATAAGAAAAGGTCACAACGTGATCTAATGAGGACATAGGAGGACAGATGATCAATCGATTGATTGAAAACTTTATAGAAGAATTGTTGTACGACTATTGTACTATGAAATTATACTATGAAAACTCATGAAAGAGTTGTAGATGATGGGATACGGATTAAATGAAATTCGTATTGAGCAAAGAGGGGTCTAGAATCATGTGGTATTTTGATTGAGGACTCATGTGATATCTAAGTTGCACAAACATTTGTATGGGCGGGGGTTTTGTGCTTGGTCTAACGACTGCTTAGTTTATCACATTGATAATCATTGACATGTTAGTATCGCGCTATTCGATATATGTATGTTGAGAAGGTGATTCTTTTCTCATGTGTATAATGAATATGTAGAGAATATAAGATTAGGTGCCAGTTTTTAAAACTCATGTTTATGGTAAGTTTGTGACTCACAATCGTATGACATATTTTTGAACCCCTAAGCGTATGGACAGTTCCTGATTTGTTATTGAACTACGTATTGCTAGGATAAGTTCCTAAACTCATGTTATTGTGGAAAGTTCTTGAACTCATAACATGTGGTATGTTTGATGAACTATACTGGGGTATAGAAAAATTGTGGATGAAGAATTGAGGATTTTTAGTATAGTAAGTTTTAATGGTGATAGAATAGATAGAATTATTGAGCAATTGATCATTAGAGGAATTGAAGTTGATGGTGGAAGCATAGGTATTCTAAATCTTCTAGATGTGCTAGATTTTGAAGTTTTTGACATTAAGCTAAATTTTCACTGATGTGCCTTTAAAAATATAAATGAATTTTTGTTATCAGCAACACATGGTTACAAGTGTGTAGAAGTGGACTTCGAACCCCTAACACATCGTTACCTGTTGCGGCATGATAACACCAAAAATGAATTTTTCAATGGTTTTGAACTTTTTAAAAAAGAGTCTAAGATAATTGTTTCGGCTAGACAAAAATAATTTGAAATATCAAAATGTATTTTATATATCATCAATGCATCATGGAACCTGGTGCAAAGATGATAAAAATAATAGAGTCATTAATGAAGTATTGCCTAGTGTTGGATGTGATCTAAAGATCGTCAGCCCACTATAGTATATTGTAGTATGACAAAGTCACAAAAATGACGGAATCCTCAAACGGACTGTAAATACAGTGCGGTATCATGACGTCATAAAATGATTTTCAGAATTTTAAGAAAAAAACAAGTGCCAAATGAACTAGGCCAGACACATGTTTCGATTGAGGTTCGAATTATTAGTATATGTCTAAGCTATTTGATTCAGCTAGACAAAAGTTTATAAAAATTCAAATATCTCTTTGAAAATTTATCCCGAACCATATTGTTTTGATACGGACTCCAGACTGAGTATGAACATCCATAAATTGGGAAATATTTATGCTCAAAAGGTGGTTATGATGAACGTGAATGTCTTTTCAGTATGTATCATCTGATCAATGCAGGGTATAACGGGCTGATCACTCACCATGCCCGTAAGTATGTCGGTTTACAGATAAACTTAAGTTCAAACCTTTTCGAAATTGAAAAATGAAAGTTCATGGTCTATATGGCCACTCAGCATGATATAAATTTTTTTTTTCTAACTCCTTATAGAAAAGTCATGGTAGAATGTGATGATAGAGAAGATCCTTATAGGAGGAAGCAGTATGTATTTTTAGTAAATAGTGATTCCAGGGACGGAATCCTTATAATGGGAAGAATGTGACAACCTGAAAATTTATATGATTTTTATTGATTGAAATAAAGGTTAAAAAATAAAACCTATATAAAAATTTGAGAATTTGATTAAAATTTTAAGTAAAACCTATATTGTTTACTATTTGAATGAGAATATAGAAAATATGGGTTAAAAAATTTCTAAATCCTAGAAATGAATTTATATGTACTTGAAGGAATATCAAAGATAAGGTACTACGATACTTATAAAATTTGGTAACCTAATATAAAAATTAGGTATTTGAATTAAATAACCTCAAGGGTTATCTTTATTTAATTGTCCTAGTTTTTTAACTATATACTAGTGACCTAATTTAAGAGATTTATGAAATATGTCTCAACCTATTAGATTATTTTGTATGATTATGTGAGTGTTTATAACTCATTAAGCCAATTATGGATATTTAGTTAATAAACTAATAGAATATGTGATGACTTGTGAGAATTATGTATGTGATTAAATAAATATACATTATATAAAGTGTATATATTTATTTTGTATATAAAGAGAATTAAGAATAAATTTATATAACCTAATACATATATTAGATATGGTAATTAAATAACCTAAGGGATTATAATATAAGAGAATATTAGTATTTAAAAATGTATACTAACCCTAAGAGATTTATTTTATACATCTCAATTAATTAATTTTATAACCTAAGTAAAGAAAGTCTAATTGAGTCATGAAATTAAAGATACATGAGTAAGGAATTTAATTACAAAGGAGGGGAAAGGGAACCCTAATTAAATAATTAGGGTAAGATAAAATTAAAGAATATGGAACTAGGTTGATGTTATGGCCAAAGAATTAATTAAGTAGCCCAATTGTTTATTTAAACATTGGACAAAGCTAATTTGATTTAAGAGCAATTAAATTGTGAAACTAGCTCAATATAACATGTATAGGGCAAGTATAATGATGGCACAATTTAATTAGTGGTGGAGGCCCAAGTTCATTTTAGTTAGTAAGCAAGCTAAGAAAAGTGCAAGTCCAAAAGAAATTAAATGAGAGCCCAAACTCTTAGCCCAATAGAGTGAGGACATATTGGACCTTTAATAAGCTAATAAAGTATATAAAAAAAGAAAACAAATTTGGGCCAAAGAGGCCCATTTCGTTGGCCATAAAGAGGAAGGGAGAAATGAGAATTAAGGTAATGATGGCTTTTACTAACTCCTACCTAACCACTTAGGTGTCAAGCTTTTATTCTTTCACCAAGTCTTTAAGCTAACCAAAGTGTGCAAGCAAGCTAGACATGATTGAGAGAGAGAGTAGTAGATTGGGAGTTAATAATATCTCTTCATTTTACTAAACAACAAAAGTCTTTTATTCTTTTCTCTTTCTTCTCTTTTGGATAAGCTAGCAAGAGCAAGAGAGAGAGAGAGAGCAAAGGGAGAATTCGGCCATGAAGGAGAAAAAGAGAGGGAGAGTTCTTATGATTTCATACTTTCCTAACCAAGCTTATGAAGAAGAAGAAGGAAGAATATCAAGGTATAACAAAAATTTCTACCTATATAGTCTAATTCCTTTTTATTTGATTTGATTTTTGTAAAGTTTTGATCTTGAGATTAAAACCTTAGATCTATGTGTTTAATAGTGTTTCATGTTTAGATCTAACCCTTTTGAGGATCAAAAGTTAGATCTAAAGTATGAAATAAGAGCTAGGTTTTTCAAAAGTAGAAAATCCTAAAAAAAATTAGCCTTGATTGTGTTTAATCTTGTGTTTGGTGATTATTTGATGAAATAGATCATGGATCATGTTAGATCCATGAGTATATGAAGTATTAATAGGTATTATGATGGATTGTGTTGGTGAATAGGTGAGGATATGAAAGTTTTCTTAGAAATCACTAAGTAATTAAAATCAAATTTTTGTGAAAACGAAGTATGAAATTGAAACGATCATATCTCTCATTCTATTTTGAATTTTTGAGTGTGGTCAATTTTTGGAGTTATATATATGAGTCTTCTAAAAGATCCAAGTGGAATCATTGAATCATTTCTTGTAGATTTCCGTGTGAACTGTTTTTAGCAAAGGAGTCAAAATCTAAAAAATGCCTAAAAGCAATCTGCCAAACAATTGTAGGGGCAGTTTTGGCAAATTAATTAATGTAATAAATTCCAATCTTTGGGGACATGAAAATATATGATATAAAGTAGCTTCTGTCCAAAAAGGAGCTTATTCTGACTTAAATTGACCAAGTTATGGTCATTTTAATATTGGGTTTTTTCGACGAAAACTGCTATAACCGGAGTTCTATTACTCCAATGGCCATGAAATTTAAACTGAAAGTTCACGTTAATACATGTAAGATCCCGCCTAGAGTTGGGAATTTCTGGAGTTAAGCATCATGTAGCTAATTTCTTAAGATTCGAACTAGAAACGGATTTTTGAAAAATACTTTAGGAAGTTGAAAAATTCCAAAAAAAAAAAATTGTGTATGGAATATATGTATTTCTGTTTGGCCAAAGGATAGAAAAATAATAAGCTGATTTGGTATTTTCGTGAGAAGGATATTTCAGCTTGCTGAATTGAACAATTCAGGGTGTTGAAATAGAAACTGAAAATGTCAGGAAGGGTAAACAGTTTGGTTTCAGCTTACTGAAATAATATATTCGATTTGCTGAAATGGTAAATAGTTGATCGAGTTATATTAAGAACTTATTAAGTGATCGAGTAAGTATTAAATCTAAGGTAGTACAGTTGTACTCTTTAATGGTTGATGTATAGTAGCTGGGATAAACGATTTCTTTAGGGTGCGGAGGTATATACGAATTAGTAACCGATCTAACTCGCTGTGAAAATAGTGTAGACGAGACGAAAACTAATTTGTTGGTTGTTTGTGGAAAACTACTAAGTATACTATGTTGAATACTATTAAAGACTCGATGTGTGCTAAGATTAGACTTGTGAATTCGTATAGTGTTAAGGTATTATCTAATATTTGACTATGCGTTAAAATGTTAAATAGTTTACTTATAAAGTAATAGTATTAATGGAAAACATATGTTATACTAATTGAAAGATCAATCTTATAACTGATAGGTCTTTACAATAAAGAGATTAAATTAGATTGCGTAGCAGTAATCGACGGTACAGGCAAGTTTTTCTCTAACTCAAACTTGAGTTATATTTTCAAAGCATGTTCGTGAATAATTATTGGTAATTATTCACATCTATACTGATTATTGATTCGCACTTAGTGCATGTTGCATATATTCATCAGATATGAAAGGTTGATCGCCTTCATTATCCTAAGGTTCAGTTAAAGTTGTTCATGGTCCTTGTTGACATTAAACATTATTGATTCAGTCATTCATTTATTGAAATTCTGATTTATGATCTTTCACAATTATTATATTGTTGAAAATGTGAAAGCTTATTCTTTCTTTCAATCATTATATATCCTTGTTGTATTTAAACTTGCTGGGCAAATTAGTTGCTCACCCTTGCTATATCATGATAACAAATTTCAGATTAAGATCAAGGCTCGAAGAAAGATAGTGGCAAATGTAAACTCCAAGAGTAGATTATATACATTTATATCTATTAGTTATCTAATGCAAGTAATGTTGTAAATCTTTTTAATTACTTAAGGTATGTATTCAGTTAAGTTTAACAGACCTTGGGAAATATTATAGAATCATGTGAAATAAACAATATATGTTTATATATTCTGCATTAAATGATAGAATATGTATAATAATGAAGTACCGTAACATAGCAGGTCCGAGGTTCTTGGGACCCGGATTTGGGGGCGTCTCATTCGGAGACCAGCGATCAATGCGAACAATTTTGAGATTAAGCCAGGGACCATTCAAATGCTACAGAATTCGGTTCAGTTTGGGGGTGGTCCGAATGATGATTCGAATGAACACATCACGAGCTTCTTAGAAATCTGCGATACATTTAAGTTTAACAATGTTACGGAAGAAGTAATAAGGTTGAGACTATTTCCGTTTACACTGCGAGACAAAGCAAAATGTTGGTTACTGTGACGAACGAGATTTTTTTATTTAATTTTAAATATTTATTGAATTAAATAAATATTTTTGTTGGTTTATTTATTGAGTTAAATAAATATTTGATGGAATTGTTGCAGATTAATTTAATTAAATGTGTTACGTTTATTAAATTAATGTTGAATAATTTTTTGGTTCGAAGTTCTAATTTAATTGAGAGAATTTAATTAAATTTGTTTTTAAATAATTATAATGTTGTGCTAATTAATTTAAATATTAATTAGAGCTTTAATAATTGTTAAAAAAAATTCTAATTAACAAATGAGAATTTTAGTTATGTGGTAATATGATGTAATTAGTTATATTGGCTTTAATTTAATTGAATTTTAAATTTTAGAATTTGATTAATTAAGGTGTGACAAATAAACTATATAATAATTGAGTTAATTAAAATAAACTAAAAATAAGCCTTTTAAAGGCTAGCCAAACATGGCCTTCAGAACATGGTATCGGTTAAGGTCATGATGTGCTTAACTGACACCCATGTACATGCCATTTATTATATTATACGTGTATTAAGTTATATTAAGTTTATATCAGTTCATTGTTAAGTCAAAGAATTCTAAGAATAGAGAGAACTTTGAGAAAAATTGAGATTGAAGAAGAAGACTTGGAGAATTAAAGAGGAGTATTCTACAACATCTTTTTGTAATCTAAACAAGAAAACAAGGGTAAACACTTAAATTCAAGCTTTAGTTTATGTTCTTGAGTTCTTCATGAAAATTGGTTTTATGTTCTCTATAATTGAGTTTTCATGGTTAAATTGTTGAGAAGTTATTTGTAGTTGTTAATATGCATGTATAATCTACTATATGATGTTTATAAACGATTTTGGTTGAATTAATCAATGAAATTTTGTTTAAAAAATGAGTTTTGATTTTATAGTGAAAAATATATAAATATGGTTTATATGTATGAAAATTGATGCTTAATTTGTATGTTAATGTAACGCCCGAGAAAATCGGACTTTTATGTAAATGAACTTTATTTGATTTTATTGAATAAAATTATATTATATGTTTATTAAACTGAGTAAGCTAATTAAAGGTCGTTCTATGACCTAGAGAATGCAGAAGTGGTTAGGATTCTGGCTACGTGCTAGAAATAAATGATTTGAATTTATAAGACGAAAATAAAAGTTTTTCGAGGAATTTTCGTAAAATCACTATTCATCCGTTTCTGCTCGGGAATTATTTTTGAATTTCTGAAAAACGCGTAATGATAGGATTTAAAGACGGGATGGAATATCTAATAATATTTCAGTTATGGCTCATGAAGTTTTCACATGAGGACTTAAAATTCTAAGGGTTAGGGAAAGTAAAACCTAATAATAAATAGGTTTAAGTATGATAATAAATGATTATTATATGGAATTAATACGAGTACAATACTAAATATTATATGAGTATAATACGAAGAGAATACGAGAATTAATACGACGTATAATACGAATTTAATACGAAGTAAAAAGATTCAATTTGAATTAAATTTAATAACCAAACCCGTGGGTCGAACCGATGGGTTAACGGATGGGTTAAATCCATGGGGCAACCTGTAACGACCTCAAAATTCATACAATAATATTGTCATTCTCGATCATTAGCAATACAACTTTATTCTAATTTTACATCATTTTTTGATATTAAAATCATTAAAAATACGAACTAATTTAAAATTTTATAAACTCTTTCTTTATTGCCCTGAATCGCAACCTTTACATCACATCTCTTTGATTCAATTCTATTACATGAATCGCTTCCTCTAAGTTACTATACAAAGTCTTACATCACTAAGCAATATCCATATACATTGGATAGCTCAACTTACAATTCAACAAACGTGTTACCTTATAATCAAAACAATTAAATACATTTCCCATCTACATAAGTAAGCTTCTTGAATTACTATTGAACTCTAACATTCAACTAGCACAGATCATTACCTTGCATCCTTGACCTGCAAAAATGGTTATTTGCAAGAGTGAGCTCGATAGCTCAGCAAGAACTAACAGTTTTCAGGCATCACGTAGAACATAATAACATGCTCAACATACATCTCATAATCATTAAAGTAACATGGCATACATGCTTTAATTCACATAACAATATAAAGATTGAGTTCCTTACTCAATCAACATTCTTTAATCAATCAAAGTAGTCATAAATTGACTTTAACATTTCACGCTTACAACGTATATAACATGCTCTTTGCAATACAATTCAAACAGATCATAATATCAATAAGTTCACGTAGAAAATAGGAACCGAAAGACTTGCATGGCTCGTAGATTACCAATTATCGAAAATATAGTCTGCTTCACGATCCTACATAACGTATTACCATACGCATCAATTATTAGTATCATAGCGACATTTAGTAAACGCTTAAGTAAAATTCTACTTTATACTTTTTAATTATCTCTCATTTACTCGATTGACACATATTGTCAAATTATATGTATAATTAACGATATAAGTTAATTATCACATAGCTAATCCTCATAGTTAGTTAACCACTCTAGGTTAACTCATTCCTCTTTAACTATTAAGTTAATAGTTAATTATCACATAATTAATCACATCATATTACATACTTATATTAAATTATAATTAAACGAATTATAATTTAAACATCCACTTTAATCAAATTATAATTACATCTTATGTTAATCAAATTATAATTACACAATTTATAATTTAATTTAAACCATTACAATAATTAATCAAATTATAATTAAACAAATTTATAATTAATCAAACTACATCAAGCATTAAATTATAATTAAACCAATTATAATTTAAATTAAACAATTACTTAGATTACAATTAATCAATTTCAATACACGCACTCATTAAATTATAATTAAAATGAATTACAATTTAAATTATACTTTTACCTTAATTATAATTATTCCAAATTATAATCACATATTAAGTTATAATTAAACAAATTATACTTCAAGTTAAACATTTACTTTGATTATAATTAATCAAACTATATTATTATAATTTAACAAATTATAATTTAAATTAAACCTTTACTATAATTATAATTATTTTAAATTATAATTACACATTATTTTAATATAACTCATTACTATTATTTTAGCATTTTAATGTATGTTCAATTCATAAAATTTACCACATTATGTTAACTTTTCAAAACTACACAAAACAACAAAGTGCATCATTTTTTCTGCATACCCCCCGCCGGGGCGGGGGTGTTTAGCCATGCAAGGCCCGCCGAGGCGGTCCCCTTGCATCTTCTCAATTTTGGCTCGCGAACTGTGTAGAGAAAAAAGTCAATTTAGCTTAATTCTCCACACCAAATTCTGATTTCAGCCAACATAATTTATATCAATTTGATAGAAAACAAAATTCTAAACTCCTAACATGTTTTAACATATGAAATCATCAACATACAAAATTTTAAAACAATCAATTTCATGATTTTTAAAGAAAACCAATTGATAAGTGTTCTTGATAAAATTGAACACTATAATCTATTTTTAAATCAAAATACCCAATCAAAACATATTTAAATTCGTTTATAAACATGTTGTCATCATCTAACCTCAATTTACACAATCAAATCACAATTTTTTATTTCAAATAGGTCAATTATCAAACTATTTCACTATGACTTTTGATGAACATGAATTTCCTCATGTTCATCATGTATTCATGAATTAACCAACTAAACCATCATACAATTCATCTATTATCACAATTCACATATAGAATTTCATATATAACATATATATCCCCAAAATCATAAGTTTTCATGAATATTCATATTTTCATAAAACTAAACTTTGAAGAACGTAAAACAACTTTAAAACTCTAAAGTTGAAAATCATACCCTTTGCTATGCTCAGGAGAACAAGATAAAATGATGTTTGACTCTCTCAAACTTCCTCTTCCTCCTTCTTCTTTCTCCCTTCTTCTCCTTTTTTCCCTTCTAGGTTTTCTGTGTTTTCTCTCTAACACATACTAACGCTTTTGTTCTATCTGACTAACATCTATTCTTCTAACTTCTAAACTAACGTATATACAATACACATATAACTAATATATTATATGTATAATTATATAATATAACTCCCAATATTTAACACCATAATTGTAATTAATATAAATAAGTTACAATTTTGAATATCAAAAGCCTAAGGCTTGTTTGGCAAAACTCATTATTTTAAAAAACAGGTTTTTAAATAGTTAAGGCCCTCGTTTGGCAAAACGGATTTAAAACAATGTAAGGGCCTTGTTTGGAAAAACGGCTTTAAAACTCTTTGAATTCTTTTAATAAATCCTTTAACACATATTCTTAATGTTATCCTTTAACTAATTAAATCTTAACATTATAATTTAATTAATTAAAAGTTAACATCAATTAATAACATAAAAATTGTCACATAATTATAATTAATCGCGAATTATAATTGTATGTAACACTCATCACATTACTCATCTAATTTAATTATCTCAATTAAATTAGAACTATAACATAAAATCATTATATCAATTAAATTAAATACTAAATATTCATTTAATTAATATATTACATTTAATTATATTATTCCATAATAATCACATAATTATTTAGTTAACTCAATAAATAATTCAATTAAATTATTTATTTAATCCAATAAATATTAAAATTAACATTTAAATTCTCTTCACATTAATTCACATATTTCACAATATATTACGCATATACACATACTCAACTCAAAACATCTCGTAATAAAAAATTTGTTTATTAAATTCTCATTTATAATTTTTTTAAAATTTGGGATGTCACATCATTCCCTCCTTATAAGGATTCCGTCCTCGGAATCAACAAAAACCTCCCTTACTCGATTTACGCCAAACCTCTTTCACAATTTTATCGTTGAATAACTTCAACACGTTACCTTCACAACATTCATATATATATATATACTACTCCATTCATCTCTTCAACAAGTTTTAAGATTTTATTACATAACCTTCAATCAAACACAATCTTATATCAAATATTATATATCTTCTTTAACTCGTTCATTTCCTTTCTAAGGATCATTACTATATATTCTACTCGTAGAATTCATATACTACATAATTCACCATCTATAATTATTCGGGTTATCACATTCACCCCTTCTTCTAAGAATTTCGTCCTCGAAATTTTTATTACTCTTCATTCATTCAATCTATCAAAAATAAATTTTACGTTAATCTTTATTCACTGGATTAAAGCGTTCTACAACTACTTCTTTCTAAGGAATATCCTTCTTACTACATTCTCCTTCAGAATAATAAGAATCTTCCACAATTGCTCAATAATTGGGAAGCGATATATATAACTCAGAAATTTAAAAGATTTCAAATCATGCTGAGTGGTTGCAAGATCTTGAACTTATTTTTAGGTTTAATAGTGCTTCACCCCCGGTACTTCGCACTATAAACCGCATCGGTACCCTAGGTGGCCAGCCTATCGTACCCCTACGTCGGGCCCAAACGTAGTAAATCGTAACGACTATAAGCGTTACATTCAGAACTATAGTCTCCGATAACATGTCCCCTTTTCATAGGGTTGTTCACCCCAACTTTTTAACATCTGAATCTGCACCAAAACAATTTGGTTTGGCATAGTTTGACCAAGAACGCTCGAATTTATAAACATCTTTCAATATTTGTCTAGCTGAATCAAGTAGCATAGACTTCTAGCAATAATTCGGACATCAATCAAAAAAAAATATATATATATATATATATATATATTTAACCAACTCAATCAAATAAAAAAAATCTTCGTTTAAAGAAACTAAAAGTAAATAAAAAAAAATTTCTATGGAAATTAAAAAAAAAATCTCGTTTAATGAAACCAAAATAAATAAATCAATCTTTTCATAATATCCTGATACCGTACCGTAGTAATGGTACGCTGAGGATTTCGTCATTTCATGACGTCGTCATACTATATCATACCATAGTGGGCTGACGCTCATACGATCACATCCAACACTAGGTTTAACTGCATTGATAACTTCCTCGATTATTGCTTTTACACCACATCAAATGATGCATATAAAATACATTTTGAAAATTTAAAATCATTTTTGTCTAGCTGAAGCAATTAGCATATACATGTGAATAATAACACTATTTTAAAAATTCATTGGTTTCATCATTTGATCCAATGTTTTTCAAGAAAAACAGAAGTGCAACATTAGCATGAAGTCAATAAATTTTGAAAATCTAGCAAAGCTAGGAGATTTAGAATATAAAAACTTTCTCCATCAATTAAATCTTTACTCCATCATTACTTAATCATTCTATAAATCTTAAACAACATCAATGCTTTCTATACCATAACCTTTCTATACCCAGTATAGTTCATCGAACTTACCACACTTTGGAAGTTTAGGAACTTGCACAATAATATGAGTTTAAGAACTTGTCCTAGCAATACGTAGTTAAAGAACTGATCTGAGACTGTCCATATGCTTAGGGGTTCAAAACATACATACGATTATAAGTCACGAGCTTACCATAAGTATGAGTTTTAAGAACTCGCCTAACCTTAAGATCATCTAATGTAATCTTAATATCATCTACTCTAATCTCTATTGACTTTAACTATCAAATATAATATAAGAAAAGAATCACCTTCTCGTCATATATATATCGATAGCGCGACACCAACCTTCCAACGATTATCAATATGATAAGCCAAGTGTAAGCACAAAACCCTACCCATACAAAGGTTTGTGCAACTCAGCCACCACATGAGTCCTCAATTGAAATCCCACTTAACTCTATCTTACTCATAACTTCTTATTCTATGCTCGATACAGACTTTCTATATCTCATCATTTATAACTCCTCGTGAGTTAATCTCGTACTATATCATGTACCTTCTCGTTATAGTCTCAAACTATAACTATTCAATCATCAAAGACCATCTGTCTTTCAACTTTAAAAAGATCACGTTGTGATCTTATTCTATAATCATCTCCCTTATGATTATTTTCTTATCTCATTATCGTTTATTTTAAAAACTTCTTATCTTTACCTTTCATCATGTCTTATCATGATTTCATTATGCTTTTAATCTTATAGACTTCATCTATTCATCGTTATTCGTCATCTTGATTATTGGAGTTAGGCAACTCCCGATTCTTATCTCTATATCTCTATATCTCTTCAAGATTCTTCTTGTTTATTAAACAACTTTTCCTTTAAGAATTTCTAATTCATTCATATAGTTTAATATTTTATTCTAGTTTACTCCTCGTCATTCTAATCTTCTTCTTATAACATTTCTAGGACTTAACACATCCTATACATCTACGTATGTGAAAAGAATCACCTTTTCATTATACGTAACTTAAACTTAACTTCTTATAACCTAAGGTCATAGCCTAAGGTACTCTTACATAAGGTGTATAACCTATCAGCTTTGATACTAACTGTGACACCCCCAAATCTGGGTTCTTCGTTTCCACATGATTTGGTGTTCACTTTTTAAATATAACATACATCTACCCAAAATAATTTCAAAATAAATTACAACCTTGATTTAAATAATAAAATCTCCCTTAAACAAGGGTTACAACTTTCTTTAAAATAATCCCAGGGTTTAATCTAACCTTGATATGATAATAAAGTGCGGAAATAAAACATAATATAAAAGTCTTATTACAATTTCATTCAAAATAAATTAAACAAGCTTTCACTTGTTTAGCCTCCCTTTGCCTTTACTCGTTGACGGGGCATCAATATTTTCAACATTAGCTGCAATGGTTATTTAATGCAAGAGTGAGCAAACAACAGTTCACTGGAATTCACAATAATAAAGACATGAAAGAATATCTTTAAAAAGATTTGAATAAATTTACTTACTTCAACAATAAAGAATTGAATAATAATTCTTTAATCACAATTATAATTCAAATATAGAATTCATCTGAGGGTCGTAAGACCTTGAACTATGTCCTAGGTTATAAACATTTCTATTTAAAACCTTTAATAGTCATTAAGACTATGGACCTTAACTCGTACTTAGGGGGATCAGCCCTTCGTACCATGTATTGTGCATAAACATCTTAACGCTTCTGCGTAGTAACCTCTCCTAGTAAATAGGGTTGTTCAACTCAGTAATTGAATACAAGTCAACACCAAAGGAAGTTTAGTTTGGATAAGCTTAAAAGGGTAATTTAGAATTCAACGTTCATCAACTAAGGAATAGTTGAATCGACTTACAACAATAAAGAATAATTCATAAATAAAAGAATTATGAATTAACATATGCTTTAGAATTAAACTTAAAGCATTTAAAAAGAATATATAGACCTTGCTTGAACAATAAGTCAATATCACATTAAATCATGAACTTTAATTAAATACTTGTCCATTGCAGAATAAAAAGGACAATCTCAAACAATGAATATATGAAATTAACGAACTTGTATAAAATTTAACGAGTTTAGGGATAAAAGACGTGCATAAAAATTACTATAAGATCAGGGTTTAGAAAACTTGCCTCAAGCGCAAGCTAGTAATAAAATTACGTTCTAACAATTCCTGCACATATATATTTAATCACAATAACCTAAATTAGTTAACATGTAACTAATTCACATAATTAGTTAACCCCTCTGGGTTAACTCATTTTTATTTATTTATTCAGTTTAATAATTAATAACCACATAGTTTAATTACATCACATAGGCATGCTTACATAATTAAATCAAATAATAATTATGTAATTTATATTAGTTATAATTAAATGACTTATAATTTAAACATTTAATCTAATTATAATTACTCACATTATAATCACATCTTATTTAATTAAATTATAAATAAATTATAATTTATAATTAATTAACTACATCATGCATTTACTAAATTATAATTACACAAATTATAATTTATAATTAATCATGCAAATATTGAATTATAATACACAAGATTATAATCTATAATTAATCATGAATTTATTATAATTACATAATTTATAATTTAAAATTATCATTCACTTGATTAAATTAATCAACTATAATCATTACAATTTAACAAAATTATAATTTAAATTAACCTTTACTCTAATTATAATTATTCAAAATTATAATCGCAAATTATATTTTATTAATATAATTTATTAATATTCATTTAGTATTTTAATGTAGGTTTAATCATACTATAAAAGTTATTACATAAAATTAGCTTTACAAAATACAAAAGAAAATAAGTTTTCTTTTTTCCTGCCACCCCCCCCCCCCCCACCCGCCCGCCAGGGCAGGGGTTTTTCTTTTGATAGGCACGCCGGGGCGGGCCCCTTCCAACGAACGCAGACAAGTTCGCGAACTGTGCAGAGAAAAAGCCAATTTGGCTTATTTCTCCACACCAAGTTCTAATTTCAGTTCATGCAATTCATATCAATTAATAGAAAACACAAACTTAAAGCTTCTAATATGATTCTAACATACATAAACATTATAACACATCATCAAACAACCAATTTTATGATTTTTTTTGAAGAAAAGCCATAGATAAGTGTTCTTCATGAAATTGAACACTGCACTTTTATTTTTAAACCAATTCAATTCACAACACATCCCATATTTTCATAATTGAAGATAGCATCATAATAAATTCTAATTAGGCATACTAACAACCAATTAAATCATAACTTTTATTCTAAAACTCAACAAAATACATGAACTTCATATGAACACATATTTTCCATTAAAACATGCTTTATACATTGAATTGAATTCTGAAAATTCTTGATTATGACATACAATTCATATAATAACCATTATAAACACAAGATATATATATATATATATATATATATATATATATATATATATATATCATATTTAAATAACTTTCTTGCTAAATTATAAACACAGAGAACTCATAATCATGAAGATCATAAAACATATAAACAAAATAATAAGGGAATTGAGATTACCCTGTGCTTTGATGATTGAAGAAAATATGAAGGTTATTTCTCCTAAGTTCTTCCTTGCTTTCTCTTCTTCCTTTCTCTTCTTCTCTAACCTTTCTCTGTTCTCTTTTCTTTCTTTGTTCTTAGTTTTAGACTTATGCTTAGAAAACTAACGTAGTTTTTCTTAACGTAGTATATACATATATAACTGATATAATAATATACGTATACTAATTGCACTTAATAATATAATTAAATTAGTAGTTATAAAATTCAAAAGCCACAAGGCTTTGTTTAGCAACAGATTAATTTAGAAACTAATTTTACTAACTAAAGTCTCGTTTGGATAATTTAGGTTTAAAACTAGTGCAAGGGCCCTGTTTGGCAAAACCTTTTAAAACAAAAGTAAGGGCCTTGTTTGGTTAAAACCACTTAAAAACTCTTTTCTTTATTTTAATAAATTCTTTTAACACATTCTTTAATGTTACACTTTAATTAATTAAATCTTTTAACATCTAATTTAATCGATTAAAATCTAACATCAACTAATCACATACAAATTTGTCACATAATTATAATTACACACTAATTATAATTTATGTAATACTTAACACATAATTCATCTAATTTAATTATCTCAATTAAATTAGAACTGTACTAAAAATTAATATACATCAATTAAATTAAATATTAAATATTCATTTAATTAATATATAACACTTAATTAAATCACTCCACAAAATCACATAATTTATTTATTCAACTCAATAAATAAATCACACAAAATATTTATTTAACTCAATAAATATTTAAAATTATTTTATAAAATCTCAATCGTTACACCAACTGTAACGACCCCAAAATTCATACAATAATATTGTCATTCTCAATCATTAACAATACAACTTTATTCTAACTTTACATCATTTTTCGATATTAAAATCATTAAAAATACGAAATAATTTAAAAAATTATAAACTATTTCTTTATTGCCCTGAATCGCAACCTTTACATCACACCTCTTTGATTCAATTCTATTATATGAATCGCTTTCTCTAAGTTACTATGCAAAGTCTTACATCACTAAGCAATATCCATATACATTGGATAGCTCAACTTACAATTCAACAAACGTGTTACCTTATAATCAAAACAATTAAATACATTTCTCATCTACAGAAGTAAGCTTCTTGAATTACTATTGAACTCTAACATTCAACTAGCACGTATCATTACCTTGCATCCTTGACCTGCAAAAATGGTTATTTGCAAGAGTGAGCTCGACAGCTCAGCAAGAACTAACAGTTTTCATGTATCGCGTAGCACATAATAACATGCTCAACATACATCTCATAATCATTAAAGTAACATGGCATACATGCTTTAATTTACACAACAATATAAAGATTGAGTTCCTTACTCAATCAATATTCTTTAATCAATCAATGTAGTCATAAATTGACTTTAACATTTCACGCTTACAACGTATATAACATGCTCTTTGCAATACAATTCAAACATATCATAATATCATTAAGTTCACGTAGAAAATAGGAACCGAAAAACTTGCGTGGCTCGTAGATTACCAATTACCGAAAAATAGCTTAATATAATTTGCTTCATGATCCTACATAACGTATTACCATACGCATCAATTATTAGTCTCATAGCGACGTTTAGTAAATACTTAAGTAAATTCTACTTTATACTTTCTAATTATCTCCCATTTACTCGATTGACACACATTGTCAAATTATATGTATAATTAACGATATAAGTTAATTATGTAACGCCCGAGAAAATTGAGCGTTTATGTAAATGAATTTTTATTTAATTTATTGAATAAAATTTGGATTATTTGTTTATTAAACTGAGTAAGCTAATTGTAGGTCATTTTATGACCTAGAGAATGCAGAAATGAGTAGAATTCTGGCTACGTGCTAGGAATAAATGATATGAATTTATAAGACGAAAATAAAAGATTTTCGAGAATAAAAATATTTTGGGAAAAGACGAAATAGACACTATTCAACCCTAAGGATTAGGGTTTTACCCTAAAGGTTAGGGTTTGAGACCCTATGCCTTTTCGAGAGTTCAGAATGTAAGAATGACGTCTGTCGAAATATTTGACGGTAATATACCTTGAAAAGTTAAGTTAGCCGAGAAAAGTATTCTCGGGAGAAAAAGTGCAGGAATCACTATTCATCCGTTTCTGTTCGGAAATTTATTTTGAAATTCTGAGAAACGCGTAATGATAGGATTTCGATACAAGATGGAATATGTAATAATATTTCATTTATGACTCACGAAGTTTTCGCGTAGGGACTTAAAATCCTAACGGTTAGGGAAAGTGATCTAATGAAATAATTATTTACGTATAATAATAAATAATTATTGTACGGAAAGAATACGTGTATAATACGAGGTATTATACAAGAATAATACGGAGAGAATACGAGAATTATACAACGTACAATACAAATTTTTATACGGAGTAAATATGTTAAAACGAATTGAATTAAAATTAAAAGTTAATAAGTTTAACCCATGGGTCGAACCATTGGGTAAACGGGTGGGTTTAACCCATGGTTCAACTCACTACCTATGTGTCACATGGGGGGACATGGGAGAACACAAGGGGGGACATGGTTGGCCATGTGCTAGCACATGGGCTCAAACTTGGTGGGAAAGTAATTGAGGAGGTGGGAATAGTTGAGTAGGTTGGGCCTAAAAGACTAATTTACCCTAAGTCTTTCCAACTTCTATAAATATAGAGCTTGCTCTTCATTATTTTGTTGTTTGACAATTCCTCCAACAAAGAGATAGAGAGAGAGAAGAAGAAGAAGAAGAAGAAGCTAGATTGAGCTTTGCCTAGTTAACTCATCAATCAAGAAGGAAGAAGACCATTGAGTCTCCATACTCACTCCATAAAGAACACAAAAGGTATAACCATAAGAAAGTATATAAACATCATTTTTTCTTTCAATAACAATTTTGATAGAGAAGTGTTAGAGAAAGCATGAACCCTAAAAAGTTATATGGATGGCTTAATGAGTAACTAAGAACCTTAACAAGCCATGCATGATGGAAGACTAAGAATTGATTAGGTACTAATAATGGACTTAATGAATTCATAGGAAATGGACTAATGAACATGTGAAACCAAAAAAAACTTAAATGTTTTGAATGATTAGAATTAGTAATAATCAACCATGGGATTCATTCCAAGTGGTTTGGAGTAATAATAATGAAGAACGAAGATTCGGCGAAAGTTACGCGATTAGACGATAATCGTCGAAAACGTAAATTTCTCGGATTAGAAGTCAAAAGTAGCCGTGAGCATCGAAAAAGATGGTTTTTGATTGCAACACGTGAATTTAGGTAAATAAGACTTGCGAGGGAAAGAACGGATTGATTCTGACTTAAAACGAAGATTTGAGCGTCGAACGTTCACGAACGTTTAACGAAAATGTAAAAATGGACTAATCGGGGAATTTCTTGCCAACGGATTCAAAAATGAATTCTGACTCGATAGGATGGTAGATCATGTCGTTTATGAACTTTTGGCTTTGGAACGAACCAATTCCGAGTTATAACAATCAAGTTACGGACTCCGGAATTTCAAAATTTTTAAAAACTTAGAAATTTTTCTAAGTTGCAGAGCTAGCGCCGCAGCACCAGCCAATAGGCTTAATCCGGCGCCGCAGCGCCACCCATGGGAGAAATCTCTAGAGGGGTAGTGCTACAGCGCCACTCCAAGGGAAAAATCTGGCGCCGCAGCGCCAGCATGTCAGAAAATTTGACATTGTTAATAATTACTTAACCTTTTGCATATCATTAAGGGGCTAGTAAGTGATGTAATGTAAACCTTAAACAACATGTTTAAGTAAGAGTTTATGAAAATTAAATGTTAAATAAACGTAATTAAACTTAAGTTTTGAACGTTAACCAAAACTAAGTTAAGGAACAAGTTAAATACTCGTTTAATCATCATGCCTAGTGATGATTAAGAAGAGTTGGTTTATAACATAGGATGTTAATAAGCCGTAATGAACATTAAATAACTTAAATGAATGTTATTAATTTAACATTTTGATTAAGTTATACAAGAAGGAGAAGTTAGGCTATACTTGGTATATCGATGATGAATTCTTATAGGTATGCTTTGTGTTATGCTTTGTAGACGTCGTAAAGACTGAATAGACTACGTGTAAAGGTTTAGAAGACGCAAAGGCAAGTTTTCTAACTTCGTTCATACTTTACTATGAATGCAAGTTTTCTAAACTCTTGTCTATACGTTATGATTGGACAAGAGGTCATTATGCATAATTGCTTATGCATGAACTGTTATTGAATAGTCGATGCCATTTGATTCGGCTAGACTGATATTTAGCATATTTTGGTGGGTTTTTCCACAAATCTTTCCAATATATATAATGTTGTGATCCTATGCCAATTGCTTGGTACGGATTCTCAGGTAAACCTGAGTATGAATAAAACAAAGGTTTTAAACGTCGTTAATTCGACAGGCACGTGCGGTTGCCACCAATTAAATGTAAACACGTTTAATGTATGAGTGTTGATCAACATAGAGTACTACAGGCTGATCACTTGGATGTGCTCGTAAGCTATATCGAACTTACGGCCTTCGTGTCGGGTTTTTCCTTTCATGAATGAGAACTAAAATATGGTTCATGATCGTTGACCAAGATGGATTCCGAAGAGGCTATAAAGTCCTTGGGAATGGTTTTAAAGGAATCAAAATGATATTTTGATTATTCCTAAGTACTTCATAACTATTGTACAGTTATTGAAGACCAAGGAATATGATTCTTGATTTTGTGGTTTCAAGATATACTGTTTAACTTGCTGAGCTGTTTATGCTCATTCTTGCTTAAAACTAAATGATTTCAGCTAAGAACGAACAGACCGAAGGATCCGATAAAGACAAAAGCAAGTCCAAGCTGGACAAGTAGTGACCTTTGTAATAGTATAGTATTAGTATTGTATTTACTGATATTATGACACAGAACAATGTATTGGTTACGAATACTTGGGAAGGAATTTAATAGAATGAAATAATTAGTAAACTTATGCATTGATATTGATGTCCTCAATTGAATGTATGAGTAAATTGTAGCACCGTGTAGCACCATGTCCTGGGTTTGAAGGTACCCGAATTTGGGGGCGTCACAAATTATCACATAGCTAATCCTCATAGTTAGTTAACCACTCTAGGTTAACTCATTCCTCTTTAACTCTTAAGTTAATAGTTAATTATCACATAATTAATCACATCATATTACATACTCATATTAAATTATAATTAAATAAATTATAATTTAAACATCCACTTTAATCAAATTATAATTACATCTTATGTTAATCAAATTATAATTACACAATTTATAATTTAATTTAAACCATTACTCTAATTAATCAAATTATAATTAAACAAATTTATAATTAATCAAACTACATCATGCATTAAATTATAATTAAACCAATTATAATTTAAATTAAACAATTACTTAGATTACAATTAATCAATTTCAATCCATGCAATCATTAAATTATAATTAAAATGAATTACAATTTAAATTACACTTTTACCTTAATTATAATTATTCTAAATTATAATCACATATTAAGTTATAATTAAACAAATTATACTTCAAGTAAAACATTTCCTTTGATTATAATTAATCAAACTATATTATTATAATTTAAATTAAACCTTTACTATAATTATAATTATTTCAAATTATAATTACACATTATATTAATATAACTCATTACTATTATTTTAGCATTTTAATGTATGCTTCAATTCATAAAATTTACCACATTATGTTAACTTTTCAAAACTACTCAAAACAAAAAAGTGCATCATTTTTTCTGCATACCCCCCGCCGGGGTAGGGGTGTTTGGCCCTGCATCGTCTCAATTTTGGCTCGCGAACTGTGCAGAGAAAAAAACTAATTTGGCTTAATTCTCCACACCAAATTCTGATTTCAGCCAACATAATTCATATCAATTTGATAGAAAACAAAATTCTAAACTCCTAACATGTTTTAACATATGAAATCATCAAAACATAAAATTTTAAAACAACCAATTTCATGATTTTTAAAGAAAACCCATTGATAAGTGTTCTTGATGAAATTGAACAATGAAATCTATTTTTAAATCAAAATACCCAATCAAAACATATTTAAATTCGTTTATAAATATGTTATCATTATCTAACCTCAATTTACACAATCAAATCACAATTTTTGATTTCAAATAGGCCAATTATCAAACTATTTCACTATGACTTTTGATGAACATGAATTTTCTTATGTTCATCATGTATTCATGAATTAACCAACTAAACCATCATAAATTCATCTATTATCACAATTCATATATAGAATTTCATATATAACATATATATCCCCAAAATCATAAGTTTTCATGAATATTCATATTTTCATAAAACTAAACTTTGAAGAACGTAAAACAACTTTAAAACTCTAAAGTTGAAAATCATACCCTTTGATATGCTCAGGAGAACAAGATGAAGATGATGTTTGACTCTCTCAAACTTCCTCTTCCTCCTTCTTCTTTCTCCCTTCTTCTCCTCTTTTCCCTTCTAGATTTTTTGTGTTTTCTCTCTAACACATACTAACCATTTTGTTCTATCTGACTAACATCTATTCTTCTAACGTCTAAACTAACGTATATACAATACACATATAACTAATATATTATATGTATAATTATATAATATAACTCCCAATATTTAACACCATAATTATAATTAATATAAATAAGTTACAATTTTGAATATCAAAAGCTTATGTCTTGTTTGGCAAAACTTATTTTTTTTTAAAACAGGTTTTTAAATAGTCAAGGCCCCGTTTGGCAAAACGGATTTAAAACAATGTAAGGGCCTTGTTTGGGAAAACGGTTTTAAAAATCTTTGAATTCTTTTAATAAATCCTTTAACACATATTCTTAATGTTATCCTTTAACTAATTAAATCTTAACATTATAATTTAATTAATTAAAAGTTAACATCAATTAATCACATAAAACTGTCACATAATTATAATTAATCGCTAATTATAATTTCATGTAACACTCATCACATTACTCATCTAATTTAATTATCTCAATTAAATTAGAACTATAACATAAAATCATTATATCAATTAAATTAAATACTAAATATTTATTTAATTAATATATTACACTTAATTATATTATTCCATAATAATCACATAATTATTTATTTAACTCAATAAATAATTTAATTAAATTATTTATTTAATCCAATAAATATTAAAATTAACATTTAAATTCTCTTCACATATTTCACAATATATTACACGTATACACATACTCAACTCAAAACATCTCGTAATAAGAATTTTATTTATTAAATTCTCATTTATAATTTCTTAAAAATCCGGGATGTTACATCCTTCCCTCCTTATAAGGATTCCGTCCTCGGAATCAACGAAAACCTCCCTTACTCGGTTTACACCAAACCTCTTTCACAATTTTATCGTTGAATAACTTCAACACGTTACCTTAACAACATTCATATATATATACTACTCCATTCATCTCTTCAATAAGTTTTAAGGTTTTATTACATAACCTTCAATCAAACACAATCATATATCAAATATTATATATCTTCTTTAACTCGTTCATTTCCTTTCTAAGGATCATTACTATATATTCTACTCGTAGAATTCATATACTACATAATTCACCATCTATAATTATTCGGGTTATCACACAACCCGTGAGGGGCCCATAGGGCACATGGGGGGACATGGGGTGACATGTGGGTGCCATGTGCTAGCACACGGGCTTCACATGGCTTAAGGAGGTTTGGCCTAAAAACCAAACAACCCTTGGTCTTGCAAAACCTATAAATTGAGAGCTTAGTTGATCATTTCGTGGGTTAACAAAGTTGAACAACCATTATATTGAGAGAGAGAGAGAGAGAGAAGCTAGTAAGAACCAAGCAAACAAGGAGCCAAGAAGTTCATTAAGTCTCTTTATCAAGAACTCCAAGAACAATAAAAGGTATAATGCTAAGAAAATTATGTATGATCATTTGTTTTTCAATATATAATTGATAGAGAAGTGAATTGGTGGAGCATGATTAGTAAGAAGTAATAAGGATGGCCTTGTAGTGGACTTAAAACACTAATAAGCCATGCATAAGTGAAATCATAATAATTGATTAAGAACTCAATAAAGAAACTACCAAATCTTAAGAGTTTGAATAATAAGTAAGTGAAACCATTAAAACATAGAAATTATATTGGTTAGAATCACTAATGAATAACCAATGGATTGATTCCATTTGGTTTGAAGTAAAAATCTTGAATAACGAAGTTATGGCTAAAGTTACGCGATTAGACTTTAAGCGTCGAAATCATGAAATTTCTCGGAATAGAAGTCAAAAGTCGTCGTTTGATTTGGAAACCTTGGTTTGCGATGGCGTAACGTATAATTAGATAAATAAGACTTGCAAGAGCAAAAATGAAGGAATTCGAACTTAAAACGAAGAATTAAGTGTCGAACGTTCACGAACGTTTAACGAACACGTAAAAATGGACTAATCGGCGAATTTCTCGCCAACGGATTCAGAAATGAATTTTGACTGGATAGAATCATAGAACATGGAATATATGAACTAATGGCTTTAGAACGAGCCAATTCCGAGTTGTAACTATTGTGATATGAGCTCGTGAATCTCAATAATTTAAAAAAATTCTGAGGCTAGGGGTCGGCACTCCAGCGCCGCCCAGGCTTTGTGTTCCGGCTCTGCAGCACCGGGACAGGGGAAAGTCACTGTGAGACAGTGTCGCAGCTCTATCTTTAAGGCTAAGGTTGGCGCTTCAGCGTCCTTAACTAAATTTTTCCAACCTGAATGTTTGTTAACCCAACTTGTTGCATAGTAATTATGGGGCAAGTATATGATTAATATTCATGAAGAGAAACTTCTTAAACAATATGTTTAAGGATGGTTTTAAAAATTAAACGTTGAATAAATGTATTTAAATTTAAAACTCGAAATCCGATAATGTGAACCGTGAATCGTGGTCGAGTTTAAAGCGCTCCTTAAGGTTATATGATGTGTAATAGAGGTGCGTAGTACAAGAATGATATTAAATAAAGTTAAAACTTACGTAAAATCTATACGGAGTCCGAGAGCGGGAATTAGATGGAAATGTGATTGACCTAGTGAACCGATTAGGGTTTCGTCCGTCATTGTGCCTAATGATGATCGACGAGAGTCAGTTTATGACATATAGATGTTAATAAGCTGTAACAAATGTTAAATAACTTGAACGGATGTTATTAGTTTAACAATTTGGCTAAGTTATACAAGAAAGAGAAGATAGGTTATACAATGTATATTAATTGTGGAAATCTCATTGGTGTACTATGTGTTTATAATTTTTAGAAGTTGTAAAGACCAAGTAAAATAGACTTAACGGATTAAAGACGCAAAGGAAAGTTTTCTAAACTCTTGTCTACGCTTTATGATGGACAAGCTGTCAATATGCATGATTTCATATGCATAAACTGTTATTGAATAGTCGATGCCATTTGATTCGGCTAGACTGAGACTTAGAGTATTTTGGTTGGTTTTTCCATAATTATTTCCATAATATTTATAATGTTGCTATCCTATGCCAATTACTTTGGTACGAATTCAAAGGTAAGCCTGAGTATGAATAAACAAATGTTTTACATCGTTAAATCGACAGGCACTTGAAGTTGTCACTGTAAGAACCGTGAATTTTATGAATAAATATTAATATTGATATTAATTAGAATGTGAATATTTATTTGAATATAAATGTTTATGTGTCATGAGATGAGTAATTCAATTAATTTTGAATTGAATTTATGATAATTAAGAAAATATGGAGAATTGCGATGAACTCGTAGAATGCCTTGTGTGGCATGAGGATGGAAATGATGATGATTTAATTAAATTAAAGAATAGAGGAGTTAATAAGTGAATGATTAATTAATATTATATTATTAATTAATTGTTATTAATGGCATATTAATGAGTAAATAATTAATTAATATAATAAATTAATGTTTATTCAATTAATTATAGTGTGCAAGATATGCGATAATTAATCGTATAATATATAGTACCTACATTCAATTAAAAAGAAAGTGTAATGTGACACTTTAATATGACTATATAATATATAAACCTATATATTAAAATTGAATGAATTATATAGGTTGCATAATGATGTTATGTGACAACATGTTATGTTATGTACATTAAATGTGTACTTGGTGCAATAATAAATAAGACTAAATAAATAATTGTTACTTAATTATTATTTCAATAAGTAAATATAATTGAAATAATAAAGTTTATGATAATGAGGAAAGATAATACTCAATTAAATTATATTCGGTATTATCAAATGTACATGGATTATATATTGATATGTATCTCTGTAACCCCAACTTGCTTTTATGTAATAATAATTCCCCACTAAAGCTACATTGTGACTAAAAGAGAATTAAACTTAAGTATACATAATGTGTATATGTATAATAAACCTAAGTGTTGGTATTAATTCATGTTGCCAATTGCTGAGAATTAAATTGTCCCACAAAGAGTGTCTCACTTTCTCTTCACGTGTATAGCCATGAGTGGCCTAAGCCTATTCCTTCTCCTCTCAAACTCAGCAACTAGCCAATGATCAAAGGGGGAGTGGCTCTAACAGTGAAATTCAACTACTCCACCAACTACTCTCCATTAACCATCAAATTCTTCTCATTCTCGTTAGTTTGAATTGGTGGGCAAAACTATTGTCTGTGTAACAATCTCTGTATAAATGAAGCTCACTTCTTCTCTTTTTCAATTGCTGAATTTCTGTTAAGTGAGAATTGAGAGTGAATATATCAAAGTGGTGAGAAGTCTGAGATTGAGGAAAACATTTAGCAGCAAGCTCACTATCTAGCTTAGCAGAGGTATAACTCTCATTGTGTTCTTCATTATGGAATTTGATAAATGCTTAGGAACTTATGAATTCTTGTTAATTGGATTGAGGAATGATTGTTAACTTGTATCTAAGCTTGTATGCATATTCTAACTGTAATGTGACATGAATTGTGCTTTTTTCGTGAAGAATTTTGAATATGGGTTTGGTTTCTACCGAAGCAGAAGGCCTTCTGAACTGTCCAGGGTATGGCGCAGCTGTGGTCTCCCTACAGATCAGAATGGTGCAGCTGCGCCGTTTGCTATTTCTGAGTCTGTTCTGGAGCAGCGCAGCTGCGCTGCTCCCACAGCTTAGAACAGCACAGCTGCGCCAGGAACCAGTCTTAAACCTTAACTTCTGTCATAATCTGATAAGTTCTAACATATTAATATCACTTGAACATGCATAAATATGGGTTTAACATGTGGATATGTGTTCCTTGACATAGCATGAATATTCTTGATCTCGTTAGTAGACATTACTAAAGGAAAAGTATGGTTTTGAAAATAAACTTTGACATATACTTAGGATGTTTATGTTCTGACCATACGAGCATGTATATGTGGGTTGGTTATGAATCAAACGCGATCTAAAATATGTTTGCATACGTTAAGCCATATTAGCCTAGTTCAAAGTGACTTTTAAAGGGAAACTTGAAAGTTTTGGAAAACTAATGTTTATGACCATGTTATGGTTACATTCTGATATTTTTGGACATGAATGCTAGTACTATTAATGTCACTAAGATGACCTATATGTACACACACCATGAAAGTTAATCAAGTATGAGTTTAAGTAAGTTTTCAAGTTATAAATGATGCTAGCTATGCGTAAATGATGAAAAACTTTATGAGTATGCGTATTACAGATTATATGACCACCTAACATTATATATGGTGAACATAGTAGTCTTTGTGGTTTCATGAACTTATTTGGCCTCAAACTATAACATGTAAAGTTGGACTTGAAAACAATTATGTAAGCATGCAAGACCCTTTAACATGCGTGTATGCTATGTGGTAATATCTAAGTATGCTAAGAATAGGATAGAACTAGGGAAAAGCAAAGCTCAACTCTGGACTGGCCAAGGGACAGCGCAGCTGCGCCGTCCCTAAGCCTAACCAGAGTGCAGCTGCGCCATCCTGTATTCTGTTCTGGACATTCTATTTGTTTTTGATTTTGTCAGTTTGCTTATAGTGCTACTCTAATCTATTGAACAGAGTCTGATTGATACTGATTGTATTCATATGTGATAATGATATAATATAGTGATTGTAAAACTAGTAAAAGGATTCTAAAGGTAGTAAAGACTATATCAATTAAGTGTTGTGATTAAATACAATACTATACGTGGTATAATTGTGTAGCAAGGATAAGACTTAGCGTATGTGTTGATTATATGTACGAGATAATGTATGTTTTTTAACTGTGTAACTAATAGACATCCTATATACGTAACTATGTTATAATAGGATTCAAAAAGTGTTGGTAAGCTATACTTTGGTAAACTACGCTTAAGGCAAGATTTCTATCTTACACAACTTTAAATATTGTGCAAGTATCTAAACCTTATCTCTTTTGAGCAAGTTTCCTAACTTCATTTGAAATTGGTATTGAATGCAAGTATTCAGACCTTACTTTTATTGAGCAAGTTCCTTAACTCATTTCACTTTACATGGTGTATAAATTCGAATCGTTGCCATTCGTTATTATTCGAACATTGACTTTATAGCTGGATGTTGTTGCAAGCATTTGAACTTATCGTTCCTAAATGCATTACAAAAGTGTCTAAGCCATTTGATTCGACTAGACTAATATCTTATGCTAGAAAACTATCCAAACCAATTGATTGTTGCAGAATCTTATAATTAACTGAGATGAACAACCTTTTTGAACGGGAAACTATATTTGTCGGGAGACCGACGTGCGTCTTGAGTACGATTAAATGTTATGCATAACGTAGGGTACTTTAGGATGATCACCTGTTGTACTTGTTTTTGTTGGATTATCAGCATATCACTGTTAATTCTAGTAGAAGTTCATAGTCCTTAGTGACTACTCAGTATTCATTTCTCTTGAACTGTGAAAAGGTTAACCCTTGAATCTTATTAATATCTTTCTGTCCTTAGCGACTATTGTTGAGAACTATCGATACTTCTTGTTATTCTTGAACTATCAGTTATTGCTGTACCCTTGAGAAATTGAAAACTATATTGATCCCCTTATTGCTATATTACTTGCTGAGCAAACTTGTTGCTCATTCTTGCTTTTTCTAAAAACATTTCAGTTAAGGCAGAGCAAGGCGAACCCTCGGGCACTGATAAGGGCAAGGGCAAGGCTACGAAGTAGCTTTGTATTTAGTTAAATTTATTATATTGATGTAATAAGACTAAACTATATTATGTATTAGTTATGTCTAAGCTATGTTTAAGTATGTTTAAGGTATGTAAGAGATGTTTAAGTTACGAAACCTTGGGACATAAATGATTATATTAAATAAATATAATCTATTCTGTATATTTCCAATGTGCGAGATGTTATTTATGTCGTTAGATATTTAGAACGTGACGAACCAAATTTGAGACACGAGTGGTCCAAATTTGGGGGCACCACAGGTTGGTATCAAAGCTATAGTTATAGACCTTAGGAGCGAGAGTCCTTAGATTATAACTTAGGAGAACTTAAAAGGAGATAGAACTTATGTAGAGTTTTTTTTTCTGGAGAGACTTAATGTGTTATGAAATGTAATTTCATTCTATACAATGAACTTATGTTTTATTTAACATTCTAATGGAGTTGCTGTTTGTTTGTCTTGTGTTTGTGATTGTAGGATGGCAAACATGGGAGTACCTAGTAGAGTGGCCGAGGAGGATCCCCGAGATATACATGTTGTATATGAGGCACCTCTAGAGGCTGAGCCTGTGCAGGCAGTTGCACCGTCCGTGTTTGACGATGAGGACGAGATTGAGATGGAGTCTGATCCAGAGGAGGAGCCCATGGAGGATGAGCCTATGGAGGACTCTAACGAGGCTACTATTGTAAGACCCCAACTTTTATGAATAAAAAATTAAATTTCCTCTATATATTATTTTGAAATAGTCAGGGGTTAATTTGATAATGTGGAATGTTATGGGTAAAATGCACAAATATTTTAAATAAGCAAGTGAATATAAAATATTCATTGTTATTGGGGAATATTTGTTTGGTCGTGGAATATTCTTGCTGTCGGAGAATATTCGAACGACGGCGCAGCCATTTGTGGGCCCAATAACGGAAAATTGTCGGATGAAGAAAACAACAAGAATAAGTTTTTTATAAATAACGACGTAGTTGTTACCGTTAACACTGTTGGAATACCCGGTGGGTAAAGTACAGTAATATGCGTTGTTGCACAGTAGCACACGGTATTGCACGATATTTTTATATTATTGTTAATTCAATAATTGTTACTGCACAGTATTTTCTATTATCAGATCAATAATTCATATTATTTGAATAATATTATTAGATAACATTATTGGCAATGTCTAAGGAAGTTCTGACTAGGAGGGGTTATTTAATTGCCTGTAGTGCACAGATGAATGATTACCTGATAAATATCTTTGGCCCGTAGTGCAAAGATGAATATTTGATTCAAGATATATATTGATTGATGTTACATGGATAAAATATTGATTATGGACTTTCAAATCATAGAAGATAGTAGACATTATTTCCTACTTAATTCTTCTGATGCGTTGTTATTTCCGCTGCAGTTGTTGATCTAAAACTTGTGGTCTATAATATTTTATCTGATTTGTTGAAGATTAACGATAAATTATTCTTTATTATCTTAGTCATAATATTCTTTACTGGGCTAGTTGAGCTCACCCTTTTCATCGATTGTCCTCTTCAAGAAATGAGAATGTCGCAGGGACGAGTCGGGAGACAGAGTGATGGTCCGAGTTAGAGCAGTAGTAGTCCTCACTATTTTTATATAGTGTGATAATAATTATAATGAGGACTTAGTTGAATGTTTTTATTTTTTAGATATTTGTATTGACACTCACAGTGTCTGGTCGTATTTTTCACGACCTTGTGTTATAAAAGATTGTATTTGGATTCTGTACCATATGTTTGGCGACTCAGAATGGATTGGGTTGACTGGACCTATTCTGGGGGCGTCACAGTTGGTATCAGAGCTTAAGGATATGATCTCTGGCAGAGATCGGGGAATAGAACTAGGAGGGGAGAGACGAGTAAATCCTTCACTAGTATGTCCTACTTAAGCTTATGTGGTATTTAATTGGTCAGTCGGTGCATAGGGTTATTATGTGATATGGTAATTTGTTTAATTAACCCTTGTTTTATGGCAGTATTTGAGAATGACAGCTGAGAATGTTAACAATGGTGTGAATGAGACCATGGAGACACCTTTAATCACCAACCAAGAGAATGTGCAACAGGAAGGCAATGTTCATCCTGAAAACAACACTAATCAGACGATAAACGATGAGATGTTTAGAAGCTTTTTGCAGTTCATGCAAAACAAAACGAGGGAGAGTCGTGTGCAAAATACAGGTGGAGATAATAACAACACGCAAATTATCACTGCCAAGCAGTTCAAAGAGTTGGGACCACCAGAGTTTCAAGGAAAGCCAGATCCAATCAAAGCAGAGACGTGGGTTAAGAAAATTACCAAGATATTTGATGTCTTGGGATGCACAGAGGAACAGAAGGTTCCATTCGCCACCTTTATGTTCCGTGGAGAGGAAGATTACTGGTGGGAGTCTGTGAAGCGTACCCAGCATGCCGCACTCAAGATGTCTTGGGAAGTATTCCAGAAACTGTTCAATGACAAGTACTTTCCTGAAAGTATTCGTCATATGAAGGAGGTAGCGTTTATTAGATTAGAACAAAACAACATGACTGTGTCCCAGTACGAGGCTAAGTTCGCGGAGTTGTCAAGGTTTGCACCTCATTTGGTAGAGAATGAGGAACGTATGACACGGATGTTTCTGAGAGGTTTGAAACCCGAAATACGTCAATACCTCATTTCTCACAAATTTTCTTTATATTCAGATGTTGTGAATAGGGCTCAATTATTAGAGCGGGATAATGAGTTTGTTCAACCGAGGGACCACAATCAGGGTCGTACCGGTGGCAGCAGTCATCGGAGCAATGACAACCAGCGCGAAGGAAAGTATGATAGAAGCAGTAACCACTCCGGTGGTAATCATGGCCATGATAGTAGAAAAAGCAAATCGGGGGGAGATTTCTAGAAGAGAAGGTACAACAATGAGAACGTGAAGACGTCGACATCAGCACAAGCATCAACTGTTTCTAGGGGAGGAGAACGACCACCGGTCGTATGCTATAAATGAGGGAAAGAGGGACACATCAGCCCAAACTTCCCACAACAATTCAAAGCATGCTATAACTGTGGAAAAGAAGGATATATAGCTCGAGATTGTCCTGTAGCGAAACCAAGCCCAGCGGGGGTGGTGATTCTAAAGGCGATTTCGGACAAGTCAAAGTCGGTGGTTCCTGGAAGAGCGTTTGTCGTGACAGGCCAAAACGTGAGGAACCCACACGAGGTGATTACGGATAAGCTAATCATAAACTCTTGCGAAGTTTACACCTTGTTAGATACCGGTGCTACCCATTCTTTTATTTCACCTGCTTGTGCTCAACGATTAAATTTGACACCTGAGAAGTTAGACTTTGACTTATCTGTTGAAACTCCGTTAGGAGAAACCTTCGTTACATCTATAGTTTACAAATCTTGCTTGATTCAGATTGGTACCCTTACCTTACCTGTTGATCTTATATCTTTGAAAATACTTGCATTTGACGTGATTTTAGGAATTGACTGGTTAACCACTTACCATGCCAAAATTGATTGTTTTCATAAGGTTGTTAGTTTTTATATTCCTAACCAACCTGTTGTGTGAATCCAAACAACCAAACCACTAAAATCAGTCAATGTCATTTCAAGTCACAAAGCTATTCGTTTATTGAAAAATGGATGTCAAGCTTTCTTAGCTTATGTCACTAATCTAAACCAAAATACGTCAGATTTGAATAATATTTCTGTTGTTAATGAGTTTCCTGATGTATTTCCCGAAGAACTTCCCGGTCTACCCCCAGAACGTGAAGTTGAATTCTTTTATTGACCTTGAGCCCGGTACAAAACCCATTTCTAAAACTCCATCTCGAATGGCTCCTATTGAACTTCAGGAGTTAAAGGTCCAACTACAAGAGTTGTTAGACATCGGTTTCATTCGTCCTAGTACGTCTCCTTGGGGTGCTCTTGTTTTATTCGTAAAGAAAAAAGACGGGAGTATACGATTTTGTATTGACTATCGGGAGTTGAACCATGTCACCATCAAGAATAGGTATCCGCTACCTCGTATTGATGACCTATTCGAACAGTTGCAAGGAGCATAATTCTTTTCAAAGATCGATCTTCGTTCTAGATATCATCAGCTGAAGATTAAAATTGAGGATATTTCGAAGACTGTCTTCAGAACTCGGTACGGGCATTATGAGTTCTTCGTCATGTCTTTTGGATTGACTAATGCTTCTGCTGCTTTCATGGATATGATGAACAGTGTATTCAAGGAATATTTGGATCAGTTCGTGGTTGTCTTTATTGATGACATCCTCATCTATTCCAAAAGCCGTGAAGATCATGAGCACCACTTAAAGCTAGTACTTCAAAGATTTCGTGAAAACAAGTTATATGCTAAGTTGAAGAAATGCGAGTTCTGGCTTGAGGAAGTAGCATTCCTTGGGCACTTGGTATCGAAACATGGAGTATCTGTTGACCCGGTGAAGATTGAAGCAATATAAAGTTGGGAGTAACCAAAGTCGGCGACCGAAGTGCGTAGCTTTCTGGGCTTAGCTGGTTATTATCGGAGGTTCGTAGAGGGATTTTCTAGAATTGCTACTCCATTAACTTAGTTGACTCGAAAAGATACAAAATTCGTTTGGAGCGAGGAATGCGAGAAGAGCTTCCAAGAGCTCAAGAGGAGACTTATCTCGGCACCTGTTCTGACAATACCATCTGGTTCAGATGGATTTGTTATCTACAGCGATGCTTCGGGCAAAGAGTTAGGATGTGTTCTCATGCAACATGGGAAAGTCATAGCCTATGCCTCGCGATAACTCAAGGAGTATGAGAGGAAGTATCCTACTCATGATCTAGAGTTGACAGCAGTCGTTTTCGCGTTGAAGATCTGGAGACACTACCTGTACGGGGAGAAAGTGGAGATTTATACGGATCATAAAAGCCTTAAATATTTTTTCACTCAGAAGGAACTCAACATGCGGCAACGACGTTGGCTTGAGCTGTGACGCCCCCAAATCCACGTTCCTTCGAAACCTCGAATTCGGTGCAGTCACGATACTACTATCGTCAAACTATTACATCTTTTAATCATTAGTAAAAGAATACAACTTTGTTTATTACAATTTAGAATATAAATTCTATTCATATCCAAGATCTCGTCTTTACATCATATTCGATATTACTAAAATACGGAGTAATTTAAACTTTTCAATATCCTTTGAATAAAAATCTTTTTATTGATTCCATAACTTTGATACCGATTACAAATCTTGAATCAACTATATAATATGATTCCTTCTTATCTGAGTTATCGTATAAACATTTACAACTCAACTCGATATCCTCTATGTATTAATTAATACATTCTTACAATACAACAAGTATTAAACAGTGTAAGCAACTATCGAGTACATCATCTAGAATCTAAACATGGTCCATATAATAATCTAAGTAATATTCTTCAATGCGATACTATCTATCTTTATCAATCAAGAAGCACGAAATCTTTACCGTGAATCCTTAACCTGCAAAAGTGGTTATTTGCAAGAGTGAGCTCGACAGCTCAGCAATTCTAATAGTCCTCATGCATCACATAGCATATAACATCATACTCAATTCATGCATTTATAAACAGTTTATATTTACTACGCATGTTACCTTTCACAGAACAAGTATATCATCAAAGATCAACTTTCAATCTCAGTTATATCTCATATACAGTTCATATATAAGTTCACATTATCACAGCATAATATAATTCAACTAACAGTTATTGAATTCATATATCAAATAGGAACTGAAAGACTTGCCTGATTCGTAGTTTAACAACTACGACTTAACTGCTTAAGAATCTCTGCACTTTGTGTAATCCTACACAGTTATATTAACCATAGAGATCACACTCATTAGTTATATGTATCACACATTGTCAATGTAATAATAAAGGTTACATTGTTGTCTAACTTGGTTCTTAGAACCTTGTTTCACTTTCTTAACATACTCCTATAATAGCTAGTATAGGTATACTTTTAATATCAACATTCATACACCTTTACTCGACTCGCTATGTGTTCGACATGTATTTAAAGCTCATAGATACATGATCTATATTGCTTTCATGTTTCTCAAACCTTATCGAAACCATTACATTCAAACTTTTCTAAGTTTCACCTTTCAAAATCCTTGTCATATTTTAAACTAGGCATGCAAGGTTATTATGTTTATCATATAGTTATAAACCAGTAGGGGTCAGACCATGATTTGCAGTTTAAGTAATAATACAAGTCTACTACAAAATCAAGAACAAACAGACTGCACAAATCCTGAAAACAGGATGGCGCAGCTGCGCAGGTATTGGCCTTAAGAGTGGCGCAGCTGCGCCACTCACTGGTCAAACCAGAAATGACCTTTCATTCTGCTGGACAACCCGAGGTCATTCACTAGCATTCAGATTACTGATATCCATTACGTACCTATATCTATAGGGTCATTAACTCAAGTTTGAAACCTAGCATGCACATTCAAATCTAATTCAAAGTTACATGGTTTTCATGTCGGACTTTCATATACCTTAAGTAATTCAAGTCCATACTTCAAGGCCAACTACTAAGGTCATATTACCACATAAAGAGGCTAAACAATACTAAGTAGGCATGCTCGTGCTTATACTACAAATGTATACCTAATCACATAGTTTATGCTTTAAAATTTTATTTCTTGAATACGTGTGCATAGGTGATATCCATGCTCCATCAAATGATGCTCATGTCAACATGTCTATAGGCATAATGACATCCTAATGCATATGCTTGCATGATCACAACGTAATTCATATGGTAATTGATGTCCTTAGCTTTTCATTGGAAATCACACTAAGTCAACAAGGAATCATAGTACATGCATGGCATCTATATGTATTTCATATACACTAGAAACTCATATTTAAACCACATAAATATTCTCAAATGGTCAGAATCTAAAAGACATTAGTCTTGGTTAAGTTCGTTTTCGAAAGTCTTAAGTTTCTTTTAAATCGTTTGAATCTTGCAATCACGTATGCTAGTTTATTCAACACTTTAAACGTACATTTCATGTCAATATAGAATATATGATCATGTTTACAAAAATTAGAATGCTCACATGAAATATTTGTGATGAAGTTCACTTTAATCATTTCTAAGTTCACTTCTAATCTAGAAAGCTTTTTATCAAAAGCATATGCTATTATGGCCATAAACATTCATGTTGTATCAAGAGACATGTTTATAGGAGTTATACCAGTTTTCATGCTTGTCTTAATTAATATCAATAAGTTATCACGTAGCAGGCTGCTGCCGAAAACAGAAAACAAAAGCCAGGACCCTGCGCAGCTGCGCAGGCACCAGGTACAAACCCGGAGCAGCTGCGCCGGTGTCCGGCCAACCCAGTGATAGCTTCCTGTTCGGCAGAACTGGAAACCCATCTCAGAAAATTCATACGAATTCTATTCTATATCAGCCATATAACAATTTAAACATGCTTACATGGTTATATAACAACTATGTAAACATTTCCCAACTCCATTATCATTTAACTCCACATAATTAAGAAATTGGGAATTTAAGAATGGAAATTTTGACAGAAACAAAAATGAAGAACAAGAAGAAACCTTATACCTTTGTAATTTGCTTGCTAATTCACACTTCCTCTACTGATGTGTATATAATTACTCACTCTATATATATGCTCTCAATTTCACACTTAAGCAATTCTCAGCAATGGAAAAATGGAGAAGGAGAGTCTATATTTATAGAAAAAGGATTACACAGACATTGCAATTTCCCACTAAAACAAACCCATGGATTGAAGAATTGCATGAAGGTTATTAAAGAGTTGTTAGATTAGTTGGTGAACTCCACTATTTAGCCCACTCCCCTTGTGATGATTTGCTATGAAGCTAGAGTTGCTGAGTTTGAGAGCAATAGTAGGCTTAGCCTTTTGCTTGAACACGTGAGGGAGAAAAGTGACCATCATATTGGGACAAGGCTTGATAAAACTCAGTAATTGGGTAACATGAGTTATATATAACACTTGGTTTATATATATACCTTCCATATACATTTAAGTTGTACACCTTCCATTTCATATAACTTATGTTATAAATTAATGTGTCACAATGTAGTCCCAATAATACTATCATGTAGTAAATTTTAACTTGCACATATATAAATTCATGTACATTTCATCCTACCGGATATAATTCTATCGGGTATTACTCATTATTATAATGGTTATTAATTATCATAACGGTTATTATTACAGTTATAATATCCTATAGAAATCATTATCAATTAACAATTACTATATGCTAATAGGGTATTCCTTAAGGTCTACCCACACACATCATGTTACATAAGCAATAATATTATGTAATTCACATAATGCAATCAATTTTACTATATAGTTTATATATAATACAGTCACATTAATGTTGCACTATACTACATAAAACATATGTGTAACTACAATATGTTATATTCTTAATAATCACATCCTTTGCACATATCAACTAATTGAGCAATTATAATCATATTAATAATCTACTCGTTTATATATTATTATACTATCACTAGTTATAATAATAAATCAACATAATATTATAATAACAATTAATATAGACTAATTATTTAATTAATAATTCTTTCATCCATGAATTAATTAATTCATTACCGAATCTATTATCGTGCCACACAAGGCAATTCATACAAGCTTAATCTCAAGCTTATTATTATTCCCATCTCACTTAAACATTCTTTTAGTATAATGTTTGCGTGTCTTAAGCATTTAAATGCTAAACTACCTCAAATATTCATACTTATAATAAGTATAACCTTTACGCTTATAATACTTAATATATATTCTATTAATCATTGTAAATAATAATATACGCGATAAAATAATAACTTAAGTTATTTAATATATTAAAATAACGTAGTTTCCTTTCATTAATTAAACTCCCTTGAAAATACATTATGTATTTAGTCATAACATAAAATATTATGTTTTCTCCAAATAAGCACGTTCATTATTAGAAAATAATTTACTTATTGTCTCAAGATATTATAATTAATATAATATCTATTAGAAATAATCACATGTACGCCACATGTATATTATATATAGAAAATAGATAATAAGTTTATTTTCTATTATAATAAATTGTTTCCATCAATTTATTTACATATAGCAAATATGTTTTAATATATTTATTAATCATACCTATTACCTCATACAAAAATATATAAGGTAATATTATTATTCAAAAATAATATTTTCTCCTTTTATTAAAATAATTCAATATTAGAAATTATTTTAATATCCTTTATTAGAAAAATCATATCTCTTTCTTTTCTATAAATTGTTCCCAAAATAATTTCTTCAAATATTCATTTAAAGATATAATGATTTCCATCTCCCTTTTAATAACGTATATATATATATTTAGCGTTACTCGCACATTAAATTTTCTCACATATTACTATTCTAAGTAATATAAAAGTATCAACTATAATTACATATTCAACACACATATTAATTCACTCATTTACTTAAGTAAATTAAACACTGTACTATATCATCATAGTTAATTAAGGTTCAATACTCTCATTATATTATTTCATAATATAACTCCCAACTTAAATTAACTAATATTTATTCTTATTAGTTAATTCCTTAACTAACTCATGCTTCACTATCCAAACCTATTCACAGATAGCTTAAGATTTATCAATAACCTATATTATAAGCATACTAGTTATTAATACACATACACAAGAATATGGTGATTATACATTAAGGATATTTAATGTCACCAACTTACTATGATAAAATAATTCTATAAATTATTTAATATCGATAGGAATTTATCCACCTCCTTTATCTCAACTGGATCGTCTCTACGATAATTAACAAATATATATTAATAATATATTTATAAATCACAAAAACACATTGTACATAGTCCATATTATCCTATGTAATATAATACCACATACCTCATATCACATATATATATTATTATTCGAACCCATCTCACAGTTTAAGAATTTTATTTATTAAATCCTTATTTAATAATATCTGAAAATTCGGGTTCTTACATGAGCTGTTGAAAGATTACAATCATAACATCCAATACCATCCGGGAAAAGCGACCGTGGTAGCTGACGCGTTAAGTAGAAGATCATATGCGGGAACGAGTGCGATGATGTCAAGTATACGCGTAGAACCAGCTTTGATTGATAAAGTTAAAGCTGCTCAAGCTACGGATCCGAAGCTGATGAAGATGAAAAAGAAGGTGCAAGAAGGTGCGGTTCCAGAAATAAGAATCGATGAAGAAGGAATACTCCGAGTCAACTCCAGACTTTGTGTTCCTAACGATTCTGATTGAAGTATAGAATCATGATGGAGGCACACAACACACCGTTTGCAATCCATCCTGGGAGTACTAAAATGTATTGTGATCTTCGACATACATTTTGGTGGAGCAATATGAAGAAAGAGATCGCGGAGTTTATTTCAAGATGTTTAACTTGTCAACGTGTAAAGGCGGAGCATCAAATGCCGAAGGGTCCATTGCAACCACTGGAGATTCTGAAATGGAAGTGGGAACACATTACCATGGATTTCGTTACGGGTCTTCCCAAGGTTTCTCAAGGAATAGATGCGATTTGGGTTATTGTTAATAGATTAACCAAGTCTGCTCAAGTCTTGCCGATACGGGAGACCTATTCCCTTGAACGACTTGCTCGTATGTACGTGAATGAGATTGTGAGGTTGCATGGCATGCCAATATCCATAGTTTCGGGTCGTGACCCAAGATTTACTTCATGATTTTGGGTTAGCTTGCAGAAAGATATGGGCACGGACTTACGATTCAGTTCGGCATATCATCCTCAAACGGATGGGTAATCGGAAAAGACTATTCAAACTCTTGAAGATCTATTGAGAATCTGTGTTCTAGACTTCAAAGGGAGTTGGGATAAGTACCTACCATTGGTGGAATTCTCCTACAATAACAGTTATCAGGCAAGTATAGGTGTGGCTCCATTCGAGGCGTTGTATGGGAGAAAGTGTCGTTCTCCAGTATGTTGGGATGAGGTGGGTGAGGAAACATTATTGGGACCGGAGTTAGTACGTATAACTACGAAAAAGATCCAAATGATCCGACAACTGTATACAAACGGCACAAAATCGACAAAAGAGTTATGCGGATCTTCATCGAAAGGACGTGGAATTTAATGTTGGGGACCATGTATTGTTACGTGTTGCTCCGTGGAAAGGAGTTACGTGGTTTGGAAAGAGAGGAAAGCTCAATCCACGATTCATTGGTCCATTTGAGATTCTTGACCGAGTAGAAAATATGGCCTATAGACTCGCATTACCTCCAAGCATGTCTCGTGTTCATAACGTGTTTTACATATCTGTGTTACGTAAATATGTGAAAGACCCGAGCCACATTATTGAGTTAGAATCGGACGAGATAGCCGAAGATTTAACGTACGAGGAGGTACATGTCAAGATTTTTGATAGGAACGAGCATGTCCTACGCACAAAGGTTATACCACAAGTTAAAGTTGTGGAGGAACCATATTATTGAGGAAATGACCTGGGAGTTGGAATCGGAAATGAAAGCGAGGTATCCTCACCTTTTTGAAACACCAGGAACGCACGTCAATTTCGAGGACGAAATTTCATAAGGAGGGAAAGTTATAAGACCCCAACTTTTATGAATAAAAAATTAAATTTCCTCTATATATTATTTTGAAATAGTCAGGGGTTAATTTGATAATGTTGAATGTTATGGGTAAAATGCGCAAATATTTTAAATAAGCAAGTGGTTATAAAATATTCATTGTTGTCGGGGAATATTCGTTTGGTCGTGGAATATTCTTGCTGTCGGAGAATATTCGTACGACGGCGCAGCCATTTGTGGGCCCCATAACAAAAAATTGTCAGATGAAGAAAACGACAAGAATAAATTTTTTATAAATAACGGCGTAATTGTTACCGTTAACACTGTTGGAATACCCGGTGGGTAAAGTAAAGTAATACGCGTTGTTGCACAGTAGCACACGGTATTGCACAGTATTTTTATATTATTGTTAATTCAATATTTGTCACTGCACTTTATTTTCCATTATCAGATCAATAATTCATATTATTTGAATAATATTATTAGATAACATTATTGGCAATGTCTAAGGAAGTTCTGACTAGGAGGGGTTATTTAATTGCGCGCCAGTAAGGAGAAATCCTTATCGGAAGGCCCCCACTTTTCTGGGAACAACCTAGTTGTCAATATTGTAGTTCTGTAATATTATTTGTGAATAATTAATTATTGGTTTATATGATAAAAAAATATTTATTTTTATAGATAGAAAAGAAGGAATTAGTGACGAGGTGTTTTTATCAGTATTTTGGTGTGAAAAATCATCCGTTTATGGATTTCGGACAATTTATGTTTGAAATTTGGAAAAACTTTCTTCTACAAAGTTGTAGAGAATTAAATTTCCTATGAAAAGGACATAAGATTTTTATTTTTTTGATAAAAAGATTATTTGTCATGAATTATTGAAGTTCTAGAATTTTGGGTCGGAAGTGATTTTTGGGGTTAAAAATATTTTTTTTAAGAAAAATGTTTTTTTAATGGGAGGTGGGCCCCACTGGTGGCTGATGGATTTTAGTCAAGAGGTGGGCGTGAAAAAAAAATTTAATATTATTTTATTAAATTTTCTATTTTGGCGTTCTAAGCATTTTTCTATAAATAAGGTGCTTAGTTAGAATTTAAAAATCACACCAGAATCAGAAGTTTTCTCGCTCTATAATATCGAGCGTATTTTTGTGAGGATTTCGATACTTTGAGTGTTACTATTCAGTGCAAGTTTTCTTTAGTATTATATCCGATATTCCAATTCGAAGTACTGTTCTTTTGAGATAAGGGATGTTATTTTTTTCAAAAATGATGTTATTTCTTTCAATATCATGACACCGAAATATTGGTATGAATTTTATTGTAAAATTTTTACCTTTTTATATTGGAGTTACTATTCACGTATACGGCACTATTCACGTATACGGCACTATTCACGAATATGGTACTATTCACAGAAAAATTAAATTTTCTTTTCTTTGTCCAAGTTGGCTATTATGGTTCTTATCTTTGATTGGATCCAAGTTTTGATCTTCATTCTTGAATTTTGCTCCACAATTAATTATTATGGAGTATTCTTGAACTTGGATAAACTAAATTACGAATCCCTAATTTTTGTCCTTTATCTCACTGGATTCGTTTTTTTTAAAATATTTTTCATCATCTTCAATCTTAAATGGTGCTACAAAAGAATATCTTTGGCCTATAGTGTAAAGATGGATGATTATTTGATGAATATCTTTGGCCTGTAGTGCAAAGATGAATGATTACCTGATGAATATCTTTGGCCCGTAGTGCAAAGATAAATATTTGATTCAAGATATATATTGATTGATGTTACAGGGATAAAATATTGATTATGGACTTTCAAATCATAGAAGATAGTAGACATTATTTCCTACTTAATTCTTCTGATGCATTGTTATTTCCATTGCAGTTGTTGATCTAAAACTTTTGGTCCATAATATTTTATCTGATTTGTTGAAGACTAACGATAAATTATTCTTTATTATCTTAGTCATAATATTCTTTACTGGGCTAGTTGAGCTCACCCTTTTCATCTATTGTCCTCTTCAGAAAATGAGAATGTCGCAGGGACGAGTCGGGGGACAGAGTGATGGTCCGAGTTAGAGCAGTAGTAGTCCTCACTATTTTTATATAGTGTGATAAAAATTGTAATGAGGACTTAGTTTAATGTTTATATTTTTTAGATGTTTGTATTGACACTCACAGTGTCTGGTCGTATTTTTCACAACCTTGTGTTATAAAAGATTGTATTTGGATTATGTACCATGTGTTTGGCGACTCAGAATGGGTTGGGTTGACTGGACCTATTCTGAGGGCGTCACAACTATCGAGGAGTGAATGTTGGGGGAGTACAAGGAGAGGATCTTAGAGTTGGATTGCAGAGTCTAGGAGCTAGAGGCTGAGGCTCAAGAGAGGGAGTTCGAGTTCCAGAGGCTGAGGGACGAGGGCCACCAGAGAAAGCTAGCGATGCAGGAAAGCTGGAAGAGGTGGAGCAGAGAGAGTTGAGCGAGAAGACGGAAAAGGAGGCTCTCCATACTCATCTAGAGTTGGAGGTGTTGGATAGGAACCACTTCAAGGAGAAGTGGGAAACAGCTAATGAGAGGGCAGACGACCTAGAAGATGAGTTAAGATGCAAGAAGAGGAAGGTGAACAAGATGGGTTACGTGTTTTGCTCGGCTATAGAGAGAATGATTGATGGTGTATATCACTATTCGGCGGAGCAGGGACAGACCCGACACACTATGAACAGAGAGTTGATGGCGTACATAGCGCAGATAGAGTACAAAAGCGCTGTGGAGCGCGAAATATTGGGATGAGACCCAGTAGTCTAGTAGTAGTTGTAGTAGTTCTTTATGTGATGTATATATTGATGCAATCCCAATCGTTTGTGTAAGATATGGGATAGTTATGTAAACCTCGAGTAGGCTTATGTTAGAGGGGTATTATGTTAGTGTTTTCCCCGTCTTTTGTGATATTAAGGGATATGTGTTGACATTTTTAAAAGTATGCTAGGGATGATCATTTTGATGTAATGATTTGGCATATGAATATAAATGATCTTATTTCAGTAACGTGTTATGAAATTTTATTCCTTTACATTTGAGAAATGTTTAAGTAATATAATTGAATAATAAAAAAATGAAAATTTTGTGATGCAGAAAATGCCGCCCGGACGTAGATTAACTGCACCTAAGGAATCAGTGAACAACGAGAGAGAGCAAGTAGATCCCATTCAAAAATTAGTTGATTTGCTAGGGGAAGCTCTTAGGGAAAGGAATAATGAACCTGTTCGCCCCAATCCCCAAGCAGCTTTAGTCATGAATTTCAAAGACTTTAGAAGCGTAGGACCCCCAGAGTTTGAGGGTACTATCGATCCGATCACTGCACAAATATGGATCAAGGAGATTAAGAAGGCTTTCACCATCGCTCGTGTGGGTGAAGACCAGAAGACAGTGTTTGCTACCTACATGATGAGAGGCGACTCGAACTACTGGTGGGAGGCAAATCAGCAGAGAGCAGAAGAAGGGATAATAGCATGGGAAAGGTTCAAGACTTTGTTTTTCGAGAACTACTTCCTGAAAAGCATGAAAAATCGAATGGAGGTGAAGTTCTTAGAACTTAGGCAAGGAGATATGATGGTGGCGCAATACGTGGCTAAGTTCAATGAGCTAGCCCGGTTTGCAGAACACCAGGTAGGGGATGAAGAGAGGAAAGCTAGACGTTTTGAGCAAGGACTGAAGCCTTGGTTGTTTAACAAGGTGTCAATTCTTTAGATTGATTCATTTGCGATGTTGATGGAGAAGGCTATTATTGCAGAGGGAGGAAGTGAAGCTTTGAGTTTGTATAACAAAGAGAAAAAGGGAAAGAACACTGGGGGAGAAAGTCGTGGAGGAAGTAGTAGCGGGGGAAGTAATCCGGGAAAGAGGAAGTGGGAGAATAACAACAATAACAAAAACAATCAGTCGGGAAATTTTCATGGAGGTTTTAAAAAGAGAGCAGAAGGATGCCCGAAGTGTGGGAAGAATCATCAGGGCGATTGCTGGAAGGGGCATAGTACCTGCTACAACTGCGCCCAAGAGGGGCACGTTTCACCCAACTGCCCGAGGCCCAAGAAGGTCAAGGGTTGTTTCGCTTGTGGATCAGCTGAGCACTTGATTAAGGACTGCCCAAAGCAAGGGAGCGACGGAGAAAGTGGCTAACAAGGGAGAGGCAGCAAGTTAATGATTGGCGGACCGACACAAACCAACCGCCCAACAGCCAGAACCTTTAACATGATTGTCCAGCACGCAGTAGCTGCGAAGGACGTGGTGTCAGGTATTATCCCAATCAATGATATAAATGTATATGTATTATTTGATTCGGGTGCCACCTATTCTTTTGTATCTGAAGAATTTGCTAGTCGACTTAATTTACCCCGAGAACGATTAGGAAATCCTTTGAACATAGAAGTTGCAAATAAGAAAGTGATCCCTATAGAATTCATATACCGAAATTATCACGCAAACATTAGAGATCATGAACTGAGCATAGAATTAATCCCGATTAGATTGGGGGAATTTGAAGTAATATTGGAAATGGATTGGTTGTATAACCATGTTGCGATAATTGATTGTTAGAATAAAAGTGTAAACCTTCAGACTCCGAATAAGTTTAAGGTAGTGTTTTATGGTAGCTCATCGCTTAAGCAATCGTGTTGTCTTACGATGATGCAGGCCAAGAAATTGTTAGGGAAAGGATGTGTAGGATACTTAGCTTACATTGTAGATACTCGAAAAAAGGGAGTAGAAATTAAGAATATATTTGTAGTGAGAGAATTCCAAGATGTGTTTCCAAATGATCTGTCTGGTCTTCCGCCAGACAGAGAAATCGAATTCGTAATAGACTTAGCACCGGGAACTGCACCGATTTTGAAAGCTTCATATCGTATGGCGCCAGTAGAAATGAAGGAATTTATGACGCAATTGCAAAAGATACTAGATAAAGGTTACATACGACCGAGTGTGTCTCCTTGGGGAGCACCAATGTTGTTTGTTAAGAAGAAGGACGGATCGATGAGGCTCTGTATCGATTATCGAGAATTGAACAGAGTAACAATCAAGAATAGATATCCGCTACCGAGGATAGGCGACCTTTTTGATCAATTGAAGGGAGCAAAGTGTTTCTCAAAGATTGATCTGCGAACAGGATATCACCAGCTGAAAGTACGGGAAGAGGACATACCAAAGACGGAGTTTCAAACCCATTATAGACACTACGAGTTTTTGGTAATGTCATTCGGATTGACTAATGCTCTGGCAGCATTCATGAACTTGATGAACTGAGTTTTCAAGCCCTACTTGGACAAATTTGTGGTAGTCTTCATCGGCGATATCTTGATCTACTCGAAGACGAAAGAAGAGCACGCCGAACATCTGAGGATTATTTTGGAAGCATTAAGGAAAGAGAAAATGTATGCGAAGTTTTCTAAGTGTGAATTTTGGATGGAGAAGGTTCAATTCTTAGGACACGTGGTGGATAAGAATGGAATCTCAGTAGACCCTGCGAAGGTAGAAGCAGTAAGTAATTAGGAGCAGCCGAAAACACCAATGGAGGTGAGAAGTTTCTTAGGGTTAGTCGGGTACTATCGAAGATTTATTCAAGATTTTTCTAAGATAGCAACCCTGTTGACCAATCTAACGAGGAAGACGGTGAAATTCGTATGGACGGAGAAATGCGAAGAAATTTTTCAAGAGTTGAAGAAGAGATTAAGCGAAGCGCCTGTATTATCATTACCAGACAATGCGGGAAGTTTCATGGTGTATAGTGATGCATCGCACAAGGGACTTGGCTGTGTGCTCATGCAACATGGCAAGGCCGTTGCTTATGTATCACGACAATTGAAGGATTACGAAAAACGATACCCTACTCATGACTTAGAGTTAGCGGTAGTAGTTTTTTGCGTTAAAGATTTGGAGACATTATCTGTACGGAGAGAAATGTGAGATATACACGGACCACAAGAGTCTAAAATATATCTTCACACAGAAGGAGTTGAACATGTGTCAGAGGAGGTGGTTAGAATTGATCAAGGATTATGACTGTGATATTCTTTATCACCCGGGAAAGGCAAATGTAGTAGCCGACGCTTTGAGCAAAAAAGGGAAGGGAGAAATTATTTCAATTGACAACACAGGAGGAGTTAATAAGGGAAATGGAGAAGTTGAAAATAGAGGTGAAAGGACCGGGGAAGTCTAAAGAACAACTATTTATAATGGAAGTTCGTCCAACCTTGTTGGACAGAGTAAATGAATCACAAGAGAAGGATGAAGAGTGCGAGAAAATCTGAAAGAGGATCGCAGAGAACGAAGAAGTAAGATTCAAAATAGATAAAGACGGTATTTTGAGATTCGAAAGGAGAGTGTGGGTGCCAGCAATAACCGAGTTGAGGGAAGAAATTTTGCACGAGGCACACAATACGACGTATTCCGTTTATCCAGGAGGCACAAAGATGTACCGAGATTTGCGACAACATTTTTGGTGGCCCAATCTAAAACGGGAGGTCGCAGAGTACGTCAGTAGATGTCTTACTTGCCAACGGGTCAAAGCAGAGCATCAGAGGCCGAGTGGGCTACTTCAATCGTTGGAAATACCAGAGTGGAAATGGGAGCACATTACGATGGACTTTGTAGTGGACTTCCAGTCACGCAGAAAGGTTGTGATGTCATTTAGGTCATCGTGGATCGACTAACGAAGACGGCTCATTTTCTACCGATCAAGATCCGATATAATTTGAATCAGTTAGTGAGTCTGTACGTAAAGGAAATTATTTCACGACATAGAGTGCCGGTGTCAATTATCTCTGATCAAGATCCACGCTTCACGTCAAACTTCTGGAAAAGCTTGCAAGAGAGGATGGGAACACAGTTGAGGTTGAGTACTGCGTATCACCCTCAGACGAACGGACAGAGTGAGCGAACGATACAAATGCTGGAGGACATGCTTAGGACTTGCGTGATGGACTTTAAGGGAAATTGGGACGATCACCTACCCTTAGTAGAATTCACTTACAACAATAGTTATCATGCAAGTATCAGCAAGCCACCGTACGAAGCTCTTTACGGGAGAAAGTGCAGAACGCCATTATGTTGGGATGAAGTCTGAGAACGACGAATTCTAGGACCAGAGTTAGTGCAATAGACAGCAGACGTGGTGACAATGATAAGAGCCAAACTGGTAGCAGCTCAAGATCGCCAGAAAAAATACGCAGATCTACATCGACAAGACCGGGACTTTAAAGCCGATAGTTTCGTATTCTTGAAAGTATCTCCCTAGAAAGGAAAGATACGATTCAGCAAGAAGGGAAAATTAAGTCCAAGATTCGTAGGACCATTTGAGATATTAAAGCGAGTGGGTGCAGTGGCATACAAAGTTGCATTACCAACCGAGTTGGAGCACATCCACAATGTGTTTCACATCTCAGTGTTGCGTCCGTACAAGCCTGACTACAAGCACGTGATTTTCTATGAGCCCATTCAAGTAAAGAAGAATCTGGCGTATGAAGTAATTTCTGTCCAAATATTAGATAGGAAAGAGCAAACATTATGAAACAAAGTTATATCTTCTGTGAAAGAACTTTGGCTTAACCACGATGTCGAGGAGGCCACGTGGGAATTAGAAAGGTAGGATGATGAAGGACTATTCCCATCTATTTGTGTAACCTTGTACCAATTCCGAGGACGAAATTTTTATAAGGGGGGAGGATGTAAGAACCGTGAATTTTATGAATAAATATTAATATTGATATTAATAAGAATGTGAATATTTATTTGAATATAAATGTTTATGTGTCATGAAATGAGTAATTCAAATAATTTTAAATTGAATTTATGATAATTAAGAAAATATAGAGAATTGCGATGAACTCGTTGAATGTCTTGTGTGGCATGAGGATAGAAATGATTGTTGTATGACCCCAACTTTTATGAATAAAAAATTAAATTTCCTCTATATATTATTTTGAAATAGTCAGAGGTTAATTTGATAATGTGGAATGTTATGGGTAAAATGCGCAAATATTTTAAATAAGCAAGTGGTTATAAAATATTCATTGTTGTCGGAGAATATTTGTTTGGTCGTGGAATATTCTTGCTGTCGGAGAATATTCGTACGACGGCGCAACCATTTGTGGGGCCCATAACGGAAAATTGTCGGATGAAAAAAATGACAAGAATAAGTTTTTTATAAATAACGGTGTAGTTGTTACCGTTAACACTGTTGGAATACCCGGTGGATAAAGTAAAGTAATACGCGTTGTTGCACAGTAGCACACGGTATTGCACAGTATTTTTATATTATTGTTAATTCAATAATGTCACTGCACAGTATTTTCTATTATCATATCAATAATTCATATTATTTGAATAATATTATTAGATAACATTATTGGCAATGTCTAAGAAAGTTCTGACTAGGAGGGGTTATTTAATTGCGCGCCAGTAAGGAGAAATCCTTATCGGAAGGCCCCCTCTTTTCTGAGAACAACCTGGTTGTCAATATTGTAGTTCTTTAATATTATTTGTGAATAATTAATTATTAATTTATATGATAAAAAAATATTTATTTTTGTGAATATAAAATAAGAAATTAGTGATGAGATGTTTTTATAAGTATTTTGGTGTGAAAAATCATCCGTTTATGGATTTCGGACAATTTATGTTTGGAATTTGGAAAAACTTTCTTCTACAAAGTTGTAGAGAATTAAATTTCCTATAAAAAGGACATAAGATTTGTATTTTTCTGATAAAAGGGTTATTTTTCATGAATTATTGAAGTTCTAGAATTTTGTGTCGGAAGTGATTTTTGGGGTTAAAAATATTTTTTTTAAGAAAAATGTTTTTTTAATGGGAGGTGGGCCCCACTGGTGGCTGGTGGATTTTAGTCATGAGGTGGGCGTGAATTGTTTTTTAAAAAAATATTATTTTATTAAATTTTCTGTTTTGGCGTTCTAAGCATTTTTTTATAAATAGGATGCTTAGTTAGAATTTGAAAATCACACCAGAATCAGGCACTATTCACGTATACGGCACTATTCACGAATACGGTACTATTCACAGAAAAATTAAATTTTCTTTTCTTTATCCAAGTTGGCTATTATGGTTCTTATTTTTGATTGGATTCAAGTTTTGATCTTCAATCTTGAATTTTGCTCCACAATTAATTATTATGGAGTATTCTTGAACTTGGATAAACTAAATTACGAATCCCTAATTTTTGTCCTTTATCTCACTGGATTCGTTTTTTTTAAAATATTTTTCATCATCTTCAGTCTTAAATGGTGATACAAAAGAATATCGTTGGCCTGTAGTGCAAAGATGGATGATTATTTGATGAATATCTTTGGTCTCTAGTGCAAAGATGAATGATTACCTGATGAATATCTTTGGCCCGTAGTGCAAAGATAAATATTTGATTCAAGATATATATTGATTGATGTTACAGGGATAAAATATTGATTATGGATTTTCAAATCATAGAATATAGTAGACATTATTTCCAACTGAATTCTTCTGATGCATTGTTATTTCTGCTGCAGTTGTTGATCTAAAACTTGTGGTCCATAATATTTTATCTGATTTGTTGAAGACTAACGATAAATTATTCTTTATTATCTTAGTCATAATATTCTTTACTGGGCTAGTTGAGCTCACCCTTTTCATCTATTATCCTTTTCAGGAAATGAGAATGTCGCAGGGACGAGTCGGGGGACAGAGTGATGGTCAGAGTTAGAGCAGTAGTAGTCCTCACTATTTTTATATAGTGTAATAATAATTATAATTAGGACTTAGTTGAATGTTTATATTTTTTAGATGTTTGTGTTGACACTCACAGTGTCTGGTCGTATTTTTCACGACCTTGTGTTATAAAAGATTGTAATTGGATTCTGTACCATGTGTTTGACAACTCAGAATGGGTTGGTTTGACTGGACCTATTCTGGGGGCGTCACAATTATGATGATTTAATTAATTTAAAGAATAGAGGAATTAATAAGTGAATGATTAATTAATATTATATTATTAATTAATTGTTATTAATGGCATATTAATGAGTAAATAATTAATTAATATAATAGATTATTGTTTATTTAATTAATTGTTGTGTGCAAGATATGCTATAATTAATCGTATAATATATAGTACCTACATTCAATTAAAAAGGAAGTGTAGTGTGACACTTTAATGTGACTATATAATATATAAAACTATATAGTAAAATTGAATGAATTATATAGGTTGCATAATGATGTTATGTGACAACATGTTATGTTATGTACATTAAATGTGTACTTGGTGCAATAATAAATTAGACTAAATAAATAATTGTTATTTAATTATTATTTCAATAAGTAAATATAATTGAAATAATAAAGTTTATGATAATGAGGAAAGATAATACTCAATTAAATTATATTCGGTATTATCAAATGTACATGGATTATATATTGATGTGTATATCTGTACCCCCAACTTGCTTTTATGTAATAATAATTCCCCACTAAAGCTACATTGTGACTAAAAGAAAATTAAACTTAAGTATACATAATGTGTATATGTATAATAAGCCTAAGTGTTGGTATTAATTCATGTTGCCAATTGCTGAGAATTGAATTGTCCCACAAAGAGTGTCTCACTTTCTCTTTACGTGTATAGCCATGAGTGGCCTAAGCCTATTCCTTCTCCTCTCAAACTCAGCAACTAGCCAATGATCAAAAGGGGAGTGGCTCTAACAGTAAAATTCAACTACTTCACCAACTACTCTCCATTAACCATCAAATTCTTCTCATTCCCGTTAGTTTGAATTGGTGGCAAAACTATTGTCTGTGTAACAATCTCTGTATAAATGAAGCTCACTTCTTCTCTTTTTCAATTGCTGAATTTCTGTTAAGTGAGAATTGAGAGTGAATATATCAAAGTGGTGAGAAGTCTGAGATTGAGGAAAACATTTAGCAGCAAGCTCATTATCTAGCTTAGCAGAGGTATAACTCTCAATGTGTTCTTCATTATGGAATTTGATAAATGCTTAGGAACTTATGAATTATTGTTAATTGGATTGAGGAATGATTGTTAACTTGTTATCTAAGCTTGTATGCATATTCTAACTGTAATGTGACATGAATTGTGCTTTTTTCGTGAAGAAATTCGAATATGGGTTTGGTTTCTGTCGAAGTAGAAGGCCTTCTGAACTGTCCAGGGTATGGCGCAGCTGCGCTCTCCCTGCAGTTCAGAATAGCGCAACTGTGCCGTTTGATGTTTCTGAGACTGTTCTGGAGCAGCGCAGCTGCGCCGCTCCCACAGCTTAGAACAGCGTAGCTGCTCCAAGAACCAGTCTTAAACCTTAACTTCTATCATAATCTGATAAGTTCTAACATATTGATATCACTTGAACATGCATAAATATGGGTTTAACATGTGGATATGTGTTCCTTGACATAGCATGAATATTCTTGATTTCGTTAGTAGACATTACTAAAGGAAACGTATGGTTTTGAAAATAAACTTTGACATATACTTAGGATGTTTATGTTCTGACCATACGAGCATGTATATGTGGGTTGGTTATGAATGAAACGTGATCTAAAATATGTTTGCATACGTTAAGCCATGTTAGCCTAGTTCAAAGTGATTTTTAAAGAGAGACTTGAAAGTTTTGGAAAACTAATGTTTATGAGCATGTTATGGTTACATTCTGATATTTTTGGACATGCATGCTAGTACTATTAATGTCACTAAGATGGCCTATATATACACACACCTTATTAGACACTATGAAAGTTAATCAAGTATGAGTTTAAGTTTTCAAGTTATAAATGATGCTAGCTATGCGTAAATGATGAAAAACTTTGTGAACATACGTATTACAGATTATATGACCACCTCACATGAATATATGGTGAACATAGTAGTCTTTGTGGTTTCATGACCTTATTTGGCCTCAAACTATAACATGTAAAGTCAGACTTGAAAATAATTATGTAAGCATGCAAGACCCTTTAACATGCGTGTATACTATATGGTAATATCTAAGTATGCTAAGAATAGGACAGAACTAGGGAAAAGCAAAGCTCAACTCTGGACTGGCCAGGGGACAGTACAGCTGCGCCGTCCCTAAGCCTAACCAGAGTGCAGCTGCGCCATCCTGTATTCTAGTCTGGACATTCTGTTTGTTTTTTATTTTGTCAGTTTGCTTGTAGTGCTACTCTAATCTATTGAACAGAGTCTGATTGATACTGATTGTATTCATATGTGATAATGATATAATATAGTGATTGTAAAACTAGTAAAAGGATTTTAAAGATAATAAAGACGATATCGATTAAGTGTTGTGATTAAATACAATACTATACGTGGTATGATTGTGTAGCAAGGATAAGACTTAATGTATGTGTTGATTATATGTACGAGATAATGTATGTTTTTAAACTGTGTAACTAATAGACATCCTATATACGTAACTATGTTATAATAGGATTCGAAAAGTGTTGATAAGCTATACTTTGGTAAACTACGCTTAAGAAAAGTTTTCTATCTTACACAACTTTAAATATTGTGCAAGTATCTAAACCTTATCTCTTTTGAGTAAGTTTCCTAACTTCATTTTAAATTGGGATTGAATGCAAGTATTAGGACCTTACTTTTATTGAGCAAGTTTCTTAACTCATTTCACTTTACATAGTCTATAAATTTGAATTGTTTCCATTCGTTATTATTCGAACATCGACTTTATATCTGGATGTTGTTGCAAGCATTTCAACTTACCGTTCCTAAATGCATTACAAAAGTGTCTAAGCCATTTGATTCGGCTAGACTAATATCTTATGCTAGAAAGCTATCCAAATCAATTGATTGGTGCGGAATCTTATAATTGACTGAGATGAATAACCCTTTTGAAGGGGAAACTACATTTGTCGGGAGATCGACGTGCGCACTTGAGTACGATTAAATATTATGCATAACGTAGGGTACTTTATGCTGATCACCTATTGTACTTATTTTTGTTGGATTATCAGCATATTATTTTTAATTCTAGTAGAAGTTCATAGTCCTTAGTGACTGCTCAGTATTCATTTCTCTTTAACTGTGAAAAGGTTAACCCTTGAATCTTATTGATATCTTTCTGTCCTTAGCGACTATTGTTGATAACTATCGATACTTCTTGTTATTCTTGAACTATCATTTATTGTTGTACCCTTGAGAAATTGAAAACTATATTAATCTCCTTATTGCTATATTACTTACTGAGCAAACTTGTTGCTCATTCTTGCTTTTCCTAAAAACATTTCAGTTAAGGCAGAGCAAGGCGGACCCTCGAGCACTGATAAGGGCAAGGCTATGGAGTAGCCTTGTATTTAGTTAAATTTATTATGTTGATGTAATAAGACTAAACTGTATTATGTATTAGTTTTGTCTAAGCTATGTTTAAGTATGTTTAAGGTATGTAAGAGATGTTTAAGTTATGAAACCTTGGGACATGAATGATTATATTAAATAAATGTAATCAATTCTGTATATTTCCAATGCACGACATATTATTTATGTCGTTAGATATTTAGAACGTGACGAAACGAATTCGAGACGCGAGTGGTCCGAATTTGGGGGCGTCACAGCCACAACTTAAACTTAAATACGTTTAATGTATGAGTGTTGATCAACTTAGAGTACACAGGCTGACCACCTAGATGTGCTCGTAAGCTATATCGAACTTACGGTCTCAGTGTCAGGTTGTTCTTTTCATGAATGAAAACTAAATGAATGTTCATGGTCTTTGACCAGCTCAGATTCCTAAGAGGCTATAAGTCCTTGGGAATGGTTTTAAAGGAATCAAAACGTTATTATGATTGTTCGTAGTACTTTATAACTACTGTACAGTTATTGAAGATAAAGTCATATAATTCTTTATTCTGTGGTTTGATAAGTCGGTTTTATACCTACTTATCCGGTATCTACTACTTGAATTAGTTGCTTAAACCTATATTTCATAGTTACTTTTCATGCATTTTGTGTTCATTTTGTAGATCTTATGCTTGGGAACTGTGTGAGCGACTATTGGTATGAAAAGACAAGGAAATATAATCCGTACATCGTTTGGGCTTTTATGTTCATTTCATGTTCTTGGCTTGGAGGAGGAGTCATATTAGGGCTTATAAATAAAGACATCAGATTTAATAGGTATATTTCACATTAGGGGATCATTAGCTTACATATATTCTTCTCTTTTCTTTAATTTCATCTTTAGATTAGATTAGATTAGAGTAGATAAAATCTAGATTAGATTAGATCTGAAGATTGAAGCATTTGAAGAGCATTGAAGATTCAAACTTGGAGCAAGAGAGATCAGATTTGCAATTTCTATTCATATTTTCTCTTTTACTTCTACTTGTATTCTTCTAATGTATATTCAAATTGTGGATTATGGATTTGGCTCAACCATGAATTAAACTCTATTTTGGGATTACAATGGATCTTATTGAGTAGTTTATTTTGATATAATTCCTTGTTAGTCTTATTAATTGTTATTAGATTGTCTATTGTGATTTGTATTCGATTGTTTAATTGCATAGCTATCAATTACCGTGATAATCCATATGAAGTTGAGAAACGGAATATGGGTTTAGATCTGATCATAATAGCATTTTTTTGTGTGTTCTATATGGTGTTGGAATTCATGATTTATACTTCAGATAGACATATACCGAATCATCGCTTGTAGTCATTGGAGAACTTGTGCTTAAACCCGTATTATTGTTAAGTCACATAGAAATATAGTGGTTTATGTAATTTGGTCACGTGCATTCTATCATTTGTGGATTATATGTGATATGGACTTGGTTCATCGAGAGATGGCTATGTTTTTCTTTCGTGTTCTCGACTAACAATCTAATGATAATTAATTTGGCTTAACAGGAAGTGTATTGATTTAGATGAAACAATAGGTGATATTATAGTCTCATGTCTTCATTATCTAGTTTCATTCTAGGGATAGTTAGTATTAGTTTAATTACACAGTTTTACTTCAAAATATTAAATCCATTGTTTAAATAAAATTAAGTTGGTTACGGGTTAGTGTTTGGTAAATCTTGTTAAATAATTCTATGTGGGATCGATACTTTACTTATTCTATATTACTTGTTGACCGTGTATACTTGCACACATATATTGATCGGGAATACGATCAACATGGTTTCAAATTATAATGTTAAACTTGATGAGATATTTATGCTCATTCTTGCTTAAAATTATATGATTTCAGCTAAGAGCGAATGGACCGAATGATCCGGTAAAGACAAGGGCAAGTCCAAGATAGACAAACAGTTATCCTTGTAATAACATAGTATTATTACTGTAATGAATGATATTATGACACCGAACGAATGTAATGGTTACAAAGAACCAGGGAAGGGATTAATATAGTGTAATATTTAGTAAACTTATGCATGTTATTGAAGTCTTCAATTGAATGTATGAGTAGATAGTAGCACCATGTAGCATCACATCCAAGGTTTGAAGGTACTCGGATTTGGGGGCGTCACAGTTAATCGGTAAATTGATGATTGATTATGTTTATACATTAAGAAACAAAAAGAATGCAAGTCTAATGAACTGATTTGGTGTAGCAACGAATTTGTTATGTGTGATTTAATTAAATTTAAAGAAACTTTGATAAAATGGCAAAAACCTTAATTTTGGATCCTTAAATTCATGGTTTATGTGTTTTATGATGTTAGAAGCATGCTAGAAATCATGGGTTATGATTCTATATGAATTATAGTGTCTGGGTACACTTAAATTGTTGTGTGAACAAATAAATTGGAGTTTATTAGCTTTATTCTATGTTCTTCCCGAACTATTACTGTCTGCTGCTGAGTCGAGGCGCCGCAGTGCCTGTCTCAAGTGTAATTGATGCGCTGCAACGCCGGGCTTGAGCGCAGCACCTGACTGTAGGCTTAATAGCAGAGCTGCAGTGCCAGGTCCGTGCCGTAGCATCTGATATTAGGCTGTTGGGCAGCGCTGCAGCACCACTTGGCAGAATTGCCCAGAAAATTCTACTTAAGTATTCGAGTCCAAAAAATGTAAATTAAACCTAACCTAATGAACATGAACATGAAAATGTAATAATCATGTAATGAGATGTTAAAATAGATTAGTAACATGTCAATGATGGTTTTACGTAATTAATTGATGAGTTGAATGTGTACTTAAACTTATTGTTCATGAATTTCAATAATGTGTTTAAGAGTTAAGGTTTGTGGATGCGGTTAATATAATCAAATTTAGAGTTAAGTTAGATTCAAAGAAAGTTCACTCATGATTCGAGTTGTGTTATAATTAATTAGTATTGTGACTTTAAATGGTATGTAGGATTAATTGGAGAATGTGAATTGTAATTTATAGCTTACGCACGAGGCAAGTTTTCTTACCCTATCTTGATTATAATTACGCAAGTTTCGAACCTTGGCTTATTGTATTCAAGCGAGGTTATTTATAGTATTCAATGCATATGTTCAATTAAGCTTTCTAATCTTTCATGAAAGCATTATTCAGTTATACAATATTTATTCAATTGTATATAGTTGAGATTCAATCTTGGATTTAATTATCGATTACATTATTGTATTGAACATTAAATGGATAGCGAACCCTATTTGATTTGACTAGTCCATAGTTGATAAGCGTTCTAAATTCTAGAACTTTTATTTGAAGTTAATCCAAACTAAACTTCCTTTGGTGCACATTCTTATGTCAAACTGAGATGAATATAGTGCCCCCAAATTCGGGTCCCCAGAACCTCGAACATGGTACGTTACGATACATCATTTCTATAACTACTGCGGAAGATATAAACATAAATTGTTTATACAATAAACTTTTACATATAATTCCCAAGGTCTGTTAACCTTAACTGATTACCTGCATTCAATATCCTATACGACATACAATGTCATTTGTATCCTATACTATTATCATTTTAACCGTATAATAATTCCATCCTGGAACTTGTCTTTGCCTTTGACTGTGTTAGAAATTTTTTCTTTAATCTGAAATATTTATCATGATATAGTAAGGGTGAGCAACAAATTTGCCCAGCAAGTTTAAGTTCAAATGAAGATATATCATGATTGAAAAGAATAATAAGCTGACAAACTTCCAACAATATAATAATTATGGAAGAATGTAAATCAATTTTATAAATGAATGACCGAGTCAATAATGATGAATGGCCAACAATGAACATGAACAAATTTATCTGAACCTTAGGGTAATGAAGGTGATCAGCCTTTCAGACCTGATGAATATATACAATATGCACAACGTGCGAATCAATAATCAGTATAAATGTGAATAATCAACAATACTTATTCACGAACATGCTTTACAATAACAACTAAAGTTCAAGTTAGGAAACTTTCCTGTACCGTCGATTACTGCTACGCAATTTAAGTTAATCGCTTTATTGAAAAGACCTATCAGTTTATAAGATTGATCTTTCAATTAATATAACATACCTTATAAGTAATCTATCTAACATTTAAACACATAGTCAAATATTAGATATCATTAACACCATACTTATTTATAAGTCTAAACCTAGCACACATCGAGTCTTTAATAGTATTCAATATAGTATACTGAGTGGTTTCCCACAAACAACTAACAAATTAGCTTCCGTCTCGTCTACACTATTTTCATAGTGAGTTAGATCGGTTACTAATTCGTAGATACCTTCCCCATATGAAGGAGTCGTTTAGCCCAGCTACTATACATCAACCATTAAAGGGTACGAGTGCACTATCTTAGACTTATCATTTACTTTATTATACAACTTGTGAATTAACACTTAATCTTTTATTTTTTAAGTCTTTTATAATTTAGTAAGTCAAATACCTAATCCAGCAACCTGGATTCAAACTGAATTTCAATTTAATAAATTATTTTCCAATCCAGCAGACTGGATTCAACTGACCTCCAATCCAGCAAGCATGGATTCAAACTGACATCCAATCCAGCAAGCCTGGATTCAACTGACCACCAATCTAGCAACCTTGATTATCCAAATAGATCAATCCAGCATCTTGGATTATCCAAACATACCAATCCAGCATCCTGGTGGCCAATCCAGCAAACAAGATTGCAATCCAGCAAACTAGATTCCAATCCAGCAACCTGGATTCCTCTTTTTAACCTAATCATCTTATTATTTTTTTATCTTTTGTCCATACATAAATACATGTATTTCATACACAAAAATAATTTTTCAGGAATTTTTTAACTTCCTTAAGTATTTTTTAAAAATCCATTTTTAGTTAATTTCTTAAGAAACTAGTTACCTCACGCTTAACTCCAAAAATTCCAACTCTTGGCGGGATCTTACACATGTTAACGTGAGCCTCCAGTTTAAATTTCGTGGCCATCGGAGTTATAGAACTCCGGTTATAACAATTTTCGTCGAAAAAATACAAATATTAAAATGGTCATAACTTGGTCAATTTAAGTCAGAATGAGTTCATTTTTGGACACAAGCTACTTTATAATATATATTTTAATTTTCCAAAAGTCCGGAATTTATTACACAAATTAAGTGGCCAAAACAGTCCTTGAAATTTCCAAACAGCCTACTTTTTGTCATTTTTAGATTTTACGTCCTTTGCTAATTTCAGTCCACACGAAAATCTATGTCTCCTTTTTCAGTGATTCCACTTGAAAACGTTAGAAGACTCATAGATATAAGTCTAAAAATTGACCACACTTAAAAATTAAAAATAGACTAGGAGATATGATCTTTTGAATTTCATGTTACGTTTTCTAAAAATCTAATTTTTCCAGTTTTGTGTTTTGTAAGAAAACTTTCATGATCTCTTGATTAATCCAACATTAGCCATCATAAGCCATCATAACACATAGTAATACACCTTAATATTATGGATATACCATGATCTATGATCTACTACACCAAACATACACCAAATCCAAGCAAAACATAATTTAGGCTAGGAAAATTTAGGTTTTTTTAACTTTTGAAACATAGTTTCATTTTCCTTACTTTTGATCTAACTTTTAACACTTAAAAGTGATAGATCCAAATATATAATACTTATTGACATATAGATCTAAGGTTTTGGAGTTTTGAACCATAAATCCAAGTTTTGATTCAAGCAATTAAAAATAACTTTGATAAAATGTGTTTATACCTTTGATTTATGGCTATACTTCCTTGATTTATCAAAATAGATGATGATTTAGAGTAGAAGAAAGATCAAAGCTTCTTCTCTCTCTCCCTCTTTCCACCGTCCCTCTCCTCTCTCTCTCTCTTCCTTGATTTGTTTGCTAAGCTTGGAAGTGAGATGAAATGAAAGAGAAATAAAGAAAAGAAATAATAATAGTTAGATAAAAGGTATAGATACATACCATATGTATGTATAAAATCTCCCACCAATCTTGTTTTCTCTCTCTCATTATTAAGGTGTTTGCTTGCACTCTTGGTGAAAATGAGTGGGTGGAATAAACAAGTGACACATGGCTAGAGTTGGTGGAGAGTTGTTGAATCAAATGATGAGCTCACATGCTCTCCTTTTTCTTCCTCCTTGTCTTAGCCGAAATCTTCCACTTCTTCCCACAAAATTTGTTTTGTTTTTATTGCTTTATTTAGCTTATCAAATATCCAAATAAATCCCTTAACAATTGGCTAAAATCTTGGGCTCCAAATTAATTATTTTGGACTTGCTAATAAAATAATTGGGCTATGTAAATTAATATAGTCCACTAATTTTAATTTTATCCTACCCTAATCATTTAATTAGGATTTCTATTCACTCAATTGTAATTTAATTCCTTACTCAAATATATTTAATTACTTAACCCAATTAGACTTGCTTTAATAAAATTAATAAATTGAGATAATAAACTTAATTTCTTAGGTTAGTAAAAATTTTAAATACTAACATCCTTACATATTATAACCCTTAGGTTATTAAATTTTCATACCTAATATATATTAGGTTACGAGAATTTATTCTTAATTCTCTTTATATGTTAAATAAATATATAAACAATACACAAAACCATATAAGTCCTTCAAAAAAAATTAAATCCATACTCTATTTCTAGTCTAGGTCTTATTATTTAAACTTTATTTAATCATTTAAGATTTTATTAATCTTATAAATGCTCGGGTTGTCACAATGAACAATCCTATTATAGGGAATTATATTACGCGTTAGCGTTAAGATGTTTGTGCACAATACATGGTACGAAGGGCTGATCCCCCTAAGTATGAGAAGTAAGGTCTATATATTCTTATGACTGTTAAATATTTAAAGTAGAAATACTTAACAACTTAGGACATAGTTCATGGTCTTGTGACCCTCAGATATACTTTTGATCATGTTTCCTAATCTTGATTCAAAAGCCAAGCTTTCTATTATTCAGTATCCATTGATTACTCGCATGTTATTATTATTATTGTTATTGTTATAATTGTGGGCAATCGTTTGCTCACTTTTGCATAATAATATTGCAGCTAAAGTTGAAAAAATTGACGAGCCATCCACTAGTAAGGGCAAAGGCAAGATGAACAAGTGATGAAGACTTGTTATTTGTTATTTGCAAATGTTGATGTTAAGACTTATTTAATTTGCTATGTTTCCGCATTGATGTATTTAAGGTTAGATTACCTAGGATTGATTTGTTTAAGATGTTGTAACCCTTTTATAGGAGGATTTCTATTTCAGTTATGAGTTTTATTTATATCTTTATTCATGGGTAGTTAGATGTGATTTATTTGGACAGTGAACACCAAATCTTGTGAAAATGAAGTACCTGGATTTGGGAGTGTCACAGTTACACTCCTTGCCACCAGGTTCAATAACGGCTTGGGATGACTTAGCTCAAAAATTTCTGGCTAAGTTATTTTCACCAGCAAAAATAGCAAAACTAAAGAACGACATTCTCACTTTTACTCAGTAGGATTCGAAGTCACTGTATGAGGCTTGGGAACGGTTTAAGGATTCGCTCCACAAATGTCTGCATCATGGAATCCAGTGATGGTTACAAGTTCAAACATTTTGTGATGGTTTGCATGGACCTACTAGGGCTAGTATCGATGCATCAGCCGGAGGTTCTATTACGGGAAAAAAATATTGATGATACTTACCAATTGTTAGAGACAATGGCCACAAACAACTACCAGTGGCCAATGACAAGGTCTAATCCCCCCAAAACACCAAGAAAGCTAGAATTAGACGCAGTTACAGCCTTGGCAGCACAGATATCCGTATTGGCCAAAAATATTGACTTATGGGGCCCACAATCAGTATCACATGTAGCAATAATTTATGAATTATGTGCCGGAGATCATGCTAATAAGCAGTGTGCCATCAACCCAGAGTCGGTTCAGTTTGTGGGGAGTTATAATAGACTGCCACAGCCTTATCAGAATCATAATTCTTACAATCCTAGGTGGAGGAATCATTCAGGTTTTTCATGGAGTAATAATCAAGCCCAAGCTCAAGCTCCTAGACCACAAAATCCACCAGGCTTTTCGAATCAGGTTCCACAGCAGGCAGAGAGGAAACCAAACTTAGAAGAGGCATTAGCAAAATTCATTATAGCTCTTGACAAGAGTATGAATGAGCAAAATAAATTGTTAAGTCAGTTAGATATGAATGTAAAAAGCTAAGTAGTAACAATCAAGAACTTGGAGAATCAAATGGGTCAGATAGCTCACTCATTGAACAGTCGACCACAGGGAGCACTACTGAGTGATATCGAGATCAATCCAAGGAGAAATGAACAATAAAAAGCAATGACTCTAAGAAGTGGGAAAGAGCTGCATAAGACAGTGAGAGGTAAAAAAAGGCCAGACATAGTAATTGTGGAAAAAGAGGAAATCACGAAAACAGAAAAGGCAAAAGATATGGAGGTAGAGAATAAAGTAACTGAGACCAAACAAAGTAGTATAGTGCCTCTCATACTGTATCCGCAAAGATTTCTGAAGTCCAAATTAGACAAGCAGTTCTCCCGATTCCTTGATGTTTTCAACAAGCAGCATATCAACATACCTTTCGCGGAAGACTTGGAACAAATGCCTAGTTATGCCAAGTTTATGAAAAAGGCTTTGTCTAAGAAAAGAAAATTGGGTGAATTTGAGACAATGGCGTTAACCGAGGAATGCAGTGCAATTCTACAAAATAAGTTACCACTGAAGTTGAAGGACCCAGGGAGTTTCACTATTCCATGCATAATTGGTACTCAGTTTTTAGGAAGAGCATTGTGTGATTTGGGGGCTAGTATAAACTTGATGCCACTTTCCATTTACACTCAGCTGGGGTTAAAGGTACCAAGACCGACAAACATAAGCTTACAGTTAGTAGACAGGTCAGTAACATATCTGAGGGGTATTGTGGAAGACATACTGGTTAAGGTAGATAAACTCATCTTTCTGGAGGATTTTAGTATTCTGGATTGTGAGGTGGATAAGGAAATCTCAATCATCCTCTGTCGTCCATTCTTAGCAACTGGGAGAAATCTGATAGATGTACAAAAAGGTGAGCTGACAATGCGAGTCCAAGATCAAGAAGTCACTTTTCATGTATTCAAATCAATGAAGTTCCCAAAAGAAGAAGAAGAGTGTTTACTGATAGATGTGATTGAGGACATAGTGAATGAGAGGATCAGCGGAAGCTACTTTGAGGATCCGTTGGAAGCTTCTTTGGTTGGTATAGATACCTTCGATGACTTGGAAGATATTGGATATGTCAAATGGTTAGATGCACTTCCAGTTTCTCGAAAATTCAATAGGCAGTTTGACACTCTTGACCAACCAGAAGGAGAAAATAAGAAGTCCAAAACATCATTGGAAGAGCCACCAAAACTTGAGTAAAAACCAAGACCCTCTCATCTGCGGTATGCCTATTTGGGAAAATTCGACACTCTACCAGTTATTCTTTATGCGGATTTGAATGAGTTTTAAAAAGAGAAGTTGTTAAGGGTGTTGCGAGAGTACGAAATAGCAATTGGATGGACCATAACAGATATTGAGGGGATTAGTCCATTATTTTGCATGCACAAAATTCTGCTAGAGGAAGGGGCAAAGCTGAGCATTAAATAAAAAAGAAGATTAAATCCGATTATGAAAGAGGTGGCAAAGAAAGAGACCATGAAGTGGTTGGATGTCGGTATCATCTATCCGATTTCAGACAGTTCTAGGGTAAGTCCTGTACAGTGTGTGACGCCCCTAGAATAGGACCAGTCAACCTAACCCATTCTGAGCCGCCAAACACATGGTACAAAATCCAAATACAATCTTTTATAACACAAGGTCGTGAAAAATACGACCAGACACTGTGAGTGTCAATACAAACATCTAGAAAATATAAACATTTAACTAAGTCCTCATTATAATTATTATCACATTATATAAAAATAGTGAAGACTACTACTGCTCTAACTCGGACCATCACTCTGTCCCCCGACTCATATTTATTATTCAAATCTGACGTATTTCGGGTTTCAAACCTCTCAGAAACATCCGCGTCATACGTTCCTCATTCTCTACCAAATGAGGTGCAAACCGGGATAACTCCGCGAACTTAGCCTCGTACTGAGACACAATCATGTTATTTTGTTCTAGTCTGATAAACTCTACCTCCTTTATATGACGAATACTTTCGGGAAGTACTTGTCATTGAATAGTTTCTGGAACGCTTCCCAAGACATCTTGAGTGCGGCAGACTAGGTACGCTTCACAGACTCCCACCAGTAATCTGCCTCTCCACGGAACAAAAAGGTGGTGAATGGAACCTTCTGTTCCTCCGTGCATCCCAAGACATCAAATATCTTGGTAATTTGCTTGACCCACATCTCTGCCTTGATTGGATCTGGCTTTCCCTGAAACTCTGGTGGTCCCAACTCTTTGAACTGCTTGGCAGTGACAATTCGCGTATTGTTATTATCTCCACCTGTATTTTGCACACGAGTCTCCCTCGTCTAGTTTTGCATGAACTGCAAAAAGCTTCTAAACATCTCATCGTTTATCGTCTGAGCAGTGTTGTTTTCAGGATAAACATTGCCTTCCTGTTGCACGTTCTCCTGGTTGGTGATTAAAGGTGTCTCCACGGTCTCATTCACTTCATTGTTAACATTTTTAGCTGTCATTATCAAATACTGTCATAAAATAAGGGTTAATTAAACAAATTAACATATCACATAATAATCCTATGCTCCGACTGACCAATTAAATACCACATAAGCTTAGGTAGGACATACTAGTGAAGGATTTAATCGTCTCTCCCCTCCTAGTTCTATTCCCCGATCTCCGCTAGAGATCATATCCCTAAGCTCTGATACCAACTGTGACGCCCCCAGAATAGGTCCAGTCAATCCAACTCATTCTGAGTCGCCAAACACATGGTACAGAATCCAATTACAATCTTCTATAACACAAAGTCGTGAAAAATACGACCAGACACTTGAGTGTCAATACAAAAATCTAGAAAATATAAACATTCAACTAAGTCCTCATTACAATTATTATCACACTATATAAAAATAGTGAGGACTACTACTGCTCTAACTCAGACCATCACTCTGTCCCCCGACTCGTCCCTGCGACATTCTCATTTCCTGAAGAGGACAATAGATGAAAAGGGTGAGCTCAACTAGCCCAGTAAAGAATATTATGACTAAGATAATAAAGAACAATTTATCGTTAGTCTTCATAATAATTAATTGTGGAGCAAAATTCAAGAATGAAGATCAAAACTTGGATCCAATCAAAGATAGGAACCATAATAGCCAACTTGGACAAAGAAAAAAAAATTAATTTTTCTGTGAATAGTATTGTATTCGTGAATAGTGCCGTATACGTGAATAGTGCCGTATACATGAATAGTAACTCTAATATGAAAAGGTAAAAATTTCACAATAAAATTCATACCAATATTTCGGTGTCATGATATTGAAAGAAATAACATTATTTATGAAAAAAATAATATCTCTTACCTCAAAAGAACAGTACTTCGAACTGGAATATCGGATATAATACTGAAGGAAACATGCACTGAATAGTAACACTCAAAGTATCGAAATACTCACAAAAATACGCTCGATATTATAGAAAGAGAAAACTTCTGATTCTGGTGTGATTTTCAAATTCTAACTAAGCACCCTATTTATAGAAAAATACTTAGAACGCCAAAGCAAAAAATTTAATAAAATAATATTTTTAAAAAAAAGAAATTCACGCCCACCTCTTGACTAAAATCCATCAGCCACCAGTGGGGCCCACCTCCAGTTAAAAAATATTTTTAACCCCAAAAATCACTTCCGACCCAAAATTCTAGAACTTCAATAATTCATGAAAAATAACCCTTTTATTAAAAAAATACAAATCTTATGTCCTTTTTATAGGAAATTTAATTTTCTACAACTTTGTAGAAGAAAGTTTTTCCAAATTCCAAACATAAATTGTCCAAAATCCATAAACGGATGATTTTTCACACCAAAATACTGATAAAAATACCTCATCACTAATTCCTTCTTTTATATCCACAAAAATAAATATTTCTTATCATATAAATTAATAATTAATTATTCATAAATAATATTACAGAACTACAATATTGACAACCAGGTCGTTCTTAGGAAAGAGGTGGCCTTCCGATAAGGATTTCTCCTTACTAGCGCGCAATTAAATAACCCCTCCTAGTCAGAACTTTCTTAGACATTGCCAATAATGTTATCTAATAATATTATTCAAATAATATGAATTATTGATCTGATAATAGAAAATACTATGCAGTGACAATTATTGAATTAACAATAATATAAAAATACTGTGCAATACCGTGTGCTACTGTGCAACAACGCGTATTACTTTACTTTATCCACCGGGTATTCCAACAGTGTTAACGGTAACAACTACACCGTTATTTATAAAAAACTTATTCTTGTCATTTTCTTCATCGAAAATTTTTCGTTATGGGGCCCACAAATGGTTGAGCCGTCATACGAATATTCTCCGACAGTAAGAATATCCCACGACCAAACGAATATTCTCCGACAACAATGAATATTTTTTAACCACTTGCTTATTTAAAATATTTGCGCATTTTACCCATAACATTCCACATTATCAAATTAACCTCTGACTATTTCAAAATAATATATAGAGGAAATTTAATTTTTTATGCATAAAAGTTGGGGTCTTACACAGTGCGTACTAAAAATAGGAGGAATGACTATTGCTGAAAATGATAATAATGAACTCATTCCAGAAAGAACAGTTACCGGATGGAGAGTGTGCATGGATTACCGCAAGTTGAATAAGGCTACATGCAAGGATCACTTCCCCTTGCCATTCATTGATCAAATGTTGGATAGGCTCGCCGAACACCAATTCTACTTCCTTCTTGATGGTTATTCGGGATACAATCAGATTGCAATAGCTCTGGAGGATCAAGAAAAAACCACGTTTACATGTCCCCTATGGAACTTTTGCATTCCGACCTATGTCTTTTGGTCTTTGTAATGCGCCGGTAACTTTTCAGCGTTGTATGATGGATATCTTCTCAGATATGGTAGAGCATAATTTGGAGGTCTTCATGGATGACTTTTCTATGTTTGGGGATAGCTTCGACATTTGTCTCAACAATCTGGTCTTGGTCTTACAACGTTGTATGGAGATAAATCTAGTGCTCAATTGGGAAAAGTGCCACGTCATGGTACAAGAAGGAATAATTTTGGGGCACAAGGTTTCTGCAGCGGGCTTAGAGGTAGATAAGGAAAAAATTAAAACTATTGAGAAGCTACCCCCACTGACGTCTGTGAAGGGAATAAGGAGTTTTCTGGGACACGCAGATTTTTACAGACGCTTCCTCAAAGACTTTTCCAAAATTTCATAACCCTTGTGTTCACTCCTAGAAAAAGAAGTCCCATTTAAGATGGATCTGCTGTGTATTGAGGCCTTCAAAGTGCTAAAAAAGAAATTGGTAACCGCCCCAGTCATTGTTGCTCCTGATTTGACCTTGTCATTTGAGCTCATGTGTGACGCGAGTGATTATGCAGTTGGGGCGGTATTGGGCTAAAGGAGAGAAAAGATTTTCCATACCATCTACTATGCAAGTAATACTCTAGCTGATGCTCAGTTGAATTACACCACCACTGAAAAAGAGTTGCTCGCGGTAGTATTTGCTTTCAACAAATTTTGGTCTTATTTGATAGGGACCAAGGTAATTGTCTACACTGATCACTCCGCCACAAAATATTTGATTGCAAAGAAGGATGCAAAACCAAGGTTGATTCGGTGGGTTCTTCCACTGCAAGAGTTTGATTTGGAGATCCAAGACAGAAAAGGTACAGAAAATCAGATGGCGGATCATCTTTCACAACTAGAAAACTCAGAAATTCAGAAAAAAGATGAAGTGGTGATTAATGAATATTTTCCAGATGAGAAACTTTTTCGAGTCACAGAGCAAGTGCCCTGGTATGCGGACTATGTAAACTATCTGGTTAGTAATGTGTTTCCACCGGATTTGAATTCTCAACAACAGAAGAAGTTCATTCACGATGTCAAACAATATTTTTGGGATGAGCCTTTTCTGTTCAAGACTTGTGCAGATCAAATGATTCGACGTTGTGTGCCACACGAAGAGATGGAAAAGCATACTTATTCATTGCCACTCGTCGGACTATGGAGGCTATTACGCAGGTGATAGAACAGTAGCAAAAGTGTTACAATCAAGATTTTTCTAGCCTACTTTGTTCAAAGATGCCTACCTCTATGTTCTAAAGTGCGATCGGTGCCAAAGGGTTGGTTATATCTCGAAACGCAATGAAATGCCTCTCAATACAATTCTCGAGGTTAAGCTTTTTGATGTTTGGGGCATTGACTTTATGGGACCCTTCCGATCATCCTTCAATAACCATACATACTTTTAGCTGTGGACAATGTGTCGAAATGGGTTGAAGCAGCTGCGTTACCCACAAATGATGCTAAAGTAGTGCTGAGATTTTTGAGGAAGAACATCTTTACCCGATTTGGTACTCCAAGAGAAATAATCAGTGATGAGGGCACTGTAAGAACCCGAATTTTTAGATATTATTAAATAAGGATTTAATAAATAAAATTCTTAAACTGTGAGATGAGTTCGAATAATAATATATATATGTGATATGAGGTATGTGGTATTATATTACATAGGATAATATGGACTATGTAAAATGTGTTTTTGTGATTTATAAATATATTATTAATATATATTTGTTACTTATAGTAGAGACGATTCAGTTGAGATAAAGGAAGTGGATAAATTCCTATCGATATTAAATAATTTATAGAATTATTTTATCATAGCAAGTTGGTGACATTAAATGTCCTTAATGTATAATCACCATATTCTTGAGTATGTGTATTAATAACTAGTATGTTTATAATATAGGTTATTAATAGCACTTAAGCTATCCGTGAATAGGTTTGGATAGTGAAGCATGAGTTAGTTAAGGAATTAACTAATAAGAATAAATATTAGTTAATATAAGTTGTGAGTTATATTATGGAATAATATAATGTCAGTATTGAATCTTAATTAACTATGATGATATAGTACAATGTTTAATTTACTTAAGTAAAGGAGTGAATTAATATGTGTGTTAAATATGTAATTATAGTTGGTACTTTTATATATATTACTTAGAATAGTAATATGTGAGAAAGTCTAATGTGCGAATAACGTTAAATATATATATATATATATATATATATATATATATATATATATATATATATATATATATATACGTTATTAAAGGGAGATGGAAATCATTATATCTTTAAATGAATATTTGAAGAAATTGTTTTGGGAATAATTTATAGAAAAGAAAGAGAAATAGTTATTATATATTTCTAATAAAGGATATTAAAATAATTTCTAATATTGAATTATTTTAATAAAAGGAGGAAATGTTATTTTTGAATAATAATATTACCTTATATGTTTTTGTATGAGGTGTGATTGGTTAATATAGTAAATATATTAAAACGTATTTGTTATATGTAATTAAATTGATGGAAACAATTTATTATAATAGAAAATAAACTTATTATCTATTTTCTATATATAATATATGTACATGTGTCGTACATATAGTTATTTGGTATTATATTAAAAATAATATCATGAGACAATAAATAAATTATTTTCTAATAACGAATGTGCTTATTTGGAGAAAACATAATATTTTATGATATGGCTAAATACATAATTTTAAATGTATTTAATGAAAGGAAACTAAGTTATTTTAATATATTAAATAACTTAAGTTATTATTTGATCGTGAATATTATTATTATTGGAATAATTAATAGAGTATATATTAATTATTATAAGCGTAAAGGTTATACTTATTATAAGTATAATTAATTAAAGTAGTTTAGCATTTTAATAGCTTGAGTTATTATATTTCCGTAAAGGTTATATATAATATTTGAATATTCGATTTGTAAAATATTTATATGTGGACCTTGGATTTAATAGTTCTAATTTAATTGAACAGGTTATAAGTAGTAATGTGGTGAGAAATGAGTAAGTGATGAGAATAATGATAAGCTTAAGTTTGAGCTTGTGAGAGATGCCTTGTGTGGCACAATAATAGATTCAGTAATGAATTGACTAATTTAATGATGGAGGAATTATTAATTAAACAATTAATCTAAATTAATTGTTAATTGTTATTATGATAGTATGTTATATTATTATGGCTAGTGATAGTATAATAATAAGGAAATCGATTATAAGTATAATCGGATTTGTGATGAGATAAATTGTCTTATAATATTAATTATTGTTATAAACAATATACTATTATCAAATAATTATTTGATAATATAATGATTAATGAGTAAATGATTTATAAATATAAAAAGATTTATATTTATTTAACGTGATAATAAATCATATAAAGTGTTAATCAATTAGCGTGGAATTATAATTCCATGGATTAATGAGAAATGGATTAATTAATATTATTATTAATTAATTGATAAGATAAGTAATTTATTAATTTCTATGTGCAACCATGCGATATTAAAGTATAACGTATAATAGTTAACTATATGTTATGCGAAGTATAAAGTGCAATGCGACTATGCTATATATGAATATAAACTATATAGTAAAGTTATTGAGTTGTAATAGGTACATGAAATGTGGGTTTGACAATGTGTATATTAAGTATACAATAAAATAATATATCATGAATATATAGCAAACAATTATTGAATTAATAAAATTTAATAATAAAGGAGACAATACACTGTGATGATACCCGATAGAATTATATCCGGTGGGATGAACTGTACATGGATTTTATATGTGTGAGTTAAAATTTACTACATGATAGTAGTATTTATTTATTAGAATTACATTGTGACTTAAATGTATATAGAATGTATATATAACCTAAGTATTGGCATACATTAGTTGTATATTTCAAGTTGCTGAGAGTTTAGCAATTGTCCCAACTTGGGTGCACATCTTCATTTCTTCCTCACGTGAGCTCACAAAGCCTATGCTACTTCTACACTGAGCTTCAATGATAGCAAATGATCATGGAGGGAGTGGGATTCATGATGAATCCACCAACTCTCAACCACTCCCCCTTAACCATTGTACAAACTTGCAAACCATTAGTTTGATTTGTGAGGTAATTGTATTACCTGTGTAACCAATTGTCTATAAATAGAGCACTTCTCCTTCTTAATTCTATTGCTGAGAATTTCCCTTAAGTGAAGAATTGATAGCAAGTATTTTGAGAGAGAGATATCAGTGAGGGAGAAACTAGTTATAGCAGCCAAAAACCAATTGCAGAGGTATAATTCCTATATTTCTCATTCATATTGGCAAGTCCTTGATTATGTAATTTAGATGTTAATTTAATTGTGGAATATGTTTATCAAGTATTATGTAAGCTTACAAGCATGTTAAAAATGTTTTATAGCAGTTAAGAATCGAATTTGCTGTGAAAATTGTGAGTTGGGTTGCAGTCTGCCGAGCAGAAAGCTGCTCTGTTTCTGGCCGGCCACCTGCGCAGCTGCGCTAGTTTTGTACTGGCCAGCGGCGCAGCTGCGCCGGTACCAGACTTGAGTTGGGCAAGGCCCTGCGCAGCTGCGCCAGTTTTGAACTGGGGCTCTGCGCAGCTGCGCCGGTTCCAGATTCTGGAATTTCGTTTTCTGTTGCAGGTTCTGTTATGTACTAGCTTATGGCATGTTATTAGGCAAGTATAGGAACATGATTAAAATACATACATGAGTGCAATAACGTAGTGTGAACAAGTATAACTATGTGAGTACACTCAATTGAAGAAAGGATTTAAAGTTTACAAAATGAACTTAGAATTTTTAAAGTAAACTTGTCGTGAGCATATATGTTCCATTGTATATTCTGAGTTTTGTGAGCATGACCGTATGGTTTTTATTGACATAAAATGTATGTTCAAGGTGTTGAACACACTAGCATACGTGATTGATAAATTCAAGTGATTTCAAAGGTGAAACTTAAGGACTTTTTGAAGTGAACTTGACCAAGATTTAGGTCTTGTAATTTCTGACCGTTTGAATACATTTATGTGGTTTAGCTAAGTGTTCAAGAGAAAGTGAGTTATGATTTCAAGACACTTTGGTTATACTAAATGACCTTTGTGGACTTCGTGTACTTTTCAATAAAAATTTAGAGTTTGAAGACTAATATCATCAAACACCGTGCGAGTTACGTTCTAAGCATGCAAGCATGAAGATTAGGAGTCCATTATGCCTATAGACATATTGACATGAACATCATTTGTTTATACATGGATTTTTGCATATGCACGCTTATTCATAGAAAATGAATTTCTAAAGCATAGACTATGTGATTAAAGTGTACATGAGTAGTATACGCACGAGCATGCTTACTACATATTGTTAAGCCTCTTTATGTAGTAATATGACATTAGTGGTTTACCCTTGAGGCATGAACTTAATTTACTTAAGGTATATGAAAGTCCGGCATGAAGGCCATATGATTTTGACTTATAATGAGCATGCTAGGTTTTAAAACTTGAGTTAATGCCCTTATATACATGTATACATGATGAACATAGTAGCCTTGCATGACTAGTTAAGTATGACAAGGATTTTGAAAGGTGAAACTTAGAAAGTTTGAATGTAATGGTTTCGATAAGATTTGAGAAACGTAAGAGCAATATGGATTATAGATTTATGAGTTTGCAATATGTGTCGAACACTTAAATAGTTAAGTGGTTAATATTGATATTGAGTATGGTTAAGATATCACTATACGTACCTAACGATACTAAGCGTATGATATGAAAGTGAAACAAGGTTCTAAGAAACAAGTTAGACAACAATGTAACCTTTGTTATTACATTGAGAATGTATGGAAGTGTATAACTGATAAGTGTGATCTCTATAATTAATATAACTGTGTAGGATTACACGAAGTGCAGATATCTATAAGCAGTTAAGTCGTAGTTGTTAAACTACGAATCAGGCAAGTCTTTCGGCTCCTATTTGATATATGAATTCAATAACTGTTAGTTGAATTATATTATGCTGTGATAATGTGAACTTATATATGAACTGTATATGAGATATAAATGAGATTGAAAGTTGATCTTTGATGATATACTTGTTATGTGAAAAGTAACATGCGTAGTAAATATAAACTATTTATAAATGCATGAACTGAGTATGATGTTATATGCTATGTGATGCATGAGGACTGTTAGAATTGCTGAGCTGTCGAGCTCACTCTTGCAAATAACCACTTTTGCAGGTTAAGGACTTACGATAAAGACTTCGTGCTTCTTGATTGATAAAGATAGATAGTATCGAATTGAAGAGTACTATTTAGATTATTGCTTGAACCCTATTTAGGTTCTAGAAGTTGTACTTGATAGTTGTTTACACTGTTTAATACATGTTGTGTTGTAAAGATGTATTAGTTAATACATAGAGGATATCAAGTCGAGTTGTAAACGTTATACGATAACTCAGATAAGAAGGAATCATATTTTATAATTGATTCAAGGGTTGTAATTGATTCAAGTTATGAAATCAATAAAAGAATTTATTCAAAGGATATTGAAAAGTTTAAATTATTCCGCATTTTAGTAACATCGAATATGATGTAAAGACGAGATCTTGGATATGAATAGAATTTATATTCTAAATTGTAATAAGTAAAGATGTATTCTTTTAGTAATGAATAAAAGATATAATAGTTTGGCGTTAGTAGTATCGTGACTGCACCGAATCAGAGGTTTCGAAGGAACGTGGATTTGGGGGCGTCACAGGCACTCACTTTTGTAACCAGCACTTCACCAAGTTGCTTGCCAAGTATGGGGTGAAACATAAGATTGCTACAGCCTATCATCCCCAAACCAATGGACAAGCGGAAGTTTTAAATCGAGAAGTCAAACGGATCTTGGAAAAAGTTATGAATCTGTCTCATAAAGATTGGGCAATGCGATTAGACCATGCTTTATGGGCATATCGAACGGCCTAGAAAAACCTTATCAGAATGCCACCATACAGAATGGTTTACGAAAAGGCGTGTCATTTACCGGTAGAACTAGAACACAATGCATATTGGGTGTTTTAGAAGTTGAACTTCGATTTGCAAGCATAGGGGGAGAAAAGGTTACTTCAACTGAACGAGATGGATGAATTATAACACAAAGCGTATGAGAATGCTAAGCTTTACAAGGAAAAAGTCAATAAGTGGCATGACAAACGGAACATCGATCGGAAATTTGAACCAGGTCAATCAGTACTGTTGTTCGACTTAAAGTTGGGGTTATTTCCTGAAAAATTGAAGTCCAGATAGTCCGGACCTTCGTGGTTATTTCTATTTCTCCCCATGGCGCTGTCGAAGTGGAAGAGCCAAATTCTAAGAGACCATTCAACGTCAATGGTCAACGTTTAAAACATTACTGGGGTGGAAACATTGATAGACATCCGTCATCGATCCATCTCATTGATACATCCGATACTTGAATTCAACAAGACATTCAGGCTGACGACTATAAACCAAGCGCTCGGGGGAGGCAACCCCAATATTTCTTTTATTATTTCATTTAATTTATAGTTAAGTTTTAATTTAATAGAATATGAGTAGAGTTTTACAATGATAATTTTCACTGATCATCTTCTCTTCGTGCAAACCAACTCAGGCACCAAAGGAGCTTACAGTCAAGAATCAGCATAATGTGCAAGCTAATATGCATCACATTCAAGGAGACAGAGCCCCGACGCTAAAGAACAACCTAAATCAAGCGCCCCGACGCTCCTGATCCGAGAGCCCAAAATATCATAGCGCCTCGGCGCTACTTTAAGCCTGCCATTCCGCGCCCCGGCGCCCATTATAGACTAAACCCTAGAGACCCGGAGCTGGGCACAGGTAATTGAAAAAAAAATAGGGCTTTAAAGCCCAGTTCAGGTATGCTCCCCTCATTCAACTATCTTAACTCCCTTCCACCACATACACCCACGAACTCCACTTCTCCTAATCCATCTCAAATTCTATTACACCCCAACACTCCTTCACTCTCCTAATTTGATTCTACACCTCTTAACAAAAGATTGGCACAATTGATTCTCTCCAGCATCTCATCTTTATTCTCTCAAAGCGAAGGTATGAAGAACCAAATTTGTCTTTCGATTGATCATGGCACGTTGGTATTATGAAATTTAATTGACTAATTGGTTGTGTTTACTTGATTGAGCGTCGTCATGCAGAAGTTTAGGGAAATTCATGAGATTCACAAGTTTACACCATAGTAGTTTTCTCTTATGCCTACTAGGTGTTTGATAGAATTACTGTGCGAAGATGGTTTCTAGAACACTTGTCCTATGGTATAATTTAATGCGGCATCACACAGATCTTGCACATAGTGATTCTTTTATATGTCAGTACATGGCCTGTGGATTTATAGATATTGTGTGTTGGGGGCAAGTTGGATATTGAGGGTAGTTAGTCACAGCTTGATACTACACATGGTATTGCACTTTATGTTTACCTAGAATTACTTTAACTGTTTGAGCGTGCTATTGATATCTATTGTTGTTATCTTGATTCAAATTGGTAACATAGTGATAATGTGGTTATAATACGTACTCAATTGCCTCATTCATGAATTGAGTCCTTAACTGAAGTTTAGGGCTATATTGACTTCAGTTGGTTTCTTATGATGATTGACAATGCGATTTTGTTATAATAACCTTGGCTGACAATTGCTTATTTTACATTGTAAGTTACTATAATGGCATCAAAGCGTCAACGTGGTGACGGATCTGGTTCTTCTTCTGCCCCACCTACCATATTTGACAAGAAGAGGTTTGTGAGTGCTGAAGCTCAAGAGCGATACAACAAAATGGTATCACGTTCTCTAATTCCAGAGAGAGGATTAAGACTGGATGAGACACAGGATGGAGAAATGGCAATAATGATTGCCGAGCATGATTGGTTTGATTTTATTGCCCAACCCGATCCAGCGGTCATTGCAGTAGTCAAGGAATTCTACGCAAACGTGAAAGAACACTACCACTATGGAGTACAAGTTCAGGGGAAAACAGTGGAAATCGCCACCATAGATATCAATGAATTCTACCATTTTCCAAGATACGGTCCTCGCAACGAATACACCACCTTTTTGAGCTAAGGACCATACTACACGCAAATCATTCAAGAGTTGTGTCAGCCAGACACAACGTGGAAAACTCATGAGCATGGAAGTATGACCTTTCCCTAATCGCAACTCAATCGGTATGGGAAGGCCTGGTACGCCTTTCTTTGGGCCAAATTGATGCCCTGCACTCATGTCAGCGACGTCACCAAAGAGAGAGCGATTTTGCTCTATTGTTTGATCAAGGATAAGTAAATGGACATCGGCTTAATCATACAACAATCAATTCTGCGTGCTGCTAGAGAGGGTACCACTGGTGGTTTACCACACCCCTCTTATCTGCGCTCTTTGTGAAAAAGTTGGGGTCAAATGGAAAAACGATGAAATGGTTCAGCAGCTGATGCCTGTCCTAGACCACAAAATGTTTATGCGCACTAGTAGAAAAAAGTAAATAGACAATATTTAAAAAATGTTGTAATAGCCCCCTCAGAAACGTCGTGGTTAGCAGTGTCATCTATTAAACACATTTACACAAAGTTTTTAAAACGTTGTCTATTGACACATTATACAACATTTTTTTTCCTAAAAAACGTTGTCTATTTGCTTTCCATAAGGTGTTGGATGCGTGAAAACGTTGTCTATTGATATATTACACAATATTTTTTTCCTAAAAAACGTTGTCTATTTGATACATTACACAACGTTTTTTTTCCTAAAAAATGTTGTCTATTTAATACATTACACAACGTTTTTTTCCTAAAAAACGTTGTCTATTGATACATTACACAACGTTTTTTTAAAAAACTTTGTCTATTTGGTTTTAAAAATGTGTTGGATGCGTGAAAACGTTGTTTATTGATACATTACACAACGTTTATTTTGTAAAAAACGTTGTCTAGTGATACATTACACAAAGTTTTTTCCTAAAAAACGTTGTCTATTTGGTTTCCATGAAGTGTTGGATGCGTAAAAACGTTGTCTATTGATACATTACACAACATTTATTTTGTAAAAAACGTTGTCTATTAATACAATACACAACGTTTTTTTCCTAAAAAATGTTTTTTTGTTTTCCATAAGATATAATACATGCATATATATAATTACTACTATATTGAATTACCAAACAAGTACCTACAATGTTGTATCAGTACCAAACAAAGACTGCTAATGCCATGATATAGCTAAAAAGCTCTAAAATCTCATTTAAAGCAAAAATGTATCAAGCATTCTAAGTTTAAAAATACATCCTAATGATATATATAATACGTTTACAGTTTCAAATTCACTTTTCAATATAATTACTACTACATTGAATTATGAATTTGACTACATCCACAAAATATACCCTCGATAACCTAATTACTACTATTAGTTTACAGTTTACAGTTCCTGCAGTTTTGCTTCTCCATCTCTATCATAGCTAATGCATCCTCTCTGGCTCGCTTGGCTTCATCCATCATCCATCATCCTACGTGCCTCTGATGACTTCAACTGATCAATCTCCCTAAACACAATTAATATTTATGTCATGATAAATCAACAAAAATAACAAATGTCCATAATTAAACATCTTATGTTAATTAAATATATATACATATAAGCTAACATACCTTGTTCATGCCCTCCTTTCTAAAGCGATATTATATTGGAGACGAGAATAAAACTTCTACGTCTGCAAACAGGATTCTGGAATAAGATTTTGAGCAATAATTCTTGGTAAAAAAGAAGTGGCATGAACCACAACCATGATTTTCTTAGATATTCAACTCAAGAAAACAATCTTAACATATATATATATATCATTTTTCCTGTTCCTGCTAGCTAAGAAATGGAATCTTTGTGGAAGCACTCAATTTTAGTGTAATTAGTGACATGTTTTGGCAACAATTGGGAAAAAGAGCACATATATAGGGGAAATAGCTACAAATCTGAGGATGACATGCTTGGTACAGTAAATAAAATTTTACGAGGAAGGTAAGCCTGTGAAGAGGAATACAATGACACAATAAAGATGATGAAAGTGATCAATGGAAGTCAATAAAGGCTTAGAATCTCACAAACATGGTGATCTGAAACTTTTAAACAAAAGTCTGAGGTTGATTATAACCATTGATGGATCTCCAACTGCTCCTAATATCTGACTACCAGTCAATACTAAACAAAAGAGACTCACAGTATATTTTTGTATAATCTTCCTCAGTTTCTGCCTGGTTCTTTTTGAGATTTCCATGGTCAAGTAACTATCATTGCGTTCCCATCGACAAAGTTTCAGAAGTTTCTACCTACTCCAGTATATCGGTGCCGTGCAAGCAATTCATTCCCACATTATGGGAGCTGCATATAGGCTGTTATGGATATTGTGTAGGGGCACTTTAGCTTTGTCCAATCATAGATCGCAGGGCCATCTCAAATTCAGAAAGTGGTTGGCCAAGATAAAGCCCAAGTTGTCCCTTCTTCACAACAAGTACCTTCATGGTATGTGATTTCACTACCTCGTCGAGGTCCTGAAATAATAGGTAGGATTCCATTTCATGTCAGTAATAAATAGATATTTTTACCATGGTTGCACAAGAATGGCATACTCATCTTAGCATCAACTGCGGGAGTTGGAAATTAGGATTATTTACCCATAATTAAATTGTTAACATTCTCAAAAGTTTCATGTTACAGTTGTGACCTAAAAACTAAAATCAATATAGGTGTTGAGACACGAAGGTATAAAAACATCCATCATACTAATTTAAAAACTAGTCAACCATAATTCCCCTGCTCCCTCACAACTGGTGAAACAGTAAATAGATCCCAACTTCTGAAGACTGAGTTAAGCCATGTATATAGATATATTTTAATCCTTCTGATACACAGATAAGTTAGATATGTCCGGTTATAATTTCTTACTATAGGAACAATGTCCTTGCTAAAGTCTTCCAGCCAATGTTTTAAAAGATGCTAGGCGGGAGGCGACGGCCAAGGGGGGCTAGGCGGGACCTAGGCGAAATTTTTTATTTTAAGCCAATTTTAATATTTTATCTTATATTTATTCAAACAAAACAATAATATAAAGCAAAATAATATATAATAAAGATAATAAAAGTCTTTACTTAAAGTTCAAACACATCCATATTGTCAATGTCAACGTTCAAACACAAACATACAATTGTTCAAAGTTCAAACATATCTTTAACGTATTAGTTTTATTCATAAACAAGATTACTATTACATAATAAAATTTAAAATTTCAAAAATTCATTTCAATATTAAAACTTAAAAAACTAAATATAAATTTAAGAATTATATTGAATTAAACTAAATATTGCAAATGTATCATCATTTATATAATTTAAAGTTGATACAAGTTCAAAAAATTACAACTATAATAAAATTATCCATTTTAACTTGATCTTATTCACTAATTGTTGTGAGTTGATATGCTACAAACTGCATTATGAATATGGTAAATCATTAAAAAAATAAATATATCAAGATCTGGTTTGAGTAGTTATTAAAATAAAAAAAAACCTCTCAGCCTAAGTCCCGCCTAATTTTCTGGAGAAATTTTTTTTTCACCTTAAGCATAGGCGAGGCGCCAGGGGAGTCTAGTGCCTAGGCGGGACGCCAGGAGGGGGCCTAGCGCCTAGGCGGGGCGCCATGGAGGGGACTAGCACCTAGGCGGACCTAGACGAAAATTTTTAGAACACTGCTTCCAGTTCTTCGAAAAAAGATTGCAGAATTAGCCGAAGTTGGTGGCGTCGCCACAATCTTCAAAAGCAACAAGATGAGATGATCCATCCTTGGTGTGAGAAGTGCTCTTAATGGTGTATGCTCCATGTGTCCTTCCTCATCATGACCTGTACGCATGAAAATAGCAATATGCCCCGTTAGAGAAGCAGATATTTGTTCTCCACATAAGTTAGCATGCTACTATTGATAACTCTGATTAGATTCGAGATTTACTAAAGTTCGAGTTTGTCGCTATTAATTACTCTTACAAATTCAATCATTTTGTAATCTGATTTTTCTTTAGAAAACTTCAAAGGCTATAAATCAAGTGGCGGATGTTAAATATATGTTAAACTTTGACAAAGTGACTCTTAATATATTGTACAGAACTTTCACATTTTCCATATGGAAAGACCTACAAAAATTTATTAACAATTAGTACTTTTGAGTAAGAAACAAACAACAAACTGAGGGACACTAAATAATATTATGTAATAAATATAACAATGTAGGCCCACAATCAGACTATGACAGATGTATAATAATTGATGTACACAACCCAAAAAAATGTTAATTCCACAATTCAAGTTAATGTAAACAAGTCGCACATAGATTTCTCACAGGTCAACTTCTTTTTATTTCCATCTTAAAGTACTCTCAACTGCATGTAAGAATATAAATGGGCAAAAGACCAACATGAGACTGAGCAAGCCAAACCTTGAATAACAACTACGGCATATAACAGTACTGATTTGGCCATGAAAAGCAAAAAGAAGTTGAAGACGTTTTCTGAATTCACCAATGCTGGATGTTTGGATAAACTCCCTCCAAGCTGCATGTTTTAGTTATCATTTAAAACCAATAGACTAAAGCGTAAAATCACAAAATAATCTATGGATCAAGTTATTGTACATGCCTTTTAATAGTTGATTGATTATATTCATCAGTATCAGCAGAATACCTACGTTGAAGAACTGAATATAAAGGGAACCACAACTGCAATGAGACAACAATACCAAATCAGTGATGCAAAATAACTAATGAAACAAAAGATATGTGTTCACCATATCCTTCCTGACATAACTTTTCAAATGAACTACACTAAAAACAAAGTAATTTGGAATTACATTTGAGATTAGAGATTGAAAAAAGTTTTAACATGGTAAACTAGATTATTCCCGTCACTTGTTAACTATATTATGTATACCATGTCATAATGATGATGTACAAGTTATTCATGTGATGTCTATATTTGGAGAGCTCAATTAATATTTTAAATAACAAGAAGCAATAGAAAGATACTCACAGAACTGTTTGTAAATATCTGTGACTTTATCTTTCTCAAACACAAACTCTTCTCTACATTTGGGGAGGAGGTATAGTGAAAAAAATACTCACGAGTAAGATGGCACTGAAGCTTGGAGAGTAGGTACTCATTTAATAACAGTACAATGTATGTAATAGACATTGTTTTGGAAATTAATAGATGATCTACCTTCATCAATCCAGGGGCAGATCTATGCCTGGGGCAGGGGGGGCACCTGCCCCCACTGAATTTTCTAGCTTCAAAATAGAGTAACTTGTTCTAGCTTGTTGGCTGCTGCATTTGGATCTGCTTCTATTTTGTCCAGATCTATTCGCCGGAGGTCCTGTATGGTTTGGATCGACCTTGTTACCGGTAAGCATGGTTTTTCGGCTGTTTACAGATATGCCGTCCAATTATGTTTGTTCTGGATGCCTTTGTTTGAAATCACTTGAAAAGCAATTGGGACCCTTAATTTTCAATTCTAATTAGTTATGAGCTGCTGCACATAGGTTTAAGCCGGATAGACTTTTGGGTTGGTTTGCTTGTATAAAAATTGAATTTTTCCGTGTCGCCTTATCCAAATTTTTGGATTTGTCACATTTGTACTACATTGAGTTTTTAATAAAAAAAAATTGCTGATAAAAAAACCATTCTCGTATTTTCTTTATAAGAAAATTATGAATATATATATATATATATATACTTTTTAAAATCCAGTATTAAATTGTAGCTATATTAAGGTGGTGTTTGATTAGGTCTTAATACCTCTTAATAGGTTTGCCTCTGAATCGTTAAGAGGCGAAACTTGTTTGGTAAAAAATTTATTACCTCTTAATGCCTCTTAATCGGTAAGATTTAAAAACAATTCTAAACCATTAAGAGCCCCCTCTTACCGAGTTTTAGTTTTTCTGGGACAAAAATAATCTCAGCTATATTACAAAATCCCACTTTTGTCCTCAATACAATCTGAACCCTATTATCTCCCGTTTCCTTCACTTCGATCCGCCGCTCCTGTCTGTTGCTCTTCCTTCACCTCAGCCATATTACAAAATCCCACGTTTGCTGAAGCTACAGATGTGCTTTCTTTTGATCTTTGTTCAGTACTCAATTCTCTCTCTTCAAGCTTTTGTTTGCTTAATTGGGGGTTCTGTTATGGATTATTAAACACACTCTGCAATTATATCCTGCAATTTATTGGGGTTTTTTTTATGATATCCTGCAATTATTTTTTTTATTGGGGGTTTTGTTATGGATTATTAAGTTTATTCTGCCTAGACGGTGCGTATTCATAAGTCACAGATATTTTGTTTATTGGGGGTTTTGCTTGTAGTCCTCTTCTACCAAGTTGTTTAACAGCCACGCTTTTTTATGATGATCACTATAAATTTGTTTTTCTTCTGGCTTGATTTTACTTGGGGGTTACATATGTGGCTTCATTTCCCTTTTTTTTTGTTTCATTTTTTAAAGATGGTAATTTGAAATGATAGTTAAGGAGTCACTTGAAGTGTTTATTTTTCTGTTTCATATATGTATACTAATGTGGTTTTTATCTTATTGTATGAATGTTGTTAAGTCTCTTGTTATAATTGCCTCTGTTTCATATATGTATGCTAATGTTCTTCATTTTTCATACTAATTTGCTTGGTGTGCTTCATATACTATCACTTTTGATTGATAATGTGCATCTGTTATTCATTGACACACATCTTCTCTTCTTTTCTTTTTCTTTTTTTTTTCTCCTGGTGAATGAACCTCATATATATATATAATAAACCAAGTTGATTGACTGAATTAGCTAACCTTTATATATGTATATGGAATTAGCAAACCTTTATATAAATAGCTAGATTTGAATACAAGAAGATTGACTACTAGTAACATTAGACAACTATGTCAATGTGTCATGAAGCTGAAGGTTTGGGATGGAGATAGAAAACAGTAGTCAGTAGCAATGAGTATGTGAGGCTATTTTCTCTAATAAGTTAATCACTGTCTTGACAACTAAAAGGGTTAATGATAAGCTGCCATGGCATCATCATTATGCTTGATAGCAGAACATGGATTGCCTTCCTTGGAACAGTTGTTATTCCCACCGTTCAATAAGAATCTCATTTGAAAATTTTGTGAATAAATATATATTTTTCTTCCATATACCCTTAAAAATAGTAAATTTTTACTTTAGTGTGATATGATAATAAAATCATGAAAACATTTTGTTATTTTTTACTTAGAAATACTCTTTTGTAAAAAAAAATTTACAAACAAGACCCTTTTTATAAAACGGAAGGAAGTATATATTTGAACCATATGTCATTCTGTTACTTGGCATGGAAGGCTTGTAGTTGATTGAACCTTTAATTAACTAAAGAAGGAATACTTAATTACAACTTTCTATGGTTTGCCCTCTAGTCCAGGAGTCCTTTACTACAATTAATTAATTGTTTATTCTGCTTGTCTCCACTAATAAGGTTTTCTGTTGGTGCCCAGGTCAAGCTGCAATGTCCATTTGTTTTATACTATCTCTCCATATACTATGAAGTCTAATATTCTAAATGTTAAGCAGAACATAAGTTTTTTTTTTCAAAACCTATTATATTAGAATTAGATTCTAGGGATACATTTCAGCCTAAGGCCTAAGGGGGAACCTAGGAAAGGGACCAGGGAAAGCTAGGGGGAACCTGCGCCTTGGTTAATTCTAAATTTTTCTAACTTTTGTTAAGTGGTAAACTCGAACCTGTGCAAGGTCACAGTAAAAGGATATTAACTATGTTTTTCTAACAGTTGTTCTGCTCTTTCTATCAATCGAGTTGCAAAAAGAGGGGGAAAGATGAAAAAATAATTAACTGTTCATGCATGTTTATATTAAACGCATGATATTAACTATGTTTTTTTCTTTATTGTTCAAACTATTTAAATGTTTGTTTTTTATTGTTTACACCTTTTATAATCTATGTACTTTAGGTATGGAACAAGCCAGTGAAACTCAAAAACCAAAAAGAACTAGAGTGAGTTGGAGGAATGAATCACTAGTGAAAACTTTTTTAGAAGCATGTATTCGTGAGGTTGTGGAAAATGGTAGGGAAGGTGCAAGCCTCAAGCCACAATCATGGAGAAAGGTAGGAGAAATACTAAAAGATATCTACAATATGATTGTGGATTAAAAACAAATGAAGAATCATTTTGACTACTTGCGAGGAAAATATGGTGCATGGTGCAAACTCAAAAGTAAGACAGGAAATGTATATGACCCGTCAACGAATAGGTTCAACCTTTCTGATGAAGAATGGACACAAGAGATAAAAGTGTATTTTTAACATTTTTACATTTTAAGTTAATTAGTAATAGTCCTTAAAAATATATTATAACATGTTGAACTTACTGTTTGAATACAGGCAAATAAAATGGTAGAAACATTGAAGACCTCACCTCTAATCTTCCCCGATCTTTGTATTGCATTATTTGATGGAACCGCGGCAACGGGACTTGATAGTTGGGGTCCTAGTCGTGGAAGAGGTAAGACTAAAGATACACCTTTGGACTTGGAGGTTGTTAGTCTTGAGGACATTCCTTTTAGCACCCAAGGTCAAGGGTCTTCTATTCCATCTCCTAATGCATCAACTCCCGGTATGCAATCTCATGCTTCCGATCCTAGCTTTGAGGGAGAAAGACCAAAGAAAAAAGCTAAGCGTTCATCTAAACAAACCTACAACACTAACCTAGATGAAGAGATGTCCAAGGCCTTAAAACTCATTGTTGAAAAGAATAGCGGACCTTCCGTGAAAGAATGCAAAGATAAGTTGGAAGAACTTGGCTGGGGAGCAGAAAATCCACTACACAAGATGGCTCTTGGAATATTTTGTGAAAAACCAAGCTATAGAGAAGCATGGATGATTTTAAAAAAAAATGAAGTTGAAAATTGGGTTATGATGGTTTCACGCAAGTTAGGATATATTGTTTAGTTGTTGGTATTATGTTGGTGGGTATATTTGCAACTAGCTAATTTGATATTTTTGGGTACAAACTTCTTATCTTTGGAGCTAGCTAATTTGATATTTTTGGGATATAAACTCTTGTATATGTTGGGGCTAATTTGGTAGTTATGGATGTGATATTTGCTATTACTAATTATGGATGTAATATTTGCTATAGATAACTTTGAACTTCTTAAGTTAAATTATAGATGTGATATTTGCTATTACTCTGTTTTCTGACCATTCCAATGAATTTTTTCTTTTATTAATTGTTATGTTTTATATAGGTAATATGGATATTGAGGATCAAATTTTATGTTTGATGATTATATATTGGTATTTGAAAAGACGATCTTCAAGGAGAATACCAAGGATTATGGATAATACTTCGGCATTGAGCGGACATGCTTACACATTAGAGTTATTAAATGGATCAAATACACAGTGTCGAGAATTGATGCGTCTCTCTCGTGATGCATATGTGCATCTATGTGAACACTTCAAGGAAAAACAATGGGTACACAATAGTAGACACATAACAGTTGATGAGAAGATGGCAATATTCTTAACTATTATAGGCCATAATGAACGCTTTAGAGTTGTAAAACGCAGATTTCAACATTCTACCCAAACAATACTTAGATATTTTCATGAGGTGTTAAACGGAATGATTGAGTTTTCAAAAGAAATTATAGTGCCTACATCATTTGATCCAAATCCCGATATTTCAGGGAACCATAAAAATTTACGACAAATATTTTCGGTAAGTGGCATAAAAAATTTTTCTTTTTTTTCATTTATTCCATACAATAAAATACTTTGAGATCTTTAAATTTTTTAATGCAAGGTGCAGTAGGTTCATTAGATGGTACTCTTGTACATGCAGTTGTTCCTGTTAGTCAACAAACGCATTATAGAGGAAGAGGAAGAGGTGAATGTTATCAAAATATTTTAGGAATATGTGATTTTAACATGATATTCACATTTGTTTGAGCCGGATGGGAAGGGATTGCACATGACTCACGAGTGCTAAAAGAAGTTGCATTTGATCCATCTTCTGGTTTTCCATTTCCTCCCCCGGGTATATATTACAATTTCTTTTACCATTTTCAATTATTATTTATTTTTGTCATAAAATTTCACCATTCAAGTTATTAATAATAATCATTATTTTTTGTCTCAATTACAGATAAATATTATCTTTGTGATGCTGCATACATAAACACTCGAGGATTTTTATCTCCATATCGCAATACAAGGTATTGGTTAGCTGATTTTCGACGCAGAAGCGCTTTGGCTAAAGAGGAAAAATTCAACCATGCTCATGCACAACTCAGAAATGTTATCGAGCGTGCTTATGGTGTATTGAAAGCAAGATTCCCAATTTTGAAACGAATGGCTCCTTACCCTTTTACAGTACAAAGGGATATAGTTATCGCTTGCTTCGCAGTCCATAATTTCATAAGAAAGCATAACATTGAGGATGAATTGTTTGCTCAATATGATCGAGATAACATGTTTGACGATGAAGCGGAGCAAAATAAAGGAAACGAAGAAGAGGGACAAGATGAACCACAATGGGGTGATCAAGGCGTAAAATTTATGGTTAATCTACGTGAACAAATTGCACTTTAACTCTTAACAACTGTTTGAAGTTAATTTAATTTGTATGGTTAAATTATTATGCTATGTTGATATTTTTGGGACATGATACTATGTTTGAAGTTAATTTAATTTGTACGTTTTTATTTTTATTTTATCATATTGTGGTCAAAATATTATAAATATGTATTTAAAATACTATTCAGACCTTTCTGATTATCAAACAGGTTTTGTTTAAACTATTCATAGGGTTAAAATGGTAAAATACTGTTATTCAGACATTTTAAAAAAATTAATTATCAAACAGCATTTTTTCATTCAGACATAATTCTATTCAGATGCTCTATATTATTCAGACGTCTAAACTGTTCAGGTCTTAACACTCAGTTTTATCAAACACCACCTAAATCTTTATATTTAATATATATATATAGCTACAATTTTTATTCTTAAGGGATTTTTTTTTTTGAGAATTTGACCCCACTGAGCTGGGCGGCTGGATCCGCCCCTGCATCAATCCCTTCCTTCTCCCAACACACGTCCAAATAGCGTAAGGCCTCCCGGTACTTTCTGAGTGCCATCTTGTAATCTAGCTTCGGAAAACAGAAATTGTTACGGTTGGGGCAGAAAGAAAAAGACTAAGGGCCTGGCTTGAAGAATAAAGCCAGAAGAGAACGCAATTCTAGCAATTTCACTGCAAGTTTGCAAGAAAAGATGGAGTCTTTCAATCTTTAGGAAAAGAGGGTGTGCACATTACCAAATTAAGTACCAAGTAGTACTATGAATAAATATACTGCGAGAGTTCACAAGTAAATATTGATTTGGGTAAAGCTCAAGTGGCTTTGACGGTAGAGCCACCCCAGAAGGATGTCTCTTGATCCAAACATGAGAAGAATTAATTTTTCTGGAACAGCTTGAAACATAAAGAAAACACAAAACAAGATATGATAATAACATTATAAATGATTACCCCACCCTGTAATGATCATTTCCAAGACTTTTAGCAGTCTACAGCATTCATCCACCAAGACAGCTCACCGGGATTGTTGTCAAGATCAGCTTAGCCAATCAGGATACATGTCACCATCCTTAAATATATTCCTTTTCTTTCATGTTTTAGTTCAAAATTCTCGTCTTCAAATTTTAATCCATAGATGGATTCTCCCCCAGTATCAGTACCAATACCATTGCCAGCAGAGATGTCACAACTTTGAACCATAAAGCTTTTAATAACACGATGAAAACAGACTGCCTGCAATTAATAAGAAGCTTATAGATTTAGATTTTGCCAAGTATAATAAGCCTCGTAGACTTATGCACAGAAGAAGTAAGGTATCGACTTGACCAGGAAACAATATTTTGACAGAGTTTCAAATAATCAGCAAAAAATTCTTCACAAAAAGAGCATTTTTTGAATATTTTAGTGCTAAATTAAGGGCAAAAGGGTATTCAAATAGACTAAAACTGATGTTAACTTTTAGAGTTAAAGAGTTTTGGGCAACACAATAGCAGTGCTTGGAAACAAAAAGAAAAAGAATGATAAAGCTACTAGGATTCAAGAATAAGGACCCCAAAATAATAAAAAAAATCCATTCTTTAACATATTTCATTGATGTTCATAGCATTTAAAGGTAGTACAAACTAATTAAACCTTAAATAACAAACAAATAAATCTTTTTTATTTCTCACACACCAATTGTAACTTTGACTAATATGAATGTCAAACTATTGATCTATTTAAATTCAATTTAATAGAAATTACAAATCTAAATATTTTGCGACAGCAATCAAACAATTAAACTACTTAATAATTGAATTAATATGAAACCAAACCTTATCCAATCGTTTGGTTTCAACCACTGCCAACTTGGCCAACGCCTCCGCAATTGCCTTCCTCGCCGCCCAGTCCTCACTACCCACAAACTCAACCAAACACTTGACCAAATTCCTCAATGCTTGCTGACTCAAAGCGCCATCAGTTCCAATCATACTGCCGAAAGGGAACAGAATGTAGTTACTTAGATAACTAAAATTTGCAGCTCTGCCTCACAAGCATAAAAAATATGTGGATATGCACACACAATGACCTCAGGTCCTCATTGGTTTGCTCATGAAGCATACAACTTTCCCTTTGTAATTTAGAAAAGGATTTTTTACAATATTCTACAAGTACTTTTACAGAGATTATGGACATTTAGTTATCCAAATTCTGTTGCTATATTTAATAATGAAATAATATGTATTCAAATCTAAAGAAAACAAGCATATAAAGAACCCAAATGCAATATTAAAGCGTAGAACTTAACAAAAAAAAGGGCTCTCTCTTTTATTCTAGCACGCTTCCTTTGCAAAGTCAATGGAGTCACCAACCTCTGAATCTTGGGAGCTTTATTGACCTTCTTTCCTGTAAACACAATAAAATAAAGATTAAAAGATGTGTTAGTTATTTGAAATTAATATATAATCTGTAAACTATAATATAACATCTCTATCTGTATTTTCACTTGTAAAGTAATCAGTAGAAAATAACAAGGAGAAGATTAGAGAATTCACCATTTTTGGTAGTGAAGGTTCGACGATATGTATTCACATACTTCCTGACATCATCTTCCTTGGTAAGGTTAAAGAGTTTCCTGATCTTCGATGCTCTCTTGGGACCTCTCATCCTTGGTTTCTCAACATCAGTTAGGCCAGGAAGATCATTGTCCTTCTTCACAATTACCAAGTTCAGAACTAAGAGATCAGGGCTTACAATGCATCCTCTTACCGACTTCCTTCGACGCTCTCCATTACGCCTACGGCCTACCATATCCTCTGAAGCATGGAATACCTGCACATACATCCAAGTTGAATTACTTCCATCAAAAGAGAATATCATAAAGCATCATATCCACATTCTACCAACCTCTGACAAGTAAAAGATGAACACGGCCAGGAGTCAACACTCCCTGCTTCATCGGGAAACCTGGCTTATCACAGCCTCCCATGATCTTGAAGACATAACCCTTGAACTCCTGTAGTCATTTAACATGACTATGTTACCATCACCCTCTCACAAAGCATACATCAAAATTAGTGGTAATAGAAAATAACACTTGTAAGAACAAAAGTCATACCTCACCAAGAGCATTATGACCAACGTGAAAAAGTTTATGACCGGCTAACCAATATAGTCATTTGCATATTAATAGGATAAAAAAATTCTGACTTTTAATGCTTATTTTCATGGGCTCATAAATCATAGTATTAATTTTCCTGGTATTGAATTCTCTCATTAATGGGTATGTTGAGTTATACAATGTGTGCATCAGATTGTGAGATAATGGTCAGTAGACTCAGTAAGACCTAATTGTCAACAAACTGGAGTTAAATGATGGGTGATTCTAGTTATAGCTTTTTTGGTTTTTTCCTGATTTGTCAATATACAATTTACAGCCTTCTTTAGGGTTCTTATTATAATTCATTGGTAAACACAGGTTCAATGGTCCAGGGTAACTAGTTAAAACAGTGAGTGGGTGGTTCACAAATGAACCCCAAACCAACAAATAAATCACAAAAACAATAAATCCATCAAAGATACCCACAAAAAACGCCAGGGTTTAAGAAAGATTTGTACCTTTTGGGCCTCAAACGCATCGAAACAGTCGGGAAAAACAAATGGATGCACTGCTGGTAAAGGCAACAGAGTTGTTGTCACATGCAAAGTGAGAGAAATACAAAAGCAATTGAAATCCAGAGCTTCAACTGAGCTCCAATCGCAACCAATTTAAACCCTGCCGACATAAATCTTCTCTCCTCAACCCTTTATCAAAACCCTCTTTCAGAGTTTCTAATCAGCAAAGATAAATAATCAGAACAGATATATAGGTATATCAACAACAACAAAATCCCAAAACCCAAAACCCTTCAAGGGTATAACAGAGGATCAGGAATCTATGCCCACAATTTCACCCTCCAGAATATGACAAATATCGGTTGACAAATTGTCGATTTGAGATGAGAGAGATGAGCTATCTAGAGTTGCAAGAGCACGATGTAAAGAAATTGGTGAGGAGAGAAGTGATGTATCGGGGCTGAGTTGAAAGAAGACTGACGAAGGAGATATTCAAAACCACTATGCAAATCTAACCCATAGTTTCGTGCTTTCAGGTCTGGGTTGAGCGAGATGGGGAGAGAGCTAGGTTAGGGATGACTGAGGAAGATGAGTTTGGGCAGAAGAGAGAGCGTTTTATTTTGCTGAGACAGTTCTTTTGGGAAAGCCTCCGTATTTTCATTTGTCAAAACCTCCGTGTTTTATCAACGTCACGTGTACAACGTTTTCTAGGAAAAAACGTCGTAAACTTGAAAACCCATCCAACATATAATCAATCCATAACGTTTTTACATCCTTACCCGTAACGTTTTATCAAAAAAACGTCATGCCAAAAAACACTATAACGTTTTTTATAAAAACGTTGTTGTTTAAGTGTCATCTTTTTACTGATTTATAGTAGTGGCGATATAAGGTTTGGACTGGTGGCAAGAATCACCCGCGGGGGTTAGGGTTCATTATTCCACAGTAAGCACTTAATCCCACAGCTGCAGGTTCCTCATCCGCCACCCCTCGTGACATTTCTGAGGAGGTCCAACATGCGAAAGATGGGTGGTTCTATAATGTTGAGTCACAAAATGTCCGACTGGCTGAACGCCAAAATGCTATATTCAGGTACATTGTCGGCTACAACACTGCCTTGACAAATATGTTTGCACGGTTGAATCCTACGGTGGACCCTAGCCAATTTCCCGAGGCTCCTGTTTTGCTTGTTTTTCCCTCGTCCGATCAAGAGATGAGCGAGGATGAGGAGGTTGCTCTCTTCGAGTGACCTAATAAAAGAGCAACCTAATCAGGGAAGTCCTCAGTTTTAATTGCTTTATATTTCGCACGAGGACATTACTCAATTTAAGTTTGGGGGTAGTTTTGTAGTTTTCATTTTCATAGTAGAATTGCATGCTCATAGTAGGTTGTTTTGCATCTAGATTGTGTTAGTTTTAGTACTGTGATTATGTGTTAGTCTGCATTGTGTTAGAATGATATCATTTGAGCATGATGAAGAATGAAACCTTGTGTTGGCCAATGATAAAATTTTGTGAGTAAGTGATAACTTGAATGAATGGGATAATGAAAACGAAGTTAGCTTGGTGGTAGTATTGACTTGATTTATTGAAGAAAACCCTATTTTTACTGCACATTGTTAATATGTCAATTTAGCCTTAGTTAGTTGAACTGAAAGAATCTGAGGCTGAGGACATATATAGATCACCTTCTATGGTTTAGTTTACTCTGTATTTTGAAAAATAAAATAAAATAAATAATATTTGACTAAGTTGTCTTTGTGGCTTTTGTTACTCGAATAAGTACGCCCTTAGGAGTGTCTCTACACTTAACGCCCTAAAATCATTTGATTTGGGAGTCATTGGTCGAAAGTTTGCTACACGAATAACTGTAAAAAGTCTAATAAAGATTAACATTGCACAAGTCAGAATAAAAAATAAATAAACGCTTAGCTTAATTTAATTTTGTGGCCTTTGCTATTCGGTTTATTAGATCTGTAGGGGTGTCTTAACACCTAGTACCCTAAAGCCAACTGATTTGTGAATATTGGTTGAAAGCTCGTTATATGGGTAGCATTGAAAATCCTAAGAAAACTAGACATTGCACTAGTTGAGTATTCAAAAAAGAAAAAAGAAAAAAATGTAGAATAGAGAATTTTGGAAATAGGGAGTATCTAATCTATAAAGGGATAATAAATGTTTTATATCTGTGTTTATTTGTCTTTGAGCCTTGTGATTCTCAAGTTTGATTGGTTTATGGTAAGATTGACATGTTGATATACACACGTGATGGGTTGGAGATAAGTGTGATGATAACTTTTCAAGATAACTGATGTTGATTTTGAATATTCATTCGGGTTGTGTTTAAGGATCTTTGAGGCTGATCGAGGTTAATAATATTAACTCATGCTCGAGTTGTGGAGTCATGTAGTTAGTAGGTAAATTCATGATGTTTTGTGTATTTGGATTACTTGAGGACAATCAAATGTTTAAATTTGGGGGTATTTGATGATTGAGTAATATACCCATGAATCAAGTACTTTTAGGCTTAATATTTTGTTTGCTTTGAGTATTTTAGGAGCATATTTACTTAATTTATTCATCTTTTGTAGGTAGAAGGGTAAAACAGAAAATTTGGATTCATTAATGGCAAAAAAGGGAATTCTGGCAAAGCAAGGGGCAAGATTGTAAATTCAGGCATAAATCCACAGCGTCGATTTGACGCCCCCAAATTCCACTACCATCACGGGGTCGCTCGAATTCGGTTCGTCACGTGCTCATGGTAATACAATAATAACTAAAATCATACATTCACAGCGGAAGATCTAATTTAGAATAATATACAATGATTTATTATAATTATTCTCCCAAGTCTCGCAACCTACAGTACTTAATAAATTACATAATGATACCGAAAAAAGACTTATTACATAATCCTACTTAAGCTTAAACGTAGTCTGAAGACAGTCTTAATACAACATAACAATTTGAAACATAAAGAACAAGCTAGTCGGTAGCCTTGCCCTTGCCCTTGTCTTTCCCAGAGACACTTCCCTGTTCCGCCTTAACTGAAAGGTTTTAAAATAAGCAAGAATGAGCACAAATTGCCCAGCTAGTAATATACAACAAGGGTGATGAGTATTATATCACGAGTTTGAAATATCGAAGTATAATCTCTAAGATAGTTTAGAGTTTCAGAATAATATCAGGAACAACAAATATCAACAATTCTCGAATCACATCTTTGGAATATGAAATGATAATTCAATATAGATCAACAGATATATATGAATTCAAAGGCTATCAACGTATCCAACTAGATAAAATAATTTATACTGAGCAGTCACTAAGGACTATTGAACATCTACTAGAATTACAAATATTAAACTGATAACCCAAAAGAAACAAGTATAATAGATGATCAGTCTACAATACTCTATATTATGCATAATCACAGTAATATTCACGCGTGTGTTAGGCTTCCAACAATAAACACTCCCCTTACCATAAGGGTTGTTCAACTTAGCTTTCAAGATTTCCGCACCGATAAAAAGGTTTGGACAGTTTTATAAACATGCATATAGTCTAGCCGAATCAAGTGGCATAGACACTTTCACAATATTCAAGAACAATACCAAGTCCAACATGAATAATAGCTTTCACAAGAGTTTAAACATACTGGCTCAAATGAACGAGTAAGACAACTTGCATTCAAAGAGATAAAGTTTAGATTCTCGCTTACAATATTCGTTGAATAAAATAATACAAGGTTAGGATACTTGCACTATAAATGAGTGTAAGTCAGAAAACTTGCACAATCATAGAATTCCTTGCATAAAGTAAATGCGTCGGTTAGGATACTTGCACTATAAATGAGTGTAAGTCAGGAAACTTGAACAATCATAGATTTCCTTGCATAAAGTAAATGCGTCGGTTAGGATACTTGCACTATAAATGAGCGTAAGTCAGGAAACTTGCACAATCATAGATTTCCTTGCATAAAGTAAATGCGTCGGTTAGGATACTTGCACTATAAATGAGTGTAAGTCAGGAAACTTGCACAATCATAGATTTTCTTGAATAAAGTAAATGCGTCGGTTAGGATACTTGCACTATAAATGAGTGTAAGTCAAGAAACTTGCACAATCATAGATTTTCTTGCATAAAGTAAATGCGTCGGTTAGGATACTTGCACTATAAATGAATGTAAGTCAGGAAACTTGCACAATCATAGATTTTCTTGCATAAAGTAAATGCGTCGGTTAGGATACTTGCCTTAAGCGTAGTTTATCCACGTAAAGCCTAATATTGCTTCAAAGAATTATGTTATCCTATTAACGTATATATATATACACACATTAGTTATACACATCGGATTCACATATTTGACATGTAAATTGAGCACATACATCAAGTTCTATCTTAGCTACACAATCAAATCGTATAACTATATATTAACAAACCACATAGTTTAATAATCAACTATAGTCCTTACTTGTATTTGTCTTAGAAAATCATACTTGAATAGTTTACGTCGTGTCCAACTATGTGAGTGTTCATATAGATCATGCGTAGCGACATAAGGAATACTAGCATGCAACCCTATAAGTTCAGAATACATCCATGCAACGTGTATGAAACTTAGTTTGTAAATATATCCGAGTTAGTCTTTAATAGTCATTTTAAACCAAGCCAAAGTAATCTAGTTCATATAGGCAATTTCAAATTATATCTCACACCTAGTTAAGTTACGAGCATATGCTAGCAAGTTCGGACTTAAATAACACATGCTTCGTCAAAGGTTGTTTTCAAAATCATGAGTTCTCTTTGTATGTTAAGTAAATTATGAAAACATGTATTGCACAAGAGGGACTCCATAAATCATGTTACATTTACTTAGTATGAATTATAATTTCACTGCTCTCAGACTGGGCAAACAGATAGGCATTTCTGGGCCTATCAACACAGCGGCGCTGCGGCGCGGCAACAACAGCATCAAGCTGGCGCTGCGGCGTAGACATAATGCCTGGGTTGGCGCTGCGGCGCTGGAGGCGCTGCGGCGCGGACATAATGCCTGGGATTGGCGCTGCGGCGTGGGGATGCTGGGACTGAGGCACTGTGGCGCTGCAGCACGTAGATAACGCTGCTCATCGGCGCCGCGATGCAGACTCAGTTCCTGCAGTTCACGCTGCAGCCAAAACCGACCCCAATCTTCCCAGTTCATCGATTTTGACATACCCATATGCTATTAGACTAACCTTTTAAACTTACTAACACACACACATATATATATATATATATATATGCTTATATAACAGTCAATCGCCCAAACGATTCCCAATTTCATGAACTCCAACTAATTCAGGAATTAAAACAGAAATCTCAGAATAGAAAACGAAAATGAAGAACGATGAGCAGGTGAGCTATATTGTAGTTCCAACATGTATGTAAGTCCACAATACACTACACAAGCTTTCTACAATTCAATTATACTTCAATTTCATATGATCGAGAATTTGGATTTTGACAGAAATAAGAAATGGAGTTTTTTGTCAGAGGATGAAAATGATAAGCAAGGAAGAGGGATTATACCTCTGTAAATGAATCGAACTTGCTATTAAGAATTCTCTCAGCCTCAGAGAATGCTATCACTGATATATGTATATGCTCTCCCTTTCAACACTTAGCAAATCTCAGCAATTGAAAATATGAAAGAGATAGGTTTTATTCATAGAGAAATCCTTACACAGGCAATGTAATTATACCACAAATCAAACTAACGTATGCAAGGATTGTATGAAGGTTATGGAGTGGTAGGTAATTAGTTGTTGAAGGAAATCATGAAGACTATCCCCTTGATCATCATTGCTAGCTTGAGCTTGGGAGAAGAATGGGGAAATAGGCTTTAGCCTTTTGTCATACACGTGAAGAGCAAATGGGTCTAGCATTTAGGGACAAGCAATATCACTCTCAGCATACTATCAATTTGTACAATGCAATGTTATAACATATATTATGCACCTAGGTTACCTCATATATATACATACTATATATTTAGATTACAATTAATTAAAACTAGAATATAATCCCAATAATACTACCATGTAATTCATATAATGGTAAATGTAGTTCACACACATAATCCATGTACATTTTATTGTACCGATATATAATTCAAATCAAATATTACCACATTACATTATCTCATTTATTATTAAATTCTATTAATTTAATAATTATTTATAATATATATCTACACATGATGTATTCATAACACATAGCTTCAATATGTACAATCATATAGTATAGTTTAAATATACTTGCATGGTCACACTTAAGTGTTTCTCTACACTATATAATATAGTCGTATTCCATATACTTTATATTTAATTAATTATTGCATATTTGCACATAACAATCAATACAACCTTATTATATTATTAATCGTATTGATTAATTAACAATAATATTAATTAATCCATTCCTCATTAATCAATGAAATTATAATTTCCATAATAATTGATTAACAATTATATGATTAAGTATCACATTAAATGAATGTTAATCTTATTATATTTATAAACACTTTGCTTATTATTATCATGTCTCTTGCAATAATAATAATCACATATTATTAATTAATCACCATTAATATTCTATAAAAATTATTCTATGATGACAATTAATTAATATTCTACGATTAACAATTAATAAAGATTAATTGTTCGCTTAAATTAATATAATCATTCTTATATTACGTCACTGTGCCACACAAGGCTATCAACGAGTTTATCGCAAACTCTATAAATTTCTCAATTATTATTATAATTATACAATTTAATATAATTGAGTTAACTCATCTCATAACACAAAATCATTTATATTCAAATAAATTCTCATTTTTATTAATATATTTATTTAATAATATTAGGAAATTTCTCGGGTATTACAGTCGAGGTGCTCAATAAGGCACAAATCCCAGCGTTGGGGCGCTGGGCGGCATAAGAGGTTAGCAAATTTCGTGAAAAAGTTGGAGAAGAAGGATACATTCTATTCTACTTAGGATTTGAGGGGAGGCTCACTTGAAAGGACTAAAAAGCTATAAAAGGTGGAAGAATATGGACATAATAGAGACACCTCTTTGGAGACGGACACTGAAGATTTAACTTGGAGATTTCAAAGGAACATTGAAGAATTGCAGTTAGAGATTGAAGATTGAAGATTGAAGGCCATCATTGAGTTTCTATTCTTCTTCTTTATCTGTAATTTATTTGATATGTTTATTATGGGATTTTTGGTTCCTATTTTCAGCATGAACTAACTCTTTATTTAAGGCTACAATTGAACCTTTTATACTTATGATTTGATCATCCATATTAATCAAAGTATTTATTCATATTGAGTTGTCTATCATATTCCATGCTTATAGATTAACTATTTGGCCAATAATTACTATGTTACACTAGATGAATTCGAGAGATGAAATCTAGGGTTAGAACTGAATGTGATAGCATGTATTCTTAGTTATTTGCATGAGATAAATAATTAGGGTTGTGAATTGAATGGGGATATCTCTTTTTGCTGCATGTAACAATTGGGAATTGATGTTTAATGAATTTAATTCTTTTATTTTGCATAGGAATATCGTAGAATTAATTGAATTAAATAACTTTATCTGATCACTTGGAAAAGGGCTTTTAAATACATTGAATTCCTGTTATCAACTCTTGTGGATTTAATAATTGGAGAAATTGGATTATTGATTTATATTGCATAATTGGGGATATTGTTGTCTTAAGCCTTAATCATCTGAATCAATTTGCGTGTGGAAATTAGTTAGTTAATTTAGTTTTAATTGAAAAATCACAAAATTGGGTTATTTAAATAAAATTGGATTGATACAATACTAGTAGTTGGGATTTATTAATTAGGATTCCTAGTGGGTACGACACTCTTATCACTTTATTACTTGTTAACCGTGTATACTTGCACGTATTCATTGATTGCGAAATCAACCAACAACAATAATAATAATGTCGGATATATTAAAAAAACATATATAAATCTAATAAACTTTTTCTCTCTACTCAATCTTCTATTTTTTTAATTGACCAATATTATTATGCATTATTCTTCAGTGGAATATTGTTATCCCATTTTTACCCATTTTCCCTCCCCCCCCCCTCCCCTCCCCTAACATGCATGAAGTATTAGTATTAGTATTAACATTATCATTTAGTAATATTAATAATTAAATATTTAATATTAATATTAATATTTAAATTTAAATTTTTAATTTTAATAAAATTATTCAATATGAAATATTAATATTAACTATTACAATTATATCTATTCTATTCTCATTAATTAGTATGCATCGAAAAACCTGCAAATTTTGTAGAACTCCTTTACCCAATTGTTTGTTCTTTAAGCTTATTATTGATTATTCATCGTCTTCGTCTATACCATTACTAGCTAGCAGTGCAGTACATAATATTTGATTAAAAAGCAAGCATAAAGAGAATAATTTTATTTTTATTATTTAAAATAAAATATTATTTTTAAAAAGTTATAAAAATAATTATTATTTTAAGAAAAAAATATTAGAATTTTTTTTTGTATTTCAGACTGACAACATAATAAAATTTTGTTTGTATTTCAGATTGACAACATAATAAAATTTTGTTTGTATTTCAGTCCCGATTTCTACTTCTTTGGGACGACAGATCTGATTCTTGACTCCCTCCTTGCCTCTACATCTTGTAGCGACAACTATATTTTTTCCCCGCCCATTTCCTTCCCATATTTCCCCTCGTTTGACTCTCGACTTCCGACCGCTACAGCCTGTAACGACAGCTATTTTTTTTTTCCCACTTCAGTTGCTTCCTCCCCTGCCCATTTCCTTTAGTCCCGGCATCCCTTCCATTCATTAATCCCTTCTATTTTCTCCCTCCCTTCCATTTTATAAAACTTAACTAATTTTTTTAAAAAATGAAAAAATTTCCAAATTTTTTTTCCGAAAATAATAATTATTTTAAAACTTTTAATTTATTTTTTTTAAAAATTGAATTAGTTTTTTATTTATCTTTTACTATTTTTTGTATTTTAATTTTAATTTTTAAAAATTCCAATATTAAGAATACATATAATAATGGTAAAGATATTAGCTTCTTCTTTTTTTCAGAAAATAAAGTTTTACATAAAAAATAAATAAAAATCTACCTTTTTTAAAATAAAGTTTTATTTTCTTATTTAATTTTTTGAATACATATTTTAAGAGAATTTACTCATTTTTGAAAAAAATAAAATTTCTAATATTTTTTTCTTAAAATAATAACTATTTTTATAACTTTTGAAAAAATATATTTTATTTTAAATATAAAAAATAATTCACATAACCCTTAAATATACTTAATGATAAAACATAAACAGTGGTAAATATGAAAATATCATCCGTACATTTATCTAAACATGAAAACATAATCAGTACACGAATTATGAGCTAAAACATTTATCTAAATATTATATGCTGGAAGTAGTCTGGGTTGACGTCTAAAGAGTTCCCACGCGATTCGGTATCGAAATACCGTTAAATCTTTTATGGACCATTTTTCTTTGCGAATATTTGCACTGCCCCTGACAAAGTAGTCGACGTATTTGCAGACGAAAATACCACAATCTGAGTAGTTAAGCTGCATAGGTCGAGTCTTTGGAACGTGCACGCGAGGATCCTGAGTTGGCCACTCATGAATCAGATCACCAATTCGCAAACAAACTGGTATCAATTTGATTTGCATGTACAAAGTAGTTGGTTATTAACAAATAAAATGTATGACATGTGTCGACATTGGAAAATTTAAGAACCCGCGGGTCAGTTCATAACTCGAGTTTCCTCAAATCGATCTTCCTAAGTTCTCTCTACCCTTATTTTTTTTATTTAGGAAAAATATTTTGAAGGGTTTTTTAGGAAAAAGGCCAACATGTGTTTATGTCGACGATTTTTGAATGTTTAGAGTCGCCAGTTGGTAGATTGGAAAATGGTTGTACCAACTCAACCGAGTTTGATTTGAAAAAAGGCCCAATTGCTGGACACTATCGAAACTTGATCTTTGAAATCGGAGTTTTGAGTTCGGGGGTTTGGTTAAGTGTGCGGAAGGAGTTAGGCACCCCACGACTCCCGTGTAAATATGGTACCGCATCTTTTCAAGATTTCCCTTAAAACTGTGAATGCGTGAGTGAATGCTGTTTGAAAATTGGGCCTATTGGTTTGATTGATTGAAAGCTTTAATAGACTTCGTTGAGCCTATATACGAAGGGTTTGATTTGATTTGAAAATCAATCTTTGATTTGATTTGCAAAAGCATTTAATTTGATTTACAAAAGCTTTTCTTTTGATTGAAAATGATGTTTTGAAAGCTAGTTGATCAAACCCTTACGCTAGCATAGGAATTGAAGCGTATCGCTACTTTCAATTTTTTTTATCTTTATAGCCTTAAGGCTGCATGTGAATGGTGTTTTGCTGGGCTATGGAGCATCCTCGACCACAGAAATAGACAAGTGTCGGTCTCCTCATGGGTATGAAAACCATCGGAGGGACGCTGACACGACAATTTTGATATTTCACTATGATGAGACCTTAAATCTGGATAACCGTTTTAAGGTCTGTGTATGTACATTTTACAGAAAAACTGGCATGGTACATCTATAAACTGGAGTTTGTCTATCATGGGAATCAGATTTCGATCTATTTGATCGTGAATCCCACGATTCCTAGGCTCACATATGAGTAGCCCATAAACCTGCACAGTTCAAATTTGCACAGAAATGGATATATATACATCATCACGTCACAATGGAACCAAGGATTCATCAATAAATCCTGGCTGCGAGTGGATAAAACGTTTCGTTCCCACTAGATAGCGATCTAAGGGACGCGAGTATGCTTTCAAAGCTGAAGCTATAAAAATAACTAGATTTAAAGAAATCTCAGCCATTATAGCTTCCACGTTCTATCGGGACCTGTTTGAACTGTTGAAAGCTAGAATTGGCGAGATTTGGATGAATCTAGTCTGCCCGCAGATATGTCAGTGCAGATTCATATACAAATGAATGTTAAATGCATCAGTTGAATGAATTGAGTAAAGCAATATATATATATATATATATATATATATAATTATATATATACAAAAGTTGTAAAAAGGGCGATGGGTTTTCACTCGCAAGCCCGGACTGGAATTGAAATATATATTTATAAAAAACTGTAAATAGCCACGAAATAATCCAGGCTATGACAAAAATGAAATATATATATATATATATATATATATATATAAATAGTAATAAGGGCGATGGATTTTCACGCCGATGCCCGTAATGGAATTGAAATAGACAAAAAAGTAGTCAACCAGTGACTGGGAAGAGCACCCAGTATGGCGGAGTGTGCAAAAGCAGTAAAATAGCCACGAAGAAATCCAGGCCGGACTGAAAATATATAAATATATATTTATATTGACAGAAATGTAGTCAACCAAGACTGATATGAGTACTAGTGATGGTGAAATTCGTTTATATATGCGTAAATATATATAAAAGCGGTAAACTATCACAGATTTGACATCCGGGCTTGACAGAATTAAAATGTTAGTACATTTGCAGTTAAATATATACAAAAAAGGGCCAAACCCGGACTGGGAAGACAACCCAGTCCGACGGAGTTGCCAAAATGTGTGTGCTAGTGTATTAAAGCTGCTGGAGCTGACAGATCATCAATCCGAGTTGTAGAAATGCAAAAATTTGCGTTTACGTACAGAAATGTACCAAATTTTGGCGAAAATGGCCATGGAACTAAGTTCCGGGCATATTTAGAAGATGAAACTTCGTGTGCAAGTGGAAAATAATGCAAAGTAGTTGTATTGATTTTCTGATCATAAAAATACTTACAATGGACTGCAATACGGGCTTTTTGCCAAATCGTAGGCTTTAAACGTCCAAATCTACCGGTTATTTTCTGATATGTGGTAGTATATGGGTATATCTACGTGTTGGAGTGAAAATATTTGGATTTGGAAGAGGTGTAAAAGTCAAAAAATCAGACAGGCAGAGCTTCGCTGTGTTTCTGGATTCTTGAAAATGAAAGGGGGTGCACGCTTATTTATAGGCCAGGGAGCCCTAGCTCTACCTGCGGCTGCCGCAGGTAGAGGTGTTGCTCCCTTAGGTGGGGCCCACATGCCGGGTTTTGCCATCTTGAAGTACGTGCACTCCGGACAACGCGCAGTCGAAGTCGGAACTTTCAAACTTTTGATCGGAGCGTCCGTTTGAGACGTGCGATACCTTTTCAGAAAGCCCTCGCCGAGAGTGTCTCAATGACATGGGATAAAACATTTTCTGGGTCCGAGAAGATGGGTTTATAACCAGGTCTTCGATTCCCCGCAGTTTGTCCGTTGAGCTGTCTTGCATTTTTGGCACTCGTGATCGTTGTTGTGATTCGTTCTGACTTCGATGGCATCAATTCGGCTTGAGTTTGACCGAATCGGTTGAGAGTTGGTAAAATGATCGTTTTGCCCCTCTCGGGGTTGCCTGTGGTTTCGGCACGGTCTTTGATGGATCTGGCTTCCCAGGGTTATCTATGGGGCTGAACTGCACTTCCCGGATTGATGCCGGGGATGACTTGACACGTCCTATGATGATGTCCAGGTTGACTTGTACTTCCTGGGTTGAGACCGAGGCTATCTTGAAGGCCCGATCGATGATCGAATTTGAGTTGATAGCCCAATATTGAGATCGGGGTTGATCCGAAGGTCCTATTGGAGATCGGAGATGGATAGACGGTCCGATTGGAGATCGGAGTTGGATTGCCAGTCCAATTGGAGATCAGAGCTGGATTGACGGTTCGATTAGAGATCGGAGCTGGATTGACGATCTAATTGGAGATCGGAGCTGGATCGATGGTCCGATTGGAGATCGAAGCTGGATCGACGGTCCGATTAGAGATCGAAGCTGGATCGACGGTCTGATTGAAGATCGGAGCTGGATAGACGATCCGATTGGAAATCGGAACTGGATTAACGGTCCGATTGGAGATCAGAGCTGGATTGAGTATCGACATTGGTGATCGAATTTGGCTGAATTACCGATATTGGGGATCGAATTTGGCTGGAGTACCGATATTGGGGATCGAATTTAGGTTACCAATATTGGGGATCAATTTAGGTTTAAGGGCCGGCATTAGCGGTCGGTTTTGAGTTGAAGGACTGTCTTTCCCTCCTATAGTGTTAGTATTGGGCAAGGAAAATTTCGAGTGTGTACAGATGCCCCTCTTTATCATGTCCATGCAATGTAATGGAATGGACAGGATAAAGATTAGTAGACACTGGAAATGACAAGTGCTAGCACTGCTTTGAAGGCTGAGCGTCTTTGAGTGGAATGGGGCTTCTGTTAGCTGTCTACGTTATCACTCTGCTGGGGATAACATTGTCATGTATAGCCATTGATGTTGTTGGGAAGTTACCACGAATTAATTTTATCATTTCCTACTAGGGATGACATCATTCGCGATAACTTATTTGATTCTGATGGGGATGAGATTGTCGAAGATGAGATATCACAGATTGTCCATGTCTGGATCTGCTGGGGATGACGTTCTCTGCGATAGCTTTGTAGATTCTGATTGAGGTTGATCTAATTGATACTACCTCAATGATCCCTTTGAGGATGTGTATAACAGAGTCCATCATTTGTGATGGATTATTATAATTGCTTCAGTCGCCGGATCCCTTCTGTTGCTTGGCTGGGGTTGAGTCGACAGTTGAAACGTCAATGGCGTTAAGCCAATGGTTGGACTGTATTTCGGTCAGTACCCGAACTTCGCTAGGGCTGAGCCAACGGCTGAAACTGCTTCGGTCAGTACCCGAACTTCGCTGGGGCTGAGCCAACGGCTGAAACTGCTTCGGTCAGTACCCGAACTTCGCTAGGGCTGAGCCAACGGCTGAAACTACTTCGGTCAGTACCCGAACTTCGCTGGGGCTGAGCCAACAGCTGAAACTGCTTTGGTCAGTACCCGAACTTTGCTAGGGCTGAGTCAATGGCTGAAACTGCTTCGATCAGTACCCGAACTTTGCTGGGGCAGAGCCAACGACTGAAACTACTTCAATCAGTACCCGAACTTCGCTGGGACTGAGCCAACGGCTGAAACTGCTTGGGTCAGTACCCGAACTTCGTTGGGGATGAGCCAACGGCTGAAACTGCTTCGGTCAGTACCCAAACTTCAAAAAATGATAATTTTTCAGCAGTTTTGCGCAATTCTTGCGCAGTTTTTCTGCAGTTTGATTTGTTGATCCCCGGACATGGCCCCGGGATGAATACCAAGGGTCTTCTTGGAATTTCCCTTTTCGTCAAGATTACGCTGCTTAAACGTAGGATTTCTGGCCAAACCGCTCAATTGCGTAGCGATTTCTCTTCAGATTTGACTTGGCAGCCCGTTTAAACTCTGTTTTGACTCGAACCGAACCGGGCCCGGGGGAAGTGGGACCCACCTGAGCTGCCGCAGGTGGAGGTACGGTAGCCGCAAGTAGAGGTGCGGTTACCTGGGCTTTAAATGGAGCTCAGGAGTTTTCATTTTGCAAGTTTCCCGTTTGAGCAGCGAAATGATTTTCGATCTTCTTTTTCAGATCTACTGAGTTCTGGTAGTCGAATTCTGATTCCGTCAGTTCCTACGCGTTCAGCGCAGCGCAGGTAACGTTTTACATGCTTTTTTGCAGTTTTTGACCGTTAAAAGCATGCGAACCGCCTAGGGTGCTTTTAGACACAATGTATGAAAAATGTATGCATATATGACCTGTAAAAAATTTTCTGACTACATATGTATGCATATCTTACTGTAATGCACGTTTGGATGTAAGAAAATTCTGATCATGAGACAGTCAATTTTTTCACTTTTTGATCAGTTTAGTCATCCTTTTTGAGGCCTAGTGAGCCTGGATTTTCAACTAAAAATATTCATGGTAATTTGGCTACCATGTGAGGTAGAATTTTGATTTTTTTAGTAAATATGAACTGTTTTTATTTTTGGGTAGGTGTGCTACTGAATGGCCACCTAGGCATGCCTATGTGCATGTGGACAATCCATTTTACAAAGGAGACTCTGGCAAAAATTTTCCAAAATCTTAGGCTTTGAAAAAACATGCATTTTTGACTCTATGGGGGAAATTTTTTACTAACCCATGTAGGTTTTGAGTTGCTAGGTTTTGAAAACATGCAGTTTTGACTTTACTGGGTATTTTTGACTGACCCATGCATATATTAAGACCTAGAGATATATGTTGGACTGATTGAAAATGATAAGCCATAGGTTTTAGGCTTACCACACCCTTTCTGAGGTGATTTGGAGATTTGTTGTCGCAGATGGATTGTGATAGACCCGGCAGTTCCAGTAGGGTCTCCTCGGGTATTAGACGTAGGAGGGCTTCTGATGTGCCACAACCATATCCGGCTAGGACGCCTCGTAGACTGGTAGAGGGCAGGATTCGTCCAGTGCAAGACGAGCAGCCATTGGATATTGATGATGAGGAGACTCCGTTTGCCATTCCTGATCCCGCTCAGGCTCTACGTGCGGAGGTCCCAGGCATTGCTGTGCCTACTCAGGAGTTACTGGGCGACTTTAGTCGCCATCCTTTGAGGTATCTTCACGCCAACGAGGTGACTTGAAGTCTTTCTTCTCTCTAGATTCTTTTCTTCCTTTTTGCCTTTCTTGGGGCACAGGTTTTTGACATGGGTTGATTTTTTATGCAGGTTCCTGGCTTTACGCAGCCTCGAGGGAACTGGTTTAACGTGCATTCCCTGTATCACACTTTGCATGAGGATTACAGGGAGATTATAGATGGCTGGGGATTTCAGGCCTTTTTCTCGATCCTTCCCCGCCGTTTCCCCTGGGAGTATATGAGGGCTTTGTCTGAGCGCTGGTTCCACTAGACTCAGTCCCTTCATTTGCTGGATTACGAGGTGATGATGACTCCTATGGACTGGAGATTTATCACCGGCATTGAGTTTGAGGGCGAATCAGTGCCTGTCATAACTGACATTTTGCCCGCTATCGTTCGGTCCCTACTGGGAGTCCCAACAACGGCATTCAAGGGTCGGGTAGTCCGATCTGGTCCCTTGAGTATAGATGCCCAGTATGGGACTTTGCAGTTGCCTTCGCTTGATGACCAGAGGGCTAGAGATCGTATTCTGAGGCGATTATTTTTGTCGATCATCAGGGGTTGTTTCGTGGCGGACAACTCGTCTACTGTGTCCTTCGCTTTGATCAACACCACTCGACAGGTAGAGCGCCTTAGTGACTATGATTGGGGCTCCTATACCTTTGCTTATTTTCTTCGGGGCATGCGCATGCTTTCGGAGGGTACGACGGGGGCTTGGTTAGGATTTTACCCATTCCTGCTGGTGAGTACATCTTTCTGTACCTTTTTGATTTCAGCATTTTTGTCAGTCTTTATCACTGAGGATTTTTGATATTTACATGGTCAGCTTTGGGCATTTGAGAGGCTTCCTTGCCTACGGCCCGCTACTACTTTAGGACTAGAGACCTATCCTCGAGGACAAAGATGGCATCACTCCATTTTGATGGAGGTTCCTGTTACTGAGGGATTCACTCAAGCCCGTTTACAGTTGGAGCTTTTGACAGCGGGTTTGATCACCTGGGCGCCGTATACATCCGAGAACTTGACCGTCGAATTCGAGGGAGGAGTCCCTACTGGCCGAAAGTTTGACTTATCGACCCGCAGGGTACCGTTGTTGACGGTGGGAGGCTGGGAGCTCTATTTTAGAGAGCGTGCTATTAGGAGCATCACGGGGGAGATCCGCATTCCCATTATTCCTCCAGCTTGGCATCATTGGCCATTGACTGTGCCTTTGACAGACATCCCTTTGGAGGGCATTGATGGCTTCACCCTATCAGAGGGTCCGTATAGCCAGGAGGCATTTGGCAGATGGTGGAGCTGTCGTACTATTGGAGCTCAGACTCGGGCTACCCAGTTTATGGCAGACATGGTGCCGAGATCCGTGATGATGACGGATTGGATATCTTGCCTCAAGGAGCCGACTCATACAGACCAGATAGCATATCTGACCAGGGAGTTGGAGCAGGCTAGTTTCTTTATCAGGCACCTTGGCCGAGATCTATCAGAGGCATCTTCTTTTGACCCATCCAGCTCAGAAGCAGGTCCCTCTTCAGGCGCATTTAGCAGCAGTTATACAAGGGCAGATCCTCCATTATACTGCCCAGATATGCCTGATCCTAGCAGCTTTGTGTAGACAGAGGAGATGGAGCATGTTGATCGATTCGACACTGATGTCTACGACTTCCTCTGATAGTTATTGGAGCTATACTTTTTAGTCAGCCACTGTTTTGGCTATTCGGCGTTTGTGCCATCATTTTGATAGACCACTGTAGTAGTTGGGTGGTGGTGCCCCATTTTCCCTGTATTCTTCCTTTCACTTTGTATCAGGATACAGGGATGTTGTATGCAGTAGATAGCTTGTTGTAGATATTCTTGCTGTATCTTATCTTCTGTATCATGTTTATATTACTGTCATCATGCATGTATTATGTCATGTGTATGCATTTAGACAGCTGTGTTTTGACTTGACCTCTGGACGGTCTTGTGGTACGGTGCTACAGATGACGTCGTCTACAGTCCGTCGTATTGAGCACTTACCACCATCTACGGTGGCAGCATCACTGAGGTCCTGGTATGATAGTCTGCCCTTTCCTGCTAGGGGGACTGTGGACCAGATGTTGGGGCATTCATTGGCCCTTGCGGATTTTCGGGTTTCGGTCTAATTTGTTGAGGGACTTCTACCCTGTTGAATTACCGACAGGCAGATGTTTCGCTTCGGGCGGCGTGAGCTGACGCCGACTTTGGAGGAGTACCAGAGATTTACTGGTTTGGATTTAGAGTTGCCGTGCACTCGAACGGCGATTAGTGATATGAGGAGGCCGTTTATCAGGCTGTCGGTCTCCGTTAGAGTGTAGTCATAGATGAGATCATTTCGGGGCACGTGATCTCTATGGACTTCTTGATTAAGAGCTTTGGCGAGCTTGACAGTTATGGTCGCCACGTCAGAGATTTTATTTGTTCAGCAGAGGCATGGCATGTGGCCAGGGTAGACATTCTGCTAATGTGTGTTATGGCATATGTCTACATGCCATTGCGATTGGATCATCTAGATGTGGGATTGGTAGTAGTGGTTAGAGCCCTTAGACAGGGTAGCACCATCATCTCGATGATATTGGCTGAGACATTTAGATTTCTCCACGTATTGTAGTACTCATCCAGAGGGGTTCTTTAGGGGAAGCTCGGTCTTGCTGTATATATGGCTGATGTCCCATACACAAACGATTGGATCCTTCAGGCCTAGGGGTTTTTTCTTTACTCATGAGACATTCAGAGCTTTCTCTTTTCAGCCTGCAGAATGCATTGATGCAGAGTCTTGGTCGGCATTTCTGTCGGATATTGAGCATCCATTTGTGATCTTGCCATGCTCAAGGCTAGCATCCCCATATAGCTTTATCACTTATGCATCTAGTTTGGATTATTTACCCCTAGCGGGTTTGAGAGGAGTGACTACCTATCATCCTTTGGCAGTCATGTGTCAGTTTGATCAGCTACAGAGTTTACACCATTTCGAGGGGTCTGCTGATCAGAGGATGTCGGCTTCTTCCATGTCATCCGCCGACTTGGTCAGAGTGTATGAGTGTTGGACTCATCGGGAGAGGGCTGATTTCTCCAGTAGGCATCCGGGCTGTTCTCCGGAGTATTCTGCATGGTTGGAGGCAGAGATAGGAGTGGTAGCAGAGGCTTCTTCATCTCCTAGTGTGGACTCTAACGAGGAGGAGCCCATGGAGGATCCAGATTCTCCTACCGAGGATGAGCTGTTCACGGGTTTGACCGCTGCTCTGGTTAGTGATTCCCCGACCATTCCTGTGTGGACAGATTCGGCTTTAGCAGACTCATTATTCAGGATGACCTTTGAGCGAGACTCGTCTAGAGCACAGATGTTGGCTGCCTTGTCTGACAGAGATTTAGCTTTTGCTGAGAGGGATGGTCTCAGGGCTGCTTTGGATACTGGATTGATTGAGCGGGACGAGCTCCGCTCTGCTCTTGATACTGCAGTTGTAGAGCGAGACGAGATTCACTCGGCTAGGGATCCAGCATATGTTGAGATCGAGGAGACTTTGATTGCTCGAGACGCAGCTTTTGTAGAGAGGGATGAGGCTATAGCTTCCCGTGATTTCCATATTGCTGATAGTCATGGCTTGATCACCGAGATAAGTGCTTATATTGATGACCACAGTGCCACCTTGCAGATGACTGTGGATGTCCTGGGCCGTATGGAGGCTGAGTAGACTGCACTTACGTCTGCTCCACCATCTTCAGAGAGAGATGTCATGCTGGCATTGCTGACCCGCTTGTCCTTGGGTCCATAAACTAGCTTTATTTTTCCTGCACAAACTAGATCAGCCATTTTTGTCATGTACAAGGCATTATATATATAAAGCAGTTTTTTATATCAGAGAAATATATTTTTGATGCATTTTCCTGACTGGAGATGTATTGTCATTGCTGAGTGATTACCACTTCTTCCATGACTCGCAGTTGTTGATGTATCTTAAGCTCCTCCTTGATGGACTGACAGTTGAGATGTCAGGGAGTATCTCAGATGGGCCTATTGACTAGGGTAGTTTGAGAGAATTTATCTTTTATTTATCTTTGGTGTCTTGGAACTGGTCTTTTTTTTTCTTGAAGGTCAAACCGCGCAGTAGATGGCTGCCTACGTACTCCCGGGTTGAGGGAGATCAGGTCATTCGTAGTTCTGGCTAGTTCGGTTAGAGAGGTTTGAAAAGAGTTTATCTTGGATTTTGAATTTGGTTTGATGAGTTTTTAAGTTTTTATTTGGTTTGACCGCACCAGAAATGGCTGCCTACGTATTCTCGGGTTGAGGGAGGTCAGGTCATTCGTAGTTCCAGCTTTCTAGTGAAAAACTGAACCTTTGTAGGACCTGGATGCGGGTATGCATGTGCTTCAGACGTAATACCTTTTTACAGTGTTTGAATTAATGATTTGGGGAAACTCGGTCCCATCCATCTCTTGCAGTTTGATAGCACCCCCAGTCGACACTTCTTTGACAATGAAAGGGCCTTCCCAGTTTGGGGTAAATTTTTCTTTGGCTTCATCCTGATGGGCCAGGATTTTCTTTAGCACCAAGTCATTTTCTCTGAATTGCCGAATTAGGACCTTCTTGTTGTAGGATCTGGCTATCCTTTGTTGGTATAATTGTCTGTGGAAAATGGTCGTAGCTCTCTTTTCATTTTTCAGAGACAGCTGATGATACCGGTCTTGAAACCATTGATCTTCATCTATTTGAGTGTCGATCAACACTTGCAAAGATTCCATCTCTACTTCTATGGGAAGGACTGCTTCTATGCCATAAACCAACGAGTAGTGGGTAGCCCCAGTAGAGGTGCGCATTGACGTCCTGTATGCTAACAGAGTTAGAGGCAGCAGGTCAGGCCAGTCCTTGTGATTGGCGGACATTTTCTAGGATGATCTTCTTGATGTTTTTGTTGGCCGTTTCGACAGCGCCGTTCATCTTGGGCCGATAGATGACGGAATTGAGATGCTTAATGTGGAACTTACTGCACAGATCCACCATTATTTGATTGTTCAGATTTTTGGCGTTGTCTGATACGATCACCTCTAGTTGTCCATATCGACAGACGACATTATTTCTGACAAAATTGATGATGACCTCTTTTGTGACTTTGGAAAAAGAGGCTGTTTTGACCCATTTGGTGAAGTAATCGATCATAGTGAAGATGAATCGATGACCATTGCTGGCTTTGGGTTCCACTGGACCTATTGCGTCTATTTCCCACATAGAGAAAGGCCATAGTGAACTCATGTTATACAGCTCATTTGGAGGAGCGTGAATGGCATTTCCATGTATTTGGCATTGAAAGCATCTCTTGACGTGATCATCGCAATCAGCTTTGAGTGAGATCCAGTAATGTCCTGTTCTGATTATCTTTTTGGCCAGCAGATGATCGCTCATGTGTGGACCACAGACTCCGCTATGGACTTCATCCATTAGTCTTTGGGCTTGCTCATTGTCAAGCCATCTTAACAGGCCTATTCTAGCATCCCTTTTATAAAGTGCATCTCCACTCAGATAGAACTTCATGGCCATTCTGAGAATCCGTTTCCGCTCTGATTGGCTTGCACCAGCGGGTGTGGATCCATCACGGAGATATTCCTTGATGTCTTGAAACTAAGGCTGCTTGACAGGAGGTATTTCCTCTGATAAATCTCCCACATAATTCCCATATGTCGGGGCTTTCTGAATCGTGAACTGAATGTTGGGAAATCCGCTCTTATCGGACATGCGAATTAATGAAGCCAACGTTGCTCCGACCGAGGAATGTGAACGAAGGTTATTGCTTCGAATTCCAGAGATATTTTGAGGACTTGCCGATGGTAGGGCAACAAATGCAGTTCTTTGGTGAGATACGCGCTGGTAGTTTATCTAATGACCAGCTCGGAAGCTCGGAATCTTCGAATGAATACATGTCATACTGCGAAGTATTGTTGATTAGAATGTGGATGAAATGTACTGGGAAGTTGTCCTTGAGGCAGGCTTTGTTCAAATCCCGGTAAACCACGAATACTCGTACCTTCCCTCCTGGTTTAGGTATGGGGACTATGTTTGATAGCCATTCAGGGTAGGTTGATACCATAATGATCCTGGCTTTGAATTGCTTAACGACTTCTTCTTTGACTTTGAGACTCCACTCAGGTTTCAATCGCCTGAGTTTTTGTTTGACTGGTTTAAACCCTTCTTTGATGGGCATTTGATGGATGACAATGTTTGTGGATAGACCGATCATGTCTTCATATGACCATGCAAACACATCCTGGTACTGTGTTAGGAGTTCGATCAGGTCGGCTTTTTAATTTGGTGGGAGGTCTGAACCTATTTTAATTTCTTTGATGTTTTCGGAGGTTCCTATGTTGATGGTGAGGGTTTGGTCGAGGTTTGGTTTGGGTTTGTCTTCGACCCATTCCTTGATCTCCTCTGGCACCTCATAGTCATCTTCCTCCTCTTGATCAATATCCATCAAGTCGAAGCTCAATTCAACATCCAAGTCGAAGTCATCTTAACAGGTTGGCATCTCATCAGCAGAGACACACATCCAATGCTTGGGCCCTGAAAACAAAAATGCTTTCATTAATATATACAACTGCTTAAACACATGGCATTTGCAAAGCATGACAAAAGTTACTGCTCCAGCTGTGCAATAAAAAATAAGCAGTAAATGAAAGCATGATTAAGGGCAGATGTACTCCCTGCCTTTTTACCCTTTTTGACTTAGGCAAGGGACACTGTTCCAGTTGTCCAGTGTCAGATTCTCATGAATTAGGAGAATCGAGGAATTGTGCTTGTCCACCTCGTCCTGGAAGATGACTGAGACATCCTTGAGAATAAGGCCAAGGCTTTTCTATGGATTGTTCCTCTTCTTGATGTGAGGAATTTGGACATGGTCGTCGTCACTGTCGGGGAGTTCGTCATTCATACCCTCGTAGTTGAGAATGACTCTTATGTTAGCGAATGGGTCTCGTCCTTCGTACAGGATCTTTTCTTTTCCCTTTTTGCTGTTTGCCTCAGGCTTGAGGGCTTTTCTTTCATGGACAGGTATGATTAGAGGAAATAGTATGGCTGATACCGCAGTAGGGATCTTCCTCGTAGGTTTCACCCAGCAGGCATTTGTAAGGTTTGGGAGCAGAATTGTAGAGGCATTAGCCTTGGGATGTTTGTCTGGATTTCGGTGGCTTGACCCGGATGAATATCCCACTCCTGCTCTTCCCATCTGACTTGGGATTTGGATTGGCATCTTAATACCTTGCTTATCCTTTCCCAACCCTTCTCCAGGTTGGAAACCCGAAGATACCATCTCTTGGCCTACGGTCATTACTTTAGTGGAGACTTTAGGCTTGAGGGCTGGTGCCCTGATTGGTAGATATTGAATATCGCTTACCTCGAAAGCTTGAAAACTTGCAGGTTCAATCCCCGCGTCCAGGCTAATCACTAGCATGTCCCCATGTATGTAGGTAGGGTATTCTGGCTCGGCATTGACCGTGATGAGGCTGCCGTTAATGATGTACTTGAGTTGCTGATGGAGGGTAGATGGCACTACTCCTGCCATGTGGATCTATGGTCTGCCCAATAGCAAATTATATCCAGTGGCAATATCGAGCACTTGGAAGGATACGTAGAAGGTGTGTGGACCAATTTCTAGGGGAAGCTCGATTTCCCCCATAGCCTGGCGGCGAGATCCATCGAAAGCCCGGATGACCATATGATTGGTTTTGATCCGGTTCAGATTGATCTTCATTCTTTCCAATGTGTCGTATGGAAAAATATTGAGGGAAGATCCTCCGTCAATAAGTACTCCTCCGATCACGTATCCGGAGGACACTGCAGCTATATGCAGGGACTTGTGATGGCCCCTTCCCTCAGCCGGGATATCATCGTCTGTGAAGGATATCACATTGCTGTTGAAAATGTGTTCTATCACGTGATGAAATTTCTTTGTGTCTACCGTGTGTGGCAGATGGGCTTCCTCTAGTACCTTCACTAAAATGTTGTGATGGTCTTCTGATGATAAGACCAGATCAAGGATAGACACTTGCTTGGGTGCGTCTTTTAAACTTTGCACTACCTTGATTTCATTGTGTCCCATTTTGTTGAGGAACTCTTTGATCTTTTCTTCAGCCACCTTTTCTTTTGCTTTGGTAACTGGTTTAATTACCCGCTGAGGCAGGTATAATGGATTATCCTTTGATAAAATGAAAATGTTGTTTGAAGTAGAGCTTTCAATGTCCCCATAGTTCCATGGGACCTTCTTCAGACTGATGAATGGATACTGAGGTCTGAAGGGCAAGATTAGAGGCTGAGGTGCAGCCACCTTCACAAGATTTTGAACTTCTTTCACTGTCAGTACTAGGGGTGTGAGGATTGATTCCTTATCACAGGATACGACAGCCACTGTGTCCTGGTACCATGCATTGGGGATCCAGAGGCTATCTTTATCTGCCAAGTCGAGGATTTGATCTCCTCTGATTAGGTTACCTTTCTCAATCAGGTCTTGAATTAGATTACGAAGTGCCCAGTATTCTTCTGTATCATGGCCGGGAGAGTTGGAATGATACTGACATGTTTGGTCAGGTTTGAATTTTCTGGATTGAGGGTTTAGTGGGGGTAATAGATCTGCAACCATCCCCTCGCTGGTCATCATTTGGAGGATTTCTTCCATTGACTGATTCAGATTGGTGAAATTCCTTTGAAACAGGAAGTTTCTGCCTTCTCTGGTATACTCATTTTTTACCATTGGTTGTTCGCGCAATTGGCAATGATCCCTATTGGGAATGGAATTGATTTTCGTCAGAGGAGAATGACTGCCAATGGATTGATGAATTTGCTTCAGCACCTTCCTGGTGAGTTGATGCTGGTAGACGACCAGTTCAGCCAACTACTCAATTTGTTCCTTAAGAGACTTAACTTCTTGCTCCATCAGGAAACGCTTCTCAAAAGTTTCCCAACTCTCTGGGCTACTGAGATTGGATTGACTTGGTTCCCCAACGTAGCGGAGGTATTTAGATCCTTCTCCATTTGAGGTGCTGATCATGTTGACATTTTCCTCTTTGTACTGTGGGAGAGGATTGTCTTGGACATGGGGTTGGTCAGGCTTTGTTACCACAATTTCCCCACTATCAATCAGGTCTTAGATTTTGTGCTTGAGAGACCAACAATCTTGAGTATCATGGCCTGGAGATCCAGAATGATAAGCACATTTCTTGTTAGGGTTGAAATTCCTTCCGTTAATGTTGGTTAGTGGAAGGAGTTGAACATTCTTCTTCTGAGCTGTCAGAAGTTTGAACACATTCTTGTGGGAATCCCCTAGTGGGGTGAAATTTCTTCGACGCCTGACTTCCATATTTTTCTGGAACTGAGGGTTTGCAGGTTGTGCTAAAGCTTGGAAAGGGGTATAGTTCCTCCTTTGAATGGGCATGTGGTTTGACTCGCCCCTTGAATTTTGTCCTTGTAAAACCAAGGAGACTTCTTCGTCTTTCTTTTTATGGACCCTTCGGGGATTACTCCCGTAATTTTTGAATTAGATATGTTCGGCGATAGCTTCGAGGGCGGTTAGATCTTTTATCTTCCCGGATTTGAGCCCTATTTCTTCCATCTCGCCATGCTTGATCATTTCAGAGAATGGTTTTCCTATTCCTGCTAGGACACTCTCATAATAAGGGGCTTCTTGAATGTCGACGAAGGTCATGACTATTTCAGATTCAGTCATGGCATGGGTAACTTGTGCTGCGACCCGTCTCCATCGCTGGGCATATTCTCTGAATGATTCAGTGTTCTTTTCTTGATTTTGGTTATTTGATATCTGTCTGGAGCCAGTTGTGATTGGAAACTGTACTGGCTGAGGAAGGCATGGGCCAGCTCTTCCCAATTATGAATTTTGGAGTTGTCCAAGCGGGCATACCAAGCTCTGGCTTCTTCGATTAGACTTTTCTGGAATAGTTGCATTCGAAGCTTCTCATTCTCAGCATAGGATCCATGTTCTCCGATGAAGACTTTTAGGTGTGTGTAAGGATCCCCCGTTCTGTCATATTTTTCGAACTCAGGGACTTGAAATTTTTCGGGATACCGAGCCCCGGGGAATATGCAGAGGTCAGAGTAAGTAACACTGCCAAACGCCCCAGTCCCTTTAATAGACCGGAGGGTTTCTTCTATCTGTTGCATTTTCTTGAGAATGTCACAAGCTTCCGGCTCTTTGACGAGGGGGGTGATCCCAGGAGTCATGTTGGTTGTGTCCTGGTTTTGTGGTCCAGGAATCTGAGTTTCGGCCTTTTCTATATCTTGATTGCCAGCACCACTACCAGATGTTCCTGGTTCCGGATGAGCTTGAGATTGTTTCTCTTTAAAGGCCTTACTTTGTTCTCGCAGAAAACCGGCTAGCTCGGCTATCTGATTTTTTAGTCCTTCGAATTCTTCTCTGGAGACAGGGGTGGATTCAGGTGGAGCACTTGAAGCCATGTCCGCGGATGGACTGAGTGCTTTCTTGAATTTAGATCTGGTGACTGGACCAATTTTTACACCTACAACAAAACGTAGGCGTGTTAATTTCCTGAGGTTGGTAAAGGTTGGATGCATGATGTGTTTTTTAGTGTTTATCCTGCAAAACCGAGGTTAGTTGTTTTGATTGCAGGATGACATGTATTTGATAGGGAAAGTAAATCTTTCATTATTGATATTTACATTGTGCTCCTCAGTAATTGGAGACTTGACATGGAATTGAAAGAGGAAGGTATGAAGAAGCTTCCCTTCGGTTTTGGTTATTCAGAGGCTGACCTATCCTAGGTTTACTCTCGCGACTTTTGTTTCGGCATGAAGGCTCCAAATCATCGCAATCTACTAGAATTGAAGTTAATCCGATCATTATATTGGAGCGAATCTGAGTGGTGTATTTTCATGAGGCACCCCCAGAGACTTAATCGTCCCCAGAGTCATTATTTAACACCGACCGAGGTATCCTCCTTGTGAGAGGGACACACAACATACATTCACATACATCGTGCCTTACCGTTGTGCATATGATGACATGGGTGCGAAGCACTAAAGCAGGAAAGCATTCATTCACATTCATTCAATGTAAAGACGCAGCATTCACTCATCCATTGACTGTGGAGACGCAGGATTTCACGCATTCAATAGTTTTGAAAGGGAAATATTTGAAAAGATTAGAAAGCGGCCTAAGCCCTCTACTGTCCCCAGCAGAGTCGCCACCTGTAGACTTTGGAAAATTTAAGAACCCCGCGGGTCGGTTCATAACCCGAGTTTTCTCAAATCGATCTTCCTAAGTTCTCTCTACCCTTATTCTTTTTATTTAGAAAAAAGGTTTTGAAAGGTTTTTTAGGAAAGAGGCCAGCATGTGTTTATGTCGACGATTTTTGAATGTTTAGAGTCGCCAGTTGGTAGATTAGAAAATGGTTGTACCAACTCAACCGAGTTTGATTTGAAAAGAGGCCCAATTGCTGGACACTGTCGAAACTTGATCTTTGAAATCGGAGTTTTGAGTTCGGGGGCTTGGTTAAGTGTGGGGAAGGTGTTAGGCACCCCATGTGTAACGCCCCCAAAATAGGTCCAATCCACTCAACCCATTCTAGGTCGCCACGAAATACACTCAACAAAAATTCCAAATACAAATCTTTAAATTCTAACTTTTAAATTGTCGTACAAAATACGACCACAGTTAAACTGTGAGTTTTAATACAAATACATGTAACTCTCATGGTGCCTCGGCCACAACACCTTACAATGGTACCTTACATAAAGGTACAGTCAATAACTATTTTACGAATTAAAATCTTTTGAAAATGCTCAAGGAAACCTTCGTACATGGGAGGCCATGCATCTAAGTTATAATAGATATCATAGGGCTTGAGAATTACCCTTGGTTGACCCAATAGACCCCAAAGAAGAACGAGAAGATTACTATCTTGTTCATTCCAATGGTAGGTATTCTCTTGCCATATAATTATCTCAATTGTCTCAAAATAAGAATTATAATCCAACCACACTCGAAGATTATATAGGTTGTGCTCATAAATATAATCAGCAAGTGGATGTGCACAACCCTGTCTTATGATAACATGGAGTCATATATCATTAGACATCTTGTACGATAGTGGCAAAACACCCTTCCAAAGTTGGGTTCACCTCACCCTATTCGGTTCACCAAAATCAACGGTTAAATGACGTATAAAAAACGACACACTTATCTAAAATTCTCAATAAAATTATTTATGTACTGTTTTATGGGAAACTTCAACAGTTATAGACCCTCGTTCTATTCTCCTGTTATCCCCGCTCGACCCAGCTACACCCTTATTACCTGAAAGAAATTGTGAAGCAAAAGGGTGAGCACGAATAGCCTAGTAAAGAATATCATAACTAAAGATAATTAAATTGTCAATAGTCTTCGTCAGTAATAAATCAGAGATTTAGAACATATGGTAGATGATAAAAATTTTCAACCATAGTTGCAGCGGAACGAACAATCCATTAAAAGAGTCAGATAGACCATAATGTCTATTATCTCCTCCATGTTAAAAGTCCAGCAACAATATTTTATCCTTGTAACATCAATCAACAGTTCCTGTCCACAATCATGTGAATAATTCATAATCATAATTGTGTCGCTAAATTCCTCTTCGTACCCAGGACGAAGATAATATTTGTAAGACCCCAACTTTTATGAATAAAAAATTAAATTTTCTCTATATATTATTTTGAAATAGTCAGGGGTTAATTTGATAATGTGAAATGTTATGAGTAAAATGCGCAAATATTTTAAATAAGCAAGTGGTTATAAAATATTCATTGTTGTTGGGGAATATTCGTTTGGTCGTGAAATATTCTTGCTGTCGGAGAATATTCGCACGACGGCGCAAGCCATTTATGGGCTCCATAACGAAAAATTGTCAGATGAAGAAAACGACAATAATAAGTTTTTTATAAATAACGACGTAGTTGTTACCGTTAACACTGTTGGAATACCCGGTGGGTAAAGTAAAGTAATATACGTTGTTGCACAGTAGCACACGATATTGCATAGTATTTTTATATTATTGTCAATTCAATAATTGTCATTGCACAGTATTTTTTATTATCAGATCAATAATTCATATTATTTGAATAATTTTATTAGATAACATTATTGGCAATGTCTAAGAAAGTTCTGACTAGGAGGAGTTATTTAATTGTGCGCCAGTAAGAAAAAATCCTTATCGGAAGGCCCCCTCTTTCTTGGGAACGACCTGGTTGTCAATATTGTAGTTCTGTAATATTATTTGTGAATAATTAATTATTGATTCATATGATAAGAAAATATTTATTTTTGTGGATATAAAAGAAAGAATTAGTGATGAGGTGTTTTTATCAGTATTTTGGTGTGAAAAATCATCCGTTTATGGATTTCGGACAATTTATGTTTGAAATTTGGAAAAACTTTCTTCTATAAAGTTGTAGAGAATTAAATTTCCTATGGAAAGGATATAAGATTTGTATTTTTCTGATAAAAGGGTTATTTTTCATGAATTATTGAAATTCTAGAATTTTGGGTCGGAAGTGATTTTTGGGGTTAAAAATATTTTTTTTAAGAAAAACATTTTTTTAACGGGAGGTGGGCCCCACTGGTGGCTGATGGATTTTAGTCAAGCGGTGGGCGTGAAATTTTTAAATATTATTTTACTAAATTTTCTGTTTTGGCATTCTAAGCATTTTTTTTATAAATAGGGTGCTTAGTTAGAATTTGAAAATCACACCAGAATCAGAAGTTTTCTCTCTCTATAATATCGAGCATATTTTTGTGAGTATTTCGATAGTTTGAGTGTTACTATTCAGTGTAAGTTTCTTTCAGTATTATATCCGATATTCCAGTTCGAAGTACTGTTCTTTTGAGGCAAGGGGTGTTATTTTTTTCAAAAATAATGTTATTTCTTTCAATATTATGACACCGAAATATTGGTATGACTTTTATTATGAAATTTTTACCTTTTCATATTGGAGTTACTATTCACGTATACGGCACTATTCACGAATACGGTACTATTCACAGAAAAATTAAAAAAAAATTCTTTGTCCAAGTTGGCTATTATGGTTCCTATCTTTGATTGGATCCAAGTTTTGATCTTCATTCTTGAATTTTGCACCACAATTAATTATTATGGAGTATTCTTGAACTTGGATAAACTAAATTACGAATCCCTAATTTTTGTCCTTTATCTCACTGGATTCGTTTTTTTTAAAATATTTTTCATCATCTTAAGTCTTAAATGGTGATACAAAAGAATATCTTTGGCCTGTAGTGCAAAGATAGATGATTATTTGATGAATATCTTTGGCCTGTAGTGCAAAGATGAATATCTTTGGCCAGTAGTGCAAAGATGAATATTTGATTCAAGATATATATTAATTGATGTTACATGGATAAAATATTAATTATGGACTTTCAAATCATAGAAGATAGTAGACATTATTTCCTACTTAATTCTTCTGATGCATTGTTATTTCCGCTGCAGTTGTTGATCTAAAACTTGTGGTCCATAATATTTTATCTGATTTGTTGAAGACTAATGATAAATTGTTCTTTATTATCTTAGTCATAATATTCTTTACTGGGCTAGTTGAGCTCACCCTTTTCATCTATTGTCCTCTTCAGAAAATGAGAATGAGGCAGGGACGAGTTGGGGGACAGAGTGATAGTCCGAGTTAGAGCAGTAGTAGTCCTCACTATTTTTATATAGTGTGATAATAATTGTAATGAGGACTTAGTTGAATGTTTATATTTTCTAGATGTTTGTATTGACACTCACAGTGTCTGGTCGTATTTTTCACGACCTTGTGTTATAAAAGATTGTATTTGGATTCTGTACCATGTGTTTGGCGACTCAGAATGGGTTAGGTTGACTGGACCTATTCTGGGGGCGTCACAGTTGGTATCAGAGCTTAGGGATATGATCTCTGGCTGAGATCGGGGAATAGAACTAGGAGGGGAGAGACGAGTAAATCCTTCACTAGTATGTCCTACCTAAGCTTATGTGGTATTTAATTGGTCAGTCGGAGCATAGGGTTATTATGTGATATGTTAATTTGTTTAATTAACCATTATTTTATGGCAGTATTTGAGAATGGCAGCTGAGAATGTTAACAATGGAGTGAATGAGACCGTGAAGACGCCTTTAATCACCAACCATGAGAACGTGCAACAAGAAGGAAATGTTCATCCTAAAAACAACACTGATCAGACGATAAACGATGAGATGTTTAGAAGCTTTTTGCAGTTCATGCAAAACCAGACGAGGGAGACTCGTGTGCAAAATACAGGTGGAGATAATAACAACACGCGAATTGTCACTGCCAAGCAGTTCAAAGAGTTTGGACCACTAGAGTTTTAGGGAAAGCCAGATCCAATCAAGGCAGAGACGTGGGTTAAGCAAATTACCAAGATATTTGATATCTTGGGATGCACGGAGGAACAGAAAGTTCTATTCGCCACCTTTATGTTCCGTGGAGAGGTAGATTATTGGTGGGAGTCTGTGAAGCGTACCCAGACTGCCGCACTCAAGATGTCTTGGGAAGCGTTCCAGAAACTGTTCAATGACAAGTACTTTCCTGAAAGTATTCGTCATATGAAGGAGGTAGAGTTTATCAGACTAGAACAAAACAACATGACTGTGTCCCAGTACGAGGCTAAGTTCGCGGAGTTGTCCAGGTTTGCACCTCATTTGGTAGAGAATGAGGAACGTATGACGTGGATGTTTCTGAGAGGTTTGAAACCCGAAATACGTCAATACCTCATTTCTCACAAATTTTCCTTATATTCAGATGTTGTGAACAGGGCTCAATTATTAGAGCGGGATAATGAGTCTGTTCAACCGATGGACCACAATCAGGGTCGTACCGATGGCAGCAGTCATCGGAGCAATGACAACCAGCGGGGAGGAAAGTATGATAGAAGCGGTAACCACTCCGGTGGTAATCGTGGCCATGATAGTAGAAAAAGCGAATCGGGGGGAGATTTCAAGAAGAGAAGGTACAACAATGAGAACGTGAAGACGTCGACATCAGCACCAGCATCAACTGTTTCTATAAATGCGGGAAAGAGGGACACATCAGCCCAAACTGCACACAACAATTCAAAGCATGCTATAACTGTGGAAAATAAGGACATATAGTTCGAGATTGTCCTGTAGCGAAACGAAGTCCAGCGGGGGTGGTGATTCCAAAGGCGGTTTCGGACAAGTCAAAGTCGGTGGTTCTTGAAAGAGCGTTTGTCGTGACAGCCCAAAACGCGAGGAACCCACACAAGGTGATTACGGGTAAGCTAATCATAAACTCTTGCGAAGTTTACACCTTGTTAGATACCGGTGCTACCCATTCTTTTATTTCACCTACTTGTGCTCAACGATTAAATTTGACACCTGAGAAGTTAGACTTTGACTTATCTGTTAAAACTCCGTTAGGAGAAACCTTCGTTACATCTACAGTTTACAAATCTTGCTTGATTCAGATTGGTACCCTTACCTTACCTGTTGATCTTATATCTTTGAAAATACTTGCATTTGACGTGATTTTAAGAATTGACTGGTTAACCACTTACTATGCCAAAATTGATTGTTTTCGTAAGGTTGTTAGTTTTTATATTCCTAACCAACCTGTTGTGCAAATCCAAACAACCAAACCACTAAAATCAGTCAATGTCATTTCAAGTCACAAAGCTATTCGTTTATTGAAAAACGGATGTCAAGCTTTCTTAGCTCATGTCACTGATCTAAACCAAAATACGTCAGATTTGAATAATATTTCTGTTATTAATGAGTTTCCTGATGTATTTCCCGAAGAACTTTCCGGTCTACCCCCAAAACGTGAAGTTGAATTCTTTATTGACTTTGAGCCTGGTACAAAACCCATTTCTAAAACTCCATATCGAATGGCTCCTATTGAACTTCAGGAGTTAAAGGTCCAACTACAGGAGTTGTTAGACATCGGTTTCATTCGTCCTATTACGTCTCCTTGGGGTGCTCCTGTTTTATTCGTAAAGAAGAAAGACGGGAGTATGCGACTTTGTATTGACTATCGGGAGTTGAACCATGTCACCATCAAGAATAGGTATCTGCTACCTCGTATTGATGACATGTTCGACCAGTTGCAAGGAGCACAATTCTTTTCAAAGATCGATCTTCGTTCTGGATATCATCAGCTGAAGATTAAAACTGAGGATATTTCGAAGACTGCCTTCAGAACTCGGTACGGGCATTATGAGTTCTTAGTCATGTCTTTTGGATTGACTAATGCTCCTGCTGCTTTCATGGATATGATGAACCGTGTATTCAATGAATATTTGGATCAGTTCGTGGCTGTCTTTATTGATGACATCCTCATCTATTCCAAAAGCCGTGAAGATCATGAGCACCATTTGAAGCTTGTACTTCAAAGACTTCGTGAAAACAAGTTATATGCTAAGTTGAAGAGAGTTCTGGCTTGAGGAAGTAGTATTCCTTGGACACGTGGTATCAAAACATGGAGTATCTGATGACCCGGCGAAGATTGAAGCAATACAAAGTTGGGAGCAACCAAAGTCGACGACCGAAGTGCGTAGCTTTCTGAGCTTAGCTGGTTATTATCGGAGGTTCGTAGGGGGATTTTCTCGAATCACTACTCCATTAACTCAGTTGACTCGGAAAGATACAAAATTCGTTTGGAGAGGAATGCGAGATAAGCTTCCAAGAGCTCAAGAGGAGACTTATCTCGGCACCTATTCTGACAATACCATCTGGTTCGGATGGATTTGTTATCTACAGCGATGCTTCGGGCAAAGGGTTAGGATGTGTTCTCATGCAACATGGGAAAGTCATAGCCTATGCCTCACGATAACTTAAGGAGTATGAGAGGAATTATCCTACTCATGATCTAGAGTTGGCAGCAGTCGTTTTCGCTTTGAAGATCTGGAGACACTACCTATACGGGGAGAAAATGGAGATTTATACGGATCACAAGAGCCTTAAATATTTTTTCACTCAGAAGGAACTCAACATGCGACAACGACGTTGGCTTGAGCTATTGAAAGATTACGATCATACAATCCAATACCATCCGGGAAAAGAGAACGTGGTAGCTGACGCGTTGAGTAGAAGATCATATGCGGGAACGAGTGCGATGATGTCAAGTATACGCGTAGAACCAGCTTTGATTGATAAAGTTACTGCTGCTCAAGCTACGGATCCAGAGCTGATGAAGATGAAGAAGAAGGTGCAAGAAGGTGCGGTTCCAGAAGCAATAATTGATGAAGAAGGAATACTCCGAGTCAACTCCAGACTTTGTGTTCCTAACGATTCTGATTTGAAGTATAGAATCATGATGGAGGCACACAACACACCGTTTGCAATCCATCCTGGGAGTACTAAAATGTATTGTGATTTTCGACATACATTTTGGTGGAGTAATATGAAGAGAGAGATCGCAGAGTTTATTTCAAGATGTTTAACTTGTCAACGTGTAAAGGCGGAGCATCAACTGCAGAAGGGTCCATTGCAACCACTGGAGATTCTGAAATGGAAGTGGGAACACATTACCATGGATTTCGTTACGGGTCTTCCCAAGGTTTCTCAAGGCATAGATGCGATTTGGGCTATTGTTGATTGATTAACCAAGTCTGCTCATTTCTTGCCGATACGGAAGACCTATTCCCTTGAACGACTTGCTCGTATGTACATGATTATGAGGTTGCATGGCATACCAGTATCCATAGTTTCGGATTGTGACCCAAGATTTACTTCACAATTTTGGGTTAGCTTGCAGAAAGCTATGGGCACGGACTTAAGATTCAGTTCGGCATATCATCCTCAAACGGACGGGCAATCGAAAAGGACTATTCAAACTCTTGAAGATCTATTGAGACTCTGTGTTCTAGACTTCAAAGGGAGTTGGGATAAGTACCTACCATTGGTGGAATTCTCTTACAATAACAATTATCAGGCAAGTATAGGTGTGGCTCCATTCGAGGCGTTGTATGGGAGGAAGTGTCGTTCTCCAGTATGTTATGATGAGGTGGGTGAGGCAACATTATTGGGACCGAAGTTAGTACGTATGACTACGGAAAAGATCCAAATGATCCGACAACGTATACAAACGGCACAAAATCGACAAAAGAGTTATGCGGATCTTCATCGAAAGGACGTGGAATTTAATGTTGGGGACCATGTATTGTTACGTGTTGCTCCGTGAAAAAGAGTTACAAGGTTTGGGAAGAAAGGAAAGCTCAATCCACTATTCATTAGTCCATTTGAGATTCTTGACCGAGTAGGAAATGTGGCCTATAGACTCGCATTACCTCCAAGCATGTCTCATGTTCATAACGTGTTTCAATATCTGTGTTACGTAAATATGTGAAAGACCAGAGCCATATTATTGAGTTAGAACCGGACGAAATAGCCGAAGATTTAACGTACGAGGAGGTACCTGTCAAGATTTTGGATAGGAATGAGCATGTCCTACACACAAAGGTTATACCACAAGTCAAAGTTTTGTGGAAGAACCATGCGATTGTGGAAATGACCTGGGAGTTGGAATCGAAAATGAAAGCGAGGTATCCTCACCTTTTCGAAATACCAGGTACGCACGTCAATTTCGAGAACAAAATTTCATACGGAGGGGAGGTTGTAAGACCCCAACTTTTATGAATAAAAAATTAAATTTCCTCTATATATTATTTTGAAATAGTCGGGGGTTAATTTGATAATTTGGAATGTTATGGGTAAAATGCGCAAATATTTTAAATAAGCAAATGGTTATAAAATATTCATTGTTGTCGGGGAATATTCGTTTGGTCGTGGAATATTCTTGCCGTCGGAGAATATTCGTATGACGGCGCAGTCATTTGTGGGTCCCATAACAGAAAATTGTCGGATGAAGAAAACGACAAGAATAAGTTTTTTATAAATAACGGCGTAGTTGTTACCATTAACACTGTTGGAATACCCGGTGGGTAAAGTAAAGTAATACGCGTTGTTGCACAGTAGCACACGGTATTGCACAATATTTTTATATTATTGTTAATTAAATAATTGTCACTGCACAGTATTTTCCATTATCAGATCAATAATTCATATTATTTGAATAATATTATTAGATAACATTATTGGCAATGTCTAAGGAAGTTCTGACTAGAAGGGGTTATTTAATTGCGCGCCAGTAAGAAAAAATCCTTATCGGAAGGCTCCCTCTTTCCTGGGAACGACCTGGTTGTCAATATTGTAGTTCTGTAATATTATGTGTGAATAATTAATTATTAATTTATATGATAAGAAAATATTTATTTTTGTGGATATAAAAGAAGGAATTAGTGATGAGTTATTATTATCAGTATTTTGGTGTGAAAAATCATCCGTTTATGAATTTCGGACAATTTATGTTTGAAATTTGGAAAAAATTTCTGCTACAAAGTCGTAGAGAATTAAATTTCCTATAAAAAGGACATAAGATTTGTATTTTTCTGATAAAAGAGTTATTTTTCATGAATTATTGAAGTTCTATAATTTTGGGTCGGAAGTGATTTTTGGGGTTAAAAATATTTTTTTTAAGAAAAATATTTTGTTAATGGGAGGTGGGCCCCACTGGTGGCTGATGGATTTTAGTCAAGAGGTGGGCATGAAAAAAAAAATATTTTAAAAATATTATTTTCTTAAATTTTCTGTTTTGGCGTTCTAAGCATTTTTCTATAAATAGGGTGCTTAGTTAGAATTTGAAAATCACACCAGAATTAGAAGTTTTCTCTCTTTATAATATCGAGCGTATTTTTGTGAGTATTTCGATATTTTGAGTGTTACTATTCAGTGCAAGTTTCTTTAAGTATTATATCCGATATTTCAGTTCAAAGTACTGTTCTTTTGAGGTAAGGGATGTTATTTTTTTTAAAAATGATGTTATTTTTTTCAATATCATGACACCAAAATATTGGTATGAATTTTGTTGTAAAATTTTTACCTTTTCATATTGGAGTTACTATTCACGTATACAGCACTATTCACGTATACGACACTATTCACGAATACGGTACTATTCACAGAAAAATTAAATTTTCTTTTCTTTGTCCAAGTTGGTTATTATGATTCCTATCTTTGATTGGATCCAAGTTTTGATCTTCATTCTTGAATTTTACTCCACAATTAATTATTATGGAGTATTCTTGAACTTGGATAAACTAAATTACGAATCCCTAATTTTTGTCCTTTATCTCACTGGATTCATTTTTTTAAATATTTTTTATCATCTTCAGTCTTAAATGGTGATACAAAAGAATATCTTTGTCCTGTAGTGCAAAGATGGATGATTATTTGATGAATATCTTTGGCCTGTAGTGAAAAGATGAATGATTAACTGATGAATATATTTGGCCCGTAGTGCAAAGATGAATATTTGATTCAAGATATATATTGATTGATATTATAGGGATAAAATATTGATTATGGACTTTCAAATCATAGAAGATAGTAGACATTATTTCCTACTTAATTCTTCTGATGCATTGTTATTTCCGTTGCAGTTGTTAATCTAAAACTTGTGGTCCATAATATTTTATCTGATTTGTTGAAGACTAACGATAAATTATTCTTTATTATCTTAGTCATAATATTCTTTACTTGGCTAGTTGAGCTCACCCTTTTCATCTATTGTCCTCTTCAGAAAATGAGAATGAGACAGGGACGAGTCGGGGGACGGAGTGATGGTCCGAGTTAGAGCAGTAGTAGTCCTCACTATTTTTATATAGTGTGATAATAATTGTAATGAGGACTTAGTTGAATGTTTAAATTTTTAAGATGTTTGTATTGACACTCACAGTGTCTGGTCGTATTTTTCACGACCTTGTGTTATAAAAGATTGTATTTGAATTCTGTACCATGTGTTTGGCGACTCAGAATGGATTGAGTTGACTGGACCTATTCTGGGAGCGTCACAATATTCATCTCCTGTCTTTACCTGAAACACCAAAGATCATGGTTATACCAAATCACAGTTTCTATTCATAATCATGATAATAAGTTCATCTTTGCCCTCAGGCCAAAGATATTCATCAATCAACAGTTCATCTTTGAACTACAGGCTAAAGATATTCATCAACAGGTCATTTTTGCACTACGGGCCAAAGATATTCATACCTCAAAGAAATATCTAATAATTTTAGAATTTATATAAACAATAATTATAACCATATTGATCAATTCACCTTTACCCTTAAGCTAAAGACATTCATTTATAAATTCAATGGTTATGATCATATCAGTCAATAATTTATCTTTGCACTACTGGCCAAAGAGAACCCATAGTCATGGTCATACCAATAATGTACCCATCTTTACACTTAAGTCAAAGAGAAATTTCATCACCAAGATTATAAAAATGTTATATATGATAATAAGAACAATATGATCAAATTGTCAACATGATAACCAATTGTGAAGTAAAATTCAAGAATGAAGTTCAAAACATGGATCTAATCACAGATAAGAACCATAACAGATATCTTGGACAAAGGAAAGAAAATTTAATTTTTTTGTGAATAGTACCGTATTCGTGAATAGTGTCGTATACGTAAATAGTGTCGTATACGTGAATAGTGTCGTATACGTGAATAGTAACCCCGACATGAAAAGGTAAAAATTTCATAATAAAATTCATACCAATATTTCAATGGAATGATATTCAACCGTAACATCATTTGCAATAAAAATAATATCCCTTACCATCTATTACGAATACGAAAGCAATAATACCCCTTACAAGTATAAAATCACATCCTTTGCCAAAATATCCTTTATGCAAAATATCTTTTACGAAAATAATATCTTTTACGAAAATAATATCATTTATGAAAATAATATTATTTACGAAAAATAACTTCTTTTACAAAACATAATAACATCCCTTACATCAGTATAATACTCGATCTGACTAGGAATATCGGATATTATGATGAGGAAAACTTGCACCGTTATCAACACTCAAAGTATCTAAATAATCATAAAAAATACGCTCAATATAATAGAGAGAAAATTTTCTAATTCTGGTGTGATTTTCAATTCTAACCTAAGCACCCTATTAATAGGAAAATGCTTAGAACACCAATGCAGAATAAATTATATATACGGATGCTAACGTTGAAAATTCACTCCCAACAACACAATTAGCAACAGTGGGTCCACTAGAAATTATTTTACATGTTTTAAATATTTTCTGTAACAAAATCAATTCAGATCCAATTTTTGAAACTTTAATAATTCATAATAAATAGCTCTTTTATTAGAAAAATATAAATTTTATGTCCATTCCATATAGAATTTAATTCTCTACAACTTTGTAGAAGAAAGTTTTTCCAAATTCCGAATGAAAAATGACCCAAATTTACATACGTATGAACTTGCAGGCTACAATCAAATTTCAGTCAAAAATGAGACCCACCGACATATTTAATATGTTTTTTGTAACAAAAATACTCCGGACCCAATTTGCCCTCTTTCTCCTCATTTTATTCAAATATCGTGCATTTATTGTAAAATATCACCATTATTATATTATTATCTTATCACATTATACACTTATAATGTAATATTATAATAATATATTTGAATGAATTATTTTATCAGAAATGATAAAATATCAATTCTCAATAATTGTCTCCTTTGATAAAAAAAATTCCTCCATTTAAATCCACATTGAATAAATATTTCCTTATCATATAAATCAACAATTAATTATTTACAAATAATATCACAGAACCACAATATTGACAATCAGGTCGTTCCCAAGAAAGAAGGGGCTTTTCGATAAGAATTTCTCCTTACTTGGCGCGCAATTAGGTGACCAAACTCCTTTCATAGATAGAACTTCCTTAGACATTGCCAATAATGCTGTCTAACAATATTATTCAAATAATATAAATTATTGATTTGATAAAGTAAAATAATGTGCAGTGACAATTATTGAATCAGCAATAATATAAAATAATGTGCAATACCGTGTGCTACTGTGCAACAACGCGTATTATTTTACTCTAACCACCGGGTATTTCAACAGTTCTAACGATAATCGTTACGCCGTTATTTTTAAAAAATTTATTCTTGTCGTTTTCTTCATCCGAAAGTTTTTCGTTATGGAACCTACAAATGATTGCGCCGTCGTACGAATATTCTCCGACAACAAGAATATTTCACGACCAAACGAACATTCCCCGACACAATGAATTATTTTATGACCACTTGCTTATTTTATAATATTTACATATATCACCCTCGACTTTAACCTTTTATCAATTTAACTATTTTACTGAATAATAATTATAAAAAAATTAAATACTTCTATTTCATAAAATTCAGAGTTTTACACCACGACTCCGGTGTAAACACGGTACCGCATCTTTTTAATATTTTCCTTAAAACTGTGAATGCGTGAGTGAATGCTGTTTAAAAATTGGGCCTATTGGTTTGATTGATTGAAAGCTTTGACAGACTTCGTTTAGCCTATATACGAAGGGTTTGATTTGATTTGAAAATCAGTCTTTGATTTGATTTACAAAAGCATTTAATTTGATTTACAAAAGCTTTTCTTTTGATTGAAAATGATGTTTTGAAAGCTGGTTGATCAAACCCTTACGCTAGCATAGGAATTGAAGCGTATCGTTACTTTCAAAAAAAAAATATCTTTATAGCCTTAAAGCTGAATGTGAATGGTGTTTTGCCGGGCTGCGAAGCATCCTCGACCACAGAAATAGACAAGTGTCGGTCTCCTTATGGGTATGAAAACCATCGGAGGGACGCTGACACGACAATTTTGATATTTCACTATGATGAGACCTTAAATTCGGATAACCGTTTTAAGGTCTGTGTATGTACATTTTACAGAAAAACTGACAAAGTACATCTGTAAACTGGAGTTTGTCCATCATGGGAATCAGATCTCGATCGATTTGATCGTGAATCCCACGATTCTTAGGCTCACATATGAGTAGCCCATAAACCTGCACAGTTCAAATTTGCACAAAAATGAATATATATACATCATCACGTCGCAATGGAACCAAGGATTCATCAATAAATCCTAGCTGCGAGTGGATAAAGCGTTTCGTTCCCACTAGATAGCGATCTAAGTGACGCGAGTATGCTTTCAAAGCTGAAACTATAAAATTAACTAGATTTAAAGAAATCTCAGCCATTATAGCTTCCAGGTTCTATCAGGACCTGTTTGAACCGTTGAAAGCTAGAATTGGCGAGATTGGATGAATCTAATCCGCCCTGCAGATATGTCAGTGCAGATTCATATACAAATGAATGTTAAATGCATCAGTTGAATAAATTGAGTAAAGCAATATATATATATATATATATATATATATATATATATATATATATATATATATATATATATATATATATATATATACAAAAGCTATAAAAAGGGCGATAGATTTTCACTTGCAAGCCCAGACTGGAATTGAAATATATATATTTATAAAAAATTGTAAATAGCCACGAAATAATCCAGGCTGTGACAGAAATGAAATATATATATATATATATATATATATATATATATATATATATATAAATAGTAATAAGGGCAATGAGTTTGCACGCCGGTGCCCGTACTGAAATTGAAATTGACAGAAAAGTAGTCAACCAGTGACTGGGGAGAGCACCCAGTATGGCGAAGTGTGCAAAAACAGTAAAAAGGCCACGAAGTAATCCATGCCGGACTGAAAATATATAAATATATATATATTGACAGAAATATAGTCAACCAGGACTTATATGAGTACTAGTGATGGTGAAATTCGCTTATATATGCGTAAATATATATAAAAGCGGTAAACTTCCACAGATTTGACATCCGGGCTTGACAGAATTAAAATGTTAGTACATTTGCAGTTAAATATATACAAAAAAAGGCCAAACCTGGACTGAGAAGACAACCCAGTCCGGCGGAGTTGCCAAAATGTGTGTGCTAGTGCATTGAAGCTGCTGGAGCTGACGGATCGTCAATCCGAGTTGTAGAAATGCAAAAATTTGCGTTTATGTACAGAAATGTAACAAATTTTGACGAAAACGGCCACGGAACTAAGTTCCGGGCATATTTAGAAGATGAAACTTTGTGTGCGAGTGGAAAACAGTGCATAGTAGTAGTATTGACTTTCTGATCGTAAAAATACTTACAATGGACTGCAATACGGGCTTTTTAACAAATTGTAGGCTTTAAACGTCCAAATCCATCGGTTATTTTTTGATATGTGGTAGTATATGGGTATATCTACGTGTTGGAGTGAAAATATTTGGGTTTGGAAGAGATGTAAAATTCAAAAAATCAGACAGGCAGAGCTTCGCTGCGTTTCTGGATTCTTGAAAATGAAGGGGAGTGCACATTTATTTATAGGCCAGGGAGCCCTAGCACTACCTGTGGCTGCCACAGGTAGAGGTGCGGCTCCCCTAGGTGGGGCCCACGTGTCGGATTTCATCATCCCGAAGTACGTACACTCCGAACAACGCGCAGTCGAAGTCGAAACTTTCAAACTTTTGATCGGAGCGTCCGTTTGAGGCGTGCGATACCTTTTCGGAAATCCCTCGCCGAGAGTGTCGCAACGACATGGGATAAAACATTTTCCGGGTCCGAGAAGATGGGTTTATAACCAGGTTTTCGATTCCCCGCAGTTTGTCCGTTGAGCTATCTTGCGTTGTTGGCACTCAGGATCGTTGTTGTGGTTCGTTCTGACTTCGAAGGCATCAATTCTGCTTGAGTTTGACCGAATCGATTGAGAGTTGGTAAAATGATCGTTTCGCCCCTCCAGGGGTTGCCTGTGGTGTCGGCACGACCTTTGATGGATCTGGCTTCCCAAGGTTGTCTATGGGGCTGAACTACACTTCCCGAATTAATGTCGGGGATGACTTGACACGTCCTGGGTTGATGTCCAGGTTGACCTGTACTTCCCGGGTTGAGACTGGGGCTGTTTTGAAGGCCCGATCAACGATCGAATTTGAGTTGATAGCCCGATATTGAGATCGGGGTTGATCTGACGGTCCGATTGGAGATCGAAGATGGATAGACAGTCCGATTAGAGATCGGAGCTGGATTGCCGATCCTAATTGGAAATCGAAGCTGGATTGACGGTCCGATTGGAGATCAAAGCTGGATTGACGGTCCGATTAGAGATCGGAGCTGGATTAACGGTTCGATTGGAGATCGGAGCTGGATCGATGGTCCGATTAGAGATCGGAGCTGGATAAACGGTCCGATTGGAGATCGAATTTGGATAGACGGTCCGATTGGAGATCGGAGCTAGATAGACGGTCTGATTGGAGATCGGAGCTGGATTGACGGTTCGATTGGAGATCGAAGTTGGATAGACAGTCCGATTGAAGATCAGAGCTGAATTAACGATCCTATTGAAGATCGGAGCTGGATAGATAGTCCGATTGGAGATCAAAGCTGGATTGAGTACCGACATTGGTGATCGAATTTGGCTGAATTACCGATATTGGGGATAAAATTTAGTTAGAGTACTGAGATTGGGGATCGGATTTAGGTTACCGATATTGGAGATCAAATTTAGGCTTAAGGACCGGCATTGGCGGTCGATTTTGAGTTGAAGGACGATTTTGCCCTCCTACAGTGTTAGTATTGAGCAAGGAAAATTTCGAGTGTCTACAACATGTATAAAAGTAAAAGTGTTAACAATTACTATACATACCGCTACATCAACAAATTCTTTATACATTTCTTGGATCGTCATGTACGAGGTATCATTGTAGAGAGGGTCAAAGATGGTAACTACCCATTCGGCAACTGAGAATACAAACAAGATAAAATGCCTATTATCCGGATTACACACCGACATGAATATATACGTGCATTCGTGTAACGCCGGGCCCACATCTGGGTAAACATAGGGTTAGCAAAAACTCTCTGCCCTATTTGCCTCGTTGGGGGCACACAGTTCTTGCCAACATGCATGTAGAATGATTCCATGAAAGCGAATCTTGCCCCCACCTTCTAATTTCATGCGTCCTGTAGTACTCATCTTTATCTCGTACTAATATCATATACGCGTCCAGGACATGCTCGAAAATCCAATTTCAATGGTATAACGACTTGAATTCGTTGTGATGTAACGTATACAAGTTTCGCAGATGTGATATAGGAAATATTGTTGGATCAACCACCGCGTCCCCAAACAACTTATTATTTATGAACTCTACCTTGTGTTCCCTATGCTTTTTGGTTGGGCACTTTTTCCGTCCATAAGAGATGTGCCCTTCCGCTATATCTTGTACCTGAAAGATATATTGATAATAATAATAGTAATATTAATAATTAATAATAATAATAATAATAATAATAATAGTAATATTAACCCATAAGTATTATTAATAATATTAATATTAATAGTATTAATAGTATTAATATTAATATTAACATGACCATTTAAAGTACCTGAAGTTCCTCCTATATGAAGTCAAACTCGAATGAGTAGGAGGGAACATAGGCCTGGGTGGTGGGGATGTAACTCTCTTGTACTACATAATTAATTGGCTTCCCTCGCTCTTGGTTCCATTGGGAGAATTGAGAATGAGATCATTCACCATTAAGACCCCCTTACTGAGTTACCTTGTTCCCTTTTACTTTAGAGTTGTATACACTGTAATGGTGGCCCCATCCCTTTTTCTCTAGAACATAGTCGGAAGGCATCTAAATAAAAGCAAAACACTTATCAAGTAAGGATTTTGCACTCTCAACCTGTCATGTAAGATGAACACAATATTAGTAATCATAAATAAGATCAATAAATGTAATATGCATAATTTAATTCACTACACAAAGTTAAACTGAATAATGTTTGTGTACCATGTTTATAATGTGATGTTGTTGGTTGTAAACAGAATGGGGATCGTAAATAAGGTCTGGGTCCCCTTCCCATTAAGGGCGATGCAGTTTTCTATGTGTAATTTTCCCGTACCAATCCATGTATGAATCAAGTTTCACGTAGTTAGAAATTTCGTACTGATGTCCCTTAAGATGGTCCATGTAAGCCTCCCAATGCGCGATGTACACTCTACTCAAGGTCATACAATTATCGACGTCAAATCTATATTCTATAACCTTTTTGAGATCGTCGTGATTTTCTACCGGATATGATATACCTTACAGGAACTCATACTGTCTCATCACCCTATTCAGCATATGGTATTCTACTATATAAAAATGGATCAAAGGGAGTCTACTAGATCCCAACAACCTTCTTTTAAAATTAAGTCCATTCATATTATCATCCCACCTCATATAAGGGCGCCAAACTACTTTCCATGAAGGTTGTACATCTCACTCCCCTCGGTAAAATGTCAAATGATGATGGGGATTGTGTCATCTATTAAGGTAACTGTGATTTTCTGAGTATGCCCACGCTAGGGCCCTAGGTAACCATAACTCTGACTGTGGCCAAGGGTTTGGCCTTCCAACTTTTATACGCTCATAGGCCCAAATTTGTAAAAGTGTGACAACCATTAATATATTTCACTCATTTCCTAGTGACAGTATATAAAGACCTATACAAATACCCTAACACAGCCACATCGAAGAAAACGTTACACAGTCTTCAACGTTGGCAATAAAATACATATATTTGGGATGAAAAATATTTCTGGACCTAGTGTGGAACAATATTGTCCCACACAACCAAAGAATGTAGGCCTTTGTGTGTCGACCTACAATTTCCTTACTTGCTTTAGGTGAACAATTATTAAAATGCTCCTGCAACCACAGTAATGAAATAGAACCTCGTTTGTTTGATTGCTGATATTCAACAGCGACTTCACTACCAAAACATTCTCTAAAATGAGTCAGTGGAGTGTCAAATAAGGGACAAGTTAAGGATTTGCCAACCACCGACAACCCAAAAATAAAGTGGACATCCTATAAGAATATTATAATTTCCCCACAATTTAGGTGGAAGCTATTGGTCTCCGGCCGCCATCGCTCCACCAGGGCAAACACAAGACCAATGTCAGTTTGGTGTACAACTGCCGGATATTTAAAAACCCCAAACCCACATTTTTGCAGAATAATTTTTTGAGCTTTTTTTAAGCTCCATTGATCGTATTTTTCTTCAGTTAATTGACATAAGAGTAGTTTTCCCCAATCTTTCCCGTCATAGACGTCACCTGACACATGATTTTGTTGGTCGTAAAGAACATTTGGGTCAATTGGTCCATAATTCCAACTTGTCCATCTAATACCTAAAAAAATAACATAAAAGTATTTTATAATTATTTAATAACTATGTAACACAATTATATCCCAATAATTAAAAAAAAACCCATTTTACAATAATTTAAATAATTTTATTTTTCAAAGTTTTCATAGTCATTATTAGTCCTAATACATCATTACATGCATATAATGTCCCCAACACATAATTCAATATTTTCAGTTAATAAAATACTACTCCCTTCCAGTTATTATGCACAACCATTTAACAAATGCATGAAGACAAAATCATGCACAACATTAAAATAATAACTAGTTCATCACATAACAATATATTTACCCAACCACATAACTCACTATATTTTGCCAAAATAAACATTCATAATAAAACAATACTCCCTTCCAATTATTATGCACAACTATTTAACAATAAGTTAAAAATAATAATAACTAGTTCACCACATAATTATATAATTATCGAAACACATAAATCATAAATTTTCCTTAAAATCCACGTGCATATATGTATACATAATCATGGTTGATAATTTCCCCTAAAAGTTTCAACTTCTATTTTACCATAAATAAATTTGTCAAAAACAATTACAATATTTATTTATTTTTAAAGTGAAAATTGGTAAAAAAATCTTACAAAAATGATAGATAGATTTGAAAACTTGTATATGAATGTGATGTCGGAAAATAGTTGATGCTCAATTTCCTCTTCTTTCTCTCTATTTTCTCTCTTATGTTCGTTGAATGGAAGGAGATTTAGCGACAGGGGAAGGGAATATGAGAGGCAACGACAGAAGACTGAATATGTGAAGGAATGAAGAAGTTAGGGTAAATAGATGCTCGCCGCTACAGCCTGTAGCGACAATGGTATTAATATATTAAGGCCAAGCTTGGAAATTTGGAAAAGTGAAAATTCAAAAAAGTGGGCTCTACAGTAATTGTATAGGACACTGCCGCTACACCTGTAACGACAAGGAGATTAATATATTAAGGCCAAGCTTGGAAATTTAAAAAAGGGGCATGGAGGTAATTGGTCGTGCCGCTAATAGCTTTGCATGGATTTAGTGACTACCACTACATCCTGTAGCGGCAGGGGGGTTATTTTGTTCAATCCAAGCCATCTATTATACTGATCAACGGTGAAACATTGGTTGCTCAAATAGTACCCATGACAACCGATTGCCATGGATTAATTCTCATATATATATATACATATATATATATTCTCATCCATAACAATCGTTTGCTATGGACACTATTCCAGCAATCACATCTTACACCGTCCATCATGATATCCAAAGATTGGGATTGAATTGGACTTGAACTCGGTCGCTACTCCTTCTAGCAGCAATCATACTCTTTCTAGCAGCTGAGAAATTACCTAAATATCATCCCTTTAATCTAATCTTTGTCGCTAGAAGGAGTAGCAGCAGGTTAGTTAATTACATCATTGCCCATATGTATGAACTATATAATCTAGGTAAGTTTTTTAAAATGGCAAGAAAAATGTCTACGTATGATCTATTTTTACCTAGTTCTTCAGATTGTGTTACTAGTTTAGATCGTACAAATGCATCCGAATTTGTAAATGAAGTTAAAAGTGGTAAATCTAAAATTGTTCCATACGTTTGTCAATTGTTCTTTAAGTTGAAAGAAGTACAAAATTTTTATAGAGCCTATGCTCAAAAAAATGAATTTGAGATTAGAATTGCAACAAGTCATAAACATGCTCATACGAATGATGTGTCCTCTAGGTTGTATATATGTAAAAAAGCCGGTACACCAACTGCTGTAAAAAGTTTACGACATAAGTAAAGTTTAATATATTCAATATTGTATTATTTATGTTATGATTTTTGTACAATTTTATGGACATGTTGGGTATTTTTGGCAATACATTTGATATGTAAAGTATTGTGATCAAACTTTTGGTTAATTGAATGAATTTCCATGTTTTTGTTGTCAATAGTATCTTCTTTATTTTATAAAACTGGATGTTGTTGTTTATTTACTATAGTCAATTCTGAATCATTTTCACGTGTAGAGCTTTTTCACAAAACAAGCTTTTTCATTATACAACTTTTTCACAAAACAAGCTAACACATGACTTTGTATCAGCACTTTGATCATAGAGTCATGACTCTACTTTCGTAGAGCTACATCGAAACATCTACACAACCATTAAACATAAACAGTGTTACTAGCCGCAAGACTTTCCTCATCTTTCTCTATCTTCTTCTCAGCAACCCAGCAAACAAAGAAGACTGAAAGGCATCGGATGTGTCATATATATGGGCAATGATGTAATTAACCAACCTGTCGCTACTACTTTCTAGCGGCATACACTACAAGAAAAAAAGCCTATTTTCGACGGACTTATCCTTGACGGACTACTTTATGTCGACAATAGTATAAACCCAAAGAAATTTTTCGTCGACTTTAATTCCCTTGTAAATATACGAAACCCTACGAAATTCCGTCAGAACTAAAAGGTGATCCCCTGGCGCTAACATTCTCGCCAACGCCAAATTATTTTCAACGGAACAATGTTATTGTCGACGGTATATCCGTCAGAAATAAGGTAACTCTGAGGGACTTATCTTCGACGGATATTTCATCAGAAATAACCTTTAAAACCTAATCAACATATCTGTTCTCAGCCGCCTTAGCTCAGTTCTATCACTCTCTCTATAACTCACTCTCTCTCTGTCATCCCCCTCTCTCACTCTTTCTCTCTCAATCGATCACATTGTCTCTCTTTATCATCCCCCTCTCTGTTGCTATTATCTCTCTTAGTCACACCACTGGTGCCGCCTCGTCCATGCCAGAGTTGCCGAGGCCTCCTCCGTTCTGGCGAAGCTATCTCAGTATCCTAATCATCTCTTTCTGTGTGTCAATATTCAAGGTACGTTTATAGTTGTCATTCAATAGTTATTCAAGGGTTCAATTTGATGAAACCTAAAATTTGTTATTCAAGGGTTCAATTCAATAAGCTTATAATTATTGTATAATCTGAAATTGGGAATGGAGTAATAGTATATTGCAAATTTAGTGCATATTATTACATAATCTGAATTTGGGGATATTAATGTAGAATCTGTAATTTGGTGCATATTAATGCATAATATGAAATTGCAAATATTATTTTGTAGAATTTGAAATTGTTATTGATTTGAAAAATCTGCATATTGCATACTGTTATTCATTTGTAGTTGTCTTGCTAGCTTTGTGAAATTATGAATATTGTAGTAATATTGCTGAAATTGGGATTCATAGCCTTTGATTTTGGACTGCATATTATTTGGAAATTTGAAACTTCAGAACATTGATATATATTATAAGGGCTATATGTAGCTACACAGCTGTGTAGCTACACAGTAGGCTATAGCGACGGTTTTCTAAGGTTATAGTGAGAGTTTGTCTGTCGCCATAGATATTCTGTCTATAGCGACAGACGAACCATCGCTATAGCCCTGAAAAACCGTCGCTATAGCCTACTGTGCAGTACACAGCTGTGTACTTACATTTTTCCCATATTATAAAGTGTATAACATCTGATAATTATTTCAATTTGCTGTTTTTAATGTAATTGCAGCTTCTTACAGTGTATTTGGGCAATTACAGTGTATGTTCAAAATTTGATATTGAGGGTTATATATATGTCACTATATTGAATCTTAAATTTGGGTTCCTTATTACAGTGTTGTTTATGAATGTGATATTTGATATTTTCGATGGAATTCCCAATAAAATTTTGTCAGAATTCTTCAATTGTAAAATTTGTGGGTCGTGCAAGTATATTTATGTATTATTTAATTAGTTTCCCAATATTAAAATAAACTAAATAACATTTACTTAATTTCTTACTAATAATATAAATTTAATTTAATTTAATTTAATTTAGTTTATTAAATAAATAAATTTAAAAAAGTAGATAATATAATATAATACAAAATAAAATATAAAAAATAATAATAAATCAAATTAAATTGATTAAAATAAAACAAATTTAATTTAATTTAATAAAAAAATTAAATTTAATAAAAAAATATTTTAAAATATATAATATAATATAATACAAATAAAATACAATACAATAAAACATAATAATAAAATAAATAAATAAATAAATTTAATTTAATTTAATAAAAATATTAAAAAATTATATAATATAATATAGTACAAAATACAATAAAAAATAATAAAAAATTAAATTAATTTAATAAAAAATAATAATATACTTTGGAACTAATTTAATTTAATAAATTAAATTAAATGTCATAAAAAAATTAAACCAATTATATACTATAATACAAAATAAAAATATATATAATAATAAACTAAGTAACATTTGATTAGTTGGGATGCGATTAAAATAAGCCGAATAAGTGTCTAAATTAAATAATATACTTTGAAACTTAATTAAAAACTCATATATATTCAAATAATAAATTAAGTAGCATTTACTTAATTTTGCATTGTTAAAATTGAAAGATTCCATAGCTGGGTTAAAATCTGCATTATCTCACCTAATTAAGTCTGCCTGTCATAAGAATTTTTCCCATATCTAACAACTATTACGAAGTGAACCTCTATAGTTGAGGAAACAATAACGAGCATGTGGGGATGAATCGATAAGCCATCAACACCCTGACACCTCTTACAACCATCGTCTATTCAGCTCTAGCTATGTTAATGCATATCACATGTGAGTGGATTGGAAAGAGGTGCGGAAACCACTAAATTTTCGCCTGAATAAATTGAATCCCTAATCTAATTCTAGTTTCACTTCCAGCCAGCTCCACATTTAAAGGGCGCAACGCAACAATAAACATATTCCAACAATTTGACGCGAACATAAAAATAATGGAATCATAAATTGAGCCAAAGTGCTAATAAGAGACTGAAATTAATTATACCGAAGTAATCGTATAACAGGTTGCAAAGCTCCAGCCTGCAGAACTTCTTTCTTAATGTTTGGGGATGAGTGCACCAAATTCCCAATTACACCAACCTAGCAAAACCAGCTGGCCAAATATTTACATACATATCAATCTCCTCGCAATAAGAATCAAAAACGTTTGTCTCAACATATAAAAAGACTATATATATCATGTGCCAGTAGCAGTAGTAGTACTATATCCTTCGAGGCTTTAACTAGCATTACAAAAATTTAACTTCTAAATTAAGAACCTGATAGATTTCAAAGTCCAAGAAGATTCAGAAAGCAGACCAGTCTGAACAAGTCAATGGAAAATTTAATAATTAATTATTATCCCGAAAAAAGTGTGCAACAAATTGCAAAACTAAAGCAAATTCCAATCCAATAAAGTAGAATTTTCAAACTGACAAAATTAAGAGAGATATTGCAACTATAGAATTAAAGACCTCAATACTATGAGTAGATTCATCTTCTGAATTTGGATGAAAACCAACACTTGCAAGCAGAGATAAAAAATTGATTTAAAAAAATATATATGCAATTCGCTCGACTAAAAAAGACTAAAAATACATGCTAAAGGTCTTGTTAAGTGTTAACTTGTTCCTTGCAATTTCTTCAACTAGTTGTTCTATTAGTTTATCACCTTTGCATGATATCTTAGATACAAGGTGTTGCCAGTACACATTCAAGTAAGAACTAAGAACTTGAACATCTAGTTACTAGGTCCGAACAACATATGTTATCAGTCAGCAGAATCTGAAACAACTAAAATGAATATCAAGAACTTATTGTAAGAATTTGAATGAGCACGAAAACCACACTCCTTTATCATTGATCACAGTAATATATATACACAATCCTGATCCTATAAATTTGAGTTGTTGAAAACTAATTCCTATAATTTCTATGTACAGCTAATATACCAATACAAGATAAAGGAGAATAAGTCAACAGGTCAGGAAGTTGTTTCTAAAATTAAGGAGATGATGTAAATCCTCTGTTATGCCCCCTCAAGATGGAGGTCTGGAGAGAAGTCCAATCTTGAATTTGAGTTGTAGAAATCGTTGTCGTGGAAGAGGCTTTGTGAGTGCATCTGCTATTTGATCTTGAGAGGAGACATGAGCAACACGTAGAGAACCATTTTGAACTTGATCGCGAATAAAATGAAAATCAAGGGCAACATGCTTCATTCTTGAATGAAAAACTGGATTTGAGCATAATTGATTGGCCCCAATGTTATCACAATATATAATTGGACAACAATGAAGTGTAATGCCAATATCTGAAAGGAGATAGCAAACCCATTTAATTTCAGCAGCAGTATTAACGACTGAACGATACTCAGCTTTAGTAGAAGATCTAGCAACAGCCCTTTGCTTTTTAGAACTCCAAGACACAGGATTTTTTCCAAGATAAACAACATATGCACCAGTAGAAGAAAATTGTCTTTGTCCCCTGCCCAATCAGCATCAGAAAAGGCATGCAAACTTAGAGATGAATCATGATGAATCTGTAAACCATCATTAATAATGCCAACCAGATATCGCAAAAGTCGTTTGACGTAAGACCAATGCTCAGTTGTTGGACAATGCATGTACTGGGATAACTTGTTAACAGCAAAGGTAATGTCTGGCCTTGTAATGAGCAAATATTGAAGGCTGCCCACAACTGTTCTACATTGAGAAGGATCTGATAAAGAAGAACCCGAGTGTAATGTAAGGTTAGGATTTGTTGGCATTGGAGTGAGAACTAGTTTGGCTTCGTGCATTTGAGTTTGTGTTAAGAGGTCCTGAATATAGCGTCTTTGTGAGAGAAGAACACCATTCTTGTTGGGGACAACTTCTATACCCAGAAAATAAGTTAACAACCCAATATCCTTAATGGAAAAGCGTTCAGCAAGAGCATTGACAAATTGATCTATCATTACAGTATTATTACCCGTTAGGATTATATCATCAACATAAACAATGAGATATATAGTATGACTATTAACATTGAAGACAAAGAGAGAAGTATCAGCATAGGAGTTCTTGAATCCATATGAAAGAAGAAAATGTTTAAGTTCTTGATACCATGCTCGAGGAGCTTGTTTTAGACCGTAGATGACTTTTTGGAGCTTGCAAACATGTGTTGGGTTGTCTTTATCAACAAAACCAGGTGGCTGGGACATGTAAACATTTTCTGACAGATTACCTTGGAGGAAAGCATTGTTAACGTCAAATTATCGTAAGTGGTTGGTTTAACCACAGGGCTGAATGTGTCATTGTAATCTATTCCTGGTCTTTGGTGAAAACCCTTTGCAACCTAGACGAGCCTTGAATCTGTCAACAGAACCATCACACTTACGTTTAGTTCTAAAAATCCATTTACATCCAACTAAGGTTTTGACTTGTATCATGTGGTACCAATTCCCATGTCCCATTCTTTACCAAGGCATCATACTCTTCTGACATAGCTTGACGCCATTTATGATCTTTGAGAGCTTGGGTCATTGTGGTTGGTTCAAGATCATTGGATTTGGTCAGTTGAATGTGTAGGTTCATTTTTGTGAGAGGTTTATGAACGTTGTTCTTGGCTCTAGTGGTCATCCTATGGGTAGGTTGTGGATTATGTTGTGGTGGCTGGTGTGAGATGTTTTGAGGGACATGTTCAGGTAAATTTGGATCAGGTTGGGTGTTAGTTGGTGATGGAGCTTCGCTAGGCAATTATTGAGGAGCGTCCACTACAGATGGTAAATTGAGTGGTGGTATTGTAGAAGATGTAGAGACACAAATTGGTGGGGGAATCCAAGTGGCGGCGATAGTGGTAGATTGTGGACGAGGTAATTGTTGTGATAGATTATTGAAAGGAAACACAGATTCCACAAACTTGACATGTTGAGAGACATATTTTTGAAGTTGAAGGATCAAGACAGTGGTAAGCACTATGAGTTAGAGAATATCCTAAAAAAACACATGGTTTAGAACGAGACTCAAGTTTGTGAGTTGTATATGGTCTAAGCCACGGATAACACAAACAACCAAAAATTTTAAGTTTGGAGTAGTTGGGTGTAGTGTGAAAAATGTTTTCATATGGAGAGGAGAGATTGAGTGTGGGAGTTGGCATACGATTAATTAAGAAAACTGCGGTTGCGAAAGCATGAGTCCAGTAGGTTAAAGGAAGAGATGCATGAGAGAGTAATGTTAAACCTGTTTCAACAATATGACGATGTCTTCTTTCAGAAAAGCCATTGTGTTCAGGTGTGTGGGGTGGTGTAGTGAGATTAGAAACTCCAATGGTTGCAAGGAAATGAGCAAGAGCTTTGTATTCTCCACCATTATCAGAGTATAGTGTTTTTATTTTTGTGTCAAAATAATTTTCCACAATGGTTTTAAATCTAATGAAGATGGGTTGGACTTCTGATTTTTGCTTAATAGGGTAAAACCAAATGTATTTGGTGAAGTGGTCAATAAAGATCACATAATATTTAAAACCATCATTTGAAATTATTGGTGAAGTCCAAACATCAGAAAATATAATTTCAAGAGGTTGAGTGGAGGAAAGTGTGGATTTGGAGAATGACAATTTGTGGCTTTTATTAGAAAGACAAGCATTACAAGAAAAATCAGATGACATAGAAGAATCTGAGCCTAGTTTATTCCTAAAAACAACGGATTTCAAAATGGAAAAAGCTGGATGTCCTAATCTATGGTGCCACTCAAAGGCAGAAGTCTTTATGCTAGAAAATGCTAGAATTGGGGAGGATCCCGGCCACTCATAGACACCATCTTTAGTTTTGCCCGTCAAAAGTGTTGCCCCTGTGCGAAGTTCCTTCACAAGAAAAGTAAATGGTAAAAATTCAATTGAAACTTTGTGTGTGACAGAATTGGGAAATTGAAATTAATTTTTTTTTCATATTCGGAACACATAAAACATTGTTTAATTGAAAAGTGTTTGTAGAGGTGGTGAGGGAGGTAGAACCGGTGTGAGTAATGGCGAGACCCAAGTCATCTCCAATCATAATGTCATCTGAGCCATTATATGGAGTGTGCATTGAGAGATTATCAAGATCAGACATGAAATGGTGGGAGGCACCACTATCCAGGAGCCATGATGGATTGGTATTGTTATTAGAACTAGCAGTATAATTTGCCCGTGGTTGCCATGGTGTTGTAGGATGATGCCATGGTTGCCATGGTGTTGTAGGATGATGTGTCGAGGCAGTGGAGTTGTTGGTAGGTGAAATTGGTATTAGTCGAAATGAAAGACACCTCTTGGCAGTGTGGCCTTAAATCCTACAAATTTGGCAATAACCCAGATAAGGACGGAAAGACCGATTTCCTGGACTGTAAGTTGGTCTGCCACCTGTTGATGGTGAAGATCGATTGGTATTGTTGGTGTTGGGTCGCCAGTTGGTTGTGCTTCGGCTAGTTAGATTTGCTGTAGCAGGAAAATAAGATGGTTCAGGTTTGGTTGTTAGTACTGATGCTTCAAAGTTGAGTAATTTTTCATGTAGATCGTCAAAGGTTATTGGGTTATCTCTGGCTTGGACAGCACGAACCAGTTCCTTGTAATCATCACCTAGTCCATCTAGGATTTTCTCTGTAAGATCCTCTGCTTCAAGTGGTGCTCTAAGAAGGGCAAGTTCATCAGCTTTTACTTTTATTGACTGCAAAAATTCAGTCACACTTTCAGATCCCTTTGTGATCTTCTTTAATTAACTTTTGACCTGTTTGATGCGGCCACGAGTTGGCTTGGCATATGTGTTGGCCAATATGTTCCATGCTTCACTAGAGGATTTCGCTTGAGCAATAAATGGGATAGTTGTTGGGGAGAGGGAGCCAATGATGGCATTAAGGATTAGTTGATCCTGTCTAATCCAGATAATGTAATCTGGATTGGGTACAGTGGTCTCATTTTGGGTGAGGGTGGCTGCTGGACATGGTTGTGATCCATCAATATAGCCTTCAAGATTATATCCAATGAATAAGGTGTGGAATTGTAGCTTCCAGGAGATGTAGTTGCTGGAGGTGAGTTTAAGAGGAGCTTGTGCAGCGACATTAATTGTGATGAGGGTGGTATGAGGGTCATTTATATTGTGAGTGGTGGTGTTCGTGGTCATGGCTGCTGTAGTGGAGGGAGAAAAAAAAATATGGGAATGACTATCTCTTAAAGAAGCTTTGATACCATGTAAGAATTTGAATGAGCAGGAAAACCACACTCCTTTATCATTGATCACAGTAATATCTATACACAATACTGATCCTATAAATTTGAGTTGTTGAAAACTAATTCCTATAATTTCTATGTACAGCTAATATACCAATACAAGATAAAGGAGAATAAGTCAACAAGTCAGGAAGTTGTTTTAAAATTAAGGAGATGATGTAAATCCTCTGTTACTTATAAGGTGCACAAAGAGAAAACTTCATCGAAACTGTCACGGACGAAGAAGTACTCAAGCTAAGAAACAACTTCAATAAATTTATCCAACTATAACTATAGCCAAGTAATGTAAGAAGTGACATCAAGCTTGCAATTTTATTCTAAGAAAAAAATGTCAGAAAAATTCATGTCCAAAACAGAAACAGAAAGAATTAAAAAATGATTCTCAATAATCCTATTACATCCATTGAAGTAATACAACTACGGATATGTTGAAATCTAACATAATATAAGCTAGATGCTAGTCTTATCAGAAAGTTGGTTTAATCAGAACTAAGTTTCAATTTCAAACACCCAGATGCTCAAGTCTTAGGATTATGTAAAAGCATTTTGATAAGGAATTGGCATCTAATATCCGCTACAAATCATAATGCAGTACAAGTAGTGTCGTTCAAACAGATAATTTCGTTAACCTATTGATAAACAAATGATCCAAGGATCCATTTACTATTACTGTAATACTTTCCTAGATAGAATATCAGAAAACAATAGTACAAAACATACCTAGTCTACCTTGGTTGATTCAAATTCATCACATTTATCTGATCTCAACTGGTATGACATCGGGATGCAAATTGTAAGGGAACACCAAGTATATTGAAGATTAAAAATGGGACTCAAGTAACTCTGTTGGGAATTGCATATTCAAATTTGATATTGAAAGTAAATATAAATGCTTAAGTGTAAAGTCCTTCAATGATCATATATACAAAGACTTAGATGATAGATCAAAATTGTTAGGTTGATCTGTGCTTTAATGTTTATCATTCTGTAAATGAATGTATAGAAGAATGATCAAATCTGTTAGGTTGATCTACTTTGAGATGTAACTGTTAGGCTTGACAGAATCGTAGTCTGTCGAAAGCCAGTCTGCAGAACCCAAGGCAGAATCGTGGAGCTTAAATAAAGATGTCCAGAATCGTAGTCTGCCCTTGGAAGCCACACTGAGAATCGTGGAGAAGATCCGAGCCTGCTGAGCTAAGTTAAGAATCGCAGTGTGCTCTCGGAATCGTAGAGTCTGCAAGACAAGCAAGCAGGAATTGTAGTTTTCCAAAGAGCCTAAGAGGAATCGTAGTGTTCTCTACGATTAAGTCTGAGTCAAGCCTGTGCAAGCCAACACACAACGATTATAGTACAATGACCATAATCGTAGTGTTCCTCCAGTTAGCATCAAAGTTCGTAGTTCTGATGAAGGGAGGAAGAGCAACAAATGAAGAAAGGCTTATAGCCGTTGACAAATTGATGGTTCCAATGATTCCATATTCATCCTTGGTCCAAATCAAAGAAGCGTATTGAAGAAGCTAAGGAAATGACTAAACCGTCTGCTGAAAACATCTTTTCAGGTGTTAGGTGAGATTGCAGCCTGCTGTGTCAGTGGGCCAGTCGGCTGTGCAGCAGGAAAGCAGGAGATCAACATCAACTGCACAGAATTGTCTGAAGCATTAAATGCTACAACGGATGCATTCAAACGGAAACATTTTGAATGGCTCTTTTATAAGGAAATCAGACAAGGATTCAGACTTTGGAAGCAAGTCAACAAAAAGAAAGAATATCAAGAGAAAAGCTCAAGAACACTCAACGATCAACTGTACGATCCTAAAAGAGGAAAGCTTGCTTCGCTACTCAGTTCTTCAAAACTGATGCTTAATTGCAACTGAGTAGCACACCCAAGAATACAACTATCAACTCAAGTGAAGTTCCAAGTCAGAAGGACTTGAAGAGTTCAAGAGTGAACTAAGAGAAGTACCAAGTCTGCTGGACTTGAAGAGTTCAAAAGTGAACTAAGAGAAGTTCCGAGACTGCTGGTCTTGAAAGAATCTAAGTGATTCAAGTTGTAAGAGATATCCTTAGTGGATTTCCTACTCGTGGAGTAGAAGAGTGGACTAGGAGCCTTGTGTGCTCTGAACCACTTAAAACTCTTGTGTCTCTTTGTCTCTCATTAACTGCCATAACTGCTATATCTGTTATAATTGCTATAACTGCTTATCAAACCATAACTGTAATATCTTAAAGGGGGAACAAACATATATTCCGCTGCTGTCAGTATATTCAATACTGACAAAGTATTTTAAACAAATAAATTTTAAAATATCTATTCAACCCCCCCTTCTAGATAACTAACGAGCCTTTGGGAACTAACAATTGGTATCAGAGCAGGTTCTCTCAACTAAGCATACAAGCTTGAGTAGATCCAATGGCACAACTGATAAGCTAGACCAAGACAGGTGGAGGAAGCAAGCCACCTATGTGCAACAAAGATAAATTTGCAAACTGGAAAGTTCGGATTCAAGCTTACATGGATTCAATAGATGATGATCTATTTAAAACTGTTTTAAATGGGCCCTACATACCAACAAGGCTTGCACCAACTCCAGAAGAACCAAACAGAGTTGTGGTCAAGGTTAAATCTAAATGGACTGACAACGAGAAGAAAGATGTACAACTGGACAAAAAGGCTAAGCACATCTTGTTCCAGTCCTTAGAAGACAATCTGTTTGAGAACGTGGTCAACTACAAAACTGCTAAGGAAGTTTGGGAAGCATTGCTCATCATGCATGAAGGAACTGAAGAAGTCAGAGAAAATAAGCAATCTTTACTGACTCAACAGTATGAGATGATTGTTCATGTTCCTGGAGAAAATGTCACTTCTACTTATGAAAGATTTACATTGCTGCTCAACTCTCTTCGAGCTTATAGAAAGGTCTATCCAAACAAAGATCTTATCATCAAGTTCATGAGGTCCTTACCAAGCAGGAGGGATGCCAAGACCACTGCAATCAGAGAGTCAAAGAATCTGCATGAGATGACTGTTCAACAACTCTACGGAAACCTTCTTAACTACGAACTAGAGCTGACTCAACGAGCAGAAACTCTATCAAAAGGAAGAAAGAAAGATAAATGAGTTGCTCTCAAAGCAAAAGAGGAAATTTCCAAAGCTCATAATGAAGATGAATCTGACTCTGAGGATGATGATGATAATGGTGAAACAACAATGTTGACCAGAAGATTTAGAAAGTTCATGCTCAAAGGGAGAAGCAGCAAACCTAAAAGATTCAACAATAGCAGCAGTTAGGAGAAGATCAATGATCTATGCTACAACTGCAAGAAGCCTGGTCATTTCATTGCCAACTAAAATAAACCTATCAGAGAAGAGCTGAAAAGAAAGTCAAATCCAAAGAAGGAGCTCAAAGGCTATAAAAAGAATAAGAAAGACAAAGGTCTTGTGGCAGGAAGTTCATGGAGTGACTGAGACAATGACACCAATGCTGAGTCTGAAGATGATGAAGCGCCTTAAAAAGCTAACCTATGTCTGATGGCCAAAGATGTACTCAGCAGGAAAAGTGCTGAAGCAGTCATAGACAAGATATTTGACTTCAACTCTCCTGATATAGATATTGATGATTTAAGAACTGGCATTCGTGACATGTCAACTGATCTATATCAAAATATGAGATGGTTAAGAGTTCTATCTAAAGATTATTCTGATCTTCAAAAGGAGAAAGAGAAAGTTCAGAAAGAGCTGGAAGCAGCTTTACTAAGTTCTGAATCTCTCTCTAAGTTTGAAGTTGAGAATAAAATCTTGAGAGAGACCAATGAACTGAGCATACAAAGAGAGTCAAAGCTAACCTCTAAGATTGAGGAGTTAGAAAAGACTAACTCTACATGGAATAAGTCTTCTTCATCCATGGACTCTCTGATCTCCAGTCAAAGAAGTGTCTCTGACAGAACAGGTTTAGGGTTTGGGGAATCGATCCCAGAACCAAGTGTGGAAAAGGTTAAGGACACTAACAGCAACAATGCTTCTAACCTAAATTGAAGCATTGTATTTGTGAAATCCACACAAAAGGATGAACCAGTGCAACCCCGCTCTTCGGATCTAAGCCATGTTCCTAGACACTACGGATCTCATGCTAGCTTAGGATTCAGAAAGGAGAATAGTAACTCAGTCACCAATGACCAACCTCGTAGAATCGTAGAGTCAGGAAAAATTAACTCCATGAATCAACTTGGAAGAAATCGTGGTGTTGAGGTTAACTCAGCACAAAACGTGAACCCCAAGGCAGCATGGAAAAAGAAGATGCAATATAAGGGTAAGGCCAACAAATACCCACACAAGTCCAAATGGAGAAAGAATCCACACACACACACACACACAAACATAAATTATATTAGATGCTTTGCATATGGAAGATTTGGTCATAAAGCTGCATTATGCTTTTATAACACTGTGCATGGGAGGCCCAAAGTCAAGCAGATTTGGGTTCCCAAGGGTACTAACATTTCAGGACCCATGCTAGTCTGGGTACCAACATGAAAGCTGAATCTGTCTGCAGGAAATGAGCACCACAATTACAACATGGTATCTGGACAGTGGTTGCTCAAGGCATATGACCGGGAACAAAGCCTTCCTGTCTAACTACACAGAGAAGGATGGATCAACAGTTATCTTTGGAGATAACAGCTCTGACAAGACAAAAGGCTATGGTTCAGCTGGAAATGGTACTGTGTCCTTTAGCAAAGTGGCTTATATAGATGGGCTAAAGCACAATCTTCTCAGCATCAGCCAACTCTGCGATAAAGGCCATCAAGTCACATTTCTCAACAACCAGTGTTTAGTCAGAGATCTAGAGACATCCTCTATCAAGCTGACAAGAACAAGAGAAGGAAATGTCTACACTGTCAACCTTGCTCAGCTAAGCTCTAATGAGACAGTATGCTTTCTAGCTAAAGCCTCTGAAGAATTAAGTTGGCTTTGGCATAGGAGGTTATCTCATCTCAACTTCAATAGTATGTCAAAGTTGACCTCCAAAGATCTGGTAGCAAGTTTACCTAAGTTCAGCTTCATCAAAGACAGACCATGCAATGCCTGCCAGCTTGGAAAGCAAACAAGGAGCTCATTCAAAGGCAAAGCAGTCAACTCAATTGACAGGCCCCTACAATTACTTCATATGGATCTTTTCGGGCCAATCCCAACTGTGGGCCTAGGAGGAAAGAGATACTCATTAGTTGTAGTGGATGACTTCACCAGATTCACATGGGTGTTCTTTCTTACTTCTAAAGATGAAACAAGCTCCCAACTGATCAAGATGTTCAAGCTGGCAATGAATGAAAAAGGAGAGACTATCAAGGCTATAAGAAATGATCATGGTAGAGAGTTTGACTTCTCAGAAATGGATCAGTTCTGTTCAGACAATGGCATCAGCCACAACTTCTCAATACTACGAACTCCTCAGCAAAATAGAGTAGCTGAAAGGAAGAACAGAACACTTATAGAAGCAGGAAGAACTCTACTAGCAGCAGCTCATCTGCCTGAATACTTCTGGGCAGAAGCCATCAACACTGCGTGCTACACACAGAACAGATCTCTTGTACACTCTACGTTGAAGAAGACTCCCTACGAGCTGTGGAAAGGAAGAAAGCCAAATGTCAATTACTTTCATGTGTTCGGCTGTTCATGCTACATTCTCAACAATGGGAAGCAATACCTGACTAAGTTCCAACCCAAGTCAAATGAAAGAATCTTCCTTGGATATGCCACAGATAGCAAAGCTTATAGAGTGTTCAATAAGAAGACATTAAGTGTTGAAGTCTCGATCCACATTATCTTTGATGAAACAGACTCAGACAAGTCTGCACCACAAGACACTACGATTAACGATACAGACACCACGAATGAGGTGGTCGAGCCCAACACTACGACCATAGTTCCTGAAGGAAGTATCGTAGTTTTCGAAGAAGAAATCGTAGAGAGAGCTACACCAGACGACGATTCTGATCAACCTGAACCAGAAGTTAATCTTGAAGAGTTCATACAAGAAGGCACCAGAACAGATGTTCCAACAGGGAACAGATGGGCAAGACATCACACTCAAAATCTGATCATTGGTGACCCAAATGCCAGAATCAGAACAAGATTTGCAACTCAGAATGAGTGTTTCTATTTGAGCTTTCTATCTCAAATAGAGCCCAAGAAGATAGAATATGCAATGGAAGATGCAAGCTGGATTGAAGCCATGCAAGAGGAGCTGAATCAATTCGAAAGAAGCAAAGTCTAGAGATTGGTTCCAAGACCAAAGAATCACCCTGTCATTGGCACCAAATGGGTCTTCAGAAACAAGATGGATGAAGATGGGGTGATCACAAGGAACAAAGCAAGACTAGTGGCCAAAGGTTATTCTCAAGAAGAAGGCATTGACTATGATGAGACCTTTGCACCAGTTGCCAGACTTGAAGCAATCAGAATATTCCTTGCATTTGCTGCACACATGAGGTTCAAGGTCTTCCAGATGGATGTCAAGAGTGCATTCCTAAATGGTGAACTTCAAGAAGAAGTATATGTGGAACAACCCCTAGGTTTTATCAATCCAACCCTCTCTAATTATGTCTATAGATTAGACAAAGCCTTATATGGACTTCAACAAGCACCTAGAGCATGGTATGAAACACTAACTAACTTTCTTATTAAAAAAGGATTCACTAGAGGTAGAGTAGATACTACACTATTTCTTAGGAAGCACAAAGATAAAGTTTTACTAGTTCAAATATATGTAGATGATATTATCTTTGGTTCTACTGATGAAAATCTGTGCAAGAGATTTGCCAAGCTTATGCAGACCAAATTTGAAATGAGCATGATGGGTGAGCTGAACTTCTTCCTTGAACTGCAAGTGAAGCAATCTGATGAAGGTATCTTCATTAACCAAGCCAAGTACATCAAAGACTTACTTAAGAAGTATGACATGGAATCAGAGTCTCCCATGAAAACACCAATTGCTACAGCAATTAAGCTTGACAAAGACGAGAAAGGTAAAAGTATTGACATTACTCAATACAGAGGTATGATAGGCTCCTTTCTCTATTTAACTGCCAGTAGACCAGATATAATGTTTGCAACATGTATATGTGCTAGATTTCAAGCTAATCCTAAGGAATCACACTTAACTGCTGTAAAAAGGATTTTCAGATATCTTAAAGGTACACCCTACTTGGGTCTATGGTATCCAAAGGAGTCCTCCTTTGAACTGACAGGATACTCAGATGCTGACTATACAGGATGCAAAATAGATAGAAAGAGTACCGGTGGTACTTGTCAACTGCTAGGAAATAGACTAGTGTCCTGGTTCAGCAAGAAGCAAAACTCAGTATCAACTTCAACAGCTGAAGCCGAATCTTTTGCTGCAGGCAGCTGCTGTGCTCAAATCTTATGGATGAAGAATCAGCTAGCAGACTATGGGTTTGATTTCAAATCTATACCTGTACATTGTGACAACACAAGTGCCATAGCAATAACTCATAATCCTATCATGCATTCTAGGACTAAGCATATAGAGATAAGATATCATTTTATTAGGGATCATGTTCAAAATGGAACTATATCCTTGCAATATATCCCTATTGAAAATCAACTTGCTGATGTGTTTACAAAACCCTTAGACGAATCCAGATTTAATAAGCTAATAAGTGAGTTAGGTATGTTAAATCTACAACCATTAATTCTATGATCTAGATTGATGCTAACCATGCAGATAATAAGGCTAAGTCAAAATCGTAGAGATGACTAAGAGAGACTATGATCATGGAGTGTTCCAGACAGGGAAGGATAGCTCACTACGATGACAACATAACTCAGTCCAAGCAACCCTTCTGATAAGCGCCTCAGAGACAAACTTGATCTTTAGCATATGTCTAAGAGGTTGGCCCTTCCTGAGCTACCTTAACTTGGAAGGGATGCTATCTCAGATTTCTTAGGAAATCGTAGAGTAATCGGCCATGGAACAGATCTAGCTAAAGAACTCAACAATCGTGGAGTGGTTCTCGGCAATCGTAGTCCTCTCACAAGGACTCACTAGCTCAGGGGGAGCTAAGGGCAGAATCGAACTTTCCACATGACTTAAAACCGTGGAGTCCTGCAGAACTTGACACATGTCCCACTATACAAAACTTATGAAGGGAATTTATAAATCAATTTTAAACTGTCATTTGTCGGTTTACTTTTTGAATTCCAAACGTTTATATATATATATATATCTCAAACGAAACCCCAAGTTTCAGAAAGCTAAGCAACTTTGTTCATCTCATGATACTTAATCAACATCAATGGCTGCTTCCAAAGTTATTTCGGGTTACCAACTGTGCTTTGACGGGTTTGAAGATGCTGGCCCAGAAATTCACAAAGTTCTTTCACTACTGAAGAAAGCTGGACTCGAAGAAGCTCTAAGCACCAGCACCAGCACCCTGATTTATACAAAGCTGGTGAAAGAGTTCTATAGCAATGGAGTCGTTGACGGAGACTCCATCCTCACCAAAGTCAAGGGCGTGCAGATTCGACTTAACTCCGAAAGCATAAACCTAGCCCTAGGTTTCAACAATGAAGGTCTTCCGTCATTGGAGAGAATCGACTTCCATGAAGGTCTGAAAAAATTGCGCTACTCAAAGATTGAAGGAAAGAGTGGCTACAAGAAGAAAGAGTTTCCCCAAGAATATGAGTTCCTTGTTGATATTGTTGGAAAATGCATATGTTGCAAGGGCTCTGGCCACGATTCTGTCAATGAGAAGCAACTGAAGCTCATGACAACCATCCGGTACAGAGTTCAACTCAACTATGGAGCTCTACTGATGGAATGGTTTGGGAAATGGATGGAAAGCCCCAAGAAGACCAAGAGCACTGCGAAGATGCCCTATGGAAGGTTTATCAGCATCATTCGAGAGGCTACTCTGGGGGACAGGATTGAAGACAAAGAAAGTGTTTCTATTGTTCCTAATAGAAAGATGACCTAACAATTGTTCCTGAATTGGAAGAGAAATCCTACAGAGAATGTGAAGATGATGTATGCAACCTCATCTGCTGTGAAGGAAGTTGAGGAAGATGAAGAGGTAAACCAAGAAGAATCTGTAGCTCTGGTTAGAAAGAGCAAGGGGAAGAAGAAGGTGAATGAAGGTAAGCAAGTGGTTGAGGAGCCTCAAGGCTCAACCACTGATGCACCCCAAGTGGGTTCTGGTGTTGATATGGAGTTTAGAAGCCTTACCATTGATAGAGTCATCACTCCTAAATTACTAGAGGAGGTTCTGAAAGAAAAGAAAAAGAAGAAGGAGACAAGTGAGGATAGAGCTGAAGGGAGCTCTGAGCCTTAGCAGAAGAAGAAACGCAGCCACAGAACAAGAAAGTCTTCATTCACTACGATTGTGGAGTCCTCACCAATCATAGAGTCCAGATTGGCTTCCACTGCAGAAGGAAAAGCTGAAACAGCCTCTTAGCCTGAACAAACTCTAAGGGCTGAAGCTGAAGAAGGTACACAGGCTGTGCCCAAACCAAAGAAGAAGGTGAAGAAGTTGGTTAAGAAGTATGTTCTTACCAATGAAGAAATATTGAAGAAGATGACAAAAGAAAGGCTGCTGAAAAGGCTGAACAGACTACTGAGCCTCAAGCATCTGGTCCAACCCCTGAAGAGACCAGAATCATTGAAGATGTGATAGCTTACATCAGAGATGCAGACAACACTGCTGCACCTGATCAGGCTATAAATCAAGCTGATATGGAGATGTTTGAAACTGATGCTCGTGCTGATGAAGCTCAAGAAGAAGAAATGGCCGACTCTGAAAGGATTGTGCCAGAAACAATAGTAATAAGCCCTGATGAAGCTAAGAGATGCCAGAACCAAGTGCTGCTGAGAAAGTACAGCCTGAAGTTACTGTTCATTCTGAAGAGATTCTGGTAGAAGATGTGACATAGTCAGAAGAAGAGGGCCACAAGTACCTGAAGTGAGCCCTAATGCTGAAAAAGAGACTCTGGAAGCTCCTGTTCAAGAAAGTGCTACAACTGAGGGGGAGCTGTTAAGAGCACAAGTTCCAGAGAATGCAGAAACTGAGGGGGAGCTACCAAAGGAAAATCTTGAAGTCCCCCTAGTTCATGAAGAAATCGTAGAGTCTGCTGCTGCAGAAATGGTGAATATTACTGATGATGATGTGATGAATGATGTGGTAGAAATTTATGATGAAGGTAATGATGAAGAAGAGGAGGATGAACTTGAGATCCTATATGTGGGACAAGATGGAGAAAGGATAGCTAACTACACTCAGCTGTTTAATTACTTGCCCATGATGCCATATCATAGAGCCATGATTCTCAACTCCTGGGAACACATATTTTGGATATTCAAGGCATATCCAGCAATTTCAGTGCTTGCCTATGAATTCCCAAGAGAAAGGAGGTTTGCTCAGAAGCTAATCACAAATGAGTCAACTTCTGAAGCTGAGCCAGAGGTATACATCACTCCCCTCTCTTTCATTAACAACCACTCTCCATCATCCCATTTCAATCATTTCTACGAATTGCCCAAATGGTTGGAAGTGGTCCTGCATCCACTCAATCAGTTTCCAGTTACAGAGTCCCAAAACATTGACTGATGAACCAAACAACCAACTTGTTCTTATAGAGCCAACTGTAAATGATCCAATGGTGATTGAGCACATCACAAGAGTAGTCGAATAAATGCTTGCAAGCTCAACCATTGAGACACCAACTCTGAACGACACACTACGATTCGCACCTACTGATCAACCTGACACTGAAATCGTAGAGTCTCCAGGATAGCTCAACGAACCAGAAACACAAACTCCTGAACCAAACACTACGCCCATACAGCAAACATAGACACCAATCACCCAAGCAGATATTCCCTCATCCTCCAACAACGAATATTTCGACATGACACTTGCTCTCGCAAGTATGTCAAGGAGAGATGAACACACTACGACTACCCCTCCTCCTCCTCCTGAGACACAACGAATTCTCGATCAATTATCTCTAATGCCAACAAAGGAGGAGCTGACTGAAACATTAAGCCAAATGGATGCAGAGTCTGGAGAGATTCTTGAAGCACACACCCTAGCGCTTCACATGAGATTCGACCATATAATCGAATCGGTCAAGCCTCTTCCAGGGAACTTGGAAACTGAACTATCTAAGAAGCTGAGGGAGATTGTCAAGGAAATGGCTGAAAGCCTCAGTAAAAGAGATGTCATTCACTTTGCTACAACGAAGAAGCATAAGGAGGCTATGGAGATCATGCAGAAGACTCAGCAATCTCAAAATGAGCTGATGACCAAACAGATTTCAGAACTGCGTATCTCTCTACAACAATTCCAAGCCTACACTGTCACTCAAATTAATCAGAATAACAATGCAATGGAGCGGCTTCAGTAACAAAGAAGACAAACTGAGGCTCTAGTCGAGGAAAATCGTAGTGACATTGCACTCAACCGCTCTCAGATGCATGAGCTGGTGGAAGTTGTCAAGCGTCTCTCTGACGATATTTGAACCCTTGATGCTGACATAAAGGGGGAGAATAATAAACAAGGAGATAGAAGAGGCAGAAGTGGAAGGCAAAGGCAAACACACATTCAACCACCTCCTCAGCAGGGAAGGCAAAGGCAAACTAAAATTGGTCAATCGTCGGGTGGAAACTCCAGGAGTCCAAGTTATCAGCCTCCATGATCTGATCAACAGCAGCTGCAGCGTCCTCTCATGGCTGAACCTATTCAAAGGAGTCAAGGTCAAGCTTCTGGCTCACAAGGTATATCCTCTACTGGTCTTAACATGCCAGTTGGAGATCATGCCTTTATGACCAGAAATGATCATCAAGAACCTCTGGCCCGAGAAGAGCTAGAGGACATTGCATGGAGAGATGAAGCCTCAAGGAGAAGAAGAGCTGAAGAGCATGCCAACCCTCCAAGGAATAAGAGGCAAAGAAGATAAAGATAAGTCTAAGCTTAACTGTATATTGATGTTTCTATGCTAGATTGTAATATCTTTTCAAACATCAATAAATTCATACTTATTCTCTAGAAATTTCAGTTGCTCACTAAAACACTAAGCCATATTTACTTTCTAGCACTCTGCATTTAGAAAATAATGCTATGATCCAAATCTCCTTGATTATGTCAACATCAAATAAGGGGAGATTGTTGGGAATTGCATATTCAAATTTGATATTGAAAGTAAATATAAATGCTTAAGTGTAAAGTCCTTCAATGATCATATATACAAGGACTTAGATGATAGATCAAAATTGTTAGGTTGATCTGTGCTTTAATGTTTATCATTCTGTAAATGAATGTATAGAAGAATGATCAAATCTGTTAGGTTGATCTACTTTGAGATGTAACTGTTAGGCTTGACAGAATCGTAGTCTGTCGAAAGCCAGTCTGCAGAACCCAAGGCAGAATCGTGGAGCTTAAATAAAAATGTCCAGAATCGTAGTCTGCCCTTGGAAGCCACACTGAGAATCGTGAAGAAGATCTGAGCGCCTGCCGAGCTAAGTCAAGAATCGCAGTGTGCTCTCGGAATCGTGGAGTCTGCAAGATAAGCAAGCAAGAATCGTAGTTTTCCAAAGAGCTTAAGAGGAATCGTAGTGTTCTCTACGATTAAGTCTGAGTCAAGCCTGTGTAAGCCAACACACAACGATTATGATACAATGACCATAATCGTAGTGTTCCTCCAATCAACATCAAAGTTTGTAGTTCTGATGAAGGTAGGAAGAGCAACAAATGAAGAAAGGCTTATAGCCATTGACAAATTGATGGTTCCAATTATTCCATATTCATCCTTAGTCCAAATCGAAGAAGCGTATTGAAGAAGCTAAGGAAAGGACTAAACCGCCTGCTGAAAACATCTTTTCAGGTGTTAGGTGAGATTGTAGTCTGCTGTGTCAATGGGCCAGTCGGCTGTGCAGCAGGAAAGCAGGATGTCAACATCAACTGCACAGAATTGTCTGAAGCATTAAATGCTACAACGGATGCATTCAAACGAAAACATTTTGAATGGCTCTTTTATAAAAAAATCAGACAAGGATTCAGACTTTGGAAGCAAATCAACAAAAAGAAAGAATATCAAGAGAAAAGCTCAAGAACACTCAACGATCAACTGTACGATCGTAAAAGAGGAAAGCTTGCTTCGCTGCTCAGTTCTTCAGAACTGATGCTTAATTACAACTAAGTAGCACACCCAATAATACAACTATCAACTCAAGTGAAGTTCCAAGTCATAAGGACTTGAAAAGTTCAATAGTGAACTAAGAGAAGTACCAAGTCTGCTGGACTTGAAGAGTTCAAAAGTGAACTAAGAGAAGTTCCAAGGCTGCTGGCCTCGAAGGAATCTAAGTGATTCAAGTTGTAAGAGATATCCTTAGTGGATTTCCTACTCATGGAGTAGAAGAGTGGACTAGGAGCCTTGTGTGCTCTGAACCACTTAAAACCCTTGTGTCTCTTTGTCTCTCATTAACTGTCATAACTGCTATATCTGTTATAATTGCTATAACTGCTTATCAAACCATAACTGCAATATCTTAAAGGGGGAGCAAACATATATTCCGCTGCTGTCACTATATTCAATACTGACAAAGTATTTTAAACAAAGAAATTTTAAAATATCTATTCAACCCCCCTTCTAGATAACTAACGTGCCTTTGGGAACTAACAAACTCTTCGCTTCAAAAGGACCAATTCTTTTGGCAAGGCTCAGTTAGAGCTATCCAAAACAGTGTGCAAAAGTAGCTCGACATACCAAATTCCAACTTTTCGTTTTAACTTAAGATTGCTTTTCGTTTCCATTTAGTATGACAAAATTGTTTGGTTAACTTTATATATGGCATACCAATCTATCCCAAGCCTTGATTCCATCTAATAATCAATTTTTAAGCAAAACACTCCATTTAGAGCTTTTAACAAATACATAGTGTGCACTATTTTGTAACACTTGTGTCATAGCTATTTGTTTATGCCACGAACCCATTTTAACTCCCTTATATCTCCACACAACCAACCTATCTCCTTCACTCCAATTCCAGCCATAACAGTCCCTTACACAGTCAAATTTATGTATAGCCAAGTAATTAGCAAACTAACTAATTTACTTTCTTTTTATTTCAATTCCATTGATAAACACATAACTCTACAATATAGCAATCTCCATTATTAAGCATACTTGACATCCAATGTTTACACTGTATTACACAATCCGTAGCACATGGACTTAATCAAATTACTAGCAAATCACATATTTACTAATTTGTTCATGTTTGGCATGCTTGAGTAAACAAGTGTAATAAGGATGTATTACAATACATTTCTCTTGTTGGTTATGATTTCTTATTATCTCTTATACTCAACTTCAGCTATCCCTCATGAATCATGAAGTTCCCTCTTCCGATTGAAGGAACCGGAAATGGATATAGGAGGAGGCGGGTGCAACTGAACAGGGAGAGGACAGAATATAGGAGCTTGAGTTTTTTTTTACTCTTCCTTTCTTGCTTGTTACGAACTGTACTGCTGAGTTGAGGAGTCTATAGCAGCTATACTTGTCTTAGTCTTATACTGCCAGCTCCTTCTAACTCTCTACTTAAGCTTCTACTAGTAATACTACTCTTAGGAAAGAGAAGAAGTTAAGAGGAAATAACAAATATAATGATTATGATGATATTGGTTGTAGAAATCACCAAAAATTGCAAGAGCGATAATAATACATAATTCCAATTGGTTGAAGTTGATTGACATACTACTAAATAATACACAATCAAATATCATTTAGCAGTACAAAAAAAAATCCACTTTCATAATAAATTTTGATCTACTAGGTAGGGGAAAAATATTTTTTTATTAGTCCTTAAATAAAGTTCAATGAACAGTTACCACCAACCTGTTTCGAGTTGCATTTTCCTTTTACAAAAGTGTCATTCCAACAACCCACAGGGATGTATAGAGAGTTAAAATAGTCAACCCAAAAAATAATTAATACAAGAATGCCTGGATGCATGATTAGTAATTTTACCAGCAATGAAAAATCCAACAAATTTGGACAAGTACATAATAACCAAAAATAGAAAATAATAAAAAATGAACATGCCAAATCGAATGCACAAAACAAGATTCAAACTTTGTGTTTGGAAAATTAAGCTGAACAAACAATGATTAATAGAGAATAGAATATCCTTGAACACCTCGCGAGCACGGCACCTTGCAACCACGTGGTCCATGTCAACATCTAGCAGCTTTTGAACTCCCTCACTGATTCCTGGAAACTTTACTGCCTTCCCCATTGCTGTCGCCGCTGCTGCTGCAACCTTATTCTTATTCCTCCACCTCCTCTGGCACCAAACCCTAGCCCAAATTTCTAATACAAAATTTTCATTCAGAACGAGAGAGAGAGAGAGAGAGAAAGAAAGAAAAAAAAGAAGGAAGGAAGATTACAAAATTTTCATTCAGAATCTTAACTACCAATTGCAAGTGAAGAATTAGCTAGGGCTTTGCCCTCTTTTGCAATTTTTTTGGTGGAATTAAGAAATTGAGGGTAGATCACAATCACCTTTCTACAAATCGGCACTGAGATGGTAGATTGGCAGTGGCACAAAGAGGAGAGAGGACTGCCTTCAACAATGGGTTGTGAAACGAGGGAATAGAGAGTTGGAAACAAAACTGGGGAATGGGGCTGAATGTATTTTATAGTAGCCTTATTAACCGTGGCTCTGGCACTGAGTGTAAAGGGAAAGGTGGAGGATTATTCGTGCTAGAGAATGGAGAATGGAGAAGGCAGAGGGTGAGTTCGGGAAAAGGAAGAACACAGGAGAACCTAAGAGTGAGAGAGAATAATTTTTTTTCCTTTGAAATTAAAGAGGATATAATAAACAGTGAGATTTATCTCAAACTTTATACGGTGCTGATCATTTATTAGGATGAGCGGAAAATTTAAAATCAGTTATATTTTATTAATTAGATTATGAGGGAGTGATAGGAATACTCATCTGTTCTAAACACAAAAGTTAGATAACATTTTTAAAAAAATAACTCTTTTACAAGTAATATTGTAAGTTACTTAAAAAGTGTAATTATTATAAGCAAATTTACTACTGTAAAAAATTTAATATATTTATATTATAATTTTTATTCACCATAATTAATTATGAAAAATTATTTAGAACAACATAGCGATCAATTTTATCTCTCGCAAAAAACTTCTGAACAATAATATATAGTGAGTAATAATTCATTCACTAAATAGATTTTTTCCTCGCAAATTTTCATCATAAATTGGCACCAAAAATACTTTTATCACCTCAATTTTGCGAGAGAAAAAATATAAATTGTGAAGGATGTTTCTTTCGCTAATAACTATATTCACTATATTATTTTCCTTCACTGTTCCTTCGCTATAAAACTCCTCATGTGAAAGAATAAATTCCTTCACAAAATTTCCTTCGCTACATCACTAATTTGTTGTAGTAAAATAAACTAAGTAGCAATTGCTTAGTTTGCCACAATCTTCAATAAATAATATTTGTATATATACATATATGTACTATACTTTGGAACTTAGAAACTCGTTTGACAAGTAGGAGTAAATGTTGAATAGTAGTCCCCATAGATATTCAAATAACAGTTCTCATAAACTACGTAGCATTTACTTAGTTTTGCATTAGTAAAATAAACTAAGTAGCACTTGCTTAGTTTGCCACAATCTTCAATAAACTCAATAATACTCTTTCTTCAATCTTTAATACACTCAATTACGACTATACATTTTATAGTACATATATCATTCCATTAACCTGCAAATATGTTGACCGCCTTAATTGAGCTAGCTAGGGGTTGTTCGACAATAATTGCAAGGTGCAGGAACAACTTAAGTTGGCATCAACATGGTACTATGCAACTTACCAGCTAACTCATTGTGAAAAAAACATTAACTGCCTTGGCTTTCTGCATAATCCGTCCCCACAACCGTATTTTTGGACATTTATAAGTTCTCCTTCCCCATTTAAGCTTCCTACTTAAAAGTATTACATCTTTTATAATAGAAAGTTCATAAATTATAATGAACTATATAGAAATGAGCAATGAAGAACAATTAATTAACTGGTCAATTATAGAATTGATATTAGAATTCTTGGATGTTTTAGAGGTCTTGGGCAGGCAACAAATACTGCAACAGTGCAACGAAAGTAAGGTGAAAAATAATCTAACCCGTCACCACATTTTATGGGTACAAGAAAACTCTTTATGTGATGCGACGACTTAGAGTATTCTCCACTTTCCGTTCTTTGCCCTCGTTGCAGTATTAGTTGCCCGCTCAAGACCTTTGGAACATCCAACAATCTTAATCTCAAGTTCTAGAATTGACCGGTTAATTAGTTGATCAAATTTGCTCATTCATATATAGTTTATTGTAATTTATTAGCTTTTGTTTTAAAAGAATAACTGTGACGCCCCCAGAATAGGTCCAGTCAACCCAACCCATTCTGAGTCGCCAAATACATGGTACAGAATTCAAATACAACTTTATATCATACGGTCGTGCAAAATACGACCACACAACTGTGAGTGTCAATACAAATATGTAGAAAATATTAAGATTCAAACTAAGTCCTCATTACAATTATTATCACACTATTTATCAGAAATAGTGAGGACTACTACTGCTCTAACTCGGACCATCACTCTGTCCCCCGACTAGTTCCCGCGACATTCTCATTTTCTGAAGAGGACAACAGATGAAAAGGGTGAGCTCAACTAGCTCAGTAAAGAATATTATGACTAAGATAATGGAAAATAAATTATCGTTAGTCTTCAACAAATCAGATAAAATATAATGGACAACCAACTTTAGATCAATATTCGCAGCGGAAATAACAAATCATTAGAAGAGTTAAGCAGAGAATGAAGTCTACTATCTTCTATGATTTAAAAGTCCATCATCAATATTTTATCCCTGTAACATCAATCAATATACATCTCGAATCAAATATTCATCTTTGCACTACAGGCCAAAGATATTCATTTGTATCATCAGTGATCATGTTCATCTCAACACCTGTCATCTTTGCAATACAGGCCAAAGATATTCATCAGGTAATCATTCATCTTTGCTCTACAGGCCAAAGATATTCAGTTATATCACCACTTAGAACTGAGGATGATGAAAAACCATATAAATAACGAATCCAGTGAAATAAAGGATAAGATTAAGGATTCGTATTTTAGTATTCAAAAATACTTCGTAATAATCAATTGTGGAGCAAAATTCAAGAATAAAGCTCAAAACTTAGATCCAATCAAAGATAAGAACTTTAACAAGTAATTTGGACATATAGAAGAAAATTTAATTTTTCCGTGAATAGTACCGTAACGTGAATAGTGCAGTATACGTGAATAGTAACCCCGACAAAAAAAGTAAGAATTTCATAATAAAATCCATGCCAATATTTCGGTATAATGATATTGAAAAGAATAACATCATTTACGAAAGAAAATAACATCTCTTACCTCAAAAAGATAGTACCTCTGACTGGAATATCGGATATAATACCGAAAGAAACTTGCGCTGAATACTAATACTCAAAGTATTGAAATACTCACAAAAATACGCTCGATATTATAGAGAGAGAAAACTTCTGATTCTGGTGTGATTTTCAATTCTAACCTAAGCACCCTATTTATAGAAAAAGCTTAGGATGCCAAAGGAGACTAAATAATAAAATAATATAATTTTTTTAAAAAAAATTCGGCCCCTGGTGGCTTTCAAAATTCTGAATTTTTCAACAAAAGTGGGGCCCACCCATTAAAAAATATTTATTTTCCGAAACTTCAATAATTCATAACAAATAGCCCCTTTGTCAGAAAAATACAAATTCGATGTCCTTCTATAGGAAATTTAATTCTCTACAACTTTGCAGAAGAAAGTTTTTCCAAATTCCAAACATCAATTATCCGAAATACACAACCAGATGATTTCTCACACCAAAATATTGATAAAAACTCATCAGCGCCAATTCCTTCTTTAATATCCACAAAATAAATATTCCCTTATCATATAAATCAATAATTAATTATTCACAGATAATATTACAGAACTACAATATTGACAACCAGGTCGTTCCCAGGAAAGAGGGGGCCTTCCGATAAGGACTTCTCCTTACTGGCGCGCAATTAAATAACCCCTCCTAGACAGAACTTCCTTAGACATTGTCAATAATGCTATCTAATAATATTATTCAAATAATATGAATTATTGAGTTGATAATGTGAAATACTGTGCAGTGACAATTATTGAATCAATAATACCAAAATATCAACTGTAGCCATTATTAAATCAATCATATAAAATGGCAACGTAGCAATTATTGAGTCAATAAAATATCAATGTAACAATTATTGAGTCAATAATATAAAATATCAACGTAGCAATTATTGAGTCAATAATATAAAATATTGAACTAGTAATTACTGTAACAATTATTGAGTAATGGCTTCTCACGTAAGACTCAATAATTCAAAATACTGTGCAATACCGTGTGCTACTATGCAACACCGTGTATCACTGTATTTTAACCACCGGGTATTTCAACAGTACTAACGGTAATAACCACGCCGTTATTTTGTAAAAAAGTTATTTCTGTCGCTTTCTATATCCGACAGTTATTCCGTTGTGGGGGCCCACAAATAGCTGCGCCGTCGTACGAATATTCCCCGACAACAAGAATATTTCACGACCAAACGAATATTCCCCGACAACTAGAATATTTTATAACCACTTGCTCATTTTAAAAATGTTTGCACATTTCACCCATAACTTTCATATTTATCAAAACAACACCTTACTGTTTCGAAATAATATATAAAGAAAATTAAATCTTTATTCATAAAAGTTGGGGTCTTACAACCTCCCCTCCTTATGAAATTTCATCCTCGAAATTGACGTACGTACCTAGTATGTCGAAAAGGTGAGGATACCTCGCTTTCATTTCCGATTCCAACTCCCAGGTCATTTCCTCAATAGTCTGGTTTCTCCACAAAACTTTAACTTGGGGTATAATTTTCGAGCGTAATACATGCTCCTTCCTATCCAAGATTTTGACAGGTACCTCCTCGTACGTTAAATCTTCGGCTATCTCGTCTGGTTCTAACTCAATAATGCGGTTTGGATCCTTCACATATTTACGTAACACGGATATGTGAAACACATTATGAACATGAGACATGCTTGGAGGTAAAGCGAGTCTATAGGCCACATTTCCTATTCGATCAAGAATTTCAAATGGACCAATGAATCGTGGGTTGAGCTTTCCTCTCTTCCCAAACCTTGTAACTCCTTTCCATGGAGCAATACGTAATAACACATGGTCCCCAACATTAAATTCCACGTCCTTTCGATGAAGATCCGCATAATTCTTTTGTCGATCTTGTGCGGTTTGTATACGTTGTCGAATCATTTGGATCTTTTCTGTAGTCATACGTACTAACTCCGGTCCCAACAATGTTGTTTCACCCACCTCGTTCCAACATAATGGAGAGCGACACTTTCTCCCATACAACGCTTCGAATGGAGCTACGCCTATACTTGCCTGATAACTGTTGTTGTAGGAGAATTCCACCAATGGTAAGTACTTATCCCAACTCCCTTTGAAGTCTAGAACACAAAGTCTCAATAGATCTTCAAGAGTTTGAATAGTCCTATCTGATTGTCCGTCCGTTTGAGGATGATAAGCCGAACTGAATCGTAAATCCGTGCCCATAGCTTTCTGCAAACTGATCCAAAATCGTGAAGTAAATCTGGGGTCACGATCCGAAACTATGGATACTGGCATGCCATGCAATCTCACAATCTCATTCACGTACATATGAGCAAGACGTTCAAGGGAATAAGTCTCTCGTATCGGCAAGAAATGAGCAGACTTGGTTAATCTATCAACAATAACCCAAATCGCATCTAAGCCTTGAGAAACCTTGGGAAGACCCATAACGAAATCCATCGTAATGTGTTCCCACTTCCATTTCGAAATCTCCAGTGGTTGCAATGGACCCTTCGGCACTTGATGCTCCGCCTTTACACGTTGACAAGTTAAACATCTCGAGATGAACTCCGCGATCTCTCTCTTCATATTGCTCCACCAAAATGTATGTCGAAGATCACGATACATTTTAGTACTCCCAGGATGGATCGCAAACGGTGTGTTGTGTGCCTTCATCATGATTCTATACTTCAAGTCGGAATCTTTAGGAACACAAAGTCTGGAGTTGACTCGAAGTATTCCATCTTCATCGATTCTTGCTTTTGGAATTGCACCTTCTTCTTCATCTTCATCAGCTCCGCATCCGTAGCTTGAGCAGCTTTAACTTTATCAATCAAAGCTGGTTCTACGCATATATTTGACATCATTGCACTTGTTCCCACATATGATCTTCTACTCAACTCGTCAGCTACCACGTTCGCTTTTCCAGGATGGTATTGGATGGTATGATCGTAATCTTTCAACAGCTAAAGCCAACGTCGTTGTCGCATGTTGAGTTCCTTCTGAGTAAAGAAATATTTAAGGCTCTTATGATCTGTATAAATCTCCACTTTCTCTCCGTACAAGTAATGTCTCCAGATCTTCAACGCGAAAACGACTGCTGCCAACTCTAGATCATGAGTAGGATAATTCCTCTCATATTCTTTGAGTTGTCGCGAGGCATAGGCTATGACTTTCCCATGTTGCATGAGAACACATCCTAACCTTTTGCCCGAAGCATCGCTGTAGATAACAAATCCATCCAAACCAGATGGTATTGTTAGAACAGGTGCCGAAATAAGTCTCCTCTTGAGCTCTTGGAAGCTCTTCTCTCCAAACGAATTTCGTATCTTTCCGGGTCAACTGAGTTAATGGAGTAGCGATTCGAGAAAATCCCTCTACGAACCTCCGATAGTAACCAGCTAAGCCCAGAAAGCTTCGTACTTCGGTCACCGACTTAGGTTGCTCCCAGCTTTGTATTGCTTCAATCTTCGCCGGGTCAACAGATACTCCACGTTTCGATACCACGTGCCCAAGAAATGCTACTTCCTCAAGCCAGAACTCGCATTTCTTTAACTTGGCGTATAGCTTGTTCTCACGAAGCTTTTGAAGTACCAACTTCAAATGGTGTACATGATCTTCACGGCTTTTAGAATAGATGAGGATGTCATCAATAAAGACAACAACGAATTGATCCAAATACTCCTTAAATACACGGTTCATCATATCCATGAAAGCAGCAGGAGCATTAGTCAATCCAAAAGACATGACTAAGAACTCATAATGCCCGTATCGTGTTCTGAAAGCAGTCTTTGGAATATCCTCAGTTTTAATCTTCAGCTGATGATATCCAGAACGAAGATCGATCTTTGAAAAGAATTGCGTTCCTTGCAACTGGTCGAACAGGTCATCAATACGAGGTAATGGATACCTATTCTTGATGGTGACATGGTTCAACTCCCGATAGTCAATACAAAGTCGCATACTCCCGTCTTTCTTCTTTATGAATAAAACAGGAGCACCCCAAGGAGACGTACTAGGACGAATAAAACCGATGTCTAACAATTTTTGTAATTGGATCTTTAACTCCTGAAGTTCAATAGGAGCCATTCGATATGGGGTTTTAAAAATGGGCTTTGTACCGGGCTCAAGGTCAATAAAGAATTCAACTTCACGTTCTGGGGGTAGACCGGGAAGTTCTTCGGGAAATACATCAGGAAACTCATTAACAACGGAAATATCATTCAAATCTGATGTATTCTGGTTTAGATCAGTGACATGAGCTAAGAAAGCTTGACATCCGTTTTTCAATAAACGAATAGCCTTGGGATTTGAAATGATATTGACTGATTTTAGTGGTTTGGATTCGCACAACAGGTTGATTAGGAATATGAAAACTAACAACCTTACGAAAATAATCAATTTTGGCATGGTAAGTGGTTAACCAATCAATTCCTAAAATCACGTCAAATGCAAGTATTTTCAAAGATATAAGATCAACAGGTAAGGTAAGGGTACCAATCTGAATCAAGCAAGATTTGTAAACTGTAGATGTAACGAAGGTTTCTCCTAACGGAGTTTCAACAGATAAGTCAAACGTTGAGCACAAACAGGTGAAATAAAAGAATGAGTAGCACCGGTATCTAACAAGGTGTAAACTTCACAAGAGTTTATGATCAGCTTACCCGTAATCACCTCGTGTGGATTCCTCGCGTTTTGGGCTATCACGACCAACGCTCTTCCAGGAATCACCGACTTTGACTTGTCTGCAACCGCCTTTGGAATCACCACACCCGCTGAACTTGGTTTCGTAACAGGACAATCTCGAGCTATATGTCCTTCTTTTCCACAGTTATAGCATCCTTTGAATTGTTGTGGGCAGTTTGGGCTAAATATGTCCCTCTTTCCCGCATTTATAGCATACGACCGGTGGTCGTTCTCCTCCCCTCGAAATAGTTGATGCTGGTGCTGATGTCGACGTCTTCGCGTTCTCATTGTTGTACCTTCTCTTCTTGAAATCTCCTCCCGATTCGCTTCTTCTACTATCATGGCCACGATAACCACCAGAGTGGTTACCGTTTCTGTCATACTTTCCTCCTCGCTGGTTGTCATTGCTCCGATGACTGCTGCCACCGGTACGACCTTGGTTGTGGTCCCTCGGTTGAACATAATCATTATCTCATTCTAATAACTGGGCCCTGTTTACTACATCCGAATATAAAGAAAATTTATGAGAAATGAGGTATTGACGTATTTCGGGTTTCAAACCTCTTAGAAACATCCGCGTCATACGTTCCTCATTCTCCACCAAATGAGGTGCAAACCTGGACAGCTCCGCGAACTTAGCCTCGTATTGGGATACCGTCATGTTGTTTTGCTCGAGTCTGATAAACTCTACTTCCTTCATATGACAAATACTTTCAGGAAAGTACTTGTCATTAAACAATTTCTGGAACGCTTCCCAAGACATCTTGAGTGCGGCAGGCTGGGTACGCTTCACGGATTCCCACCAGTAATCTGCCTCTCCACGGAACATAAACGTGGCGAATGGAACCTTCTGTTCCTCTGTACATCCCAAGACATCAAATATCTTGGTAATTTGTTTAATCCACGTCTCCGCCTTTATCGGATCTGGCTTTCCCAGAAACTCTGGTGGTCCCAATTCTTTGAACTGCTTGGCAGTAACAATTCGCGAGTTGTTATTATCGCCACCTATATGTTGCACACGAGTCTCCCTCGTCTGGTTTTGCATGAACTGCAGAAAACTTCTAAACATCTCATCGTTTATCGTCTGACCAACGTTATTTTCAGGATGAACATTGCCTTCTTGTTGCACGTTCTCCTGGTTAACGATTAAAGGTGTCTCCACGGTCTCATTCATTTCGTTGTTAACGTTCTCAGCTGCCATTCTCAAATACTTCCATAAAACAAGGGTTAATTAAACAAATAACATCCCACATATGAACTCTATGCTCCGACTGACCAATTAAATACCACATAAGCTTAGGTAGGACACACTAGCGAAGGATTTACTCGTCTCTCCCCTCCTAGTTCTATTCCCTGATCTCCGCCAGAGATCATATCCCTAAGCTCTGATACCAACTGTGACGCCCCCAGAATAGGTCCAGTCAACCCAACCCATTCTGAGTCGCCAAATACATGGTACAGAATTCAAATACAACTTTATATCATACGGTCGTGCAAAATACGACCACACAACTGTGAGTGTCAATACAAATATGTAGAAAATATTAAGATTCAAACTAAGTCCTCATTACAATTATTATCACACTATTTATCAGAAATAGTGAGGACTACTACTGCTCTAACTCGGACCATCACTCTGTCCCCCGACTAGTTCCCGCGACATTCTCATTTTCTGAAGAGGACAACAGATGAAAAGGGTGAGCTCAACTAGCTCAGTAAAGAATATTATGACTAAGATAATGGAAAATAAATTATCGTTAGTCTTCAACAAATCAGATAAAATATAATGGACAACCAACTTTAGATCAATATTCGCAGCGGAAATAACAAATCATTAGAAGAGTTAAGCAGAGAATGAAGTCTACTATCTTCTATGATTTAAAAGTCCATCATCAATATTTTATCCCTGTAACATCAATCAATATACATCTCGAATCAAATATTCATCTTTGCACTACAGGCCAAAGATATTCATTTGTATCATCAGTGATCATGTTCATCTCAACACCTGTCATCTTTGCAATACAGGCCAAAGATATTCATCAGGTAATCATTCATCTTTGCTCTACAGGCCAAAGATATTCAGTTATATCACCACTTAGAACTGAGGATGATGAAAAACCATATAAATAACGAATCCAGTGAAATAAAGGATAAGATTAAGGATTCGTATTTTAGTATTCAAAAATACTTCGTAATAATCAATTGTGGAGCAAAATTCAAGAATAAAGCTCAAAACTTAGATCCAATCAAAGATAAGAACTTTAACAAGTAATTTGGACATATAGAAGAAAATTTAATTTTTCCGTGAATAGTACCGTATACGTGAATAGTGCCGTATACGTGAATAGTAACCCCGACGAAAAAAGTAAGAATTTCATAATAAAATCCATGCCAATATTTCGGTATAATGATATTGAAAAGAATAACATCATTTACGAAAGAAAATAACATCCCTTACCTCAAAAAGATAGTACCTCTGACTGGAATATCGGATATAATACCGAAAGAAACTTGCGCTGAATACTAATACTCAAAGTATTGAAATACTCACAAAAATACGCTCGATATTATAGAGAGAGAAAACTTCTGATTCTGGTGTGATTTTCAATTCTAACCTAAGCACCCTATTTATAGAAAAAGCTTAGGATGCCAAAGGAGACTAAATAATAAAATAATATAATTTTTTTAAAAAAAATTCGGCCCCTGGTGGCTTTCAAAATTCTGAATTTTTCAACAAAAGTGGGGCCCACCCATTAAAAAATATTTATTTTCCGAAACTTCAATAATTCATAACAAATAGCCCCTTTGTCAGAAAAATACAAATTCGATGTCCTTCTATAGGAAATTTAATTCTCTACAACTTTGCAGAAGAAAGTTTTTCCAAATTCCAAACATCAATTATCCGAAATACACAACCAGATGATTTCTCACACCAAAATATTGATAAAAACTCATCAGCGCCAATTCCTTCTTTAATATCCACAAAATAAATATTCCCTTATCATATAAATCAATAATTAATTATTCACAGATAATATTACAGAACTACAATATTGACAACCAGGTCGTTCCCAGGAAAGAGGGGGCCTTCCGATAAGGACTTCTCCTTACTGGCGCGCAATTAAATAACCCCTCCTAGACAGAACTTCCTTAGACATTGTCAATAATGCTATCTAATAATATTATTCAAATAATATGAATTATTGAGTTGATAATGTGAAATACTGTGCAGTGACAATTATTGAATCAATAATACCAAAATATCAACTGTAGCCATTATTAAATCAATCATATAAAATGGCAACGTAGCAATTATTGAGTCAATAAAATATCAATGTAACAATTATTGAGTCAATAATATAAAATATCAACGTAGCAATTATTGAGTCAATAATATAAAATATTGAACAGTAATTACTGTAACAATTATTGAGTAATGGCTTCTCACGTAAGACTCAATAATTCAAAATACTGTGCAATACCGTGTGCTACTATGCAACACCGTGTATCACTGTATTTTAACCACCGGGTATTTCAACAGTACTAACGGTAATAACCACGCCGTTATTTTGTAAAAAAGTTATTTCTGTCGCTTTCTATATCCGACAGTTATTCCGTTGTGGGGGCCCACAAATAGCTGCGCCGTCGTACGAATATTCCCCGACAACAAGAATATTCCACGACCAAACGAATATTTCCCGACAACCAGAATATTTTATAACCACTTGCTCATTTTAAAAATGTTTGCACATTTCACCCATAACTTTCATATTTATCAAAACAACACCTTACTGTTTCGAAATAATATATAAAGAAAATTAAATCTTTATTCATAAAAGTTGGGGTCTTACAACCTCCCCTCCTTATGAAATTTCGTCCTCGAAATTGACGTACGTACCTAGTATGTCGAAAAGGTGAGGATACCTCGCTTTCATTTTCGATTCCAAGTCCCAGGTCATTTCCTCAATAGCCTGGTTTCTCCACAAAACTTTAACTTGGGGTATAATTTTCGAGCGTAAGACATGCTCCTTCCTATCCAAGATTTTGACAGGTACCTCCTCGTACGTTAAATCTTCGGCTATTTCGTCTGGTTCTAACTTAATAATGCGGTTTGGATCCTTCACATATTTACGTAACACGGATATGTGAAACACATTATGAACACGAGACATGCTTGGAGGTAAAGCGAGTCTATAGGCCACATTTCCTATTCGGTCAAGAATCTCAAATGAACCAATGAATCGTGGGTTGAGCTTTCCTCTCTTCCCAAACCTTGTAACTCCTTTCCATGGAGCAATACCTAATAACACATGGTCCCCAACATTAAATTCCACGTCCTTTCGATGAAGATCCGCATAACTCTTTTGTCGATCTTGTGCGGTTTGTATACGTTGTCGAATCATTTGGATCTTTTCTGTAGTCATACGTACTAACTCCGGTCCCAACAATGTTGTTTCACCCACCTCGTTCCAACATACTGGAGAGCGACACTTTCTCCCATACAACGCTTCGAATGGAGCTACGCCTATACTTGCCTGATAACTGTTGTTGTAGGAGAATTCCACCAATGGTAAGTACTTATCCCAACTCCCTTTGAAGTCTAGAACACAAAGTCTCAATAGATCTTCAAGAGTTTGAATAGTCCTCTCTGATTGTCCGTCCGTTTGAGGATGATAAGCCGAACTGAATCGTAAATCCGTGCCCATAGCTTTCTGCAAACTGATCCAAAATCGTGAAGTAAATCTGGGGTCACGATCCGAAACTATGGATACTGGCATGCCATGCAATCTCACAATCTCATTCACGTACATATGAGCAAGACGTTCAAGGGAATAAGTCTCTCGTATCGGCAAGAAATGAGCAGACTTGGTTAATTTATCAACAATAACCCAAATCGCATCTAAGCCTTGAGAAACCTTGGGAAGACCCGTAACGAAATCCATCGTAATGTGTTCCCACTTCCATTTCGAAATCTCCAGTGGTTGCAATGGACCCTTCGGCACTTGATGCTCCGCCTTTACACGTTGACAAGTTAAACATCTCGAGATGAACTCCGCGATCTCTCTCTTCATATTGCTCCACCAAAATGTATGTCGAAGATCATGATACATTTTAGTACTCCCAGGATGGATCGCAAACGGTGTGTTGTGTGCCTTCATCATGATTCTATACTTCAAGTCGGAATCGTTAGGAACACAAAGTCTGGAGTTGACTCGAAGTATTCCATCTTCATCGATTCTTGCTTCTGGAATTGCACCTTCTTGCATCTTTTTCTTTATCTTCATCAGCTCCACATCCGTAGCTTGAGCAGCTTTAACTTTATCAATCAAAGCTTTAACTTTACAAAATTTTATAGACAAACTTCTAACTATACACAACTATCTATCTTAGACAGTAAGCTCCCAGCTCCTTCCTCAAGTTTAGTTGTACCTTCTTTTGAGTTTAGTTATATTCTATGATCTGGTCTTGAAACGACAACATCTTCCTCACCTCACAAGTATACTAGAGATCCAACTCCCAGCTGACCTCTCTACGACTATGGTCTTGGTCAAAGAATTACTTTTTTTTCTCACAGGTACATAAAATAAACTAACTCTATTTTTCTCTTTTCACAAAATGTTTGACGGCATTTTGCTTCTAAAATAAGCAGATACAATTTAGTACAGATGTATAAAAGTTTAAATAACTTTTATTTTGTGTAAAAAAAATGCTTCTTGAATAAGCAAGTATATGAATTTAGGCTTTAATTAAAAAATGCTTCTGTATAAGCAGATATATAACTTTAGTTCAGATTTTATAAAGATTTAAATTTCTTTATAAAATAAAGAATGTGTTTCTATAGAAATCAATTTTTGAATTTAATAGTAAATATAAAAGTTTAAATAACTTTTATAATTATGCTTCTTGTTAAGCAAATAAATTCACAAAAGTGTGTGATATACAAATATAAATAACTTTTGTGTTATGCAACAGATAAATTATGAATGTTCAAATAATGATGGATATCAAGTATAATAATTCAAATAATTTGAATAATACTTTTTATCACAAATAAATTTACTATACTCTAAAATATATATAATAATATATTTCAAATATTGAGCAGTTATGAGGACTAAAAGATATGTTAAATCAACTATCGCACAGTTGACTAATAGATAAAAGATTATACCTGAGTCCTGTGACTAGTTGAACGTTAGAGATTGATATGTGTTTATTTCCAACAACCCCAATTCCAAATACTTTACCTTTATTTTTATCTCCAAACGTTCCCTCACCATATTTTGTAGCTTGCAGTTTTTTAACTTCTATTTGTCACCAGTTATATGTTTTGAACACTCGCTATCAAGATAACATTTATTTTTATTTAAATCAGCTGCAAGACATACCTGTAATATATAATAATTTTATATACTGGTACTCTTTAACAAGAAGGGTCCTTTGGATGAGTGTTCCATTTTGTATAAAGAATGTTTGTACATTCCTTCACAAAATTGGGCATAGAATAATTAGTTTTAGTGGAGACAAGCATTCTATGAGTTATAGGACTATAAGAAGTGTGATAATAATTTCTATGAAATTCTTTTCTTGTGATAATTGGTGCAGTGTATGTTTCCTTGGGAACCCAAATCATCTTTCCTTTATAGTTTCCATTTCGAGCATTGCACATATAAGATAAATGACCATTTCTGTTACAATAAGAACATTTAGTGAAAGGGGAAGTATGACTCTTTTTTCTTGACTTTTAACATTATATAATCCCTTATCTTTTGTTTTACTAATTCTCCAATATATCCTAGACCTTCTTTATTAAATCCACATCTTTGTTGACTTAACATGACATCAAAATTTTTCTTTCTTTTTTTGAATTTAAGAACTATGGTATTTAAATTATCACGTTCTTTTATTAGATCATTAATTTGATTAATTAAATGATTATGTTTTTCTAATTTTATTTTAAGATTTTTAATTTCATCCTTTATCATTTGATCTTCTATTTGAGTATCTTCATTAATTAATGCAAGAGTTGAATTTTCAACTTCAAGGTTTTCAATAGAAATAATAAGAGTTGAATTTTTGATTTCAAGGCTTTTGTTTATTGTTTTTAATTTTTCTAATTCTTCTTTTAATATTACATTTTTCGAGTAATCATTTTCTAATTTTTCTTTTTCCTCATTTATACATTCATTTGTTATAATTAAGTTTGAGTTTTCTATTTCAAGATTGTGACTTAATTTTCTTACCTTTTCTAGTTCTTCTTTTAATGATAACTCATTTTCTATTCTTGCTTCCTTTTCTATAATTAAATATGAATTTTCAATTTTCAGTTATTTGTTTATTTTCTTAAGTTTTTCTATTTCTTCTTTTAGTAAAGAATTGTGCTCTTGTTTTTCTTCATTTATATTTTCATTTGTTATAATTAAATTTGAATTTTCTATTTCAAGATTTTTGTTAGTTTCAGTTAATCTATCTAGAGATAATTTTAATTTGATGAAATCCTCTTTAATTATTTCATTATTTTCATATAAATAATTATATGCTTCTTGTAATTCACAGTATTCTTTGTCAGGAGAATAAATATTAAACGAAGTGCTAGGTAATTCATGTTCAGAATTTACCTCAGATCTTGGTGATGACTCATTATCTGCCATTAGACATAGATTTGCGATTTCTTCGGTTTATTCAGCAGTCTCTTCTTCATCACTTAGATCCCAACCTTCTTCAGCAACTAATACTTTGTTATTGGCTAATTTTGGACAATCCTTTTTAAAGTGTCCAGGCTGATTGCACTCGAAGCATGTATTTGTATTTGTAGCCATTAGATTATAAAGAATAAATGGAGCTGATCAAAAAATAAATATAAATAAATGAATATTTTGTGAAAAATATTATAATTAATTATGACTATAATTAGCTTAAAATATAAATGAATATTATTATAATTAAATTAAAATATGAATGAATATTATTTGAAAATATTAATTAAGTGTAACTATAATTAGTCTTTTATACATATAAACTATAAATGGATATTATTTGAGAAATATTATGGCTTAATTAGATTTAAAATATTTTACTTATATATATATATTTTAAAAGAATGACTTAAAATTTATTTCTAATAAATAGGTGTATAAAGAATAACTGTAAAATAAAATTAAATAAATTTTAAATTTTAAAATATTTATAATTACATTAAAAGTTATAGCACATAGTCAAGAGGTAATATCTAACATACCTAATTCAATTCTTAATTTACAGAATCTATCTGTACTTAATGGTTTAGTGAATATATCAACAATATTTAATTCGGTATCAATGTGTTCTAATTTAATAAACCCATTATTGACATTATCACGTAAGAAATGATATCTAACATCTATATGTTTTGACCTAGCATGCAATACTGTATTTTTGCTTAAGTTAATAGTACTTGTATTATCACATAAAATTGACACGCAATTAAATTTTAAATTGTAATCTGCAAGAGTTTGCTTCATCCACAGTATTTGTGCATAGCAACGTGCAACAGCAATATATTCGGCTTCAGTGGTTGAAATTGATACAGAGTTTTGTTTCTTGGAAAACCAAGAAAATAAACATCCTCCCAAAAACTGACAGGTTCCACTAGTACTTTTTCGATCAACATGATGTCCTACATAGTCAGAATTTAAAAAACACACCATATTAAATAGTTGATTTTTAGGATACCATAAACCTAAGTCTGTGGTACCTTTAAGATATCAAAAAATTCGTTTTATTGCAATCAAATGTGATTCTTTAGGATTTGCTTGAAATCTAGCACATTTGCAAACACTAAACATAATATCAAGTCTAGTTGCAGTTATATATAATAAACTTTCAATCATTCCTCCGTATTTCTTTGTGTCAACACTTTTTCCATTTTCATCAGCAATTAATTTATCAATAATGGACATAGGGGTGTTAAGAGGTTTTGCAGATTCTAAAACAAATTTCTTGATCATTTCTTTGCAGTATTTAGATTGAGAGATATGAATACCTTTTTCTCCTTGTTTGATCTGCAGTTCGAGAAAGAAATTTAACTTTCCCATCATACTCATTTAAAATTCTTTGCTCATGCTTTCAGAGAATTCATTACACATAGTAATAGTAGTTGAACCAAAAATAATATCATCAACATATATTTGTATAATAAGTATATCATTATCTTTATTTTTTGTAAATAAAGTAGTATGAACAGTTCCTCTTTTAAAACTATTTTCTAATAAAAATTTGCTTAATCGTTCATACCATGCTCTGGGGGCCTGTTTTAATCCATATAGAGCTTTATGCAATTTATAAACATAATCAGAATGCTCAAAATCTTTGAATCCAGGAGGTTGTTTAACATAAACTTCCTCTTCAATAACACCATTTAAAAATGCATATTTGACGTCCATTTGAAATAATTTAAAAATTTTATGACATGCAAATGCTAACAGCATACGTATAGACTCAATTTTAGCAATAGGAGCATATGTTTCATCATAGTTAATACCTTGAAGTTGATTATATCCTTGTGCTACTAATCTTGCCTTATTACGTATTATAGTTCCACTTTCATCTAATTTATTTCGGAAAACCCATCTAGTTCCAATAATGGGGTATCCTCGGGTTTTGAAACTAATTCCCAGACTTTATTTCTTGTGAATTGTTCAAGTTCATCTTGTATAGCCAATATCCAATCTTCATCCATAAAGCATCTTTTATGTTTTTAGGCTCGATTTGAGATAAGAAGGATAAATGACCAGCCAAATTATGTGCTTGTGATCTAGTAAGAATTCCTTTATCAATATCACCGATCACATTTTTTATAGGATGATTCTTAATGATGTGCGGTTCTTTGGGTAAGTCGTTTAACTGAGGATTAGGTATTTCAAGAGGATTAGTACTGATGGGTAGTGAAGAATTATCTAGTTTTAGTTCTTCCATATTTCTGAGAATATCTTCAATGTAAACATCACTATCAACTAGTTCTTTATATTTAGGAGGAGGCTGAGTTTCATCAAAAGTTACATTCATTGACTCCTCAACAACTAGACTTCTTTTGTTAAAAACTCGATATGCTTTGCTATTTAGAGAGTATCCTAGAAAAATTTCTTCATCAGACTTTGAATCAAATTTCAAAAAATGTCCTTTAGTGCTTAAAATGAAACATTTACTCCCAAAAATATGAAAATAATTTATTTTTGGAGTTCTTTTATAATAAAGCTCATAGGGAGTTTTAAGTAAAATTGGTCTTAATAAAACTCTGTTTAAAATATAACAGGATGTTGACACAGCTTTAGCCCAAAAATATTTAGGAAGTCGATATTCATTTAACATTGTATTAACCATTTCTTATAGAGTTCTATTTTTTCTTTCAACTACACCATTTGATTGTGGTGTATAAGGAGCAGAAAAGTTATGACTTATACCTTGCTCATCACAGAACATAATGAAATCAGAATTATGAAATTCCGTGATCAGATCGAATATAAAAGATAGAGCTTCCTTGTTGATTCTGAATTTTCTTACATAAAGAAGAGAATGAATTTATGGCTTCATTTTTAAATTTTAGAAAATCAACCCATGTAAATCTTGAATAATCATCAACCAAAACTAGAATATATACAGCACCACCCATGCTGTGTTTAGGAATCGGTCCAACTAGGTCCATGTCTAGTAATTCTAGAGGTCGAGAGGTTGACACGATGAATTTAGGTTTATGAGATGCATGAATCTGCTTCCCTAATTTACATGCTTCACAAATATGGTCTTTTAAGAATTTCAGTTTAGGAAGACCTCGAACATGTTCTTTAGAGGAAATATTATTAATTAATTTCATGTTAATATGTCTTAGTCTACGATACCATAACCATGGATCATCGTTTGCAGATATGAGACACACATTATCTAAGTGAGAATATGTATCTAAGTCACATGTGTATACATTTTGATTTCGAGGACATAATATAACTAATTTTCCAGATTGATCAAATATTGAGTAGTTATGAGGACTAAAAGATATGTTAAATCAACTATCGCACAGTTGACTAATAGATAGAAGATTATACCTGAGTCCTATGACTAGTTGACTATTAGAGATTGTTATGTGTTTATTTCCAACAACCCCAATTCTAACTACTTTACCTTTATTTTTATCTCCAAACGTTGCCTCACCATATTCTGTAGCTTGCATATTTTTTAACTTCTATTTGTCACCAGTCATATGTCTTGAACACTCGTTATCAAGATAACATTTATTTTTATTTAAATCAGCTGCAAGACATACCTGCAATATATAATAATTTTACATACCGGTACTCTTTAACAAGAAGGGTCCTTTGGGTGAGTGTTCCATTTTGTATAAGGAATGTTTGTACATTCCTCCACAAAACTAGGCATAGGATAATTAGTTTTAGTGGAGACAAGCATTCTATGAGTTATAGGACTATAAGAAGTGTGATAATAATTTCTATAAAATTCTTTTCTTGTGATAATTGGTGCAGTGTATGTTCCCTTGGGAACCCAAATCATCTTTCCTTTATAGTTTCCATTTCGAGCATTGCATATATAAGATAAGTGACCATTTCTGTTACAATAAGAACATTTAGTGAAAGGAAAAGTATGACTCTCTTTTTCTTGACTTTTAACATGATATAATCCCTTATCTTTTGTTTTACTAATTCTCCAATATATATCCTAGACCTTCTTTCTTAAATCCACATCTTTGTTGACTTAACATGACATCAAGATTTTCCTTTCCTTTTTTAAATTTAAGAACTATGGTATTTAAATCATCACGTTCTTTTGTTAGATCATTAATTTGATTAATTAAAGGATTTGTTTTTCTAATTCTATTTTAAGATTTTTAATTTCATCCTTTATCATTTGATCTTCTATTTGAGTATCTTCATTAATTAATGCAAGAGTTGAATTTTCAACTTCAAGGTTTTCAATAGAAATAATACGAGTTGAATTTTCGATTTCAAGGCTTTTGTTTATTGTTTTTAATTTTTCTAATTCTTCTTTTAATAGTACATTTTTCGAGTAATCATTTTCTAATTTTTCTTTTTCCTCATTTATACATTCATTTGTTATAATTAAGTTTGAGTTTTCTATTTCAAGATTGTGACTTAATTTTTTTACTTTTTCTAGTTCTTCTTTTAATGATAACTCACTTTCTATTCTTGCTTCCTTTTCTATAAGTAAATATGAATTTTCAATTTCCAGTTCTTTGTTTATTTTCTTCAGTTTTTCTATTTCTTCTTTTAGTAAAGAATCGTTCTCTTGTTTTTCTTCATTTATATTTTCATTTGTTATAATTAAATTGTAATTTTCTATTTCAAGATTTTTGTTAGTTTCAGTTAATCTATCTAGAGATAATTTTAATTTGATGAAATCCTCTTTAATTATTTCATTATTTTCATATAAATAATTATATGCTTCTTGTAATTCACAGTATTCTTTGTCAGGAGAATAAATATTAAACGAAGTGCTAGGTAATTCATGTTCAGAATTTATCTCAGATCTTGGTGATGACTCATAGTCTGCCATTAGACATAGATTTGCGATTTCTTCGATTTGTTCAGCAGTCTTTTCTTCATCACTTAGATCCCAACCTTCTTCAGCAACTAGTACTTTGTTATTAGCTAATTTTGGACAATCCTTTTTAAAGTGTCCAGGCTGATTGCACTCGAAGCATGTATTTGAATTTTTGTTGGAGTTGATATTTCTGAAATTGTTGTTGTAGTTGGCTTTAAATTTTCCTCCTTGGGCCTTTGGCTTAAAGACTTGTTTGCCTTTAAAGTTGTTAAATTTGTTATTTATCTTCAGAAAGCCCTTTTCATATTTTCGAGCTTTGAATAACTCTCCTGATTTGTCTTGATAATAGGACAACTTCATTGTTGTCTAAACTCAGGAGTTCTTCGTTTAGATCCTCATCATCACTTTCTTGATCAACAAGTAGAGCTTTGAATGCAATTCCTTTCCTCTTAAGATCTGTATCTGATCCAGATTTTTTGATTAGCATGTTGACTTCATGAGCACGAAGATTCCCAATAAGACTGTCAAGAGGATAGACAGTTAGGTCTTGCATTTCTTTGATAGATGTTACCTTTATTTTCCAGATTGAAGAAAGGGCTTTGAGAATTCTTCAATTTTTCTCATTTGTAGTGTATGTCTTTCCTAACTGTTCCAGCTCATCAATGATCCTGGAAAAACGTGTTTCCATATAAATGATCTTTTCATTTTCTTCTAGCTTGAAGCTTTCATATTCTTGAATTAAAGCATCTTTTGTGGTTTCTTTAATATGATTGGTTCCTTCATAGGTTACAATCAATTTTCCCAGACTTCTTTAGTATTTTTGCAGTTGCTAACTCTTTGTACTTTTTTTCAATTAGAGCACTGGTTAGTACTTGTTCAGCTCTGGATGCTATATTAATGACCTCTTCATCTTCAGTGGTGAATTCATCAATATCTTTTTCAACAGTCTTTTCTCCTACAATTTTTGTAGGAACTTTGACTCCTCGTTCTATAGCAAACCGAACTTTGATTCCTTGAGATTTGGCATAGATTTTGAATCTATTCTTCCAAGTAGCAAATTTTGTGCCATCAAATAGTGGAGGTCTGGACATTGATAATCCTTCTCCGCAACCAGTAGCATTTGTGTAGGCCATAGATGGATCTACTCTTAGATATTCCTGTATTTACTCAACAAACAAGTTAAAGAGCACTGCTTTGATACCAATTGAAAGTCCAATAATAATCTAGAAGGGGGGTTGAATAGATTATTATAGATTAAAAATTATCTTAGGCCTTTTTGAATTTTTTAAATAATTAATTTATAGTGTTAGAAATTAACATGCAAGACAGTAAAATATAATTACACCATGCACAAAGATTTGTCTGGTTCACAACATACATCTCGGGTATGTTGCTACGTCCAGTCTCAAGCTCCTCTCCAGGACTTGAGATCCTATTACTATCAGTAATAAATACTCCTTCAATAGGCGGAGAAGCCTTTACAAAGTTTTATAGACAAATTTCTAACTGTACACAACTATCTATATCGGACAGTAAGCTCCCAGCTCCTTCCTCAAGTTTAGTTGTATCTTCTTTTGAGTTCAGTTCTATTCTATAATCTGGTCTTGCAACGACAACCTCTTCCTCACCTCACAAGTGCACTAGAGATTCAACTCCCAGCTGACCTCTCTACGACTCTGGTATTGGTCAAAGAATTACATGTTTTTCTCACAGATACATAAAATAAACTAACTCTATTTTTCTCTTTTCACAAAATATTTTACAGCATTTTGCTTCTAAAATAAGTAGATACAATTTAGTACAGATGTATAAAAGTTTAAATAACTTTTATTTTGTGTAAAAAAAAATGCTTCTTGAATAAGCAAGTATATGAATTTAAGCTTTGATTAAAAAATGCTTCTGTATAAGCAGATATGTAACTTTAGTTCAGATTTTATAAAGATTTAAATTTCTTTATAAAATAAAGAATGTGTTTCAATGAAATTTTTTAAATTTAATAGCAAATATAAAAGTTTAAATAACTTTTATAATTATGCTTCTTGTTAAGCAAATAAATTCACAAAAGTGTGTGATATACAAATATAAATAACTTTTGTGTTTATTCAACAGATAAATTATGAATGTTCAAATAATGATGGATATCAAGTATAATAATTCAAATAATTTGAATAATACTTGTTATTACAAATAAATTTACTATACTCTAAAATATATATAATAATATATTTTATTTATCATGTAAATAATAAATAAGGTCACTTAGAATTTTAATGACCGTTTAAATGATATTCTTGTTTAAGGAATACCTTCAAATAGCGGTACCTAAAACTGACCGAATTTAAACGTTTCACTGCTTTATATTTGTATAAATATTTTTGATAGATCACTTAGAACTTTAATAATAGCTCGAATGATATTCTTGTTTAAGGAATACCTTCAAATAGCGGTATCTAAAACTGATCTATTTTCAAGTATTTATATAAATAAAGAATATATCTATAAAGAGCCACTTAAAATTTTAATGGCCGGTTGAATGATATTCTTAAAGAATATCTCCAAATATCGATACCTAAAACTGGCTTTTTATTGATATGAATAGATGAAATATAGATATATATAAATGTGTATAACAATTTCTATTTGTATATCTATATTTATACACAAGTATGAGATAATATCAAATAAAGTAATTCAAGAACTTATCTCAAAGTAATTTGACCAATTTTCTCTTCAAACTTTCAGAACTATTGATTAGAAGAGAGTAAGCTTTTTAAGGAGAGATTATGTAGGCAATGAGAGTATATGCTTTTCTTAATCTGGAAATTGGTAAAAAGGAATGAAGAAAACCTTCCCTATATATAGAAAATTTTGGCTAGGGATGTTTTCGGAATTTAGAAAGATTAATGTAAAATTAATGGTCAGGATTGATTTTGAATGAAAAGAATGGATAGGATTAAAACTTAATAGCTTCACACGGATTGATATGAGACTCTGCCCACTTAACATTTTCATTCATCCGCCCAAGCTCAATTTTTCTTTGGTTTAATAAAATTTTCGTCCATCATGTTTTAAAGAAAGATTTCGCCCAACATCATTCCAAGACTCACAAAATATCATGGGTCCCACAAATTCAAACAATACATTAACGGTAGAAAGGCATATAAGCCTTTGTTTTTAAAATGTTTTTCCTTCATTTTTATTATCATGGGTCCCATAATTTTGGTCATCATTCCAAATCAATGCTATCAATCTTTCTATTTTCGGATGGTGTAAGGAATGGAAGGTTTTGATAAAAATTGTTGTTTAATATATATATATATATAATATTTTTTGAAATAAATGATGAGAAGAAAATCAGTTTTTAGAAATAGGAATTTTTCTTGCCTTAGGAATTATTACTTTTTGAATTAATCTCTTTTAACACTTGATATTAAATTATCAAGGTTAATTTAAAAATTAATTCAATGTTCAAGATGAAGAACGATTTTGATCAAAATAAATAATTAAAAATAATTATATCATATAGAACCTATGAAGAGGATTCTAACCTATTTTGCTATTTTATTGTTATCATCAAAATTTACCAAAACTTGGAGACCTAACAATCTCCCCCGTTTTGATGATGACAATTCTACTAAAAATATTAAGACTCCCCCTTAATATGTGAATCTCCCCTTTATAATATAATTATATTTAAAAAAAATTATTTTTAATTTCGTAATATAATGTTGATATATAAAAAATATACTCAACCTGCAAGTAAAATTTTGGCAGTTTATTCAGTGTAAATATTGTACAAAAAAAATTTAACCACATAACCAGTAACCTGCAAATAGTTATATTTTTCTTAACTCTGCAACCTGTTATATTTCCAGCAACCAAAAAAATTTAATCGCAAAACTAGCAACTTGCAAACAGATCATGCAAACAGATTTAATCAAAGAACCAGCAACCTGCAAATAGATCCTGCAGACAGAGTTATATTTTTCGCAAAATGCAAACAGATTCTGCAGACAAAGTTCTATTTTTCTTCTCCCCCTTTGTCATTGTCGACGTTGGAAAAATTAAGAACCCCGCGGGTAGGTTCGTAACCCGGGTTTCCTCAAATCGATCTTCCTAAGTTCTCTCTACCCTTATTCTTTTTATTTATAACAAAAGTTTTGAAGGGTTTTTTAGGAAAGAGGCCAACATGTATTATGTCGACGATTTGAATGTTTTAACACAGTCGTCAGTTGATAGATTTGAAAATGGTTGTACCAACTAAACCGAGTTTGATTTGAAAAGAGGCCCAATTGTTGGACACTATCGAAACTTGATCTTTTGAAATCGGAGTTTTGAGTTCGGGGGCTTGGTTAAGTGTGGGGAAGGTGTTAGGCACCCCACGACTCCCGTGTAAACACGGTACCGCATCTTTTCAATATTTCCCTTAAAACTGTGAATGTGTGAGTGAATGCTGTTTGAAAATTAGGCCTTTGTTTGATTGATTGAAAGTTTTGACAAGCTTCGTTGAAACTATATACGAAGGGTTTAATTTGATTTAAAAATTAGTCTTTGATTTGATTTGCAAAAGCATTTAATTTGATTTACAAAAGCTCTTCTTTTGATTGAAAATGATGTTTTGAAAGCTGGTTTATCAAACTCTTACGCTGACATAGGAATTGAAATCGGTTTATACTTCCAATTTTATCTTTATAGCCTTAAGGCTGCATGTGAATGTTGATTTGTCGGGCTGCGAAGCATCCTCGACCATACAAATATACAAGTGTCGATCTCCTCATAGGTACGAAAACCATCAGAGGGACGCTGACACGACAATTTTGATATTTCACTATGATGAGACCTTAAATCCGAATAACCGTTTTAAGGTCTGTGTATGTACATTTTACAGAAAAACTGGCAGGGTACATCTGTAAACTGGAGTTTGTCCATCATGGGAATCAGATCCCAATCGATTTGATCGTGAATCCCATGATTCCTAGGCTCACATATGAGTAGCCCATAAACCTGCACAGTTCAAATTTGTACAGAAACAAATATATATACATCCTCACGTCGCAATGGAACCAAGGATTCATCAGTAAATTCTGGCTGCGCGTGACCAAAGCGTCTCGTTCCCACTAGATAGCGATCTAAGGGACGCGAGATTGCTTTTGAAGCTGAAACTAGAAAGAAAGCTAGATTTAAAGAAATCTCAGCCATTCTAGTTTTTCGGTTCAGTCTGGAGGTTTTGAACGGTTTGAAAACTAGAATTGGCGATATTTAAATAAATGTAGTCCGCCCGCAGATATGTCAGTGCAGATTCATATACAAATGAATATTACATGCAGCAGTTGAATAAATTGAGTAAAGCAATATATATATATATAATTATATATATACAAAAGCTGTAAAAGGGTGATGAATTTTTACTCGGAAGCCCGGACTGGAATTGAAATATATATATATATATATAAACTATAAATAGCCACGAAATAATCCATGCTGTGACAGAAATATATATATATATATATATATATATAAAACAGTAATAAGGGCAATGGGTTTTCACGCTGGTGCCCGTACTGAAATTGAAATTGACATAAAGTAATCACCCAGTGACTAGGGAGAGCACCCAATACGGGGAAGTGTGCAAAATCAGTAAAATGGCCACGAAGTAATCCAGGCTGGACTGAAAATATATATATATATATATATATATTGATAGAAATGTAGTCAACCAATACTGGTAAGAGAACTAGTTATGGTGAGAGATGCTTATATATGCGTAAATATATATAAAAGCGGTAAACTACCTCGGATTTGACATCCGGGCTTGACAAAATTGAAATGTTAGTATATATAAAGTTAAATATATATAAAAAAGGGCCAAACTCGGACTGGGAAGATAACCCAGTCCGGCGAAGTTTCCAGAACGTGTGTGCTAGTGCATTGAAGCTGCTGGAGCCGACGGATCGTCAATCCAAGTTGTAGAAATGCAAAAATTTGCATTTATGTACAGAAATGTACCAAATTTTGACAAAAACGGCCGCGGAACTAAGTTCTGGGTATGTTTAGAAGATGAAACTTTGTGTGCAAATGTAAAACAGTGCAAAGTAGTAGTATTGACTTTTGATCGCAAAATTCTGGGTATGTTTAGAAGATGAAACTAAGTTCTGGGTATGTTTAGAAGATGATACTTTTAATGGACTGCAATACGGGCTTTTTGCCAAATCGTAGGCGCTATACGTCCAAATCTACCGGTGGTGTTTTGATATGTGGTAGTATATGGGTATACCTAAGTGTTAGAGTAAAAATATTTGAGTTTGGAAGAAGTGTAAAAGTCGAGAAATTGAACTGGCAGAGCTTCGCTGCGTTTCGAAAACTTGAAAATGAAGGGGGGTGCACGTTTATTTATAGGCCAGGGAGCCCTAGCTCTACGTGCGGCTGCCGCAAGTAGTGGTGTGGCTCCCCTAGGTGGGGCCCACATGCTGGGTTTCTTCATCTCAATACGTGTACTCCGGACAACGCGTAGTCGAAGTCGAAACTTTCAAACTTTTGATCAGAGCGTCTGTTTGAGGCGTGCAATACCTTTTCGGAAAGCCCTCACCGAGAGTGTCGCAATGACATGGGATAAAACATTTTCCGGGTCCTAGAAGATGGGTTCATAACCACGTCTTCAATTCCCCACAGTTTGTTCGTTGAGCTGTCTTGCGTCGTTTGCACTCAGGATCGTAGTCATGGCTTATTCTGACTTTGATGGCATCAATTTGGCTTGAGTTTGGCCGAATCGGTTGAGAGTTGGATAAAATGACCGTTTTACCCCTCTCGGGGTTGCGTGTGTTGTCGGCACGACCTTTGATAGATTTGGCTTCCCAGGGTTGTCTCTAGGGCTGAACTGCACTTCCCAGATTGACGCCGGGGCTGATCTGTACATTTCGGGCTAAGACTAGGGATGACTTGACATGTCTTGAGTTGATGTCGAGGTTGACTTGATATCCCGGGTTGAGACCTGGGCTGTCTTGACGACTCGATATTGAGATCGTGATTGATCTGTACCTCCTGGGTTGATCCCGGGGTTGGATTGGAGATCGGAGCTGGATTGAAAGGCCAATTGGAGATCGGAGCTGAATTGATGGTTCGATTGGAGATTGAATCTGGATTGACAGTTCGATTGGAGATCAGAGCTGGATTGACGGTCCGATTGGAGATCGGAGCTGGATTGACGGTCCGATTAGAGATCGGATCTGGATTGATGGTCCGATTAGAGATCGGAGTTGGATTGACAATTCGATTGGAAATCAGAGCTGGATTGTCGGGCCGATCAGAGATCGGAGCTGGATTGACGGTCCGATTGGAGATCGGAGCTGGATTGACGGTCCGATTGGAGATCGGTGCTGGATTAACAGTTCGATTGGAGATCAAAGCTGGATTAAAGGTCCGATTGGAGATTGGAGCTGGATTGACTGTCCGATTGGAGATCAGAGCTGGATTGACGGTCCGATTGGAGATCAAAGCTGGATTGATGTTTCGATTGGAGATCAGAGCTGGATTGACGGTTCGATTGGAGATCGGAGCTAGATTGACTGTCAGATTAGAGATCGGAGCTGTATTGACGGTCCGATTAGAGATCGGAGCTGGATTGACGGTTCGATTAGAAATCAGAGCTAGATAGACAGTCCGATTGGAGATCGGAGCTGGATTAACGGTCGGATTGGAGATCAAAGCTGGATTAACGGTCCGATTGGAAATCGGAGCTGGATTGATGGTCCGATTGGAAATTAAAGCTGGATTGACTGTTCGATTAGAGATTGGAGCTGGATTGACGATCCGATTGGAGATCGGAGCTGGATTGACTGTCCGATTGGAGATCGAAGCTAGATTGACGGTCCAATTAAAAATTGGATTTGACTGGAGTACCGGTATTGGGGATCGAATTTGGGTTTACCGACATTGGTGGTCGGATTTAGGTTTACCGATATTGGTGATCGGATTTAGGCTTACCGACATTGGTGGTCGGATTTAAATTGACGGACCGACATTGGTGGCTGGTTTTGAGTTGGAGGCCCGGTATTGAGACCGACGTTGATTTGAAAAGACAGCTCTGCCCTTCTACAATGTTGGTGATAGGGCAGTGAAAATTTTGAGTGTCTACAGATGCCCCTCTTTATCATGTCCATGCAATGCAATGGACTGGGCAGGATAAAGATTAGTAGACACTAGAAATGCAAATGTAAATGCCTGGCAATGCATGGTGTGTTATGTGTAGGGTCAGCACGGATTACTTCACGTCATTGTCTGCTGGAGATAACGTTAATCGTGTCGACCATTGAGGTTGATATGATTATCGTTGATTAACCCTCCCTGATGAGTTGTCAGATTTGGGGCTATAGAAGACGACTTTCATCACCTTTTGATGGGGATGACGATGTTTATGATAGTTTGCTTGCATCTGGTGAGATTGGTGAGGATAAGCTATCATAGATTTTTTCGTCTTGATCTGCTGGGGATGACGTCTTCCGCGATAGCTTTATAGATTCTGATGAGTTTGATAAAATTGTTGTTGATTGACCTCCCTGATGGGGATGCTATGGCCGCTTCCTTGATTTGAGATCAAGGGTGTCTATGTTCATCGATTGAAGGATACTCCGCTGGGGATAACTTCTGGTTATCGAATTATTTCGACTGAAGCTTCTAACGCCTATCTGGACGATAGTCTGCACTGGTAGTTCGCCACAGGAGTATGTATCATCGACCTCGATTAATAATCCCCTTTTGGGGATGTGTATAACAGATTCCATCATCTATTCTCTGTGGGGATGGAATACTGCTGGACTTCCGCCTCGAGATCATCTCCTGATGTCTCATGGGCTAGTTCGATGGTCGAATCATCATTGGGGTTGGGCCAACGGCTAGATTGGATCTCGGTCTGAACCCGAGCTTTGCTGGAACTGAGCTCACGGTTGAAATCAACTTCGGTCTGTACCCGAACTTCGCTGGAGGTGAACTAACGGTTGAAACTGCTTTGGTCAGTACTCGAACTTAGCTGAGGCTGAGCCAACGACTGAGAACTGCTTCGGTCAGTACCCGAACTTCGCTAGGGCTGAGCCAACGGCTGAAACTGCTTCGATCATTACCCGAACTTTGCTGGGGCTGAGCCAACGGCTGAAACTGCTTTGGTCAGTACCCGAACTTCGCTGGGGCTGAGCCAATGGCTGAGAACTTCTTCAGTCAGTACTCGAACTTCAAAAAATAACAATTTTTGGCAGTTTAGCGCAATTCTGGCGCAGTTTTTCCACAGTTTGATTTGTTAATTCTCAGACATGGCTCTGGGATGAATACCAAAGGGTCTTCGTGAAATTTCCCTTTACGTCAGGATGACGCTGCTTAAGAGCAGGATTTTTGGCCAAACCACTCAATCGCGTAGCAATTTCTCTTCGGATTTGACTTGGCAGCCCATTTAAACTCCGTTTTGACTCAAACCGAACCGGGCCCAGGGGAAGTGGGACCCACCTGGGCTACCGCAGGTGGAGGTGCGGCAGCCGCAGGTAAAGGTGCGGCTACCTGGGCTTTAAATGGAGATCGGGAGTTTTCATTTTGCAAGTTTTCCGTTTGAGCAGCGAAAGGATTTTCGATCTTCTTTTTCAGATCTACGGAGTTCTGGCAATCAGATTTTTATTCCGTCAGTTCCTACGCCTTCAGCGCAGTGCAGGTAATGTTTTACATGCTTTTTTTGCAGTTTTTGACCGTTAAAAGCATGCGAACCACCTAGGGTGCTTTCAAACGCAATGTATGACAAATGCATGCCTATATGACCTGTAAAAAATTTTCTGACTACACACGTATGCATATCTTACTGTAATGAATGTTTGGATGTAAGAAAATTCAGGTTCTGAGAGAGTCAATTTTTGCACTTTTTGATCAGTTTAATCATCCTTTTTGAGGCCTGGTGAGCCTGGATTTTTAACTAAAAATGTCCATGGTAATTTGGCTACCATGTGAGGTTGATTTTTAATCTTCTCTCACAAATATGAGCTGCTTCTGTTTTTGGGTAGGTGTGCTACTAAATAGCCACCTAGGCATGCCTGTGTGCATGTGGACAGTCCATTTTACAAAGGAGACTCTGGCGAAATTTTTCTAAAATCTTAGGCTTTAAAAAACATGCATTTTTAACTCTGTGGGGAAATTTTTTACTGACCCATGCAGTTTTTGAGTTGTTAGGTTTTGAAAACATGCAGTTTTGACTTTTCTAGATATTTTTGACTGACCCATGCATGTCTTAGGTCCTAGAGATATATGCTGGACTGATTGAAAAATGATAAGCCATAGGTTTTATGCTTACCGCACCCTTTCTGAGGTGATTTGGAGACTTGTTGTCGTAGATGGATCGTGATAGACCCGGCAGTTCCAGTAAGGTCTCCTCGGGTGTTAGACGCAGGAGGGCTTTTGATGTGCCATAGCCACGTCTAGCTAGGACGCCTCGTAGACTAGTAGAGGGCAGGATTCGTTCAGCACAAGACGAGCAGCCATTGAATATTGATGATAAGGAGGCTCCGTTCGCCATTCCTGCTCCCGCTCAGGCTCCACGTGTGGAGGTCCCAAGCATTACTGTGCCTACTTAGGAGCTACTGGGTGACTTGAGTCGCCATTCTTCGAGATATCTTCACGCCAACGAGGTGACTTGAAGTCTTTCTTTTTTTCGGATTCTTTTCTTCCTTTTTGCCATTCTTGGGGCACAGGTTTTTGATTTTGGTTGGTTTTTTGATGCAGGTTCCCGGCTTTACGCAGCCTCAAGGGAACTGGTTTAGCGTGCACTACCTGTATCACACTTTGCATGAGGATTACAGGGAGATTATAGATGGCTGGGGATTTCAGGCCCTTTTCTCGATCCTTCCCCGCCGTTGCCCCTGGGGGTATATGAGGGCTTTGTCTGAGCGCTGGTTCCACCAGACTCAGTCCCTTCATTTACTAGATTGCGAGGTGATGTTGACTCATATTGATTGGAGATTTATCACCAACATTGAGCTTGAGGGCGAGTCAGTTCCTGTCATGACTGATATTTCGCCCGCTATCGTTCGGTCCCTGCTGGGAGTTCCGACGACGACATTAAAGGGTCGGGCAGTCCGATCTGGCCCCTTGAGTATAGATGCCCAGGATGGGACTTTGCAGTTGCCTCCGCCTGATGACTAGAGGGTTAGAGATCGCATTTTGAGGTGATTATTTTTGTCGATCATCAGGGGTTGTTTTGTGGCAGACAACTCGTCTACTGTGTCCTTTGCTTTGATCAGCGCCACTCGACAGGTAGAACGCCTCAGTGACTATGATTGGGGCTCCTATACCTTTGCCTATTTTCTCCGGGGCATGCGCATACTTTCGGAGGGTACGACGGAGGCTTGGTTAGTATTTTACCCATTCCTGCTGGTGAGTACATCTTTTTGTTCCTTTTTAATTTTAGCATTTTTGTCAGTCTTGATCACTGAGGGCTTTTGATATTTGCATGATCAGCTTTGGGCATTTGAGATGATTCCTTGCCTACGGCCTGCCACTGCTTTATGTCTGGAGACCTATCCTCAAGGACAGAGATGTCATCACTTCACTTCAACCAAGGTCCTTGTTGCTGAGGGATTCACTCATGCCCGTCTACAGTTGGAGCTTTTGACGGCGGATTTGATCACCTGGACGCTGTACACATCTGAGCACTTGACCGTCAGATTCAAGGGAGGAGTCCCTACTGGCTGGGAGTTTGCGTTGTCGACCCGCAGGGTACCGTTGTTGACGGCAGGAGGCTGGGAGCTCTATCTTGGAGAACGTGCTATTAGGAGCATCACGAGAAAGATCCGCATTCCCATTATTCCTCCAGCTTGGTATCATTGGCCATTGACTGTGCCTTTGACAGACATCCCTTTGGAGGGCATTGATGTCTTTACCCTATCGGAGGGTCCGTACAGCCAGGAGGCATTTGGCAGATGGTGGAGCTCTCGTACTATTGGAGCTCAGACTCGGGCTACCCAGTTTATGGCAGACATGGTGCCAGGATCCATGATGATGACGGATTAGATAGCTTGCCTCAGGGAGCCGACTCATGCAGACCAGATAGCAAATCTGACTAGGGAGCTGGAGCAGGCTCGTTTCTTTATCAGGCACCTTGGTCGAGATCCATCAGAGGCATCTTCTTTTGACCCGTCCATCTCTGGAGTAGGTCCCTCTTGAAGTCCATTTAGCAGCATTTTTGTAGGGGTAGATCCTCTCTTGTACCGCCCAGACATACCTGATAGCAGCGATTTTGTATCCACCGAGGAGATGGAGCAGGTCGATCGTTTTGACACTGATGTCATCGACTTCCTCTAATAGCTATTGGAACTATACTTTTTGGTTAGCCACTATTTTGGCTATTCGGCGCTTGTGCCATTATTTTGATAGACCACTGTAGTAGTTGGGTGGTGGTGCCCCATTTTCCCTGTATTCTTCCTTTCACTTTGTATCAGGATACAAGGATGTTGTATGCAGTAGATAGCTTGTTGTAGATATTCCTGCCATATCTTATCTTCTGCATCATATTTATATTACTATCTTCATGCATGTATATTGTCATGTGTATGCATTCAGACAGCTGCGATTTGACTTGACCTCTAGACGGTCTTGTAATACGGTGCTACAGATGACGTCGTCTGCAGTCAGCCATTTTGAGCATTTACCACCATCTGCGATGGCGGCATCATTGAGGTCCTGGTACGATAGTCTGCCCTTTTTAGCTAGGGGGACAGTGGACCAGATGTTGGGGCATTCATTGGCCCTTGCGGATTTTTGGGTTTCGGTCGGATTTGTTGAGGGCCTTCTACCCTACTAGATTATTGACAGGCAGGTGTTCTTCTTCGGGCGGCGTGAGCTGACGCCGACTCTGGAGGAGTATCAGAGATTTACTGGCTTGGGTTTAGAGTTGACATGCGCTCGGACGACGATTAGTGATATGAGGAGGCCGTTTATCAGGCTGTCCGGTCTCCGTCAGAGTGTAGTCATGGATGAGATCATTTCGGGGCACGTGATCTCTATAGACTTCTTGATTGAGCGCTTTGGCGAGCTTAACAGTAATGGTTCCCACGTCGGAGATTTCGTTTGTTCAGCAGAGGCATGGCATGTGGCCAGGATAGACATTCTGTTGATATGTGTTATGGCATATGTCTACATGCTATTGCGAGTGGATCATCTAGATGTGGGATTGGTAGTAGTGGTTAGAGCCCTTAAACAGGGTAGCACCATCATCCCAATGATATTGGCTGAGACATTTAGATCCGCCACGTATTGTAGTACCCATCCAAAGGGGTTTTTTAGGGGAAGCTCGGTCTTACTGTATATATGGCTGATATCCCATATACGACCGATTGGATCCTTCAGGCCTAGGGGTTTTTGTTATACTCACGAAACATCTAGAGCTTTCTCTTTTCAGCCTGCGGAGTGCATTGATGCAGAGTCTTGGTCGACATTTCTGTCGGATATTGAGCATCCGTTTGTGATCTTGCCATGCTTAGGGCTAGCATCCCCATATTGCTTTATCACTCATGCATCTGGCCTGGATTATTTTCCCCTTGCGGGATTGAGAGGAGTGACTACTTATCATCCTTTGGCAATCATGTGTTAGTTTGATTAGCTGCAGAGTTTGCACCATTTTGAGGGGTCTACTAATCATAGGTTGTCGGCTTCTTCCATGTCATCCGCAGACTTGGTCAGAGTATATGAGTGGTGGACTCATCGGGAGAGGGCTGATTTCTCTAGTAGCCATCCGAGTTGTTCTCCGGAGTATTCTGCATGGTTGGAGGTAGAGACAGGAGTGGTAGTAGAGGCTTCTTCATCTTCTAGTGTGGACTCTGACGAGGAGGAGCCCATTGAGGATCCAGATTCACCTACCGAGGATGAGCTGTTCACGGGTTTGACCGCTACTCTGGTTAGTGATTCCCCGACAATTCCTGTGGGGATAGATTCGGCTTTATCAGACTCACTATTCAGGATGACCTTTGAACGAGACTTGTCTAGGGCACAGATGTTGGTTGCCTTGTCCGACAGAGATTTAACTTTTGCTGAGAGGGATGGTCTCAGGGCTGCTTTGGATGCTGGATTGATTGAGCGGGACGAGCTCCGCTCTGCTCTGGATACTGTAGTTGTAGAGCGAGACGAGATTCGCTCGGCTAGGGATGCAGCATATGTTGAGATCGAGGAGACTTTGATTGCTCGAGACGTAGCTTTTGCTGAGAGTGATGAGGTTATAGCTTCCCGTGATTTCCATATTGCTGATAGTACTGCTCTTCGATCTTACACTCATGGTTTGATCACCGAAATGAGTGCTTATATTAATGACCACAGTGCCACCTTGCAGATGACTGTGGATGTTCTGAGCCGTATGGAGGCTGAGTGGACTGCACTTACGGCTGCTCCACCATCTTCAGAGAGAGATGCCATGCTGGCATTGCTGACCCGCTTGCCCTTGGGTCCATTGACTAGCTTTATTTTTCCTGCACAGACTAGATCAGCCATTTTTGTCATGTACATGGCATTATATATATAAAGCAGTTTTATATATCAGAGAAATATATTTTTGATGCACTTCCCTGATTGGAGATGTATTGTCATTGTTGAGTGATTACCACTTCTTTCATGACTCGCAGTTGTTGATGTATCTTGATCTCCTCCTTGATGGACTGACAGTTGAGATGTCAGGGAGTATCTCAGATGGGCCTGTTGACCAGGGTAGGATTGATATAATTTAGCTTTTATTTGTCTTTGGTGTTTTGGACTTGGTCTTTTATTTTTTCTTGAAGGTCAAATTGCGCCGTAGATGGCTGCCTACGTACTCCCGGGTCGAGGGAGATCAGGTCATTCGTAGTTCTGGCTGTGTAGTTGGATAGGTTTGAAAAGAGTTTATCTTGTATTTTGAATATAATTTTATGAGTTTTTGAGTTTTTATTTGGTTTGACTGCACCAAAATGGCTGCCTATGTACTCCCGGGTTGAGGGAGATCAGGTCATTCGTAGTTCCGGCTTTCTAGTGAAAAAACTGAACCTGATTTGATTTGTAGGACCTGGATGCGGGTATACATGTGTCTCAGATGTAGTACCTTTTCACGGTGTCTGAATTGATGAGTTATGGAAATTCGTTCCCATCCATCTCTTGTAGTTTGATAGCGCCCCCAGTCAACACTTCTTTGACAATGAAAGGGCCTTCCCAGTTTGGGGTGAATTTTCCTTTGGCTTCATCCTGATTGACTAGAATTTTCTTTAGCACCAAGTCATTTTCTCTGAATTACCTACTTCGGACCTTTTTGTTGTAGGATCTGGCGATCCTTTGCTGGTACAACTGTCCGTGGAAAATGGCTGTAGCTCTCTTTTCATCTATTAGAGACAGATGATGATACCGATCTTGCAACCATTAATCTTTATCTATTTGAGCGTCGATCAACACTCGCAAAGATTCCATCTCTACTTCTATGGGAAGGACTGCCTCCATATCATATACCAACGAGTAGGGGGTAGCCCCAGTAGAGGAGCGCATTGACGTCTTGTATGCTAACAGGGTGAGAGGCAGCAGGTCAGGCCAGTCCTTGTGATTGGTGGACATTTTCTACATGATTTTTTTGATGTTTTTGTTGGCCGCTTCAACAGCACCGTTCTTCTTGGGCCGATAGATGATGAAATTGAGATGCTTGATGTGGAATTTACTGCACAGATCCACCATCATTTGATTGTTTAGATTTTTGGCGTTGTCTGATACGATCACCTCCGGTTGTCCATATCGACATAAGACATTGTTTCTGATGAAACTAATGATGACCTCTTCTGTGACTTTGGGAAAAGAGGCTGCTTTGACCCATTTGGTTAAGTAATCGATCATAGTGAAGATAAATCGATGATCGTTACTGGCTTTGGGTTCCACTGGACCTATTACGTCCATTCTCCACATAGAGAAAGGCCATGGTGAACTCATGTTATGCAGCTTATTTGGAGGAGCGTGAATGACATTTCCATGTATTTGGCATTGAAAGTATCTCTTGACGTGATCATCACAATCAGCTTTGAGCGAGATCCAGTAATGTCCTGTTTTGATTATCTTCTTGGCCAGCAGATGGCCTCTCATGTGTGGACCACAGAATCCGCCATGGACTTCATCCATTAGTCTTTGGGCTTGCTCCTTATCGAGGCATCTTAACAGGCCTATTCCAGCATCCCTTTTATAAAGTGCATCTCCGATCAGATAGAACTTCATGGCCACTCTGAGAATCCATTTCCACTCTGATTGGCTTGCACCAGCGGGTGTGGATCCATCACAGAGATATTCCTTGATGTCTTGAAACCAAGGCTGCTTAATAGAAGGTATTTCATCTGATACTTCTCCAACATAGCTCCCATATGTCGGGGCTTTCTGAATTGTGAACTGAATATTGGGCAATCCTCTCTTATCGAACATGCGGATTAATGAAGCCAACGTTGCTAATGCATCAACGAAGTCATTCCGACCCCGAGGAATGTGAACGAAGGTTATTGCTTCGAATTCCCGAGATATTTTGAGGACTTGCTGATGGTAAGGCAGCAAATGCAGTTCTTTGGTGAGATATACGCCGATAGTCTGTCTGATGACTAGCTCGGAATCTCCGAAGACGAGCAAGTGTTTGATAGACATGGATTAGGCTAGCTTCAACCCCATGATACAGCCTTCATACTCGGCTGTGTTGTTGGTGTTGCCAAATTAAAGTTTGGTAGCCACAGGATATTGATCACCTGTACCAGATATGAGGACTGCCCCAGCTCCAGCACCTTCCATGTTTACCGCTCCATCGAAATACATTTTTCATGGTTGGACTATTTTCTCAGACTGGAGTTGTTGAATTGACATGATCCCATCATCCGGGAAATAGGTCTCTAGGGGCTCGAACCCTCCTAAAGGTGCTTCTGCTAACTGATCTGCAATGCCTTGACCCTTGATTGACTTCTGAGTCACGTAGACAATGTCGAATTGCTGTAGGATCAACTGCCATTTGGACAGTTGGCAATTCAGCATTGGTTTATTGAATACATATTTGAGCAGATCCATGCGGGATATGAGGTAGATCGTGGCCCATGCAAATAGTGTTGCAACCTCATGGCGGCCCATGCTAATGCACAGCATGTCTTTTCGATCAGGGTGTATTTCTGTTCCCTACTGCTGAATCTTTTACTGATGTAGTAGATGGCTCTTTCCTTGCTACTATCATCCTTCTGTCCTAACATGCAACCTATTGTATTGGCATTGATGGACAGGTACATGAACAAAGGGACTCCCTCCGTTGGGGGTATCAGAACAGGAGCTTCAGTCAGCTGTTTCTTGATGGCAAGGAAGGCTTGTTGACAATCCTCATTCCACGTGGTGGAGGAATTCTTCCTTAACAGCTTAAAGATGGGCTCACAGGTTGCTGTGAGTTGGGAAATGAATCTGCTTATGAAGTTGATCCTTCCCAGGAACCCACGTATCTCCTTCTGTATACGAGGTACGGGCATCTCAGTAATGGCTTTGATTTTGGCGGGGTCAAGTTCAATGCCCCAATTGCTCACCAGGAATCCTAACAGTTTGCCTGCTCTGACGCCAAAAGCACATTTGGCAGGATTTAGCTTGAGGTTGTACTTACGTAACCCGCTGAATAGCTTCCTGAGATGGTTTATGTGGTCATCCTCCCTCCGGGATTTGATGATGATGTCGTCAGCATAGACTTCTATTTTTTTATGCATCATATCATGAAAGAGGGCCATCATGGCTCGCTGATACGTTGCACTGGTATTGATGAGGCCGAAGGATAGTCGTCGGTAGCAGAAAGTTCCTCAGGGAGTGATAAAGGCTATTTTCTCCTGGTCTTCCTCAGCAACCATGATTTGATGGTAACCAGCAAAGCAATCCATGAATGAATACATGCCATACTGCGTAGTATTGTCGATTAGAATGTGGATGAAAGGCACTGGGAAGTTTTTCTTAAGGCAGGCTTTGTTCAAATCCCGGTAATCCACACATACTCGTACCTTCCCTCCGGGCTTAGGCACGGGGACTATGTTTGATGGCCATTCGGGGTAGGTTGATACCATGATGATCCTGGCTTTGAATTGCTTAACGACTTCTTCTTTGACTTTGAGACTCCACTCAGGTTTCAATCGCCTGAGCTTCTATTTGACTGGTTTGAACCCTTCTTTGATGGGCATTCGATGGATGACAATCTCTGTGGATAGACTGATTATGTCTTTATGTGACCATGCAAACACATCCTGATACTGTGTCAGGAGTTCGATCAGGTTGACTTTTTGATTTGGTGTGAGGTCTGAACCTATTTGGATTTCTTTAATGTTTTTGGAGGTTCCTATGTTGATGGTGGAGGTTTGGTCGAGGTTTGGTTTGGGTTGGTCTTCGACCCAATCCTTGATCTCCTCTGGCACCTCATAGTCATCTTCCTCCTTTTGATTAATAGCCATCAAGTCGAAGTTCAATTTTACATCCAAGTCGGAGTCATCTTGACAGGTTGACATCTCATCAGCAGAGACACACACCAATTCTTGGGTCCTGAAAACAAAAATGCTTTCATTAATATATACAACTTCTTAAACACATGGCATTTGCAAAGCATGACAAAAGTTACTGCTCTAGCTGTGCAATCAAAGTAAGTAGTAAATGAAAGCATGATAAGGGCAGATGTACTCTCTGCCCCTTTACCCTTTTCGACTTAGGCAAGGAACACTGCTCCAGTTGTCCAGTATCAGATTCTCATAAATTGGGAGAATCAAGGAATTTTTCTCGTCCGCCTCGTCCTGGATGATGACTGAGACATCTTTGAGAATAAAGCCAAGGCTTTTCTGTAGATCATTCCTCTTCTTAATGTGAGGAATTTGGACATGGTCGTCGTCACTGTCGGGGAGTTCGTCATTCATACCCTCGTAGTTGAGAATGACTCTCATGTTAGCGAATGGGTTTCGTCCATCATACAAGATCTTTTCTTTTCCCTTTTTACTGTTTGCCTCAGGCTTGAGGGCTTTTCTTTCATGGATAGGTATGATTGGAGGAAATAGTATGGATGATACCACCGTAGGGATCTTCCTTGTAGGTTTTACCCATCCAGCATTTGTGAGGTTTGGGAGCAGAATTGTAGAGGCATGAGCCTTGGGATGTTTGTATGGATTCCGGTGGCTTGACCCGGATGAATATCCCAATCTTGCTCTTCCCATCTGACTTGGGATTTGGACTGGCATCTTGATACCTTGCTTATCCTTTCCCAACCCTTCTCCAGGTTGGAAACTCGAATATACCATCTCTTGGCCTACGGTCATTACTTCAGTGGACACTTTAGGTTTTAGGGTTGGTGCCTCGATTGGTAGATATTGAATATCGCTCACCTCGAAAGCTTGAAAACTTACAAGTTCAATCCCCGCGTCCAGGCTAATCACTGGCATGTCCCCATGTATGTAGGTAGGGTATTCTGGTTCGGCATTGACCGTGATGAGGCTGCCATTAATGATGTACTTGAGTTGCTGATAGAGGGTGGATGGCATTGCTCCTGCTATGTGGATCCATGGTCTACCTAACAGCAAGTTGTATCCAGTGGCAATATTGAGCACTTAGAAAGATACGTAGAAGGTGTGTGGACCAATTTCTAGGGGAAGCTCGATTTCCCCCATAGCCTGGAGGCGAGATCCATCGAAAGCCCAGATGACCATATGATTGGTTTTGATCCGGTTCAGATTGATCTTCATTCTTTCCAACGTGTCGTATGGACAGATATTGAGGGAAGATCCTCCATTGATGAGCACACCTACGATCACATATCCGGAGGATATTACAGCTATATACAGGGACTTGTGGTGGCCCCTTACCTCTGCAGGGATATCATCATCTGTGAAGGAAATCACATTGCTGTTGAAGAAGTGTTCTATCACATGATGGAATTTTTCTGTGTCTACCGTGTGTGGTAGATGGACTTCTTCTAGTACCTTCACTAGAATGTTGCGATGGTCTTCTGATGATAAGACCAGGTCGAGGATGGACACTTGCTTGGGTGCGTCTTTCAAGCTTTGCACTATCTTGATTTCATTGTGTCCCATTTTATTGTGGAACTCTTTGATTTTTTCTTCAGCCACCTTCTTTTTTTCTTTGGTAACTGGTTTAATTACCCGCTGAGGCAGGTACAATGGATTATCCTTTGACAGGATGGAAATGTTGTTTGAAGTAGAGCTTTCAATATCCCCGTAGTTCCATGGGACCTTCTTCAGACTGGTGATTGGATATTGAGGTCTGAAGGGCAAAATTAGAGGTTGAGGTGCAACCACCTTCACAGGATTTTGGACTTCTTGGACCCCTTTCTCTGTCAGTACCAGGGGTGTAAGGATTGATTCCTTATCGCAAGACACGACAGCCACTGTGTCCTGGTACCATGCATTGGGGATCCAGAGGCTATCTTTATCTGCCAAGTCAAGGATTTGATCTCCTCTGATTAGGTCATCTTTCTCAATCAGGTTTTGAATTAGGTTACGAAGTGCCCAACATTCTTCCGTATCATGGCCGGGAGTGTTGGAATGGTACTGATATATTTGGTTAGGTTTGAATTTTCTGGATTGAGGGTTTAGTGGGGGTAATAGTTCTGCAACCATCCCCTCGTTGATCATCATTTGGAGGATTTCTTCCATTGGTTGGTTCAGATTGGTAAAATTCATTTGAAACAGGAATTTTCTACCTTCTTGGGTATACTCATTTTTTACCATTGGTTGTTCGTGCAACTGGCAATGATCCCTATTGAGGATGGAATTGATTTTCGTCAGAGTAGAATGACTGCCAATAGATTGATGAATCTGCTTCAGCATCTTCCTGGTGAGTTGATGCTGGTAAACGACCAGTTCAGCTAACTGCTCAATTTGTTCCTTGAGAGACTTAACTTCTTGCTCCATCAGGAATCGCTTCTCAAAAGTTTCCCAACTCTCTAGGCTGCTGAGATTGGATTGACTTGGTTCCCCAACATAGCGGAGGTACTTAGATCCTTCTCCATTTGAGGTACTGATCATATTAACATTTTCCTCTTTGTGCTGTGGGAGAGGATTGTCTTGGACATGGGGTTGGTCAGGCTTTGTTACCACAATTTCCCCGCTGTCAATCAAGTCTTGAATTTTGTGCTTGAGAGACCAACAGTCTTGAGTATCATGGCCTGGAGATCCAGAATGATAAGAACATTTCTTGTTAAGATCAAAGTTCTTTCCGTTAATATTGGTTGGTGGAAGGAGTTGAACAATCTTCTTCTGAGCTGTCAGAAGTTTGAACACATTCTCGAGGGAATCCCCTAGTGGGGTGAAAGTTCTTCGTCGCCTGACTTCCATATTTTTCTGGAATTGAGGGTTTGCAGGTTGTGCTGAAGCTTGGAAAGGGGTATAGTTCCTCCTTTGAATGGGAATGTGGTTTGACTCGCCCCTTGAATTGTGTCCTTATAAGACCAAGGAGACTTCTTCGTCTTTCTTTTTATGGACCCTCCGGGGATTACTCCTATAATTTTCAGATTAGATATGTTCGGCGACAGCTTCGAGGGCGGTTAGATATTTTATCTTCCCGGATTTAAGCCCCATTTCTACCATCTCGCTTGTAGGGTTTTCGACACATAAACGCAGCGGAAATTAAAATTTTTCCAAAACCCTAAAACAGGATCCATGCGAAAAACATATTAATTCAGAGGTTAAGATTTGTTTTACGGATTATTCAAGCCTGAACGGAGACGATGGAGATTCTGGAACTGCTTCGAATCCTCAACGCAATCCAACGGAACTGCGCCTCTACGGTATCCACACGAACGTCCCGCGAATCGTCACACGATCTGCAGCAAGGAAAGCTGCGGTACTAGCCGCCAAGGATCTGGACTTTCGAAGTTTTTCTCTAGTCTCTCTCTAAGAGCGGCTAGGGTTTTGATATCGATAATTCCCTAAACGGCTGATATATCATATATATAGCAGTTAAAGGAATTAACCAAAACCTAATCCAATTAAAAAAATAAAATCCGAATTTATATATATATATATATATGTATATATTATATCTTAATTAAGTCTTACTTAATTAATATACATATATATATACAAATTATCCTATTAATTTAAATTCGTAATTTAAATACTATCAATCATATTGATATATTTAAATCCATACAATTTAAATTAATTCCCTTTTAATTACGTTCTAAGTGTGTGATCCTATAGGTTATTATTATGTTGGCAATAATTTTAAAATCATATTATAAAATTATAAACAGTAAGCGGCATCTAGTAATGCATCACTGCTACCCAAATAATAATAAGATCGGTAATTCGATACAACCTTTTCGTGACCAATGTTTCAGTGTAATTTAATCCTTTTAACCTTGACATCCTGGATTAAACTCGAGGCATGGAATGTGTCATCCTCTTCATAATTTAATCTGAGTTTTCTTGATCGATGAGTAGACTATATAAAACAAATCACTATTTGAGCATGGCCATGCATTTCATAGTCCTACTCAATCAAGAGGCCTATGGATATCACCCCTAATATATAGGAGGGTTAAATTCTCACACGATTCATGACGTACCCAATAATCACCTTTATCGTCCACCCTATTAAAGGTGGCCTTTGATGATATCAAAGTACATAAATTCTCGTGTAGTAATATAGTGATTTTAGGTCGGAGGATCATTACATTATTGTCACTATGAGAATTGCTTATGACACTTTGCATAATGCTCCACGTAGAATTCTCATGGTGGGTCTGTCCAGTACATTGTTCTTTAACATGTACCTATGCATTGACTCAATATCTCATATATTTATGACCAATGAGATTTGGCCATCAGTCAATCCATATACTAGTCTCAATGTATCATTGTTGTCCCATTAACAATGACACTCGACTAGGGACATTTTAGAGTAATGATACTAATTGTAATTATATGATCTCATGTTCAAGTCACATACTTGAAGCCATATAATTTGTATCACTATTCTAAGGACTTTTATTATGTTAACATTTATATTACGCAGTAAATAAAACCATAATAAAATAATTTATTTATTCAATCAAATATAATATCAAAAATGTTTAAGCAATTACATCAAAGAATTAGCCTCTAGGGCATAAACTCTAACACTCGCCATGCTTGATCATTTCAGAGAATGGTTTTCCTATTCTCGCTAGGACCCTCTCATAATAAGGCGCTTCTTGGATATCGATGAAGGTCATGACTATTTCAGATTCAGTCATGGCAGGGGTAACTTATGCTGCGACCCGTCTCCATCGCTGGGCATATTCTCTTAATGATTCAGTGTTCTTTTTCTTGATTTTGGTTATTTGATATATGTCTAGAGCTAGCTGTGATTGGAAACTGTACTGGCTGAGGAAGGCATGGGCCAGTTCTTCCCAACTATGAATTTTAGAGTTGTCCAAGCGGGCATACCAAGCTCTGGCTTCTCTGGTTAGACTCTTCTGGAATAGTTACATTCGAAGCTTCTTATCCTCTGTATAGGATTCGAGTTCTCCGATGAAGACTTTTAGTTGTGTGTAAGGATCCCCCGTTCCGTCATATTTTTCGAACTCAGGGACCTAAAAATATTTTTCGGGATACCGAGCCCCAGGGAATATGCATAGATTAGAGTAAGTGACACTTCCAAACATCCCGGTTCCTTTGATTGACCGGAGAGTTTCTTCTATTTGTTGCACTTTCTTGAGAATGTCACCAGCTTCCTATTCTTTGACTACGGGGATGATTTCGGAGTTTTGTTAGTTGTGTCCTAGTTCTGTGGTCCAGGAATCTGAGTTTTGACTTTTTTAGTCTCTTGATGGCTACTGCTACCACTAGATGTTCCTGGTTCTGTGTGAGCTTGAGATTTTTTCTCTTTAAGGGCCTTGCTTTGTTCTCGTAGGAAGCTAGCTAACTCGGCTATCTGATTTTTTTAGTCCTTCGAACTCCTCCCTATATACAGGGGTGGATTCTGGTTGAGCACTGGAAGCCATATCCGTGGATGGACTGGTTGCTTTAGATTTAGATCTAGTAACCGGACCAATTTTTACACCTACAACAAAACGTAGGGGTGTCAATCTCCTGAGATAGGTAAGGGTTGGATGCATGATGTGTTTTTTAGCGTTTATCCTGCAAAACCGAGGTTAGTTATTTTGATGGCAGGATGACAGGATATTTATCTGACAGGAAAGTAAATCTTTCATTATGTCATTTACATTGTGCTCCTCAGTAATTGGAGACTTGACATGGAATTGAAAGAGGAAGGCATGAAGAAGCTTTCCTTCGAATTTGGTTAATCAGAGGCTGACCTATCTTAGGTTACTCTCGCGACTTTTGTTTCAGCATGAAGGTTCCCAGATCATCGGAATCTACTAGAAGGGAAATTAATCCGATCGTTCAACTGGAGTGAATCTGAGTGGTGTATTTTCATGAGGCACCCCCAAAGACTTAATCGTCCCCAGAGTCATTACTTAGCACCGACCGGGTTATCTTCCTTGTGAGAGGGACACACAACATACATTCTCATACATCGTGCCTTACCGTTTATGCATGTAATGACAGTTGGGTGCGAAGCACTAAATATGGGTGCAAAGCACTAAGAAGCAGGAAAACATTCATTCACATTCATTTAATGTAAAGATGCAGCATTTACTCATCCATTAACTGTGGAGACGTAGGATTTCACGCATTCAATAGTTTTGAAAGGGAAATGTTTTGAAAAGATTTGAAAGCGTCCTAAGCCCTCTACTGTCCCCAGCAGAGTCGCCACCTGTCGACGTTGGAAAATTTAAGAACCCCGCGGGTCGGTTTGTAACCCGGGTTTCCTCAAATCGATCTTCCTAAGTTCTCTCTACCCTTATTCTTTTTAGGAAAAAGGTTTTGAAAGATTTTTTAGGAAAGAGGCCAACATGTATTATGTCGACGATTTGAATGTTTTAACAAAGTCGCCAGTTGGTAGATTTGAAAATGGTTGTACCAACTCAACCGAGTTTGATTTGAAAAGAGGCCCAATTGTTGGACACTATCGAAACTTGATCTTTAAAATCGGAGTTTTGATTTCGGGGGCTTGGTTAAGTGTGGGGAAGGTGTTAGGCACCCCACGACTCCCGTGTAAACACGGTACCACATTTTTTTTAATATTTCCCTTAAAACTGTGAATGCGTGAGTGAATGCTATTTAAAAATTGGGCCTTTGTTTGATTGATTGAAAGTTTTGATAGGCTTCGTTGAACCTATATACAAAGGGTTTGATTTGATTTGAAAATCAGTCTTTGATTTGATTTGCAAAATCATTTAATTTGATTTACAAAAGCTCTTCTTTTGATTAAAAATGATGTTTTGAAAGCTGGTTTATCAAACCCTTATGCTGACATAGGAATTGAAATCGGTTTATATGTCCAATTTTATCTTTATAGCCTTAAGCCTGCATGTGAATGTTGATTTGCAGGGCTGCGAAGCATCCTCGACCATAAAAATATACAAGTGTCGGTCTCTTCATAGGTATGAAAACCATCGGAGGGACGCTGACACGACAATTTTGATATTTCACTATGATGAGACCTTAAATCTGGATAACCGTTTTAAGGTCTGTGTATGTACATTTTACATAAAAACTAGCAGGATACATCTGTAAACTGGAGTTTGTCCATCATGGGAATCAGATCCCGATCGATTTGATCGTGAATCCCACCATTCCTAGGCTCACATATGAGTAGCCCATAAACCTGCACAGTTCAAATTTGTATAGAAACAGATATATATATACATCCTCATGTCCCAATGGAACCAAGGATTCATCAGTAAATCCTGGCTGCGCGTGACCAAAGCGTCTCGTTCCCACTAGATAGCGATCTAAGGGACGCGAGGTTGCTTTTGAAGCTGAAACTAGAAAGAAAGCTAGATTTAAAGAAATTTCAGCCATTCTAGTTTTCCAGTTCAGTCTGGAGGTTTTGAACCGTTTGAAAACTAGAATTGGCAAGATTTAAATAAATCTAATCCGCCCGTAGATATGTCAGTGCAGATTCATATACAAATGAATATTAAATGCAGCAGTTGAATAAATTGAGTAAAGCAATATATATAATTATATATATACGAAAGATGTAAAAGGGCGATGGGTTTTCACTCGCAAGCCCGGACTGGAATTAATATATATATATATATATATATATATATATATATATATATATATATATATATATATATATATATAAACTGTAAATAGCCACCAAATAATCCATGCTGTGACAGAAATGAAATATATATATATATATATATATATATATATATATATATATATATATATATATATATATATATATAAACAGTAATAAGGGCGATGGGTTTTCACGCCGGTGCCCGCACTGGAATTGAAATTGACATAAAGTAGTTACCTAGTGACTGGGGAGGGCAACCAATATGGGGAAGTGTGCAAAATCAGTAAAATAGCCACGAAGTAATCCAGGCCAGACTGAAAATATAAATATATATATATTGACAAAAATGTTGTCAACCAATACTAGTGAGAGAACCAGTTATGGTGAGAGTCGCTTATATATGCATATATATATAAAAGCGGTAAACTACCTCGGATTTGACATCCGAGCTTGATAGAATTGAAATGTTAGTATATATACAGTTAAATATATACAAAAAAGGCCCAAACCCAGATTGGGAAGATAACCCAGTCTGGCGAAGTTGCCAGAATGTGTGTGCTAGTGCATTGAAGATGTTGGAGCTGACGGATCGTCAATCCGAGTTGTAGAAATACAAAAATTTACGTTTATATACAGAAATGTACCAAATTTTGACAAAAACGGCCGCAGAACTAAGTTTCGGGTATGTTTAGAAGATGAAACTTCGTGTGTAAATGGAAAACAGTGCAAAGTAGTAGTATTGACTTTCTGATCGTAAAAATACTTTTAATGGACTGCAATACGGGTTTTTTTTACCAAATCGTAGGCTCTATATGTCCAAATCTACCTGTGGGTTTTTGATATGTGGTAATATATGGGTATACCTACGTGTTAGAGTGAAAATATTTGGGTTTGGCAGAGGTGTAAAAGTCGAGAAATTGAACTGGCAGAGCTTCGCTGCGTTTCAAAAACTTGAAAATGAAGGGGGGTGCACGTTTATTTATAGGCCAGGGAGCCCTAGCTCTACTTGTGGCTGCCGCAGGTAGAGGTGCGGCTCCCTTAGGTGGGGTCGACGTGCCAGGTTCCATCATCTCGAAGTACGTGCACTCTGGACAATGCACAGTCAAAGTCGGAACTTTCAAACTTTTGATTGGAGCGTCCGTTTGAGGCGTGCGATACCTTTTCAGAAATCCCTCGCCGAGAGTGTCGCAATGACATGGGATAAAATATTTTTTGGGTCCGAGAAGACGGGTTCATAACCAGATCTTCTATTACTCGTAGTTTGTCCGTTGAGCTGTCTTGCGTCGTTTGCACTTGGGATCAATGTTGTGGTTTATTTTGACTTCGATGGCATTAATTCGGCTTGAGTTTGACTGAATCGGTTGAGAGTTGGATAAAATGACCGTTTTGCCCCTCCCGGGGTTGCCTGTGGTGTCCGCACGGCCTTTGATGGATTTGGCTTCCCAAGGTTGTCTCTGGGGCTGAACTGCACTTCCCGGATTGACGTCGGGGCTGATCTGTACTTCCCGGGCTAAGACCAAGGATGACTTGACATGTCTTGAGTTGATGTCGAGGTTGACTTGATATCCCGGGTTGAGACCAGATCTGTCTTGACGGCCTGATATTGAGATCGGGATGATCGGTACCTCCCGGGTTGATGCCGGGGCTGCCTTGTACCTTTTAAGTTGCTGTCGAGGCTGGTTTAAATGCCCGATATTAAGATCGGGGATGGACTTGACGGCCCGATCGACGATCGGGGTTGAGTTGATAGCCCGATATTGAGATCCGGGTTGATCTGTCGGTCTGATTGGAGATCAGAGCTGGATTGACGGTCCGATTAGAGATCAGAGCTGGATAGACGGTCCGATTGAAGATCGAAGCTGGATTGACGGTTTGATTGGAGATCGGAGCTGGATTGACGGTCCGATTAGAGATCGGAGCTGGATTGACGGTCCGATTGGAGATCGGAGCTCTATAGACGGTCCGATTGGAGATCAGAGCAGGATTGACGGTCCGATTGGAGATCAGAGTTGGATTGACGGTCGATTGAATATTAGAGCTGGATTGGCGGTCTGAGTGGAAATCGAAGCTGGATTGACGGTCTGATTGGAGATCGGAGCGGGATTGACGGTCCGATTGGAGATTGGAGCTCGATTGATGGTCCGATTAGAGATCGGAGCTGGATTGATGGTCCGTTTGTATATCAGAGTAGGATTGATGGTCTGATTGGAGGTTAAAGCTGTATTGAAGATCCGATTGGAGATCAAAGCTGGATTGACGGTCCGATTGGAGATCGGAGTTGGATTGAAGATCCGATTGGAGATCGAAGCTGGATTGACGGTCTGATTGGAGATCGGAGCTGGATTGATGGTCTGATTGTAGATCAGAGCTAGATAGATGGTCTGGTTGGAGATCAGAGCTGGATTGAGTACCGACATTGGTGATCGAATTTGGCTGAATTACTGATATTGGAGATCGGAGCTGGATTGAGTACCGATATTGGAGATCGGAGTTGGATTGACGGTCCGATTGGAGATCGGAGCTGGATTGATGGTTCGATAGGAGATCGAAGCTGGATGGACGGTCCGTTTGAAGATCAGAGCTGGATCGACGGTCCAATTAGAGATCGGAGCTGAATCGACGGTTCGATTGGAAATCAGAGCTGGATCGACGGTTCAATTGGAGATCGGAGCTGGATTGACGGTCGATTGGAGATTGGAGCTGGATTGACGGTCCGATTGGAAATCGGAGCTGAATTGACTGTCCGATTGGAGATCAGAACTGGTTGACGGTCCGATTAGAGATCGGAGCTGGATGGACTGTCCGATTGGAGATCAGAGCTGGATCGACAGTCCAATTGGAGATCGGAGCTAGATCGACGGTCCGATTGGAGATCGGAGCTGGATCGACGGTCCGATTGGAGATCGGAGCTGGATTGAGGGTCCGATTGGAGATCTGAGCTGGATCGACGGTCCAATTGGAGATCGAAGCTGGATTAACGGTCCGATTGGAAATCAGAGCAAGTTTGATTGGAAATCAGAGCCGGATTGACGGTCCGATTGGAGATCGGAGCTGGATTGATGGTCCGATTGGAGATCGAAGCTGGATTGATGGTCCGATTGGAGATCAAAGCTGGATTGACGATCCGATTGGAGATCAGAGTTGGATTGACAGTTCGATTGGAGATCGGAGCTGGATTAACGGCCGAATTGGAGATCGGAGCTGGATTTAGGGTTTGATTGGAGATCAGAGCTGGAGTGACGGTCCGATTGGAGATCGGAGCTGGATTGAAGATCCGATTGGAGATCAAAGCTGGATTGACGGTCCGATTGGAGATCAGAGCTGGATTGATGGTCTGATTGGAGATCGGAGCTGGATTGACGGTCCGATTTAAGATCAAAGCTGGATCGACTGTTTGATTGGAGATCGGAGCTGGATCGACGGTCCGATTGGAGATCGGAGCTGGATCGACGGTCCGATTAGAGATCGGAGTTGGATTGACAATTCGATTGAAGATCAGAGCTGGATCAACGATCGATTGGAGATCAGAGCTGGATTGATTGTCCGATTGGATATTGGAGCTGGATTGACTGTCCGATTGGAGATCAGAGCTGGATTGACGGTCCGATTGGAGAACGGAGCTGGATTGACTGTCCGATTGAAGATCGAAGTTGGATGGACGGTCCGATTAGAGATTGGAGCTGGATGGACGGTTCGATTGGAGATTGGAGCTGGATTGACTGTCCGATTGGAGATCAGAGCTGGATCGACGGTCCGATTGGAGATCAGAGCTAGATTGAGGGCCCAATTGGAGATCAGAGCTGGATCGACGGCCTAATTGGAGATCGGAGCTGGATTGACCGTCCAATTGGAAATCAGAGCTTGTCCGATTGGAAATCAGAGCTGGATTGACGGGCCGATTGGAGATCGGAGCTGGATTGACGGGCCGATTGGAGATCGGAGCTGGATTGACGGTCCGATTGGAGATTGGAGCTGGATTGACGGTCCGATTGGAGATTGGAGCTGGTTTGACTGTCCGATTGGAGATTGGAGCTGGATTGACGGTCCGATTGGAAATCGGAGCTGGATTGACGGTCCGATTGGAAATTGAATTTGACTGGAGTACCGGTATTGGGGATCGAATTTGGGTTTACCGACATTGGTGGTCGGATTTAGGTTTACAGATATTGGTGATCGAATTTGGGTTTACCGACATTGGTTGTAGGATTTAGGTTTACCGATATTGGTGATCGAATTTAGGGTTACCGACATTGGTGGTCGGATTTAAATTGACGGACCGGTATTGGTGGCCGGTTTTGAGTTGGAGGCCCGGTATTGAGACCGAGGTTGATTTGAAAGGACGGCTCTGCCCTTCTACGATGTTGGTGATGGGGCAGTGAAAATTTCGAGTGTTTATAGTCATCATAAAAAGAGGAGAGAAATCTATGGACAATAATCTGAGCAATGACAAAAATTTCAAGCAGATTAATTCATGATGCTCCAGTAGTTTTGTCAAAGCACCGAAATATATGTATAGATATATCTATATATATATTTGTAATAGATAATATATATGATTTGAAACCCAACAAAATATAAAAATTTTTAAAAAAAATTGTGAAAGTTAAAAAAAAATCATAGATGTTGAAATATATATATATACCGAACATAGATCTAAAGAGAATGAGTAAAAAAATAAGATCAGAAACCTAAAATTTAACACTATTTTGAGAGATAAAATCGATCGGCAGAAAAAGATCGAATGCTATTTTGAGAATTTTTAAAAAATTGAACGCTATTTTTGAGAAATAGAATTGATCAAAAAAAACGAACGCTATTTTGAGAAATAAAGTTGTACGAAGATGAGTTTGATAACAGGGATTCATTTAATCTCAGTATTTTTGCCTAAATCAGACGAGAAATTAAGGTTTTGATGGAGATTATGTTAGGGTTTTGAGAGAATTTCAGAGAGTACGAGAGAGAGAGAGAGAGAGAGAGTCGTCTGAAGAGAGAGAAAAGAGAGAATAGAGAAATGAAAAAAAAATTAAAATTTGACATTTATAATTTGACTTACTGTATTGATCGAATGGATGAGGCTTAATCTGAGATATGATCAACGGTCAAGATGTATTGTGTTTTAAACAAACACAGTTATTTTGATCCAATGGCTGCTGATTCATTTACTTTATGATTGAATGGTGAGATTGCTTGATCCGTATGCTTCATGTTGATTGGCTCGGATTGAGTGACTCACATATCAATTGATCCAGTGGTGTAGATTGTTTTCAGAAGAATGATCCAATGGTGATATGTATTGATCTGTGTGCTCTTTTAGGTGAGTGATGATTGGTCCAGATAGAGAGTAATGTATTGACAACTTTGTAGCCATTAGATTAGAAAGAATAAATGGAGCTGATCAAAAAATAAATATAAATAAATGAATATTTTGTGAAAAATATTATAATTAATTATGACTATAATTAGCTTAAAATATAAATGAATATTATTATAATTAAATTAAAATATGAATGAATATTATTTGAAAATATTAATTAAGTGTAACTATAATTAGTCTTTTATACATATAAACTATAAATGGATATTATTTGAGAAATATTATGGCTTAATTAGATTTAAAATATTTTACTTATATATATATATTTTAAAAGAATGACTTAAAATTTATTTCTAATAAATAGGTGTATAAAGAATAACTGTAAAATAAAATTAAATAAATTTTAAATTTTAAAATATTTATAATTACATTAAAAGTTATAGCACATAGTCAAGAGGTAATATCTAACATACCTAATTCAATTCTTAATTTACAGAATCTATCTGTACTTAATGGTTTAGTGAATATATCAACAATATTTAATTCGGTATCAATGTGTTCTAATTTAATAAACCCATTATTGACATTATCACGTAAGAAATGATGTCTAACATCTATATATTTTGACCTAGCATGCAATACTGTATTTTTGCTTAAGTTAATAGTACTTGTATTATCACATAAAATTGACACGCAATTAAATTTTAAATTGTAATCTGCAAGAGTTTGCTTCATCCACAGTATTTGTGCATAGCAACGTGCAACAGCAATATATTCAGCTTCAGTGGTTGAAATTGATACAGAGTTTTGTTTCTTGGAAAACCAAGAAAATAAACATCCTCCCAAAAACTGACAGGTTCCACTAGTACTTTTTCGATCAACATGATGTCCTACATAGTCAGAATTTAAAAAACACACCATATTAAATAGTTGATTTTTAGGATACCATAAACCTAAGTCTGTGGTACCTTTAAGATATCAGAAAATTCGTTTTATTGCAATCAAATGTGATTCTTTAGGATTTGCTTGAAATCTAGCACATTTGCAAACACTAAACATAATATCAAGTCTAGTTACAGTTATATATAATAAACTTTCAATCATTCCTCCGTATTTCTTTGTGTCAACACTTTTTCCATTTTCATCAGCAATTAATTTATCAATAATGGACATAGGGGTGTTAAGAGGTTTTGCAGATTCTAAAACAAATTTCTTGATCATTTCTTTGCAGTATTTAGATTGAGAGATATGAATACCTTTTTCTCCTTGTTTGATCTGCAGTTCGAGAAAGAAATTTAACTTTCCCATCATACTCATTTCAAATTCTTTGCTCATGCTTTCAGAGAATTCATTACACATAGTAATATTAGTTGAACCAAAAATAATATCATCAACATATATTTGTATAATAAGTATATCATTATCTTTATTTTTTGTAAATAAAGTAGTATGAACAGTTCCTCTTTTAAAACTATTTTCTAATAAAAATTTGCTTAATCGTTCATACCATGCTCTGGGGGCCTGTTTTAATCCATATAGAGCTTTATGCAATTTATAAACATAATCAGAATGCTCAAAATCTTTGAATCCAGGAGGTTGTTTAACATAAACTTCCTCTTCAATAACACCATTTAAAAATGCATATTTGACGTCCATTTGAAATAATTTAAAAATTTTATGACATGCAAATGCTAACAGCATACGTATAGACTCAATTTTAGCAATAGGAGCATATGTTTCATCATAGTCAATACCTTGAAGTTGATTATATCCTTGTGCTACTAATCTTGCCTTATTACGTATTATAGTTCCACTTTCATCTAATTTATTTCGAAAAACCCATCTAGTTCCAATAATGGGGTATCCTCGGGTTTTGAAACTAATTCCCAGACTTTATTTCTTGTGAATTGTTCAAGTTCATCTTGTATAGCCAATATCCAATCTTCATCCATAAAGCCTCTTTTATGTTTTTAGGCTCGATTTGAGATAAGAAGGATAAATGACCAGCCAAATTATGTGCTTGTGATCTAGTAAGAATTTCTTTATCAATATCACCGATCACATTTTTTATAGGATGATTCTTAATGATGTGCGGTTCTTTGGGTAAGTCGTTTAACTGAGGATTAGGTATTTCAAGAGGATTAGTACTGATGGGTAGTGAAGAATTATCTAGTTTTAGTTCTTCCATATTTCTGAGAATATCTTCAATGTAAACATCACTGTCAACTAGTTCTTTATATTTAGGAGGAGGCTGAGTTTCATCAAAAGTTACATTCATTGACTCCTCAACAACTAGACTTCTTTTGTTAAAAACTCGATATGCTTTGCTATTTAGAGAGTATCCCAGAAAAATTCCTTCATCAGACTTTGAATCAAATTTCAAAAAATGTCCTTTAGTGCTTAAAATGAAACATTTACTCCCAAAAATATGAAAATAATTTATTTTTGGAGTTCTTTTATAATAAAGCTCATAGGGAGTTTTAAGTAAAATTGGTCTTAATAAAACTCTGTTTAAAATATAACAGGATGTTGACACAGCTTTAGCCCAAAAATATTTAGGAAGTCGATATTCATTTAACATTGTATTAACCATTTCTTATAGAGTTCTATTATTTCTTTCAACTACACCATTTGATTGTGGTATATAAGGAGCAGAAAAGTTATGACTTATACCTTGCTCATCACAGAACATAATGAAATCAGAATTATGAAATTCCGTGATCAGATCGAATATAAAAGATAGAGCTTCCTTGTTGATTCTGAATTTTCTTACATAAAGAAGAGAATGAATTTATGGCTTCATTTTTAAATTTTAGAAAATCAACCCATGTAAATCTTGAATAATCATCAACCAAAACTAGAATATATACAGCACCACCCATGCTGTGTTTAGGAATCGGTCCAACTAGGTCCATGTGTAGTAATTCTAGAGGTCGAGAGGTTGACACGATGAATTTAGGTTTATGAGATGCATGAATCTGCTTCCCTAATTTACATGCTTCACAAATATGGTCTTTTAAGAATTTCAGTTTAGGAAGACCTCGAACATGTTCTTTAGAGGAAATATTATTAATTAATTTCATGTTAATATGTCTTAGTCTACGATACCATAACCATGGATCATCGTTTGCAGATATGAGACACACATTATCTAAGTGAGAATATGTATCTAAGTCACATGTGTATACATTTTGATTTCGAGGACATAATATAACTAATTTTCCAGATTGATCAAATATTGAGTAGTTATGAGGACTAAAAGATATGTTAAATCAACTATCGCACAGTTGACTAATAGATAGAAGATTATACCTGAGTCCTATGACTAGTTGACTATTAGAGATTGTTATGTGTTTATTTCCAACAACCCCAATTCCAACTACTTTACCTTTATTTTTATCTCCAAACGTTGCCTCACCATATTCTGTAGCTTGCAGATTTTTTAACTTCTATTTGTCACCAATCATATGTCTTGAACACTCGTTATCAAGATAACATTTATTTTTATTTAAATCAGCTGCAAGACATACCTGCAATATATAATAATTTTACATACCGGTACTCTTTAACAAGAAGGGTCCTTTGGGTGAGTGTTCCATTTTGTATAAGGAATGTTTGTACATTCCTCCACAAAACTAGGCATAGGATAATTAGTTTTAGTGGAGACAAGCATTCTATGAGTTATAGGACTATAAGAAGTGTGATAATAATTTCTATAAAATTCTTTTCTTGTGATAATTGGTGCAGTGTATGTTCCCTTGGGAACTCAAATCATCTTTCCTTTATAGTTTCCATTTCGAGCATTGCATATATAAGATAAGTGACCATTTCTGTTACAATAAGAACATTTAGTGAAAGGAAAAGTATGACTCTCTTTTTCTTGACTTTTAACATGATATAATCCCTTATCTTTTGTTTTACTAATTCTCCAATATATATCCTAGACCTTCTTTCTTAAATCCACATCTTTGTTGACTTAACATGACATCAAGATTTTCCTTTCCTTTTTTAAATTTAAGAACTATGGTATTTAAATCATCACGTTCTTTTGTTAGATCATTAATTTGATTAATTAAAGGATTTGTTTTTCTAATTCTATTTTAAGATTTTTAATTTCATCCTTTATCATTTGATCTTCTATTTGAGTATCTTCATTAATTAATGCAAGAGTTGAATTTTCAACTTCAAGGTTTTCAATAGAAATAATAAGAGTTGAATTTTCGATTTCAAGGCTTTTGTTTATTGTTTTTAATTTTTCTAATTCTTCTTTTAATAGTACATTTTTCGAGTAATCATTTTCTAATTTTTCTTTTTCCTCATTTATACATTCATTTGTTATAATTAAGTTTGAGTTTTCTATTTCAAGATTGTGACTTAATTTTTTTACTTTTTCTAGTTCTTCTTTTAATGATAACTCACTTTCTATTCTTGCTTCCTTTTCTATAAGTAAATATGAATTTTCAATTTCCAGTTCTTTGTTTATTTTCTTCAGTTTTTCTATTTCTTCTTTTAGTAAAGAATCGTTCTCTTGTTTTTCTTCATTTATATTTTCATTTGTTATAATTAAATTGTAATTTTCTATTTCAAGATTTTTGTTAGTTTCAGTTAATCTATCTAGAGATAATTTTAATTTGATGAAATCCTCTTTAATTATTTCATTATTTTCATATAAATAATTATATGCTTCTTGTAATTCACAGTATTCTTTGTCAGGAGAATAAATATTAAACGAAGTGCTAGGTAATTCATGTTCAGAATTTATCTCAGATCTTGGTGATGACTCATAGTCTGCCATTAGACATAGATTTGCGATTTCTTCGATTTGTTCAGCAGTCTTTTCTTCATCACTTAGATCCCAACCTTCTTCAGCAACTAGTACTTTGTTATTAGCTAATTTTGGACAATCCTTTTTAAAGTGTCCAGGCTGATTGCACTCGAAGCATGTATTTGAATTTTCGTTGGAGTTGATATTTCTGAAATTGTTGTTGTAGTTGGCTTTAAAGTTTCCTCCTTGGGCCTTTGGCTTAAAGACTTGTTTACCTTTAAAGTTGTTAAATTTGTTATTTATATTCAGAAAGCCCTTTCCATATTTTCGGGCTTTGCTTTGAATAACTCTCATGATTTGTCTTGATAATAGGGCAACTTCATTGTTGTCTAAACTCAAGAGTTCTTCGTTTAGATCCTCATCATCACTTTCTTGATCAAGAAGTAGAGCTTTGAATGCAATTTCTTTCCTCTTAAGATCTGTATCTGATCCAGCTTTTTCGACTAGCATGTCAACTTCATGAGCATGAAGATTCCCAATAAGACTGTCAAGAGGATAGACAGTTAGGTCTTGCATTTCTTTGATAACTGTTACCTTTATTTTCCAGATGGAAGGAAGAGCTTTGAAAATTCTTCAATTTTTCTCATTTGTAGTATGTGTCTTTCCTAACTGTTCCAGCTCATCAATGATCCTGGAAAAACGTGTTTCCATATTAATGATCTTTTCATTTTCTTCTGGCTTGAAGCTTTCATATTCTTGAATTAAAGCATCTTTTCTGGTTTCTTTAATATGATTGGTTTCTTCATAGGTTACAATCAATTTTCCCAGATTTCTTTAGCATTTTTGTAGTTGCTAACTCTTTTGTACTCTTTTTTCAATTAGAGCACTGGTTAGCACTTTTTCAGCTCTGGATGCTATATTCATGGCCTGTTCATCTTCAGTGGTGAATTCATCAATATCTTTTTCAACAGTCTTTTCTCCTACAATTTTTTGTAGGAACTTTGACTCCTCGTTCTATAGCGAACCGAACTTTGATTCCTTGAGATTTGGCATACATTTTGAATCTATTCTTCCAAGTAGCAAAATTTGTGCCATCAAATAGTGGAGGTCTGGACATTGATAATCCTTCTCCGCAACCAGTAGCATTTGTGTAGGCCATAGATGGATCTACTCTTAGATATTCTTGTATTTACTTAACAAACAAGTTAAAGAGCACTGCTTTGATACCAATTGAAAGTCCAATAATAATCTAGAAGGGGGGTTGAATAGATTATTATAGATTAAAAATTATCTTAGGCCTTTTTGAATTTTTTAAATAATTAATTTGCAGTGTTAGAAATTAATATGCAAGATAGTAAAAATTCAATCACACCATGCACAAAGATTTGTCTGGTTCACAACATACATCTCGGGTATGTTGCTACGTCTAGTCTCAAGCTCCTCTCCAGGACTTGAGATCCTATTACTCTCAGTAATAAATACTCCTTCAATAGGCGGAGAAGCCTTTACAAAGTTTTATAGACAAACTTCTAACTATACATAACTATCTATCTCGGACAGTAAGCTCCCAGCTCCTTCCTCAAGTTTAGTTGTACCTTCTTTTGAGTTCAGTTTTATTCTATGATCTAGTCTTGAAACGATAGCCTCTTCCTCACCTCACAAGTACACTAGAGATCTAACTCCCAGCTGACCTCTCTACGACTCTGGTATTAGTTAAAGAATTACTTGTTTTTCTCATAGGTAAATAAAATAAACTAACTCTATTTTTCTCTTTTCACAAAATGTTTGACAACATTTTGCTTCTAAAATAAGCAGATACAATTTAGTACAGATGTATAAAAGTTTAAATAACTTTTATTTTGTGTAAAAAAAATGCTTCTTGAATAAGCAAGTATATGAATTTAAGCTTTGATTAAAAAATGCTTCTGTATAAGCAGATATGTAAATTTTGTTCAGATTTTATAAAGATTTAAATTTCTTTATAAAATAAAGAATGTGTTTCTATGGAAACCAATTTAATAGCAAATATAAAAGTTTAAATAAATTTTATAATTATGCTTCTTGTTAAGCAAATAAATTCACAAAAGTGTGTGATATACAAATATAAATAACTTTTGTGTTTATTCAACAGATAAATTATGAATGTTCAAATAATGATGGATATCAAGTATAATAATTCAAATAATTTGAATAATACTTGTTATTACAAATAAATTTACTATACTCTAAAATATATATAATAATATATTTTATTTATCATGTAAATAATAAATAAGGTCACTTAGAATTTTAATGACCGTTTGAATGATATTCTTGTTTAAGGAATACCTTCAAATAGTAGTACCTAAAACTGACCGAATTTAAACGTTTCACTATTTTATATTTGTATAAATATTTTTGATAGATCACTTAGAACTTTAATAACCGCTCGAATGATATTCTTGTTTAAGGAATACCTCCAAATAGCGGTATCTAAAACTGATCTATTTTCAAGTATTTATATAAATAAAGAATATATCTATAAAGAGCCACTTAGAATTTTAATGACCGATTGAATGATATTCTTAAAGAATATCTCCAAATAGCGGTACCTAAAACTGGCTTTTTATTGATATGAATAGATGAAATATAGATATATATAAATGTGTATAACAATTTCTATTTGTATATCTATATTTATACACAAGTATGAGATAATATCAAATAAAGTAATCCAAGAACTTATCTCAAAATAATTTAACCAATTTTCTCTTCAAACTATCAGAACTATTGATTAGAAGAGAGTAAGCTTTTTAAGGAGAGATTATGTAGGCAAGGAGAGTATAAGCTTTTCTTAAGCTAGGTAATTTGGCTACCGTGTGAGGTTGATTTTTGAATTTTTTTCATAAATAGGAACTGTTTCTGTTTTTTGGTAGGTGTGCTACTGAATGGCCACCTAGGCATGCCTGTGTGCATGTGGACAGTCCATTTTACAAAGGAGACTCTGGCAAATTTTTTTTTTAAAATCTTAGGCTTTAAAATACATGAATTTTTACTCTATGTGGAAATTTTTTACTGACCCATGCAGGTTTTGAGTTTCTAGGTTTTGAAAACATGCAGTTTTGACTTTCCTTGGTATTTTTGACTGACCCATGCATGTCTTAGGACCTAGAGATATATGCTGGACTGATTAAAAATGATAAGCCACAGGTTTTAGGCTTACCGCACCCTTTCTGAGGTGATTTGGAGACTTGTTGCTGTAGATGGATCGTGATAGACCCGGCAGTTCCAGTAGGGTCTCCTCGGGTATTAGACGTAGAAGGGCTTCTGATTTGCCACAACCACGCCCGGCTTGGACGCCTCGTAGATTGGTAGAGGGCAGGATTCATCCCGCACAAGACGAGAAGCCATTGGATATAGATGATGAGGAGGCTCCGTTTGCCGTTCCTGCTCCCGCTCAGGCTCTACGTGTGGAGGTCCCAGGCATTGCTATGCCTACTCAGGAGTTACTGGGCGATTTGAGTCGCCATCCTTCGAGATATCTTCACGCCAATGAGGTGACTTAAAGTCTTTCTTCTCTTTGGATTATTTTCTTCCTTTTTGCCATTTTTGGGGCACAGGTTTTTGACTTGGGTTGGTTTTTTATGTATGTTCCCGGCTTTACGCAGCCTTGAGGGAACTGGTTTAGCGTGCACTCCCTGTATCACACTTTGCATGAGGATTACAGGGAGATTGTAGATGGCTGGGGATTTTAAGCCTTTTTCTCGATCCTTCCCCGCCGTTGCCCTGGGGGTATATGAGGGCTTTGTCTGAGCGCTGGTTCCACCAGACTCAGTCCCTTCATTTGCTGGATTGCGAGGTGATGATGACTCCTATGGACTATAGATTTATCACCGACATTGAGTTTGAGGGAGAGTCAGTGCCTGTCATGACTAACATTTTGCCCGCTATCGTTCGGTCCCTGCTGGGAGTCCTGACAACGGCATTCAAGGGTCGGGCAGTACGATCTGGTCCCTTGAGTATAGATGCCCAGGATAGGACTTTGCAGTTGCTTCCGCCTGATGACCAGAGGGCTAGAGATCTCATTATGAGGCAATTGTTTTTGTCGATCATCAGGGTTTGTTTCATTGTGGACAACTCGTTTACTGTGTCCTTCGCTTTGATCTGCGCCACTCGACATGTAGAGGGCCTCGGTGACTATGATTGGGGCTCTTATACCTTTGCCTATTTTCTTCGGGGCATGCGCATGCTTTCGGAGGGTACGACGGAGGCTTGGTTAGGATTTTACCCATTCCTACTGGTGAGTACATCTTTTTGTACCTTTTTGATTTCAGCATTTTTGGCAGTTTTGATTACTGAGGACTTTTGATATTTGCATGATCAGCTTTGGGCATTTGAGAGGCTTCCTTGCCTACGACTCGCTACTACTTTAGGTCTGGAGACCTATCCTCGAGGACGGAGATGGCATCACTCCACTTTGACATAGGTCCCTGTTGCTGAGGGATTCACTCATACCCGACTTCAGTTGGAGCTTTTGACGGCGGGTTTGATCACCTGGGCGCCGTACACATCCGAGCACTTGACCGTCGGATTCGAGGGAGGTATCCCTACTGGCCAGGAGTTTGACTTATCGACCCGCAGGGTACCGTTGTTGACGGAGGGAGGCTGGGAGTTCTATCTTGGAGAGCGTGCTATTAGGAGCATCACGGGGGAGATTCACATTCCCATTATTCCTCCAGCTTGGCATCACTGGCTATTGACTGTGCCTTTGACAGACATCCCTTTGGAGGGCATTGATGGCTTCACCCTATCAGAGGGTTCGTACAGCCAGGAGGCATTTGGCAGATGGTTGAGCTCTCGTACTATTGGAGCTTAGACCCGTTGTGACGCCCCAGAATAGGTCCAGTCAACCCAACCCATTCTGAGTCGCCTAACACATGGTACAGAATCTAAATACAATCTTTTATAACACAAGGTCATGAAAAATACAACCAGACAATGTGAGTGTCAATATAAACATCTAGAAAATATAAACATTCAACTAAGTCCTCATTACAATTATTATCACACTATATAAAAATAGTGAGGACTATTACTGCTCTAACTCGGACCATCACTCTGTCCCCCGACTCGTCCCTGCGACATTCTCATTTCCTGAAGAGGACAATAGATGAAAAGGGTGAGCTCAACTAGCCCAGTAAAGAATATTATGACTAATATAATAAAGAATAATTTATCGTTAGTCTTCAACAAATCAGATAAAATATTATGGACCACAAGTTTTAGATCAACAACTGCAGCGGAAATAACAATGCATCAGAAGAATTAAGTAGGAAATAATGTCTACTATCTTCTATGATTTGAAAGTCCATAATCAATATTTTATCCCTGTAACATCAATCAATATATATCTTGAACCAAATATTCATCTTTGCACTACGGACCAAAGATATTCATCAGGTAATCATTCATCATTGCGCTACAGGCCAAAGATATTCATCAAATAATCATCCTATTTTTGCACTACAGGCCAAAGATATTCTTTTGTATCACCATTTAAAACTGAAGATGATGAAAAATATTTTTTAAAAAATGAATCCAGTGAGGTAAAGGATAAAAATTAGGGATTCGTAATTTAGTTTATCCAAGTTCAAGAATACTCCATAATAATTAATTGTGGAGTAAAATTCAAGAATGAAGATCAAAACTTGGATCCAATCAAAGATAGGAACCATAATAGCCAACTTGGACAAAGAATTTTTTTTTTTAAATTTTTCTGTGAATAGTACCGTATTCGTGAATAGTGCCGTATACGTGAATAGTGCTGTATACGTGAATAGTAACTCTAATATGAAAAGGTAAAAATTTCACAATAAAATTCATACAAATATTTCGGTGTCATGATATTGAAAGAAATAACATTATTTTTGAAAAAAATAACATCCCTTATCTCAAAAGAACAGTACTTCGAACTAGAATATCGGATATAATACTGAAGGAATCTTGCACTGAATATTAACACTCAAAGTATCAAAATAATCACAAAAATACGCTCAATATTATAGAGAGAGAAAACTTCTGATTCTGGTGTGATTTTTAAATTCTAACTAAGCATCCTATTTATAGAAAAATGCTTTAAAACTAAATTTCACGCCCACCTCTTGACTAAAATCCATCAGCCACCAGTGGGGGCCACCTCCCATTAAAAAAATGTTTTTCTTAAAAAAAATATTTTTAACCCCAAAAATCACTTTCGACCAAAAATTCTAGAACTTCAATAATTCATGAAAAATAATCGTTTTATCAGAAAAATACAAATCTTATGTCCTTTGTATAGGAAATTTAATTCTCTACAACTTTGTAGTAGAAAGTTTTTCCAAATTCCAAACATAAATTGTCCGAAATCCATAAACGGATGATTTTCCACACCAAAATACTGATAAAAATACCTCATCACTAATTCCTTCTTTTATATCCACAAAAAATAAATATTTTCTTATCATATAAATTAATAATTAATTATTCACAAATAATATTACAGAACTACAATATTGACAACCAGGTCGTTCCTAGGAAAGAGGGGGCCTTCCGATAAGAATTTCTCCTTATTGACGCGCAATTAAATAACCCCTCCTAGTCAGAACTTTTTTAGACATTGCTAATAATATTATCTAATAATATTATTCAAATAATATGAATTATTAATCTAATAATGAAAAATACTGTGTAGTGACAATTATTGAATTAACAATAATATAAAAATACTGTGCAATACCGTGTGCTACTGTGCAACAACGCGTATTACTTTACTTTACCTACCGGGTATTCCAACAGTGTTAACGGTAACAACTACGCCGTTATTTATAAAAAACTTATTCTTGTCATTTTTTTCATTGGATAATTTTCCGTTATGGGGCCCACAAATGGTTGCGCCGTCGTACGAATATTCTCCGACAGCAAGAATATTCCACGACCAAACGAATATTTCCCGACAACAATGAATATTTTATAACCACTTGCTTATTTAAAATATTTGCGCATTTTACCCATAACATTCCACATTATCAAATTAACCCCTGACTATTTCAAAATAATATATAGAGGAAATTTAATTTTTTATTCATAAAAGTTGGGGTCTTACAACCTCCCCTCCTTATAAAATTTCGTCCTCGAAATTGACGTGCATACCTAGTGTTTTGAAAAGGTGAGGATATCTCGCTTTCATTTTCGATTCCAACTCCCATGTCATTTCCTCAATAGCATGGTTCCTCCACAAAACTTTGACTTGTGATATAACTTTTATGCGTAAGACATGCTCCTTCCTATCCAAAATCTTGACAGGTACCTCCTCATACATTAAATCATCGGCTATCTCGTCCGATTCTAACTCAATAATGTGGGTCGGGTCTTTCACATATTTACGTAGCACAGATATGTGAAACACGTTATAAACACGAGACATACTTGGAGGTAATGCGAGTCTATAGGCCACATTTCTTACTCGGTCAAGAATCTCCAATGGATCAATGAATCGTGGATTGAGCTTTTCTCTCTTCCCAAACCTTGTAACTCCTTTCCATTGAGCAACACGTAACAATACATGGTCCCCAACATTAAATTCCACGTCCTTTCGATGAAGATCCGCATAATCTTTTGTCGATTTTGTGCCGTTTGTATACGTTGTCGGATCATTTGGATCTTTTTCGTAGTCATACGTACTAACTCCGGTCCCAATAATGTTACCTCACCCATCTCATCCCAACATACTGAACAACGACACTTTCTCCCATACAACGCCTCGAATGGAGCCACACCTATACTTGCCTGATAATTGTTATTGTAAGAGAATTCCACCAATGGTAGGTACTTATCCCAACTCCCTTTGAAGTCTAGAACACAGAGTCTCAATAGATCTTCAAGAGTTTGAATAGTCCTTTTCGATTGCCCGTCCGTTTGAGGATGATATGCCGAACTGAATCTTAAGTCCGTGCCCATAGCTTTCTGCAAGATAACCCAAAATTGTGAAGTAAATCTTGGGTCACAATCCGAAACTATGGATACTGGTATGCCATGCAACCTCACAATCATGTACATACGAGCAAGTCGTTCAAGGGAATAGGTCTTCCGTATCGGCAAGAAATGAGCAGACTTGGTTAATCAATCAACAATAGCCCAAATCGCATCTATGCCTTGAGAAACCTTGGGAAGACCCGTAACAAAATCCATGGTAATGTGTTCCCACTTCCATTTCAGAATCTCCAGTGGTTGCAATGGACCCTTCTGCAGTTGATGCTCCGCCTTTACACGTTGACAAGTTAAACATCTTGAAATAAACTCTGCGATCTCTCTCTTCATATTACTCCACCAAAATGTATGTCGAAAATCACAATACATTTTAGTACTCCCAGGATGGATTGCAAACGGTGTGTTGTGTGCCTACATCATGATTCTATACTTCAAATCAGAATCGTTAGGAACACAAAGTCTGGAGTTGACTCGGAGTATTCCTTCTTCATCAATTATTGCTTCTGGAACCGCACCTTCTTGCACCTTCTTCTTCATCTTCATCAGCTCTGGATCCGTAGCTTGAGCAGCAGTAACTTTATCAATCAAAGCTGGTTCTACGCGTATACTTGACATCATCGCACTCGTTCCCGCATATGATCTTCTACTCAACGAGTCAGCTACCACGTTCTCTTTTCCCGGATGGTATTGGATTGTATGATCGTAATCTTTCAATAGCTCAAGCCAACGTCGTTGCCTGCATGTTGAGTTCCTTCTGAGTGAAAAAATATTTAAGGATCTTATGATCCGTATAAATCTCCATGATAAGTGGCTTTTATGACCACTTATTCGGATAGTAACCAACTCATTCTGTGGCTTAAACTGAAGTATCGTTGTGCGTTTGATGTGTTTTTGCTTTGTTTTGTAATTTTCAGGTTTAGAAACTCTCCAGGTGCAAATTGAGCGTAAAAGGGCAAAAGAACGCTTAAATGGGGAAAAGCACTGAAATGGGCTTAAATCATGAAGATAGCATGGGTGAGGAAGCAATGAAGGTGATGCCACGAGTCTAGAGGCCAAAAGGAGCAAGAATGGCCTTTGAAGCAAAAATGGGAAGGAAGTGCAATCCGGACATCGTTTGGGTGGTTCAATTTCATTTTATGTTCTTGGATTGGAACTTGGTTCATATTGTAGATCATCTTATAAGCTTTTCGAAACATCTTGAATCATCCAAATCGGAGTTCGGAGGCGAGAGTTATGCCCCATATACCAACGGACGTCAAACCTCACGGTTTTGAGTTTTCATGCACAACTGTCACTTGGAGCTCAATTTCAGCCTTCATCCATCCATTATTTCTCCATGCTCAAAGAATGAAAGTTGTAGAGCTCTTCGATAGATTCGATTTGACAGGTGGAAGGACTCGTAACTCCTCCCGGATCAAAGGTTATGGCCGTTTTACCAGAAGACTCTGCAGCAGAAAATCCTTGGTTTGGGCGCGCGGATTTTAGGCCATTTTTGGGCGCGGCCGTGCCAGTCGCCAGCTGTGCCAGACTTGACTTTTCAATTGAACGGGACTTGGCTTTTGATTGGGATATAAGGGAGCTCGTTTGGGGCAAGAAATAGCATCATATATTGGCCCTAAGCTCTAGTTCCTCTCTTTTCTTTCTTTACATCTTGTTTAGTCTAGAGTAGGAGTAGATTAGAGAGTAGATTAGTGCTAGTTTAGTTAGTTAGCTAGATTCTAGGGTTTAGTTAGTTTTTGAAGATTGAAGCAAGTGTTTTGACATCAAAGGATCCAAGCTCGGAGAAAGATATGCAATTTCTATCCTTAATCTCTCCTTGTTATCGTTGTATATTCGGATGATGTTTATCAATCTTGTGGATAATATACTTGAGTTGTCTATGACTTAATTTATATTTTGAGGTTTCAATGGAACCTAATGAGTAGTCTATATTGATTTCCTTCTATGGTTGGTTCTTATTGATTGCTATGTGATTGTCTACTGCGATTTATGCTTTCATTGCTTAATTGAGTCATGACCAATTACTGTGATAACCCACATGGGATTGAAAGATGAAGTGTGGGTTTAGATCTAATCGTAGTAGCGGGCGATTGTACGTTCATATGGCGTTGGACGTATGATTTGTGCTTAGGATAGACATATACCGAAGCGCCGCTCGTAGTCAATAGAGGACTTGACCTTAAACCCTATTTATTTGTAAACACCATAGACATATAGGGGTTTAGATAATGTGGGTGTTCACGTGCGTTCTATCATCTGTGGATTGCACGTGATATGGATTAGGTGCATCGAAAGTTGGCCTTCTCTTATCTTCGTGTTCTCGGCTAACAACTGTAATGATTAATTTGACCTAATTGGAAGTGTGTCGACTTAGACGAATCATTAGGGGAAATTGGAATCTCTTATCTTCATTATCTGATTTTACTCTAGGATTAATTAGTTTAAGTTTACTTCCTTGCCTAGTTTAAAGTAGTTTTAATTCTTTCTCTTTACCACCCATTTAAATAAGACTGAAATGATTATGTGCTAGTGCTTTGGCGACCTTTTATCTGTTAATTCCTCGTGGGAACGATATCTTTACTCACTCTTTATTACTTGTTGACCGCGTATACTTGCGAGTTAATTGTGTCATCTAAATCGGACCTCCCCTCCTTATAAAATTTCGTCCTCGAAATTGACGTGCGTACCTGGTGTTTTGAAAAGGTGAGGATACCTCGCTTTCTCTTCCGATTCCAACTCCCATGTCATTTCCTCAATAGCATGGTTCCTCCACAAAACTTTGACTTGTGGTATAGCTTTTGTGCGTAGGACATACTCCTTCCTATCCAAAATCTTGACAGGTACCTCCTCATATGTTAAATCTTCGGCTATCTCGTCCGGTTCTAACTCAATAATGTGGGTTGAATCTTTCGCATATTTACGTAACACAGATATGTGAAACACGTTATAAACACGAGACATACTTGGAGGTAATGCGAGTCTATAGGCCACATTTCCTACTCGGTCAAGAATCTCCAATGGACCAATGAATCGTGGATTGAGCTTTTCTCTCTTCCCAAACCTCGTAACTCTTTTCCACGGAGCAACACGTAACAATACATGGTCCCCAACATTAAATTCCACGTCCTTTCGAAGAAGATTCGCATAACTCTTTTGTCGATTTTGTGCCGTTTGTATACGTTGTCGGATCATTTGGATCTTTTTCGTAGTCATACGTACTAACTCCGGTCCCAATAATGTTGCCTCACCCACCTCATCCCAACATACTGAAGATTGACACTTTCTCCCATACAACGCCTCGAATGGAGCCACACCTATACTTGCCTGATAACTGTTATTGTAGGAGAATTTCACCAATGGTAGGTACTTATCCCAACTCCCTTTGAAGTCTAGAACACAGAGTCTCAATAGATCTTCAAGAGTTTGAATAGTCCTTTCCGATTGCCCGTCCGTTTGAGAATGATATGCCGAACTGAATCGTAAGTCCGTGCCCATAGCTTTCTGCAAGCTAACGCAAAATTGTGAAGTAAATCTTGGGTCACGATCCGAAACTATGGATACTGGCATGACATGCAACCTTATAATCTCATTCACGTACATACGAGCAAGTCGTTCAAGGGAATAGGTCTCCCGTATTGACAAGAAATGAGCAGACTTGGTTAATCTATCAACAATAACCCAAATCGCATCTATGCCTTGAGAAACCTTGGTAAGACCCGTAACGAAATTCATGGTAATGTGTTCCCACTTTCATTTTGGAATCTCCAGTGGTTGCAATAGACCCTTCGGCACTTGATGCTCCGCCTTTATGTTGACAAGTTAAACATCTTGAAATAAACTCCACGATCTCTCTCTTCATATTGCTCCACCAAAATGTATGTCGAAGATCACGATACATTTTGGTACTCCCAGGATGGATTGAAAATGGTGTGTTGTGTGCGTCCATCATAATTCTATACTTCAAATCAGAATCGTTAGGAACACAAAGTCTGGAGTTGACTCGGAGTATTCCTTCTTCATCGATTCTTGCTTCTGGAACCGCACCTTCTTGCACCTTCTTCGTCATCTTCATCAGCTCTGGATCCGTAGCTTGAGCAGCTTTAACTTTATCAATCAAAGCTGGTTCTACGCGTATACTTGACATCATCGCACTCGTTCCCTCATATGATCTTCTACTCAACGCGTCAGCTACCACGTTCTCTTTTCCCGGATGGTATTGGATGGTATGATCGTAATCTTTCAATAGCTCAAGCCAACGTCGTTACCGCATGTTGAGTTCCTTCTGAGTGAAAAATATTTAAGGCTCTTATGATCCGTATAAATCTCCATGATAAGTGGCTTTTATGACCACTTATTCGGATAGTAACCAACTCATTCTATGGCTTAAACTCAAGTATCGTTGTGCGTTTGATGTGAAAAAATATTTAAGGCTCTTATGATCCGTATAAATCTCCACTTTCTCCCCGTACAGGTAGTGTCTCTAGATCTTCAACGCAAAAACGACTGCTGCCAACTCTAGATCATGAGTAGGATAATTCCTCTCATACTCCTTGAGTTATCGCGAGGCATAGACTATGACTTTCCCATGTTGCATGAGAACACATCCTAACCCTTTGCCCGAAGCATCGCTGTAGATAACAAATCCATCCGAATCAGATGGTATTGTCAGAACAGGTGCCGAGATAAGTCTCCTATTGAGCTCTTGGAAGCTCTTCTCGCATTCCTTTCTCCAAATGAATTTTGTATCTTTTCGAGTCAACTAAGTTAATGGAGTAGCGATTCGAGAAAATCCCTCTACGAACCTCCGATAATAACCAGCTAAGCCCAGAAAGCTACGCACTTCGGTCGCCGACTTTGGTTACACCCAACTTTGTATTGCTTCAATCTTCGCCGGGTCAACAGATACTCCATGTTTCGATACCACATGCCCAAGGAATGCTACTTCCTTAAGCCAGAACTCGAATTTCTTCAACTTAGCATATAACTTATTTTCACGAAGTCTTTGAAGTACCAACTTCAAGTGGTGCTCATGATCTTCACGGCTTTTGGAATAGATGAGGATGTCATCAATAAAGACAACCACGAACTGATCCAAATATTCCTTGAATACACAGTTCATCTATCCATGAAAGCAGCAGGAGCATTAGTCAATCCAAAAGACATGACTAAGAACTCATAATGCCCGTACCGAGTTCTGAAGGCAGTCTTCGGAATATCCTCAGTTTTAATCTTCAGCTGATGATATCCAGAACGAAGATCGATCTTTGAAAAGAATTGTGCTCCTTGCAACTGGTCGAACAGGACATCAATACGAGGTAGCGGATACCTATTCTTGATGGTGACATGGTTCAACTCCCGATAGTCAATACAAAGTCGCATACTCCCGTCTTTCTTCTTTACGAATAAAATAGGAGCACCCCAAGGAGACGTACTAGGACGAATGAAACCGATGTCTAACAACTCCTGTAGTTGGACCTTTAACTCCTGAAGTTCAATAGGAGCCATTCGATATGGAGTTTTAGAAATGGGTTTTGTACCGGGCTCAAGGTCAATAGAGAATTCAACTTCACGTTCTGGGGATAGACCGGGAAGTTTTTCGGGAAATACATCAGGAAACTCATTAACAACAAAATATTATTCAAATCTGACGTATTTTGGTTTAGATCAGTGACATGAGCTAAGAAAGCTTGACATCTGTTTTTCAATAAACGAATAACTTTGTGACTTGAAATGACATTGACTGATTTTAGTGGTTTGGTTGTTTGGATTCGCACAACAGGTTGGTTAGGAATATAAAAACTAACAACCTTACGAAAACAATCAATTTTGGCATGGTAATTGGTTAACCAGTCAATTCCTAAAATCACATCAAATGCAAGTATTTTCAAAGATATAAGATCAACAGGTAAGGTAAGGGTACCAATCTGAATCAAGCAAGATTTGTAAACTGTAGATGTAACGAAGGTTTCTCCTAACGGAGTTTCAACAGATAAGTCAAAGTCTAACTTCTCATATGTCAAATTTAATCGTTGAGCACAAGTAGGTGAAATAAAAGAATGGGTAGCACCGGTATCTAACAAGGTGTAAACTTCGTAAGAGTTTATGATTAGCTTACACGTAATCACCTCGTGTGGGTTCCTCGTATTTTGGGCTGTCACGACAAACGCTCTTCCAGGAACCACCGACTTTGACTTGTCCGAAACTGCCTTTGGAATCACCACCCCCGCTGGACTTGGTTTCGCTATAGGACAATCTCGAGCTTTATGTCCTTCTTTTCCACAGTTATAGCATGCTTTGAATTGTTGTGGGCAGTTTGGGCTGATGTGTCCCTCTTTCCCACATTTATAGCATACGACCGGTGGTCGTTCTCCTCCCATAGAAACAGCTGATGCTGGTGCTGATGTCGACGTCTTCACGTTCTCATTGTTGTACCTTCTCTTCTTAAAATCTCCCCTCGATTCGCTTTTTCTACTATCATGGCCATGATTACCACCGGAGTGGTTACCGCTTCTGTCATACTTTCCTCCCCGCTGGTTGTCATTGCTCGGATGACTGTTGCCACCGGTACGACCCTGATTGTGGTCCCTCGGTTGAACAGACTCATTATGTCGCTCTAATAATTGAGCCCTGTTCACAACATCTGAATATAAAGAAAATTTGTGAGAAATGAGGTATTGACGTATTTTGGGTTTCAAACCTCTAAGAAACATTCGTGTCATACGTTCCTCATTCTCTACCAAATGAGGTGCAAACTTGGACAACTCCGCGAACTTAGCCTTATACTGGGACACAGTCATGTTATTTTGTTCTAGTCTGATAAACTCTACCTCCTTCATATGATGAATACTTTCAGGAAAGTACTTGTCATTGAACAGTTTCTGGAACCCTTCCCAAGACATCTTGAGTGCGGCAGGCTGGGTACGCTTCACAGACTCCCACCAATAATCTGCCTCTCCACGGAACATAAAGGTGGTGAATAGAACCTTATGTTCCTCCGTGCATCCCAAGACATCAAATATCTTGGTAATTTACTTAACCCACGTCTCTGCCTTGATTGGATCTGGCTTTCCCTGAAACTCTGGTGGTCCCAACTCTTTGAACTGCTTGGCAGTGACAATTCGCGTGTTGTTATTATCTCCACCTGTATTTGGCACACGAGTCTCCCTCGTTTGGTTTTGCATGAACTGCAAAAACCTTCTAAACATCTCATCGTTTATCGTCTAATCAGTGTTGTTTTCAGGATGAACATTGCCTTCCTGTTACACGTTCTCCTGGTTGGTGATTAAAGGTGTCTCCACGGTCTCATTCACTCCATTGTTAACATTCTCAGTTGCCATTCTCAAATACTGCCATAAAACAAGGGTTAATTAAATAAATTAACATATCACATAATAACCCTATGCTCCGACTGACCAATTAAATACCACATAAGCTTAGGTAGGACATACTAGTGAAGTATTTACTCGTCTCTCTCCTCCTAGTTCTATTCCCCGATCTCTGCTAGAGATCATATCCCTAAGCTCTGATACCAACTGTGACGCCCCCAGAATAGGTCTAGTCAACCCAACCCATTCTTAGTCGCTAAACACATGATACAGAATCCAAATACAATCTTTTATAACACAAGGTCGTGAAAAATACGACCAGACACTGTGAGTGTCAATACAAACATCTAGAAAATATAAACATTCAACTAAGTCCTCATTACAATTATTATCACACTATATAAAAATAGTGAGGACTATTACTGCTTTAACTCGGACCATCACTCTGTCCCCCGACTCGTCCCTGCGACATTCTCATTTCCTGAAGAGGACAATAGATGAAAAAGGTGAGCTCAACTAGCCCAGTAAAGAATATTATGATTAAGTTAATAAAGAACAATTTATCATTTAATCTTCAACAAATCAGATAAAATATTATGAACCACAAGTTTTAGGTCAACAACTGCAGCGGAAAATAACAATGCATCAGAAGAATTAAGTAGAAAATAATGTCTACTATCTTCTATGATTTGAAAGTCCATAATTAATATTTTATTCCTGCAACATCAATTAATATTTATCTTGAATCAAATATTCATTTTTGCACTACGGGCCAAAGATATTCATCAGGTAATCATTCATCTTTGCACTACAGGCCAAAGATATTCATCAAATAATCATCTATTTTTGCACTACAGGCCAAAGATATTCTTTTGTATCACCATTTAAAATTGAAGATGATGAAAAATATTTTTTAAAAAATGAATCCAGTGAGATAAAGGACAAAAATTAGGGATTCGTAATTTAGTTTATTCAAGTTCAAGAATGCTCCATAATAATTAATTGTGGAGCAAAATTCAAGAATGAAGATCAAAACTTGGATCCAATCAAAGATAGAAACCATAATAGCCAACTTGGACAAAGAAAAAAAAATTTAATTTTTCTGTGAATAGTACCGTATTCGTGAATAGTGTCGTATACGTGAATAGTGTCGTATACGTGAATAGTAACTCCAATATGAAAAGGTAAAAATTTCACAATAAAATTCATACCAATATTTCGGTGTCATGATATTGAAAGAAATAACATCATTTTTGAAAAAAATAACATCCCTTACCTCAAAAGAACAGTACTTCGAACTGGAATATCAGATATAATACTGAAGGAAACTTGCACTGAATAGTAACACTCAAAGTATCGAAATACTCACAAAAATACGCTCGATATTATAGAGAGAGAAAACTTCTGATTCTGGTGTAATTTTCAAATTCTAACTAAACACCCTATTTATAAAAAAATGCTTAGAAGGCCAAAACAGAAAATTTAATAAAATAATAATTTTTTTAAAAAATTTCACGCCCACCTCTGGACTAAAATTTATCAGCCACCAGTGGGGCCCACCTCCCATTAAAAAAATATTTTTCTTAAAAAAAATATTTTTAACCCCAAAAATCATTTCCGACCCAAAATTCTATAACTTCAATAATTCATGTAAAATAACCCTTTTATCAGAAAAATACAAATCTTATGTCCTTTTCATAGGAAATTTAATTCTCTACAACTTTGTAGAAGAAAGTTTTTCAAGTTCCAAACATAAATTGTCCGAAATTCATAAACGGATGATTTTCCACACCAAAATACTGATAAAAATACCTCATCACTAATTCCTTCTTTTATATCTACAAAAATAAATATTTTCTTATCATATAAATTAATAATTAATTATTCTCAAATAATATTACAGAACTACAATATTGACAACGAGGTCGTTCCTAAGAAAGAGGGGGCCTTCCGATAAGGATTTCCCCTTACTGGCGCGTAATTAAATTACCCCTCCTAGTCAGAACTTCCTTAGACATTGCCAATAATGTTATCTAATAATATTATTCAAATAATATGAATTATTGATCTGATAATGGAAAATACTGTGCAGTGATAATTATTGAATTAACAATAATATAAAAATACTGTGCAATACCGTGTGCTACTGTGCAACACCGCGTATTACTTTACTTTACCCACCGGGTATTCTAACAGTGTTAACGGTAATAACTACGCCGTTATTTATAAAAAATTTATTCTTGTCGTTTTCTTCATCCGATAATTTTTCGTTATGGGGCCCACAAATGGCTGTGCCGTCGTACGAATATTCTCCGACAGCAAGAATATTCCACGACCAAACGAATATTCTCTGACAACAATGAATATTTTATAACCACTTGCTTATTTAAAATATTTGCATATTTTATCCATAACATTCCACATTATCAAATTATCCCATGACTATTTCAAAATAATATATAGAGGAAATTTAATTTTTTATTCATAAAAGTTGGGGTTTTACACCCGTGCTACCCATTTTATGGCAGACATGGTGCTAGGATCCGTGATGATGACGGATTGGATAGCTTGCCTCAGGGAACCGACTTATGCAGACCAGATAGCAGATCTGACCAGCGAGTTGGAGCAGGCTCGTTTCTTTATCAGGCACCTTGGCCTAGATCCGTCAGAGGCATCTTATTTTGACCCATCCGGCTCAGGAGTAGGTCCTTTTTTAGGTCCATTTAGCAGCAGTTATACAGGGGCAGATCCTTCCTTATACCACCCAGATATGCCTGATCCTAGCAGCTTTGTGCAGACAGAGGAGATGAAGCAGGTTGACCGATTCGACACTGATGTCTACGACTTCCTCTGATAGCTATTGGAGCTATACTTTTTGGCCAGCCACTGTTTTTGGCTATTCGGCGTTTGGGCCATCATTTTGATAGACCACTGTAGTAGTTGGGTGGTGGTGCCCCATTTTCCCTATATTCTTCCTTTCACTTTGTATCAGGATACAGCGTTGTTGTATGCAGTAGATAGCTTTTTGTAGATATTCCTGCCATATCTTATCTTCTGCATCATGTTTATATTACTGTCATCATGCATGTATTATGTCATGTGTATGCATTCAGACAGTTGTGTTTTGACTTGACCTCTGGACGGTCTTATGGTACGGTGCTACAGATGACGTCGTCTGTAGTCAGCAGTATTGAGCATTTACCACCATCTGCGGTGGCAGCATCATTGAGGTCCTGGTATGATAGTTTGCCCTTTCTTGCTAGGGGGACTATGGACCAGATGTTGGGACATTCATTGGCTCTTTTGGATTTTCAGATTCCGGTCAGATTTGTTGAGGGCCTTCTACCCTGCTGGATTACCGACAGGCAGGTGTTCCGCTTCGGGCGGCGTGAGCTGACGCTGACTCTGGAGGAGTACTAGAGATTTATTGGCTTGGATTTAGAGTTGTCGTGCGCTCGGACGGTGATTAGTGATATGAGGAGGCCATTTATCAGGCTGTCCGGTCTCCGTCAGAGTGTAGTCATGGATGAGATCATTTCGGGGCACGTGATCTCTTTGGACTTCTTGATTAATAGCTTTGGCGAGATTGATAGTTATTTTTCCCTAGCAGGTTTGAGAGGAGTGACTGCCTATCATCCTTTGGCAGTCATGTGTCAGTTTGATCAGTTGCAGAGTTTACACCATTTCGGGGGGTTTGCTGATCATAGGATGTCGGCTTCTTCCATGTCATCCAGTCGACTTAGTCAGAGTATATGAGTGTTGGACTCATCGGGAGAGGGCTGATTTCTTCAGTAGCCATCCGAGCTATTCGTCGGAGTATTCTACGTGGTTAGAGGCAGAGACAGGAGTGGTAGCAGAGGCTTCTTCATCTCCTAGTGTGGACTCTGACGAGAAGGAGCCCATGGAGGATCCAGATTCTCCTACCGAGGATGAGCTATTCATGGGCTTGACTGCTGCTCTGGTTAGCGATTCCCCAACCATTTCTGTGGGACAGATCCTGCTTTAACAGACTCGCTATTCAGGATGACCTTTGAGCGAGACTCGTCTAGAGCACAGATGTTGGCTGCCTTGTTTGGCAGAGATTTAGCTTTTGCTGAGAGGGATGGTCTCAGGGCTGCTTTGGATGCTGGATTGATTGAGCGGGAGGAGCTCCGCTCTACTCTAGATACTGCAGTTGTAGAGCGAGACGAGATCCGCTCGACTAGGGATGCAGCATATGTTGAGATCGAGGAGACTTTGATTGCTCGAGACGCAGCTTTTACGGAGAGAGATGAGGCTATAGCTTCTCATGATTTCCACATTGCTGATAGTACTGCTCTTCGATCTTACACCCATGGTTTGGTCACTGAGATGAGTGCTTATATTGATGACCACAGTGCCACCTTGTAGATGACTATGGATGTTCTGGGCCGTATGGAGGCTGAGTGGACTGTACTAACGGCTACTCCACCATCTTTGGAGAGAGATTCCATGCTGGCATTGCTGACCCGCTTGTCCCTGAGTCCATAGGCTAGCTTTATTTTTCCTACACAGACTAGATCAGCCATTTTTCTCATGTACAGGGAATTATATATATAAAGCAGTTTTATATATCAGAGAAATATATTTTTGATGCACTTCCCTGACTGGAGATGTATTTTCATTGCTGAGTGATTATCACTTCTTTCATGACTCGCAGTTGTTGATGTATCTTGAGCTTCTCCTTGATGGACAGACAGTTGAGATGTCAGGGATTATCTCAGATAGGCCTGTTGACCAGGATAGGATTGATAGAATTTAGCTTTTATTTGTCTTTGGTGTCTTGGAACTGGTCTTTTATATTTTTTTTTTCTTGAAGGTCAAACCGCGCTGTAGATGGCTGCCTACGTACTCCCGGGTTGAGGGAGATCAGGTCATTCGTAGTTCCTGCTAGTTTGGTTGGAGAGGTTTGAAAAGAGTTTATCTTGGATTTTGAGTCTAGTTTAATGAGTTTTGAGTTTTATTTGGTTTGACCGCACCAGAAATGGCTACCTACGTACTCCCGGGTTGAGGGAGATCAGGTCATTCGTAGTTTCGGCTTCCTAGTGAAAAATCAAACCTGATTTGATTTGTAGGACCCATATACGGGTATGCATGTGCTTCAGACGTAATACCTTTTCACGGTGTCTAAATTGATGAGTTGGGGAAAGTCGGTCCCATCCATCTCTTGCAGTTTGATAGCGCCCCCAGTCAACATTTCTTTGACAATGAAAGGGCTTTCCCAGTTTGGGGCAAATTTTCCTTTGGCTTCATCTTGATTGGCTAGGATTTTCTTTAGCACCAAGTCATTTTCTCTGAATTGCTGAATTCAGACCTTTTTATTGTAGGATCTGGTGATCCTTTGCTGGTATAACTGTCCGTGGAAAATGGTCATAGCTGTCTTTTTATCTATCAGAGACAGCTGATGATACTGGTCTTGCAACCATTGATCTTCATCTATTTGAGCATCGATCAACACTCGCAAAGATTCCATCTCTACTTCTATGGGAAGGACTACTTCCATGCCATATACCAACGAGTAGGGGGTAGCCCCAGTAGAGGTACGCATTGATGTCATATATGCTAACAGAGTTAGAGGCAGCAGGTCAGGCTAGTCCTTGTGAATGGCGAACATTTTTTGCATGATTGTTTTGATGTTTTTATTGGCCGCTTTAACAGCACCGTTCATCTTGGGCCGATAGATGACGGAATTGAGATGCTTGATGTGAAACTTACTGCACAGATCCACCATCATTTTATTATTCAGGTTTTTGGCGTTGTCTGATACGATCACCTCCGGTTGTCCATATCGACAAACGACATTGTTTCTGATGAAACTGATGTTGACCTCTTTTGTGACTTTGGGAAAAGAGGCTGCTTCGACCCATTTGGTGAAGTAATCGATCATAGTGAAGATGAATCGATGACCATTGCTGGCTTTGGGTTCCACTGGACCTATTACGTCCATTCCCCATATAGAGAAAGGCCATGGTGAACTCATGTTATGCAGCTCATTTGGAGGAGCGTGAATGGCATTTCCATGTATTTGGCATTGAAAGCATCTCTTGACGTGATCATCGCAATCAGCTTTGAGCGATATCCAGTAATGTCCTGTTCTGATTAACTTTTTGGCCAGTAGATGACCGCTCATGTGTGGACCACAGACTTCGCTATGGACTTTATCCATTAGTCTTTGGGCTTGCTCATTGTCGAGACATCTTAACAAGCCTATTCCAGTATCCTTTTTATAAAGTGCATCTCCTCTCAGATAGAACTTCATGGCCATTCTGAGAATCCGTTTCTGCTCTAATTGGCTTGCACCAGCAGGTGTGGATCCATCACGAAGATATTCCTTGATGTCTTAAAACCAAGGCTGCTTGACAGGAGGTATTTCCTCTGATAATTCTCCCACATAATTCCCATATGTCGGGGCTTTCTAAATCGTGAACTGAATGTTGGGAAATCCACTCTTATCGGACATGCGGATTAATGAAGCCAACGTTGCTAATGCATTAGCGAAGTCATTTCGACCCCGAGGAATGTGAACGAAGGTTATTGCTTCGAATTCCCGAGATATTTTGAGGACTTGCCGATGGTAGGGCAGCAAATGCAGTTCTTTGGTGAGATACGCGCCGGTAGTTTGTCTGATGACTAGCTCGGAATCTCCAAAGACGAGTAGGTGTTTAATAGACATGGATTGGGCTAGCTTCAACCCCACGATACAGCCTTCATATTCGGCCGTGTTGTTGGTGTTGCCAAATTGAAGTTTGGTAGCCACATGATATTGATCACCTATACCAGAGATGAGGACTGCCCCAGCTCCGGCACCTTCCATGTTTACCGCTCCGTCGAAATACATTTTCCATGGTTGGACTGTATTCTCGGACTGGAGTTGTTGAATTGTCATGATCCCATCATCCGGGAAATATGTCTCTAGGGGCTCGAACCCTCTTGAAGGTGCTTCTGCTAATTGATCTGCAATGCCTTGACCCTTGATTGACTTCCGAGTCATGTAGACAATATCGAATTGATGTAGGATTAACTGCCATTTGGACAGTAGGCAATTCAGCATTGGTTTGTTGAATACATATTTGAGCGAATCCATGCGGGATATGAGGTAGGTCGTGTGCCCATGCAAATAGTGTTGCAACCTCATGGCGGCCTATGCTAATGCACAACATGTCTTTTCGATCAAGGTGTATTTCTGTTCCGCACTGCTGAATCTTTTACTGATGTAGTAGATGGCTCTTTCCTTGCTACTATCATCCTTCTGTCCTAACATGCAGCCCATTGCATTGGCATTGACGGACAGGTACATGAACAAAGGGACTCCCTCCCTTGGGGGTATCAGAACAGGAGCTTCAGTCAGCTATTTCTTGATGGCAAGGAAGGCTTGTTGACAATCCTCATTCCACGTGGTGGAGGAGTTCTTCCTTAACAGCTTGAAGATGGGCTCACAGGTTGCTATGAGCTGGAAAATGATTCTGCTTATGAAGTTGATCCTTCCCAGGAATCCACGTATCTCCTTCTCTATACGAGGTATGGGCATTTTAGTAATGACTTTGATTTTGGCAGGGTCGAGTTCAATGCTCCAATTTCTCACCAGGAATCCTAACAGTTTGCCTACTTTGACGCCAAAAGCACATTTGGCGGGATTTAGCTTGAGGTTGTACTTGCGTAACCTGTTGAACAGCTTCCTGAGATGGTCTATGTGATCATCCTTCCTCCGGGATTTGATGATGATGTCATCAACATAGACTTCTATTTCTTTGTGCATCATATCATGAAAGAGGGCCATCATGGCTCGCTGATACGTTGCACCGGTATTGATGAGGCCGAAGGATAGTCGTCGGTAGCAGAAAGTTCCTCTGGGAGTGATAAAGGCTATTTTCTCCAGGTCTTCCTTAGCAACCATGATTTGATGGTAACAAGCAAAGCAATCCACGAAGGAATACATGCCATACTGCGCAGTATTGTAGATTAGAATGTGGATGAAAGGTAATGGGAAGTTGTCCTTAAGGTAGGCTTTGTTCAAATCCCGGTAATCCACGCATACTCGTACCTTCCCTCACGATTTAGGTATAGGGACTATGTTTGATAGCCATTCGGGGTAGGTTGATACCATAATGATCCTGGCTTTGAATTGTTTAAATACTTCTTCTTTGACTTTGAGACTCCACTCAGGTTTCAATCGCCTGAGTTTTTGTTTGACTGGTTTGAATCCTTCTTTGATGGGCATTCGATGAATGACAATGTCTGTGGATAGACCGATCATATCTTCATGTGACCATGCAAACACTTCCTGGTACTGTGTTAGGAGTTCGATCAGGTCAACTTTTTGATTTGGTGTGAGGTCTGAACCTATTTGGATTTCTTTAATTTTTTCGAAGGTTCCTATATTGATGGTGAGGCTTTGGTTGAGGTTTGGTTTGGGTTTGTCTTCGACCCATTCCTTGATCTCCTCTGGCACCTCATAGTCATCTTCCTCCTCTTGATCAATATCCATCAAGTCAAAGTTCAATTCTACATCCAAGTCAGAGTCATCTTGACAGGTTGGCATCTCATCAGCAGAGACACACACATCCAATGCTTGGGTTAAAATATATACAACTGCTTAAATACACATGGCATTTGCAAAGCATGACAAAAGTTACTGCTCCAGCTGTGCAATCAAAAGTAAGCAGTAAATGAAAGCATAATTAAGGGCAGATGTACTTTCTGCCCCTTTACCCTTTCTAACTTAGGCAAGGGACACTGTTCCAGTTGTTTAGTGTCAGATTCTCATGAATTAGGAGAATCGAGGAATTGGGCTCGTCCACCTCATCTTGGATGATGACTGAGACATCCTTGAGAATAAGGCCAAGGCTTTTCTGTGGATTGTTCCTCTTCTTGATGTGAGGAATTTGGACATGGTCGTCGTCACTGTCGGGGAGTTCGTCATTTATACCCTTATAGTTGAGAATGACTCTCATGTTAGCGAATGAGTCTCGTCCTTTGTACAAGATCTTTTCTTTTCCCTTTTCGCTATTTGCCTCAGGCTTGAGGGCTTTTCTTTCATGAACAGGTATGATTGGAGGAAATAGTATGGCTGATACCGCAGTCAGGACTTTCCTCGTAGGTTTCACCCATCCGGTATTTGTGAGGTTTAGGAGCAGAATTATGGAGGCATGAGCCTTGGGAAGTTTGTATGGATTCCGGTAGCTTGACCAGGATGAATATCCCAATCCTGCTCTTCCCATCTGACTTGGGATTTGGACTGGCATCTTGATACCTTGTTTATCTTTTCCCAACCCTTCTTCAGGTTGGAAACCAGAAGATACCATTTCTTAGCCTACGGTCATTACTTCAGTGGAGACTTTAATTGGTAGATATTGAGTATCGCTCACCTCGAGAGCTTGAAAACTTGCAGGTTCAATCCCCGCATCCAGGCTAATCACTGGCATGTCCCCATATATATAGGTAGGGTATTCTGGTTCGGCATTGACCGTGATGAGGCTGCCGTTAATGATGTACTTGAGTTGCTGATGGAGGGTGGATGACACTGCCCCTGCCATGTGGATCCATGGTCTACCTAGCAGCAAATTGTATCCAGTGGCGATGTTGAGCACCTATAAGGATACGTAGAAGGTGTGTGGACCAATTTCTAGAGGAAGCTCGATTTCCCCCATAGCCTGGTGGCGAGATCCATCGAAAGCCTGGATGACCACATGACTGGCTTTAATTCGGTTTGGATTGATCTTCATGCTTTCTAACGTGTCGTATGGACAAATATTGAGGGAAGATCCTCCATCAATAAGCACTCCTCCGATCACATATCCGAAGGACATTATAGCTATATGCAGGGACTTGTGGTGGCCCCTTCCCTCTGTCGGGATATCATCGTCTGTAAAGGAAATCACATTGCTGTTGAAGATGTGTTCTATCATGTGACGAAATTTCTCTATGTCTACCGTGTGTGGCAGATGGGCTTCTTCTAGTACCTTCACTAGAATGTTACGATGGTCTTCTAATGATAAGACCAGGTTAAGGATAGACACTTGCTTGGGTGCGTCTTTCAAGCTTTGCACTATCTTGATTTCATTGTGTCCCATTTTGTTGAGGAACTCTCTAATCTTTTCTTCAGCCACCTATTCTTTTGCTTTGATAACTGGTTTAATCACCCACTGAGGCAGGTACAATAGATTATCCTTTGACAGGATGGAAACGTTGTTTGAAGTAGAGCTTTCAATGTCCCCGTAGTTCAATGGGACCTTCTTCAGACTGATGATTGGATACTGAGGTCTGAAGGGTAAGATTAGAGGCTGAGGTGCAGCCACCTTCACAGGATTTTGGACTTCTTGGACCCCTTTCCTTGTCAGTACCAGGGGTGTGAGGATTGATTCCTTATCGCAGGATACGACAGCCACTGTGTCCTGGTACCATGCATTGGGGATCCAGAGGCTATCTTTATCTGCCAAGTTGAGGATTTGATCTCCTCTGCTTAGGTCACCTTTCTCAATCAGGTCTTGAATTAGATTACAAAGTGCCCAGCATTCTTCTGTATCATGGCCGGGAGAGTTGGAATGGTACTGACATATTTGGTCAGGTTTGAATTTTCTAGATTGGGGGTTTAATGAGGGTAATAGATTTGCAACCATCCCCTCGTTGATCATCATTTGGAGGATTTCTTCCATTGACTAATTTAGATTGGTGAAGCTTCTTTGAAACAAAAATTTTCTACCTTCTCGGGTATACTCATTTTTGACCATTGGTTGTTCGTGAAATTGGCAATGATCCCTATTAGGGATGGAATTGACTTCCACTGGAGGAGAATGACTGCCAATGGATTGATAAATTTGCTTCAGCATCTTCCTGGTGAGTTGATATTGGTAGACGACCAGTTCAGCCAACTGCTCGATTTGTTCCTTGAGAGACTTGATATCTTGCTCCATCAGGAATCGTTTCTCAAAAGTTTCCCAACTCTCTGGGCTGCTAAGATTGGATTGACTTGTTTCCCCAACGTAGCGGAGGTACTTAAATCCTTCTCCATTTGAGGTACTGATCATGTTGACATTTTCCTCTTTGTGATGTGGGAGAGGATTGTCTTGGACATGGGGTTGGTCAGGCTTTGTTACCACAATTTCCCCTCTGTCAATCAAGTCTTGAATTTTATGCTTGAGAGATCAATAGTCTTCGGTGTCATGGCCTGGAGATCCAGAATGATAAGCACATTTCTTGTTAGGGTCGAGGTTCCTTCCGTTAGTGTTAGTTGGTGGAAGAAGTTGAACAATCTTCTTCTGAGCTGTCAGAAGTTTGAACACATTCTCGAGGGAATCCCCTAGTGGGGTGAAATTTCTTTGACGCCTAACTTCCATGTTTTTCTAGAATTGCGGGTTTGCAGGTTGTACTGAAGCTTGGAAAGGGGTATAGTTCCTCCTTTGAACGAGCATATGGTTTGATTCGCCCCTTGAATTTTGTCCTTGTAAGACCAAGGAGACTTCTTCATCTTTCTTTTTATGTACCCTCTGGGGATTACTCCCGTAATTTTCGGATTGGATATGTTCGGCGACAGCTTCGAGGGGGGTTAGATCTTTTATCTTCCCGAATTTGAGCCCCATTTCCGCTATCTCGCCATGCTTGATCATTTTAGAGAATGGTTTTCCTATTCCCGCTAGGACCCTCTCATAATAAGGCGCTTCTTGGATATCGATGAAGGTCATGACTATTTCAGATTCAGTCATGGCTGGGGTAACTTGTGCTGCGACCCGTCTCCATCTCTGGGTATATTCTCTGAATGATTCAGTGTTCTTTTTCTTGATTTTGGTTATTTGATATCTGTCGGGAGCCAGTTGTGATTGAAAACTGTACTAGCTGAGGAAGGCATGGGCCAGTTCTTCCCAACTATGAATTTTGGAGTTGTCCAAGCGGGCATACCAAGCTCTGGCTTCTCATGTTAGACTCTTCTGGAATAGTTGCATTCGAAGCTTCTCAACCTTAGCATAGGATCCGAGTTCTCCGGTGAAGACTTTCAGGTGTGTGTAAGGATCCCCCATTCCGTCATATTTCTCAAAATCAGGGACTTAAAATTTTTCGGGATAACGAGCCCCGGGGAATATGCAAAGGTCATCGTAATTGACACTGCCGAATGCTCCAATTCCTTTGATAGATCGAAGGGTTTCTTCCATCTGTTGCATTTTCTTGAGAATGTCACCAGCTTCCTGCTCTTTGACGAGGGGGGGGGGGTGATCTCAGAAGTCTTGTTGGTGGTGTCCTAGTTTTGTGGTCCAGGAATCTGAGTTTCGGCCTTTTTTGCATCTTGACCGCCAGCACCGCTACCAGATGCTCCTGGTTCTGGATGAGCTTGAGATTGTTTCTCTTTAAAGGTCTTACTTTGTTCTCGCAGAAAATTGGCTAGCTCGGATATCTAATTTTTCAGTCCTTTGAATTCTTTCCTGGAGATAGGGGTGGATTCTGGTGGAGCACTTGAAGCCATGTCCGCGGATGGACTGAGTGCTTTCTTGAATTTAGATCTGGTGACAAGACCAATTTTTACACCTACAACAAAACGTAGGCGTGCCAATTTCCTGAGGTAGGTAAGGATTGGATGCATGATGTGTTTTTTAGTGTTTATCCTGCAAAACTGAGGTTAGTTGTTTTGATGGCAGGATAACATGTATTTGACAGGGAAAGTAAATCTTTCATTATTAATATTTACATTGTGCTCCTCAGTAATCGGAGACTTGACATGGAATTAAAAGAGGAAGGTATGAAGAAGCTTCCCTCCGAATTTGGTTAATCAGAGGCTGACCTATCTTAGGTTGCTCTCACGACTTTTGTTTTGGCATGAAGGCTCCCAGATCATCGCAATCAACTAGAAGGGAAGTTAATCCTATCGTTCAACTAGAGCAAATCTGAGTGGTGTATTTTCATGAGGCACCCCCAAAGACTTAATCGTCCCCAGAGTTATTACTTAACATCGATTGGGTTATCCTCCTTGTGAGAGGGACACACAACATACATTCTCATACATCGTGCCTTACCATTTATGCATGCAATGATAGTTCGTGCGAAGCACTAAAGCAGGAAAGCATTCATTCACATTCATTCAATGTAAAGACGCAGCATTCACTCATCCATTGATTGTGGAGACGCAGGATTTCACGCATTCCATAGTTTTAAAAGGGAAATGTTTGAAAAGATTAGAAAGCATCCTAAGCCCTCTACTGTCCCCAGCAGAGTCGCCACCTGTCGACGTTGGAAAATTTAAGAATCCCGCGGGTCGGTTCGTAGCCCGGGTTTCCTCAAATCGATCTTCCTAAGTTCTCTCTACCCTTATTCTTTTTATTTAGGAAAAAGGTTTTGAAGGGTTTTAGGAAAGAGGCCAACATGTATTTATGTCGACGATTTGAATGTTTTAACAGAGTCGTCAGTTGGTAGATTTGAAAATGGTTGTACCAACTCAACCGAGTTTGATTTGAAAAGAGGCCCAATTGCTGGACACTGTCGAAACTTGATCTTTGAAATCAGAGTTTTGAGTTCAGGGGCTTGGTTAAGTGTGCGAAAAGTGTTAGGCACCCCACGACTCCCGTGTAAACACAGTACCGCATCTTTTCAATATTTCCCTTAAAACTGTGAATGCGTGAGTGAATGCTGTTTGAAAATTTGGCCTATTGATTTGAAAGTAATGCTTCGCTTCGTTGAACCTATATACAAAGGGTTTGATTTGATTTTGAAAATCAGTCTTTGACTTGATTTGCAAAAGTATTTTGATTAGATTTGCAAAATCTTTGAAATTAAATTGACAGTGATGTTTTGAAAGCTGTTTATCAAACCCCTACGCTGGCATAAGAATTGAAGCCTTTTGATACTTCCAAATTTTATCCTTCATAGCCTTAAGGCTGCATTCAAATGGTGATTTGTCGGGCTGTGAAGCATCCTCGACCACAGGAATATAAAAGTGTTGGTCTCCTCATGGGTATGAAAACCATCAGAGGGACGCTGACACGACAATTGATATTTTTTCATTATATTGAGACCTTAAATCCGGATAACCGTTTTAAGGTCTGTGTATGTACATTTTACAGAAAAACTGGCAAGGTACATCTGTAAACTGGAGTTTGTCCATCGTGGGAATCAGATCCCGATCTATTTGATCGTGAATCCCACGATTCCTAGGCTCACATATGAGTAGCCAATAAACCTACACAGTTCAAATTTACACAAAAATGGACATATATGCATCATCACATCGCAATGGAACCAGGGATTCATCATTAAATCCTGGCTGCGAATGGCCAAAGCTTCTTGTTCCCACTACATAGCGATCTAAGGGATGCGAGTTTGCTTTCAAAGCTGAAACTATAAAAATAATTAGATTTAAAGAAATCTCAGCCATTATAGCTTCCAGGTTCTATCGGGACCTGTTTGAACCGTTGAAAGCTAGAATTGGCGAGATTTGGATAAATCTAGTCCGCCTGTAGATATGTCAGTGCAGATTCATATACAAATGAATGTTAAATGTAGCAGTTGAATAAATTCAGTAAAGCAATATATATATATATATATATATATATATATATATATCCCAAAGCTGTAAAAGGGCGATGAATTTCCACTCGCAAGCCCGGACTGGAATTGAAATATATATATATATATATATTTATAAAAAAAATTATAAATAGCCACGAAATAATCCAGGCTGTGACAGAAAATATAGAAATATATATATATTGACAGAAATATAGTCAACCAGGACTGATATGAGTACCAGTGATGGTGAAATTCGCTTATATATGCGTAAATATATATAAAAGAGGTAAACTACCACAGATTTGACATCCGGGCTTGACAGAATTGAAATGTTAGCACATTTGCAGTTAAATATATACAAAAAATGGCCAAACCCGGACTAGGAAGACAACCCAGTCCGGCGGAGTTGCCAAAAATGTGTGTGCTAGTGCATTAAAGCTGCTGGAGCTGACGGATCATCTATCTGAGTTGTAGAAATGCAAAAAACTGCGTTTATGTATAGAAATGTACCAAATTTTGACTTTCTGATCGGAACGGTCACGAAACTAAGTTCCGGGCATATTTAGAATATAAAACTTCATGTGTAAGTGGAAAACAGTGCAAAGTAGTAGTATTGACTTTCTGATCGTAAAAATACTTACAACGGACTGCAATACGGGCTTGCCAAATCGTAAGCTTTAAACGTCCAAATCTACCTGTGGTTTTTTGATATGTGGTAGTATATGGGTTTGTCTACGTGTTGGAGTAAAAATATTTGGGTTTGGAAGAGATGTAAAAGTCAGAAAATCAGACAGGCAGAGCTTTGCTGCGTTTTTGAATTATGAAAATGAAGGGGGGTGCACGTTTATTTATAGGCCAGGGAGCCTTAGCTCTACCTGCGGCTGCCGTAGGTAGAGGTGTGGCTCCTCAGGTAGGGCTCGCTGTGCCGGGTTCTGTCATCTTGTTGAAGTCGGAACTTTCAAACTTTTGATCGGAGCGTCCGTTTGAGGCGTGCGATACCTTTTCGGAAAGCCCTCGCCGAGAGTGTCGCAATGATATGGGATAAAACATTTTTCGGGTCCGAGAAGACGAGTTCATAACCAGGTCTTCGATTCCCCGCAGTTTATCCGTTGAGCTGTCTTGCGCTGTTGGCACTCGAGATCGTTGTTGTGGTTTATTCTGACTTCGATGGCATCAATTCGGCTTGAGTTTGACCGAAATGGTTGAGAGTTGAATAAAATAACCGTTTTGCCCCTTTCGGGGTTGCCTGTGGTGTCAGCACGACCTTTGATAGATCTGGTTTCCCAGGGTTGTCTCTAGGGCTGAACTATACTTTCTGGGCTGAGATCGAGGATGACTTGACATGTCTTGGGTAGATGTCCAGGTTGACCTGTTGATAAGTGGTATTTATATCGTGAATCAGATTCTCTAAAGCTCAAGACGCTGCTTGTTTTCTGTTCTTTGTTGTGCTTTTGTATATATTTTGTTGTTGTTATGCTTTTCCTGTATGTTGCAGGGCTGTTTTGGTCATGTCCAGCTTGCAGGGGCAAAGTTGTCATTTTCTACATTCTGGCGCCGCAGCACCAGAGCCTATTATAAAGCCCACGCCGCAGCGCCAACTCATGGTCCTGGATAAATTCATCTGGCGCTGCAGCGGACCCGGTCCTTCTTATTCTCGCGCTGCAGCGTTAGTGGCGCTGCAGCGCCGCCAAGCAGTTATAGGCTCCGCGCCGCAGCGTCACCTCCGGTGCCTAGCTAGTGGTTTGCATTTAATGACCTAAAAAGAAGAAAAAACCAGAGCGAGAGAATAACGGAAGGATATCGGAGATAGAGAGAAAATACAGAGAATATTTTTGGGGATTCTAGAACAGAAAGAAGCTGTGTTTTAGGGGAGAAAAGTTATTGCATCATATACAGCTCAGGAGTTACACGGAGAAGAGAAGACGTGGAGACAGAAAACCTTAGCTCAGGAGTTTTCTTATTCTAAAATCTCTCGGTTGTTTGTGTATTACTGATCAATGTTGAATGTGATAGAAATGTGTATTAGCACCATGGTTATGAACTAATTCCTTTTTAGGATTGCAATGTAACCTAGTGTTTAGCCTAATTAACTTTCTCTCCTATTTATACTAATGAATCATTTTGGGAATGGGTTGTTGTGTTTCTTGCTTATTGACTAAATGCTTGACAGAGTTTTTGGCAGTGATATTAATGGATATTGACTATTGGACATTATTATCTAGCTTTTAAAATACAACAACACTTGTTATGCCCTTGCCTAAAGGAATGTGTGCATAAACATGCTTAATAGGATAGACATATCTCTATTTGCCTTGTGTAGCCTTGAGACTGAGCTTAATGACCCTAGCCTAGTTATTTTCATCGATAGATATATTGTGATTCATCTAGCTAGAGATGTGCGTTTAGCCTTCGACAGAAGCATATGCATAGTTCTATTCTCGGCTGACCATTCCTTGATTTGTTTGTATTGTGGAGAGTTAGGAGATTAGGCGACGCGTTAGGGGAATTGCAATCCTAGCTTGTCTCCCTATTACATCTATTTCTCCCGCTTCCTTTAGTTGTAATCGCATAGTTTAAAATACCACCTCCAATCAATTGTTTAGATAAGACAGTAAGAACTTACATTAGTATTTGATTTGCATTTAAGACTTCGTCCTCGTGGGTACGACATCCTACTTATCTTATATTACTTGTTGACCGCGTATACTTGCGCGTTAATTGTCGTTACATAAATCGGACAACAAGTTTTTGGCGCCGTTGCCGGGGACTTAGTATTATTTGTTATCAATATTAAAGCTAAGTCATTACGATCTTAATTTAGACTAACTTTATCTGTTTAATTTTCTTTTCAGGTGATCTCAACGGCGTATGCCACCTCGAAGGGGTCGGAATATAATACCTCTCGATCCCGAGGTTGATAGAACGTACAGACGCCTGCAGAGAGAAAAAGCGCGGGACATACATACTCCTGTTACAATGGCTGAGGAACTTCAGAAATCTTTAAGGGAGCATGCTATGCCTCACATCGCAGATTTGCAAGCTAGCATTCTTAGGCCCGCAATCCAAGAAAACAATTTTGAGATCAAGCCGGGCACCATCCAAATGTGCTCCAATATTCAGTTTGGGGGATTACCAAATGATGACCCCAACGATCACTTGATGAACTTCTTGGAAATCTGCGATACGTTTAAGTGCAACGGAGTGTCTGACAATGCCATCAGACTCCGATTGTTTCCCTTCACTTTGAAGGACAAAGCCAAGAGCTGGCTACATTCACTTCCGTCAGGCTCCATAACCACATGGGATGACTTGGCTCAAAAGTTCGTGGCAAAGTTTTTCCCACCAGCTAAAACCGCCAGGCTCAGGCACGAAATTACCTCTTTTAATCAGTTTGAGTCAGAATCTTTGTACGACTCATGGGAGCGATTCAAGGATCTTCTGAGAAAATGCCCCCACCATGGATTGCCAGAATGGCTTCCCATCCAGACATTCTATAATGGGTTATCCGGAGCTACTCGATCGAGTATTGATGCCGCTTCTGGAGGAGCGTTCATGTCTAAGCATCATACAGCGGGGTATGAATTGGTGGAAACAATGGCGGCCAATAATTATCAATGGCCAAATGATAGGCAGGCCCCTAGAAGAGCAGCAGGAATATATGAGGTAGATCCAGTCACACAATTAGCGGCTCAGGTTGCAGCGCTAACCAAAAGACTTGACACCATGGGAGTGCAAGCTGTGCAGAATGTTCAGAGTGTCACATTGTTGTGTGAATTGTGTCAAGGGAGCCACACAACTGAGCAGTGTGCCATAAGCCCCGAGTCAGTTCAATTTGTTTCCAACTATGGGCGGCAGCAAAACGCAAGTCTCCCTACTCATTATCATCCGGGCTTGAGGAATCATCCAAACTTTTCTTGGGGCAACACAAATAGCAATCAAGCACAACCTCCGACCACCAGGCCTAATTTCTCAAACCCTCCCGGTTTTCAAGCTCAAAATCAGTACAACCAACAACCACAGAGTTCTCATAATCAGTTCCACTATCCACCATCTCAACAGGAAAGAAAACCTAGTTTGGAAGTTCTCCTGTCACGATATATTGCCCAAAATGAGACAAGGAGCAGTAATCAAGAAGCTTCCATCCGGAACCTTGAAGTCCAAATGGGACAGTTGGCCTCTGCTTTGAATAGTCGACCGCAAGGCACATTGCCGAGTGACACTGATGTCAACCCGAAACGGGATGGGAAGGAACACTGCAAAGCAGTTACACTCCGGAGTGGGAGAACTATAAACGAGAAGGGTGGAGAGAGTCCTGTAGTGCAAGAAGAAGTGACTATAGAGGAACTTATTGTGGAGCAGAGTGATGATAAGTCTGGGGGTGAGGTAAATGCTCAAGAAAGCCCTTCATCACCAACCCCTACAGTGAACACAGCTAGTCCTCCTATCCCACAGTTGCCATTCCCCCAGCGTATGCAAAAACAAAAGCTTGATAAGCAATTTTCTAAGTTTTTAGAAGTGTTCAAGAAGCTTCACATAAATATCCCGTTTGCAGAGGCGTTGGAGCAAATGCCGAGCTATGTTAAATTCATGAAAGACATATTGTCGAAAAAGAGGAAAATGGGAGATTATGAAACAGTGGCTCTGACTGAGGAATGCAGTGCTATTCTACAGAACAAGCTCCCGCCAAAACTGAAAGATCCTGGAAGTTTCACGATTCCATGCACTATCGGGGACCAATTCATTGGGAAGGCCTTATGTGATTTGGGGGCGAATATAAATTTGATGCCTCTGTCAATATATAAAAAGCTTGGACTGAATGAAGCCAAAACCACAAGTGTTACTTTGCAATTGGCGGATAGATCTCTCACGTACCCGAAGGGGATAGTAGAGGATGTGCTTGTTAAGGTGGACAAGTTAATCTTCCCAGCGGACTTTATTGTCCTGGACTTTGAGGAAGACAGGGAGGTCCCGATAATACTGGGAAGACCATTCTTAGCAACGGGGAGAACCCTTATAGATGTGCAGAAAGGGGAGCTAACTATGAGAGTACAGGATCAGAAAGTAACTTTCAACGTGTTTAGGGCAATGAAATATCCGAACACCCCTGAAGACTGTTTTCAGATTAACCAGATGGATGATGCAGTCAGGGAAGTATTCTCAGAAACATGCATGACAAACCCTTTAGAAGCTCCATTAAGAGGTACCAGCACTAAGGAAGAGGCCACCCATGTTGAATGTGCTAACTGGCTGGATGCACCCCAGCGATCTACACAGTTCCAAAGATAGTTTGAGTCGCTGAATGATCCAGAAGCATCTACTTCCAAGGCCCAACCATCTGTTGTAGAACCTCCTGTCCTCGAGTTAAAGCCCCTGCCCAATCATCTGAGGTATGCATACTTGGGAAATTCATCCACGTTACCTGTTATAATATCTGCATCTTTAGATGAAGGCCAGGAAGAGAAGCTACTGCTAGTGCTCAAACAGTATAAAACGGCACTGGGGTGGTCAATTTCAGACATTAAAGGGGTCAGTCCATCCCTTTGTATGCACAAAATCCTACTGGAGGAAGGATCCAAGCCGACCATTGAACATCAGAGGCGATTGAATCCAATAATGAAAGAGGTGGTCCGGAAGGAAATCATTAAGCTGCTAGATGCGGGCATTATATACCCTATCTTGGACAGTCCTTGGGTCAGTCCAATTCAATGCGTGCCAAAAAAGGGCGGTATGACAGTAGTAGCCAATGAGAATAACGAGTTGATTCCAACCAGAACGGTGACTGGATGGAGGGTATGTATGGACTACAGAAAGTTGAACAAGTCCACCTGTAAGGATCACTTCCCTCTGCCATTTATTGATCAGATGCTCGATAGACTTGCTGGGCACGCCTTCTATTGTTTGCTAGATGGTTATTCTGGCTATAATCAAATTTCTATTGCTCCCGAAGATCAGGAGAAAACAACGTTCACATGTCCGTATGGGACCTTTGCCTTTCGGAAAATGTCCTTTGGGTTGTGTAACGCTCCTGCAACATTCCAACGTTGCATGATGTCCATCTTCTCTGACATGGTCGAAAAGACCCTCGAGGTTTTCATGGACGATTTTTCTGTATTCGGGAGTTCATTTGATAACTGTCTGGTCAATTTGACTGCCGTTCTCCAAAGATGCGTTGAAACTAATCTTGTATTGAATTGGGAGAAGTGCCACTTCATGGTAAAAGAGGGCATTATTCTGGGCCACAGAGTATCAGATGGTGGTATTGAAGTAGACAAGGCTAAAATTGATGTCATCAATAGTCTACCACCGCCTACATCAGTGAAAGGGGTTAGGAGTTTTCTTGGGCATGCAGGTTTCTATAGGCGGTTTATCAAGGACTTCTCAAGGATAACAAAACCACTATGTTCACTATTGGAAAAGGATATGCCTTTTCAGTTTGATGAAGCCTGCCTCAGAGCATTTGAATTATTGAAGGAAAAACTCATTTCGACTCCTATTGTGGTAGCTCCTGATTGGACTTTCCCATTTGAGCTCATGTGTGACGCCAGCGATTTTGCAATTGGGGCAGTGTTGGGACAGAGAAGGGACAAAGTGTTCCACACGATCTATTATGCCAGCAAAACATTAACTGATGCTCAGTTAAATTACACCACAACCGAGAAGGAACTGCTGGCAGTGGTCTATGCTTTTGACAAATTCCGTTCCTACCTCATTGGAACAAAAGTGACCGTGTACACAGACCATTCGGCCATTAAATATCTGATAGAAAAAAAAGATGCAAAGCCTAGGCTGATAAGGTGGGTCCTTCTTCTACAGGAGTTCGATCTAGAGATCCGCGACAAGAAGGGGACAGAAAACCAGGTAGCAGATCACTTGTCGAGGTTGGAAAATCCTCCTCATTCGGGAGACGCAATCAAAGACATCAATGATTTCTTCCCGGATGAACAACTGTTTGGCGTCCAAAGTAAAGCCCCGTGGTATGCGGACTTTGCAAATTTCGTCGCTTGTCAAGTGCTTCCTCCCATCTTCAGCTATCAGCAGAGGAAGAAATTCCTAAATGATGCAAAACAATACTTTTGGGACGAGCCCTTTTTATTCAAACAGTGTTCAGATCAGATTCTGCGAAGATGTTTGCCAGAGGAGGAAATCGAAGGTGTGCTCCATCATTGTCATTCCTCTAATTATGGAGGACATTTTGGGGGCCAAAGAACTGCTGCTAAAGTACTCCAATCTGGGTTTTACTGGCCTACCCTGTTCAAAGATGCACACCTATATGTGTTGCACTGCGATAGATGCCAAAGGGTAGGAACCATTTCAAAAAGGCACGAATTGCCTCTGCAGAATATCCTTGAAGTAGAGCTGTTTGATGTATGGGGTATTGACTTCATGGGGCCATTCCCGTCGTCCTTCAACAATCTCTATATTCTGGTCGCGGTTGATTATGTCTCCAAATGGGTAGAAGCAGTCGCCTTGCCTTCTAATGATGCTAAGGTGGTGCTTAATTTCTTAAGGAAAAATATTTTCACTCGCTTCGGCACTCCTCGGGCAATAATCAGTGATGAAGGGTCACATTTTTGCAACAAATATTTCGAAGCCCTTCTTGCTAAGTATGGGGTGACCCATAAAATAGCCACAGGTTATCATCCGCAGACAAGTGGCCAAGTAGAGATCTCTAATCGAGAGGTTAAGCGTATCCTGGAGAAGATCGTTAATCCTAATCGGAAGGACTGGTCAAAGAAGCTTGATGATGCCTTGTGGGCATACCGCATCGCTTATAAAACGCCTATCAGAATGTCTCCGTATAGGCTTGTTTATGGCAAGGCTTGTCATCTTCCTGTGGAGCTAGAGCACAATGCATATTGGGCTATCCAAACGCTCAATTTCGATATGGATGCAGCAGGTGAACGAAGACTATTACAACTCAATGAATCAGACGAGTTTCGTCTGCACGCGTATGAAAACGCTAAGTTGTATAAGGAAAAGACAAAGCGGTGGCATGACAAGAAAATTGTCGAAAGGAACTTCGAAAAAGGCCAGAAGGTGCTTCTTTTTAACTCCCGGCTGAAATTATTCCCGGGGAAGTTGAAGTCCCGATGGTCGGGGCCGTTCACCATTGCTAAAGTGTATCCTCATAGGGCTATTGAGGTCGAAGACCCTCATTCAGACAAAACATTTAAAGTCAATGGACAACGTTTGAAACACTATTGGGGCGGCGAGGTCGACCGGCAAAACACCTCCATCACCTTGGGAGACCCGGTGTAAGGCAGGGCGAAAGTCAAGCCGACGACTCTAAATCAAGCGCTTGATGGGGAGGCAACCCCCATCTTAGTATCAAAAATTTCCTTATGGTTTTATTTAGTCTTATTTTCCTTAGTTATCATTAGTGCAATTGGTTTTACTTAGAATTAGTGTAAATGTTAATTTAGTATGTTAGGATGTAGTTTAATAGTTAATATAATTGTTAGTATGATTGCTATGTCTAGTAGTTCTAATGTGCTTTGATTCAGATTTTGGGTGTTGGCTGTAGGAATGCAGTGCTCACGCTGCAGCGCCAAGAGTTAGTCTGAGTTTCGCGCCGCAGCTCCAAGAATCACGCCGCAGCGCCATCCCCTTTACAAATTTTCGCGCCGCGGCGCCGGCATATGCTGGAAGCTACTGGAGAGTTGCGCTGCAGCGTCGAGGTCTTCCTAATTACTCACGCCGCAGCGCCAAGATTTCACGCCGCAGCTCCGATAATGACGCCGCAGCGCCAGGTTTAACCTTTCCCGCGCCGCAGCGCCATGCACCACGCTGCAGCGCCAGTGCCGAGTTTTTAAGTTTAATTGAGGCTTTTGGGTTCAGTTTGCAGTGTCCCTCGTTTCTCTCTCACACATCTCCCTTACTCCCAACGATTGCGGCAAATCAACCGTCACCCATTCGGCTTCTGAGCGTTTGGGGCCTTCAACCGTCGTGCAGTTATTCTCCTTCATTGTATTTATAAGCAACCAGAGGTAAAGGATTTCTTCAGAGCAGAGTTTCGTTGATCGTTTATTAATTATCTTTTTGTTGTTCTTGGAGTTTTGATTGCTATGGGTTCAAAGCGTCCTCGCACTAGTATAGGTCCTCCTCCGTCTTCCAGAGCCCCTCCTCTTTGGGATGCTGTAAAATTTCCGAGTGAGGAAGCCTGGAAGCGATATGCCCAAAAATTTTCAAAAAGGAGTTTGGTGCCTGAGAGAGGGCTAAGGCCAGATGACAAGATGGACGGCCATATGAATTCAATGATTGTGACTATGAAATGGATTCACTTCACCAAGCCGCCCGAATCTGCAGTTATTTCAGTGGTAAAGGAATTCTATGCAAATGCTAATGCCGATGGTCCTGCTTCGGTGCCAGTTCGGGGTAAGTTGATAAAATTTGACACTCGAACCATCAATGCTGTATATGGGACTCCAAACTACGATGGTAAGGATTATCTGGAGCCTGGGATGCGGAGTTACAATACTGATGAGATTATAGCAAAGCTCTGCAAGCCTGGTACCGTGTGGAAAACCAATGAATTCCATGGTGAAAAGACCTCTTTCCCCCATCAAGCCTTAAGTCGTTATGGTAAGGCGTGGTACTCCTTTATTTGTGCAAATATTATGCCAACACGCCACCTGAGCGATGTAACAAGAGAGAGGGCAGTACTGCTTTATGCAATTGTCATGGGGCTGAAGGTTGATGTGGGGGTTCTTATTCAGGATTCAATTAAAAAGGCCATTAGGAGCAACGTCAATTCCGGACTCCCTCACCCGTCTCTGATCACACGCCTATGCAAAAGGACGGGTGTGGTATGGGAGAAAGACGACATCACTCAGCCGCCTATGACAGTCATTGATCATCACGTTATAGCCCGTTATAGAGTTTGGGATGGGGGACCTCCGTCACACCCAAAGGGTCAGGGATATTTACCGGGGCCTCTGCCGCCTCCCTCATCGGAAGCTGGTACCTCCGCTCAAGCGCCTGAGCCACCATCTTCTGAGGCTATGCCACCCGGGGCCTTGGCAGAGATTTTAAGCAGTCTTAATTTTCTCCACAGCAAGGTTGATACAGTGGCTCAATGGCAGAGCCAATTCAATCACTATCATGCAGAGTTCGCAAATACGGTCTCCAGTATCTATTATGCTCAGGGAGGAGACGACGCAGAGTCCATGCCCTTTCAATTTCCAGAGCCTCCAGTCTTTGCGCCTTATCCTCCACCATTTCCAGCCTCAGGAGAGGATCGCGAGGAGGAGCCAGCGGATGCGGATGCTGAAGACGAGGATGATGGCGGAGGTGATATTGCTCCAGAGGGTGAAGGCCAGTGAGGTCATTGGCAGATTTCAAGCTTGGGGGAGATTTCCTGTTTAAGTTTTTTTTTATATATGAATTGCTATCATGTTTTTTTTGGGCGGTTTAGCCCCAGACTATCTATTTTTTTTTATGCTATGTTTATGAATGTTTTGGTTTATAATATTTAAATGCTTGTGCTTTATTTTGGTTGTTATGTTTTTAGCCATATTTTTGGGGTTTGTGCAGTTAATTGGTTTTCTTAATGCCTTGTGTAATGGCTTCTCCTTATTCTCCCTTTCACCTAGTTCTGTAACTGTAAATATGCTGGGTGAGGGTTAATTTTTGATCGTGGCTAATGACAGGCGCCAAGTAGTTATGGCTGTCTCTTAGAGTCGTGTCAGGCATGTATGTGTTAGGGGTTGTGAATCGATAAGTCGAGACTGTTTTTGATCCGTCCTTAGCAAGCACCGATCAACTGTTTTAGCTATTTATTTTTCGATGTTACTTCGCGCGTTGATTGCTTTGAAAGTATGTTCATTCTTATAATCTTTCATTTCTGCAAGGTAATAAAGGGCTTGGGTGCTTTTACAGTTTTGGATCTTGGACTCTGGCATGTTGTATTAAAATAAAATTAAAATAAAATGAATTGAAAAGGAGATTGATTATCGAAAGTCTTGCGGTGGGTCGAGATGGAGCGTAAAACGCACTCGCCCATAAACGCAGGACCGATGTTGAGATGGAGCATAAAATGCACTCGTCAAATAATCTTCAGATTTCGTAAAGTCTAATTTGGCTTATGTTGATTACGTGGCCTTTGCTGCTCGAGTTATTAGATTCATAGGGGTGTTCCACGCCTAGTGCCCTAAAGCCGTCTGGTTTGGGAGTCACTGATCAAAAGCTCATTTATGGGTAGCTCTGTTTAGCCTAAGGTAATTAAGGACTGTCCGAATCAGATTTTACTGTCTTCATGCTAGAGCCTTTTGATTTTTTCCTGTGCTTGCATCCTAGCCTTAATGCTTGTTGAATGTTTAAGTTGCGTAATGTGCATATTGTTTTTAGCATTCAGCTGTGCAAGTTTTGTTTGAGCTATGTTTAGTTAGGATGGTTGGTCTTCGCGCACATAGAATGGATCAAGTATAGTCTCATGCTTACAAATTCAATTTTAAGCCCCTTTTCATGTCTGTGTTTGTCCTATTCTCGGAGAGGCTCTTTTTGTACGCTTTGAAGCCGTGGTATTATTATATAGTAGTAGTTTCCTTTCGCGTCTTCCAGTAATGCTTGTGTGGATGTTAGATTGTTTGCTTGAGGGCAAGCAAAAGCTTAAGTTTGGGGGTATATGATAAGTGGTATTTATATCGTGAATCAGATTCTCTAAAGCTCAAGACGCTGCTTGTTTTCTGTTCTTTGTTGTGCTTTTGTATATATTTTGTTGTTGTTATGCTTTTCCTGTATGTTGCAGGGCTGTTTTGGTCATTTCCAGCTTGCAGGGGCAAAGTTGTCATTTTCTACATTCTGGCGCCGCAGCGCCAGAGCCTATTCTAAAGCCCACGCCGCAGCGCCAACTCATGGTCCTGGCTAAATTCATCTGGCGCTGCAGCGGCCCGGTCCTTCTTATTCTCGCGCTGCAGCGTTAGTGGCGCTGCAGCGCCGCCAAGCAGTTATAGGCTCCGCGCCGCAGCGTCACCTCCGGTGCCTAGCTAGTGGTTCGCATTTAATGACCTAAAAAGAAGAAAAAACCAGAGCGAGAGAATAACGGAAGGATATCGGAGATAGAGAGAAAATACAGAGAATATTTTTGGGGATTCTAGAACAGAAAGAAGCTGTGTTTTAGGGGAGAAAAGTTATTGCATCATATACAGCTCAGGAGTTACACGGAGAAGAGAAGACGTGGAGACAGAAAACCTTAGCTCAGGAGTTTTCTTATTCTAAAATCTCTCGGTTGTTTGTGTATTACTGATCAATGTTGAATGTGATAGAAATGTGTATTAGCACCATGGTTATGAACTAATTCCTTTTTAGGATTGCAATGTAACCTAGTGTTTAGCCTAATTAACTTTCTCTCCTATTTATACTAATGAATCATTTTGGGAATGGGTTGTTGTGTTTCTTGCTTATTGACTAAATGCTTGACAGAGTTTTTGGCAGTGATATTAATGGATATTGACTATTGGACATTATTATCTAGCTTTTAAAATACAACAACACTTGTTATGCCCTTGCCTAAAGGAATGTGTGCATAAACATGCTTAATAGGATAGACATATCTCTATTTGCCTTGTGTAGCCTTGAGACTGAGCTTAATGACCCTAGCCTAGTTATTTTCATCGATAGATATATTGTGATTCATCTAGCTAGAGATGTGCGTTTAGCCTTCGACAGAAGCATATGCATAGTTCTATTCTCGGCTGACCATTCCTTGATTTATTTGTATTGTGGAGAGTTAGGAGATTAGGCGACGCGTTAGGGGAATTGCAATCCTAGCTTGTCTCCCTATTACATCTATTTCTCCCGCTTCCTTTAGTTGTAATTGCATAGTTTAAAATACCACCTCCAATCAATTGTTTAGATAAGACAGTAAGAACTTACATTAGTATTTGATTTGCATTTAAGACTTCGTCCTCGTGGGTACGACATCCTACTTATCTTATATTACTTGTTGACCGCGTATACTTGCGTGTTAATTGTCATTACATAAATCGGACAACACCTGTACCTCCCGGGTTGAGACCGGGGCAGACTTGACGGCCCGATGTGAAGATCGGGGTTGATTGGTATCTCCCAGGTTGCTAACGGGGTTGATTTGAAGGACCGATATTGAGATTGGGGTTTGAACTGATGGCTTAATTGGAGATCCGGATTGATCTGATGGCTCGATATTGAGATCAGGGTTGATCTGACGATCTAATTGTCGATCGAAACTGAATGGACGGTCCGATTGGAGCTCGGAGCTGGATAGACGATCCGATTGACTATCGGAGCTGGATAGATGGTCCGATTGACTATCAAAACTGGATAGACGGCCCGATTGGAGATCAGAGCTTGATAGACGGTCCGATTAACTATCCGAACTGGATAGACGGTCCGATTGGAGATAGGAGCTGGATAGACGGTCCGATTGACTATCGAAGCTGCATTGAGTACCGACATTGGTGATCGATTTTGCCCTCCTACAGTGTTAGTATTGGGGCAAGAAAAATTTCGAGTGTTTACAAAATGTATACACATTTTTATATAATGTATATTTATTTACTCATAGTAGTAATTCACATAAGTTATCACATATTCCACTAGTGTATTAACTTAATAGCCCTAATTGGCTTTAATAAGTTATAAACACTCATATAATCATACAAGATAATCTAATAGGTTGAGACATATTTCATAAATCTCTTCTTAGATTAGGTCACTAGTATATAGTTAAAATACTAGGACAATTAAATAATGATAACCCTTGAGGTTATTTAATACCTAATTTATATTGTCGACATCGGGAAAAAATCCGTGGGTCGGGTCATAACCTGAATATTTCTCTCTTCCTAAGTTATGTCTACCCTCACTCTTTTTATTTGTGAAAAAAGATTTTGAAGGATTTTTTAGGAAAAGTCCAACATGTATCATGTCGACGATTTAAACGTTTTACAGAGTCGCCAGTTGGTATATTTGAAATGGTTGTACCAACTCAACCGAGTTTTGTTTGAAAGAGGCCCAATTGCTGGACACTGTCGAAACTTGATCTTTAAAACCGAAGTTTTGAGCTTGGGGGCTTGGTTAAGTGTGGGAAAGGTGTTAGGAAACCCACAACTCCCATGTAAAGACGATACCACATCTTTTCAATATTTCCCTTAAAATCTGCAATATGTGTGTGAATGCTGTTTGAAATTGGGCCTATGTTTGTTTGAAAGTATGTTTATGTATCGTTGAACCTATATACGAAGGGTTTGATTTGACTTGCAAAAAGCCTTTGATTTGATTTGCAAAAATGTTTGATTTGATTTGCAAAAGCTTCTTTTTTCGATGAGATTATTGAAATGATGTTTGAAAAGCAGGTTTTCAAACCCTTACGCTAACATAGGAATTGAAGTATATCGATACTTCAGTTTTATCTTTTTCAGCCTTAAGACACAATTTGAATGGTGATTGTCGGGCTGCGAAGCATCCTTGACCACAACATATATACAAGTGTCGGTCCCCTCATGGGCATGACAGCCATCGGAGGGACTCTGACACGACAAACCATATTTTCATTATGTTGAGACCTTAAATCCGGATAACCGTTTTAAGGTCTTTTGTATGTACATTTTACAGAAAAACTGGCAGGGTACATTTGTAAAGTGGAGTTTGTCCATCGTGGGAATCAGATTATGATCTTTTTGATCATGAATCCCACGATTTCTAGGCTCACATAGGGAGGCCAATAAACCTGCACAGCTTAAATTTGTACAAAAATATATCCAAATATTGCCAGAACCAAGGATTCATTTAGTAAATCCTGGTTTGCACATGGCCGAAGCTTCTCGTTCCCACTAGATAGCAATCTAAGGGCCGCGAGGTTGCTTTCATAACTGAAACTAGAAAAATGCTAGATTTAAATAAATCTCAGCCATTCTAGCTTCTCGGTTCCGTTCTGGACCTATTTTGAACCGTTTGAAAGCTAGAGTTGGCGAGATTTAAATCAATCTAGTTCGCCCGCAGGAATATTAGTGCCGATTCATATAAAATGAATATTTAAAGCAATAATTTAATAAAAGCAAGTAAAGCATTATATATATATAATTATATATACGAAAGCTGTAAAGGGTCACATCGGGGCCCGGACTGGAATTGAAATATATATATATATATATATATATATTTATAAAAGCTGTATAAAAGCCACGGAATGATCCAGGCTGGACAGAATTGAAATATATATATAGAAAAAATAGTAAAAAGGGCGATGGGTTTTCACGCCTGTGCCCGGACTGAAATATAAATATATACAGAAACGTAGTCAACCAGAACTGGGAAGATAACCCATTAATGGTGAATGGTGCCAAAAAAAATAGTAAAAAGATCACAGAATAATCCAGGCCGAACTGGAATGTAAATGTACAGAAAAGTAGTCAACCAAGACTGGGAAGATAACCCAGTGTGGTGAAGGCTACTTATATATGCATATTTATATATAAAAGCAGTAAACTACCGCAAATTTGACATCCGGGCTTGGTAGAATTGAAAAGTTAGTAAATATACAGTTAAATATATACAAAAAAAAAGTCAAATCCGGACTGAGAAGATAACCCCGTCCAGCGAAGTTGCTCAAAACGAAGATGCAAGTACATAAAAGCTGCCGGAAGCGACGGATCGTCAATCCGAGTTGTAGAAATGCCAGAAAATGCGTTTAGGTACTAAAATATACCAAAAGTTAACAAAAACGGCCACATAACTGAGTTCCAGGACATATTTAAAAAACGAAACTTGATATGCAAGTGTAAAACAATGTAATGAAGTAATATGAACTTGCTGATCGTTAAAATACTCATAATGGACCGCTACACGGGCTTTTTGCCAAATCGTAGGCTTTAAACGTCCGTTTCTACCGGTTAATTTCTAATATGTGGTAGTATGTGGGTATATCTACGTGTTAGAGTGAAAAAATTTGGATTTGGAAGACAAAAGTTTGGTCGAGAAACGAAACGGGCAGGGCTCCAAAACTATTTCTAACTTAAAATGAGAGGGGAGTGCCTCTTATTTATAGACTAGAGAGCTTCCACTCTATTTGTTGCTACCGTATGTGGAGGTGCGGCTCCCCAAAGTGGGCCCCATATAGCGGGTCTCTTCATCTCGAAGTACGTGCACTCCGAGCAACGCGATGTCAGGTTTGAAACTTTCTAACTTTTGATCAGAGCGTCCGTTTGAGGCGTGCTATATCTTTTCGAAAAGCCCTAGCCGAGAGTGTCGCAATGACATAGTATTTAACCCTTTTTAAGTCCAACAAAATGGGTTCATAATTGCTTCTTCATTTCCTCGCAGTTTGTCTGTTGAGCTGTCTTGCGCCGTCTTCACTCGGGATCACCGTTATGGTTCTTTCTGACCTTCGTAGCATTAAACCGGCTTGATTTGGACCGGATTGGCTTTAAGTTGGTAAAATAACCATTTTGCCCCTCCAAGGGTTGTTTACTGTACTAACATGGTCTTCGGCTAATTTCTCGGGGTTATATACGAGGTTTGGCTCCCAGCTGATTCTATTTATCCTTAGGGTCATCTCTGAGGCTGACTTGGTCTCCCCAAGGTTGACTCTGGGATGATGTGATGCTTCGGGTTTGTTTCTGAAGGTTGAATTGGCTTCCCAGGATTATCCCTGGGGCTGAACTGGATCCCCTGGTTGTGACCGGGGCTTAACTGCACCTCCCGGGTTGTGACCGGGGCTGAATTGATATCCCGATATTAATACCAGGTTTGACCTGACATCCCGGTATTGAGACCGGGATTGACCTGAGGGCGCAGTATTGAGATCGGGATTGACCTGATGGCCCGGTATTGAGACCGGGGTTGACCTGATGGCCCGGTATTGAGACTGGGGTTGAACTAATGGCCCGATATTGAGACTGGGGTTGACCTGATGGCCTGATATTGATACCGGGGTTGAACTGATGGCCCGATATTGAGATCGGAGTTGAACTGATGGCCCGGTATTGAGATCGGGGTCGAACTGATGGTCTGGTATTGAGACCGGGGTTGAACTGATGGCCCGATAATTAGATCGGGGTTGAACTGATGGCCTATTTTTAAGATCGAGGTGAACTGATGGCCTGGTATTGAGATTGGGGTTGAACTGATGGCCCGATATTGAGACCGGGATTGAATTGATGGCCCGGTATTGAGACCGGGGTTGTGGTTGTCCCGGTATTGGTGACCGAGGTTGAGTTGACATCCCAATATTGGTGATCGGGGTTGAGTTGACGGTTTTGCCCTTCTATAGGGTTAGTACCAGGAATGCAAAAATTTTGAGTGTCTACAGATGCCCCTCTTTATCATGTTTATGCAATGCAATGGAATGAATATGATAAATATTTACTAGCCACTTGAAATATAAAAGGATATTAATGACGCAAATCGCAATGCAATAAATGTTAAAATGTTTTCATAAATTGCATTTTACACTTCGAAAATTGCATATCGCATATCGCATCGCAAATCGCATATCGCTTACCCTGGCCTGTCATAGATGATGCCTGTGTTGGGGCTGATCTCAACGGTTGACTTTCACCAGTGTTGCTGATGTCCATGGAGTTGTTACTTCCAATGGTTTGATTTCCATCGGTGTTGCCGATGCTTGTTTGACGAGGATAAACTGAAATGTTTCCCATATTTCGGTTGGGGATATATCTCTTTTGTCGAGTTACCTCAGTGGGTCCTCCCGATGGCTATCCTGATGATAACTTACACTGGTAGTTTGCAACAGTGCCTACCCTAATGGTAGGGACAATGGTTGATCATTGGACTGTCCCGATGCCTACTGGAACGGTAGCAGACTTTTTCATCGAGTTTGTGTATTTAATGTGTATGCATTTTTAATTCTACTGGGTTTGTATGCCTAACTTTTTAATGGAGATGTGAGCTGATGTAGCGCTTATTGCACATGTGCGGACCAGACATGATATGATGATCTTAGATTATCCTAGGTTGATGCATATGCTTAATTGAATTGATATAGAACCATACCTCACCCTTTCTGAGGTGATTTGGAGTCTTTTCAGGTATGGATTTTGAGGGGCCTAGCAGCCCTAACTCTTGTATGACTCCTTTTGTCATTCGTAGAGAAGACTCGAACGTTCCTCTTTCATATGTCGTCTTTGGTGGGGATCTCGCAGAGGCGGCTATTTTTGAATCTAGATCTGGCGCTGGTACCTTTGGAGATCCAGACACTGATAGCTTTACTAGGAGATATCCTGATATCTTAGCTGAAGTAGTGTTCAACGGCTTACATCACTGGTTCCTTCTCTGATGGTACGCTGGATTGACGCCAATGGTTTGCTCATTTAGTATGTAAAGGGGCAAGCTCTTTACTTGTGACCTTGCTGGGTTAGATGCTGGATGGGCTGATGACCCGGGTGTTACTGACGTCCTATAGGATGTAGCTCGTTCTTTTAGTGCCCAGATTTGAATTTCGATGTAGAGGCCTCGATTTGTGAGGACTTGGCACATGTTGACATGTTTAATGATGTAGATTTCATTTGCCAGACCTTTTGTCATCGGGCATCTTTTTCCCTGAGTTAAGGACTCTCTTGAGATTTTTTCCCTTTTTGTGGAGGGACAGCTTATATTGCCTTGATTTCTTTCAGGAATTCTCCCTTTTCTTTTGATGAGGAGCCTGGTCCCGCTATAGATCCTTTTTATTTCTTGGAATCGGAAATGCTCCAGCCCTTTCACACGTTGTTACTGGGGTTCACAGAAGAAACTTGCTTTGTTGACCACATCCTGAGTGAAAAATTTCCTGTACATTGAACGAAATGTGCCAAAAGCTTGATGGCTCGGGCCGTCGGGATTAGTATGATCTTGTGAATGAGGCATTTGAAGTCAAAGTTTATGAAATTGAATGCTTGTATTCGCTAAGCTTTTATCTTATCGCTAAAGATCTTGAAAATTATGTTTTCTCAAAGAAAGTAAAATTTTTGTTTGACAAGTTATGACATCGCCAGAAAAATTTTAAGCATCCATGGTCATTTTTTATGGGTAGGATCAGTTTCAAAAGACTTATCTCCCTTTATCAGAGACACCTCATCTTCGCTCTAGACACCGCTATTCACAAAATTAACAGCATATGCATGTGCATTGTGAGTAATGCAACCCTTAGCAGGGGTTTCTCTTCTATGACTTTAGGTGATCTCATTTTTATTTTGCAAAATTTTTCTTTCCTCGCTTAACTTTGTCTCGTTTTCTTAGGCTATTCAGGGTTACCCATTTAACGAGCTTTGGACCAATGACTCCCAAACCAGATGGTTTTAGGGCAGTAGGTGTTAAGACACCCCTTCAGGTTTACTGGCTCGAGTAACAAAGCCCACACTTTGAGACAAGTCAGGCGGACTACTCTTTTTGATCTTCACCTGATCTTGTACAAGATTCGTTCTCTTAGACTCTAAATTACCCGTGTAGCGAGTGTTGGGCCGATGGCTCCCAAACTAGACGGCTTTAGGGCACCAGGTGTAAAGACACCCCTCGGGCTTAATTACTCGAGTAACCTAGGCCACGATTTGGATCTGCTCAGTTTTTTCCTTCTTCTTCTTGTAATGCTCTTTTTCTTAGGCACTGAGTTACCCAAGTAACGAGCGTTGGGCCGGTGACTCCGAAACTATATGGCTTTAGGGCACCAGGTGTAAAGACACCCCTCAGGCTTAATAACTCGAGTAACCCATGCCACAATTCGAGACATTAGGCTGGCTACTAATCGTCATCCTTCTCGTCAAAGTTCCATACCCCACAGCTAAGAGTTAGGGCGATCGCAAAGTGCAGACATGCATATGAGGTCAAGTTTGTTTCAAAAAATGCTTTAAACTAGGATGTAGCGCCTAATCAAAAGGTTGAATTGTCTTAATTCTCTAATCATTCCCGTGATTCTTGCTCCACGGACGCTTATCGGAATTATTCCAATTCATAACAAGTTAAGCAAAAATCTTCCCCTTCTTAAAACCTTTTTCTAAGATTCTAACGCAAGATCTATCTATAATTGACGTGTATACCCTTCTCAATGCATGTAACTGGAAAATTAAAAGCACATAAAAGGATGAAAGATCCGTACCTTATCAGTGGATCGTAGTATTCTATGAAAATTATGTTTGGAAAAGACAGATTAATCATACCGGATCGCCAATAATGGAAGCTTTGACGATGACAAACCATGCTGATGGTGCCGACTGGTGCATTTTCCTTGGATGGTTGACAAAAGCCCCAGTGTTGAGTTGTCGCGATTTTTAAAATTGCCCCAATCTTGTTGTAAGGGTCCCAACATCGGGTTGTCATTGATTCTGAACTTGCCCCCAGTCTCATAACCCACATGGTGAACATGTAGTGGATATGGGCCTTGATGCTTGGATGCCTTAGTCATTGTTTTTGACTTGTGGGCACAATTGGCATTGAGGATTTTCTTATTCTAATTTGATGAAGATTTCAGATCGAGGATATCAGCTCTTCGAAGGTCCTTGCTGATGATTATGCTTGATATATAGTTGTGTTATTGTTTCAACTTTGATGATTGAGGTCGAGATGCCTTCGGACTCCAATGAATTGAACCTAAGAGCTCAGCTTGGTTGATGGTGTGATGGCTTTAACCAGATTTGGCTTGATCTGTGAGGTTTAATCCGTGGCCTTTTTCTCAAGAAATAGATCGTCGGGTATGAGATAGACTTTGCCATGACAGTAGCCCATGTGCTTCTATGGGTCAAAGGAGATCAAGTCTTCTCGCACATCAGGAGTGATGAATTGCTGACAGATTGCATCCTATAATGATTGTCATTTCATTCCTGTGACTGGTCGTCTTGATGTATCGATGTCTCTTCCTTTCGAAACTTGCTCCGGATTTGATGGAACAACATTGAGGTGCCGTTGGGTCCTCTTAACATGTGTCATCGATCTTGAGTGTGTTTCTTGGATGTAAGCTTTTCAGGTTTGGCCTTCATATCGGAGATCGAGCATCCCTTTTAGCTATTGCCATGCTCAGGACTTAGCACCCCTTACAACTTCATCACTCATGTAGTTGGCATGGATTATCTGCCCCTAGCGGGTTTGAGGGGGGTGATAACATATCATCCACTGGCAATCATGGGCCAGTTTGATCAGGTCCAGAGCCTCCACCATTTTGAAGGGGCTATGGATCGTCGGATATCAGATTCATCTTTGTCGTCAGCTGACCGTACCAGGACTTATGAATGTTGGACTCGTAGGGAGAGGGCTAATACTAGCCATCCAAATCATTCTTCAGAGTATTCTGCATGGTTGGAGGCAGATATTGCATTGGCTGCAGTTATCCAGTCAGCTATGAGTATTAGTTCTGATGAGGAGGAGCCTACGGAGGATCCTAATTCTCCCATGGAGGATGAGTTGTTTATAGGTCTGACAGCAGCCTTAGCCAGTGACCCTCAGAGTATCCCTGCTGGGACAGATCCGGCTACAGCTAATTCGCTAGCTCGGATGATCTTCGAGAGAGGTCAGGCCAGAGCATTGATTTTGATGGCCTTGTCTGGTAGAGATACAGCTTTCGCTGCCAGAGACGAGGCTAGAGCTATTCGAGATGTAGCGTTGGTTGAGAGACGAGCTCGATCCACCCGAGATGCAGCTCTTGAAGAGAGAGACAAGATCCGATCTGTCAAAGATGCAACATTTGAGGAGATTGAGGAGGTTTTTGTGGCGCCCCCAGAATAGGTTTAATACTCAACCCATTCTGAGTCGCCAAACACATGGTATAGAATCAAAATACAATCTTTTTATAACAAAAGGTCGTGAGAAATATGACCAGACAACTGTGAGTGTCAATACAAACATTTAAAAAATATAAACACTCAAACTAAGTCCTCATTACAATTATTATCACACTACTTTACAAAAATAGTGAGGACTACTACTGCTCTACTCTGACCATCACTCTGTCCCCCGACTAGTCCCTGCGACATTCTCATTTCCTGAAGAGGACAATAGAATAAAAGGGTGAGCTCAACTAGCCTAGTAAAGAATATTATGACTAAGATAATAAAGAATAATTTATCGTTAGTCTTCAACAAATCAGATAAAATATTATGGACAACAAGTTTTAGATCAACAACTGCAGCGGAAGTAACAATTCATCAGAAGAGTTAAGTAGGAAATAATGTCTACTATCTTCAATGATTTAAAAGTCCATAATCAATATTTTATCCCTGTAACATCAATCAATATATATCTTGAATCAAATATTCATCTTTGCACTACAGGCCAAAGATATTCATTTGTATCACCAGTTGGTCATGTTCATCTCAACACCTGTCCATCTTTGCACTACGGGCCAAAGATATTCATCAGGTAATCATTCATCTTTGCACTACAGGCCAAAGATATTCATCAAATAATCATCCATCTTTGCACTATAGGCCAAAGATATTCTTTTGCATCACCATTTGAGACTGAAGATGATGAAAAATATTTTAAAGAACGAATCCAGTGAGATAAAGGACAAAAATTAGGGATTAGTAATTTAGTTTATCCAAGTTCAAGAATACTCCATAATAATCAATTGTGGAGAAAAATTCAAGAATGAAGATCAAAACTTGGATCCAATCAAAGATAGGAACCACAATAGCCAACTTGGACAAAGAAAAGAAAATTTAATTTTTCTGTGAATAGTACCGTATTCGTGAATAGTGTCGTATACGTGAATAGTGCCGTATACGTGAATAGTAACTATAATATGAAAAGGTAAAAATTTCACAATAAAATTCATACCAATATTTCGGTAACATGATATTGAAAGAAATAACATCATTTTTGAAAAAAATAACATCCCTTACCTCAAAAGAACAGCACTTCTGATTGGAATATCGGATATAATGCTGAAGGAAACTTGTATTGTATAGCAACACTCAAAGTATCAAAATACTCACAAAAATACGCTCGATATTATAGAGAGAGAAAACTTCTGATTCTGGTGTGAATTTTAAATTCTAACTAAGCACCCTATTTATAGGAAAATGCTTAGAACGCCAAAGTAAAAAATTTAATAAAATATTATTATATTTTATTTTTTTTTCTTACGCACACCACATCACAATCTCAGCACTCCACAAGTGGGGCCCACCCATACAAAAAACATTTTTCTTAAAAAAATTATTTATAACCCCAAAAATTAATTTAGACCCAATATTTCGGAACTTCAATAATTCATAATAAATAGTCCTTTTATCAGAAAAATACTAATTTTATGTCCATTCCATAGGAAATTTAATTCTGTACAACTTTATAGAAGAAAAGTTTTCTAAATTCCGAACGAAAAATGACCGAAATCTACATACGGATGATTTTTCACATCTCAATTCCAACAAAATACTGATAAAAAAACATCAACACTAATTCCTTCATTTATATCCACATTGAATAAATATTTCTTTATCATATAAATCAACAATTAATTATTCACAAATAATATTACAGAACTACAATATTGACAACCAGGTCGTTCTTAGGAAAGAGGGGGCTTTCCGATAAGGATTTCTCCTTACTAGCGCGCAATTAGGTGACCAAACCCCTTTTCCAGACAGAACTTCCTTAGACATTGCCAATAATGCTATCTAATAATATTATTCAAATAATATGAATTATTGATCTGATAATGGGAAATACTGTGTAGTGACAATTATTGAATTAACAATAATATAAAAATACTGTGCAATACCGTGTGCTACTGTGCAACAACGCGTATTACTTTATTTTAACCACTGAATATTTCAACAGTGTTAACGGTAACAATTACGCCGTTATTATTAAAATACTCAATCTTGTCGTTTTCTTCATCCGACAGTTTTTCGTTATGGGGCCCACAAATGGCTGCGCCGTCGTACGAATATTCCCCGACAACAAGAATATTCCACGACCAAACGAATATTCCCCGACAACAATGAATATTTTATAACCACTTGCTTATGTTAAAATATTTGCGCATTTTACCCATAACTTACCACATCTATCAAATCAACCCCTTACTATTCAAAATAATATACAGAGAAAATTCAATTTTATTCATAAAAAATTGGGGTATTACAGTTTTGATTTCTAGGGATCCTGCTTTTGTGGAGAGGGGCGAGGTCATAGCCACCCGAGATGTATATATTGCTGACAGCACAGCCCTCAGGTCATATACAGACAGTCTGGTTGGAAAGGTGAGTGATTTCATCGACGATCATAGAGCCACTATGCAGATGACTGTGGATGTGCTTGCTCGTATGGAGGCTGAGGGTATTGCACTTGTAACTGCTCCTCCATATTCAGAGAGAGATGCCATGTTGGCACTGCTATCCCGTTTATCAACGGGTTCATAGACTACCTTTCATCTTCCTGTGGGATATGTATTGTCATTGCTGAGTAATTAACACTTTTTCATGACTTGTGGTTGTTGATGTATCGTTAACTTTTTCTTGATGGATGGACATTGAGATGTCGGAGGGTACCTCAGCAGGGCCTGTTGACCAAGAAGACTTGATAGTATTCAAGTTTTATTGGGTTTCGGTGTCTTGGGACTGCTTTTTATCGGCTTTTGTTTTTCTTTGAAATTCATACCGCACCATGAATGATTGCCTACGTACTCCCGGGTTGAGGGAGATCAGGTCATTCGTAGTTCAATTTTTTGTGCGAGAGTGGTTTGAAAAGTATTCATCTTGGGATTTAAGTTTAGTTTGATGAGTTTTTAAATTTTTTGTTTGGCTTAACCACACCAGGAATGGCTGCCTACGTACTCCCGGGTGGAGGGAGATCAGGTCATTCGTAGTTCACGCTTTGCCTGAATGGTTTGATTTTTTGATTTTTGGGTTTTTTGATTTTTTGATTTCATTTTTTTTCTACATGCATGGAAAATAAAAGGCATAATGCTAAAAAAGTGATAACGTCCCAACATCTCGTGGAACTCGCAACTTTCCTCTGGATCTACGTCCCCCTGGCTAGCTGAGGCCTGATAGTCCAGTTGTCAGTGGTTATGTTGCCTTCGAGGCTTGTGATAGAGGTCACCTCCTAGTCATGAATATCTTCAATCACTGTCATAAATTGATCGCCTCCTGAATCAGCATATCCCTTAAGGAGGCTCAAACTGGACTCGTCGCAGAAAAGGATAAACTCTAGATTCCTTGATGGGTTGGCTTCCTCGAGAACTTCACCACCTTTTTCTTCATTTATTCCTGCACCTTTTCCATAGGCTTGAGAGGATGTGAGTATAAAATCACTCTCGCACTGTTGTTATATTTCTAGCAAGGAACTTTTCTTTTTGTCTTTTTCCACCCTGAGAAGGATCAGTATTTCCTCTTCATCATCCAGGAGGGTAAAATCAGGAATGTGGTTGCTGGCTTTGGGCAACAAGATATTTGATGGTGGTGGATGAACTTCCTCAAAGGCCTCTCTTGTCTCCTCTATCACTCCCGACATTAAGATCAGTCCACCTTGTGTTCTGCCAGGATTGGTGCTCATAGCCGTCACATCCTTTGAACTGTCTGTCTCGAGTGGACATCTTAAGCTCTTTATTTCCCTTTCGCCTTTTCTGGTCATGGGGACTTCTATCTTCATTTCTCCATTTTCAATAAGATCTTAGATTTTGTGTTTTAGAGACCAGCATTCCTCAGTTGCATGTCCAGGTGAGTTAGAATGGTAAGCACACCTCTTGTTGAGATTATATTGCCTTCCTTTGGGATTCATAGGTGGAGTGAGTTCAGTGATTTTTTTTCGCGCGATCAACAGTGCTAATACATTTTCCAACGAGTCCCCCAAAGGCGTAAATACCCTTCTCCGCCTACTCTCCCCGACTCTCGGTGCCGTAGGATTTTGAGGGTTTGCTAGAGTTTGGCATGTTGCTTTATATTTCTTATTTGGGAATTCGCATTCCTCTGGATGATTTTTCCTTTGTTGGGATCTTCTAGTAATTTTATCATTCCCCATTTCTCGTCTATTCACAATGCTTTGAACTTCTTCATTAAGCTGGCTGATCTTGGAGGGAGATATGCTTACATTCTAAATAACCTCTTCTTTCTCTTGGCTTTCTGATAGTTGAGTGAAAAGCTTCCTTGTATCCTGATGTTGGCGCACTATCAGATTAGCCAGCAGAGTTACTTGATGTTGGATCGTATCCAATTTTTGTATTAATATCATAGCCTCATCTGAATTTTCCAGCTCTTTGACATTTGTTATGTTCCTTTGGGGGTATTGCTCCATCCTTCGTATGTATTTATGATTTAGATACATTTTATCGCTTCCTGACCGGATCATGTTTACTCCCTCCATATCATGCGACATCAGAAGGTTGGTGTTGACATTTGGATGGTCAGGTTGGTGGACCACAACATCGCCATTTTCGATCAGTTTTTGGATTTTATGCTTCAAGGACCAACAATCTTGTGTATTGTGTCCTGGAGATCCTGAATGGAAAGCACATCTCTGGCTAGGATTGTATCTTTTGCTTTTTGGATCCAGAGGTGGAGCCAGTTCGGTAATTTTCTTGTGATCTATTAACATCACCAACATGTTTTCAAGGGAATCGCCTAGTGGAGTGAACACCCGATTTTCCGTTCTTTTAAATTTTCTCTTTCTGTCCTGGCATTGGTTGAATACAGCCTGCTGTTGAAATGACATATTGTCTTCCCTCTTCCAAATAGGGGGACTATAATTGGGTCTCCTAGACTGCCCTTGTACAATGAGGGATACATCTTTATTGCCTTTCCTGGGTATCCTCATGGGATCACTCGCATAGTTGCCAGACTGTATATGCTCGGCGACTACTTTCAAGGCCGTGAGATCCTTAATCTTGCCTGCTTTCAGGCCCATCTCTGTCATTTCGCAGTGTTTGATCATCTCTGAGAATGGTTTTTCTATTCCAGCAAGGATCCTCTCATAGTAAGGTGCCTCTTGGATGTCTATGAAGGTCATTACCATTTCAGTTTCTGTCATAGGCGGGCTAACCTGTGTTGTCAGGCATCTCCATCTCTGGGCATACTCACGAAAAGACTCGTTGTTTTATTTTTTGACCTTGATCACTTGATACCGATCCGGAGCCATCTGAGACTGGCAATTATATTGAGTTAGGAAGGCTTGAGCTAGCTCTTCCCAACTATGGATTTTTGCATTATCAAGTCGGGCATACCATGTCCTATCCTCTTTAGTGAGACTCTTTTGGAAAAGCTACATTTTGAGGCTTTCATCTTCAACATAAGACCCTAGCTCGCCAATGTATACCTTCAAGTGCGTATAGGGATCGCCTGTCCCATTGTACTTTTCAAACTCTGGGACTTGGAATCTGTCAGGATATCTAGCCCTTGGGAATATGCAAAGATCTGAATAGGTGACACTTGTAATACCCGAGAATTTCCTAATATTATTAAATAAATATATTAATGAAAATGAGAATTTATTTGAATATAAATGATTTTGTGTTGTGAGAAGGATTGATTCAATTTTATAAAATTGAATAATTATTATAATAATTGAGAAATTTATGGAGTTTGCGATAAACTCGTTGATAGCCTTGTGTGGCACAGTGATGAGGATTATTAATGATTATATTAATTAACGAATGAATTATTAAGTAAACAATTAATCTATATTAATTGTTAATTGCTATTGTAGAATATTAATTAATGGTTATGGAATATTAAATGTGATTGATTAATAATACGTGATTATTATTATTGCAAAAAATATAATAATAATAAACCACTTGGTTATAAATATGCTGGGAATTATATTTGTTAATGTGATAATTAATCCTATGATTATTAATTAAGTGTTATTAATGATTACGAGGAATGGATTAATTAATATTATTGTTAATTAATTGATAAAATGAATAAATTATTTATTTAACATCATGAATAATAAAACAACTAAGCAAACTATTAATATTATACTGATTGAAATATATAAGCTACATGTTTATGCTTGTGTGACAATAAACATGTGGGTATACATCGAATAATATATATAATGAAAATATTGAAGCTATATGCTATGAATTGTAAGAGCTACATGATAATGCCTATGTGACATGTGAGTATACAGTAAAAGAATATGACATGGATTATATATGTGTAAATTAATTGTACCACATTGCCATGTTAAAAGTACATTGTGACTTAAAGTATATATTATATAATCCAAGTGAACTTGTATAATATAAGTATGTGTGTATAGTTTAGGTATATGATAATGTAAGTGCAAAATAACTTAAGTATTGTATATACTATTAGAATGCTGAGATTTGATTTGCTTGTCCCTTATTACTAGTCACTCTCCCTCCCACGTGAAATGCATCATGAAGCTAGCTCCCTATAACCTTAAAACTCAGCAAAACCTTCATAGCAATCATACAATGGGGAGTGGGCATGATGATGACCTTCAACAACTATCTACCAACTCTTTCATAACCAACATGCAATTCTAACTCACGTTGGTTTAATTTGTTGAGCAAAGGCATTGTCTGGATTTTTAATTCTTCTATAAATATAGGCTCATCTCTTCTCTCTTTTCAATTGCTGAGAATTGCTTGAATAGTGAGTTAAGAGTTATATATATATATATATCAATGATAAGCCTTATTAAGATAGCAATAAGTTCAATTGCATTTGTAGAGGTATACTTCTATTCCATTGTTCTTCATTTCCATTTTTTTCCGTTTATGTGAAATCTTAGTTTTCTTAAATTCTTGAGTTTGTGGAATTTGATGACAATTGAAGTATGAATTGCTTGGGTAGTTGTTAAATAGGACTTGCAATCGTATGAGTATACCATATGGCTTGCTAACAATCAAATGCATATAACAACCTCCATGTTCTTTATTTTGTTTCTCTGCATTCTCTACAAAAATTAACTTCTTGATTTCTTGTTGCACTTATGCTAAATTGAGTATAGGATGTTTGCTTAAGTGTTGTATGGACTTATAAGCCTATTTGAACTGAAATGTAGTTGTTTAGAAACAAAATTGTGGTGAAATTTGGGAATTGGCCTGGAAATCTGCCGAAAACTGGAGTTGTCTGCAGCCGGCGCAGCTGTGCCAGTTTTGCATTGGGTAGCTGCGCCAGCAGCCTGCTGCAGATTTTGTTTTCCTGCTTGATTCTGCTACATGAAAGTTTATTTGCATAATTTAGATAAACATGCTAGCATGAGTACTACCTATATATGAGTATATTAACATGATATGTACGTGTGTTGCTATGATTTCATGCAAAATTAATGGAATGACGTATAACGTTGAAATGAACTAAAAGTTTCATAAAACGAACGTTAGCGTAAATGAAGCATGTTAGTATTCTGATTTTCGAGGCATGTTAGTATGATATAAAGACACATGATTTGAATGTTAACATGCATATCTAAACTTCATAATGTGACTTAAACAAGTGAACCTCAATAATGAACCTTTCTAATGAAAACACAAGCTTTGAACATGGACTCTAACATGTTATACTAAGACTCTAGGTTCTGATTTTTCGAGCATATAATATAACCTTGAAATACGTGTCAGACATGTTAACATACGAATCGAGATAGCATGAACATGATAGGCCCTATTAGTGAGATTTACTAATGAAAATATGAGCTTTGATTGTGAATCTTAACATGTTATTGTAAGTTTCGTATTCTGATATTTATGGACACATGTGATAGTACTCTTAGACTCATTCATGTGTCATGCATGTATATATACCATGATTAGTTGTCGTGATTCAAAATTTGCGTAAACAAAGCATGTTTTCAAACTAATGACAATGATAGTTGCATGTATACGATATGAATACTCATAAACATGCTTAATATAAGTATATGAACACCTTATGTGTTTACAAGGTGAGCATGCTAGATTTTGTAACATCATGACCTTGAATGGTTTTAAATTATCGAAAGTGTTAACTTAGAAACTATATCACATATGTTTGGAACGAGGGAAGGTTATACAAACATAAAAGTATTCTTTAAAATGTATACATGCTACGTGATATTATATGATGTTACTTGAACCCGATTTTGACGGTTAACTTATGGGAATGCCATAACTTGCTAAAATGAAATATATTTAGTATTGATTGTGGTCTTATGTGATATTAATAATATGAGAGCATGTTTGCTAATTGGTGCGATCTTATAAGATATGAGAATGTGTTTAAACTCAAAAGGAGGAACGTTAAGGATAGAAATTATATTCTATATAACTGTGTAGCTAGGTTAAAACTTAGCTTATGTGTTGATCGTATATTCGAAGATAAAATATGAAGTTAAATTATATGACTAATGAATATCATATATATACGTAACTATATTACGATAGGAATTCGAAAGTGTTGATTTGCTTTTCGTGGATAAACTACGCTAAAGGCAAGTTCTCTAACTTACACTCTTTTAAAGTGCAAATTTCCTTACTTACACTCATTTATAGTGCAAGTATCCTAGACCTTCAAATTTACTTTATTCAAGGAATGTTGTAAGCAAGTTCCTAACTCTACTCTTTATTGAACATTCAATTGGCTTATGCAATTATTGTCGTACGAGTAAACTCTTGAGATTAAATTCAGATATTATGAATTATATACTTCATGAATAGGATAAAAGTCGAACTATATTCTTCGGACTTTAAATCTTGAAATTGAATTTATAGTTGTTGAGATCTATGCCATTTGATTCGGCTAGACTTATATTATTGAAAGGCGACCCAAACCGATTGATTGGTGCGGGATCTTGTATTTGACTGAGAAGAACAAAATATAACTGTCGGAGAACCGACGCGCACACATTAGTATGATTGAGTGTTATGCATAACATAGGGTACTTTAGACTGATCGCCTGTTGTACTTATTTTTGTTGGATTTTCAGTTTATTATTGTCAATTCCTGTGGAAGTTCATAGTCCTTAGTGATTGCTCAGTATTCGGTTATCTTGAAATCTTGAATTAATTTATTATTCAATCACATTGATATTATTCTGTCCTTAGCGACTGTTATTGAGAACTGGTGATATTCTTGTTATCCTTGAACTATCAAACCTTGCTATACCCTTTTGAGAATTGAGAATTATATTACTCACCCTTATTGTATATTACTTGATGGGCAATTTGTGCTCATTCTTGCTTTCCCTAAAAACATTTCAGTTAAGGCCGAGCAGTGCGGACCCTAGAGTACCGACAAGGGCAAGGGAAAGGCTACTGAGTAGCTTTGTTTATGTGGGACTTTATGATTGTAATAAAGAACTTATGATATTATGTACTAGTTAAGGTTATTATTGCTTAAGATATGTCTAAGCTATGTAATCACTGTTTAAGTTACGAGACCTTGGGACGTGAATAAATTATATTATTTAAATTTAATCTATTCGGTAGTAGTTGTATACTATATTTTCGCTGTGCAATGCGACAAATAGTCGTATTATTATCGTTATATATTATTGTGAGAACGTGACGAACTGAATTCGAGTGACTAAGTGGCGGTCTCGAATTTGGAGGCGTCACAGGTTGGTATCAGAGCTGTAGTTATAAACCTTAGGAACGAGTGTCCTTAGACTATAACTTAGGCGAACTTAGAAGTTAGGAAGGAGATAAAACTCATGTAGAGTTTTCCATGAGAGGCTTAGTTTGTTATGAAATGTAACTTCATTTTATACAATGAACTTATGTTTTTTTTAACATTCTAATGGAGTTGCTGTTTCTTGTCTGTGTTTGTGATTGTAGATGGCAGATATGGGAGTACCCGCTAGAGTGGCTGAGGATGAGCCCAGGGATATTCATGTAGTGTACGAGGCACCCTTAGAGGCTGTGCTGGTACAGGCTGTTGCACCATCTGAGTCAGATGACGAGGATGAGATTGAGATTGAGATAGAGTCTGATCCAGAGACGGAGCCCATGGAGGACTCCTATGAGCCTAACCTAGAGGACCATATACTAGGCGAGTATGAGGAGCGGATCCTAGAGTTGGACTGTAGAGTCCAGGAGCTAGAGGAAGAGGCCAAAGAGAGAGGGTCAGAGTTCCAGAAACTGCGGGACGAAGACCACCAGAGGAAGCTGACCATGCAAGAGTTGGAAGTATAAATTGCTTATCGTAACGAGGCGGGAATCTAGATGGGAACCCTATTTCACAAGGCAGTGGCTAGGAACGTGGATATAGCAAGGAAGCTAGAAGAAGTTGAATAGAGGGAGCTTAGTGAGAAGACTGAGAAGGAAGGACTCCGCACTCAGTCGTAATTAGAGGTAATGGATAGGATACACTTCGAGAAAAAGTGGGAGGCTACCCATGAGAGAGCTGACAACCTGGAGGATGAGGTCAGATACAAGAAGAGAAAAATGAACAAGATGGGGGTACGTGTTCCGTTCGGCATTTGAGAGAGTGCTTAATGGTGTGTACCACTACCCGGCAGAACAGGGACTGACTCTACATACCTTGAGTCGAGAGCTGGTTGCGTATATAGCGCAGATGGAATACAAGAGCATAGTGGAGCGCGGGATGATGTGATGAAATTTCCTTAGATAGTCTAGTGGTAGTACTAGTTGTGGCCTTTATGTGTTGTATATACTATGTTGTAATCTCAATCTTTTGTGTAAGATGTGGGATAGTGATGTAAACCCCGAATTAGCTTTTGTTAGAGGGGTAGTGTGGTAGTAGGTTGGTATATTCCCCATCTTTTGTGATATTAGGGGATACATGTGATAACATTTATAGAAATATGCTAGGGAAATCATGTAATGAAACGGTTGGCATATGAATATAAATGAGTTTATTTCGGAAACGTGTTATAAATTTATTCTTTTAGTATTAAAAGAAATACTTTAAGTAATATACTTGAATAATAATAAAATAAAAATTTGTGATGCAGATAATGCCGCCCAGACGTAGATTGACTGCACCTGAGGAGTCAGTGAACAATGAGAGGGAACAAGTAGACCCGATCCAGAAACTGGTAGACCTGTTAGGAGAGGCATTAAGGGGAAGGAACAATGAACCTGTTCGCCCCAACCCTCAGGCTGTGCTAGTAACAACCTTTAAAGACTTTAAGAGTGTAGAACCCCCAGAGTTCGAGGGAACTACGGACCTAATCGTCGCACAAACGTGGATCAAGGAGATCGAAAAAGCTTTCACTATAGCTCGCGTAGGCGAAGATCAGAAGACGGTGTTTGCCACGTACATGATGAGGGGAGAAGCAAACTACTGGTGGGAGGCTAATCAACAAGAGCTGGAGAAGGGATAATATCTTGGGATAAGTTTAAGACGCTATTTTTCGAGAATTACTTCTCGAAAAGCATGAAGAATAGGATGGAGGTGAAATTCCTAGAGTTAAAATAAGGGGAGATGACGGTGGCGTAATACGCGGCTAGGTTTAATGAACTAGCCCGATTTGCAGAGCACCAGGTAGGAGATGAAGAGAGGAAGGCTAGACGATTCGAACAAGGACTGAAGCCTTGGCTATTCAATAAGGTGTCAGTTCTTTAGATCAATTCTTTTGCAACACTGCTGGAGAAGGCTATTATCGCCGAGGGGGGAAGTGAAGCTTTGAGCTTGTATAACAAAGAGAAGAAAGGAAAGAACACTAGTAGTGAAAATCGTGGAGGAAGCAGTGGCGGAGGGAGTAACTCCCGGAAGAGAAAGTGGGACAACAACAACAATAGCAGCAGAAACAATAATCAAGGTGGGAGTCACTAGGGAAATTTTAAGAAAAGGAGTGGAGCATGTAATAAGTGTGGGAAAAGTCACCAAGGGGAGTGCTGGAAAGGAAAGGGAACATGTTATAACTGCGGCCAAGAGGGGCACATATCGCCAAACTGTCCGAAGCTAAAGAATATCCAAGGATGTTTTGCTTGCGGCTCAACTGAATACCGTATTAAGGATTGCCCGAAGAAGGAAAGTGGCGGAAGTGGTAGCCAATAAGGGGGAGGAAACAAGCTTATGATCAGCGGGCCGGCACAATCCAACCGCCAGAACTTTTAACATGACCGTCCAGGATGTCGTGGCTGCGAAGGACGTGGTGTCAGGTATCATCCCAATCAATGATATAAATGCTTACGTATTATTTGATTCGGGTGCCACCTGCTCTTTTATATCTAAAGAATTTGCTAGTAAACTTAGTACACCCCGAGAACTATTAGAAAATCCTTTGAACATAGAAGTTGCGAATAAGAAAGTAATCTCGGTAGAATACGTTTATCAAAATTGTCGCACAAACATTAGAGAACATGAACTGAGTGTAGACTTGATTCCTATTAGATTGGGAGAGTTTGACATAATACTGGGAATGGATTTGTTGTATAACCATGCTACGATAATTGACTGTCAGAACAAATGTGTGAACCTTCAGACTCCGAGTAAGTCTAAGGTAGTATTTTATGGTAGCTCATTGCTTAAGCAATCGTGTTGCGTTACGATGATGCAGGCCAAGAAATTGTTAAGGAAAGGATGTGTAGGTTATCTAGCTTACATCGTTGATACTCGAAAGAAGGGAGTAGAAATTAAGGATATATCTGTAGTGAATGAATTTCAAGATGTGTTTTCGGACGATCTGCTTGGTCTTTCGCTAGACAGAGAAATCGAATTCGTGATAGACTTAGCACCAGGAACGACACCGATTTCAAAAGCTCCATATCGTATAGCGCCAGTAGAAATGAAGGAATTGATTATACAATTGGAATAATTATTGGATAAGGGTTACATATGACCGAGTGTGTCTCCTTGGGGAGCACCAGTGTTATTCGTTAAGAAAAAGGACGGATCGATGAGGCTCTGTATCGATTATCGAGAATTGAACAGAGTAACGATCAAGAACCGATATCCGCTACCGAGGATAGACGACTTATTTGATCAACTAAAGGGAGCAAAGTGTTTCTCGAAGATCGACCTACGAACAGGATATCATCAACTGAAAGTGAGCGACGAAGACATATCGAAGACTGCGTTTCGAAAACATTATGGACACTACGAGTTTTTGGTAATGTCATTTGATTTGACTAATGCTCCGACATCATTTATGGATTTGATGAACTGAGTTTTCAATCCATACTTGGATAAATTTGTGGTAGTTTTCATCAATGACATTTTGATCTACTCGAAGACAGAAGAAGAACATGTCGAACATCTGAAGATTGTTTTGGAGGCACTAAGGAAAGAGAAGATGTATGCAAAGTTTTCAAAGTGTGAATTTTGGATGGAGAAGGTTCAATTCTTAGGTCACGTGGTGGATAAGAATGGAATCTCATTAGACCCCACAAAGGTCGAAGCAGTAAGTAATTGGGAACAACTAAGAACGCCGACAGAGGTAAGAAGCTTTTTAGGATTAGCTGGGTACTATCGAAGATTTATCCAAGATTTAGTATTTATTGTGGTCTTATGTGATATTAATAATATGAGAGCATGTTTGCTAATTGTTGCGATCTTATATGATATAAGAATGTGTTTAAACTCAAAAGGAGGAACGTTAAGGATAGAAATTATATTCTATATAACTGTGTAGCTAGGTTAAAACTTAGCTTATGTGTTGATCGTATATTCGAAGATAAAATGTAAAGTTAAATTATATGACTAATGAATATCATATATATACGTAACTATATTATGATAGGAATTCGAAAGTGTTGATTTACTTTTCGTGGATAAACTACACTAAAGGCAAGTTCTCTAACTTACACTCTTTTAAAGTGCAAGTGTCCTTACTTACACTCATTTATAGTGCAAGTATCCTAGACCTTCGTATTTAATTTATTCAAGGAACGTTGTAAGCAAGTTCCTAACTCTACTCTTTATTGAACATTCAATTGGCTTATGCAATTATTGTCGTACGAGTAAACTCTTGAGATTAAATTCAGATATTATGAATCATATACTTCATGAATAGGATAAAAGTCGAACTATATTCTTCGGACTTTAAATCTTGAAATTGAATTTATAGTTGTTGAGATCTATGCCATTTGATTCGGCTAGACTTATATTATTGAAAGGCGACCCAAACTGATTGATTGGTGCGGGATCTTGTATTTGACTGAGAAGAACAAAATATAACTGTCGGAGAACCGACGCGCGCACATTAGTATGATTGAGTGTTATGCATAACATAGGGCACTTTAGGCTGATCACCTGTTGTACTTATTTTTGTTGGATTTTTAGTTTATTACTGTCAATTCCTGTGGAAGTTCATAGTCCTTAGTGACTGCTCAGTATTCAGTTATCTTGAAATCTTGAATTGATTTATTATTCAATCACATTGATATTATTCTGTCCTTAGCGACTGTTATTGAGAACTGTTGATATTCTTGTTATCCTTGAACTATCAAACCTTGCTATACCCTTTTGAGAATTGAGAATTATATTACTCACCCTTATTGTATATTACTTGCTGGCAATTTGTGCTCATTCTTGCTTTTCCTAAAAACATTTCAGTTAAGGCCGAGCAGTGCGGACCCTCGAGTACCGACAAGGGCAAGGGAAAGGCTACTGAGTAGCTTTGTTTATGTAGGACTTTATGATTGTAATAAAGAACTTATGATATTATGTACTAGTTAAGGTTATTATTGCTTAAGGTATGTCTAAGCTATGTAATCACTGTTTAAGTTACGAGACCTTGGGACGTGAATAAATTATATTATTTAAATTTAATCTATTCGGTAGTAGTTGTATACTATATTTTCGCTGTGCAATGCGACAAATAGTCGTATTATTATCGTTATATATTATTGTGAGAACGTGACGAACCGAATTTGAGTGACCAAGTGGCGGTCCCAAATTTGAGGGCGTCACAACACTTCCAAGGTTTTCAGTCTTTTTGATTGCCCGGATGGTTTCCTCCATTTGTTGGACTTTCCTTCGGATATCGCCAGTTTGCCTATCTTCTCTGAGATTTGTGATTTCAGGGGTTTTGTTGGTTCTTTTATTGGATCAAGGTTCAGGGATCTGTATTTCCCCCTTTTTGTCAAAACTTTGATTGCCACCCTGTGAGGAGGTCTCGGTTTGATTGACCATTGCCTGGCCCTGAGTGCTTTTACTTTGTCCTTTTAGGAGGATAGCCAATTCTGCTATTTGATTCTTAAGTCCCTCAAATTCTTTTTGAGATACGGAACCTGATTCGTGTTGGCCACTTTCAGCCATGTTGGTGGATAGGCTTTGTGCCTTTTTAGATTGTGATCTAGTAATAAGGCCACTTTCACCTACAAGACGAGTAGGTAGTTTAGTCTTGATAGACACTAACTATATACATGTTATGCAATGTGTCATGTTTTAGGGGTTTTAATCTTATCCTACAAAATAGATGTCAGTTGTTTTGATGTCAGGATGACATGATAGGATGTATATAACAGAGAATGTAAGGTTTCATTATGATATTTACATTGTGCTTCTTTAAATTGGAATTGAAAACTTGACATTGAATTGAAAGAGGAAGGCATAAAGAAGCTTCGCATAGGATTTGGTTAATCAGAGGCTGACCTATCTTAGGCTACTCTCGCGGCTTTTTCGGTATGAAGGTCCCCAGATCATTGCAATCTACTAGAGGGGAAATTAATCCGATCTTTCAACTGGAGCTAATCTGGGTGGTGCATTTTCATGAGCCTAGAGACTTAGCCGTCCCCAAAGACATTACTTATCACCGACGAGTTTGCCTCCTGAAGGAGGAATCACAACATACATTCACATACATCGTGTCTCACCGTTATGCATATAATGACATTGGTGTGAAGCACTAATATGGGTGTGAAGCACTAAAAAAGCAAAAACGCATTCATTCACATTCATTCAATGTAAAGACGCAGCATTCACACATTCATTCAATGTAAAGACGCAGCATTCACACATATGCAGATATGAATGGGAAATGTTTGAAAAGATTTGAACACGGCCTAAGCCCTCTATTGCACCCAGCGGAGTCGCCACCTGTCGACGTCGGGAAAAAATCCACGGGCAGGGCTCCAGAACGATTTCTAACTTGAAAATGAGAGGGGGTGCCCTCTTATTTATAGACCAGAGAGCCTCCACTTTACTTGCTGCTGCCGTAAGTAGAGGTGCGGCTCCCCAGGGTGGGCCCCACATGGCAGGCCTCATCATCTCGAAGTACGTGCACTCCGAGCAACGCGATGTCAGGTTCAAAACTTTCTAACTTTTGATCGGATCATCCGTTTGAGGCGTGCTATATCTTTCTGGAAAGCCCTCGCCGAGAGTGTCGCAATGACATAGGATTTAACCCTTTTTAAGTCCAAAAAATGGGTTCATAATCGGGTCTTCGTTTCCTCGCAGTTTGTCCGTTGAGCTGTCTTGCGCCGTCTTCACTCGGGATCACCGTTATGGTTCTTCCTGACCTTTGTAGCATCAAACCAGCTTGATTTGGACTAGATTAGCTTTAAGTTTGTAAAAGACCATATTTCCCCTCCAAGGGTTTTTTACTATACTGACACGGTCTTCGGCTTATTTCCAGGGGTTATGTCCGAGGTTTGGCTCCCAGCTAATTATATTTGTCCTTAGGGTCGTCTCTAAGGCTGACTTGGTCTCCCCAAGGTTAACACCGGGGATGATGTGATGCTTCGGGTTCATTTTTGAAGGTTGAATTGGCTTTCCAAGGTTATCTATAAGGCTGAACTGGATCCCCTGGTTGTAACTGGGGCTTAACTGTACCTCCCGGGTTGTGACCAGGGCTGAATTGATATCCTGGGATTGACCTGACATCCCGGTATTGAGATAAGGGTTGACCTAAGGGCCCGGTATTGAGACCCGGATTGACCTGATGGCCCGGTATTGAGACCGGGGTTGACCTAGGTTGAACTGATGGCTCGAGATTGAGATTGGGGTTGACCTGATGGCCCGGTATTGAGATCGGGGCTGAACTGATGGCCCGATATTTAGACCAGGGTTGAACTGATGGCCCGGTATTGAGACCGGGGTTGAATTCATGGCCTGGTATTGAGACCGAGGTTAAACTGATGGCCCGGTAATTAGACCAAGGTTGAACGCATGGCCCGGTATTGAGACCGGGGTTGTGGTTGTCCCGGTATTGGTGACCGGGGTTGAGTTGACATCTCGATATTAGTGATCGGGGTTGAGTTGATGGTTTTGCCCTCCTGCAGGGTTAGTACCAGGAATGTAAATTTTTTGAGTGTCTACATATATATTAGGTCACCAAACTTTATAGGTATCGCAATACCTTGTCCTTAATATTCCTTCAAGCACATATAAATTCATTTCTAGGGTTTAAAATTTTTTATAACCTATATTTTCTCTAGTCTCATTCAAATAATAAACCATATAGGTTCATCTTTAAAAATTTTAAATTATTCCTCAAATTTCCATCTAGGTTTTATCCTTTAACCTTTATTTTAATCGTTCAAGATCTTATAAATTTTAGGGTTGTCACATTCACCCCTTCTTCTAAGAATTTCGTCCTCGAAATTACATACTACTAATCCGTACTTCTATAACTTAACCTTTATCTGATTTCATTCTCATTTAATGAGTACATACAGCTTTCTTCTATGAGGAACTATTCTATCATCACATTCTACCCAGACTTCTCTCTAAAGAGTTAAAAAAATCATATAATGCTGATAAGCCATATAGACCATGAACTTTCATTTTTTAATTTTGAAAAGGTTTGAACAGAAATTCATCTGTAAACCGTCATACTTGCGGGCATTGTGGGTGATCAGCCCGTTATACCCTGCATTGATCAGATGCTATATGCTAGAACGACATTCGCGTTCATCATAACCGCCTTTGGCTCATAAATATTTCCCAATTTAGGGATGTTCTGTTGGGTTTGTACGAAATCGTGACGCAATCAAATTACAAAAATTAGCGAAAACATGGTATATCAAAGTTTAAAATTTTCTACAAAACCATTACCCGGATCATCCTTTATGCAAATTATTATTTTAAAACGATAAATAAGAAGTTATGGATTCATACCCTTATAGAACGAAGCTTCCACAGGTACAAGTTCAACTCCTTGTTCGTCGCGATCTCCTTGAATTATCCGGGTTAGATTCTTTCTTTTGATCAACGTTAGCCACCCAAGTGTTTGGCCTCTAGAGGTGATCCACCAAGGAAGAGGAATTATCCTGAAGGAGAGTGTTTGGCTAAACCCTAGGTTTCTATCCACTATAGAAAAGGAGTACTCACCAACAATTGAATTTTTTTTCATCAACTGATATCTAACATAAGACTCCTCTTATATAGATATTGGTCAACCCTTCTAATCCTATTAGATATAGGTTTTCATTTAATTAATTAAATTTCTTTAATTAATTAGGCTTCCCAACATATTGGGATTTAATTAATTAAAATCTTTTAATTAATTTACCTTCTAATCTTATTAGGAATAAATGAGAGTACTAATATGAAATTAATTCCTAAACTCCTTTAGAAATTAAAATAATAATAATTGTAATAATATTAATAAGACTCCTCTTATTAATTTATATTTAATATTTTCAAAATATTAAATAATAAACATTAAATTATTTAATTTATTCTATCACCATAGATTAAATTAATTACACTTAATGCATTATTACGATTATGCCATTACCTTCTTAAATAATTATTCTTCCTTTTATGGTGTGACCCTTTAGGTTCTCCATATTAAACCGGTTGTGAACAAATCAATTAGAATAATTCTAATCTTATTTAAATAAATAAATTAAACTAATAATCTATTTAAATAAATAATATTTATTCTACAATAGGGATAAGCATCCTTAGCGATCAACGACTTTCCAGATAATATAGATTTCAACTTTAATCATAAAAGAACCTGTGAGTAAATAGTTACCGTACAATTCAATCTTTCCACCATACAATGTCCCAATTAAATATAAGACATGGAATTACTGTCAAGTCTTATTTTATTTAATTATATGTATTTCGATTAGAAAACACACAACTCTAAATAATGCAAATTAGAAATTCCTTTCTAATTTCATTCTGCCTTGGCCAAGGACTACTGGGTTGTCATTTAACGAATCACATAGGACATATCTCTTCTTTTACTAGAAGTGGTAGATTCTTTATTGATCATTTATTATCTCCATATGTAACTCATTATACCCAAGCATACCCTTTGATATACCTTAAGGGTTTTTAAGGAATAAGTCAAAGTATAATTCATTACACACAAGATACTATGATGATCTCAAGTCCAAGGATCACTTGTACTACTATCACATTAGGAATTCCTATTGACAAACAAGTAAAACTCCATTAGGTATTCCATAGCGAGTCACGTTCAGTGAACTTATTCTCCAATAAGCACCTACATACTTGCTTTAGTGTCTTCACACAAATGATTATGAGATCAATCATCCTTATCCAATGAGCAAGCAACATATGTACCAATATATCTGAATTTACTAATCCCTTTTTTAGTTATCCCACGATTATGAACTATTTTAGTTTTAAGCTTTCTAAGAATTTAGATATCATTAGCATGATCATCATCATGATTCTAAAAGCATTGCTTAAAACTTTGAGTTATTTACATATTATAAAAACAGCATCATGTAGATAATTAAATGCCTTTAATAAGTTAATACTTTTATTAATAAATAAATAAGATCGTCACCAAAGTAGATGCTTTATCATCATATATGATTGGCTTGTATGCATACTACTTTCAATCTCTCATTTGCACTAAAGCCAATCACCATGGTATCTCATACCATCTTCTCTAAGTGACGATCAAACTGCTGTTGTGTTAAAGCTTTAATAAATGGATCTGCAATGTTGTCTTGAGAGTCTACATGCTCTAAGGTGACGTCTCCTCTTTCAATGATTTCTTTAATCAAAGTGCCGCAACACATTTTTGGATTCAAGATGAGACTTAGAAACTATTCCTAGTTCTGTAATGAACTTTTCATCCGAAACATCAATTTACAGCTTCACTTACAGTTATATACTTTGTCTTTGTCACTAAATCAACAATCTTTTGCTGTTTGGAACCTTTTCAATTCACTGCACCACCTTTCAAGGTAACGACTTACCCTAAAGTGGATTTGTTGTCGTCCTGGTCAGTCTGAAAACTTGAGTCTATTTAGTCCTCTAGTTTAATTCAGACCCATCATGTGTCACGATGATATCCTTAGTGTCAGTTAAGTACTTTAAGATATTTATCACTGTCTTACAGTGATCTACTCCAGAATATGACTGATCAACATCAAGTCTCGTATATTTTATTGCATACATGATAGTAACTCATGCGATCTCTCTTTTATTGAGGATAATTTTAAAGAGATTCACTCCATGGCTCATCATCATGAGACACCTTTTGGAGTTTGTCATGCTAAACGCCTTTAGCATCTAATGAATATACGTTTCTTGGGTTAAGCCGAACATCCTTTTAAATTTATCTATACAGATTTATATCCCCAATGTAGGATGTTCTATCCAAATCATTCATGGAGGAATGTTTAGACAACTTTATTTTAATCGATTGTAGCATAGGAATGTCATTCCCTATCAGTAATATATTATCAACATATAATACAAGAAATAAAACAGTGCTCCCACTAACCTTCTTGTACACACATGATTCATCCTCGTTTTTGATAAAATCAAACTCTTTGATTATCTCATCAAAACGGATGTTTCATATACGAGAAACTTGCTTCAATCCATAAATGAATTGTTGTAGCTCATATACATGATTTACTTCAACCATTGAAACAAATCCATCTGGTTGTATCATACATATATTTTCCTCTAATATTGTTTATTTGAGGAAGGTCATCTCCACGACCATTTTTCCAGAACTAGTAATAATAGGATGCAATCACAGGTAAAATTTAAATGAACTTGGGCATTGCTTCAAAAATTTATTTTAAATTTTTTGGTCATCTACCATTTTCCCTGAGTCTTTATTACTTATAGCATATTCGTAATTTAGTGGATCATCATCATAAATGATGTGTACGTCATCATCATCCTCTATGACGAATTTATACATTTCAGGTATCTTCGATACTCCTCTAAATTTACAAATCGGGTGTTGTACAGTAGGTGTTCTACTTGGATAGGTTCATCCAATTGATCTGTAGTGGTTTGTGGTTCTTGATATTCTTCAAGATCTATTTTCATCCCACTAGCCCCTTCAAGGATAAACTCCTTTTCCAAGAAGGCAGCGTGTTTCACAACAAACACCTTTTGCTCAGTAGGATTGTAGAAATAATATCCCAAACTTTCTTTAGGATATCCCACAAATGTGCACTTATAAGATCTTGTCCCAAGCTTATCATTTTGAAACCTTTTTCACATAAGCTGTACATGTAAGACCCCAACTTTTATGAATAAAGATTTAATTTTCTTTATATATTATTTCGAAACAGTAAGGTGTTGTTTTGATAAATATGAAAGTTATGGGTGAAATGTGCAAACATTTTTAAAATGAGCAAGTGGTTATAAAATATTCTTGTTGTCGGAGAATATTCGTTTGGTCGTGGAATATTCGTACGACGGCGCAGCTATTTGTGGGCCCCCACAACGGAATAACTGTCGGATATAGAAAGCGACAGAAATAACTTTTTTACAAGATAACGGCGTAGTTGTTACCGTTAGTACTGTTGAAATACCCGGTGGTTAAAATACAGTGATACGCGGTGTTGCATAGTAGCACACGGTATTGCACAGTATTTCGAATTATTGAGTCTTACGTGAGAATAAACTTATTCAATTATTGTTACAGTAATTACTGTTCAATATTTTATATTATTGACTCAATAATTGTTACATTGATATTTTATTGACTCAATAATTGCTACGTTGCCATTTTATATGATTGATTCAATAATGGCTACAGTTGATATTTTGGTATTATTGATTCAATAATTGTCACTGCACAGTATTTCACATTATCAACTCAATAATTCATATTATTTGAATAATATTATTAGATAGCATTATTGACAATGTCTAAGGAAGTTCTGTCTAGGAGGGGTTATTTAATTGCGCGCCAGTAAGGAGAAGTCCTTATCGGAAGGCCCCCTCTTTCCTGGGAACGACCTGGTTGTCAATATTGTAGTTCTGTAATATTATCTGTGAATAATTAATTATTAATTTATATAATAAGGGAATATTTATTTTGTGGATATTAAAGAAGGAATTGGCGCTGATGAGTTTTTATCAATATTTTGGTGTGAGAAATCATCTGGTTGTGGATTTCGGATAATTTATGTTTGGAATTTGGAAAAACTTTCTTCTGCAAAGTTGTAGAGAATTAAATTTCCTATAGAAGGACATCGAATTTGTATTTTTCTGACGAATGGGCTATTTATTATGAATTATTGAAGTTTCGGAAAATAAATATTTTTTTAATAAATGGGTGGGCCCCACTTTTGTTGTTGGTTGAAAATTTTTGATTTTTTTTCTTAGCAGCCGACGGCGGAGATTTTTTAATAAATAATATTATTTTATTATTTTAGTCTCCTTTGGCATCCTAAGCTTTTCCTATAAATAGGGTGCTTAGGTTAGAATTGAAAATCACACCAGAATCATAAGTTTTCTCTCTCTATAATATCGAGCGTATTTTTGTGAGTATTTCGATACTTTGAGTATTAGTATTCAGCGCAAGTTTCCTTCGGTATTATATCCGATATTCCAGTCAGAGGTACTATCTTTTTGAGGTAAGGGATGTTATTTTCTTTCGTAAATGATGTTATTCTTTTCAATATCATTATACCAAAATATTGTCATGGATTTTGTTATGAAATTCTTACTTTTTCCGTCGGAGTTACTATTCACGTATACGGTACTATTCACGTATACGGCACTATTCACGGAAAAATTAAATTTTCTTTTATATGTCCAAATTACTTGTTAAAGTTCTTATCTTTGATTGGATCTAAGTTTTGAGCTTATTTCTTGAATTTTGCTCCACAAAGTATTATTATAAAATATTCTTGAACTTGAATAAACTAAAATACGAATCCTTAATCTTATCCTTTATTTCACTGGATTCGTTATTTATATGGGTTTTCATCATCCTCAGTCCTAAGTGGTGATATAACTGAATATATTTGGCCTGTAGAGCAAAGATGAATGATTACCTGATGAATATCTTTGGCCTGTAGTGCAAAGATGAATATTGATTCGAGATGTATATTGATTGATGTTACAGGGATAAAATATTGATGATGGACTTTTAAATCATAAAAGATAGTAGACTTCATTCTCTACTTAATTCTTCTAATGAATTGTTATTTTCGCTGCGAATATTGATCTAAGATTGGTTGTCCATTATATTTTATCTGATGTAATGAAGACTAACGATAATTTATTTTCCATTATCTTAGTCATAATATTCTTTACTGAGCTAGTTGAGCTCACCCTTTTCATCTGTTGTCCTCTTCAGGAAATGAGAATGTCGCGGGAACTAGTCGGGGGACAGAGTGATGGTCCGAGTTAGAGCAGTAGTAGTCCTCACTATTTCTGATAAATAGTGTGATAATAATTGTAATGAGGACTTAGTTTGAATTTTAATATTTTCTACATATTTGTATTGACACTCACAGTTGTGTGGTAGTATTTTGCACGACCGTATGATGTAAAGTTTGTATTTGAATTATGTACCATATATTTGGCGACTCAGAATGGGTTGGGTTGAATGGACCTATTCTGGGGGCGTCACAGTTGGTATCAGAGCTTAGGGATATGATCTCTGGCGGAGATCGGGGAATAGAACTAGGAGGGGAGAGATGAGTAAATCCTTCGCTAGTGTGTCCTACCTAAGCTTATGTGGTATTTAATTGGTCAGTCGGAGCATAGGGTTCATATGTGGGATGTTATTTGTTTAATTAACCCTTGTTTTATGGCAGTATTTGAGAATGGCAGCTGAGAATGTTAACAACGAAGTGAATGAGACCATAGAGACACCTTTAATCGTTAACCAGGAGAACGTGCAACAAGAAGGCAATGTTCATCCTGAAAATAACGCTGGTCAGACGATAAACGATGAGATGTTTAGAATGGTTTTGCAGTTTATGCAAAACCAGACGAGGGAGACTCGTGTGCAACATACAGGTGGAGATAATAACAACACGCGAGCTGTCACTGCCAAGCAGTTCAAAGAATTAGGACCACCAGAGTTTCTGGGAAAGCCAGATCCGATCAAGGCGGAGACGTGGATTAAACAAATTACCAAGATATTTGATGTCTTGGGATGTACGGAGGAACAGAAGGTTCCATTCGCCACGCTTATGTTCCGTGGAGAGGCAGATTACTGGTGGGAATCTGTGAAGCGTACCCAGCCTGCCGCACTCAAGATATCTTGGGAAGCGTTCCAGAAACTGTTTAATGACAAGTACTTTCCTGAAAGTATTCGTCATATGAAGGAAGTAGAATTTATTAGACTCGAACAAAATAACATGACGGTATCCCAGTACGAGGCTAAGTTCGAGGAGCTGTCCAGGTTTGCACCTCATTTGGTGGAGAATAAGGAACGTATGACGTGGATGTTTCTAAGAGGTTTGAAACCTGAATGAGGTGCAAACCTGGACAGCTCCCAAGAGGTTTGAAACCTGAATGAGGTGCAAACCTGAATGACGTGCAAACCTGTCGAGATTGTCCTGTTGCGAAACCAAGTTCAGCGGGGGTGGTGATTCCAAAGGCGGTTGCAGACAAGTCAAAGTCGGTGATTCCTGGAAGAGCGTTTGTCGTGACAGCCCAAAATGCGAGGAATACGCACGAGGTGATTACGGGTAAGCTGATCATAAACTCTTGCGAAGTTTACACCTTGTTAGATACCGGTGCTACCCATTCCTTTATTTCACCTGCTTGTGCTCAACGTTTGAACTTGACTTCTGATAAATTAGACTTTGACTTATTTGTTGAAACTCCGTTGGGAGAAACCTTTGTTACATCTACAGTTTACAAATCTTGCTTGATTCAGATTGGTACCCTTACCTTACCTGTTGATCTTATATCTTTGAAAATACTTGCATTTGACGTGATTTTAGGAATTGACTGGTTAACCACTTACCATGCCAAAATTGATTGTTTTCGTAAGGTTGTTAGTTTTCATATTCCTAATCAACCTGTTGTGCGAATCCAAACCACCAAACCACTAAAATCAGTCAATATCATTTCAAATCCCAAGGCTATTCGTTTATTGAAAAATGGATGTCAAGCTTTCTTAGCTCATGTCACTGATCTAAACCAGAATACATCAGATTTGAATGATATTTCCGTTGTTAATGAGTTTCCTGATGTATTTCCCAAAGAACTTCCCGGTCTACCCCCAGAACGTGAAGTTGAATTCTTTATTGACCTTGAGCCCAGTACAAAGCCCATTTCTAAAACCCCATATCGAATGGCTCCTATTGAACTTCAGGAGTTAAAGATCCAATTACAAGAGTTGTTAGACATCGATTTTATTCGTCCTAGTACGTCTCCTTGGGGTGCTCCTGTTTTATTCGTAAAGAAGAAAGACGGGAGTATGCGACTTTGCATTGACTATCGGGAGTTGAACCATGTCACCATTAAGAATAGGTATCCGTTACCTCGTATTGATGACCTGTTCGACCAGTTGCAAGGAGCACAGTTCTTTTCAAAGATCGATCTTCGTTCTGGATATCATCAGCTGAAGATTAAAACTGAGGATATTCCAAAGACTGCTTTCAGAACACGGTACGGGCATTTTGAGTTCTTAGTCATGTCTTTTGGATTGACTAATGCTCCTGCTGCTTTCATGGATATGATGAACCGTGTATTTAAGGAGTATTTGGATCAATTCGTTGTTGTCTTTATTGATGACATCCTCATCTATTCTAAAAGCCGTGAAGATCATGAACACCATTTGAAGTTAGTACTTCAAAAGCTTCGTGAGAACAAGCTATACGCCAAGTTAAAGAAATGCGAGTTCTAGCTTGAGGAAGTAGCATTCCTTGGGCACGTGGTATCGAAACGTGGAGTATCTGTTGACCTGACGAAGATTGAAGCAATACAAAGCTGGGAGCAACCTAAGTCGGTGACCGAAGTACGAAGCTTTCTAGGCTTAGCTGGTTATTATCGGAGGTTCGTAGAGGGATTTTCTAGAATCGCTACTCCATTAACTCAGTTGACTCGGAAAGATACAAAATTCGTTTGGAGAGAGGAATGCGAGAAGAGCTTCCAAGAGCTCAAGAGGAGACTTATTTCGGCATCTGTTCTGACAATACCATCTGGTTCGGATGGATTTGTTATCTACAACGATGCTTCGGGCAAAGGGTTAGGATGTGTTCTCATGCAATATGGGAAAGTCATAGCCTATGCCTCGCGACAACTTAAAGAATATGAGAGGAATTATCCTACTCATGATCTGGAGTTGGCAGCAGTCATTTTCGCGTTGAAGATCTGGAGACATTACTTGTACGGAGAGAAAGTGGAGATTTATACGGATCATAAGAGCCTTAAATATTTCTTCACTCAGAAGGAACTCAACATGCGGCAACGACGTTGGCTTGAGCTGTTGAAAGATTACGATCATACCATCCAATACCATCCTGGAAAAGCGAACGTGGTAGCTGACGCGTTGAGTAGAAGATCATATGTGGGAACGAGTGCGATGATGTCAAGTATACGCGTAGAACCAGCTTTGATTGATAAAGTTAAAGCTGCTCAAGCTACGGATGCGGAGCTGATGAAGATGAAGAAGAAGGTGCAAGAAGGTGCCATTCCAGAAGCAAGAATCGATGAAGATGGAATACTTCGAGTCAACTCCAGACTTTGTGTTCCTAACGATTCTGACTTGAAGTATAGAATCATGATGGAGGCACACAACACACCGTTTGCAATCCATCCTGGGAGTACTAAAATGTATCGTGATCTTCGACATACATTTTGGTGGAGCAATATGAAGAGAGAGATCGCGGAGTTCATCTCGAGATGTTTAACTTGTCAACGTGTAAAGGCGGAGCATCAAGTGCCGAAGGGTCCATTGCAACCACTGGAGATTCTGAAATGGAAGTGGAAACACATTACGATGGATTTCGTTACAGGTCTTCCCAAGGTTTCTCAAGGCTTAGATGCGATTTGGGTTATTGTTGATAGATTAACCAAGTCTGCTCATTTCTTGCCGATACGAGAGACTTATTCCCTTGAACGTCTTGCTCATATGTACGTGAATGAGATTGTGAGATTGCATGGCATGCCAGTATCCATAGTTTCGGATCGTGACCCCAGATTTACTTCACGATTTTGGATCAGTTTGCAGAAAGCTATGGGCACGAATTTACGATTCAGTTCGGTTTATCATCCTCAAACGGACGGACAATCAGAGAGGACTATTCAAACTCTTGAATATCTATTGAGACTTTGTGTTCTAGACTTCAAAGGGAGTTGGGATAAGTATTTACCATTGGTGGAATTCTCCTACAACAACAGTTATCAGGCAAGTATAGGCGTAGCTACATTCGAAGCGTTGTATGGGAGAAAGTGTCGCTCTCCAGTATGTTGGAACGAGGTGGGTGAAACAACATTGTTGGGACCGGAGTTAGTACGTATGACTACAGAAAAGATCCAAATAATCCGACAACGTATACAAACCGCACAAGATCGACAAAAGAGTTACGCGGATCTTCATCGAAAGGACGTGGAATTTAATGTTGGGGACCATGTGTTATTACGTATTGCTCCATGAAAAGGAGTTACAAGGTTTGGGAAGAGAGGAAAGCTCAACCCACGATTCATTGGTCCATTTGAGATTCTTGACCGAATAGGAAATGTGGCCTATAGACTCGCTTTTCCTTCAAGCATGTCTTGTGTTCATAACGTGTTTCACATATCCGTGTTACGTAAATATGTGAAGGATCCAAACCGCATTATTGAGTTAGAATCAGACGAGATAGCCGAAGATTTAACGTACGAGGAGGTACCTGTCAAGATCTTGGATAGGAAGGAGCATGTCCTATGCTCGAAAATTATACCTCAAGTTAAAGTTTTGTGGAGAAACCATGCAATTGAGGAAATGACCTGGGAGTTGGAATCGGAAATGAAAGCGAGGTATCCTCACCTTTTCGACATACCAGGTACGTACGTCAATTTCGAGGACGAAATTTCATAAGGAGGGGAGGTTGTAAGACCCCAACTTTTATGAATAAAGATTTAATTTTCTTTATATATTATTTCGAAACAGTAAGGTGTTGTTTTGATAAATATGAAAGTTATGGGTGAAATGTGCAAACATTTTTAAAATGAGCAAGTGGTTATAAAATATTCTTGTTGTCGGGGAATATTCGTTTGGTCGTGGAATATTCGTACGACGGCGCAGCTATTTGTGGGCCCCACAACGGAATAACTGTCGGATATAGAAAGCGACAGAAATAACTTTTTTACAAGATAACGGCGTAGTTGTTACCGTTAGTACTGTTAAAATACCCGGTGGTTAAAATACAGTGATACGCGGTGTTGCATAGTAGCACACGGTATTGCACAGTATTTCGAATTATTGAGTCTTACGTGAGAAGGAACTTATTCAATTATTGTTACATTAATTACTGTTCAATATTTTATATTATTAACTCAATAATTGTTACATTGATATTTTATTGACTCAATAATTGCTACGTTGCCATTTTATATGATTGATTCAATAATGGCTACAGTTGATATTTTGGTATTATTGATTCAATAATTGTCACTGCACAGTATTTCACATTATCAACTTAATAATTCATATTATTTGAATAATATTATTAGATAGCATTATTGACAATGTCTAAGGAAGTTCTGTCTAGGAGGGGTTATTTAATTGCGCGCCAGTAAGGAGAAGTCTTTATCGGAAGGCCCCCTCTTTCCTGGGAACGACCTGGTTGTCAATATTGTAGTTCTGTAATATTATCTGTGAATAATTAATTATTAATTTATATAATAAGGGAATATTTATTTTGTGGATATTAAAGAAGGAATTGGCGCTGATGAGTTTTTATCAATATTTTGGTGTGAGAAATCATCTGGTTGTGGATTTCGGATAATTTATGTTTGGAATTTGGAAAAACTTTCTACTGCAAAGTTGTAGAGAATTAAATTTCCTATAGAAGGACATCGAATTTGTATTTTTCTGACGAATGGGCTATTTATTATGAATTATTGAAGTTTCGGAAAATAAATATTTTTTTAATAAATGGGTGGGCCCCACTTTTGTTGTTGGTTGAAAATTTTTGATTTTTTTTCTTAGCAGCCGGCGGCGGAGATTTTTTAATAAATAATATTATTTTATTATTTTAGTCTCCTTTGGCATCCTAAGCTTTTCCTATAAATAGGGTGCTTAGGTTAGAATTGAAAATCACACCAGAATCATAAGTTTTCTCTCTCTATAATATCGAGCGTATTTTTGTGAGTATTTCGATACTTTGAGTATTAGTATTCAGCGCAAGTTTCCTTCGGTATTATATCCGATATTCCAGTCAGAGGTACTATCTTTTTGAGGTAAGGGATGTTATTTTCTTTCGTAAATGATGTTATTCTTTTCAATATCATTATACCAAAATATTGTCATGGATTTTGTTATGAAATTCTTACTTTTTCCGTCGGAGTTACTATTCACGTATACGGCACTATTCACGTATACGGCACTATTCACGGAAAAATTAAATTTTCTTTTATATGTCCAAATTACTTGTTAAAGTTCTTATCTTTGATTGGATCTAAGTTTTGAGCTTATTTCTTGAATTTTGCTCCACAAAGTATTATTATAAAATATTCTTGAACTTGAATAAACTAAAATACGAATCCTTAATCTTATCCTTTATTTCACTGGATTCGTTATTTATATGGGTTTTCATCATCCTCAGTCCTAAGTGGTGATATAACTGAATATATTTGGCCTGTAGTGCAAAGATGAATGATTACCTGATGAATATCTTTGGCCTGTAGTGCAAAGATGAATATTGATTCGAGATGTATATTGATTGATGTTACAGGGATAAAATATTGATAATGGACTTTTAAATCATAGAAGATAGTAGACTTCATTCTCTACTTAATTCTTCTAATGAATTGTTATTTTCGCTGCGAATATTGATCTAAGATTGGTTGTCCATTATATTTTATCTGATGTAATGAAGACTAACGATAATTTATTTTCCATTATCTTAGTCATAATATTCTTTACTGAGCTAGTTGAGCTCACCCTTTTCATCTGTTGTCCTCTTCAGGAAATGAGAATGTCGCGGGAACTAGTCGGGGGACAGAGTGATGGTCCGAGTTAGAGCAGTAGTAGTCCTCACTATTTCTGATAAATAGTGTGATAATAATTGTAATGAGGACTTAGTTTGAATTTTAATATTTTCTACATATTTGTATTGACACTCACAGTTGTGTGGTCGTATTTTGCACGACCGTATGATATAAAGTTTGTATTTGAATTCTGTACCATGTATTTGGCGACTCAGAATGGGTTGGGTTGAATGGACCTATTCTGGGGGCGTCACAGTACATCCCCAAATCTTACATGCTTAAGACCAGTTTTCCTCCTTGTCCACATCTCATATGGAGTCTTGGGGACGGATTTTAAGGGGACCTTATGTTGGGTTTGTACGAAATCATGACGCAATCAAATTGCAAAAATTAGCGGAAGCATGGTATATCAGAGTTTAAAAATTTCTACAAAACCATTACCCGGATCATCCTTTATGCAAATTATTAATTTAAAACGATAAATAAGAAGTTATGGAATCATACCCTTGTAGAACGAAGCTTCCACATGTACTAGTTCAACTCCTTGTTCTTCGTGATCTCCTTGAATTTCTGGGTTAGATTCCTTTTTTTGATCAACGTTAGCCACCCAAGTGTTTGGCCTCTAGAGGTGATCCACCAAGGAAGAGAAATTATCAAGAAGGAGGGTGTTTGGCTAAACCTTAGTTTTTTATCCTCTATAGAAAAGGGAGTACTCTCCAACAATTGGAATTGCATCAACTGATATCTATTATAAGACTTCTCTTATATAGATATTGGTCAACCCTTCTAATCCTATTAGACATGGGATTTATTTTAATTAATTAAACTCCTTTAATTAATTTAGGCTTCCCACCACATGGGAATAATTAATTTTTCTCCTAATCTTATTAGGAATAAATGAGAGTACTAATATTAAATTAATTACTAAACTCCTTTAGAAATTAAAATAATAATAATTGTAATAATATTAATAAGACTCCTCTTATTAATTTATATTTAATATTTTCAAAATATTAAATAGTAAACATTAAGCTATTTAATTTATTCTATCACTATAGATTAAATTAATTACACTTAATGCATTATTACGATTATGCCATTACCTTCTTAAATAATTATTCTTCCTTTTATGGTGTGACCCTTTAGGTTCTCCATATTAAACCGGTTGTGAATAAATCAATTAAAACAATTTTAATCTTATTTAAATAAATAAATTAAACTAATAATCTATTTAAATAAATAATATTTATTCTACAATAGGGATAAGCCTCCCTAGCGATCAACGACTTTCCAGATAATATAGATTGCAACATTAATCATAAAAGAACCTGTGAGTTAATAGTTACCATACAATTCAATCCTTCCACCATACAATGTCCCAATTAAATATAAGACATGGATTTACTGTCAAGTCTTATTTTATTTAATTATATGTATTTCGATTAGAAAATGCACAACTCCAAATAATGCAAATTAAAAACTCCTTTCTAATTTCATTTCACCTTGGCCAAGGATTCCTGGGTTGTCATTTAACGAATCACATAGGACATATCTCCTCTTTTACTAAAGGTGGTAGATTCTTTATTGATCATTCATTATCTCCATATGTAACTCATTATACCCAAGCATACCCTATATATGCCTTAAAAGGTCTTAAGGAATAAGTCAAAGTATAATTTGTTACATACAAGATACTATGATGATCTCAAGTCCAAGGATCACTTGTACTACTATCACATTAGGAATTCCTATTGACATGCGAGTAAAACTCCATTAGGTATTCCATAGCGAATCACGTTCAGTGAACTTATTCTCCAATAAACACCTACATACTTGCTTTAGTGTCTCCACACAAATGATCATGAGATCAATCATCCTCATCCAATGAGCAAGCAATATATGTACCAATCTATCCGGATTTACTAATCCCCTTTTTAGTAATCCCACGATTGGGAACTATTTTAGTTTTAAAACTTTCTAAGAATTTAGATCTCATTAGCATGATCATCATCATGATTCTAAAAGCTTTGCTTAAAACTATGGGTTATTTACATATTATAAAAACAGCAACATGTAGATAATTAAATGCCTTTAATAAATGAATATTTTATTAATAAATAAATAAGATTGTTTACAAAGTACGTGCTTTATCATCATACATGATTGGCTTGTATGCACACTACTATCAATCTCCCACTTGCACTAAAGCCAATCGCCATGGTATCTCATACCCATCTTCTCTAAGTGACGATCAAACTGCTGTTGTGTTAAAGCTTTAGTAAATGGATCTGCAATGTTGTCTTGAGAGTCTACACTCTCCTCTTTCAATGATTTTTTTAATCAAAGTGCCGCAACACATGTTTAGATTCAAGATGAGACTTAGGAACTATTCCTAGTTCTGTAATGAACTTTTCATCCGAAACATCAACTTGCAGCTTCACTTACAGTTATATACTTTGTCTTTGTCACTAACCCAGCAACTTTTGCTGTTTGAAACCTTTCCAATTTACTGCACCACCTTTTAAGGTAACGACTTACCATAAAGTGGATTTTGCTGTCGTCTTGGTCAGTCTGAAAACTTGAGTCTGTTTAGTCTTCTAGTTTAATTCAGACCCATCATGTGTCATGATGACATCCTTAGTGTCAGTTAAGTACTTTGAGATGTTTATCACTGTCTCACAGAGATCATATTTCATTGCATACATAATAGTTACTTATGCGATCTCTCTTTTACTGAGGACAATTTTAGAGAGATACACTCCATGACTCATCATCATGAGGCACCTTTTGGAGTTGCCATGCTAAACGCCTTTAGCATCTAATGAATATACGTTTCCATGGGTTAAGCCGAACATCCTTTTAAATCTATTAATACAGATTTATATCCCCAATGTGGGATGTTCTACCCAAATCATTCATGGAGGAATGTTTAGACAACTTTATTTTGATCGATTTTAGCATAGAAATTTCATTCCCTATCAGTAATATATCATCAACATATAATACATGGAATGAAACAGTGCTCCCACTAACCTTCTTGTACACACATGGTTCATCGTCATTTTTGATAAAATCAAACTCTTTGATTGTCTCATCAAAACGAATGTTCCATCTACGAGAAGCATGCTTCAATCCATAAATGGATCATTGCAACTTACAAACTTGATTTATTCCAACCTTTGAAACAAATCCCTCTGGCTGTGTCATATACACATCCTCCTCAAGTTTCCCATTGAGGAAGGCCGTTTTCACGTCCATCTGCCAGATCTCATAGTCGTTATAAGCTGCAATCGCAAGCAAAATCCGAATGGACTTGAGCATAGCTACTGGTGAAAAGGTTTCATCATAGTCAACTCCTTGTCTTTGTTTGAAACCTTTTGCAACCAGTCGGGCCTTATAGGTCTCTACCTTGCCGTCCTCTCCAGTCTTGTTTTTAAAGACCCTTTTACACCGAATAGGCTTAATGCCTTCAGGTGGTGAAACCAAAGTCCATACTTTGTTTTCATACATGGAGTCCATTTCGGATTTTATGGCTTCAAGCCATTTCCCTGAGTCTTTATTACTCATAGCCTGTTCGTAATTCAATGGATCATCATCATTCATGATGTGTACCTCATCGTCATCCTCTATAACGAATCCATACCTCTCAGGTATCTTCGGTACTCTTCCAGATTTACGAACAGGGTGTGGTATTGTAGGTTCTTCTACTTGGTCAGGTACCTGACTTTGATCCGTGATAATTTGTGGTTCTTAAACTTCTTCAAGATATAGTTTACTCCCACTGACCCCTTCATGGATAAACTCCTTTTCCAAGAAGGCAGCATGTTTTGCAATAAACACCTTTTGATCAGTTGGATGATAGAAATAATACCCTAAAGTTTTTTTTTTAGGGTATCCCACAAATCTACACTTATCGGATTTAGTCTGTAGCTTATCATTTTCAAACTTTTTGATATAAGTTGGGCAACCCCAAGTCTTAACATGCTTAAGATTTGGTTTCCTCCCCTTCCACATCTCATATGGAGTCTTTGGGATGGATTTGGTAGGTACCTTGTTAAGTAGGTATGCAGCCGTTTCTAGGGCATATCCCCAGAAAGAAATTGGAAGGTCGGTAAAACTCATCATGGATCGAACCATGTCCAACAGTGTTCGATTTCTCCTTTCAGATACTCCATTTAACTGTGGTGTACCTAGAGGAGTCCATTGTGAGATTATACCATTTTCTTTGAGATAATTGAGAAACTCACCGCTTAAGTATTTTCCACCTCGATCTGATCGAAGTATCTTTATACTCTTGCCCGCTTGTTTCTCTACTTCACTTCTGAACTCTTTGAACTTTTCAAATGATTCTGACTTGTATTTCATTAAATACACATATCCAAATCTTGAGTGATCATCAGTGAAAGTAATAAAATAAGAATACCCACCCCGTGCACTTGTTGTCATAGGTCCACAAACGTCTGTGTGAATCAATGTCAACAACTCTGTAACTCTTTCTCCTTTTCCACTAAAAGGAGATTTAGTCATTTTACCTATGAGACAAGATTCACAAGTTAGATATGATTCATAATCAGATAACTCAAGGAGCCCATCTTTATGCAACTTGGATAATCTTGTTTCATTGATATGACCGAGTCTACAGTGCCACATGTAGGTATAATTAATATCATCTCTTTTACTTTTCTTAGTTTGTTCAATTTGAAAAATATTTTCTTGTAAGTCAAGTGTATAAAGTCCATTTCGCAAATTTTCAACACCATATAAAACATCGTCTTTATAAATAGAACAACTATTGTTCTTTATAACAACGTTAAATCCTTCCATATCCAATACAGAAATTGAAATAATATTTTTAATAATATTTGGAACATAATAACAATTATTAAGATAAATGGACTTGCCCGAAGGCATTGCTAAATAATAAGTTCCTACAGCTAATGCAGCAACCTTTGCTCCATTCCCCACTCGTAGGATCACCTCATCATTGTTCAGCTTTCTACTTCTGACCAGTCCCTTCACATTATTACATATGTGAGAACCACAGCCGGTATCCAATACTCAAGTAGAATTTTGACTTTCTGAAAAATTAATTTCAATTATGAACAAACCTTGATTGGAAGTCAGAGCTTCTTCTTTGCCAGAAACTTCTTGCAGTTCCTCTTCCAATGACCCGGCTCGTTGCAATGGAAGCACATTCCTTTGCTAGCTGGATCAGATTTCTTTTGTTCCTTTATGTTCGCTTTGCCCTTGGTCATTCTAGATCGGAAGAGCTCCTTAGATATCTCATATCTAGCAGTCCTACTTTGTTCACCATACAACTCCTTGAGGTGAATCAACATAGTAGGAGCATCCATATTTTCGTGCTGACGCTAAAGCTCGTTATTCATGGATGCGAGCATGATGCATTGAGCCACAGATGCATCATCTTGCCACTTTACAATGGTGGCAATATCTTCCTCAGAGGCTGTTTCTGAAACAGTTCCAGGGACAGGTGAGTTTAGGACATAAAAAATCTTTTCAGCAGTGAGAACTATTCTCAGATTTCTTAGTCAGTCCGTATAATTCGGCCCGGTAAGCTTATTAGCATCAAGTATGCTTCGCAGTGAAATTAGTGATTTTGACATTTTTAAGATTCTGCCTGTGAAAAATAACATTTTAACAAACATTCACTTTATTAATTTTGCATACCAAAATAAATTTAGGTCTTTATTTTAAATTGGTATCTCCCACTATTTTTATCAAACTATATTACCCTCACTTATATAGTTCGGCAACATCTAATTAAAGATTTGCTAGTGAGAATAAGGATCCCATTTCAAATGTATATAACCTTGTGGATAGCACAACAAGCGATATACAAATAAATAGGTAGACAACTCTTGTCAATTACATCACCATGTAATTCCTTTTATTTTGCCTCTTAAATCATAATGGTCAAGTGTGTGCACATCCGAACTAAAATAATTTAAGTTAAGTCCAGCCTAGCACTTTCATAAATTCAAAAAAGAAAAATGTTCGTCCTTGTGGATAGCACAACAAGACTAGATCGTTCAATTTTCTTGATAAGCATCAAATGTGATTAATTAACATCTTAAATACGCAATACTCACCTTGTGGATAGCACAACAAGCTCATATTAAATATTTAATACTCTATAAATTTATCATGCTAGAAGGCGACGTTCGATATTCCAAATATCATTTGAACGCTTCGGACTTAATATTATTTCTTTGAGGGGTTTGTTATTATTTGTCTCATCTTGTTTAGCTCGCACGCACATATATATATAAAATACGCGTTATTTTATTAAACATGCGAAGCATGTTTGCATAAAATATAATATATATAATATTTAGCATGCAATATAGAATACTATATTCTACCCGGATTGATTATGGACTTTTATTCTAGTTTGGTTCACTAGAGCCACCAAGTGAACCAAAAGGTCAAACCTAGGAGCGCAAGAATTTAAATTTAAACGTAACTATTACATTTAAACCCGGGCTCCATACAAACGGGTCTTCACGCGCTCCTTGGCTCCTTGGCTCCTTGATCTCCAATTTTTTCAAGATAATTCTAACTATTTCTATTACATTAAACTATTTAATTTAAATAGAAACCTTGATCAGCAGTCAAGGGGAAGTACATAGGAGGGAGATAGAATTTTACATCACAAAAAAAAAAAATTAGAGAAGACGAGGTACACAGACCCCATTTAATAAAACTCATTCATTCAAGCATTCAACTAAAATAAAATCCAATCACATTGGTCAAATAGTCCATAATCAATTCCTATTTATTATCATACATATCACCATATATATCAATAAATAAATATTCATCTCATGAATTAAAACATTCCATATATATATGAGTATAATTTAATGGGCAATTTTAATTTGCATGATATCCAATTTCAAGATTAAAATAAACTCTTTATTTTAATTATAAAATTATTAAAATTATTATTATATATATATATTATATATTAGTAACCGTATATATATATATATATATATATATATATATATATATATATATATATATATATATATATATATATAGTAATTACTTTTCTTTAGAAATCAACCTCCACGGACCTTTTGAATTGAATCATGTCTGTAATCAGATTACTTTTTGTAAGAATCAAAGCATGTTAGCTTCCTTGGTCACCTTTTCTTAAAAATCGTGACTCACCAACTAAGTTATGAAATCATAATATCCAGGAATCCTTGCAGCAAGAAAAAAAAAACGGTTTTTGATGGCTCTCACCAGTAACGTGATTCACGTCTCCTTCTTTCTTCTTTTTTTTTTCATAGCAGCGTACTTTCTTTTTTCTTTTTTTTTTAATTTCAAAAATAATAATAATAATAATAATTTTATACAATTAAAATTATGCCCAATAAATTATTCTAAATACATACTCATATGTATATGAAATTAAAACAATTAATAATTACATAAAGGTTTGGCTCTGATGCCACTGTTGGGTTTGTACGAAATCATGACGCAATCAAATTGCAAAAATTAGCGGAAGCATGGTATATCAGAGTTTAAAAATTTCTACAAAACCATTACCCGGATCATCCTTTATGCAAATTATTAATTTAAAACGATAAATAAGAAGTTATGGAATCATACCCTTGTAGAACGAAGCTTCCACATGTACTAGTTCAACTCCTTGTTCTTCGTGATCTCCTTGAATTTCTGGGTTAGATTCCTTTTTTTGATCAACGTTAGCCACCCAAGTGTTTGGCCTCTAGAGGTGATCCACCAAGGAAGAGAAATTATCAAGAAGGAGGGAGTTTGGCTAAACCTTAGTTTTTTATCCTCTATAGAAAAGGAGTACTCTCCAACAATTGGAATTGCATCAACTGATATCTATTATAAGACTTCTCTTATATAGATATTGGTCAACCCTTCTAATCCTATTAGACATGGGATTTATTTTAATTAATTAAACTCCTTTAATTAATTTAGGCTTCCCACCACATGGGAATAATTAATTTTTCTCCTAATCTTATTAGGAATAAATGAGAGTACTAATATTAAATTAATTACTAAACTCCTTTAGAAATTAAAATAATAATAATTGTAATAATATTAATAAGACTCCTCTTATTAATTTATATTTAATATTTTCAAAATATTAAATAGTAAACATTAAGCTATTTAATTTATTCTATCACTATAGATTAAATTAATTACACTTAATGCATTATTACGATTATGCCATTACCTTCTTAAATAATTATTCTTCCTTTTATGGTGTGACCCTTTAGGTTCTCCATATTAAACCGGTTGTGAATAAATCAATTAAAACAATTTTAATCTTATTTAAATAAATAAATTAAACTAATAATCTATTTAAATAAATAATATTTATTCTACAATAGGGATAAGCCTCCCTAGCGATCAACGACTTTCTAGATAATATAGATTTCAACATTAATCATAAAAGAACCTGTGAGTTAATAGTTACCATACAATTCAATCCTTCCACCATACAATGTCCCAATTAAATATAAGACATGGATTTACTGTCAAGTCTTATTTTATTTAATTATATGTATTTCGATTAGAAAATGCACAACTCCAAATAATGCAAATTAAAAACTCCTTTCTAATTTCATTTCACCTTGGCCAAGGATTCCTGGGTTGTCATTTAACGAATCACATAGGACATATCTCCTCTTTTACTAGAGGTGGTAGATTCTTTATTGATCATTCATTATCTCCATATGTAACTCATTATACCCAAGCATACCCTATATATGCCTTAAAAGGTCTTAAGGAATAAGTCAAAGTATAATTTGTTACATACAAGATACTATGATGATCTCAAGTCCAAGGATCACTTGTACTACTATCACATTAGGAATTCCTATTGACATGCGAGTAAAACTCCATTAGGTATTCCATAGCGAATCACGTTCAGTGAACTTATTCTCCAATAAACACCTACATACTTGCTTTAGTGTCTCCACACAAATGATCATGAGATCAATCATCCTCATCCAATGAGCAAGCAACATATGTACCAATCTATCCGGATTTACTAATCCCCTTTTTAGTAATCCCACGATTGGGAACTATTTTAGTTTTAAAACTTTCTAAGAATTTAGATCTCATTAGCATGATCATCATCATGATTCTAAAAGCTTTGCTTAAAACTATGGGTTATTTACATATTATAAAAACAGCAACATGTAGATAATTAAATGCATTTAATAAATGAATATTTTATTAATAAATAAATAAGATTGTTTACAAAGTACGTGCTTTATCATCATACATGATTGGCTTGTATGCACACTACTATCACCTTATTTAGTAGATATGCAGCCGTTTCTATGGCATAACCCCAAAATGATATTGAAAGATAGGTAAAAACTCATCATAGAACGAACCATGTCGAATAATGTTCGATTTCTCCTTTCAGATACTCCATTTAACTTTGGTGTACCTGGTGGAGTCCATTGTGAGATTATACCGTTATCTTTGAGACAATTGAGAAACTCACTGCTTAAATATTCTCCACCTCGATCTAAACAAAGAATCTTAATACTCTTGCCCGTTGTTTCTCTACTTCACTTCTGAACTCTTTGAACTTTTCAAATGATTCAGATTTGTATTTCATTAAATACACATATCCAAATCTTGAGTAATCATCAGTAAAATAAGAACACCCTCCTCGTGCATTCGTTGTCATAGGTCCACAAACGTCTGTGTGAACCAACGCTAACAACTCTGTAACTCTTTCTCTTTTTCCACTAAAAGGAGATTTAACCGTTTTAACCATGAGACAATATTCACAAGTTGGATATGATTCATAATCGGATAGCTCTAAGAGCACATCCTTATGCAACTTGGATAATCTTGTTTCATTGATATGACCGAGTCTACAGTGCCACATATAGGTATAATTCTCATCATCTCTTTTCTTTTTCTTAGTTTGTTCTATTTGAAATATATTTTCATGTAAGTCAAGTATATAAAGTCCATTTTACAAATTACCAACATCATATAAAATATTGCTTTTATAAATAGAACAACTGTTGTTCTTTATTATAATATCAAATATTTCATATCTAATACGAAAATAGAAATAATATTTCTAATGATGTTCAGAACAAAATAACAGTTATTTAAATAAATAGACTTGCCCGTAGGTAGTGCTAAACAATAAGTGCCTACAGCTAATGCAGCAATCTTTGCTCCATTTCCCGCTCGTAGGACAACCTCATCCTTGTTCAGCTTTCTACTTCTAACCAGTCCCTACACAGTATTACATATGTGAGAACCACAGCCGGTATCCAAAACCCATGTAGAATTTTGACTTTCTGAAAAATTAATTTCAATCATGAACAAACCTTGATTGGAAGTCGAAGCTTCTCCAAGCTTCTTCTCTGCCAGAAACTTCTTGCAGTTCCTCTTCCAATGACTCGGCTCGTTGCAATGGAAGCACGTTTCTTTGCTAGCTGAATCAGGTTTCTTTTGATCCTTTACTTTCGTCTTGCCCTTAGCCTTCTTAGATTTCTTCTTTTCAGAAGATATCTTGGGTCTCTTTCTTTTCTTGAAAGAATCATCCACCATTAAGACATGGTTCTTCTTGGATGGGAAGTGACCTTCTGCAGTTTTTAACATATTAAGTAATTCAGGCAAGCTGACATCTAACTTATTCATGTGAAAATTAACAACGAACTGCTACAAGGTCTCAAGAAGTGACAGCAAGACCAAGTCTTGACTCAACTCCTCATCCATGACGAACCCAAGCTTTACAAGGCGTTCAATTAGATTGATCACCATTAGAACATGAGTCTCGACGGCAGTGCCCTCGGTCATCCGAGATCGAAAGAGCTCCTTAGATATCTCATATCTAGCAATCCTACTTTGTTCACCATACAACTCTTTGAGGTGAAGCAACATAGTAGGAGCATCTATGTTTTCATGCTGACGCTGAAGCTCGTTATGCATGGATGCGAGCATGATGCATTAAGCCACAGATGCATCATCTTGCCACTTTACAATGGTGGCAATCTCTTTCTCGAAGACTGATTCTGAAACAGTTCCAGGGACAGGTGAATTTAGGGCATAAAAAACCTTTTCAACAGTGAGAACTATTCTCAGATTTCTTAACCAGTCCGTGTAATTCGCCCCGGTTAGTTTATTAGCATCAAGTATGTTATGCAGTGAAATTAATGATTTTGACATTTTTAAATTTTTGCATGTGAAAAGATAATATTTTAGCAAACATTCATTTAATTAATTTTATATACAAAATAAATTAAGTCTTATTTTAGATTGGTATCTCCCACTATTTTCTTCAAAATATATTACCCTCACTAATATAGTTCGACAACATCTAATTAAAGATTCGCTAGTGAGATTAAGGATCCCATTTTAAATATATATAGCCTTGTGTGTGCACAACAAATGATATATAAATAAATAGATAGACAACTCTTGTCAATCACATCAACATGTGACTCATTGTATTTTGCCTCTTAGATCATAATGGTCAAGTGTGTGCACATCCGAACTAAAATGATTTAAGTTAAGTCCAACCTAGCACTCCATATATTCGGAAAAAAAATATTATCCTTGTGTGTGCACAACAAAACAATATTATTCAATTAACTTTATAAGCATTAAATGTGATTAAATTAATATCTTAAATACGCAATACTCGTCTTGTGTGCACACAACAAACTCGTATTAAATATTTAATACTCTATTAATTTATCATGCCAGAAGGCGACGTTCGATATTCCAAATATATTTTGAACGCTTTAGACTTAATATAATTTCTTTGAGAGGTTTGTTATTATTTGTCTCATCTTGTTTAGCGCGCATGCACACACACACACACACACACACACACACACACACACACACACACACACACACACATATATATATATATATATATATATATATATAATACGTGTCATTTTATTAAAACATGCGAAACATGTTTGTATAAAATATAATATATATAATACTTAGCATGCACATATAGAATACTATATTCTACTCGAATTGATTATGGACTTTTATTCTAGTTTGGTTCACTAGAGCCACCAAGTGAAACAAAAGGTCAAACCTAGGAGTACAAGAATTTAAATTTAAATGTAATTATTACATTTAAACCCGGGCTCCATTACAAACGAGTCTTCACGCGCTCCTTGCCCCTTGGTCTCCAATTTCTTTAAGATAATTCTAACTATCTCTATTACATAAACTATTTAAATTAAATAGAAACCTTGATCAACAATCAAGGAAAAATACATAGGAGAGAGATAAAATTTTACATCAAGAAAAAAAATTAGAGAAGACGAGGTACGCAGATCCCATTTAATGAAACTCATTCATTCAAACATTCATCTAAAATAAAATCCAATCACATTGGTCAATAGTCTATAATCAATCCCATTTATTTTTATACATATCACCATATGCATCAATAAATAAATATTCATCTCATGAGTTAAAACATTCCATGTATATATGAGTATTATTTAATGGACAATTTTAATTTGCATGAAATCTAATTTCAAGATTAAAATAAATTTTTTATTTTAATTATAAAATTATACATATATATATATATATATATGTGATCACCTCATTCATTCTTTTGAAATCCTGATGCAACTCTTTTGATTCTTACAAAAGGTGAAGTGATTCAATTGAAAAAGTAATCCTTTTAAGTTATATAAGTCACTTAATATATATTACCCACCTTTTCGAAAAAAGGAAACGTGAATCAGTGTATGAAATCCCTTGTATCACAAAAAAACGTGGGTCATCCCACGCCACGGAACAGATTTTTTTTTTTTGCGCGGAAAAAAGAAACTGATAGTTTTCCCATTTTTTTTCTTTCATAAAAAATAATAATAATTTTATACAATTAATTATGTCCAATAAATTATTCTAAATACATATCCATAAATAAAATTAAAATAATTAATAATTACATTAAAGTTTGGCTCTGATCCACTATTGGGTTTATAAGAAATCGTGACGCAATCAAATTACAAAAATTAACGGAAGAATGGTATATTAGAGTTTAAAAATTCCTACAAAATCATTATCCGGAGTATCCTTTATGCAAATTATTAATTTAAAACGATAAATAAAAAGTTATGGAATTATACTCTTGTAGAACGAAGTTTCCACATGTACAAATTCAACTCCTTGTTTATCGCGATCTCCTTGAATTATTCGGGTTAGATTCATTCCTTTGATCAATGTTAGTCACCCAAATGTTTGACCTCTAGAGTTGATCCACCAAGGAAGAGGAATTATCAAGAAGGAGGATGGTTGGTTAAACCTTAGGTTTCTATCCACTATAAAAAAGGAGTACTTACCAACAATTATAATTTTTTTTAACAACTGATATCTAACATAAGACTTCTCTTATATAGATATTGGTTAACCCTTCTTATCCTATTTGACATTGGTTTTCATTTAATTAATTAAATTTTTTTAATTAATTAGACTTCCCAACATATTGAGATTTAATTAATTAAAATTCTTTAATTAATTTGCCTTCTAATCTTATTATGAATAAATGAGAGTATTAATATTAAATTAATTTCTAAACTCCTTTAGAAATTAAAATAATAATAATTGTAATAATATTAATAAGACTCCTCATATTAATTTATATTTAATATTTTTAAAATATTAAATAATAAACATTAAGCTATTTAATTTATTCTATCACCATATATTAAATTAATTATAATTAATGCATTATTACGATTATGTCATTACCTTCTTAAATAATTATTCTTCCTTTTATGGTGTGACCCTTTAGGTTCTCCATATTAAACCGGTTGTGAATAAATTAATTAAAACAATTTTAATCTTATTTAAATAAATAAATTAAACTAATAATCTATCTAAATAAATAATATTTATTCTACAATAGGGATAAGTCTCCCTAGCGATCAACGACTTTTCAGATAATATATATTTTAACATTAATCATAAAATAACCTGTGAGTAAATAGTTACCGTACAATTCAATCCTTCCACCATACAATGTTCCAATTAAATATAAGACATGGAATTACTATCAAATTTTATTTTATTTAATTATATGTATTTCGATTAGAAAACGCACAAATCCAAATAATGCAAATTAGAAACTCCTTTCTAATTTCATTCTGCCTTGACCAAGGACTATTGGGTTGTCATTTAACAAATCACATAAGATATATCTCTTCTTTTACTAAAAGTAGTAGATTTTTTATTGATAATTCATTATCTCCATATGTAACTCATTATACCCAAGCATACCCTTTGATGTACCCTAAGGTCATGTTTGTTTTCTAGGATTATAATCCTGGGATTATAATTCATGGGATTATAATCCAAGACTATTAATTCTAGTCACATGTTTATTTTTTATGGAATTATTCATAGGATAACTTAAAATAATCTCATGTTATGTTTGTTTTTTTCAGGATTAATTAAAGGATTGGATTAAAAAATATCGTTTGTACTATTATACCCTTACCAATAATAACATATTTTAAACTATAATTTAAACTTATTTATACATCATAAAGTAATAAAAAATTAATTAAAAACTTTTAAATAAGTGATTATATTATTCAGTAAATATTTTTTTTTTGAGAGGTGGGTAGGGGCGTGATGGGGGTGGGGTGGGGGTGGGGGGTGGGAGTGGGGGGTGGGTGGGGGCTAGGTGGGATGGGATGGGACGGGGCAGAGTGGGAATGTATACATGATCAGTAAATATTATTTTTTTATTTTTGTAGGGTGGGGGTGGGAGTGGGTGGGGCGTGGGGGTGGGGGTGGGGGTGGGGGTGGGGCGTGGGGTTGTGGGGGATGGGGCGGGGTGGGACGGGGCAGAGTGGAGATGTATACATAATCAGTAAATATTATTTTTTTAATTTTTGTGAGGTGGGGGGTTGGGGTGGGCGGGGTGGGATGGGGTGGGACGGGGCGGAGTGGGGATGTATACATAACCAGTAAATATTATTTTTTAATTTTTGTGGGGTGGGGTGGTTGGGGGGATGGGGGGTGGGACGGTGCAGAGTGGGGATGTATACATAATCAGTAAATATTATTTATTTATTTTTGTGGGGTGGGGGTGCGTAGGGTGGGTGGGGGTGGGATGGGGCGGGGGCGGGGCGGGGCTGGGCGGGGTGGGAGTATACATAATTAGAAAATATTATTTTTGTGAGGGGGGAGGGGGGAGGGTGGAGGGGTGAGGGTGGGGGTGGGGCGGGTAGGGTGGGTGGGGTGGGCAGGGCGGGGCGGGGCGGGGTGGGGGGTGGGATGGGATGGGGGTATACATAATCAGTAATTATTTTTTTTAGGGAGGGTGGGGGTGGTGGTGGGGGTGGGGTGGCATAGGGTGGGGGTGTATATATAATCAGTAAATATTTTTTTTTAATTTTTGTGGGGTGGGTGGGGGGCTGGTTGGGGTGGGGTTGGGCAGGGTGGGGGTTGGGGTGGGGGTGTACACATAATCAAAAAATATTACTTTTTTTGAGTAGGGTGGGGTGGGGGTGGCGTGGGGGGGTAGGGTCGGGGGGTATATAAGCTGTAAATATTTTTTTTTTGATGGGGTGGGGGGTGTGCGAGGTGGGGGTGTATACATAATCAATAAATATTATTTTTTGGGTTGGGTTGGGTTGGGTTGGGGGGGGGGGGGGGTGGGGGGGGTGGGGGGGGGGGGTAGGTGGGGCGGTGGGGGGCGGGTGAGTGGTGTGCGAAGTGGGGGTGTATAAAAAATTAATAAATATTATTTTGAAAAAATAGATCTACTGATATACGGAAAGGATAGAATAGGATGTTAAGAAAAAGGTCTAGGGGTAATTTTGCCTAGCAATTTTTAATCCCAAATTGTAGGGATTGTAATACCAGGTAGGAGATGGTATTAAATAATCCCACATCCTAAGCTATTTTATAATTCTAGGACTAATAGTCCCGAGCTCAAATTTAAAAACAAACAAGTCATTTAGGATTAATAGTCCTATCCCAAGTGAAATCCTTGCAAACAAACATAACCTAAGGGATTTTTAAGGAATAAGTCAAAGTATAATTCATTACATACATGATACTATGATGATCTCATGTCCAAGGATCATTTGTACTACTATCACATTAGAAATTTCTATTGACAGGCAAGTAAAACTCCATTATGCATTCCAAAGCGAGTCACGTTCAGTGAACTTATTCTCCAATAAACACCTACATACTTGCTTTAGTGTGTCTACACAAATGATCATGAGATCAATCATCCTCATCCAATGAGCAAGCAACATATATACCAATCTATCCAGATTTACTAATCCCCTTTTTAGTAATCCCACGATTGGAACTATTTTAATTTTAAGCTTTCTAAGAATTTAGATCTCATTAGCATGATCATCATCATGATTCTAAAAGCATTGCTTAAATTTATGGGTTATGTATATATTATAAAAATAACATCATGTAGATAATTAAATGCCTTTAATAAGTTAATACTTTTATTAATAAATACATAAGATCGTCTCCAAAGTAGATGTTTTATCATCATACATGATTGGCTTGTATGCATACTACTTTTATGTTCATCCTCAGCCTGGAGTCTGAATCAAAACAATATGGTTCAGGATAAATTCTTAAAAATATACTTGAATTTTCATAAACATTTGTCTAGCTAAAACAAATAGCCTAGACATATACTAATAATTCGAATATCAATCAAAACATGTGTCTGGCCTAATTTAATTGGCACTTAACTTATCTTTAAAATTTTGAAAGTCATTTTATGACGTCATGATACCGCACTGTATTTACAGTCTTTTTGAGGATTCCGTCATTTTGTGACTTTGTCATATTACATCATACCATAGTGGGTTGACGATCTTTAGATCACATCCGACACTAGGCAATACTGCATTGATGACTCCATTATTTTTATCATCTTTGCACCAGGTTCCATGATACATTGATGATATATAAAATACATTTTGATATTTCAAATTATTTTTGTCTAGCCGAAACAACTAGCGTAGACTCTTCTTTAAAAAGTGCAAAACCATTGAAAAATTATTTTTGATGTTATCATGTTGCAACTGGTAACGATGTGTTAGTGGTTCGAAGTCCACTTCTACATAATTGTAACCATGTGTTGCTGATAACAAAAATTAATTTATATTTTTAAAGGCACATCAGGCGAATTTAGCTTGATTTCAAAAATTTCGAAGTCTAGCATAGCTAGAAGATTTGGAAAAGCTTCCACAGGTACGAGTTCAACTCCTTGTTCTTCGTAATCTCCTTAAATTTCTGAGTTAAATTCCTTCTTTTGATCAACGTTAGCCACACAAGTGTTTAGCTTCTAGAGGTGATCCACCAAGGAAGAGGAATTATCAAGAAGAAGGGTGGTTGGCTAAACCCTAGTTTTCTATCCTCAATAGAAAAGGAGTACTCTCCAACAATTAGAATTGCATCAACTGATATCTAACATAAGACTCCCCTTATATAGATATTGGTAAACCCTTCTAATCCTATTAGACATAGGATTTCATTTAATTAATTAAACTCCTTTAATTAATTAGGCTTCCTAACATATTGGGATTTAATTAACTAAACTCCTTTAATTAATTTGCCTCCTAATCTTATTAGGAATAAATGACTGTACTGATATTAAATTAATTCTAAAACTCCTTTAAAAATTAAAATAATAATAATTGTAATAATATTAATAAGACTCCTCTTATTAATTTATATTTAATATTTTTAAAATATTAAAAAATAAACATTAAGCTATTTAATTTATTCTATCACCATATATTAAATTAAGTACACTTAATGCATTATTACGATTATGCCATTACCTTCTTAAATAATTATTCTTCCTTTTATGGTATTAAACCGGTTGTGAATAAATCAATTAGAACAATTCTAATCTTATTTAAATAAATAAATTAAACTAATAATCTATTTAAATAAATAATATTTATTCTACAATAAGGATAAGCCTCTCTAGTGATCAACGACTTTCCAGATAATATAGATTTTAACAATAATCATAAAAGAATATGTGAGTTAATAGTTACCGTACAATTCAATCCTTCCACCATACAATATCCCAATTAAATATAAGACATGAAATTACTGTCAAGTCTTATTTTATTTAATTATATGTATTTTGATTAGAAAATGCACAACTTAGAGACTCCTTTCTAATTTCATTCTGCTTGGCCAAGGACTATTGGGTTGTCATTTAACGAATCACATAGGACATATTTTATTTTTTTTACTAGAAGTGATAGATTCTTTATTGACCATTCATTATCTCCATATGAAACTTATTACACCCAAGCATACCCTTTGATATGCCCTAAGGGTCTTAAGGAATAAGTCAAAGTATAATTCATTACACACAAGATACTATGATGATTTCAAGTCCAAGGATCACTTGTATTACTATCACATTAGGAATTCCTATTGACATGCAAATAAAACTCTATTAGGTATTCCATAGCGAGTCACGTTCAATGAACTTATTCTCTAATAAGCACCTACATACTTACTTTAGTGTCTCCACACAAATGATTATGAGATCAATCATCATCATCCAATGAGCAAGCAACATATGTACCAATCTATCCGGATTTACTAATCCCCTTTTTAGTAATCCTACGATTGGGAACTATTTTAGTTTTAAGATTTCTAAGAATTTAGATCTCATTAGCATGATCAACATCATGATTCTAAAATCATTGCTTAAAACTATGTGTTATTTATATATTATAAAAACAATATCATCTAGATAAGTAAATGCCTTTAATAAGTGAATACTTTTATTAATAAATAAATAAGATCGTTTACAAAGTGTATACTTTATCATCATACATAATTGGCTTGTATGCATACTACTTTCAGATAACCCCAAGGGCAACGATGGGGAGGAATAGAGAAGAAGGCCTCGAAACCCCAAGTGTTAACGATGGTCTGATACTCCGGATGCAGAGTATGATACAAAGAATGGACGCTAAACTAGTTCCCCCTAGGCTGAGTAAAGCCGGGAACCTGCATCAAATTGCAAATCCAGATTAAACCTTTGTCCTAAAATGGCAAAAGGAAGAAGAGTCCAGAATAAAAACTTCAGTCACCTCATTGGCATGAAGATAACTCAAAGGATGGCGTCTCAAATCATCCAAAAGCTCCGAAATCAGCACAATGATGGCTGGACGCTCCCTACGCGGAGCAGGAGCTGGAACGGGATCGACAAAGGGGACATCCTCCTCGTCGTCCACATCATCTGGCCTCTCAGCTTGGATCGGACGAATCACTGGCTCAGCTAACTGGCGAGGTTGCCGGGCTGGACGAGGTTGAGGGACATCAGAAGCTCTCCTCCGCCTCACACCTGTGGAGACCCTGCTAGAAATGTTTGGTCTATCTGAATCCATAACCTGAAAAAGATCTCCAAATCACCTCAGAAAGGGTGAGGTAAGCCTTAAACTTACTGCCTATTAAAATTAAATCATTGATTTGTGCATATTCTAAGTCCTAAAGCATGCAATAGTTAACATACATCTCCAGTAATCTTTGTCATTTTCATTTCATTGCATTGCATAAACATGACAAAGAGGGGCATCTGTAGACACTCGAAATTTCATTTTCCTGTTACTAACTATGCAGGAGGGTAAAAGCGTCTTTTCACACTCTAGAGATAACCCTCGAGGATCACAACATTAAATCCATCCCCAAAGACAATCCCTGGATATCAAATCAACCCTCAAAAATGACCCTGAGGAAGAACAGAGTCAACATCAGGCAAACCTCAGAGATAACCCTAAGAGAAGACAGTTACAGCTGCGTCAAGCCCGAAACCAAATCGGAAGGGCAAAAGAGTAATTTTTCCAACTCAACATCAAATCAGATCAAATTACCATGAAAAAGGTCATACAGAACCAGCACAACAAATCCCGAGTGAAAACTGCGCCAGACAGCTCAACAGACTGACTTGAAGATCCGGTCATGGACCAATCTTCCCAGATTCAGAAAAGTTCAAGTCCCATGTCATTGTGTAGCTCTCAGAAAGAGCTTTTTGGAATGATATGGCACGTCTCCATAGGACTCCCGGATCAAAAGTTATGAAGGTTCAAGCAGACTGTGCGTTGGTCGGATTGCACGTACTTTGAGACAACAGGACCCACGGGATCGGGGCCCACCTGGGGAGCCGCAGGTAAACCCGCGGCTGCTGCAGGTAGACCCGCGACTACTTTGGTCTATAAATAAAACCCCCCACCAGCAAAGAAAAAGAAGAAAAAAAAAGAGGAAGTTCCGCCCATTTCAGCTCTTAACCCTAACTACAGTGCTCCAAACTTCAATTTTACTCTTCCAATACACTTGATACGTATATATACTAACATATCAAATTTTAACCGGTGAAAACGGAGTTTTCAAGCCTACTAAGTGGTTTAAAGCCTCTAACATTATACACTGTTTATCTGAATCTAGCCACCTCTAACTTTTAACTGGTTCAAAAGCTGTCAAATTGGAACCGTTGAGCTAGAATGGCTAAGATTTATTTAAATCTAGCTTTGTTTATAGTTTTGTAAATATTATAGCGATTATGCAACCCTAAATCCGTATCTAGAGGGAATAGGAAGCTTTGGCTACGCGCATGCAAGGATTTAACTTATGAATCCTTTGTCTTGCGATGTCTAGATTTTAATTTTGCATTTTATTTCAATATCTCTTCTATGCATGCTTTTTTTTGATAATATTCTATGAGCCTAGGAATCACGGGATTTACGATTAACCACATGGATTTAGATCTAATTCCCACGATGGACAAATTTGCACTGTCAATACATCTTGCCTATCTTTTTTTGTAAATGTAAATAAAAGGGACCTTAAAACGGTTATCCGGATTTAAGGTCTCAGCATAGTAAATTGTGGTTTGTAGTGCTCGGGTCACTTCGATGGCTTTCATGCCCATAAGGTGCCCGACACTTGTATATATATTATTTGGTCGAGGATGCACCGACAACAAAATCAAAATCAGTCGAATGCAGAATATAAATGAAAGTATCAAAAGGCTTCAATTCCTATGTTAGCGAAAGGGTTTGAAAATCGCCTTTAAAAACATTATTTTCATATCTTGTCTAAAAATGGACTTTTAATTAAATAAATCCCTTCGTATATAGGTCCAACGAAGCACAACACTACTTCCAAATAAAGCACTTAGGCCCAATTATTGCAAACACATACACACACACTGCTAATAAATTAGGAAAATTGAAAAGACGCGATAATCGTATTTCACAGAAGTCGGGGGGTGCCTAACACCTTCCCCTTACTTAATCAAGCCCCCGAACTCTATGAATCTCGGTTTCCAAGGCCAAGTTAAACAGAGTCCATTAATTGGGCCTACTTGCAAAACTTTTCCTCGGTTGAGTTGGTACAACCATTTCAAACATACGAGCTGGCGACTCTATAAAATTAAACTTTTCAAATTGTCGACAATATATGTCGGCCTTTTCCTTAAAATTCACCCTTCAGGTCAATTAAATGGAAAACAAATAAAGGTAGAAACACCTAGGGAAAGGGGGATCGCTAAAGATTTTTCCCGACATCTACAAACACTTTCGTAAAAAAATCCATGTACAATATAACATGAATCACAGAAACTTAACTAACACGAAGGTCAGACAAGCGTTAGAAGAACTTGCCTTCAAGCGTCTTCAAATTAAAGTTCATCCGTTCTCGGCCTTTACAGTTTCTACATGATATATTCACATAGCACACTAAAATTAGTCAACACACAATCTATACACATTGTTTATACGAACTTCTTTCTCTTCTATAGCTTAATCGAAATTATTTCATTAATAATACTCAATCTAAGGTATTTAACATTCATTACGACTTGTTAGTTCCCAGAGGGCACACAATAGATCTAGAAGGGGGGTTGAATAGATCCTTTAAAATTTTATAAGCTTTTTCATTTCTTTTGTATTGCTAAGTATTTAGCATATGACAAACTTAAGAATCAGTTCATGCACAATGGAATAAGTTAAAGATCCCATTCAAAGATATCTTGTTAAACTTAGTTCTAATGTTAGTTTAGGTGTAAAAGGTTATAGCAATTATAGCAGTTATAGTGCATAATGTAAAGTACATAAAGTAAATGACACAAGGAATTTTAAGTTGTTCAGAGACTCAATCTCCTAATCCACTCTTCTGCTTCAACAAGCAAGAATTCCACTAAGGAAATGGTAACTCTTGAATCACTAAGATTCCTTCAAGGCCAGCAGCCTTGGAACTGTAGACTAAGCCCAGCAGGCTTAGAATCTCTTGTACCCTTTGGTACTTAGCAAGCCCAACAGACTTGACTTTGATTTAGTCCCTAGGACAAGGAGCCCTCATGCCCTGTTGTTTGTTGATAGTTATTGGTGATGAGCTGCTAAGATAACATTAAGCTTATTCATCCTCTGGTACTTAGCAGCTTGGTGTGATCTTCTGGCACTCTGCATTGAGACTGGATCACTACTGATGGACTGCTAAGATGTATATAAAGCTCGACATCTTGAGTAATTAGCAGTCTATCACATCTTCCTTGGTGCAACTGATCTTTGTAGTTGATACTTGACTTCATTTGATTCCAGCTTTACACACTATCACCATTAAGGATCTGCTAAGTCTTTGCAATTTAGGTAGACTCCATCTGGTACTTAGCATCCCTTGAACACTGATTGACTTCTGTACATATTCTGCTCTGCAACTACTTCTCTTCAGCTCAGGTTGTCCATGGTGAATCGTAGAGTGGCTCTAGAGTTCTGCCTTCTGGATTGCCACTCTATCTCTTGTCTTCTTGGCCTTCTCAGCTCTTAGCTCAGATGCCATTCTGGTTGGCATTCCCTTCGTGTTGAGTGAAGCCTTTAGCAATTAAGGCCCTTCATCATATTTTGCATCACTCATACTATGGTAGTCTCACTGTCACTGAGATATGTTCTCTATTAAGCTCTATAGAACTCTCGTAGAGTCAACAAATCTTCAACTTTGAAGCTTCGACTGATATATACTCCTCCATCAGCTTCCCGTTGGAATATAGTTGTTGGAAGCTATTTAAATTGCTTCAAAGATTCTGAGTTATTTGCTGCAGACTGCTAACTTGACATGATATCACCTTTTTGACTTTCCTAACATAACAATCTACTACTTCACCTAGTACCTCTGAGATGTCACTTTCACACGTCAGGCTGGTAGTCACTGATCGAAGTTGGTGCTTCGATCTTCTATTTGCTTGTAGGCCATTTAGAGAGTGCTCTTTGATCCCCTCTAGTTAGACTACTTTATTAAATTTGATTACTCGTACCAGAGTGAGATCTTGGTGAAGACTTCAGAAATGCTCAGCTGTTGAGAATTGTGTTTCTCTACGATTCTTCCTCGGCATTGTGAGCATTTGACTTACTACGTCTGGGCCTTGTTCTGCAGACTGTGATCTGGCTTTGGTTTTGCAGACTACGATCTGGCTTTGGACTACTGCAGACACTACGACTCCGAGAGCAGATCATATAACAGACTACGAATTCTGCCTTGACACCTGCAGTCTCTTGAACTATCTGCCCGACTATAATTTCTGCCTCTGATATGATATGCAGGCTCCACGACTTTGAGTGAGGCCTACGATTCTTGACTTGGCTCGGCAGGCGTTACGACAGGCTGTTTCCAAGATTCTGAACTTGTCTTCCTCGACAGACTGCGACTTTAAGAAAGTTTTCCTCGACACACCACGATTCTGCCTTGTCTCTCTTGGTATACTATGACTTTCGAGAGTGACTATCTTTGCAGACTACGGTTCTGCCTTGATAGACTCCGATTCTTCTTTATCTCTCTTGGGAGACTACGAAGGTTGGTGCAATGCTCGACGATCAGACTGGCCTATCTATTACATTTTATAAGATCATCCTAACAAGCTTGATCTTTCTATTCATAGTCCTTGTACAACATAATCTTTTGAAGGACTTCATAAAGCTGTTTGTTCATGTGGGATCAACCTAATATATTTGATCTTTTCAGTCTAAGTCCTTGTACATATGTCTATCATCTATAAAGGACTTTATAGCTTTCATCAATGCAGATATATTTGCATATTCATTCATTAAGATCATAATCAAATCTTATATAAATAGGAATAACATTCTTATGCATATTCCTAACAATCTCCCCCTATTTGATTATGACAAAAACATTAAGTGCATATGTATGAGATGAATGAATCTTAATATACAGTGAGCAGCTATATTACTATAACAGATATCATGAATGTCATTGATAAAATTTTGAACTTACATGACATGACACTCTACATCCTGGATCCAGAACATACTATTACAAAAAGAAATGTACCTTCTCTTTTTCAATGTCTGCTCTTTGTATGTCTTCTGGATGCTTTCTGTTCAGCTACTCTTCTTTGTTTTCTTCTTCATTATGTTCCCCCTCAGATGAATGCCTCATTGCTTCATCTTCATCTTGCTTTGGTTCCCCCTCACATTTTATCTCCATGAAGTCATCTTCTTTCGGCTCCCCCTCAGATGATGGCTCTGCTGCTACTTCCTTGTTCTTCTTCTGCTTCATCTTCTGGTCCTTCGCTTTGCTACTTCTGCTCTTGCTATTACTCTTCTCCTCTGTCTTCATTCTTCTCTTCGAGTGCCTCCTTGAGTGCCTCTTTTTCTCCCCCTTTTTGTCATTAATCACTTAGAGAGATATTGGACATTAGACATAAGCTGTTCCATCAGGTGAGATGAGTTACTAACTTCAATCTTGAGCTCCTGTTGGCTGAGCTCCAGCTGTAGGGAGAGAGACTGATTCAGAGTGTCCATCTTCTCAGAGAGAGACAGAATGGATTCTTCACTTTGCTTCTGAGCTTGTAGGGCTTCTTCCTTCTGATCCCTCATGGACTTCAGATAGATTTGATCCCTCTATTGAAGCTTGAGAGATATGTTAGTTCCCAGTAGGCACAACAATAGATCTAAAAGGGGGGTTGAATAGATCCTTTACATTTTAAAACTCTTTTCCATTTTATTTTGTATTGCTAAGAAGTTAGCACATAACAAACATAAGAATCATTTCAAGCACAGCGGAATAAGTTAAATATCCCCTTCATTGATATATTGATAAACATTGATACATTGTTCTTGGAGTTAATTTAGTTGTAATTGGTTAGTACATACATAGCAGTTATAGCAGTTAAGTGCATAATGTAAAGACATAAAGTAAATGACAGAATATAAAAGACACAAAGGGTTTTAAGTGGTTCAGAGCCAACTCGACTCCTAATCCACTCTTCTGCACTCTCGCAGGAAATCCACTAAGGTATGGGCAGCACCCTGAACACTAAGATTCCTTCAAGGCCAGCAGCCCTGGAACTTCAGTTCACTTTTGAACTCTTCAAGCCTTTTGGCTTGGAACTCTTTTAGTTCACTAAGAACTCTTCAAGCCCTTTGGCTTGGAACTCCTTTAGTTCACTAAGAACTCTTTTTAGTCCCTTTGGACAAGGACCCTTTGGCCCTGGCTACTTGTTGTTGTGGTTGTTGTTGGTGTGCTTTGCTGCTAAGATGTCTTGAAGCTTGATCATCTTTGTACTTAGCAGCTAGGCTTGGTCCTCAACATTCTGCTTCAAGTCTGGACCTCTACTTTGGTGCAGCTAATCTTCATTCTGCTCAGCTCATCTTCACTTGGTGTCAGCTGTGCACCATCACCACATAGGACTGCTAAGGCTTTTCATTGTGGGTCACCTTCTTCTGGTCCTTAGCATTCCTTGAACCCTTCTTGATAGATAAGCAGACATGGTTCTGCATCTTTTCCTTTTCAGCTTCTGGTTCTTTATGGTGATCCGTAGAGTGGCTCATCTGATCTTCTTTATGCTCAGCCACTTTTTTGAATGCTATCTTCATGGCCTTTTCGGCTCTCAGCTTGGCTGCCATCTTCAGTGGCATTCTCATCCTTGTTGAGTGAAGCTCTAGTCTGTTCAATCCTTCTTCAAGTCTGCTTCACTTCCACCTTCGTAGTCTCACTGCCACTGAGACTTGTTCTCTTCAGCTCTGGTGGAACTCGTAGAGTCAACAATATAGCATTCCAACAACTCGATGAATCTGCAACTCAGCAACCTCACTTATCTTTGAAGCTTGTCCTTTAAATACCCTTCCATGATCTTCCCCTTGGAAAGTAGTCGTTGGAAGCTTTTTGAATTGCTTCGCAGATCTCGAGTTATTTGGTGCAGACTGCTGATGTGACATGACAGGTCCTTTTTAACTTTACCAACACAGCAGTCTGCTTTCTCACCTACCGCCTCAGAGATGTCACTGTTCCGTGTCAGGCTGGTAGTCATCTTTATTTCTCCTTTCTGATTCCTTGATTCGAATCCTTAGGAGTTGTCCTTTTGCGTCGATGCTCTCAATCAACAACGTTCGTATGTTAGTCTTCATATTGATTCATTGCCAGTGCTTCAATACTCAGATGCCCGAGCTCCATGATTCTGATGCAAGTGTTCTTAGACCTTTATCGTAGTGTGTCATGTTTAATGTTGCCTTGACTGGTTGAGACAACACTATGATTCTAAAGAGTGTTCTTGGATCTTCAATGTGGAACACCTCTTCCTTCTCTTGTGTAGTGCTTCACCACTTCTGCTTGCTTTGACTAATCTTAGGAACTGATATCTTGACTTGTCGTTCTGACCTCTTTTGAATAGCAAAACACTTCAGATTTGTGGCATACCCAACTCCTTTCTCCTGGTGATCTCCCGTTCACCTATCTTCAATGGTCTGACCCATGCTTAATCACTTTTGTCTTGTTCTTCACAAGCTGGCCGGTATCTCTGTAGGTTGTATCAGTTCCTTCTTCACTTTGGCAAACACTATGATCTTGAGTGATTCTCAAGATCGATGTTTTCTGTTCTCTTGCTAGCTACTGCACTTGCTGACTTTCTCTAGTCAGTTACTTTGTATGAAGTCTTCTTCTGATTGGCTTGCGGAAGACTTCATCTCAAATAGCTTCACAACTCAGTCTGCATGCTAATAGAGTTGATGCTTAGATCTTCTGTTAGCTTGCATGCTATTCGGTGAGTGCTTTCTGGTACTCTTTATGTAGAATGTATCTTTGTAGCTCAGACCAGAGGCTTCATGCTTTGGATATATTTGGAGTGCCCATTTGATGAGAATCGTGTTGACACTACGATTCTTCCCTTAGCGTTGTTGAGCAACCATTGTGGAAACCTTAGCTCTGCAGACTATGATTCGGCTTTGTTACTGCAGACACTACGATTCTGAGATCAGACCTTGACAGACTACGATTCTGCCTTCGTGCTGCTGTCCTTATCTGATCTGGCCCGACTACTATCACTGCCTCTGATGATCAGTAGACTCCACTGCTTTAAGTGTGATCTACGATTCTTGACTTAGCTCTGGCAGATTCTCAGTCGGCTCATAGACAGACTGTCTCTTTGATTCTGAACGTGACTTCCTCAGCAGACTACGGCTCCGAGGAAGTTCTTCTCGACACACTACGATCCTTCCTCGTTTCTCCTGGCAGACTACGAACTCCGAGATCTACTATCCTGCAGACTACGATTCCGCCTTGATAGCTCTCGAGTTTCCTTTGTCTCTCCTGGCAAACTACGATTTCTGATGCAGTGCTCGACGATCAGAAAAGCCTATCTATTACATTGTTAAAGATCAACCTAACAAGTTGTATCTTTCTATACTTATAGTCCTTGTACATCATTTCTTTTTAAGGACTTTACAGAAGCTGTTTTGCTTATGTAGGATCAACCTAACACATTTGATCAATTCATTCTAAGTCCTTGTACATATATTCTTATTATCTATCAGAGGACTTTACAGCTTCTGTCAATGCAAACATACTTACATATTCATTCATTTATATCATAATTAAATTATATATAAATAGGAATATCATTCTCATGAGTATTCCCAACAAGATATATCTGAGATTGTGGCCTGAAGCTTGTTATGAAGCTCATTGTCTTCTCCTCCTAACAGGATCTTAGCTTCTGCAGCAATGAGAGAGAATTTCTCAACCAATTCTTCAAAAAATTTCAATAACTCTTGCTCTTGAAGAGTTTGGACATTTGGTTGGGCAGTATCCTGCTGAACAGCTGGTTGGACTCCATGTTCCTCACTATTTAAGAGGCTTTCAAAAATAGTGAGAATCTCATAGAGATTTGAATACCAGCCACTGTTAGAGGATGAAGGGATATCTGATAGTATTGCTAGAGCAGGGTTTAACTTCACAGGCTGAGCTCGATCACTTCCAGTGGTGGGGTGCAGAGGCTATACGATTGTATACTTTGATGTGATCCTTCTACCATCTAAGCCTTCTTGTAGATCGTAGGGAATGTAGATGTTGCTAGCTTGCCAATAGACCTTGAAGTGAGGTTGGTCTTTGATCAGCTTCGTTGCAAACGACTTTATCCATTGAAAGTTTTGCGATACCAGCTCCAGGTTGGGAAAGTGTGAGAAACACCATCTAAAGTAGCTTCTATCTCCAGTAGTGGATGCCTTCAACTATGGAATTAACGGATAGAACCATCTTATCAGATGATTCTTAGTCTCTAAATCATATAACATGGTTGTAAGGTCCAACTCCATATCTTGAAGATTGTTGAGCATATCTATTTTGGACATCCTTACCACGTTGATCCTTTCATTGCCATGGTCTACCCATCTACCTAGTAGCACATTTCGTGGTTCATCAACTACTTCTACCACAATTCTAGTTTTAACACGTGTAGGAGAAGGTACATGATAGTCATCTGGCTCCTGATCTTCAGAACTAGAGTCAGACTTGTGCAAGCTCCCTTCAACCGACTCATCAGTATATTCCTCTTTGGATTCAAATCCATTTGCAGTCTTCTCATTCTCATTTCTGCTGGAACTATCAGACATCTTCCTTTTCCCTTTTGAATCTACTTTCATGGTCTCAGGCTCATCATCATTGTCATCACTGAGCTCAATGATCTTTGTAGACGATTCTCCTTTCTTCTTTAGGCTTGGTTGGGCAAGTAATCTGTTGCTCTTTCTTCTCCTTGGAGGTTCAACAACAGGAGGTTCAGGTTCCTTTCCTTCTTCAGACTCTAAATCCTCTGCATCAGCAGAAGGACTCCTTGAGGATTTAGCAATAGGAGATCCAGGTGCTTCTCCTTTTTCTGATTCTGAACCTTCTTTATCAGCAGAATGACTACTTGAGGGGTCAGCCATAGGACTTTAAGTTGCTTTTTCTTCTTCTGATTCTTCTTCCTCTTCTTTAACAGAGAGACTTCTTTTGGGAACCTTTGGTGACTTTTTCACCACCTTTTCTCTCTTCTTTGATGGCTTTTTAGAAGTGGACTCTGGAACTTTTGAATCTTCAGAGTGTGATAGCTCATCCTCCACATTGCTCGCCTTTCTCTTCTTCGTAATGCTCTTGTTGCTGCTGCCATACGTCATCAGTCTCTTATTTTCCATGGGATTCTTCTTCCAATTGTCAAACAGCTTGGGAGACAACACCTTTTGACTATTTAGGGGTTCACCCTCATCATCCTTTATCTTATTTTTCAACTTCTTTTCAGAATGATGCTCAAGAATCTCCTATAGAAAACCTTTGTGAGTGGTTTGTCTATTGACTTCTTCTCTGCCTTGTCTAGCTACTTGGATATTAAGTCGAACAGTATAGCTCCAAAGTTGATTCGCTTCTTCAGTACAATGGCAGACATGATTCTCAACTGTTGATCACTCACAGTATCATATGCAGTATCCTTGCTTAGTATACACTTCCCTACAATCTCAGCAAGGAATTTGAACTCTTCCAGGAATTCTTTCTTCTTCATATCCTTCAGACTAGGGTTCTTCTTGTAGCGCATAACCCTTTTTCCTTCTTCAATGTCTACTTCTTCAAGGCTCTTCGTACCCAGGTCAGGAAAACCTAAGAATTGATTGATGTCTGTAGGTTTTATCTTTAGAATAAGTCCTTTGACCTTTGTGGATAGAAGCCCAGAACTTGTTGTTGCATTTGAGTAGAACTCTTTCACCAGGTCTGTATGGATAAGGGTGTTCGATTCAAGGCATTCAGAAAACTCAGCCTTCTTCACAAGTTCAAGAACGTCTCTGAACTTCTTTTATGATTTTTTAAATCTCTTGGTGCCGAGTTGAATACCCGTGACAACACGCCAATCTTTCATTTGAAGGGTTAAGAGAATCTGGGTATTAGCTTTTAGGAATATTGTATGAGATATCTGAGAGCGATTTGAGGATGACTAACTACTTGAGAGAGTTAGGCTATTTGAAAGTGTTTAGGGTTTCGGGTTCAGAGAGAGAAAATGAATTAGAAGTTTGCAGCTTTTTGGTGGACTCTTGTAAGTGTAACTGACACATATTTGAAATTTCCCTTTGTAACTGTTCCCTCTTCTTTTCAAAGTGATAAGTGTAAGAGCCCAATAGGTTATTATCTGTAACTGCTCATAACAGATCAGCTTTTCAGAATTAACTTCCCTTTAGTTGACCATTGACTTCTTCAGTTTGCGGAGTAGCCTCATGACTTAGTTTAGTACTCCACGATTTCTTTAATTGGTCGACGATCCCTGTGTCCACTTCGATTATCGTCGTCTGTAGCGATGCTTCGATAGACAACTCTTCATCAATCTTCAACAGGGAGTTGCATGATTCATCAGCAGCTTGTATTCTTCTGAGGGATTTTTATATATTTCTGCAGAGGTCCTTATGATGCATTCAATAATAGCACTTCTTCTGGATTAAGGTTGCTCAGAAAGGGCTGGCCTCTTAGTGTTACACTTAGGGCCAGGTTTGTCTCTGAGGCGCTTATCAGAAGAAAAGCTTCTTAGACTTGGTGGTTACAATATCATCACAGTGGGTTACTCTGTCAAGAAGTTCACTTACCAACTCTTGATATTCTTTGATGTTGGTATATGTATAGGCTGTGATCATGGGGTCAGCATGCTCTTACACTATGATCAGGTGTTTGATCGTAGGTACTTCATGATTGGAGTGGATGGTTGATATGGTTACCAGTAGTATGTTCTAGAAAGATACTACTGGGGATGAGGATTTATTTGGTTATCAGTCACAAAGTTTTGGAACTCTGTAACTGGGATGTGGTTGTTTGGATAAGCATCTGTTTAAGGAATTTAACAGAAGTGAATAGTATATTCGTGGAGTGGGCAACAGATATGCAGGAGAGGTTGATCTGTCTTCTGAGCCTATCTCAGGACTTTTAGCAAGAATTACACTTCTTCATTTTCTCCTTAATCTTCACCACCTCCATCTCTTCAGCTGCTCTTTCCTTGTCATCTAGTACAGCTATCTTCATTTTCTGGGAGATCTGAAGAACTTGCTTCACTATGCACCTTTGTCAATATTAGTGCTGCTACACATAGCAGATCACTGCTCCCCATAATTGATACTTTCTTCTCAGAGAAAGACGGGGTATTCTTTTATTCATGCATAAGTAAAATTTCCTTGCATATCTTCTTTTAGTTGGAATCTTCATGGTAAAATCAGCTCCATTTGATCATAAAGTATTTTCTTCAAAATTGGTTACTCCACGATTTGCTCACTAGACACTACGACTATAGTTTATATCATTCAGACTTTAGCATCTTCTATATTTGTGGAGTTTTACTTCTATGATGCATACTCCATCATCATCGTGAGAGAACCCCTTGATATGATCTTCCTCAATGTTCATTTTGAGATGATATGCTTTGCATGGATAAGCATGGAAGGTCTCTTACATCTTGACATGAATAGCCAGCTTCCTTGTGATGATCAACAAAGGATTTTGGAATCCATTTAAGTTTACGTGATCTTCATTCTTGGAGACTCAGTAAATCTTCAGGAGCAAGCTTTGGCATTGGATGACCTTGAATTCGATCATTGCTGGGATATCTTTGAACTTGCAGCTGGTTGAGTCTTTGTAACTGAAGTCATGTGCTTCAGTTTTCCTTAGTGAGGTCAGATAGACCAAGTACCTGCAGGTTAAGTAAATTTCTATCTTGGTACCCATGGTTACTTGGGTCCTGCTAGGTTAGTTTTCTAAAAATCCCAATTCCTCGTGTTCTTAGATTTACATCATATAAGCATCAACAATCATATTCATACATATTTCAAGTTTAGATTTGACAGTTATAATACATGATTGTGAGTGTGTGTATGATTAAACATTTTGATATGATAATCTTCTTCTTTGGTTGTTACATCCTTTGCTTTGCCATGTTTATAGATTTTGAATGTTCACAGAGTAAGGATCGGCTCTATTACTTATTTGCATCTGGTTGGTTCATGGAATTGATCAATTTCTAAGAACCTTCAAGATACACTTGTAGTGTTGATCATACTCTACGTTTTATTAAAGCACAAAACATTTACTTGTATGAATTTATATACATACCAACTCATCAGCAAAGGTAGAGCAACTTAAACTTCTTAGATTGTAATTTACTTATGGCATATTTCAGACTTCTTTCAAAATGTTATCTTCAACCTAAAACATGGGTGGGGAGAAAGTTTGTTTTCAATTAGTTTCCAACCTCAATGTACTTTCTCTCTTTCCCTTTTTAGGAAGAATATGATCTTTTGATAGAATACTGTTATAGTACATAAGGTGATGCAATATGATGTTTATGTATCTTAATAAGGAGACATACCTTGACACTGTCGTTTTCTTGACAGTTATTTGTTTTACTTATATGAACAATGATATTAGGCATTGATGTGCATATCTTTGCATTTAGTGCTGACAGCTTGTTGCTCCACATAGCCTTAGACCAATCAAGCACACTCTTGGAATTATAATCAGAGGAAAGTCTTGGCAGCTGGAGTTCTTTGACACCCTCAAACCTCAAGGTTCAGATCCATGTAATTAGCTAAAGACACATATGAAGAATTCTCTTTTTCTCCTCAAGATAAGCATCTCCTTACATGTATAGGCCTTTCATCTTTCAGAACAGTGGATGTCAGATTCTTTGCTCTAGATGTCTCTTGACATCCCATTACTGGGATGCAGACTGTTGATTAACTATGGGCAAAGATTGGCCCTAATGCTATTGCATTTAAGAATAGGGACCAATCTAGACAGTTTTAGATGTATATGCACATTTACCCTGTATGTATAATTTTCAACGTGTGAGCTCATCTACATTCACAAGTGACTTACTACTAAAACTAAGTTTAGAACTTTATTTGTGCCTAGGATCAAACTCAAAGCGTTAGCTTTAAGATATAGCATGAGAACCTGCTCTGATACCAATTGTTAGTTCCCAGAGGGCACACAATAGATCTAGAAGGGGGGTTGAATAGATCCTTTAAATTTTTTAAAAGCTTTCTCATTTCTTTTGTATTGCTAAGTATTTAGAATATGACAAACTTAAGAATCAGTTCATGTATAGCGGAATAAGTTAAAGATCCCCTTCAAAGATATCTTGTTAAACTTAGTTCTAATGTTAGTTTAGGTGTAAGAGGTTATAGCAGTTAAAGCAGTTATAGTGCATAATGTAAATGACATAAGGGATTTTAAGTGGTTCAAAGACTCAAGCACCTAATCCACTCTTCTACTTCAACAAACAGGGATTCCATTAAGGAAATGGTAACTCTTGAATCACTAAGATTCCTTCAAGGCCAGCAGCCTTGGAACCATAGACTAAGCCCAGTAGGCTTAAAATCTCTTGTACCCTCCGGTACTCAGCAAGCCCAGCAGACTTGACTTTGATTTAGTCCCTAGGACAAGGACCCCTCAGGCCCTGTTGTTTGTTGATAGTTGTTGGTGATGAGCTGCTAAGATGGCATTAAGCTTATTCATCCTCTAGTACTTAACAGCTTGGTGTGATCTTCTGGCATTCTGCGTTGAGACTGGATCACTATTGATGGACTGCTAAGATGTACATGAAGCTCGACATCTTGAGTACTTAGCAGTCTATCACATCTTCCTTGGTGCAGCTGATCTTTGTAGTTAATGCTTGACTTCATCTGATTCCAGCTTTGCACACTATCACCATTGAGGATCTGCTAAGTTTTTGCACTTTAGGTAGACTCCATCTGGTACTTAGCATCCCTTGAACACTGATTGACTTCTATACAGATTCTTCTCTACAACTACTTCTCTTCAGCTCAGGTTATTTATGGTGAATCGTAGAGTGGCTCTGGAGTTCTGCCTTCTGGACTGCCACTCTATCTCTTGTCTTCTTAGCCTTCTTGGCTCTTATTTTGGTTGGCATTCCCTTCGTGTTGAGTGAAGCCTTTAGTAATTAAGGCCCTTCATCATATTTTGCTTCACTCCTACTATGGTAGTCTCACTGCCACTGAGACATGTTCTCTATTAAGCTCTATAGAACTCTCGTAGAGTCAACAACTCTTCACCTTTGAAGCTTCGGCTGATATATACTCCTCCATCAGCTTCCCGTTGGAATATAGCCGTTAGAAGCTATTTGAATTGCTTCCAGGATTCTAAGTTATTTGGTGCAGACTGCTGACTTAACATGACAGCACCTTTTTGACTTTCCTGACACAGCAGTCTGCTACTTCACCTACTACATTTGAGATGTCACTTTCACACGTCAGGCTGGTAGTCACCTTTACTACCCCTTTTTGTTTCCTCGATTCGAACTAAAGGAGTTGGCTAACTGCATCGATGCTCTTAATCAGAAACGTTCGATTGTCAGTCTTTATATTGAGATATTGCTGAGACTCAATAATCAGACGACCGAACTCCATGATTCTGATGCAGACGTATATGAGCTTGATCGTAGTTTGTCCATGGATGTTGCAAGTAGACTGGCTTTGACAATACTACGATTCTGAGAGTGTTCTTTGGATTGACAATATAGAACCTCTCACTCTTCAATCTTGCGGTGCTTTCAATAATTCTATTTGCCTTGACTTGCATCAGGAACTAACAACTTATCTGATTTCTTTAGCCCTTTTGTTTTGCAAGACCCTTCTGATTAGTCATGCTCAGCTCTCTCAACATTCTGCTCTGTGATCTCCCGTTCACTCTTTATGGTGAGGCTAAGCATAGACAATCCTTTTCGTCTGATCTCTATAGGTTGACCAATGTCGCTGTATGTGCTTCATCAGTTTTTATTGTTCGTTTGGCAAACACCACGGTCGTAGTCACCACTACAATCGTTGTCTTCTGTTGGTTTGACAGACACTACAATCGTTGTCTTCCTTTTCACAGTCACTTCATTCATTGTCTTCTAAAGATCGCTTGTAGAAGACTTCCCTCTGAATGGCTTCACTTCACAGTCAGTCTTTCATGCTGATAGAGTTGGTGCTTCGATCTTCAGTTTGCTTGTAGGCCATTCAGAGTGTGCTCTTTGATCCCCTCCAGTTAGACTACTTTCTTAACTTTGATTACTCCTACCAGAGTGAGATCTTGGTAAAGACTTCAGAAATGCTCAGCTATTGAGAATCGTGTTGTCTCTACGATTCTTCCTTGGCATTGTGAGCATTTGATTGACTATGTCTAGGCCTTGTTCTGCAGACTACGATCTGGCTTTGGTTTTGCAGACTACGATCTGGCTTTGGACTACTGCAGACACTACGACTCCGATAGTAGATCATATGACAGACTACGAATTCTACCTTGACACCTACAGTCTCTTGAACGATTTGCCCGACTACAATTTCTGCCTCTGATATGATCTACAGGCTCCACAACTTCGAGTGAGGCCTACGATTCTTGACTTGGCTTGGCAGGCGCTCGGCAAGCACTACGACAGGCTGTCTCCACGATTCTGAACTTGGCTTCCTCGATAGACTACAGCTTCAAGAAAGTTTTTCTCGACACACCACGATTCGACCTTGTCTCTCTTGGCAGACTACGACTTTCGAGAGTGACTATCTTTGCAGACTACGGTTCTGCCTTGATAGACTTTGATTCTTCCTTGTCTCTCCTGGCAGACTACGAAGGCTGGTGCAGTTCTCGACGATCAAACTGGCCTATCTATTACATTTTATAAGATCAACCTAACAAGCTTGATCTTTCTATTTATAGTCCTTGTACAACATAATCTTTTGAAGGACTTCACAAAGTTGTTTGTTCATGTGGGATCAACCTAACATATTTGATCTTTTCAGTCTAAGTCCTTGCACATATGTCTATCATCTATAAAGGACTTTATAGCTTTCATTAATGCAGACATATTTGCATATTCATTCAATAAGATCATAATCAAATCTTATATAAATAGGAATACCATTCTCATGCATATTCCTAACATGGGTTATTAACATTCATATGTTATAAACCGACACTCGCCGATTGTCGTTTAAGTACAACGATAGTCAAAACCCTAATATGTTCGTTAACTCGAACACCTTTTTCCAAGATTTCTGACATAGAACCCCGTATAGAAATTACATTAGTTTTATCTTCATTTCTTATCATTCTTGTACCACGCACATCTATTACATACTACATAACATTAAAACGCACGTTAAACTCGAATACGATTCACAGTTTACGTTTTTGGATTTCAAGTTTTAAGTTTAAATACTTTTAATCAATGTTTAATTCCTAAAATCATCGTTAAACATGTTGTTTAGGAATTCTCTCTTCATGTATATTAATTATATACTTGCCCCATAATTACCACGTAAAAAGTTGGGATAACAAATGTCCGCGTCGAAAAAATTTGAGTTAAGGGCGCTGCAGCGCTATACTCAGTTTAAACAGTCATGTTGCGGCACGCCTTGGCAGAGGCTAACTTCTCGGGTAAGCGCTGTGGCGCTGGAAACTAAGGCATACACGGCGCTGCGGCTCCTGCCCTAAGTCTTTGAAAATTTTTGTAAGTATTTCAATTACATGAAATTCTCGAGCTCGTAACACGATCGTTATAACTCGGAATTGGCTCGTTCAAAAGCCATTAACTCACATATCTCATATACTTTGATTATATCCAGACATAATAAGTTTCTGAATCCTTTAACAATAAATTCAGCGTTTAAATTCCTATTACGTGTTTGATAAACGTTCGTGAACGTTCATAGCTCGTTTCTTCGTTTTAAGTCCGAATTCGACTGTTCTTGAGTCCACGACTCTTAAATACATAGTTCTTAGATACGCCACTGAAAACCTAGGTTTCTAAGTTAAACGGTGACTTTTGACTATCTTTCCGGCAATCCTACGATTCCGACAATTATAGTCTATTCGCGTAAAATTCGCCATAACTTCGTTACTCGAGATTTTTACGCCAAACAAATGGAATCAATCCATTGGTTAATCATCTAGGTTCCTAACCAACAATTTTCACTTAACTTATATGTGATAGTTTTCAATTTGTCCATCAACAACAAGCTTTAAGTTTTATGTTTTTTCTTCAATTAATGCTTATTTAACCAATTACGATTCTCACTTATACATGGCTTATTAATGTTTTTGTTCACTAATATCCATCCTTATTCCTCCGGAAGAGACATGCTCCACCAATTCATATGTTCTTATAAAACTTAATTGAAAATCGAAATTTTAAGTTCTCGGGTTTTACCTTTGCGTTCTACGTGTTCTTGCTTAAAGCTTGCTTAATATGCTTCGTTTCCTCTTTGATCACTTGTTAATGCTTTTCTCTCTCTCAATATGTGTGTGTCAAAGTTTGTAAACAAACAAATAACAACCTAAGCTTGTTTATATCGGAAAACAAGATGGAGGGCATAATGGTCATTAAGACCAAACCTCCTTAATCCACCTCCTTAAGCAAACCTCATTAACCAAGCTTCTCTATCAAGCTTGGCCAAGGTGGCCGGCCCATATACCCCCCATGTGCCCCCACATGCCCATGGGTTTTACCCATCTAGTGACCCATCGGTTTGACCCACGGGTTTGGTTTTTGGTTCGGGCTTATAATTAATTCATATCGGACCTAACTTTGGGCTTGATTTAACTTATCATTGGGCCTTGATATAATTCATCATTGGGCCTCATTCATTGACCAATTGGACTTGATAAAGTCTAAGTCCAATAGTTAAAGTCCATTAAGACTTATCGTATAATTCTCGTATTCTCTTCGTATATACTACGTATGATATTCGTATTATACATTGTATTAATCTTCGTATTATACTCGTATAATAACTAGTATTATACTCGTATTCCTCACGTATAATAATCATTGTTATTACACTTAACCATTTCTTTCTTAGATTTCACTTTCTCTAACCCTTAGGGTTTTAAGTCCTCAGGCGAAAACTTTGTTTGTCATAACTGAAATATTATTGGATATTCCATCTCGTCTTAGAATCCTATCATTATGCGTTTCTCGGAATTTTAAAAATAATTCCCGAGCATAAACGGATGAATAGTAATTTTTTGGAAATTTCTCGAAAAACTTTTATTTTCGTCTTGGAAATTTAAATCATTTAATTCTAGCTCACAGCCAGAATCCTAACCACATTCGCACATTCTAGGTCATAGAACGACCTTTAAACAGCTTACTCACTTAAATAAACATATAACTCATTTAATTTAAATAATCAAATAAAATTATATTCACATAATAATCTAATTTTCTCGAGCGTTAGAACTGCAGCGCTGGATTTGTGCTACGATACGACGCTACTGGGCAGTGGAAATTTTCCAGCTTCGTGAATTTTGCAGTTTTTCTCCAAAAACTTAATTCTTTGCTAATAATTATGCCAAAAAAAATGTTCTAAACACATTTCAACATACATATCAAATCTAAATAATTAATAACTCGCATAAAGGTTTGGCTCTAATGCCACTGTAAGGTTTGTAAGATTCATGAATACAATCAAAGTAGCGAAAAATAGCCTAAGCGTGAAAAATTAAAGTTTTAAAAATTTACAAACCATATACCCGAATCATCCTTTATGCATAGTTATTAATTAAAGAAAAAGATTAAGAATAAGAGTCATACCTTTGAAGATTCTAGCTTCCTCAGGTACGAGTTCAACTCCAAATCCTTTTTGAGTTCTACTTAAATCCACTGGGTTGATTCCTTCCTTTGATCAACATTAGTCACCCAAGTGTTTGGCTTCTAAAAATGATCCACCAAGGAAGAAGAAGAATTCAAGAAGGTGGGTGTTTGGCTAAACCCTAGTTTCTATCTCTATAGAAATTGCATACTCTCCCAACTCTTGGAAAGATCATTAACCCTAAATCAAAATAAGACTCCTCTTATTTATAGATATAGACAACCCTCCTAAACCATTTTAGGATTTGGGTTTTATATTAATTAATTAAATTCTTTTAATTAATTAGGCTTCCTAATCTTATTAGGAATAAATAATTAAACTCATTTAATTAATTAGCCTCCTAATCTTATTAGGAATATATAAGAGAGTACTCTTATTAATTAATTCTCAAACTCCTTTAGGAATTAAAATAATAATAATAGTAATAATAATAATAATAATATTAATATTAATAATAATAATAAGACTCCTCTTATTAATTTATATTTAATATTTTTAAAATATTAAATAATAAATACTAAGCTATTTAATTTATTCTATTACCATAGATTAAATTAAATATATTAAATTTATTATTACAATTATGCCATTTGCTTCTTTAATAAATATTCTTCCTTTTATGGTGTGACTCTTTAGGTTCTTCATATTAAATCGGTTGTGAATAAATTAATTAGAACAATTCTAATCTTATTTAAATAAATATATTAAACTATTTAATTCATTTAAATAAATAACAATTATTCTACAATAATAGTAAGCCCCCTTAGCGATCAACGACTTTCTAGATAATATCGAATTCAACATTAATCATAAAAGAACCTTTGAGTAAATAGTTACTGTACAATTTAATCCTTCCACCATACAATGTCCCAATTAAATATAAGACATAAAATTACTGTTAAGTCTTATTTTATTTAATTATATGTATTTCGATCCTTAAATGCACAACTCCAAATAATGCAAATTAGAAACTCTTTTCTAATTTCATTTCACCTTGGCCAATGATTCCTGGGTTGTCATTTATCGAATCACATAGGACATATCTCTTCTTTTACTAGAAACAATAGATTCTTTATTGATCATTCATTATCTCCATATATAAATTATTACACTCAAGCATACCCTTTGATATATATACCCTAAGGGTCTTAAGAAACATGTCAAAGTATAACTCATCATACACAAGATATTATGATGATCTCAAATCTATGGATCACTTGTACAACTATCACTACAGGAATTTCTATTGACAAGCAAGTAAAACTCCATTAGGTATTCCTTAGCGAGTCACGTTCAGTGAACTTATTCTCTAATAAGCACCTACATACTTTCTTTAGTGTCTCCACACAAATGATCATGAGATCAGTCATCCTCATCCAATGAGCAAGCAATGTATGTACCAATCTATCTGGATTCACTAATTCCCTTTTTAGTAATCTAACGATTGGGAACAATTTTAGTTTTAAGCTATCTAAGAATTTAGATCTCATTAGCATGATCATCATCATGATTCTAAAAGCATTGCTTAAAACTATGAGTTTATCACATATTATAAAAAGAACACCATGTAGATAAATTAATGCCTTTAAATAAAAAATTCTTTTATTAATAAATGAATAAGATTGTTACAGAGTAAATATTTTATGATCAAACATGATTGGCTTGTGTGCATACTGCTTTCATAAGAGACTAATAATTAATTATAATCAGAGAGATTATTGTTTTAGTCAAAGAGTACGTAGTTTTTCCAAAATATGGGTTTCATCAGAAGATTATTCAAGGTTGCGGGAAGGAACTGAGAAGTGAAGATTGGATTCACTAGAGTTTAATTCATTCTTCTTTCACTCCTATATCTTGTATTCTAGAATAGCTTTTGATAAACTGTTAATGTTTATAGCTATGATTATGAACTAATTTCTTAATTAAGGATTCAATGGAACTTGATGATAGTTTAATTTAATATTTATTCTTCCTTTTGTTTAAATTGATTATGAGATGAATTGTTTATTATATCTTGTGTTTAATGTTATAATTGTCTAATCAACAATTATTGGATGGATTTAGATGGAATTTAACAATGAAGTCTAAATTAAGATCTGGATATAGTAACTTGTGATTAGTAATTCTTCCTAGGAGTGAATGTTAATTTGTATATGGGATATGAATATACATGTAGACCACAAGCAATGTATTAAAAATGATAATTAATGAATTTATTGTTGTTGTTTCTTATAGAAATATAGTGAAATTAATAATAATGAATATGCTATATAATTATTTAGAAAATGATTATATAAACTATTAGTGATTTTCTGTTGGCAATTCTAATTATTCAATTTAACGAAAGAAGAATAGTGATAATTAAATGATTCATCTGGGGAAATTGGTTCCTTAATATTTTTATTCATTGAATTCATATTTCATTAGTTGTTTTATTATATTAATTAGTTCACTTAAATTTACATTCGTCTAGATAAAATTAAACTGATGCATTCTTAGTAATTAGATTATTAAGGTTATTAATTGCTCTTCGTGCGAACGATACTCTATTTGCCACTATATTACATAATTATTCGTGTATACTTGCGTGTAATTGCTAGTAGTAGAAAGAGGCAAACAACGGAACCCTTATTCCTTGGATCAGCCCAAGGTGAACATGGCAAAAAATAAATCTGGAGATGGTTATACCCCACACTCGTGGCAGAAGGCAATAAAGCATATCAAATGGATGTACGAGTTCAGAACTAGTTATGCGAACAGATTCCCACAAAGTAGAGAATAGAGGAAATGAACTCATATAGGGGAACATCACCCCATATTTCAGTGCGTAGATAGGGATGGCAACCCATTCACCTCTTGGATGCTAGTACATTAGTTCAGAAAGGTGTGGGGCCCGAAGTTCATAATCATTGGGGATCTGGTATTGCTTGCGAAGGTTGGATAATTGATGGGTTTTTCTTAGATGATCGGGTATTGATGTTTGTGTATGCCTTTTTAGATGAGTATTGATCTCAAATTTTTATTTATATAATATCAGCCTCGCCTAATACGGGAGACAGAGTGCTTTCAGTTATTGGAGAGGGGGTGATGGTGATGGCGGTAGTGTTTTGGGTATATGCTATAATGTTGGTGATCATGGTCGCTGTTGGGGGTTAAGCAGTTGCGGTGACTTTGGTAGTGGGTTAGTTGGTGGAGAAGATGAGTTGGGCGGCGTTGCCTCCTGACATTTTCGATCGATGATTGTTTTGCAGATGTGTTGTCGCCGAAAAATTAGATGTATCAGTAAGGAAAAGTTAGAGAGAATGATTGAGCTCTATGACAAGTTTTGAATCTGAGAATGGAAGTGGTGGTTGGTGTGTTTTGGGGGAAAGACTTTTGAAATGACAAACTGACTCTACACGTTCCCTAAGTTGCGGCTCAGTAACAATGATGGTGGGCTCCGACTTGGCACGTGGGATGAGGGGGTGTTGGTTCAGCTTCAGTATCCATACTGCACTAATTATATGGTTTTTATACTATCTTATTTTAAGTTTCTTATAATAAGAGAGTGGGGAATTATTGGGACATGATTTTGTGAGCCCGAACGATTCGGTGGGACCTACGGCACGTGGTAATATGTCTATATAGGATAGTTTGCATTATGAATGTCGACGTCGGGAAACAATCCGCAGGTCGGGTCACAACCCGAATCTTTCTCTCTTCCTAAGTTATCTCTACCCTTACTCTTTTTATTGCGAAAAAAGTTTTTTAGGAAAAGGCCAACATGTATCATGTCGATGATTGAACGTTTTACAGAGTCGCCAGTTGGTAGCTTTGAAATGGTTGTACCAACTCAACCGAATTTTGTTTGAAATAGGCCCAATTGCTGGACACTGTCGAAACTTGATCTTTGAAACTGAAGTTTTGAGTTCAGGAGCTTGGTTAAGTGTGGGGGAAGGTGTTAGGCACCCCACAACTCCCGTGTAAACACGGTACCACATCTTTTTAATATTTCCCTTTTATATCTGTATGTGTGTAAATGCTGGAAGAAATTGGGCCTATGTTTGATTGAAAGCATGTCTATGCATCGTTAAACCTATATACGAAGGGTTTGATTTGATTTGCAAAAAGTCTTTGATTTAATTTGCAAAAGTTTTCTTTTTCCGATAAGATTATTGAAGTGATGTTTTGAAAGAAGGTTTTCAAACCCTTACGCTAACATAAGAATTGAAGCATATTGATACTTTAGTCTTATCTTTTTCAGCCTTAAGGCACAATTTGAATGGTGATTGTCGGGCTGCGAAGCATCCTCGACCACAATATATATACAAGTGTCGGTCTCCTCATGGGTATGATAGCCATCGGAGGGACTCTGACACGACAAACCATATTTTCACTACGTTGAGACCTTAAATTCGGATAACCGTTTTAAGGTATTTTGGATGTACATTTTTACAAAAAACTTCAGGGTACATTTGTAAAGTGGAGTTTGTCCATCGTGGGAATCAGATTCTGATCAGTTTGATTATGAATTCCACGATTCCTAGGCTCACATAGGGAAGCCAATAAAACCTGCACAGCTCAAATTTGTACAGAAATATATCCAAATATCGCCAGAACCAAGGATTCATTCAGTAAATCCTGGCTCGCACATGGCCGAAGCATCTCGTTCCCATTAGATAGCGTTCTAAGGGTCGCGAGGTTGCTTTTATAACTGAAACTAGAAAAAATGTTAGATTTAAATAAATCTCAGCCATCCTAGCTTCTAGGTTCTGTCTTTACCTATTTTGAACTATTTGAAAGCTAGAGTTGGTGAGATTTAAATAAATCTAGTTCGCCCGCAGATATGTCAGTGTCGATTCATATAAAATGAATATTTAAAGCAACAATTTAATAAAAGCGAGTAAAGCAATATATATACAATTATATATACGAAAGCTGTAAAGGGCGATAGGTTTTCACACCGGTGCCTGGACTAGAATTGAAATATATATATACATATATATATATATATTTATAAAAGCCACAAAATGATCCAGGCTGAATATAATTAAAATATATATAGAAAAACAGTAAAAAGGGTGATTGGTTTTCACGCCTGTGCTCGGACTGAAATATAAATATATACAGAAACGTAGTCAACCAAGATTGGGAAGATAACCCAGTATGGTGAATGGTGCAAAAAACAGTAAAAAGGCCACAGAATGATCCAGGCCAAACTGAAATGTAAATGTACAGAAAATTAGTCAACCAAGACTGGGAAGATAACCTAGTGTGGTGAAGGTTGCTTATATATGCATAAATATATATAAAAGCAATAAAAAGGCCACAGAATAATCCAGGCCGAACTGAAATATAAATATATAGAGAGAGACATAAAAGTAGTCAACCAAGACTGGGAAGATAACCCAGCGTGGTGAATGTTGCTTATATATGCATAAATATATATAAAAGCGATAAACTACGACAGATTTGACATCCGGGCTTGACAGAATTGAAAAGTTAGTGTATATATACAGTTAAATATATACAAAAAAAAAGCCAAAACCGGACTGGGAAGATAACCCAGTCGGACGAAGTTACTCAAAATGCAGATATTAGTACTTAAAAAATGCTGGAAGCGACGGATCGTCAATTCGAGTTGTGAAAATACCAAAAATGCATTTATGTACAAAAATGTACCAAAAGTTGACAAAAACGGCTACGGAACTGAGTTTCGGGCATATTCAGAAAACGAAACATGATATGCAAGGGTATAAAAGTGCGAAGAAGTAATAATAACTTTCTGATCGTAAAAATACTCATAATGGACTGCTACACATGCTTTTCTCCAAATCGTAGTCTTTAAATGTCCAAATATACCGGTTATTTTCTGATATGTAGTAGTATGTGGGTATGTCTACTTGTTAGAGTAAAAAAATTTGGGTTTAGAAGATAAAAGTTTGGTCGAGAAACAAACGGACAGGGTTCCAAAACGATTTCTAACTTGAAAATGAGCTGGGGGTGCACTTCTATATATAAACCAGGTGGAAGCAGCTCTATCTGCGGCTGCCTCCACTCTACCTGCGGATCCACATGGCAGGTAGAGGTGGTGGGCCCCATTGCATCAAGGTGTGTGCGCTCTGAGCAATGCGATGTCAGATTCGAAACTTTCTAACTTTTGATCTAAGCGTCCGTTTCAGGCGTGCTATATCATTCCGGAAAGACCTCGCCTAGAGCGTCGCAATGATATAGGAGAAAAAAATTTCAAAGTTCAAAAAGACAGGTTCATAACCAGGTCTTTGATTCCTTGCAGTTTGTCCGTTGAGCTGTCTTGCGCTGTTTCCACTCGGGATCATTGTTATGGTTCGTTCTGACCTTAGTGGCATCGATTCGGCTTAAGTTTGAGCCAAATCAGCTTTAAGTGGATAAAATGATCGTTTTGCCCCTCCCGGGGTTGTTTACTGTGTTGGCACGGTCTTCGGCTGATTTCCCGGGGTTATGTCCAAGGTTTGGATCCCACCCTATTCTGTTTGTCCTCAGGGTTATTTCTAAGGTTGTCTTGGCTTCCAAGGTTGACTCCAGGGATGATATGATGCTTCGGGTTTGCCTTTGAAGGTTGAATTGGATTCCCAAAGTTATCTCTGGAGCTGAACTGAATCTCCAGGTTGTGACTGGGGGCTTAACTGTACCTCCCGGGTTGTGACCAGGACTAAATTGATAGCCTGGTATTAAGACCGGGTTTGATATGATGGCCCGATATTGAGATCGGGGTTGACCTGATGTCCCGGTATTGAGACTAGGGATGACTTGACGGCCCAAAATTACCGGGGATGTGGCTGCCCCGGTATTGGTCACTGGGGTTGAGTTGACGTCCCGATATTTATGATCGAGGCTGTGGTTGTCCCGGTATTGGTGACCGGGGTTTAGTTGACGTTCTGATATTGGTGATCAGGGCTGTGGTTATCCCGGTATTAGTGACCGGGGTTGAGTTGACATCCTGATATTGGTGATCGAGGTGGAAAAGACGATTTTGCTCTCCTATAGGGTTAGTAATCAGGAAAACAAAATTTTGAGTGTCTACAATGAAGGTTGGACAGTCCGAGTTGACTTTAATTTCTCATTCTTGAGGAGATTAACTCCTATTTAAATATGGTATATGCAGTTATAAGGAGTCATATTCCTATTCGGGGACGAAAGCAGTATGATAGACTCCACAGCACACTTGCGTGAGGTGGTCGTCTCCTGTATCGTTTCTAGGAAAGTAATAGGATGAATTATTTGAAACAGCTTAACCCCTCGCCTATATGTAGACGGTAATCTCAGTACAATTGCTTGAGTTGGGAAATCTACGTTGGAAAAACACCAACGACACCTTTACCCATCGCTGTAGACACTCAAAATTTCATTTTTCTGTTACTAACCATACAGGAGGGCAAAAGCGTCTTTTTTTACTCTGGAGAACAACCCTGGAGGATTACAACATCAAACTAGAACCCTAGAGACAGCCCCAGGAAATCACCAAGCCAACTTCAGAGATAACCCTAAAGATAGACAAAAGTCGGCAGCAGTCGAATACCGGAGATGACCCCGAGAAGTAGTCGAAAATCATGTCAATCCTGGAGATAACCCTGGAAAGGCAAAATGGTCATTTTACCGACTTGACATCAAATCGGGTCAAAATCAAGCTAAATCAATGCAATGAGGATCAGAAAGAACCATAACATCAATCCCGAGTGAAAACAGCACAAGATAACTCAACGGACGGACTGCAAAGATTCGTAGATCTGGTCATGGACCCATTTTCCAAGATTCAAAAAATGTCAAATCCCATGTCATTGTGTAGCTCTCAGAAAGGGCTTTCTGGAAAGGTATATCACGCCTCAATCGGACTCCCGGATCAAAAGTTATGAAGGTTCAAGTAGACTACGCGTTGGTCAGAGTGCACGTACTTCGAGACAGCATCGGGTCCCACCACAAACAGTCGTAGGTAGACCCGCTACCATCGGGTCTATAAATAAAACCCCTCACCAGCAAAGAAAAAAGAAAAAAAAGGAAAAAAAGTATATAAACTCCGTCCATTTCGACCTCTAGCCCTACTTCTAGTACTCCAAACTTCAATTTTATTCTTCCAATACATTTGCATACATATATTCTTTAACATATCAAGTTTTAACCGGTGGAAACGGAGATTTGAAGTCCTCCGAGTAGTAAAAAGCCCGTAGAGCTGTCCATTGTAAGTTTTTTTACGATCAAAAACTATTTACTGCTTTATCGTACATATGTGAACATACATATGAAGTTTTAGCTCCTGGTTTCACCCGGATCTCAAATCTGTGACCTTTCTAGCTTACTTTTTAGTATATATAAGTATATATATAAGTTTTTCTTTGTTTGCACAACCTGGATTGCTAATCCGTGGCTTTTTACTGCTTTCATATATATATAACTATATATATATATATATATATATATATATTTACGCTATTTTGTTTGGCCTGGATTGCTAATTCGTGGCCTTTTTAGCTTTATTATATATATAACCGACTATATAAATACTAACATTCAATTCCGTCAAGCCTGGATTGTAAATCCATGGCATTTATCTCTTTTATATATATATAACTATATATATATATATATTCTAACTTATTTGGCCTGGATTGCTAATTCGTGGCCTTTTTAGCTTTAATATATATATATATATATATATATATATATATATATATATATATATATTAACATTTCATTCAGTCGAGCATGGATTAGAAATTCGTGGCTTTTTACAACTTATATATATATATATATATATATATATATATTCACATTTTTCAGTCGAGCCTGGATTATAAATTCGTGGCTCTTTACAGTTTTTATATATATATATATTTACATTTTCTCTGTCGGGCCTGGATTGGAAATCCGTGGCCCTTTACAACTTATATATATATATATATATATATATATATATATATATATTCTTTATTCAATGTGATTAAATATCTGTTTTAATATTCATTTGATATGAATCTGTGCTAATGTAAATTTTGTGGATTACATTCATCTAAATATAGCCCTTTCTAACTTTCAAACAGTTCAAGATTGGTCAAACCGGAACCGGTGAGCTAGAATGGCTAAGATTTATTTAAATCTAGCTTTCTTTCTAGTTTTGTAAATATTCAAGCGACTATGCGACCCTAGATCAATATCTAGTGGGAGCAGAAAGCTTCGGCTTACCCGGATACAAGGATTTAACTGATGAATCCTTTATTTTATGACTTCTAGAGTACAATTTGCACTATATGTCAATATCTTTGCTGTGCAGGTTTCTTTATCACTTTCTGTGAGCCTATGAATCATGGGATTAATGATCAACCATACGGATCTAAATCTGATTCCCATGATGGACAAATCTGTAGTATAAATACATCCTACCAGTTTTTCTATAAATATAAATCATATGGACCTTAAAACGGTTATTCGGATTTAAGGTCTTAACATAGTACACTGTGGTTTGTCGTGCTAGGGTCACTTTGATGGTTATCATGCTCATAAGAAGACTGGCACTTGTATAGACATTCTATGGTCGAGGATGCTTCGCATTCCGATAATAAAATCTAAATCAAGCAAATGCGGAATAAAATGGAAGTATCAAAAGGCTTCAATTCCTATGCGAGCGAAAGGGTTTGAAAACCATCTTTCAAAACGCCATTTTCACATCTTTGTCTAAAAATGCACTTTTCAAACAAATCAAACCCTTCGTATATAGGTTTAACGAAGCACGACACTACTTTCAAATCAAATCACGTAGGCTCAATTACTTCCAGCATACACACACACATTGCAAATAAAAAGGGAAATTTGAAAAGATGAGGTAACCGTGTTTCACGGAAGTCGGGGGGTGCCTAACACCTTCACCTCTCTTAACCAAGCCCCCGAACTTTTTAAATCTCTGTTTCCAAGGCCAAGTTTTGACAGCGTCTAGTAATTGGGCCTACTTGCAAAAAACAAACAAAACTCGGTTGAGTTGGTACAACAATTTCAAAATACACCAACTAGCGACTCTGTAAACCTTTCAAATCGTCGACATGATATATGTTGGTTTTTTCCTAAAAAATTCACCCTTCATAAAACAGATAAGACAAAAAAGGGTAGAAGAAACCAAACAATTACGGAAAGGAAGATCTATCCAAAGATTTTTTTTTTCGACGTCGACAGATGGCGACTCTGCTGGGGACAGTAAAGGACTTAAGCCATAGTTCAAATCTTTTCAAAATTTCCCTTTTTTATCTGCGTGTGTGTGGATGCTATGTTTACATTGAATGGATGTTAATAAATGCTTTACTGCTTTCTGTTAGTGCTTCGTATAATGTCATCCTTTCATACGATGAGACACGATGTATATGAATGTATGCTGTGTGATTCCTTCACCAGGAGGTGAACCTGTCGGTGATTAATTACTGGAATCAAAGGAGATTAATCATGCGAGGCTCAGGAAAGACGTCACTCAGATCTGCTCCAATTGAAAGAAAGGGTTAATTTCCCCTCTAGTATATTGCGATGATCTGGGGACCTCCATGCCAAAAAGCCACGAGAGTAGCCTAAGATAGGTCAGCCTCTGATAAACTAAATCCGAAGGGGAGTCTCTTCATGCTTTCCCTTTCAATTCAATGTAAATTTTAAATTCCATGTTATTATCAAATAAATGTAAATAGACCTTCCATTCCCTGTCAATTTTATTATTGTACAGATATTAAAACCTGTCATACTATCCTGTCAGCAAAACAACTAACAGTTGTTTTGCAGGAAAATAAAAAGTCCTAAAACTGACACATTGCATAGCATGTCTACTGTTAATGCTTTTTAAGACTAAACTACCTACTCTTCTCATAGGCAAGATTAGTCTCATTACCAGATGCAAAATCTAAGAAACCACAAAACCTATCCACCGACATGGCGGAAAGTGCCCAACATAAATTAGGTTCCGTATCTCGAAAGGAGTTTGAGGGACTTAAGAATCAAATAACAGAGTTAGCTATCCTCTTAAACGAACAAAGTAAAAGCACTCAGGACCAGGCAATGCCCAATCAAACAGAGTCCTCCTCACAGGGTGGTAATCAAAGTGCTGATAAAAAGGGGGAAATGCAGATCCCTAAACCTCGATCCAATGAAAGAACCAACAAAACCCTTGAAATCATAAATCTTAGGGAATATCGAGAAACTGGCGATATCCGAAGGAAAGTCCAATAAATGGAAGAAACCATCCGGGCAATCAAAGGGACTGAAAACCTTGGAAGTGTCACCTATTCAGATTTCTGCATATTCTCAGGGGCTAGATATCCTGACAAATTCCAAGTCCTAGAGTTTGAAAAATACAATGGGGCAGGCGATCCCTATACGCACTTGAAAGTATATATTAGCGAGCTAGGGTCTTATGCTGAAGATGAAAGCTTCAGAATGCAGCTTTTCCAAAAAAGTCTCACTGGAGAGGCTAGGACATGGTATGCCCGACTTGACAATGCAAAAATCCATAGCTGGGAAGAGCTAGCTCATGCATTCCTAAATCAATACAGCTTCTAATCTCAGATGGCTCCGGATCGATATCAAGTGACCAAGGTTAAAAAGCAAAGCAAAGAGTCTTTCCGTGAGTATGCCCAAAGATGGAGACGTCTGGCAGCACAAGTCAGCCCACCTATGACAGAAACTGAAATGGTGATGACTTTTATAGACATCCAAGAGGCACCTTACTATGAGAGGATCCTAGCTGGAATAGGAAAGCCATTATCAAACACGGCGCAATGACAGAGATGGGCTTAAAAGTAGGCAAGATTAAAGATCTCACTGCCTTGGAAGCAGTCACTGAGCATATACAGTCTGGCAACTATGCGAACACTCCCATGAGGGTACCCAAGAAAGGTGATAAAGAAGTATCCCTCGTTTTACAGGGGCAAGCTAGGAGACCCAACCATAGTCCCCCCATTTGGAATGAGGGAAGGCAATCTGTCATTACAACAACAAACTACATTCAACCAATGCCAAGACAGAAAGAGAAAATTTGAAAGAACAGAAAATCGGGTGTTCACTCCACTTGGCAAATCCCTTGAAAATGTATTAGTGATGTTAATGGATCACAAGAAAATTACCGAACTGGCTCCACCTCTGGATCCAAGAAGCAAATGATACAATCCAAGCCAGAGATGTGCTTACCATTCAGGGTCTTCAGGACACGATACACAATATTGTTGGTCCTTAAAACATAAAATCCAAAATCTGATCGAAAGCGGCAAACTTGTGGCCCAATAACCTGACCATCCAAATGCCAACACCAACCTTCTGTTATAGCATGATATGGAGCAAGTGAACATGATCGGGTCAGGAAGCGTCGAAATGTGTCCAAATCGTAAATACATACGAAGGATGGAGGAATACCCCCAAAGGAGCATAACAAATGTCCTAGAGTTGGAAAATTTAGAGGAGGGTATGACAGTGATGCAAAAATTGGATACGATCCAACATCAAGCAACTCTGTTGGCTAATCTGATAGTACGCCAACATCAGGATACAAGGCAGCTTTTCACTTAACTATCAGAAAGCCAAGAGAAAAAGGAGGTTATTCAGAATGTAAGCTTAACTCCCTCCAAGATCAGCTAGCTAAATGAAGAAGATCAAAGCATACTGAATAGACGAGAAAGGTGGAATGATAAAATTACTAGAAGATCTTGTCAAAGAAAATATCGTCCAGAGGAATGCGAATTCCCAAATAGGAAATATCAAGCAACAGTCTAAACACTGGCAAACCCTCGAAATCCTACGGCACCAAGAGTCAGGGAGAGTAGGCGGATAGGGGTATTCACACCTTTGGGGGACTCATTGGAAAATGTGTTAGCACTATTGGTTGCACAGAGAAAGATTACTGAGTTGCTGCCTCCTACAAATCCCGAGATAAAAAGTTATGATGCCACCAAGATATGTCTCTACCATTCTAACTCACCTAGACATGCAACTGAGGAATGTTGGTCTCTAAAATACAAAATTCAGGATCTCATTGAAAATGGAGAACTGAAGATAGAAGTCCCCATGACCAGAAAAGGTGAAAGGGAAATAAAGAACTTAAGATGTCCACTCGAAATAGGCAGTTCAAAGGAGGTGACGGCTATGAGCACCAATCCTGACAGAACACAAGGTGGAGTGATCCTACTGCTGGGAGTGACAAAGGAGACAAGAGAATCCCCCAAGGAAATTCATCCACCATCATCTAACATCTTGTTGCCAAAAGTTAGCAACCACATTCCTGAATTTACCCTTCTGGATGATGAGGAGGAAATATTGATCCTTCCCATTGTGGAAAAAGCCAAAAAGGAAAGTTCCTTTCAAGAAATAAAACAACAGTTTGAGAGGGATTTCATAGTTAAATCCTCTCAAGGCTATGAGAAAGGTGAAGGAACAGATGAAGAAAATGGAAATAAAGTTGTCAGGGAAGCCAACCCATCGAGGAATCTAGAGTTCATCCCTTTTTGCGACGAGTCCAATTTGAGCCTCCTTAAGGGATATGCTGAATCAGAAGACGATCAAGTTATGGCCATGATTGAAGATATTCAGAACTAGGAGGTAACCTCTATCATGAGCCTCGAAGGTAACTTAACTACTGACAACTGGGCTATCAGGCCTCAAGCTAGCCAAGAAGACGTAGATCTAGATAAAAGTTGTGAGTTCCAGGAGATGTTGGAACGTTATCACTTTCTTAGCATTATGCCTTTTATTTTCCATGCATATAAATATTAAAAAAAATCAAAAAAAATAAAATTAATCAAAAAATCAAACCAATCAGGTCTTGTCCAAGTTTGAACTATGAATGACCTGATCTCCCTCAACTATAGGAGTACGTAGGTAACCATCTATGGTGCGGTCAAACCAAACAAAAAATCCAAAAACCCCTCAAACCAAGCTCAAACCCAAATAAACACTTTTTAACTATTTAGGCCAAGCCTGAACTACGTAAGTCCTGATCTCCCCTAGCCACGGGAGTACGTATGCAGCCATCTCTAGTACGGTCTAACCCTTAAAAGAAACATCCAAAATTCCAACCCCAAACATAAACATAAACCCAAATACAAGTCTCAAGACACTAAATCAAACCTAAAAAGTCTACATCCAAGAAAGACACTCAAGATCAATAACCCATGTTGAGAGGATCCAAAGAAGTAGCAATGCATTAAGACAGCCAGTCCCAATGATGAAATAGCATACATCCTAAGATGCAAACCTTCAGCAACTCATCACTCCTGAAGTGCGAGAAGACTTAATCTCTTTTGACCTACAGAAGAATAGGGGCGACCGTCATGAAAAAGTCTATCTCATACCCAATGATTTGTTCCCTGAGCAAAAGGCCACGGATTAAACCTCACAGATCAAACCAAATTCGGTTAAAGCCATCACATCACCAACCATCACAAGCCCTTGAGTCCAATTCAGTGAAATTCTCAGGCCTTTCGATGTCAGCCATCAAAGTCAATTACGCCCACAAGGCAGAAATAATGATTGGGGCATCCAAACATCAAGGCCCATATCCACTACATGTTCACCATGTGGGTTATGAGGTAAAAGACTCTAATGATTTCAGGGTCTTATCAGCCCATCTGTCAAACATACAACAAAGCAATCACTCAGATGACAAGCAAGACCAGGGAAAGTTCAGAATCAACGACAACCCGATGTTGGGACCCTTATAACAAGACTGGGGCAATTTCAGAAACAAAGATAACTCAACACTGGGGCATTCATCGCCCATCCTAAAAAAGGAAAATGCATCAGTCAGCACCCTCAGTGATGAGTAGGTTTTTAACCTATGAAATAATCTCGTTTAGCTTGTTTTATTGTAAGTTTTTAGGTATTGTTCGTATTACTTTTGGTGTTTTGTGTTTTTAATGCAGGAATGAGGGTTGGAGTGGAATTGAAGATAAAAAGAATGAATTACTAACACAGTGGATAAACCGGAGCTGACCGCGCCGTTGCTAGTGTAATTCCGGCGCTGACCGCGCCAGGACGGAATGAAGAATCTGCATAGCAGGCGCTGACCACGCCATGATGTGAAGGGAGGCGGCGCTGATCGCGCCAGACAGACGAGCTGTTATGATTTTTAGGTTTTTAATTCACAAGTTGATTAGAATTAGGATTGGGATTTACTCTAATTACATTAAGATTTGTCTAAGCTATAAATAGGAGTTATTTTCCTAGGTTTAGGGATGAGATATCATCTTTAGTTGAGCTTTGATTTCTATATTCTCTTGGAAGCTACAAACCTTTGTATTAGAGATCAAGCATGTCAGGCTAAGTTTTCTATTTCAATTCTGAAGGGATGTTGAACCTCAGTAACAATTTATGGTTTGATTAAGTTATAATATTTATTCTTTCATATTGAAATTTATTCTGATTATCCATATAAACTTTCATGTATGTTATTTAATTGACTAATTTGGTTTCTGCATGATTAAATAAGTGAATTGATTTCATCTGTTAGATTAAGACATATTTTAAGCAAACGAAGTGTGTCTAATCTAAGTAACAATTAATGATATTTTTTTTTTGTAGTCAAGCTTTAAAATATTGTTAAGATATTCAGAAGACAAGTTAAATAGTTCCTGATTGTGTAATTATTGCTTGGAATAATCTAATTCTCATGCTTAATGCTTCTATCATATTAAATCTAGGCTGATATTTCTGGGTTGTATGTTAATTAGAATCTCTTGTAGGCGAGTGTCGCATTAGATCTACACTTAAAGAGAAATTTGGGTAATTTGCGATTGTGGTTATCTAGGGTTATTAATCTCATGTTGAAAGAGTAAATAGTATATTAACTTGATTAATTCATAATTGTGAAAAGGTGATACTGAACTGAAGAATTGATCTTTTTAATCATTGATATTTTCTTTAAACTCACTTTTGTTAATTAGAACTTTTCAAAACAAAACCACCAATTCATTGAAAATTATTGGATATTTAAAATACAATTCGCTCTCTGTGGGATCGATCCTTGCTTATTGCTATACTAATTTTTGAATTAGTAGAACCTTAGTAAGGTAAATTTAGTAGTACTAACGACAGCTACCACTCAGTATGGTCCGTCATCATCACAGGGACCCTCATATCACTTCACTGGCAATCCGGTATGACTCTTTCATCTTTTTATATGCTTTCAATTTTCAGTTATATGCATTGGAAATGGTATACATGTTAAGTATAGATAAATCTTGCATTAGAATCTTAGAAAAAGGTTTGAAAAAGAGAAGATTTTTTCTTAACTTGTTATAAATTGAATTAAATCCGATAAGCGTCTGTGGAGCAAGAATCGCGGGAACGATTAGAGAATTAAGACAATTCAACCTTTTGATTAGGAACGACATCCTAGTTTAAAGCGCCTTTTGGAACAAACTTGACCTCATATGCATGTCTAAACTTTGCAATCGGCCTAACTCTTAGTTGTGGGGTATGAAACTATGGCGACAGGGATGACAATTAATAGCCAGCCTAATGTCTCGAATCGTTGCCTGGGTCACTTGATTTATTAAGCCTGAGGGATATCTTTACACCTGGTGCCCTAAAGCCATCTGGTTTCGGAGTCACCGGCCTAACACTTGTTACATGGGTAACTCAGTGCCTAAGAAAATGAGCATTACAAGAAGAAGAAGGCAAAACCTGAACAGATCCGAATCGCGGCCTAGGTTACTCGAGTAATTAAGCCTGAGGGGTGTCTCTACACCTGGTACCCTAAGTCGTCTGGTTTGGGAGTCACCGGCCCAACACTCGCTACACGGGTAATTTAGAACCTAAGAAAATGAATCTTGTACAAGGTCAGGCGAGGATCAAATAGAGTAGACCGCCTGACTTGTCTCGAAGTGTGGACTTTGTTACTAGAGCAAGAAAACTTGAAGGGGTGTCTTTACACCTAGTTCCCTAAAGCCGTTCGGTTTGGGAGTCATTGGTCCAAAACTCGTTAAATGGGTAACTCTAAATAGCCTAAGAAAATGAGACAAGTTAGGCGGGAAAAAAATGGAGAACAAGAAAATTAAGAAAGATTTGCAAAGTCATGAAAAGGAAACCCTTACTAAGAGTTGCGTCACTCATAGTGCATGTGTCATATGAAGTCAATTCTACAAAGAATAACGTCTAGAGAGAAGATGAAGTATCTCTGATGAAGGGAGATAAGTCTGCTGAATTTGATCCTACCTATGAACAATGATCATGGATGCTTAAATGTTTTCGTGCGATGTCATAACTTCTCAAATGAAAATTTTGATTTCCTTAGGAAAAATTCATTTTCATACTCAATTTCAAGATATTTAGCGATAAGATAAAAGCGCAGTGAATACAAGCATTAAATTGCATAAACTTCAAATGCATCATTCACAAGATTATACTAACCCTGATGGCCCAAGCCGTCAAGCTTTTGGGCATTCTGTTATTCGTTTGGTGTGCAGGATATTGCTCACTCTTGACTTGGTCAACAAAGAGAGTTTCTTATATGAATCCAAGGTGACAACTTACGCAAGAGCTGGGGCATTTTTTGATTCCAAGAAATGGAAGGGATCTAAGGCGTGATTAAGCCTCTCATCAAAAGCAAAGGGAGAATTCCTAAAAGAAATCACGGTAACATAAGCTTGCCTTGACAAAAGAAAGGAAAAATTCTCAAGAGAGTCCTTAACTCAAAAAAAAATAGATGCTCAATGACAAAAGGTTTGGCAAATGAAATCTACATCATCAAACATGTTAACCTGCGCCAACTCCTCACAAGTCGAGGCCTCTACACCGAAGTTCAAATCTGGGCAATGAAAGAACGGGCTACATCCTCCAGGACGTCAGCAACACCCAGGTCATCAGCTAAGCCAGTATCTAATCCAGCAGGGTAGCAAGTAAAGAGCTCACCCCTTTTCATAATCAATGATCAAACCGTTGGCATTAATCTAGCGTAGCATCGGGGAAAGATCCGGTGATGTAAGCCGTTGAACACTAGTTCAGCGAATATATCGGGATATCTCCTAGTAAAGCCATCAGTGTCTGAATCGCCAGAGGTACCAGCACCATATCTAGATTCAGAAAAAAAAAATAGCAGCCTCTGTGAGATCCCCACCAAAGACGACATATAAAAGGGGAACATCCGAATCTGCTCTACGAATGACAAAAGGAGTCATACGAGAGTTAGAGTTGATAGGCCTATCAAAATCCATGCCTGAAAAGAAACTCCAAATCGCCTCAGAAAGGGTGAGGTATGGTTTTACATCAATTCGATTAAGCATATGCATAAACCTAGGACAAATTAAGATCATCATATCATGCCTGGTCTGCACATGTGCAACAACCGCTATATCAGCGTACATCTCCATTAAAACGTTAAGCCTGCATACCCAGTAGAGTTAAATATGCATACGCATTAAATACCTAGACTCGAGGAAAAATTCTGCTATTGAAAACTACCGTTCGAGTAGGCATCGAAACAGTCTGGTGATTAACCGTTGTCAACTACCATCAGGGTAGGCACCATTGTCAACTACCATCAGGGTAGGCACCGTTGTCAACTACCAGCAGGGTAGGCACTGTTGTAAACTGCTATTATAAAAATCGGGAAGATCTAATGGTTTCGGAACATCATCCCTAGCAAAAATGTAGAAAACATTTCAGTTTATCTTCATCAAACAATCATCGGCAACATCGATGGAAATTAAACTGTTGGAGTTAACCCCAGTGTAGACATCAAAGCACTGATGAAAGTCAACCATTGAAATCAGCCCCAACACAAGCATCATCCATGACCAGTAAGGGTAAGCAATTTGCGATGCGATATGCGATGCAATATGCAACTTGCTATGCGAGTTGTAATGCGATTTGCGATACGATATGCGATTTGCGAAGTGCGAAATGCGATTTGCGAAAACATTTTAACATTTATTGCATTGCGATTTGCATCATTAAATATATATCTTGTTATATTTCAAGTGTCTAGTAATCTTTGCCATGTTCATTTCATTGCATTGCATAAACATGACAAAAAGAGGCATCTGTAGAAACTCAAAATTTTGTTTTGCTATTACTAACCATACAAAAGGGCAAAAACATCTTTTTCCACTCTAGAGAACAACCCCGGAGGATTACAACATCAAACCCGAAGACTGCCCCAAGAAATCATCAAGACAACTTCAGAGATAACCCTGAAAACTGACAAAAGTCAGCAACAGTCGAATCCCAGAGATGACCCCGAGAAGCAGTCGAAAACCATGTCAATACTGGAGACAACCCTGGAAAGGTAAAATGGTTATTTTACTAACTTGACAGCAAATTGGGTTAAAATCAAGCCAAATCAATGCAACGAGGGTCAGAAAGAACAATAACATCAATCCCGAGTGAACACAGCACAAGACAGCTCAACGAACGGACTGCGAAGATTCGAAGATCTGGTCATGGACCCATCTTACAACATTCAAAAAATGTCAAATCCCATGTCATTGTGTAGCTCTCAGAAAGGGCTTTCCGAAAAGGTATAGCACGCCTCAATCGAACTCCCGGATCAAAAGTTATAAAGGTTCAAGTACACTGCGCGTTGGTCGAAGTGCACGTACTTCGAGACAATGGGACCCACCAAGCGAAGCCCACCACAAACAACTGCAGGTAGGCCCGCGGCTGCCACAGGTAGACCCGCTACCATTGGGTCTATAAATAAGACCCCTCACCAGCAAAGAAAAAAGAAAAAAAGGAAAAACGTATATAAACTCCGCCCATTTCGACCTCTAACCCTACTTCTAGTACTCCAAACTTCAATTTTTTCCTTCAATATGTTTGTATACGTAGATTCTACAGCATATCAATTTTTAACCGATGAAAACGAAGATTTGAAGCCCTCCGAGTGGCAAAAAGCCCGTAGAGCTGTCCATTATAAGTTTTTTTACGATCAGAAATTATTTACTGCTTTATCGTACATATGTGAACGTACATATAAAGTTTTAGTTTTTGGTTTCGCCCGGATCTCAAATCAGTGGCCTTTCTAGCTTACTTTTTAATATATATAAGTATATATATAAGTTTTTCTTTGTTTGCACAGCCTGGATTGCTAATCCGTGGCTTTTTACTGCTTTCCTATATATATAACTATATATATATACATTTATGCTATTTCGTTTGGCCTGAATTGCTAATTCGTGGCCTTTTTAGCTTTATTATATATATAACTGACTATACATACTAACATTCAATTCCGTCAAGCCTGGATTGTAAATCTGTGGCATTTATCGCTTTTATATATATATAACTATATATATATATATTTATTTATTCTAACTTGTTTGGCTTGGATTTCTAATTCGTGGCCTTTTCAGCTTTAATATACATATACTAACTGTATATATATTAACATTTCATTCAGTCGAGCCTGGATTAGAAATTCGTGGCTCTTTACAGCTTATATATATATATTTACATTTCTCATTCGAGTCTGGATTAAAAATTCGTGGCTCTTTACTACTTATATATATATATATATATATTTACATTTCTCAGTTGAGCCTGGATTATAAATTCGTGCTCTTTACTGTATATATATATATATATATATATATATATATATATTCTTTATTCAATGTGATAAAATATCTGTTTTAAATATTCATTTGATATGAATCTGTGCTAATGTAAATATTGTGGATTACATTCATCTAAATCTAGCCCTTTCTAACTTTTAAATGGTTCAAGATTGGTCAAACCTGAACCAGGGAGCTAGAATGGCTAAGATTTATTTAAATCTAGCTTTCTTTCTAATTTTGTAAATATTCAAGTGACTACACGACCCTAGATCAATATCTAGTGGGAGCGAAAAGCTTCGAATTACTCGTATGCAAGGATTTAACTGATGACTCCTTTGTTTTATGACGTCTAGAGTACAATTTGCACTATATGTCAATATCTTTGCTGTGCAGGTTTCTTGATCACTTTCTGTGAGCCTAGGAATCATGGGATTAATGATCAACCACACGGATCTAAATCCGATTCCCATAATGGACAACTCCGTATTGTAAATACATCCTGCCAGTTTTTCTGTAATGTAAATCATATGGACCTTAAAACGGTTATCCAGATTTAAGGTCTCAACATAGTACACTATGGTTTGTCGTGCTAGGATCACTTTGATTGCTGTCATGCCCATAAGAAGACCGGCACTTGTATATACATTCTGTGGTCGAGGATGCTTCGCATTCCGACAATAAAATCTAAATCAAGCAAATGCGAAATAAAATGGAAGTATCAAAATGCGAAAGAGTTTGAAAACCATCTTTCAAAATGTCATTTTCATATCTTTGTCTAAAAATGGACTTTTCAAACAAATCAAACCCTTCGTATATATGTCCAACGAAGCACGACACTACTTTCAAATCAAATCACGTAGGCTCAATTACTTCCAACATACACACACGTTGCAAATAAAAAGGGAAAAATTGAAAAGATGCGGTAACCATGTTTCACGGAAGTCAGGGGTGCCTAACACCTTCCCCTTGCTTAACCAAGCTCTCGAACTTTATGAATCGCGGTTTCCAAGGCCAAGTTTTGACAACGTCCAGTAATTGGGCCTACTTGCAAAAAATAAACAAAACTCGGTTGAGTTGGTACAACCATTTTAAAATATACCAACTGGCGACTCTATAAACCTTTCAAATAGTTGACATGATACATGTTGGTCATTTCCTAAAAAATTTACCTTTCATAAAACAGATAAGACAAACAAGGGTAGAAGAAACCAAACAATTAGGGAAAGGAAGATCTGTCCAAAGATTTTTTTTCGACGTCGACACTCGCTTATATATAAGCGGTAATCTTGGTACAATCGATGATTGATGCGGTAGAAGACGCCACACACAACTATTTATTATTATATGATAGTCGATATTGAACCTCACAGAAAAACCATGAACAGTACGAGAGTTCTCTGCAAACACAAAAAACGGGTAAAACAACACTAAAATTACTCGAAGTAACAAGAAATCAAGCTAGAAAGGTAGTCGATTCATAGGTATAAAACCAACTCATCAAATGACATGATCACTACCACTGTCAACTAACGACAAATAATGTAAAGATTGACTAGCATAAAAACCTAACTCAACATATGGATAAGAAAACCTAGAATGAATTTCATGCAAGTAAAAACATTTAGAACGACAAAATGCATCATGATCATAAACTAATTCAACAAATATCAAATATCCTCCATAGTTTACAACAAAGACGATTCTACCATCAAAATTGCTATAAACACATTTATCAATGGAAACAAACAAAACATGTTTTAATAAACTCATGAAAACATTAGATGCATTAGTTAATCTCACCGAAATAACTATACACCTATACAAGTCACATGTTAACACAATTTTCCATTTATCACCTTTACATATGCTAATTTGATTAGGCATCGTCATCACATGATCATTATCACATTTAGATAAAGCACAAGAACAATGCAATTTATCAAACATATTATCTAAGCAAAGAAAAAAACGATACTTGTTTACCAATTGCAAATCAATGCACAAGCTCGACATTGTAGCACCCCCAAATCCGGGTCCCCAGAACCTCGGACATGGTGTGTCACGATACATCATCTTCATACATATTCTATCATCTAATGCGGAATAATAAACATATATTATTTATTTCATATAATTCTATAACATTTTCCCAAGGTTTATTAACCTTAACTGAAATCATACCTTTAAAATTACAAAAGGTTTACATAAGATAACTAAGTAGTTATTCGTGCATAACAATATATTATTGTACTTTGCTTTTGTCTCTGTCCTTCTTCAAGCCTTCGCCTTAATCTAAAATTTATTATCATGATATAGCAAGGGTGAGCAATAATTTTGCCCAGCAAGTTTAAGTTCAATGAAGATATATCATGATTGAAAGAAAAAATAAGCTTTTAAGTTTTCAACAATATAATAATTTGTGAAAGAGCATGAATCAACATGTCAATAATTGAATGACTGAATCAATAATGTTTAATGTCACAAGGACCATAAACAACTTTAACTGAACCTTAGGGTAATGAAGGTGATCAGCCTTTCATACTTGATGAACATATGCAACATGCACTAAGTGCGAATCAATAATCAGTATGGACGTGAATAATCATTCACTAACATGCTTTGAAATATAACTCGAGTTTGAGTTAGGGAACTTCCCTGCATAGTCGATTACCGCTACGCAATTTAACTTAATCTCTTTATTGAAAAGACCTATCAGCTATAAGATTGATCTTTCAATTAGCATAACATACTTATCTCATAATACTATTACTTTAAAAGTAAACCATCTAACACTTAACCATATAGTCAAATATTAGATATCCTTAACACCATACTTATTTACAAGTCTAAACCTAGTACACATCGAGTCTTTAATAGTATTCAATATAGTATACTGAGTGGTTTCCCACAAACAACCAATAAATTAGTTTCCGTCTCAGTCTACACTGTTTTCACAGTGAGTTAGATCGGTTACTAATTCGTATATACCTTCCCCATATGAAGGAATCGTTTAGCCCAGCTACTATACATCAACCATTAAAGGGAACGATTTTACTACCTTAGACTTAACACTACTTTGTTGTATAACTTGTGAATTAACACTTAATTTATCATTTTATAAGTCTTTCTTTATAATTTAGTAAGCCAAATACCTAATCCAGTAACCTAGATTCAAGTAACTTGTTGTTTCCCAACACAAACAGTAACCTGGATTCAAATTGAATTTCAATTTAGTAAACTATTTTCCAATCTAGCAGACTGGATTCAACTGACCTCTAATCCAGCAAGTCTGGATTCAAACTGACATCCAATCCAGCAAGCCTGGATTCAACTAACATCCAATCCAGGCTTAATCCAGTAAGCCTGGATTCAACTGACATCCAATCCAGCAAGTCTGAATTCATTAATCCTTCAATCCAGCAACCTGATGGCCAATCCAGCAAACTAGATTGCAATCCAGCAATTTGGATTCCAATCCAGCAAACTGGATTCCCCTTATTTAACCAAATCATTTTATTATTTTTTTATCTTTTGTCCACACATAAATACATGTATTCCATACACAAAAATAATTTTTTAGGAATTTTTCAATTTCCTTTAGTATTTTTCAAAAATCCATTTCTAGTTAATTCCTTAAGAAATTAACTACCTCACAGCTTAACTCCAGAAATTCCCAACTCTTGGCGAGATCTTACACATGTTATTGTGAACCTTCAGTTTAAATTTCGTGGCCATCGAAGTTATAGAACTCCGGTTATAGCGATTTTTGTCGAAAAAATACAAATATTGAAATGGTCATAACTTGCTCAATTTAAGTCAGAATGAGCTCATTTTTGGACACAAGATACTTCATATCATATATTTTCATGCCCAAAATATTGGAATTTATTTCATAAAATAAGTGGATGAAACTGCCCCTACAAAATCTAGACAGATTGCTTTTCGGGTTTTTCAGATTTGGCGTCGTTTGCTCAAACAGTCCACACAAAAATCTATAACTCTTTTTTTAGTGATTCCACTTGAAAAAGTTAGAAGACTTATAGATCTACCTCCAAAAATTGACCACACTCAAAAATTCGAAACACAATGAGAGATATGGTTATTTTAATATCATGTTGCGTTTTTACAAAAATCTGATTTTTCCATCCTTGGAGATTTTTAAGAAAACTTCTAGATCTCTTGATCAATCACACAATATTCATAATAAATCATCATAATAACTCATAAACTTCCTTAAACTCAAGGATCTGCCATGATCCTTTATTAATTTCATCAAACTTTCATCAAACCCAAACAAAACATACTTTTGGCTAGGAAAATTAGAGTTTTCTAACTTTTAAAACATAGTTTCCTTTTTCTTGCTTTTGATTTAACTTTTGATCATCCAAAGTGATAGACCTACACATAACACACTCAATAATATGTAGATCTATGATTTTAGAGTTTTGAAACCTTAGATCCAAGTTTTGATTCTAAATAATCATATAAATTATATAAGATATTTAGGATTTATACCTTGCTTGCATGCTTCCTTCTCCTCTCTTGTTTCCCTCCCATGGAGGTCCTTTCTCTCTCCTCTCCTCCCTCTCATGGTTGCCGAACTCACCCTTCTTTCCTCTCTCTATCTCACGTTTTTTTCTTTTCTTCTTTCCTTTCTATTTCTCTCTCTTTCTTTCCCTTTTTCCTTATCTTCTTATCTTTCTTTCTTCCTATCTTTACTTTCTTCTCTTTCCTTATCTTTACAAAGTCTATCCACTATCCATCTCTCTCTCCCTAGTCATTACAAGTAGATAAGACCACATGGTGGCTTGTTTATTAGTGTGACACTTGAAAAGTAAAGATAAGAATAAATAAAAATATAATCATTACATCTCATCTCCTTATCTCCTCTCCATATGGGCCGGCCATGTGGCCCATTATTGTCCCCATTTTGTTTCTTTTTTAATGTCATATAATGCTTTATTATTTCCAAAATGGCCCTTTTTAATTGGGCTAAAAGTCTTGGCTCTCATTAAAAGTTTGGGCTTGCTAATAAAATAATTGGGCCATGTAAATTAACATAGTCCACTAAAATTTAATTCTATTATACCCTAATTATTTACTTAGGGTTTCTATTCACTCAATTTGTAAATCAAATCCTTACTCATGTACATTTAATTACTTAACCCAATTAGATTTGCTTTAATTAGGCTATTAAAATTAACAAATGGAGATAATAAGATTAATCTCTTAGGTTAGTAAAAATTTTAAATACTAACATCCTTACATATTATAATCCTTAAGTTATTTAATTTTCATACCTAATATATATTAGGTTACGAGAATTTATTCTTAATTCTCTTTATGTGTTAAATAAATATATAAATAATACACAAAATCATATAAGTCCTTCACAAAATTTTTAAATCCATACTCTATTTCCAGTCTAGGTCTTATTATTTAACCTTTATTTAATCATTTAAGATTTTATAAATTTTTGGGTTGTCACAGACATCATTTCCTTCTTAGGTAATATGATCTCATGAATAGCACATGAACTCATGTTCGCTGTCACGATACCTTTCTCCATCATTTCTCCAACCTGCCTTGGTGACTCCGTCATTTCCTCTGGAACCGGCACAGAATAATAGCACTAGGTATGTAATCCTTCACCTATACAAGAGATAAAACAGAACTAGATAAAATAGAGTTAACCTGGTTAGTATTTAAAAGCGCCTTCTTGTACGAATGTACACTGCTCGACTGTTTAAAATATAACTCACTTTCCAACTCACTCTTTTTTATAGTCACTTATTTCTCTCTCTTCTTTTTCCTCAATTTTTCTCTCAACTATTTCTTTCTCTTGTTTATTTTCAATCTCTCTTTTGTTTTCACTCTCACTTTTCTCAATCTCTCTTTTCTTTTCAATCTCACTATTTTCAAATTTTTCTTTTACATTATCAATCTTTTAAACAATTTCTTTTTGTCGTTCACTTTCTTTCTCTTGCTTTTGATCATAGACTTCATCTTGCACACTGGAACCCAATGGTTCTCCTTGGACTGCATATTCTTTTTCATCTTCTTCCTCCCTCGACTGATCTTGCTCCTTTTGTGCCTTAGAGATATTTTGTAGCTGCATCCAACAATCCTCCATTCCCTTACGAAATGAATCCATGATATCCTCCCTTGCTTCCTCTGAAAACAATTGTTCTCTATACATCTTAGGAGTTTCTCTTGGCTGTCTCCAATGCGACTCCTTCTTGTCTACATGTCTGCGAACCCTCTTATCGTCTTCCAATGTTGATCGCCTTGAAGGTTGTTCTACATGTCTTGGAGATGTATTCTCCTCCCTTCTATTCCGGTGTACTAGAATAAATCGCTTTCTCATCACGATTTTCAACTCCTCTTAGGCTCGATCAGACACTTTCCACATCTTTTCCTATTATTCTCAAATTTATTCCACCATGTAATTGCATGAGCAGAAACATCTTGAGCCACCAGTATGATTTTCCTTCGCTCGGAATAGTCATGATAGTCAAAATCTCGCTTAATCTTTTTCTCCCATCTCAAATATGCATCATGATCAGCTTTACCTTAGAAAGATCTCCTTTGACGTTCATAAGTACTCATATAATTATAATCATACATGTTTGCTGCAAAACAAAGGTTAGTAGATAAAATTTTCCCACGCACACTCCCTTACGTGTTTCACTCAAACAATTATGAATCACTTGTGTATCGCTGAATAGGCTTTTACCCTCAAATACTCTCACACTCTTTCCTTTTACCACTATATTCCCTCTTATAGGTTCTATTTGAATTCACCAAACAAAATCACAGTTTACTAATCAATTCAACAAGAACTTATTAAGAACAAAATATAGAAGGCATGGCTATCGGACTACCAATCAAAGATTACGGTTTAATCGCCTTGTACTCCCCTTGTAAGCCTTTTAAATTTTCCATGAAGGCTTTGTCGGAATTGATGATTGTTGCTCAAATTATCGTTGCGAAATTCGTTAGCAAATAATCAAAACAAACTGAAGATTTCTCTTTACACTTTTTTTTAATACTCACTATTTTTTTTAATATATATTTAACAGAAAATTAAAGATACTGTTGGTTCCCAGTAGGCACACAATAGATTTAGAAGGGGGGTTGAATAAATCCTTTTTCATTACAAATACTTTTCCAGTTTATTTTGTATTGCTAATGAATTAGCATATGACAAACATAAGAATCTTTTCAAGCACATCGATATAAGTTAAAAATCCCCTTCATTGATATGTTCATAAACATTGTTACACATTGTTTGTGAAGTCAATTTAGTTGTAAGTAGTTATTACATACATGGCAGTTACAGCAGTGAAGTACATAATGTAAATGACAGAAAGTTAATAACTGAATGTAAAAGACACAAGGGATTTTAAGTGGTTCAGAGACTCAAGCTCCTAATCCACTCTTCTGCTTCACTAGCAGGAATTCCACTAAGGAAAGGGCAGCACCCCGAATCACTAAGATTCATTCAACGCCAGCAGCCTTAGAACTTTAGTTCTCTACGAACTCTTCAAGCCCAGCAGTCTTGAAACTCTAGTTCACTAAGAACTCTTCAAGGCCAGTAGCCTTGGAACTCAATTTAGTCCCTCCGGACAAGGACTCCTCAGGCCCTGGCGACTTGTTGTTGTTGTAGTTGTTGTTGGTGCTTTGCTGCTAAGATGTCTTGAAGCTTGATTATCTCTTGGTACTTAGCAGCTTGGCATGGTCCTCTTTGCATTCTGCGTCGAGTCTGGACCACCTATGGATAGACTGCCAAGATGTTCATTGAAGCATAACATCTTGAGTACTTAGCAGTCTTCTTCTCTGGTGCAGCTGATCTTCTTTTTGTTCAGCTCATCTTCATCTAATCTCAGCTGTACCATCACCACTCGGGTCTGTTAAGGCTTGTCATTGCTGGTCAACTTCTTCTGGTCCTTAGCATTCCCTGAACCCTTCTTAAATGATATACAGACATGGTTCTGCATCTGTTCTCCTTCAGCTTTTGGTTCTTCATGGTGATTCGTAGAGTGGCTCTTCGAATCTTCTTTCTGCTCTGCCACTTTTCTGAATGCTATCTTCTTGGCCTTCTCGGCTCTCAGCTTAGCTGCCATTTTCAATGGCATTCTCATCGTTGTTGAGTGAAGTCTTAGTCAATTAAAGTCCTTCTTTAAATCTGCTTCAATTCTATTTTCGTAGTCTCACTACCACTGAGACATGTTCTTTTCAGCTCTGTAAAACTCGTAGAGTCAACAACATAGCATTCCAACAACTCAACGATTCTGTAACTTAGCAACTCTTTCATCTTTGAAGCTTCAGCTGTGAAATACCCTTCCATGATCTTCCCGTTGGAAAATAGCCGTTGAAAGCTTTTGAATTGCTTCGCAGATCTCGAGTTATTTGGTGCAGACTGTCGATTTGACGTGACGGCTCCTTTTTGACTTTTCTGACACAGCAGTCTGCTACTTCACCTACCACTTCAGATATGTCACTTTTTCGTGTCAGGCTGGTAGTCACCTTTATTTCTTCTTTCTGACTCCTCGATCAGAACATCAGGAGTTATCCTTCTGCATCGATGCTCTCAATCAGCAATGTTTGGATGTCAATCTTTATATTGATACATTGCCAGTGCTTTAATATTTAGATGCCCGAACTCTACGATTCTGATGTAGATGACTTTGAATCTTGATCGTAGTTTGTCTGTTAAATGTTGCTCATTGACTGGTTAAGACAACACTACAATTCTGAAGAGTTCTTCTGATCTATAATGTAGAACACCTCTTCTTCCACTTGTGTAGTGCTTCAACACTTCTGCTTGCCTCGATTTATCTCAGGAACTGATAACTTGTCTGATTGTTCTGGCCCTTCTGAATTGCAAGACTCATCATATTTGTGGCATACCCAGCTCTCTTTCTCCTTGTGATCTCCCATTCACCTATCATCAATGGTCTGACCTATGCTTAATCACTTTAGTCTTGTTCTTAATATATTAGCCAGTATCTCAGTGTAAACTGCATCAATTCCTGCTTTATTTGGCAAACACTACGATCCTGGTTACTCCCAAGATCGTTGTCTTCTGTTCATCTTGACAGCTACTGCACTAACTGACTTTCTTTAGTCAGTCACTTCATTTAAAGTCTTCTTAGGATTTGCTTGTTGAAGACTTCTCCTGAATGGCTTTACTTCTCAATCAGGACGTCGATTGAGTTGGTGCTTAGATCTTCTATTTGCTTGCCGGCCATTCGTTGAGTGCTCTCTGGCTTCCTTCAAGTAGATTGCATCTTTTCAGTTAAGACCAGAGGCTTCATTCTTTGGATATTCTGGGAGTACTCATCTGTTGAGAATCGTGTTGACACTACGATTCTTCCTTGGCGTTGTGAGCATTTCGTTGAGGCCTTAGTTCTGCAGACTACGATCTTGCTTTGGTTCTGCAGACACTACGACTCCGAGATTAGATCAACTGACAGACTACGATTTTTGTCTTAACACTTGTTGTCCTTGTCTGATCTGGCTCGACTATGATCTCTGCCTCTGATATGATCAGTAGACTCCACTACTTCAAGTGTGGTCTACGATTCTTGACTTAGCTTTGGCAGGAGCTCGGTCGGGTCTTAGACAGGCTGTCTCTATGATTCTGAATATGACTTCCTCAGCAGACTACGGCTCTGAGAAAGTTCTTCTCGACACACTACGATCCTTCCTCGTCTCTCCTGGCAGACCACAAACTCTGAGATGTACTATCCTTGCAGACTATGATTTCGCCTTGATAGTTCTCGAGTCTTCCTTGTCTCTCCTAGCAAACTACGATGGTTGGTTCAGTGCTCGACGATCAGACAGACCTATCTATTACATTGTATAAGATCAACCTAACAAACTTGATCTTTCTATATTTAGTCCTTGTACATCATTTCTTTTTAAGGACTTCACAAAGCTGTTTTGTTTATGTAGGATCAACCTAACATATTTGATCAATTTATTCTAAGTCCTTTTATATATATTCCTATTATCTATTAAAGGACTTTACAGCTTTCATCAATGCAGACATATTTGCATATTCATTCATTTATATCATAATTAAATCTAATAAATATAGGAATAACATTCTCATGAATATTATTAACAATCTCCCGCTATTTGATTATGACAAAAACATTCAGTGCATATGCATGAGATGAATGAATCTTAATATACAGTGAGCAGCTGTATTTCTAAAGCAGATAATCATGAATGTCATTAATGATAATATGAAATTACATAATGTATGACACTCTACATCCTGGATCCAAAACATACCTAACTTGATAGAAATTTACCTTTTCTGCTTCATTTTCTGCTCCATGTATATCTCCAGGATGTCTCTATTGATCAGTTACTCAGCTACTCATCTTTTTTTTTCTTCTTTTTCTTCTTTCCTCTGCTCCCCCTCAGATGCATGCTTCATTGCTTCATTATGCTCTAGTTTTGGTTCAAGTGCATGCTCTTCTTCTTTGTCTTCTTCTTTCTCTGGCTCCCTCTCAGATTCTATCTTCATAGGGTCATCATCTTTTGGCTCCCCCTCAGATGATGACACCTTCTCTGCTGCTGCTGCTTTGTTCTTCTTCTTCCTTTTCTTATCCTTCTTTGCTCTACTGCTGCTTTTGCTCTTTCTCTTCTCTTCTGCCTTCATTCTTCTCTCCTTGCCCTTCCTTAAATGTCTCTTTTTCTCCCCCTTTTTGTCATTAATCACTTGGGAAATCTGTTGGACATTAGCCATAAGCTGCTCCATCAAATAAGATGAGTTGCCAACCTTAATCTTGAGTTCTTGTTGGCTTAGCTCCAGCTGTAGGAAGAGAGTCTGATTCAAAGAGTCAATCTTGTCAGAAAGAGACAGGATTTGCTCTTCATTAGCCTTCTGAGCTCGTAGAGCTTCTTCCTCCTGATCACTCATAGCCTTCAGATAGATTTGATCTCTCTTTGAACTTGAGAGATATATCTGATATCATGGCCTAAAGTCTGTTGTGAGACTCACTGTCTCCTTCTCCTGATAGGATCTTAGCTTCTGCATTAGTGAGAGATATCTTCTCAACCAATTCTTCTGAGTTCTTCTGAAGCTCTTGCTCTTGAAGAGATCTGGCATCAAGTTGGTCATCCTCCTTATGAGCATCAGGTTGGACTCTACGATTCTTACTCTGAGATAGACTTTTAAAAGTAGTGAGAATCTGATAGATCATTGAGTACCATGCTGCTTGAGTAGAATACAGCTTCTCAAATTCATCTTGACCATCTTTAGAGGTAGAGTGAGAGGACTCTACGATCATAGTCTTTGATATGATTCGTCTGCCATCAGAACCTACTCGAAAATCATAGGGAATGTAGTGATTGCCAGTATGTCAATAGACTCTGAAGTGAGATTGGTCTTTGATCAGCAGAGTTGCAAACTTCTTCACCTTTGGAAAGTTTTGAGCCACCAGCTCCAAGTTGGGAAAGTGAGAGAAGCACCATGAAAAGTAGCTGTTATCATTGGTAATTGATGCCTTCACCCAGGGCATATGAGGATAGAACCACCTTATCGCATGATCCTTGACTTCAGGCGCATATATCAGAGTTGAAGTGTCCAGCTTCATAGCTTCGAGGTTATTCAGCAGATATGCTACGGTAATCTTCACCACATTTAGCCTTTCATTTCCAAGATTAACCCATTTTCCTGGAAGTATATCTATTGGTTCTTCATCAACTTCCACCATTATTCTCCTCTTGCAATGAACAGGACAAGGGATGTGAAAATCTTCTGGCATTTCATTCTCTGAACTGAAATTTCCCTCACTTTCTTCATGTTCTGAGTTGGAGTTAAACCGATGCATACTTTCTTCAACTGAGTCATCAGTTTGTTCATACATTTGATCATCATCTTCATCATCATCAACAGAACGTGTATTTGTAGACTCACTTAGCACTTCTTGCTCTGTAGTCTTCAGTCTCTTGCTACTATCCTTTGTAGACATCTTCCTCCTTTTTCCCTTAGCATCTTCTTCCTTGGATCCTGGCTCATCATTACTTACTTCAATTATCTTTGGAGACGATTATCCCCTTTTTGAAACTAATTTAGCAATCAGTCTGTTGCTCTTCCTTCTTCTTTGGGGTTCAGCTTCAGGGGATTTAGACTCTTCTCCATCTTCAGACTTTGAAGCCTCTGAGTCATCAGACAACCTTCTCTGATGATAAGCAACAGTAGGAGCAGATGCTTCTTCTCCAGATTCTACATCTTTAGAACCCTCAGAAGGAATTCTTGAGACTTCAGCAGAAGGAGATCTAATTGCTTTAGATTTAGATCCTCCCTTATCAGCAGAATGGCTACTTTGGGAGTTAGCCATAGGACTTGCATACTCTTCTTCATCTTCAGACTTAGATACCTCTTTTATAGGTTCAGCTTTCTCCTTCTTAGATTTAACTTCTTCTTCATCAGTGGACTTGTTCCTTAAAGATTCTTACTTGAAGCTCTCAGTTCCCTTTTTATCTTCAAACTCTACGTTTTCCTCTTCAGTAGATATACTTCTTCGAGGAACTGACTTTGGCTTCTGCACCACTTTAGCTTTCTTCTTGGATGGCTTTACAGACTTGATCTCTGGGATAATTGAGTCCTTAGAGTGTGACAGTTCCTCCTCTGTCATAGCACTTGCCTTCCTCTTCTTCGAAGTACTCTTGCTGCTGCTGCCATATGTCATCAGCCTTTTGTTCTCCATTGGGTTCTTCTTCCAGTTTGTAAATAGCATAGGGGTCATCACCTTATGGCTGTTTAGGATTACACCTTCATCATCCTTAATCTTATTCTTCAGCTTCTTCTTCAGAATGATACTCAAGAACCTTCCATGGAAAACCTTTATGAGCGGTTTCTGTGTTAACTTCTTCTTCTCTTGCCTTGTCCAGCCATTTGGACATTAGGTCGAGTAGGACAGCTCCAAAATTGATTTGCTTCTTCAGTACTATTGCAGCCATTATCTTCAACTGTTGATCACTCACAGTGTCATGTGCAGTGTCTTTGCATAGTATACATTTGCCCCACTATCTCTGCAAGGAACTCGAATTCTTCAGGAAACTCCTTTTTCTTCATATCCTTCAGACTAGGGTTTCTCTTGTACAGCATAATCTTCTTGGCTTCTTCTATGTCGATTTTATCAAGATTTTTCAGACCTAGGTCAGGGAAACCTAAGCACTGGTTGATGTTAGTGGATTTCAGTTTCAGAATCTGACCTTTGACCTTGGTAGATAGGGTTCCAATTCATGGTTGCATTGGATTGGAATTCTTTTACCAAGTTAACATATATTCGAGTGTTTGACTCAAGGCATTCTGAGAATCCAGCCTTCTTCACAAGTTCAAGAATGTCTCTGAACTTCTTCTTGGATTTCTCAAACTTCTTCATTCCAAGTTGAATACCCGTGATTACACACCAGTCTGCCATTTGAAGAGTTTCGGTTTTCTGAGTTTATGACTTTGTGAGAATATTGGAAGATGTCAAGAAGCAATTTAAGGATCTATAACTGTTTGAGAGAATTTGGCTGTTTGAAGGTGTTTAGGTTTTTACTTAAGAGAGAGTGTGTATTGATTTGATAGACTTGCAGCTTTTGATGAACTCTCGAAGTTGTAACTGCCAATAATTTGAATTTCCCTCTTTTAACTGTTCCCTCCACGTTTCTTAGTGGGACATTTATAAGAATCTTATAGGTCACAATTTGTAACTTCTTCTACCACGTCAGTTTATCAGATTTGACTTTTCTTTAGTTGACTATTGACTTCTTCAGCTCGTGGAGTGTCCTTATGACTTGGCTCAGTACTCCATAATTTCCCAAACTGATCTACAACCTTTGCATCTTCTTCAAAGATCGTAGACTGTGGTCATGCTTCAATAGACAACTTCTTTATTTAGACTCTAAGGGATTGGCAATTCTCATTTGCAGCTTGTATTCTTCTGATAAGGTACTGCTTGCTTCAGCAGAGATTCTTGTGATGCATTCAATATTCGCACTCCTTCTGAAATAAGGTAGCTCAGGAAGGTCCAACCTCTTAGCTCAAGGCTAAGGGTCAGGTTTGTCCCTGAGGCGCTTACCAGATGAAGAGCTTTGGACATGGTCAGTACTGGCATCATATTTGACCTCTCTGCTGGGGAGTTCATTCATCAACTCTTGATATTCAATGGTGTTGGTTTTGTATAGGCTGCAATCGTGGTGTCCTCCTGCTCTTACACTACGATCAAATGTTTGATCATAGGCACTCTACGATTTGAGGTGGGTAGTTGATATGGTTATCAGTAGCACATTTTGGGACACTACTACTTGATTATGGATCTTCATTTGGTTCATCAGTCATAAAGTTTTGGGACTCTGTAACTGGAATGTTTCTGTTTTGGGTTAGCTCCTGTCTCTATGATCTTGACAGAAGTGGTCTTGATATTTGTGGTGTGGTCATCAGACATGCACCATGGTTGACCTATCTCCTGAGCCTATCTCAGATCTTCTGGCAAGAATTCCACTTCTTCATTTTGCTCTTTGAGCTTCACCATCTCCATATCTTCAGCTGTTCTTCCACACTATTCATCACCTTCAACTTCTCTCCTGATCTTCCTTAAAAGTAGCTATCTTTAATGTTAGAAAGACCAAAATTATTTGCTTCATTGTGCTCCTTTGACATCATTAGTGCAGCTGTTCTTAGCAGATCACTGCTCCCCCATAGTTGGTACTATCTTCTCTGAGAAGGATGAATTCTTCTTCTTTGTATGCACAGATAAGGCGGCCTTGCATACTTTCTTCAGGCTGAGAATCATCATAATTGAACAATCCTTATTGAATCATAGATATCCTCCTTAGACCTTATCACTCCACGATTGTTGACAAAACTATGAATGTAGTCTTTTTCATCTGACACCTGAACAGGTGTTTTCAGCAGGCTTGTAGTCCTTCCTTAGTTTCTTCAATATACACTAAGGATAAATGTATAATCATTGGGACTATCAATTTGTCAACATCTATCAGCCTTTCTTCAGTTTGTTGCCTTTTCTCCTTCATCAGATAAATGAACTTTGATGCTGACTGGAGGAACACTACGATTGTGGTCATTGTGCCATAATCGTCGTGTGTTGGCTTGCATAGGCTGGACTCAGTCTTAATCGTAGTGAACACTATAATTTCTCTTAAGCTCCTTGGCAGACTGCACTCGTGGAGTTCTGCTTCTATGATGCATTCTTCATGTTCAATGCTTGATGATCCTCTGATGTGAACTTCTTTGATGTACCCTCTGAGTTGATATACTTTGTATGAATAAGCATCCGAGATCTCCTTTATCTTGTCATGAATATCCCACTTCCATATAGAGAACAGCAACCATGTGAACTCAGCAAGTCTTCTAGAATAGGATTTGGCATAGGATGATTTTGTCAAGCACATTGCTGAAATGTCTTGAGCCTCCAGCTGGTTGAATCTTCATGACTGAAGCCATCTACTTCAACATTCCTTAGTGTGGTCAGACAGACCAAGTACGTGCAGGTTTAGATAATTTCTATTTTGGTACCCATGATTGATTGGGTCCTGCTAGGTTAGTTTCCTCAAAAATCCCTATTCCTCATATTTTTGAATATATATCAAATTAGCATCAACAATCATATTCATTCATATAACTAATTTAGATATGATGTTTAATGCATGATAGTGAGTGTGTGTATGATTTAAGCATTTTAATGAACACTCTTTCTCTTTGATTGTTTCACCCTTTGTTTGGTTATGTTCACAGATTTTGAATGTTCACAGAGTAAGAATCAACTCTATTACTTATTATATATGGCCGATTCATAGAGATGATCAGTTTCTAAGAGTCTTCAAGATACTTCCCTAGTGTTGATTATACTCTATATTTTATCAAAAACATAGAACATAGGTCTGTATATATATGCATACATACCAACCGTTCAGCAAGGGTTAATCCACTTTAAGCTTAATTAGATTTGATTAGCTTATGACATATTTCAGACTTCTTTCAAGATGTTATCTTCAACCTAAAACGTGGGTGGAGAGAAAGTTTGTTGACAGTTAAGTTTCCAACCTTAATGTACTTTCTCTCTTCCCCTTTTTAGGAAGAGTATGGTTTCTTGATAGAATACTGTAGTAGTTCATAAGGTGATGCATCATGATGTACACATAGGTATTAATGAGGAATCGTACCTTTACACTGTCAGTTCCTTAATAGTCATTTGTCTTGCTCTTAAAATGTTAGGCATTGATGTGCATATCTTTGCATTAATTGCTGACAGCTTGTTGCTCCATTTGACCTTCGATCAATCAGATATAGTCTTAGAGAAGTGAGCTAGGAAAGTCTTGGCAGCTTTAGTTCTTTGATAGCCTTGAACCCCAAGGTTCATAACCAACTGCTGGTTAGCCAAATACATATTGGAGGAAATCTTCTTTCTCCTCTAGATAAGCATTTCATAGCATGTATAGGCCTTTCATCTTTCAGAATAGGTGGATACAAATTTTCTTCTTTTGATGCTTCTTGACTTCCCATCTCTGGTCTGCAGACTACAAGATTGACTTTGGACAAGGATTGGTCTTGTTGCTATAGCATTTAAGAACATGGACCAATCTGAGCAGCTTCAGATGTATATTCACATTTACCTGTACACATAATTTCCAACGCTTGAGCTCATCTGCATTTACAAGTGACTTACAACTAAACTAAGTTTAGAACAATGTTTGTGCCTAGGATCAGACTCAAAGCGATTAGCTTTAGGGTATAGCATGAGAACCAACTCTGATACCAATTGTTGGTTCCCAGTAAGCACACAATAGATCTAGAAAGGGGGTTGAATAGATCCTTTTTCATTTTAAATACTTTTCCAGTTTATTTTGTATTGCTAATGAATTAGCATATGACAAACATAAGAATCTTTTTAAGCACAGCAGAATAAGTTAAAGAACCCCTTCATTGATATATTTATAAACATTGTTACACATTGTTTGTGAAGTCAGTTTAGTTGTAAGTAGTTATTACATACATGGCAGTTATAGCAGTTAAGTACATAATGTAAATGACAGAAAGTAAATGACTGAATATAAAAGACACAAGGGATTTTAAGTGGTTCAGAGACTCAAGCTCCTAATCAACTCTTCTGCTTCACTAGTAGGAATTTCACTAAGAAAAGGGCAGCACCCCGAATCAATAAGATTCCTTCAAGGCCAGCAGCCTTGGAACTTTAGTTCTCTACAAACTCTTCAAGCCCAGCAGGCTTGGAACTCTAGTTCACTAAGAACTCTTCAAGGCCAGCAGCCTTGGAACTCAATTTAGTCCCTCCGGACAAGGACCCCTCAGGCCCTGGCTACTTGTTGTTGTTGGTGCTTTGCTGCTAAGATGTCTTGAAGCTTGATCATCTCTTAGTACTTAGCAGCTTGGCATGGTCCTCTTTGCATTCTGCGTCGAGTCTGGACCACCTATGGATAGACTGCTAAGATGTTCAATGAAGCATAACATCTTGAGTACTTAGCAGTCTTTTTCTCTGGTGCAGCTGATCTTCTTTCTGTTCTGCTCATCTTCATCTAATCTCAGCTATACCATCACCACTTGGGTCTGCTAAGGCTTGTCATTGCTGGTCAACTTTTTATGGTCCTTAGCATTCCCTGAACACTTCTTGAATGATATGCAGACATGGTTTTGCATCTGTTCTCCTTCAGCTTTTGGTTCTTCATGGTGATTCGTAGAGTGGCTCTTCAGATCTTTTTTCTTCTCTGCCACTTTTCTGAATGCTATCTTCTTGGCCTTCTCGGCTCTCAGCTTAGCTGCCATTTTCAATGGCATTCTCATCATTGTTGAGTGAAACCTTAGTCTGTTAAAGTCCTACTTCAAATCTGCTTCACTTCTACTTTTGTAGTCTCACTGCCACTGAGACATTCTTTTCAACTCTATAGAACTCGTAGAGTCAACAACATAGAATTCCAACAACTCAACGATTCTGTAACTTAGCAACTCTTTCATCTTTGAAGCTTCAGCTGTTAAATACCCTTCCATGATCTTCCCGTTGGAAAATAGCCATTGGAAGCTTTTTGAATTGCTTCACAGATCTCGAGTTATTTGGTGCAGACTGCCGATTTGACATGACAGCTCCTTTTTGACTTTTCTGACACAACAGTCTGCTACTTCACCTACCACTTCAGAGATGTCATTTTTCCGTGTCAGGCTAGTAGTCACCTTTATTTCTTCTTTCTGACTCCTCGATTAGAACATCAGGAGTTGTCCTTCTGCATCGATGCTCTCAATCAGCAAAGTTCGGATGTCAATCTTTATATTGAAACATTGCCAGTACTTCAATATTCAGATGCCCGAACTCTACGATTCTGATGTAGATGACTTTGAATCTTGATCGTAGTTTGTCTGTTAAATGTTGCTCGTTGACTGGTTAAAACAACACTACGATTCTGAAGAGTGTTCTTCTGATCTATAATGTAGAACGCCTCTTCTTCCACTTGTGCAGTGCTTCAACACTTCTGCTTGCCTCGATTTATCTCAGGAACTGATAACTTGTCTGATTATTTTGGCCCTTCTGAATTGCAAGACTCATCATATTTGTGGCATACCCAGCTCTCTTTCTCCTTGTGATCTCCCGTTCATCTATCATCAATGGTCTGACCTATGCTTAATCACTTTAGTCTTGTTCTTCATATATTGGCCAGTATCTCAGTGTAAACTGCATCAGTTCCTGCTTCATTTGGCAAACACTACGATCCTGGTTACTCCCAAGATCGTTGTCTTCTGTTCATCTTGACAGCTACTGCACTAACTGACTTTCTTTAGTCAGTCACTTCATTTAAAGTCTTCTTAGGATTTGCTTGTTGAAGACTTCTCCTGAATGGCTTTACTTCTCAATCAGGACGTCGATTGAGTAGGTGCTTAGATCTTCTATTTGCTTGCCGGCCATTCGTTGAGTGCTCTCTGGCTTCCTTCAAGTAGATTGCATCTTTTCAGTTAAGACCAGATGCTTCATTCTTTGAATATTCTGGGAGTGCTCATCTGTTGAGAATCGTGTTGACACTACGATTCTTCCTTGGCGTTGTGAGCATTTCGTTGAGGCCTTAGTTCTGCAGACTACGATCTTGCTTTGGTTCTGTAGACACTACGACTCCAAGATCAGATCAACTGACAGACTACGATTTCTGTCTTAACACTTGTTGTCCTTGTCTGATCTGGCTCGACTACGATCTCTGCCTCTGATATGATCAGTAGACTCCACTACTTCAAGTGTGGTCTACGATTCTTGACTTAGCTTTGGCAGGCGCTCGGTCGGCTCTTAGACAGGCTGTCTCTACTATTCTGAACATGACTTCCTCAACAGACTACGGCTCTAAAAAAGTTCTTCTCGACACACTACAATCCTGCCTCATCTTTCCTGGCAGACTACGAACTCTGAGATCTATTATCCTTGAAGGCTATGATTTCGCCTTGATAGTTCTCGAGTCTTCCTTATTTTTTCTAGCAGACTACGATGGCCGGTGCAGTGCTCGACGATCAGACAGGCTTATCTATTACATTGTATAAGATCAACCTAACAAACTTGATCTTTCTATATTTAGTCCTTGTACATCATTTCTTTTTAAGGACTTCACAAAGCTGATTTGTTTATGTAGGATCAACCTAACATATTTGATCAATTTATTCTAAGTCCTTTTATATATATTCGTATTATCTATCAAAGGACTTTACAGCTTTCATCAGCTTTCATCAATGCAGACATATTTGCATATTCATTCATTTATATCATAACCAAATCTTATAAAAATAGGAATAACATTCTCATGAATATTCCTAACAGATACGTAACTCGCTAGAAAGGCTTAGCTCTAATACCAAATGATAGACTCTACGACACGCTTTCGTGAGGTGGTCGTCGCTCGGATCATTTCTAGTAAAGTCGTAGGATGAATTTCTTGTAACACCTTAACCCCTGCCTATATGTAGACAATAATCACGATACAATTACTTGCATTGGGAAATCTGTGTTGAATGGACACCAACAACACCTTGACTCTTCGCTTATATATAAGCGGTAATCTTGGTAAAATCGACGATTGATGCGGTAGAAGACGCCATACACAATTATGTATTATTGTATGATAAGTCAATATTAAACCTCACAGAAAAACCATGAACAGTTTGAGAGTTCTCAAAGAACCAAAGGAGAATAATCTCACCAAAATTTTATTAATCAAAGTTGTTCTCCTAATACATCAACTATGTATTCTATTTATACTAATAGAATAAAACCCTAATTTTATAAGGAATAAGAATTTGAATGGAAATAGAAATCCTAGCTAACAAATAACAAGGAAATCAAATCCTATCTAAAAGTAACCTAATTACAATAGAAATCTGAAAATATACTAATTTACGAAGGAAATCCGCGTCCACGTCTGTTACAACGCGTCAATTAAAATCACATAATCTGACCAACTTGTCCTGACGAGTTAAGCTCGTCGGGGCGAGCTAGCTAGGGGGAACTTGGACATAGAGGAACTCGTTGGGGCGAGTTAAGCTGGTTGGGGCGAACTCTATGGAGAGAACTTGGAAAGAGAGGAACTCGCCGGGGCGAACTCACTGGGCTTAACGAGCTCATCGAGACGAGCTCAGCTGTTTCACATATTCATTATTGAATCAATTCCCATGATGAACGCCTTGCCGTGTAGCTCGAATCCCTTTCCATTGTTCCGTGCATTGCATGATGACTTGGTTTGTGTTGATTCGATCTTACTAAATAGATGGTATCTAGTAATCCCAAATCATATGATTGATCTCTTCCCACCGTTCATATTAATTGAACTCCAATGTAAGTATCCTTGAGTAATCTTTAGCCCAATCATTGAAGATCATTTGTTGAATCCTCGAAACTTGAGTTGAGTCATTGTTGTTTGATTGTGACTTTCATGGTATTTTAACCACAATACTTCACAATGGTACCTATTAGCTTACCACCGACCAAATCGGTGTTCCTTACGGAGAGTCTGGCTTCGGTGCTTCCCTATGTTCGGATTTCTGGGATTTGGACAAAATTTAGCAATGTGTCCCTCCACCCCACAGTTAAAATATTTAATCTTATTATTCTTACTATACTTCTTCTGTGAGTAACTATTTGAGTAATGTCCAATGTTTCCACAAGTAAAACACTGAGTCCCCCTAAAAATACATACCCCTCTGTGTTTTTTCCCACAAATACGACAACCTTCATTACCCTGACTAGTTTTGTTATTTCGTCCCTTGTTGACTTTGTTGCTGAAATTATTGCCCCCATTCCCAGAATTATTAGGAAAAGTGATATTCCCCTTCTTTTTGCTATTTCTCTTCTTTTGACATTTCCTTAATGCTTCATTCTCTGGTTTATCAGTCCCTTCAAACTCAGGTGATCCAGCTAACTTAAAGTTTAAGGTAATACTTAGAGTATTGGATTCAGCTTGTGGTGGATTCTCGAACTTTCCTTGTAAAGATCCTAACAAAATATTTATCAACTGTTGGGTTGAGTTTGACTCTAATTGTTCCACGTCGATCTCTGATTGTGATCTTGTGTGTGTTACCATTTATCTAACAATAAAAATAACTAAGTATAAATACAAGTACAACAAATAATTCGATTAAACGAACAGAATTTGTACGTCACATAATTGACTAGTGTTTTATATATTATCACTAGCTTTTCTGAAAAACACATTGAGAAAACTTATAAATTCATAAGTTACAGTACACCTTATAGCTGTTGCTATATATATTACATATCCCTTTATTACAGTCAGGAAGTTAGAATTTATTATCATATTTTCCTTAACTTATACCAAAGTTTGGAACTTATATATACTACACATAGATGTGTATTCATATATATATATATATATATATATATATATATATATATATATATATATATATATATATATATATATATATATATATTCATTCATAAGATATTATCATATCTTTCTTATCATTACTAAATTCCTAATACTCAACCTTCATCTTGTATATTTCTACCTCTTTAACCTGTCTTTTCATTATAGCAATACCTTCTTCCTTTCCTACATACATCTGCATGCATCTTTCCATAGTTATTCTATCTTCCTTTGTTTACTTCATGAGCCTCCTAGGTCACTGTTATTCCATACTTCCTTTCCCCTCATTACTCTGAGTTTTACATTGCCACTCAACTCTCATCTTCTCAACCAGTTCCCTAAACATGTCATACTCTTATGTTTCTTCTTTTTCTGTTGTTCCTCCTTCTAGCCTTATATAAGCCCAATTGGGATTTGAATCTCCCTCTTCACTTAGCTCCAACTCCAGTACTCTTCATGAGCACTCTCTAAATCTACCATAGGTTTGTCCTCTACAGATTCAAATACTATTCTATAAGTTATTTCAATTGGCACTTCTCGTATCCTACCTTCTGGATCATTCTCTATCGGCCCAACTGATTCTGGTTTAGATACCGGTTCAAACGGAACGACCAGTTCCTCACTCCCTTATGTGAATACCCTTAAATTCTAAACTTTTGATCAACTATATTAACTTAACTAGCACCTAATATACATTGTATACATATAGTAAGCAATAGTTTTTTTTAAGTTAGTTTTTATCTTATTTTACGATGAATTTCCTCAATTCATATCCTATAAACTCTTTTTGAGTTTATGTTTTCACTAACTTTTCTACTAGTCTTACTCCTCTAAGGTTATAGCCTAAAGGTAACCCTACCTAAGGTTTATAACCTACAGCTCTGATACCAAATTGTGACGCCCCCAAATTCTCTACATTCCCTGTAGCAGATTTGGTGCTCACGTAAATATTCCATAAGATAATAATTCCTATCAATCCAAGATTCACAGTATTCCACAACAACCAGTAGTTCTCGTCAGAACATTTGCTGTGTTGAAATACCCTCACTTGGATGAATAGGTTTATAATCTCACGGATATTTTTTCATATCAATAATTCATATCTATCTGTCATTCGGAGTATTAATGTTAGGGTCGTTCTTGGAATCTGAGGGGTGCGACCTACCTCAGTGCATCAGAGAACCGCAGTATTTTTTAACACTCCCAATTCAGATGTATAATTCATATAGATACTGTACTTCTTCCTGTGTTCTAGAAAGGTAAAAACTAAGTAATTGATAAAAGATAATAATATATTACATATTCTTAAATTGGCTTACAATAAATTCCAACTTACTATTACATCAGAGTTTCCAAGGATATAACCAAAATTTATATTAACCGAGGTGTTCCTTCCACATGATTGAACTCTGGAACTTTGAATAGATCAGCTAAAGCTGCAAAGGAAAAGAATAATTGCAAGGATGAGCTACAGAAAGCTCAGCAAATTCTAAACAAGTGATATATTATGCTCACATAATATCTGAATTGAAGGAACATATAGTTCAGAGTATTTTCCACATTCCTAAGAGTCATAAAGACTTATAGGAGTTTTGTCATTCCTAGGAGTCATAAAAACTTATAGGAGTTCTGTCATTCCTACGGGTCATAAAGACATATAGGTGTTCTGTTCGGATATCTCATAGGGAGTCAGCCTAATCATATCCTAGGAGTATGCATATCATCCTACCAATCCAACAAGGTCAGTGTAAATATGTACCAAACAACATTGGTTTTTCCACAGTTTATGCTTTGATAGCAAATCAAAATAATTTACACAAATATAGTTCATATGTCTTGGTTATTCTTGAACAATAAGTCATAACCTTTTTCAAATCACAAATATCACGAATAATGTTTATAACAATTTCGTATATCAATATACAAGACTTACATTTAATATTGAAATTAAATGAAGTTAGAAAAACATGTCTACTCCGACGATTACCGCTAAGCAATCTAATTTAATCTCTTGAAGAAGACCTATCATTAATAAGATTGATCTTTCAATCAGCATAATATATCTTAACTCAACTTTTCTTAAAATAAATTATCTAACATTTAGTCACATAATCAAACATTAGATGATTCCTTAACTTATTAGTAATATTATCATTCTTTGATATTATTTTAATTATTTAATCATTATCTTAAAACTGTCGTCTAATATTATTAATTATTTAATAATATTTTATTTACTTCTTAATATTATTAACCATTTAATAATATCTTTAATCCTTTAAAATATTATTAATCATTTAATAATATCTTAATCACTTACAAATATTATTAACCCTTTAATAATATTTTAATCACTTACTAATATTATTAATTATTTATTAATATTTTAATATAAAATTATTAAATATTTAATAATATTTTAATTTGGCTTTAATCTAGTATTATTAATCATTTAATAATAATTTATTATTTATAAATATTATTAATCCTTTAATAATATTTTAATTACTTAATAATATTATTAATTATTTAATAATATTTTATTCATATTATAAATATTACTAATCCTTTAATAATATTTCAATCACTTATTAATATTAAAAATATAAAATTAACTTCTAATATTATTAATTATTTAATAATATTTTATTTTATTTTATTCCAAATATTATTAATTACTTAATGATATCTTAATTTAATATTATTAATCATTTAATAATATTTTAATCATTTATTAAACTTATAATTAATTAATTTTAATTGTTTATCCTTTATTAATTCATTATTTATTAAACCTAAAATGCCATAAATATAAAATTTAATCAAGAATGACAAAAATACTCTCGTAAATTATTATTATATCATATAATGATCATTTAATCATTAAAATCACATTTTCAAGTTTTATAACTCAATATAACTTCATTTTCTCTGTTATTCTTAACTCATTCATAAGCATGAAAAATATCAAACCAACTTATTATTTTTTTATATTATGGGTAATATCAGTATATGATATTTTGGTCACAAAATAATTTTCTTGTAATTTTTCCAAATTTGTTTGTTATTTTTAAATAGGCTAAAACTGTCCAAAATATCAACATTTATCATAAATTATCATTTTGTCTACAAATTCTAAAATTTATACGATAGCTACATATTATCCAACACAGCCTCAAGTAAAAATTTCATATTTTTCGGAGTTGAATTCACTGAGTTATTACAGTTTTTTTTTAAATTACGCTTTCTTGTAAAATCCATATCTCCCTTTCTAGACATCGAAAAATCCCCATCTTTGGACAGGACCTAGTTAACTTGATATAGTATTATACCACAAAAGGCTGAATTTTCAAAGCATCAAAAATGGCTGAAACTGCCCTCAGCAACTTTGGACAGCTTGCACTTTTTTATTTTACAGATTTTGTTTTCAGCTTTGGGGTCCTTTACTAAAACCTTCATAAAATGAAATCTACAACTTTGATTGAGGTCCAATCTAACTCTTTGGATTCGTATCTTCCCGAACTATAATTTTCATTTATCAAGCATTAATTTTGGATCTGTTTTGGTCACTAAAAATGGACCGAAAGTGGACTAATCAGTTACATGTTTTACTAGTGCGAGTGTTTTTGTTATAAATCCATATCTTGCTCATTTAAAACATTTTTGAGTGCTACTACTTAGGTTCATCAGATAACTCATGTGTCTAACTCATCTCTTTGATGGATCACACAAATAATTTTTATATTTTAAATGGTAAAGCCTCAAAGTGGACTGATTTTCAAGGTTTTTGAGCAAGAAAACTGTTTTGGTTTTCTTTTGATTTTCAAGTTTTTCAACACTTAAAATGGTAAGATCTAAACATGAAACATCATAAAACATGTATATCTAAGGTTCTAGGATTCAAGATCACAAACTCATGATTTGGTTCAACACAACCAAAATAATATACATAAAATTAGTTAAGATTTATACTTTGATTTCTTTTAGGTTTTTCTTCTTCTTCTCTCCTCGTCTTCTCCATGGCAGCCCCTAAACTCTCTCTCTCTCTCTCTCTCTCTCTCTCCTCTTCTATTCTCGGGTGGGTGAGAAAATGAGAGAAAAGTTCTCTTTTTTCTCTTTCTTTCTTTCTTTCTTTCATTTGTTTTGTTAAGTTAGTATAAAAATTAAGACCAAGGGCAAAATAGTCTTTAACCATCACTAGAAAAGGGCAAAATGGTCTTTAAATAATCTATAGGAAGTTTTTTGGAAATTTTCTCACAAGACATATTGGTCATAATCAATTTTCTTTAAGGACAAAATTGTCATTTTACTACAATTAGGAAATTTTTGAAATTTCCTTCAAGGATGCCATGGTCATTATCAAATCTCCTTTGGGGCAAAATTGTCATTTTCCTATTACTAGGAAACTTCCTAGCAATTTCCTTCTTAGGACATATAAGTTATTAATAATTTTCTGTTAGGGCAAAATAGTCATTTCTAAAATATTCACCAGGTGACATCATCATGACATCATCATGATGACATCATCTTTGTGTTTCGTTAATGCTGATGTCATGCTTACACCATCTGATCTCTAATTGGTTGATTTAAGTTCACATGGATTAGAGGGTATTTTGGTAATTTCCTCTATACTAAGGGTAATTTAGTAATTTCCTAATTAATTATAAGAATAATTTGTAAGACCCCAAAATTTATGAATAAAATTTAATTTTCTTTATATATTATTTTGAAATAGTAAGGTGTTGATTTGATAAATGTGATAAGTTATGGTTGAAATGTGCAAAGTTTACAAAGTAAGCAAGTGGTTATAAAATATTCGTTGTGTCGGGGAATATTCGTTTGGTCGAGAAATATTCTTTTTGTTAGAGAATATTCGTACGACGGCGCAGTCATTGGTGGACCCCACAACGGAATGAATGTTGGATATAGAAAGCGACAGAAGTAACCTTTTTATAAAAATAACGGCAAAACTGTTACCGTTAGTACTGTTGAAATATCCGGTGGTTAAAATACAGTAATACGTGGTGTTACACAGTAGCACACGGTATTGCACAATATTTCGAATTATTGATTCTTACGTAGGAAGGCACTTACTCAATTATTGTTACAGTAATTACTGTTCAATATTTTATATTTTTGATTCAATAATTGCATAATATTTTATTGGTTCAATATTTGCTACGTTGATATTTTATATCAATAAGTGCTACTTTGTTATTTTATATTATTGATTCAATAATTGTCATTGCACATTATTTTAAATTATCAAATCAATAATTCATATTATTTGAATAATATTATTAGATAGCATTATTGGCTATGTCTAAAAAAGTTCTGTCTAGGAAAGGGGTTGATTAATTGCGCGCCAGTAAGGAGAAATCCTTATCGGAAGGCCCCCTCTTTCCTAGGAACGACATAGTTGTCAGTATTTTAGTTCTGTAATATTATTTGTGAATAATTAATTTTTGATATATATGATAAGGAAATATTTATTCAATGTGGATTTAAACGGAGGAATTTTTAACATATGACATTTGTCGAAAGTTGGTATTCTATCTTGACCGATAAAATAATTCATTCAAATATATTATTATAATATTACATTATAGTAGTATGATGTGATTATATAATTTTTATAATTTGAATGGTAACATTATTATAGTAAATTTATGGTATAAAAGTTAAACGAGGTGGAAGAGTGCAAATTGAATTTGAACTCTTATGATGCAAACAATGATGTCATCGGAGCGATGAGGTAAGCAAGGATGTCATCAAAGCGATGAGGTAAGCAATGATGTCATAGGATAGATGATGCAAGCGATGATGTCATAAATTATGGCAAAAAGACTATTTTACCCTTACTCTGCCGAGCCTATAAATAGAAGCTCATTTCTTCATTATTTCTCACCAATTCACTAAAGCTATAGAGAGAGAAAGTATAGAGAGAATAAGAGAGAAAGAAGAAGAGTATTATACTATTACACTAGTGTAGTCTCCAAATTTTTAAGGTAAAGGGTATTATTTCTTTCGTATTCATGAACAGAGTTGTTTTCTTTCAATACTCGTAAGGGTTGTTATTCCATTCTTTATTATTCTATTGGAATAACCTGTCTACGCGGACTACCGCATGCATGGTGAAATCATGTTGTTATTTCATTCTTTATTATTATGTGAGAATAACCTGTCTACGCGAACTACCGCATGCCTGGTGAATAACCCTTCGTATTCAGTTGTTATTAAATTGTGAAAATAATCTGTCTGAGCAGACTACCGCCAGACGGGTGAAAATTCAATTGCAGTTTCGTATATTGTTTCATTTCAGATTCCTAACTCTAAACTTACTACGGTAAGTATTGCTTCTAGAATTCCTGAAATGATCAGAAATTCTTTGAGTTTTGCGTTTTATCTAATATTATTTTACTGGAATATTAGTCTGATTGTGAAATTTTTATCTTTTCATGTCGAGTTACTATTCATGAGTTACTATTCACGAGTTACTATTCACAAGGTACTAATATATATATATTTTTTCTTTCCAAATCATTTTTGATTGGATCCAGGTTTTGATCTTCATTCTTAAACTCTGGATAAATTCTCTAATATTTGTCCTTTATCCCACTGGATTCGTTATTCGTATTGTTTTCATTATCTTCAGTCCTAAATGGTGATATAACTGAATATCTTTGGCATGTAGTGCAAAGATGAATAATTACTTGATGAATATCTTTGGCCTGTAGTGCAAAGATGAATGATTACCTAATGAATATCTTTGGCCCGTAGTGCAAAGATGGACAGGTGTTGAGATGAACATGACCAACTGGTGATACAAATGAATATCTTTGGCCGTAGTGCAAAAGATGAATATTTGATTTGAGATGAATATTGATTGATGTTACAGGAATAAAATATTGATTGATGTTACAGGAATAAAATATTGATGATAGACTTTTAAATTATAGAAGATAGTAGACATCATTCTCTACTTAACTCTTTTAATAAATTGTCATTTCTGCTACAGTTGTTGATCTAAAACTGGTTGTCCATAATATTTTATCTGATTTGTTGAAGACTAACGATAATTTATTCTTCATTATCTTAGTCATAATATTCTTTACTGGGCTAGTTGAACTCACCCTTTTCTTCCATTGTTCTCTTCAGGAAATGAGAATATCGCGGGTACTAGTCGGGGAATGGACTGATGGTCCGAGTTAGAGCTGTAGAAGTCCTCACTATTTATTTTTTTTAAATAGTGTAATAATAAATGTAATGAGGACTTAGTTTGAATGTTAATATTTTCTGTATGTCTGTATTGACACTCACAGTTGTGTGATCGTATTTTGCACAACCGTTTGATATGAAAGATTGTATTTGGATTTTGTACCATGTATTTAGCGACTCAGAATGGGTTGAGTATTGAACCTATTTTGGGGGCGTCACAGTTGGCATCAGAGTTTAAGGATATGATCTCTGGCAGAGATCTGGGAATAAGAACTAGGAGGGGAGAGACGAGTAAAACCTTCGCTAGTGTGTCTTACCTAAGCTTAATTGTTATTTAATTGGTCGGTTGGAATATAGGGTTAATATGCTTTGTGGCAGTATTTGAGAATGGCAGCTGAAAATCTAAACAATGGAGTGAATGAAACCGTTGAGACACCATTAATCACCAACGAGGAGAACGTGCAACAGGAAGGCTATATTCCTCATGTAAACAACCCTACCGAAGAAATGATAAATGACGGGATGTTTAGAAGCTTTTTGCAGTTCATGCAAAACCAGATGAGGGAGACTTGTGTTCATAATACAGGTGGAAATAACAACTCGCGGCTTGTCGCTGCCAAGCAGTTTAAAGAGTTGGGACCACCAGAGTTTCAGGGAAAGCCAGATCCAATCAAGGCAGAAAATTAGATTAAGCAAATTACCAAGATATTTGATGTCTTGGGATGCACGGAGGAACAGAAGGTTCCATTTGCCACCTTTATGTTTCGTGGAGAGGCAGATTACTGGTGAGAATCTGTGAAGCGTACCCAGCCTGCCGCACTCAAGATGTCTTGGGGGACGTTTCAGAAACTGTTCAATGACAAGTACTTTCCAGAAAGTATTCGTCACATGAAAGAGGTAGAGTTTATCAGACTGGAATAGAACAACATGAACGTGTCCCAGTACGAGGCTAAGTTCGCGGAGTTATCCCGGTTTGCACCTCATTTGGTGGAGAATGAGGAACGTATGACGCGGATGTTTCTGAGAGGTTTGAAACCCGAGATTCCTCAATACCTCATTTCTCACAAATTTTCTCTATATTCGGATGTAGTGAACAGGGCCCGGTTATTAGAATGAGATAATGATTATGTTCAACCAAGGGACAACAACCAAGGTCGTACTGGTGGCAGCAGTCATCGGAACAATGACAACCAGCAGGGAGGAAAGTATCATGCCAGAAGCGGTAACCACTCCGGTGGTAATCATGGCCATGATAATAGAAGAAGTGAGTCGGGGGGAGATTTCAAGAAGAGAAGGTACAACAATGAGAACGTGAAAGCATCGACAGCAGCACCAACATCAACTATTTCTAGGGGAGGAGGACGACCGCCGGTCGTATGCTATAAATGCGGGCAAGAGGGACACATCAGCCCCAACTGCACACAACAATCCAAGGTTTGTTATAACTGTGGAAAGGAAGGGCACATAGCTCGAGTGTGTCCTGTAGCAAAACCAAGTCCAGTAGGGATGGTGACTCCAAAGGCTATCCCTAACAAGTCAAAGTTAGTGCTTCCTGGAAGAGCATTTGTCGTGACTGCCCAACAAGCAAGGAACCCGAACGAGGTTATTACGAGTAAGCTGATAATAAACTCTTGCGAAGTTTACACTTTATTAGATACTAGTGCTACCCATTCTTTTATTTCACCTGCTTGTGCTCAACGTTTGAACTTGACACCTGAGAAATTAGACTTTGACTTATCTGCTGAAACTCCGTTGGGAGAAACCTTCGTTACATCTACAGTTTATAAATCTTGCTCGATTCAAATTGGTACCCTCACCCTACCTGTTGATCTTATATCGTTGAAAATACTTGCATTGATGTGATTTTAGGAATTGACTGGTTGACCACTTATCATGCCAAAATTGATTATTTTCGTAAGGTTGTTAGTTTTCATATTCCTAACCAACCTATTGTGCGAATTCAAACAACCAAACCACTAAAATCAATCAATGTTAGTTCAAGTCATAAAGCTATTCGTTTATTGAAAAACGACTGTTAAGCTTTCTTAGCCCATGTCACTGATCTAAACCAGAATACGTCAGGTTTGAATGATATTTCTGTTGTTAATGAGTTTTCTGAGGTATTTCCCGAAGAAGTTCCCGGTCTACCCCCGGAACGTGAAGTTGAATTCTGTATTGACCTTGAACCCAGTACAAAACCCATTTCTAAAATCCCATATCGAATGGCTTCTATTGAACTTCAAGAGTTAAAGGTCCAACTACAGGAGTTGTTAGACATCGGTTTTATACGTCCTAGTATATCTCCTTGGGGTGCTCCTATTTTATTTGTAAAGAAGAAAGGCGGGAGTATGCGACTTTGTATTGACTATCGGGAGTTGAACCATGTCACCATCAAGAATAGGTATCCGTTACCTCGTATTGATGACCTGTTCGACCAGTTGCAAGGTGCACAATTCTTTTCAAAGATCGATCTTCGTTCTGGATATCATCAGCTAAAGATTAAAATTGAGGATATTCTGAAGACTGCTTTCAGAACTCGATACGGGCATTATGAATTCTTAGTCATGTCTTTTGGATTGACTAATGCTCCTGCTGCTTTTATGGATATGATGAACCGTGTATTTAAGGAATATTTGGATCAGTTCATGGTTGTCTTTATTGATGACATCCTCATCTATTTCAAAAGTCGTGAAGATCATGAGCACCACTTGAAGCTGATACTTCAAAGGCTTTGTGAAAACAAGCTATATGCCAAGCTGAAGAAATGCGAGTTCTGGCTTGAGGAGGTAGCATTCCTTGGACACATGGTATCAAAACATATAGTATCTGTTGACCCGGCGAAGATTGAAGCAATACAAAGTTGGGAGCAACCGAAGTCGGTGACCGAAGTACGTAGCTTTCTGGACTTAGCTGGTTATTATCAGAGATTCGTGGAAGGATTTTCTCGAATCGCTACTCCATTAACTCAGCTGACTCGGAAAGATACAAAATTCGTATGGAACGAGGAATGCGAGAAGAGCTTTCAAGAGCTTAAGAGGAGACTCATTTCGGCACCTGTTCTGACGATACCATCTGGTTCGGATGGATTTGTCATTTACAGCGATGCTTCGGGCAAAGGGTTAGGATGTGTTCTCATGCAACATGGGAAAGTCATAGCCTATACCTCGCGACAACTCAAGGAATATGAGAGGAATTATCCTACTCATGATCTAGAGTTGACAGCAGTCATTTTCGCGTTGAAGATCTGGAGACACTACCTGTATGGGGAGAAAGTGGAGATCGATACGGATCATAAGAGCCTCAAATATTTCTTCACCCATAAGGAACTCAACATGCGGCAACGACGTTGGCTTGAGCTGTTGAAAGATTACGATCATACCATCCAATACCATCCTGGAAAAGCGAACGTGGTAGCTGACGCGTTGAGTAGAAGATCATATGCGGGAACGAATGCAATGCTTTCAAGGCCTATTTTGTGTGATTTACAAAAGATGGAGATAGAGTTTAAGGGTCCGGGGACCCATGCGATGATGTCAAATATACGCGTAGAACCAGCTTTGATTGATAAAGTTAACGCTGCTCAAGCTACAGACCCGGAGCTGATGAATATGAGGAAGAAGGTGTAAGAAGGTGCTATTCCAGAAGCATGGATTGATGAAGAAGGAATACTTCGAGTCAACTCCAGACTTTGTGTTCTTGACGATTTTGATTTGAAGTATAGAATTATGATGGAGGCCCACAACACATCATTTGCAATCCATCCTGGAAGTACCAAAATGTATCGTGATCTTTGACATACATTTTGGTGGAGCAATATGAAGAGAGAGATCGCAGAGTTCATCTCGAGGTGTTTAACGTGTCAACGTGTCAAGGCGGAGCATCAAGTGTCAAAGGTCCATTGCAACCACTTGAGATTCCAAAGTGGAAGTGGGAACACATTACCATGGATTTCGTTATGGGTCTTCCCAAGGTTTCTAAAGGCATAGATGTTATTTGGGTTATTGTTGATAGATTAACCAAGTCTTCTCATTTCTTGCCGATACGAGAGACTTATTCCCTTGAACGTCTTGCTCGTATATATGTGAATGAGATTGTGAGATTGCATGACATGCCAGTATTCATAGTTTCGGACCGTGACCCAATATTCACTTCACAATTTTGGGTCAGCTTGCTGAAAGCTATGGGCACGGATTTACGATTTAGTTCGGCATATCATCCACAAACGGACGGGCAATTGGAAAGGACTATCCAAACTCTTGAAGATCTATTGAGACTCTGTGTTCTAGACTTCAAAGGGAGTTGGGATAAGTACCTACCATTGGTGGAATTCTCATACAACAACAGTTATCAGGCAAGTATAGGCATGGCTCCATTCGAGGCGTTGTATGGACGAAAATGTCATTCTCCAGTATGCTGGGACGAGGTGGGTGAAGCAACATTGTTGGGACCGGAGTTAGTACGTATGACTACGGAAAAGATTCAAATGATCTAGCAACGTATAAAAACTGCACAAGATCGACAAAAGAGTTATGTTGATCTTCATCGAAGAGACGTGGAGTTTAATGTCGGAGATCATGTATTATTACGTGTTACTCCATGGAAAGGAGTTACGAGATTCGAAAAAAGAGGAAAGCTCAACCCATGATTCATTGATCCATTTAAAATTCTTGATCGAGTAGAAAATGTGGCCTATAGACTCGCCTTACCTCCAAGCATGTCTCGTGTTCATAACGTTTTTCACATATCAATGCTTCGTAAATATGTGAAAGATCCAAACCACATTATTGAGTTAGAACCAGACGAGATAGCCGAAGATTTAACATACGAGGAGGTACCTGTTAAGATCTTGGATAGGAAGGAACATATCTTACGCTCAAAGGTTATACCTCAAGTTAAAGTTTTGTGGAGGAACTATGATATCGAGGAAATGACCTGGGAGTTGGAATCGAAAATGAAAACGAGGTATCCTCACCTTTTCAACATACCAGGTATGTACGTCAATTTTGAGGACAAAATTTCATAAGGAGGGGAGGTTGTAAGACCCCAAATTTTATGAATAAGATTTAATTTTCTTTATATATTATTTTGAAATAGTAAGGTGTTGATTTGATAAATGTGATAAGTTATGGGTGAAAAGTGCAAAGTTTACAAAGTAAGCAAGTGGTTATAAACTATTCGTTGTGTCGGGGAATATTCGTTTGGTCGAGGAATATTCTTTTTGTCGGAGAATATTCGTACGACGGTGCAGTCATTGATGGACCCCACAACGGAATGAATGTCGGATATAGAAAGCGACAGAAGTAACTTTTTTATAAAAATAACGGCAAAACTGTTACCGTTAGTACTGTTGAAATACCCGGTGGTTAAAATACAGTAATACGTGGTGTTGCACAGTAGCACACGGTATTACACAGTATTTCAAATTATTGATTCTTACGTAGGAAGGCACTTACTCAATTATTGTTATAGTAATTACTGTTCAATATTTTATATTATTGATTCAATAGTTGCATAATATTTTATTGGTTCAATATTTGCTACGTTGATATTTTATATCAATAAGTGCTACTTTGCTATTTTATATTATTGATTCAATAATTGTTATTGCACATTATTTTAAATTATCAAATCAATAATTCATATTATTTGAATAATATTATTATATAGCATTCTTGGCAATGTCTAAGAAAGTTCTGTCTAGGAAAGGGGTTGATTAATTGCGCGCCAGTAAGGAGAAATTCTTATCGGAAGGCCCCCTCTTTCCTGGGAACGACCTGGTTGTCAGTATTGTAGTTCTGTAATATTATTTGTGAATAATTAATTTTTGATATATATGATAAGGAAATATTTATTCAATGTGAATTTAAACGGAGAAATTTTTAACATGTGACACTTGTCGAAGTTGGTATTCTATCTTGACCGATAAAATAATTCATTCAAATATATTATTATAATATTACATTATAGTAGTATGATGTGATTATATAATTTTTATAATTTGAATGGTAATATTATTATAGTAAATTCATGGTATAAAAGTTAAACGAGGTGGAAGAGTGCAAATTGAATTTGAACTCTTATGATGCAAACAATGATGTCATCGGAGCGATGAGGTAAGCAAGGATGTCATCGAAGCGATGAGGTAAGCAATGATGTCATAGGATCGATGATGTAAGCGATGATGTCATAAATTATGGCAAAAAGACTATTTTACTCTTACTTTGTCGAGCCTATAAATAGAAGCTCATTTCTTCATTATTTCTCACCAATTCACTAAAGCTATAGAGAGAGAATAAGAGAGAAAAGAAGAAGAGTATTCTGCTATTACACTAGTGCAGTCTCCAAAATTTTAAGGTAAGGGGTATTATTTCTTTCATATTCATGAAGAGAGTAATTTTCTTTCAATACTCGTAAGGGTTGTTATTCCATTCTTTATTATTCTGTTGGAATAACCTGTCTACGCGGACTACCGCATGCATGGTGAAATCCTGTTGTTATTCCATTCTTTATTATTCTGTGGGAATAACCTGTCTACGCGGACTACCTCATGCCTGGAGAATAACCCTTCGTATTCAGTTGTTATTAAATTATGGAAATAATCTGGTTGAGCGGACTACCACCAGACGGGTGAAAATCCAATTGCAGTTTCGTATATTGTTTCATTTCATATTCCTAACTCTAAACTTACTACGGTAAGTATTGCTTCTAGAATTCCTGAAATGATCAGAAATTTCTTGAGTTTTACGCTTCATCTAATATTATTTCAGTCTGAACTTTCTTGTGAAATTTTTATCTTTTCATGTCGAGTTACTATTCATGAGTTACTATTCACGAGTTACTATTCACAGGGTACTATTCACGGTAAATATATATATATATATATATATATATATATATATATTTTTTCAAATCATCTTTGATTGGATCCAGGTTTTGATCTTCATTCTTAAACTCTGGATAAATTCTCTAATATTTGTCCTTTATCTCACTAAGTTCGTTATTCGTATTGTTTTCATCATCCTCAGTCCTAAATGGTGATATAACTGAATATCTTTGGCATGTAGTGCAAAGATGAATAATTACTTGATGAATATCTTTGGCCTGTAGTGCAAAGATGAATGATTACCTGATGAATATCTTTGGCCCGTAGTGCAAAGCTGGACACGTGTTGAGATGAACATGACCAACTGGTGATACAAATGAATATCTTTGGTCGTAGTGCAAAAGATGAATATTTGATTTGAGATGAATATTGATTGATGTTACAGGGATAAAATATTGATGATGGACTTTTAAATTATAGAAGATAGTAGACATCATTCTCTACTTAACTCTTCTAATAAATTGTCATTTTCGCTGCAGTTGTTGATCTAAAACTGGTTGTCCATAATATTTTATCTGATTTGTTGAAGACTAACGATAATTTATTCTTCATTATCTTAGTCATAATATTCTTTACTGGGCTAGTTGAGCTCACCCTTTTCTTCCTTTGTTCTTTTCAGGAAATGAGAATGTCGCGGGTACTAGTCGGAGAATGGAGTGATGGTCCGAGTTAGAGCTGTAGAAGTCCTCACTATTTATTTTTTTAAATAGTGTGACAATAAATGTAATGAGGACTTAGTTTGAATGTTAATATTTTCTATATGTCTGTATTGACACTCACATTTGTGTGGTCGTATTTTGCACGACCGTTTGATATGAAAGATTGTATTTGGATTTTGTACCATGTATTTAGCGACTCAGAATGGGTTGAGTATTGAACCTATTTTGGGAGCGTCACATAATTTAGTCATTTCACATATTTTTCTTAAATTTTGATCATTAGGGCTTTGTTAATCATAATTAGGGTTAAATGAACAAATATTAGGGTTTCCTAATTCTCAATTAGGGTTTCTTGATCTGTTTAGGATTTCCTAACTAATCATTAGGATTCCTAACTATCATTGGAGTTTACTAATGTTACACCTTATCTGATCAATATTTAACATTAATCGCATAAATCACATAATCTGAAATACCCTTATAATAATAACTGGATTCATAATCAAAGCCCTATTAAAGTTTTGATTAGCTATTCACTATTACCTCCTTTACTTTTCTTAGTCAGCTTAAAATAAATAATTTGGCTAGTATGTTAAATTCATATCACGTATACTAAAAATAATTATAACCACAATAATGATAATTAATAAAAAAAATATTCGTAAAATATTTAATTATGTAAAATTCCCGGTCCTTACACCTGTTCATCGGTAAATAATCGGCCTGTACCGGACCGGGCCGAATTGGTTACCAAATATACTCAAAATAGGGTACGGATATCGGTACCGGTTTTAATCTCATATTGTGCCGGTTGTTTTTTCAGTCATTTTTTCATGAAAAGTTTCTACAATTTCAGCCATTAGTCCATGGAAAAATTCTATAAATCATAAATTACATGAAGCACCACCACCAGAACATAATTAAATTGACAATAAAACAGGGCAGTGGGCAACATAAGCTCAACAAATCGACAATCCATCAGTCCAAAATCCAAATAGACATACCCACAAACAAATTACAAGCTGGCAGACAAACAAATTACAAGCAGGCAGACCATAAGTACCATAACTTCCTTACACAAAGAAATAGAGACCCATAATATTTTTGAAAATGGTCATCAACATGAAACCATATCTAAAGAGACCCTATTTATTTTTGAACAAATTCAGGACCCCCAAATCACAAACCCAAATTATGTTTCACAAACCCATGAAGAAAAAATCACAAATACACAGATCCATTACGCTAATAAAGACATTAATGAAGGAGGAGAAGAAGATGGAGAGTCATAACAATCAAACCCTATCTCCATGACTCTTTTTTGGTGCTTTTAACAATTTTTTTGATCTGTCGATGAGCAGTGGAGACAAGAGTACGAGACCGGGTAGTCGATTGTCGATGACGACGATGAGTAGGCGAGTAACAATGGAGAGTGGAGAATCGGAGACGAGATGGAGACTTGGAGGGTGGAAAGAGAGTAGCATACGAGAGAGTGAGAGACTAGACCAGATCTGAAATCTGAGTTTTTGATTTGGGAATTAGGAAATAAAAAGGTTTTGCCTTTATTCAATTAATCGGTCCAGCCTTTATTCAAGTAACCGGTCTAATCCGGTTCGGTACAGTATGTACTGAACCTACAAAGTAACTTTCTGAACCTGGTCTCGATTATTCGGCATATATCGATTCCTTGTATCGTTACAGAACCAGTACACATGTATCCTGAATCAGACGATTCAAACCGGTTCGGTTCGCCAAAAAACCAAAAAAACCATTTTTTGCCCACCCCTAACCATTATTCTCTTATATGTTCGAACATTAAGAAAAGAATTGTCAGGTGTCTTTTGTATATATATTTTTTGACTAAGTAAATGGTCCGATGTTATTTTATGTTTATTAGTTAATTATCCTAATACAAAAGTCAATATATAACTTTTGCCGTAATATTATTTTTATAATAATCAAATGTACCTTATATTTTTAAGAAAGGGATATTATTATTTATGTCATCGACTTCATAAAATATTACTCCCTTCATCAACCAAAGAATAATTCGTCCACGCGCTCCAATCACCAAGAGCGTCCAATCCTGCACAAAAGGGGTAAACACCACAGCTTGACGGCTTGGGCCGCCGGGGGTAGCTACGGTGTGAGAGTAAGTACATGTTGACAAGGTTTAACAATGGAGGTATAAAGTACTCTATTGCTAGAATAATAAAGTGTAAGTGTACCTTATGAGGGTTAAGCCATGTATTTATAGGTTCTCACATACCTGCTAGAATCCACTTTCACATAGGATTAGGGTTCCCCCGTATATCCTTTCCACAATAGGATAGTATTAAATCTCCCAAGATATAGGAAGTCTAATCATTGCATGATTCTTCCTTCCATAAGTAGAATCTCCATATAACTAGGAGTGTCCCCCAACATGGACCAACCGAACCCACCATGTCCCAACCATAATGTTAACCGAGGCCCATCCGCAACCAAGCCCAATCCCGAGTCTTGGGTCTTCAAATATTCAGGCCTCAACAATATATATAATATAGGTCTCCAAATGATAACACAAGTCCAGGATTCAAACAATAAAAGTTTTTTTGAAAAGAATATTAATATTAATTTAAGTTTAAATTGAATAGGTTTTAATAGTTCTAATAAAATAATATTTTTTTTATATAAAAAGGGTCATATTTATAATATATATATATATATATGATTGTAACATTGAAGACTCGCATCATTTTATAATGTTATCATTAAAAAGTAAACTTTTTGTGAAAAAAAAAATGCTATTTGGGATTCATTTTATTTTATTTTTTAAAACTGAGAGACGGCTAAAACTCATTTTATACTATCTCCTCTAATTTAATTTTCTTAATTTGTTTAAATGAGTTACCTTTTATATTTATTCACACAATAAAAGAATCAATACATAAGTCATAAAAAGATTTCATTGACTACCAAAATATTACAAGGACAATTTTCTTGCGTTTATTTGTGATTTAAATTTTCAAAAGGTTAGACATGAACTTAGAAAATAAAAAGCTATAACTATTCTCACCCTATGTTTGTGAATTAATCATTTTTTTCTTTGTATAAATAAATGATTCAGAGTGTGTATTTATTCATTCATTATCCATGAAAGTAATATATAACTTACCCATAATATTATTTTGAGAAAAAAGTATCATGTATTTCTGAGTAAATTTTGAATTTTGTTACATATAACGACAAATTTATGCATATTATAAATATCGACATAAGTAGATATATGTGATAAAAAGAAATTAAAAATAAAATAAAAGAATTGTTATTTTTATAAAAAAAAATTGATATTTTTACACTGTCTCACTCATATGTATGTAGACCCAATTTACTATTCATGTGATAATTTTGCCAAAAAATCAATTTCAAATAAATACTAATAAAGTATTATTCTATCTTACCGCTTGTATTGTAAATTAAATTAATTGTCATTTCTTAAGACCAAATTATCTTTACCTGCAAAATTTGGGCAGGGCTAATTAAGTAAATGTATCTGAAAATATAAATGTCACCATTTAAATGTTTGGTAGAAATGGTAATTCTGTGAATTTAATCTGAAAATATAAATGTCACCATTTGAATTTGACTGAAGTAAATTGTGGCCGAGCAAATAAAATTCTGACCTGCCAAACAATGTGTTAAATTTATGCATATTTTATAAAGGAAAAGTTCCATCTGTTTTGTGTCTCTTTCTCTCTCCTCCTCTTCTCCTCTCTCCTGGTTTAACAAAGACTGACTTGGCTCTCCGGCATTGACTCTTTCTCACTCCGGCAAGATCAACCTGCTGGAGATCGGTGAGCTGAGCTGCACCAGATTACATTTTCCAATTTTTTTATGATTTTGCATTTAATTCAATCTATAATTTTAATTTACTAACTGAACAAACAACCCTTTATGTAGGTGATATGCATTTCCCCCAACAAATCACATGAACAGATACTTCTCAGATTTTGTGGGTTTTGATTTGTCATGCTCATTTTAATCTTACCCATTTAAAATTGGAATTAAATCACACAGATTCAGCATCAGGTTGTTGTACTATTTGGAATTTGTTGTTCTGATTTTGTTTCCATTATTTTGCATTCTATTTATTGGATTTTCTTTATTTTGTTAGTTTCATTTATGTCCTGGTTGGTAAAGATGGATGGGTTCAGTGAGGTTGAGGAAATGCTTTTGTTTCTTGGAAATGTTTTAAACGTTTGGATTTTGCTGGCATTTATTGCATGGATTGTATTCTGTTTTTTTCCCAGAAAAAATCCATTGTTTTCATATCTACCTTTATGTTAGATGTTTGTCATGTTAGGCAAATGTTAATTTTAGTGACAAGTGATAATGGTTTTATTTTTCTTCTTTTTTTTAATAATTTTTTTTGATATGGTAGGTTCAGACAGACAATAGGAGTAGATTAAAGTTTTGGGGTTAATCGGAAATTCCGGCAATTGGCTGGAAAATTTTTTGCTGAGGATAATTTTGAAGGGTTTGTATACCAAAAACACAAACTATAGAGCACAAAGTGGAATTTCTATCTGAAATTTTGCAGGTTTGGGAGAATTGAAGGATGAACTTTGGGAGAGGATTACCAATTTCGCAAGAAAATATAAATGTGCAAAATAGGGATTCTTGGTTGCTGGTTACACCGGAAAAGTCAATTTCACTGAGATCCAATCCTGTCCCAGTTGACATGCAAGGAAATCAGCTGGGAATAGGAAACTGGCAGGAATTGATTGGAATGTACAGTGACATTCTGAATCATGACGAAGCAGTTCAGACTTCCAATCCAACTGCGGGTGTCAATGGCGGAAATCCTAATAGGAATGGTGTTGCAGCTGAAAGAAACCAACACTTGAACCAAAATACTGATAAATATGTGCAGAATTTAAGTAATGATAATGCAAGTAGGTGTACTAATAGTTTAGCAGAATTACTTGGAATCAAGAATACTGAGATCGTTGCTTCTGCAAATGGAATTAATGTCTCGAATAGGCCTACCAATTCCAGTTCATACACTCAAGTGTCAAGAAACCGGATGGAGCCCGAGTACTCTAGTTTGATGCTTGCTAAACAAAATTACATTTTGGGTTCAAATCAAAGGCTTGCAAATTCCAATTTATACACTCAAGTGGCAAGCAACTGGACGGCGCCCGACTCTACTAGTTTGATGCTTGACAAACAAAATTGCACCTTGGGTTTGAATCAAAGGCTTGCCAATTTTGATTCATACAACCAAGTGGCAAGCAATTGGCTGGAGTCTGAGTCTACTAGTTTGATGCTAGCAAAACAAACTTGCACCTTGGATTCAAATCAAAGGCTTACTGGTTCAAGCTTTATGCAGTTGCCTGATGGTGAGTGTTTTAAATTTCCATCTGCTTTAACATTCTTATCCCTTTATCAATTTCTTTATATTAATCTTTATGAAACTATTTTCTTGATCTACGTATTATTTTTTCCTCAAGGACTCCATTTTGTATCAACATTCATTAGATGTTAGTCTTCCAACTGCTGCAAAAGTCTTCGAAGCTAGCTTTAGTTCTACTTTTTTTAGAACACCCATAGAACAAGTCACTGAAGAATGGGCAACAAAACAAATTATGCAGATAACATCACATACCATAAAAGTACGATTTCACATTTGTTGTCTACCCTACTTGACATAAGTAACCTTGTTACCATTTTCTTTTATATCTTGTTGTTGGTCTGTGATGAAGAGGCTGGGTTTATATACCTTTTTTTATAATTTTTTTGTGGAGATCACCCAGTTTAGTGCTCTTCCCCTTAACAGAAAAGTTTAAACATAAAGTAAACAGGATAGGTGTAACACCTTCTCTATCCCATCTGGGGAGGAAGATTGAAGTTGGCAAGCGGTGACATGGCATTTATGAATTAATGTACACTCTTTTCTTACTGTAGCAGTACTCTAAAATTTCCAATGTACCTAGTATACATATATAATCTCGCACAAGAAGTACACCAATAAGCATGCAGCATTTACTCTTAGCTGACATGGAAAACTGAGGTTTGGTCTACAGGGTTATTATACAAAAACTGAATGTAACTTCAACTGCTACGGGAAAGAGTATGCAATGGCTATTGCGTTAGATTACAAATTTACAACATATAAAGAGGAAAAAGATCTATTATAGGAGTAATGTGTTTTGTAAGACCATTCTCAACAATTGATAAAAATTCACTGTTTCCTGACAGATGGGTTTCCCATCCCTTGCTGGCCGAACTATAACCTAAACTCACCGCCAAGACCAGAACTTGATGCAGCATTGAGTGTAACCAGTTCCTTCAATTTTGCGCCGGTAACACCAGATCAGGCAAAGCAGTTAGAACACCAAAGGCTTTCTGAGAGGCTGAATGTTTCACTAGATGAAAGCTCAAGTCAAGAAAAAGACAAGCAGTGGAATGTAGTCACATCTACAAGTGGGGAAATCGAGAACCACTCTAATGAATTATCACAGATCATTGTGGATTCAGCATCTGCAGTCATTTCAACACCACTAAAGGAAACAAACGTTTCTTATGAGGAAGGTGAACAAGGAATTGACCTAAACAAGACACCTGAGCAGAAAACACCAAAAAGGAGAAAACACAGGCCGAAGGTTGTCATAGAAGGCAAGCCCAAAAGAGTTCGGAAGGCTGCTACTCCAAAAACAAATGTTTCCAATGATAATACGTCGGGAAAAAGGAAGTATGTGCGCAAGAAGGGTCTCAAAACTCCAGAAAGTCAACAGGAGAACGTTAATGAATCCACACTTCGTACTGCTGAGTCTTCACAAAAATCATGCAGGAGAGCATTAAATTTTGACTTGGAAACCATTAGCAGAGATGCAAGCCATGATAGAACAGATAGTCATCAGGCGGGAAGACATGAAGAAAATAAGAGGCCTTTCAATTTGGACTTGAACTCTGATGAGACAGAAATATGTACTGGGATCAACAGTATATCTGGAACATCATTTGGGCAGATAGAGCAAGCTAGGCTGCAGAACGAATATACTGAAAAGAACCAGAAAACTGTAAATACATGTAACCTTAATCAAATGCTGTCTGGATACATATCATTGACCAAACAGAGTGCCCATGCTGAATCGCCAGCTAAAGCAAAAGACCATACTTTAAATGTCATTGCAAGAAACATGAATATGAGAAATGCAATTGCAGGCCAAAATAGTGGGAGAAATGGATATAATCAGGTGCATCAGAATACTCATGGAGAAGAAATCAGTCAGGATGTCTTTCAAGAAGATTATTTATCAGCAAATTTCCATAAAACAAGACAATTAATGTTGCAGAACACCACTCAACTGGTAGTGAAAGATATGGGCAACTCTACTGAAAAAAGAGGTTTCAAGAGAGCTCATTGTCATATTGTTGAGCAGATACACCCCCACACTCAAAATCTGACGGGCTCTCCAATCTTGAGCCAGGGAAACTTTTGTGTAGGTAACAGAAACAGTGGCAGCAGCAATATTGGCGCAATTGCTTCAGAAACTCGCAAGAAAATGAACACCAGAAATGGACTTCATGCAAACATATCTAGCACGCCTTCCAGCACCATAGCTGCCAGAGATTGCTCTAGAGAAGTTGAAACAGGAGACCTGTATATTATGTATGCAAACAATGGTACTTCACAAATAAATGGTAGATTATTGAATTCTTGCTTTGAAAGAGAGAACACCTCTAAGAATCTTAGTAATGCTGTTAATGGGACATCTGGTGATTGGTGTATTGTCCCCATGGCCACAAAGCAAAATTTCCAGAGGCAGCAAGCTTCATGTACTGCACAATCCAACAGAGGAAAAATGGTAGACAGAGTATACCAATCGAAAGCACCTACAAGTGACTGCCAGCAAAGAATTAAAACTTGCGATCCTTATATGTCAACAAAGAAGCAGACATTGAAACCAGTGTCATTGAATCAAGGCTCACATAGGGCAGAGAAAGTATTCCAGCAACAGCAGAGTGATGCCTTGAAAGTTTGTCAGCAATCACCCTTGAAAGCAAGAGGTACCTCTTTACAATGCTAAAATTTTAGCAACAGCCACGGGTAAAGTTTCAAGTTTATTCAGTTTATATTGGCTTCAACTTATCCGGTATTTGGTGCAGGCAAAGCGAGAAAACAGAAATTGCCAGTTTCGGTTGAGGAAATCACATATTTGCTTGAAGGACTGCATATCAATGGTAGGAATAATGAAGTAGTTGCACAAGAGCAACATGCACTTGTTCCATACAAAGGAAGTAGCACAATTGTTCCTTACGAGGGATTTGATCATATAAAAAAGCGCAAGCAACGACCTAAAGTGGACCTTGACCCCGAAACTGATAGAATTTGGAAATTACTGATGGGGAGCGAAGGAAGTGAAAGAGCAGAAGCAACAGACAAGGATAAAGAAAAATGGTGGGAAGAAGAAAGGAAAGTGTTCCGTGGACGAGCAGATTCATTCATAGCACGCATGCATCTTGTTCAAGGTAATGAATTGGGTGTATTATCTGTCCTTAATCATCAAATCATCAGATTGCTACTTCCTAATTTAGCTTAGCTTAGTCATGCCTACTTGTAACACTTTAACATAGCCCTAGTCATGCTCAGTGTTACTTGGTTTTATGGTTCAAAGTCACGGTAACGGCCTATGTTTCAGAAGGTCATTTTTTTATTCAATATCGGTTTGGGTGATGCACACCTTTAACTAGTTAGGAGCTTCAAAAAAATTTAAAAAAATTTAAAAAAATTATGAAAAAATTGTAAATAATAAAAACAACAAGATGGATCAATTAAATTCACAAAAAGCACTATGTAGTGCACATGACATTGTCCAAAGATAAAACAAACATCTCACATATATGTTTAATCAATTTTACGGTTGAATAAAGTTGATATTGATGTTGTTTTAGCTCAAATGGTTGAGCATACATGTTTTGTAGAGCACACAAGTTTTGCATAATTTAAGTACAATTTAACTTCATAGTGTAATTTTTTTCAAGTTCTTCTTAACCAAGTACCATACAGATACAATTTAATTACAATTTAACTTAACTAATTATATATTAAGTACAATTTTTATTTTTTATTTTTATAAGTTATACTTTAGATGCTATAAAGGTATAATTTAAGTGCAATTTAACTTAGCTAAGTATATTTTAAGGATAGTATTTTTTTTTTTTTTAAAGTTATAGTTAATTAGGTATTTTCTAGGTACACTTTAAGTAGTTTATAGAAAAATATTAGTTCTCTTTTATCGTCTCCCATTATAGTTTTCAGCATGTTCGATTTTTTGTGTGTGGCATTTCTCCCCTTATGCTGTGATTTATCTTTTATTTGGTTCGAAACCGTCACGTTACGCCAAGTGTGAAATTTAGCCGAAAATTACCCTTTACACGAATAATTCATAATTTTGCGACTTGTGTCAAGGTTGCAGTTCGGCACAAACTAATACCTATCTGATTCACTAATATTTCAGTGTAAAGGCTGATATTTTTAACCATGAGTGGTTCTCTTCGGTTTGAACCGATATGGGTAGGCGTTACGTTATATAGGCTGAAATGCGATACGCTATGGTAGTTATATATGGGTGTGCTTATACTTAGGAATTCTTTTAGAATCTAATGCAATAAAGCTAGAAGATTTTTAGTTGAATCAACAAGTTGATTGTTCTATAAATGATTTAGTACAAATGTGATGTTTGAACATCCAATACTAAGCCAAAATATTCATGTTTGGGAATGCAAGTACAAATATGCGGTTCGTTAGGTAGTAAGAGTACATGGTAACTCTGGAAATGCTTACCTATTGCAATACTTCATAAATTATTCTTCTATGCACAAACAAGAAATGATGGCATATTCCTGTCAATCTAAACCACCAAATATGAATGTTAAAAAAGTTCAAAATTAAATGAGTAAACTCTCAGAACAAACAAAGACATGGTAAGAACACGAAAAGCATAAATTAGAAGAAAATGCCAGATCTTAATTAAACATCTAGGAACTTTCTTCCAAATTGTACAAGTACTGCAGAATGTGCAAACGAGAGCAAACTGATACTTATCAGAAAGTATTTTTCTTTGTTTTTTAAAGGTTTTTACAGCTTGATATAGTAAACACTGTATAGTAAACACATATATACTTCAGTCACGTAGTTTGTTACTAAAATCCACTTGCTTGAATTTTCATTGTCAGGTCTACGATTTGTTTTACGTATATGCACAACCATTAACATTATGGTTTTCTTTTCAGGGGATAGACGGTTCTCAAGGTGGAAAGGATCCGTAGTTGACTCAGTAATTGGAGTTTTCCTCACACAGAATGTTTCAGACCATCTTTCAAGGTAATCTCAAAATTTAACTCATCTTACATCAATCAAAACTTTAAACAGAAACCAGTTTCAAAATATTTTTTCCACTATATGCAGCTCCGCCTTTATGTCTCTTGCAGCAAGATTTCCCCTTCAGTCCTACCTAAATGGGACATGTGTTTTAGTTGAAGAACCAGACAATCAAGTAGTAGAATCAAATGAAAGCATCAAATGTCATGAAGAAATAGAAAGGCAGCCCATTTACAACCTAACAACCTGTGAATCTCCGGACCACAGAATCAATTTATCACGGCACTCTTTTGACCCTCTAGGTTTTCGAACCTCCGAAGAGATCATATCCTGCTCAAGATCCAACTCAAAAGCTGAAGATCGAAGAACTGGGTTCCACCCTGACATGAACTACAGTACTCCAAACAAAATGTTCCAGACAAATGGAACAGTACCCACAGACTTGCGCAGTCACGTAAACGGGAGCTCATTATTAGATGAGAGGTCCACACAGTGGCATCAGCAATCAAAAGATCTGAGATTGGGGAGATTCAATAATACTAGAGGCTTTTCTGCGTATCCGTACCCAATAAATTCTCAAATTCTCCATGCGCGAGAACCATTTCAGTTGAATGTGACACCAAAGTCGGGAGTACATGACAAATGCTATATTGGATTAGCAGGAGAAGAAAACATGTCTTCTTTTGCTCCAACTCATTCTGGAATCACCAATGTGAAAGGTGTAAACCATATGAGCCGATGGATGGGAGACACTGCAGAATGTAAAACGCCTGCCCGACAGAATGGAGTGCCGATTGTTCAAGCACCAGTGCTGGATCCATTTGCATTTCTAGGCAAGCATCCCACTCAACAAGGTTATTTACAACCAGAACTCCACACTAGGTATAATCATCACTCCACCAACAATTACAAACCGAAGATGAACAAGACCTTTCGTCTGGAAAGTACCATCGTCACAGAGCCTGTAGGGCCAGCTATAGGGGGAAATGAGAGTATTTCAGGACAGGGTAAACAGAAGTGCTTAGATAATAAAACTGAAGCAAATGCAAAAGAACAAAGCTCTTCTCTCAATCCATTCAATGGAACAGGAACCAATGTCCCACATGCAAAAAAGGGAAAGGCTGAGGGTGAAAAGAAGAATACGTTTGACTGGGACAGCTTGCGAAAGCAGGCACAGTCCAATGGTAAAAGAGGAAGAAGCAAGGAGACAATGGACTCACTGGACTATGAAACATTAAGGTGTGCTAATGTTAGTGAGATCTCTAATGCTATCAAGGAACGTGGAATGAACAACATGCTAGCAGATCGAATCAAGGTAGAATTACAAAATCAGTTTTGAGAGTAACGATTTAGTGAAAACATCATTAAATAAATGCTTCTTAAAAAAATAGTATCTTGGGACCATAATGGTTACACCACTGCAGGATTTCCTCAATAGACTGGTTAACGACCATGGAAGCGTCGACTTAGAATGGCTGAGAGATGTACCCCCAGATAAAGCAAAGTAAGATTTATCTAACAGATTAGTTGTAATATATAATCATGTTCTGCACTTATGCATCATAAAGCTAAGCAGATCACATCTAACATCCAACAGCCACAGCATATGACTACTTTCTGCATACTAGTACTCAGGGCCGGAGGGAGGGGGGCGGCCGCCGGAAAAATTAGTATGTAGTAGGTATGTGGGAGGGTCCATAGAAGAAGAAGAAAAAGAAATTAAAAATATATATATATATATAATTTTATAATTAAGTAGCCTACACATAATATAAATACTGACATATTAATAAATTTGTATCCGTTTGCAATTTTAAAATGGTCAAAGAAATGAATCTCTAATTTAAAAAGAAAGAAGTACTAATTTACTTAGATTTTTTGCATCTTTTTGACACTTTTGGAGGCAAGGCGTCTAACAAACTTTATTATATAATCTTTCTATTTTGCAAGAGAAAAAAAGAGTCCCATTTATAAATTTTGCAAACACTAACTACTTTTCATTTTATATATGTATACTTTTTAAAATAATAAGGTGTTCATTCATTAATAATGGCATTATATATATGAATATAATTAAGTGATAGGATTTATTTTTTTTGAAACAAAAGGAGTATTTCTGTTATTTAAAAATAATAATTATTTCGTTTCACAAAAAGAACTTTATTTATAAAATTTATCAATATTAAATATGTATTTTTGTTCTATATCTATCTCAAGTGAATAAATTAGGTTGACATTAACCACACTATATTAAAATTTGATGATAATTTATACTCATTATTACAAAAATAATTATTTTTATACTCTTTTTAGAAGGAGTAATGGACGTGTTTGACCTTTTCAATATTTTTCTTTTTGTGAAACGAAGTAAATAACAGAGGAGGTCTGTATATTGGGGGGTCTGGTAGAAAAAGAAGAGGAGAGGAGAGAAGAGAGCCGCCGCTGCTGCCGCGGGTCGCCACTGCCGATCGCAGCGCCGACGCCCGCCGGACCCCCCCGCCTAAAATTCTCTGGCTCCGCCACTGCTAGTACTTCTATTTTCTCGTTGATACATATTATGTTACATTGCAGGGATTATCTGTTAAGCATTCGTGGACTGGGGCTGAAAAGCGTAGAATGTGTACGCCTATTAACACTTCATCAGCTTGCTTTCCCAGTAAGTTTCATGCAGAAACATCAACCATTCTTAAACTTGATATGGGAGGAGGATTTCAGACTCTTTTTGCATTGTTTTAGGTTGACACAAATGTTGGACGGATAGCTGTAAGGCTGGGGTGGGTCCCTCTACAACCATTACCTGAATCACTTCAACTCCATCTCCTGGAACTGTAAGTATCGTACATAACTATTATTTACTGAGTTCTTTCCATTATATCGGAATGCTAATCTTGTTTCTTCTCAGTTACCCAATTCTGGAGTCGATTCAGAAATATCTATGGCCTAGACTGTGCAAGCTGGATCAGCAAACTTTGTAATTTCATAACTCTTCCTATAGCTATTCTTTTCAAGTAATAGAAGTCTATATTTCTATTAGATGTTGAGGAATTATTCGTATGTTTCCCCGAACACTTCAGACTCTAATGATCTGTCTAATTACAGGTATGAGCTACACTATCAAATGATTACATTTGGAAAGGTATGTCATTAAGTTCAGGTTACATATAATGATATAAATGGGGAAAAAACTGAAAAGAGAAACCCGGAAAAGATACGAAATGAAAACTTTGTGATGCAACTTTAAGTAAGGACCAGTTGTGCGCCTTAATAATTTTTTCCACTGATGCAGGTTTTCTGCACTAAGAGTAAGCCAAACTGTAATGCATGTCCAATGAGAGGAGAGTGCAGACATTTTGCAAGTGCTTTTGCAAGGTATGCAATCATATATTTGTACAAAAATTATTAATAAAAAGTAGTTGCAAGTAGCATGGCACTTTATTCAGGTCCCATAATTATGCTATAGACTATATGTACATAATATTTAACTAGTCGTCATAAAAGGAAAGGTTTGTTTTGGGGTCAAAAGAGTAGTCTCATTATCACAATAAACTATTACAAAGAAACGGCATTAGATGGCAGAGTATTGAGTCCAATTAACATACTAGACACAGGAAACTACTAATAGACACACGGGCCTGAGAAAGATTTATAAGCTTTTGATTTATTGTTTTTAAATAATAAGATGTAATGTAGTTTAAAAACCAAGTGATCATTGGGATCACATGGAGCTGGTTGATTATGGATCAGATTTAGCATAAAAAAGTTGCTATACATGCCTTGAGGAAATCATCTTGGAGCTTTTGCTATGAACAAAACTATAATCTCAATCCTATATGAATTTAATGGTCATACCAAGAATGCACTAGCTTTGTGTTTTCTTCTTACAAAATAATTTTAAAAGCAGACCTAAATGGCGAAAAGCTAATAAACTCTTTAGGAATATATACTTAGAACGCCAATGTCTTACTGTATTTTTGCCAAGGCTGATTGAATTTATGCAATTACTGCGTAAATCTTTTGGAGAACAGACAAATACATATAGTTTAGCCGTATGAAGGTACTTGACTTGTAACCAATAGCTATCATGTATCGGAATAACTAAAAAAAATATTGAAATGTGGGAAAAGTAAAGAACAGTATGAAAACTGTTACGCAACTGTCTAAAAGACGCATTGGTACAGAACTAAAACCATTTTTCAAGTAATCACCTAGTCTGTTCCCCATCATTCTTTGTACACAGAGATGTGATTTAATAATAGTGACTGACTGTGTTTTGTGCAGTGCAAGACTTGCCCTTCCAGGGCCTGAAGAGAGAAGTATAGTGAGTTCTGCTGTTCCCATTGCAAGTGATAGTATCCCTGTGACTCCAATCAAGTCCATTCCACTACTTCAAGCTGAGAAAGACGCAACTATAGAAGCCGGTTTGATTAACAAAAGGTGTGAACCTATAGTTGAGGAACCAACAACACCAGAGCGAGAAGTAACAGAGCCATTAGAAAGTGATATTGAGGATGCAGTCTATGAGGATCCTGATGAAATACCTATGATCAAACTCAACATAGAAGAATTTACATTGAATCTACAGAATTATATGCAAGATAACATGGAACTGCAAGAAGGTGATATGTCCAGAGCTCTTGTTGCTTTGAATCCAGAAGTTGCTTCGATCCCTACACCCAAATTGAAGAATGTGAGTCGGCTTCGGACAGAGCACCAAGTGTAAGTATCCAACTTCCCATTAAAACTTGATTAGGTATGGCATACTCTACACCTGAAGCAGATCAAGTAGAGTTACTTTTAGACAAATTCTATGACGTGCAACTGATTCAGGTTATCTAACGTTAGAAAAATTTAAACAAGTTCAAGTTATTTGATCCATATGGTCAAATAATTGAACTCATTCTGTTGAAACTAAATTAATTGGGACCTGTTTCACAAATTAGAGCTCTGGACTAGATGAGCAAGAACCAAACCTTAGTTAAAACTAAAAAATATCGATTTTCAGCAAAAAAAAATCACACATTACTATATTGATGCTTTAGCAATCTTATAAATTCACACATTACTATATTAGTTATTTGAACTCCTGCCTCTTGCTGCAGGTATGAACTTCCAGATTCACACCCTCTCCTGAAAGGGGTGAGTTATTCCTCATCTTTTTCTGTAGATACTTTTTTTTCCCTTCATTTTTCTCCCTTGTAACTTTCTCGATGACCAACTGTTAATTCTTACTTGATCAGTTGGATAAGCGTGAACCTGATGATCCAAGTCCATACCTTCTGGCTATATGGACACCAGGTAAGCATGACATGGCTATCCGAATTTGTATATGTGAATATAGCCTAAGTAGTCCGAATTGAACAATACCCTAGGATATATCTGACAACATCATTGTGCATGGAGCTGAACTGCATTCTTCATTTCTTTGTATCTTAGTATCTTTAAATACTATTTTATCAGATCTTCTTCTTTTTTCCTTATAACTTAATTATGCCCGAATGAACAGGTGAAACTGCACACTCAGTTCAACCTCCTGAAAGTAGGTGTGAGATCCACGAATCAGGTCAACTTTGCAATGATACAACATGCTTTTCATGCAATAGTACAAGAGAAGTGAATGCACAGACAGTTAGGGGGACACTTCTGGTGTGTAATTCCTTACTTTGGATAACTAATCACCTAAAATAAATAGTATTGGAAAGTTCTTCCTAATAAATATAAATCTTCATTTACAGATACCATGTAGAACAGCTATGAGAGGGAGCTTTCCACTCAATGGCACATACTTTCAAGTTAATGAGGTAAATTTGATTCATGCTACTTTATTACCGTCTTTATGAGTAGGACACCATCGCATTTTGGTACTCAACTACTACCACTCCACTAAAGGAATTAGATCTCCTGGTGCTTTAAAAGCATAACTCCACAACCTTATCAATTACTCTACAGAAGGTGCACGTTTCTGTTGAAACCAACTACAAAAGAACCTATTCCTTTAAAATTTATTCTGTCACAATTTTACATCCTACCTTTTTTGGATAAGATAGTTTATAACATATAACCTAATACGGTGCAGAGTGTATAACGTATGTTTCTAATATGGTGCAGATGTTTGCTGATCATGAATCCAGTCTAAATCCAATTGATGTTCCAAGGTCGTTGATATGGAACTTGCCAAGACGGACAGTGTACTTTGGAACCTCTGTAACATCAATTTTTAAAGGTAAAAACAATTACTTCATTTGCACTTGAGTACTAGTTTGACAAAACTGACTAAAAATGAATCCCGGTGTTCGCTAGGCCTGCCAACGGAGGGAATTCAATTCTGCTTTTGGAAAGGTACGGAATGCTACCTTAACTTCTTTGCTTGAAATATATAAGAGCTCTTTAGTCATGCATTACACTAGCAAAGCAATGCTTCAAACTTCAACAAATATTGTTTGCAATATGTCCGTGCTGTTGATTGCTCTGCAACATAGACTACATTACCTTTTTATTTTCTTAATGGGCGCACATAGTCACATTATCCAAAAAGAAGCCAACACCACATACTTCATTACCTTTTTATTTTTTAAGGGGTGCACGTAGTCACATTATCCAAAGACATACCGTAAAGAAACTTGTCAAAACACTTAATTGCTTCTTTCTTTCCCCCCAATAATTTCCTAAATGCACAACAAAATAGGAAGAATAAATCTCAAAGTTTGAGGTTAATAGTTTGTGGAGCCTAAATTATACTCCCTCCGTCCTCAAAAGGATGACTAAATATACAACTATTTTTGTCCTCGTAAGGATGAGATAAACTACATAAAATGAAGGGTAAATATGTCATTTAGTGGTGTCCATTAGTAAAAAAAATAAAAGTACTCATCACTTTATATAATCTTGTGGGGCCACTAAGAAACTTTTTTATTTTCTTTCCTCTACTTTTACTTTTCTTAATGTGTGCATATTATAATTTGTTCACCCTTTTGGAGACGGAGAGAGTAAGTTGCTTCCACTGAATGATTTGCTCTCTAGTAATCATCCCAGATAGCTTTGTCTGGTTACTATTCAAGCCTAGAACTTTTCAGATCAATTCAGATGCAATTATTATATATTTTTGGCGTACTATGAGAAGTACTGTTACTTCCCACATTGATAGTATCAAAGGTGGTTCTTGGGTATAAGATCCTTGAATTGAACTACCATTTAGAAATTTAGCATTTTGGGTTGATTTGGGTCCATGACAATAGCGTCAAATTGGTACAAGTATGTAACAGCCTTATCATTATGTTGAGTCCACTTTGTGAGCCGAAGAGTCATTCCTAAGGAAAGTGGGTCCGATTTGCACGGGCAAGCACTATTGTTCTGTGGGTCGACGAAAGTAGTATTCTGTGGGTCGACGAGATATTGTACGGAATTCAATTCTGTGGGTCGACGAGGGTAGTATAATATTCCTCATCCATTAGGTAGAAGTGGGTATTATCATGGCTTATGTTCCTGTCGCAAAGTGCAGATTTATTGTCCTTCAAATAATATAGCCAGTCGCCAAGACTAACAATAAGGCAAGGTAAAAGAACAGCAATTTGAAGAAATGCAACAACTGACAAGAAATGTAGCTAGTAAAATTTTAACCGTCATTTTATTACTATCATTGTAGGATATTGTGCAGTCTTTACTTTCTAACGTAATTTTGTGACATCTTGCAGGATTTGTATGTGTTAGAGGATTCGACCAAAAACGAAGGGCACCTAGACCTCTCATGGCCAGATTGCACTTTCCCGCAAGTAAGTTGGTCAAGACAAAAAAATGATGAAAATCCCGAGGCTTGGCTGTTACGCGAAGGGGAAACCAGTTTTAGGTACTAACCCTGATTCATCACAGCAAAGAAGAAAAACGCTGCCAATGAGAGCAGATCAATGACTAACACATTGTTGTAGATTCAATTCATCTTCCTCTTAACAGAAGATTCATATATATGTAACTCAGGCGTCAGAAAGAAACTTTCGAGTTTATCAGGAGATACAGAAACAACTAAACAATAGTCTGGATAGAATTGCCATTATGATTATTTCAATTTATGCTCACGGATGGGCCAATTTTTTATAGGGTTACTGAAAGTCTTAGGAAGGATTCGCAGAAAGAAGTTACCTGAGATTGAGTTACTACTCATTCCCAAACATGTATCTATTTGCAAACAGAGCGAAATAAATTAGCAATATTTCATGCACCAGAGAACGATAACTTGTCATAAAAATGTGTACAGAATCCATCTTGTCCACTCCTCAGGAGGAAAACAATGTAAACAGGGAATTTATATTTCTAGAAGGGAATTTGATAGTTTTACATAACTCATATGAATAGTAAATGAGATTCACATTTATACGAGTAAGACCTTGGAAATATTGAATTTATCGAATTTCCCTTGTGAAATAACAATTCCCTGTAAATATATCACAATTGTTGCTAATGTTCATTTTGTTAGGCTCTCATTAAAGGGTCACTATTTTTGCTGTATTTTGTATAATCCAAATCTGGAAATGGTGTAGAGGACTTGGAGTTTGCCCAGGTTGGGTCAGTCCTTTTGTCACCATAATAGATGTAACAATCCTTTTCTAAAAAGGAAAGGATGTACATAATAAATACAAACCTCTAATAACCCTCAAAATGTTTTCAATTAGATTGAACACCAATTATCACATACGCCAATTTAAATAAAAGAAACTCCACATTAACAGTCTCTACTTTTAAGAAAAAAAATCAAAATGGCCCAAACATCCATCTACAAAATATTAGGAAAAACCAAGTCTAATAATAATCTCAAAAACTAATTTACTCATTTGGATCAAAGGTAGCTCTCATCCCACACATCTTGAACACCCCTGATTACTTGTCGGAGAAAGAACACAGCGTGAACCAATTGCCCAGTACGGATATAAAAATGCACATATATAAAACAATATATATATATATATATATATATATATATATATATGTACCAAAAGAGTTGAATGAACGAACAAATACAAACTACGAATAAATACAAATTACGAATCAATTATGAATACATCAAAATTAGTGAGACAATGTACAAATGATTAACACCGTCAACCTAACAACTATAGTGAAAATGATTCCAAACAAAATAAGGCTGAATCAAATGGTTATAGGTATAATTTCATACTGAACTCAAATACAAATAACCAAAGGCTAACAAAATACATCGGTACCATGTTGTATGCAAATCAAATCGGATAGTACGCACGACACATACGTCACTAATCCGCCAAACAAATCAAATCAAATCAAATACTGGGTCGACCCATACGTATCCTGAACAAATATATCAAATGGCCAAAGCTCATACTCGGAGCATACAAAAAGATACATCGTGGACTGATCACACCGCCACGGAAGGTGTCATGCCCTTGTGTCAAGATGAAATGTCTGTGGTACCCCCACAGGTGGTTATGTAACGATCGAAAAATTTCACTTAGCTTAAAATTTTAGTTTTTGTGGAATATTATTGAATAAAATAATATTTAATAAATATTATTATATTATATGTTTAGAAGTCATTTTTATGACCTAGGATGATGATTAAATGTGAGTATTTAGGCTATGTGCAAGAATTAAAGAGTATGAATTTTCAAGACGAAAATAAATTTTTTCTGAGAAATTTACGTAAAAATACTATTCATCCGAAACTGCTTTAGCATTTTTTCAATTTTCTGGAAAATGCGTAAATGTTAGAATTAAAAGGAAAGATGGAATATCCAATAAAATTCAAAAATGAAAAATGCAATTTTAGCATGTGTATTGGATTTTTAGAATATAACTAAGTATAATATAAATCTTATACGAGAATAATACGAAGTATTGTACGAAAAGGAATACGAGTATAATATGAATTATTATACGAATAGAATACGAAAATAATACGATAATAATACAGAAATTATACGGTAAGAATACGTAAAAGTCAAAGTCAACAAAAGTCTTGGTCAAAGAAAGTTAAGGTTGACTTTCTTAAACCATTGGGCTTTTATTGATGGAGGCCCATTATGAAATGTTAGGAGGCCCAATTGAAATTAATTCAAGGCCCAAAGAATTATTAATACAAGCCCAAAAGGAAGCCCAAAGTGGAATTTATTTAAGTTCAAACCAAGATCCAAACTCGTGGGTCAACCCATGAATTAAATGGGCGGGTAATTGAAGAACCAAACCCATGTGGGACCCCCAAAGGGGCACATGGCCGGCCACTCCTCCTACCAAAGGAGGTTTCCTCCAAAAATATCTCCCACTTGCAAAATGGCATTAAATGTGATGGCTTAAAAGTCTGGTTAATTAACTTAACTATAGTTGAAATAGTAAGGAGGTGGAGTAGGGGGTGGTTTGGAAAATTTGAAACTTAAGGGGGTTGACTATATGAGACCACAAATAAAGTGACCAATTAATGACTTAATGAATGTGTCCTAATGACCTTTATGCCCTAACCCTTGCCTCTCCTATAAATAGAAAATTATGTGTTGGTTTTTCCTTTACACAAAATAATCTAACACATTAAATTGAGAGAGAAGTGAGAGCAAGCTTGGAGAAGTAAGAAGAGAAGCTAATTGATCATCAAGTTCATCAATAAATCAAGAACTCAAGAGGTATTAAATCAATAAGTCATCTATCTACTTCATCTCAAATCTTTAAAAGCTTTCTAGAGATGTTATGAAGTGCTTTGTTGGTGGATGGTTAGGAGATTCTTGTGAATCATTAGTATACCGGTGGAATAATGATGATTTAGTGAACTAAAATTACTAAACTATGGATGTTAAGAGAAATCATAATTGTAAAATGAAGAACATGAGAAAATTATGTTAAAAGTTGTTGATGGACAAATTTAAAACCATCACATATGTGTTGTCGATGGAAAAATTAAAAACCATCATGTGTTAGTGTATAAATTGTGTAAATGTTCCCTTTGGAATGGAGTAAAAATATGTTACAACGAAGTTATGGCAAAAATTTTAATAATTGACGATAATCGATGAAAAACCTAAGTTAAAATGATTTTCGTTTGTAGTTAGTCAATTCTGGAAATTTTATTTTCCAAGGAATTGAGTAATTCACGAGAAATGAAAGCCGTAGCCTCTAGAACGAACTTGTTCAGACCTCGGATGAGAAAATTACGAAGGGACGAAAATTTAACGTTAAAAACGTTAAGGAAAACAGTCCAACGTATGACTTTTGAACCAATATTTCAAATTGTTAGATGATTAGAAATGATAATTTGTCAGGGGGAAGTTTTAGTGTATATTACGAGCTAGAATTTGGCTCAAGAACGTACTTGTTTAGATAACAGAGGGTTAAGTTATAATGTTGCGAAGTGGGTACGTCGTTAAGGACGAATTACTCATTTTTGTTTCAGGGGTAGGAGGTTTTGTACTGAAGTAAACACTAAAACAGACGAGTTAGACTATCTGGATTAACAGACAGGAAGTTTTGTATTGAAGTATACACTAAATCAGACAGGGTCTTGCTGTCTTGATTAGTATGACGTCACTTACAGTAGGTTTTGTACTAAAGCAGACACTAAAACAGACGAGTCGAGCTGCCTGCATTATACCTAAACTGTAAAATATAAAGTAAAACTTGAATGAATGGGATTAAATCATGAAACGCTGACAACGTGAAATAAAAAGTGAAGTAAATGTAAACAATAAATGTTGTCTTTACATAACAAATTGGTACGTCTATGTACACTAAAAGTGTAGGATTTTTAAAAGGCAACTAACGTTAAAAAGTGGTAACGAACTTAACGTATGACTTAAGTCTAATGAATTAAATGCGTACGAAAGTGACAAATTAGAAGTAAACCAATACTTGGTTTTGTTTGTGTGTCTAATTAGTATGTGCATGTAATTTATGTGTGTAGGCCGGTAAAGAAATGATTTAGCGTAAACTATAAATAGAAGACGCTTAAGGCAAGTTTTCTAAACCTTGCTCTTGTAAAGCTTATGTGAATTTTTAGGGCAAAGGTGCAAAAATGCCCCTGACATTTACCCCGATGACTACAGTGCACCTTATACTTTTTTTTTCTTCCAAAAATACACTTGACGTTATAAATTTTGGGTCAATTGTGCCCCTGCCGTTAACAGACTTGCCACCTAGACAAACGGGGGTTACAGCTGGACAAATATTGATGACTAGACACTCAATCAATTGACTCATGTAATATCAACAAGCCAAGTTGTTGGCTTATTTCGGTGTTAACAAAATAGTCACATACACGCAAGTGCACGCGGTCCACAAGTAATATATGGTAAGTAAAGTATCGATCCCACGGAAAAAGTAATTATTTTTAATCTAACATGCAACAACTTTGTAATTATTTTTATCTGCTTAAACGAATGATTCAGATGTGAATTTACTAACTAGAATGATTATCACCAATAAATTAAATAATAAGCAAATGATTCAGATTAAGAAGATATGGGATTCTAACTTCACTTAGTACATCATTCAAATTATACACCTCTTGTTAAGCCTAATTGATTAATACGGATTGCTAGTCGAGAGCACAAAGGTAAAACATGGCTATCTCTCGATATTCCATTCTCATATCACATAAAATCCACAAAAGAGATAGAATATATGTGAACATCCAATATTACTTAAATCACTATATGTCTATGTGAATTAAGAGTAATATAGATTCAAGCTCAAGACCCCTAAATTTACTACACGCGATAATACGGTATACGTCTATCCGGATTACGAATCATGACATTTATCACATGTAAAAGTCAATGAACACATGCTACTATGGCCAAATCTGAACTTGTAATTCATTTTCCAATTTCATACAAGTTAATATGGTAGATGGTGATCAAACATCTAAACAAATAAAACAAACCATAATAGGCAATCCATACATAATCAGTCATGTTCAACCAAGAGGCATAGAAATCTGAACTAAGCAAAAAGTTCCATTAGAATCCCATAATGGAGATTAGTTCATCACTGAAGCAATAACCATTATGGGAATCTGTTCAAGCATTGAGATTGTAATATAAAACAACGAGAACCAAGAGATTAAGAAGTTCAAAATCTGATATTCCTTCGTCCAATGTAAACCTTCAAAGTTGTTTCCAAAATCCCAAATCAACCAATTCAAAACCCTAATTATGAAAATCTAACCAAAGAGCCAAGAGAGAAGCCAAAAGGCAGAAGTAATAGCTATGAACTCTCTGTGTCTCTGTAAAACCCTAGAATAGTAAAAATAACGATTAAAGCATCAGTCTATCACATCCAATTACACCCTTTAAAGGAAAAACACATTACAGAATTTTTAAGTGAAAAGTCAACACTGGTAAATATGTGACTGGCGTGGCCGTGCCACCCTGTAAACAAAATGGGGCGCGGGCGCGCTACTGCTGGTCGACTTCTCCTTCTGGCGCGAGCGCGTCGTGTCAAAGCCTTTTAGGGGCGCGACCACGCTACTGTGTTTTCTTGCAGGATGCTTACTAGCTCTTGCTGGTGCACTGCTTTGTGTTCCTTTGCTGCTGCACTAGTCCTTGTACTTCACTTGCCATATCACTTACTCACATTAACATGCCGGTTCCATCTTCAATCCACCACAAGCTTGCCATCATGCCATTATGCCATTTCCATGCCATTATGCTCACAACAGAGTTTTCTTCATGCAAACTACAAAATGAAGATAAAAGCATAAAAAGTAACTAAAACAATTGAGATTAAGCTCTAGTTATAGCAAGTTGGTAGCCAATAAGTAGGTATAAAACCTACTTATATAATACCCCCAAACTTAAACTATTGCTTGCCCTCAAGCAACAAACACAGATGCGACCTACATGCTATGCAAACTACGCTACGATGAACATAAATCCCACATTTCAGTCAAGTTATGAATTCCAATAAGATGTGCCTCAGAAAAATCACAAGATCTATGAACACTGTGACAACCCGAATTTTCGAAAATTTATTATTATAAGAATTTAATAAATAAAATTCTTATTACGAGATGTTTTGAGTTTGGATATGAGTATATGATGTGGTGAAGTATATGATGTGGTGTGAATATAGAAGATATATATATATATATATATATATATATATATATTTATAGGTTGGAGGAATGAGGTTTAGTAGTTAATTTATTTTAACTATTAAAGAAGGGAAACGAAATTGTTTGAAAAGGGAATTAAGTTAATTAAGTTGGAAGTTATATTATTGAATAATATAATTTGATTATTATGCCTTGTTGGCACTATAATTGTTATGAATTAAATTTCATAAATAATGAGAGTAATTCACTTAATTAAAATAGTGAATTAATGTAAATATATTTGTTTTAATAAAATGAGAGGGTAATGTGTTACATATAATGTAATATGTTAATGTAATTTGATTGAGAATTTCGTAAATAGTTATGATAATTATCGAGTAAAATAAATATTTTAGTTGAGATATTTATTAAATAAAGTAAATATTTGATGGAAATTATTATGGAATAATTTATTCATGTATGATGATATTAAGTAAATTGATGATAAATAATTTTATAATCGGTGCGTATTTTATTACGCTAATGGAATGACAATGCTCTAATTTAATTAAATAATTAAATTAGAGGATGAATGATTTATTAAATAAATTTATTATGTTGATAAGGAGTGATTTGATAAATTAAGTGATTAATAAACCCAATGTAACTTAATATGAAATTTTAAGGTTGGTTTGGTTATGTGTGACAAATGTGCCATATAATAGAGAAATATTTAAATAAATTAGAAGATGATAATTGGGTTCCAGCCAAACATGGCCTTGAGACCCTTGGGCTTTTGTAACTGAGAAAGCCATATTGATGTACATATTATGTTTATATCAGTTATATGAATTTTACGTATTTTATTCCTAAAGCTTAAAAAAACAAAGAAGAACAAATACAGAGAAGAGAGGAAGAGAGAAATTGAGAAGAGGGAGCTTAGCGAAGAAATTCTCTGTAATTGAAGAGGAGTTTCAGAATCAAAGGAGGGTGAAACAAGAAATTGTTCAAGCTTGATAACAAATCAAAGGTAAAATTTCTAGGTTTCTAGTTTATGGTTTTGTTTTCTAAAGTCTCTGTAATCGAGTTTTGATGGTTGAGTTTGTTGAGGTATAGTTTGTATATGTTTTTAGATGGATATAATTTGTTAATGGTCATCTAGAAGCAATTTTGGAGTGTTTAAACTCATGAAAACATGTTAAAGATGAAGAATTGAGTTTTGGTTGAATATGTACATTTTGGTCATTTTTGAGACTAAAATTAGTATGAAATCTTGATGGAAACCTTAAATTTTTGATGGATGTTGTAAGAACATTGAAAAAAAAAACGCAAGTTGAATGAATCAATTTGGTTAAGAAACGAATTCGTTGTGAATGAATTCGCTAAACATGTTAAAATATGAAAGTTTAGTATGAACATGAGTTTTGAGTCAAGATTTAGGTTAGATAATGGTTATGTAAATTATGGATTTCCTTGCTATGTTGTAGTTCTATGAATTACGAATCCATAGAGTCAAAAACGGACTCAATCGGATGTGTATAGCTTGATTTATGAAGATGGGAAGGAGGAAAGGGTAGAAAATTCGCCAGAACCACAAACTGGAAAGAAAAATCATGTAACAGGCTGCCAGGGGCGCAGCTGCGCTGCCCCCAAGGCTATTTGGGGCGCAGCTGCGCCGGGAGAAAAATTCAGTCCGGGACTGTTTTGACCTTCTGTGGTAAAATGGCCATAACTTTTTCATACGGACTCGGATTGAGGTGATTCAATATGATCCAGAACGAGCACGAGTAGACCTACAACTTTCGTTCTTTAAGCTTTTCAATTTGAGGTCGTTAGCTAGGGTCAAAATGGTCATTTTTGGGACTGATGTATTTTTAGAGGCAATCGAGGGACGTCGGGCATGCACGTATGCACATGTAATGCTCCCGATCATGTAAAATGATGTTCTAACTTCCATAACATGACTATTAGGTATTATAATGATACTTAACATTAATCTTTGAGTATTATACAATTTGGTTGGGCGTGCTAAGCATGCACAAATGTGTGTCGTTTGGGCGTTCGAATAGGCAAGTTTGGCGTACGAACGTGCAAGCGTCTCAATGCCGTAACGAATGTGTATGACCTTGTTTAATATTATGTTTTTAATAAGAATGAAACATTATAGAGTAATGTAACCCAATATAGGAGCATGCAAAGCACATGCAGAAGAGGCGAGTTAGGCGTGTGACGTATAAACGTCGAAACGCCGTGTAATGTGGTAATACACTTAAATAGTGTTTTGATTCTAATGAAATGAATATTATAATATATGAAATGTGGTTAATATAAAACCAATAGGTAGTCCTAGCAGGACTTAAACACTTGAATGAATTTCGAATATTACGAAAAAGAATTATAGTGAAATATAAGTCGATAGTTAACACAATCAAATTGAATATTGTGTATTGATAATAGGAAGGGTTATGAGATGTAGAGTAAAGTTTACGTTATAACTAATATGCATTGCTATGTGACTGATAATTGATGTGCATGATTATATAATTGTGTAGGGCACGTGAAGTGCAGATATCTGTAAGCTGTTAAACTGTTATTGGTAAACAATGATCAAGGCAAGTTTTTCAGTTCCTATTTTCTATGTGAATTTGATGATGAACTGTTTTAAATTGTTTTACAAATAGCATGATATGTTGTATATGTGTCGTAAGCATGAAATATTAAAGTCAATTTATGACTACATTGATTAATTAAAGAATGTTGATTGAGTAAGGAACTCAATCTTTATATTTGTTATGTGAAGTAAAGCATGTATGCCGTGTTACTTTAATTATTTTGAGATGTATGTTGAGCATGTATTTATGTGCTATGTGATGCATGAAAGCTGTTAGATCTTGCTGAGCTGTCGAGCTCATTCTTGCAAATAATCACTTTTGCAGGTTAAGGATTAAAGGTAACGCTATGCGCTACTTGAAAGAAATGAATCAGATGTAATGCATGAAGATTTATATACTTTGGCTGAATTGTTATTATTTTGGATCCTGTTTAAGGTTTCAGATAATGTATTTGATAATGTATGATGGTTAATAGATGTTATGTTGTAAAGTTTAAATTTTACCCGATGTATAAGGGTTATTGAACGTGGTTGTAAGTTTTAGTTTATACTAACTCTGACGAAGCGATTCATGAAATAAAGTTGAATCAAAGTTATGTAATGATAAAGGTTGAGATTCAGGGAAATAAAGAAGGAATAATATAAAAGTTTTAAATATTCCGTATTTTTAGTGATTGTATCATTGATTAATGGTGTAAAGGATGTATTGTTAACGACCGATGTCGAGAGTTGTATTGTATGAATGTTGGGGTCGTTACAAACACAACCTCAAACCAAGCTAAAGTCATAAAGACATACAATATGAAAATCCAAACCTGTCGACAAAGATGTAGTGTGTGTGCTATATCCACAAATAAGCTTGCTACAAGTAAAAATTCCACATGCTATGCTTCTAAGAAGTAAAAATAAGGCTTTAAGTCTAAAAAACTGAGACATATGAAATAACAACCAATCCAACACATCAATCCAAACTAAAGGTCAACAAAGGGCTTATTGTGCTTTTATTCACTCACGAGGGCGATATTTGCACATTCCCGTGGTTACACCCGACTGTGCAAGTCCAAACCCTCTTAGGCTTTTTAATGATATCCATTTAACGAGCTTTCGACCAACGACTCCCAAACCAAAAGGCTTTAGGACGCTGGGTGTAGAGACAATCCCCTAGGGCGTACTTGCTCGAATATCAAAGGCCACAGTACTTAGCTAGTCAAGGTGTTTATTCTATTTTTTTCTTTTTCTCATTTTATTTTATTTTCTTTTTCTTTTTAGCATGCATACCCAATGTTTTCCCCCAAACTTAAATTTCTGTGTCATTATGGTCATTACTCATTTTCTACAAAATTCTATTTTTAAAAATAGATTTTCCCCCCTAGAAGACAAGCATGTGCTAATCTAAACCACAAGCAAATAATAACAAAATCGTGCTATCCGGTAACATCCAAGCACAGGTAAAGACTACATCATGTATGAACCTATGACTAAGCTTAACTATCAACAGTGTTCAAAAATCTATAAAATTTTAATATCATCATCGGCCAAACTGGAATTCAACAGACTCAATCATGGGATCATGCTATGCAATGCAACTACGCAAATAAATAAGTAAATAAATAAAAGCAAACTAAAAAAATTTCATGCAAAATTAACTAATAAGTAATAAAATGCAGACTAACATGCAACCTAAACATGCACTACTACTATATGCAACTAACTATAATGCATTCTACTAACTACAACCCAATACCCCTAAACTTAATATAGACATTTCCCTCAATGGAGATAAAGGGTTAGAAAAACTCCCCTAAGTATCGGTATGGCCACCAGACTATGACTCGGGTGGTGAATCTGGCGGCGGATAAGGCATGGCGGAGTTGAACACTGGGAACTCCACAATCGTCCCCTGCTGAGCAAATGCCTCACCCAGGACACGAGACAATCCCTCGGTATAGGCCTTGAAGTTACAATGTAGAGCATCCATCCTCGCCTGCAGGTGCCTCATCTGGCGATCCTGCCTTGCTGTACTGGCTGGAGGAGGGCCGGCTGCCTCTGATGGTTGTAGTGGAGCCTCTGGTGGAGGAGTAGGCAGTATGAATCCTTTGCCTCTAGGATGCGCCTTGCCACTATCCCACTCTGCATATTTCTTGATCGTGGCATGGGTGATGTTTTGGCTCGGCATCTGCACTAGCTCGTCATCCCATTCAACCCCTGCCTGTGCACACAGATGCGTCACCACTGATGCATACGGTATCCCATCAGTGGTACTGCCTCGCATGTATCGCAGCATGGACTGATGTAGCAAGTTTCCAACATCGATATACTTGCCGGTGATGATCCCCCACAGAATAATGGCTCTATCAGCCGTAATGTCATGCTGGTGGGTGGAAGGCATCAGATTTGCGCAGATAAAATAATTCCACGCCTTTGCATATCGATTCAGTGTTACGCTGGGGAAGTTGGTTTTCGTATCTGTGCCCGACTTAATATTCCATTGGGTGTCTGGCACGCATAAATCTGTGATCACCATATCCAAGTCGGTCTCAAATCGTTCAGCAACAACCTAATTTTCTTGGCTAATCGGGAGAGTTGGCAAACGAAACACTTCACGAATCACCTGCGGAAGATAATTAACTTGTTTACCCCTGACGAATGAAATGTTGCTTTGTGTCTCCCTGGCGTTTGCATAGAATTCCTGCACAATAGCCGACGATGCAATCGCAGGTGTTGCCTCAACCCCAAACCAAGCTCTCTCTCTGATCATAGCAAGCATTTCCCCATCTTCCTTGGTCGGCCTGAGGCCTCGTTCCTGCACAAAAGACTTTGGCACTGTCCTGTAATATTGAGTCTGCGCCGACAGGTTAATGAACCTGGACGTGTCCATAATATTCTCGTCCTGGTGACTGTCAGAGGATGAAGACGGAGTGACTGAGCGAGCCCTCTTTGGTCCCATGATATTCTGCAGAAAATTATGAAATCAAATTGTCCAATTTGAAAACAACCCACCAAACTTGCCTCTAAACCCCAACACTGCCTCTGAAATCCCTTCTCTTTACAAACCCTAATTAATGCAAACAATCCCCCAATCTTTAATTTTTGAAGCCCTGTATCTGCAAACCTTTACTCTGTGGCTGAAATTAGAACTGGACTGATTGTATGGTGGAAGCTAGGATTAGGGTTATATGGAAAATTTTTGAGTGAGAGGTAGTGGGGGTAAGTAATTTGATGTAGTGGAGATAATGAAGGGTTGTGAGGGAGATCGTGGAAGTGATTATAAATGAGGGAGTGGATCGGTTCTATGGGGATGAAGGATGGTTGGATTTGAATATGAGTAGGCTAGGTGTTGAGAATGAGAGGGACTAGGCTTAGGAGTTTATTATATGTGATGTTTTGATAAAAAGGATTTGACCAAATGAAGATATTGTATAAGGGCTGGATTAAATTTTTAAAAAATTTAAACCGACAGCTATTTCTGGGTATTGGCGCGGGCGCGCTGTTATTGGCCTTGAGGAAGGCGCGATCGTGCTTGGACTGAGAATTCTCTGGGTATTGGCGCAGGCGCGCTGGATTCGGCTTGGACTATGGCGCGGCCGCTCTGCCTTGGTTCCTGCACTGAACTTTCTGCAGCAATAGAGAACTAAGCATCCAACTAGCATGTGAAATTTATTTCCTGCATAAAAGGCATTCACAAATTAGACATAAATTTATTCCATACTCAAAATTGTACTATGTAAGCTGTATGTATTTATCATCAAAAATGCTATATGTGAAACCTTTCTATACTATATGCAATATTCTTTTAACTCAAAAAATTTTCAGAATTAAACATGGGGGGAAGAAATAGAGATATGTAACAAGAATTAAACGAGAGGGAGAAGAGAATGGATGGGTTGCCTCTCATCGAGCGCTTGTTTATAGTCAAGTAGCTCGACTTTCTCTAATTTGCTCATGTAGTAGAAAAGGTCATGAAGGCTTTCTGTCGATCGACTTCGCCCCCAAAGTAGTGCTTCATCCTTTGCCCATTAACCTTGAATGGCTTGTTCGGGTCTTGGCCAAAAATCTTAACTGCACCGTGTGGATATACGATTTTCACCGTGAATGGTCCCGACCATCTCGACTTGAGTTTGCCTGGGAAAAGTCTAAGACGTGAGTTAAACAACAACACAGCTTGCCCTGGCTCGAATTTCCTATCTATAATTTCACGGTTATGCCACTTCTTCACTTTCTCCTTGTACAGTTTTGAATTCTCATAAGCCTGCAGTCGGAATTCATCAAGCTCATTTAATTAGAGAAGTCGATTCTCCCCTGCGGCTTTGAGATCGAAGTTTAGATTTTTAATGGCCCAGTAGGCCTTGTGCTCAAGTTCCATGGGAAGATGGCAGGCTTTCCCATATACCAGTTGATATGGTGACATCCCCAGTGGTGTCTTATACGCAGTCCTGTATGCCCACACTGCATCATCGAGTTTAAGTGACCAATCTTTCCTCGTAGGATTGATAATTTTCTCCAAGATCTTCTTTACTTCACGATTGGAGACCTCAGCTTGGCCATTCATTTGGGGATGGTAGGCCGTGGCGACACGGTGATTCACCCCATACTTAGCCAATAATGCTGTAAACTGTCTGTTGCAGAAGTGGGTGCCTTCGTGACTGATGATAGCCCTAGGTGTCCCGAATATTGTGAATATACTCTTTTATAAAAATCTCAAGACTACGTTAGCATCATTCGTTGGCAAGGCTGCTACTTCAACCCACTTGGAGACATAGTCTACCGCCAGTAAAATGTATAGATTTTCGCACGACGAAACAAACAACCCTATGAAGTCTATACCCCAAATGTCACATATCTCAACCTCTAATATCGTGTTCAAGGGCATCTCATTCCTCTTGGATATGTTTTCTACCCGTTGGCATCTATCACATTTCTGCACAAAGTTATAGGCATCTTTAAAAAGTGTCAGCCAATAAAATCCTGCTTGAAGTACCTTGGCTGCTGTCCTCTCTCCCCCATAGTGTCCCCCGTAGACTGATGCATGGCAACCCTGGAGTATGCTCTCCGTCTCACTGTCTAGGATACACAACCTGATCATTCTGTCTGCGCACTGCTTAAACAGATAAGGCTCGTCCCACATGTACCATTTAACATCATGTAAAACCTTTTTCTTTTGGAGTCTTGTCAAATCAGGAGGGAGAATGTTGCTCACCAAAAAGTTCACAAAATCAGCAAACCATGATATTTCTCCTTGCACCACAAATTGCTGTTCATCCGGGAAGGACTCATTAATCATAACTCCATTGTCCTTGTCCTTTCCAGAATTCTCTAGTCGGGACAAGTGGTCCGCCACTTGGTTTTCAGTACCCTTTCTGTCTTTTATTTCCAAATCAAATTCCTGCAGAAGAAGAATCCATCGAATGAGAAGGGGCTTGGCATCCTTCTTAGAAATCAAATACCAGATGGCAGCATGATCGGTATACACTACTACTCTCGTGCCAATTAGGTATGACCAAAATTTATCGAATGCATACACCACTGCTAATAGCTCCTTCTCTGTGGTAGTGTAATTGAGCTGAGCATCCATCAGGGTCTTACTGGCATAGTAGATGACGTGAAAAATCTTTTCTCTACGTTACCCCAAAATAACTCCCACAGCGAAGTCACTTGCATCACACATCAGTTCAAAAGGTAGGGACCAGTCGGGCGCTGTGATAATTGGTGCTGTAGTCAATCTTTTCTTTAAGTGCTCAAACGCTACCAAACACTCCTCGTCGAACTTAAAAGGGACATCTTTCTTAAGCAAACTGCATAATGGCTTTGTGATCTTTGAGAAGTCCTTTATGAACCGACGATAGAACCCCGCATGTCCAAGGAAACTGCGGACCCCCTTCACTGAAGTCGATGGCGGTAAGCTCTCAATAGTCTCCAGCTTTGCTCTATCAACCTCCAATCCTTTCCCTAAAACCTTGTGCCCGAGGATAATTCCTTCTTGTACCATGAAATGGCACTTTTCCCAATTCAGTACTAAGTTAGTCTCAACACACCTCTGTAATACCATAACCAAATTCTCCAGCATCTGTCAAATGAGTCCCCAAAGACTGAAAAGTCATCCATGAAGACCTCCACATTCTGCTCAACCATATCAGAGAATATGGCCATCATACATCTCTGAAATGTGGCCAGAGCATTGCATAAGCCGAAAGACATCCTCCTGAACGCAAAAGTTCCATAGGGGCATGTGAAGGTAGTCTTTTCCTGATCTTCTGGGGCTATAACTATCTGATTATACCCTGAATATCCATCTAAGAGGCAGTAGTAGTCATGTCCCGCCAACCTATCCAACATCTGGTCAATGAAAGGGAGAGGGAAATGGTCTTTTCTGGTCGCCTTGTTCAGTTTACGATAATCCATACAGACTCTCCACCCTGTGACTGTTCTGGTAGGTATCAATTCATTATTTTCATTGGACAGTACAGTCATGCCTCCCTTCTTTGGAATGCATTGCACCGGACTCACCCATGAGTTGTCTGATATTGGGTATATGATGCCGGTATCCAACCACTTCAGGATTTCTTTCTTGACGACCTCTTTCATTATGGGATTTAATCTCTTTTGTTGCTCCACTGTTGGCTTACTGTCATCCTTAAGAAGTATCTTATGCATGCAAAATGAGGGGCTTATCCCCTTGATATCCGCTATGGTCCACCCAATAGCAGATTTGAATTCCCGTAACACCCGCAGCAGCTTACTTTCCTGACAAGATGTTAGTGTAGAGGCAATAATAACAGGCAACTTGGACTATTCACCCAAAAATGTGTACCTTAGATGATTAGGAAGAGGTTTAAGGTCAAGAGTAGGAGGCATCTCAAGAGAAGGTTTAAGATGCTCTGATGTCTCCCCTGTGTGTCCTAGTGGTTCAACCGAAATCTTAAATTTTCTCATTTGTGGCACTGTGTTCAGAATTTGCACATATTCCACAACATCTGTATCCTCCATATCGAAATCCCCTAGTAATGCACTCTTTAAAGGATCACTGCTCACTTTCTTGACCTCCTCATTCACTGCCCTATCGATTGCATCAATCCAAAAACATTCTTCTTCATCAGTGGGAAACTTTATAGCTTTGAAAATATTAAAAGTAACCTCTTGGTCCTGAACTCTCATCGTAAGTTCTCCCTTTTGTACATCGATGAGAGTTCGTCCAGTAGCTAGCCCAAGATGATCGGTATGTCCTTGTCTTCCTCGTAGTCAAGAATGATAAAGTCGGTGGGGAAAATAAATTTATCCACCTTGACCAAGATATCCTCCACAATGCCCCTCGGATAAGTGATAGATCTGTCGGCAAGCTGAAATGATATGTTTGTCGGCTTAGGAGTCGGTAATCCCAACTGTGTAAACACCGAGAGAGGCATAAGGTTGATGCTGACCCCCAAGTCACATAAGCACTTATTGAAGGACAACTTCCCAATGGAGCAAGGTATCGTGAAGCTTCCGGGATCCTTGAGCTTAGGAGGTAGATTGCGTTGCAAAATCGCATTGCACTCTTCAGTTAAAGAAACTGTCTCATAGTCTTCTAGTTTCTTCTTTCTTGATAGAATGCCTTTCATGAACTTAGTATAGCTCGGAATTTGTTCCAACGCTTCTGCGAAAGGTATATTAATTTGCAGCTTCTTAAAAACCTCCAAGAACTTAGCGAACTGTTTATCTAGTTTCTGCTTCTGGAATTTCTGAGGGTATAGAACAGGAGGATAGACAACTGGTGGTGTGGAATATGGTTTCTCAACTTTTTCTTGCTTCTCTAACTCTACTACAGTCTTCCCATCACTTTCCTCATTCAAAACATCATCAGAATTTTTTGCAGATTGGCGCGGGCCCGCCATATTTCCTTCTTCCTGAGGCGCGACCGCTCCAGGCCCAATTTCTGTAGTTTGCTTTCCACTCCTTAGAGTGATGGCTTGGCACTGTTCCTTTCTGTCCCTTCTCGGATTTGCCTCCGTATTACTTGGTAGAGTACCTTGCGGTCTGTTATTGAGCATATTGGCCATTTGGCCCATTTGATTCTCCAAAGTTTTGATAGCCACCGCTTGCCTCTTTAACATCAACATTAGCTCTTCCATCCCAGATTTCTTTTCTTGTTACGGAGCAGGAGCTGGATGATGTTGATGTTGCTGTTGCTGAAATCCAGGAGGGTGAGACGGTCTAGGAGCATACTGTTGTTGTGGGTGTTGTTGAGCACCTTGATTGTTGCTCCAACTAAAATTTGGATGATTACTATTGTTTGGATGGTACGAGTTCTGAAACTTATTGGGTGGCCTTTGGTAGTTGCTCAAAAATTGAACCGACTCTGAAGTGATAGCACATTGTTCCATCGGGTGCGATCCTGCACATAACTCACAGACGAAGGCAACTTGCTGTACTTTGGCCTCAGCCATAGAATCAATCTTCTTTGACATCGCCGCCATTTGAGCTGATAATGCCATGATGGCATCCACTTCCAATACCCTGACAACTTTTGGTTGAGGCATTCTAGATGACGAATTTTGGAAGTCATTTGACGCCATGGTCTCTATCAAATTATAAACTTCCTCATAGTTTTTTGCCCATAAAGCTCCTCCTGCTGCTGCATCAATGCCCGGCCTAGATTGCCATCCCAAACCATTGTAAAATGTATTGATCACCATCCAATCTGGCATTCCGTGATGAGGACACTTCCTTAGCATCTCCTTATATCTTTCCCAAGCCTCATACAACGATTCTCCTTGTTGTTGCTCAAATGAGAAAGAGCACTCCTCATCTTCGCAGTTTTAACCATAGGAAAGAACTTTGCTAAAAACTTCTGTGCTAAGTCCTCCCAAGTAGTCACCGACCCCGCTGGTAGAGAGTGAAGCCAACTCCTCGCCTTATCCCTCAAGGTGAAAGGAAAGAGCCAAAGCCTCACCGCATCATCCGACAAATTGTTGTACTTGAACGTGTCGCAAATCTCAATAAAACTCAGAAGATGCTCGTTCGGGTAATCATTAGCCGAACCCCCAAATTAGACTGTGTTCTGTACCATCTGAATTGTCCCTGGTTTAATTTCAAAGGTGTTCGTGGCTATCGCTGGCCTGACTATACTTGACTGTAGTTCATTGATTTTCATCATAGAATAATCTCTCAATGCTTTATGTTCATCGGCCGCCATCTGTACCGGTATTTTAGTTTCCTATTGCGTATTCGCAGTACGTGTATTCAATCTCCAAGCTTTCCCGTTGATGTATCCTGTCTAGGCACCAAAGCAAAATTTATAGATCGAGTGTGCATATACTAACCAAAAGTACCTAAAACAAAAGAAAAATTAAATAGAAATGAGATAAGATGTGAATTATATAAGTCAGACAAATTTAACTTAAATTGATGTTGAAAGTAATAAAAATAAACACTAGTTCCTCAGTAACTGTGACACCCCCAAATCCAGGTACTTCGTTTCCACATGATTTGGTGTTCACTTTCTAATATAACATACATCTACCTAATGAATAATGTAAAATAAACTACAACTTAAATTAGAATAGATAAATCTCCCTTAAAACAAGGGTTACAACCTTTTCAAGATAATCCCGGTTTACTCTAACCCTGACATGAATATAATAAAGTGCGAAAACAAAAACATAACATTCAAGTCTTATTACAATCATTCTCAATATAATAAAAACAAGTCTTCACTTGCTTTGCTTTCCCTTGCCCTTACTTGTAGACAGAGCATTAGCGTTATCAACCTTAACTGAAATTGTTATTTAATGCAAGAGTGAGCAAACCACAGCTCACTGGAGTTTAACAATAATATAGACATGAAATGATATATTTAAAAGAATCTGAACAACTTAGCTTGCTTCAATAATAAAGAATTGAATAATAATTCTCTATCAACATTAAAATTCGAATATAGAATTTATCTGAGGGTCATAAGACCTTTGAACTCTTGTCCTCGGTTATAAATATTTTTATTTAAACCTTTAACAGTCAATAAGACTATGGACCTTAACTCGTACTTAGGGGGATCAACCCTTTGTACCATGTATTGTGCACAAACATCTTAACGCTATGCGTAGTAACCTCCCCTAGTAAATAGGGTTGTTCAACTCAGTAATTTGAATTCAAGTCCGCACCAAAGAAAGTTTGGTTTGGATAAGCTTACAAGGGTAATTTAGAATTCACGTTCATCAACTAAGGATTAGTTGAATCGACTTTCAATAATTCATAAATAAAAGAATTATGAATTAACATATGCTTTAGAAGTAAATTTAAAGCATTTAAAATAATAACTGGATCTTACTTGAATGATAAGTTAAGATCATTTCAATTAAATAAACAATTGTCCAATACAGAAATGGAAAGGACATTCTCAATAATGAATATATGAATTCCAGAAATTATACAAGATTAGGGTTTAGAAAATTTGCATAAAATTAACGAGTTTAGGGTTTAGAAGACTTGCCTTGAGCGCAAGCTACTTAACACAATTCACGTACTTTAATACTTCCTACATATATATATTCAATCACAATAACCTAAATTAGTTAACACGTAACTAATTCACATAAGTAGTTAACCCTCATGGTTAACTCACTCTAATAATAATAATCAACTATCACATAGTTAATTAAATCAATTATGTATTTAACTAAATTATAATTAAACAATTATAATTTAAACACTTAATCTAATTATAATTACTTAAATTATAATTACCATTTAAATTATAAATAATTATAATCAATTAAACCACATCATGCATTTAATTATACAAATTATAATTAATCATGCAATTATCAATTTATAATCCATAATTAAACATGCATTTATTAAATTATAATTACATAAATTATAATTTAAATTAACATCTAATTGATTAAAATAAATTATACCTTATAATTTCACAAAATTATAATTTAAATTAAATATTTACTCTTAATTATAATTAATCAAATTATAATTAAATAACTTATTTTAAATTAAACAATTATATCTTATAATTTAAATACTATATTAAGTTTTAAAAACTTTCTTTTTCTCGAATTATGAAATTATCAACTTCATGTTAACACATGTTATAGCAGCTAGATACATGCTCATTATCTTAGCAATAATGTAATGGAAACATAACAACACACTGCACACTTGACTAAAACTCACTGCCACTGCACTGTGCACGGCGCAGCTGCGCAGCCACAGGCCTTGGCACCGGCGCAGCTGTGCAGGGTAAGGATCTGGGAAGGACAAGTGGCGCAGCTGCGCTGCTCCTGGCCTTGCTACCGGCGTAGCTGCGCAGCAACTCGGCCAGACGCAGACAGCCACGTTACTCTGCTTCACCGATTAACCCATACAAGCCAACAAATGGATATTAACAGTAACTTAAACATTGTAAATCATACCTATGCAATTATACATATATATAACATGCTTCCACAACACAAAACTATTTAAACAATGATAATCACAAGTTTTAAAAATCCAATTTGGCCATTTTCATGAAAATTCATATATTTTTCAAAATAAGTCACTGTAATCAAATTCTTAAGCAATTTAACTTATAACACATGCTTTATTCTCATGATTCAAGGTAGTATCATAGAAAATTTCTAAACAACATACTAACATATACCAATTTCACAATGTAAAATCACCCATAATATATAAACTCATGAAATTCCATATGAACTCATATAAACATGAATTTTCTGTTAAAATATATTTCTACAGTAATTTGATTTCTGAAAATCATTGATAACCATATAATTCACCATGAACAACACCACCTATATATATATCATCCATGTTTATGCTATTACATGAAAACTCAGTTTTCACAGAGAATAAAACATGAAACTTAAATCGAGTTTTAAAAATATGAAAGTAGAGATTATGGATTACCTTTCGGTGATAGGAGAAGAAAACAAAGATTCACTCTAGCCTTCACAAGCTTCTTCTTCCTTCTCTTCTTCTCCAACTCTTCTCTGCTTTCTCTTTTTTCTCTGCTCTTTTCTTTCTTCTTTGCTCTTAGTTTAGACTTAGGATTAATCTAACGTAGTATAGAACTAACGTAATATAATATAATACGCGTACTAACTAATACTAATTAGCCTAATTAATTTAGCAGTTACATAAGTTTCAGAATTTAAAAAGCCTTAAGGCTTTGTTTGGCCAAAACAACATTATTTTTTAAAAAATAGGTTATTATTACTAAGGCCATGTTTGGTAAAATAGATTTAAAACAAATGCAAAGCCTTGTTTATTTAAACTCATTTAAAATCCTTTTTCTTTTATTTTAACAAATTATTTTAACACATACTTAAATATCACATTTTAATTAATTAAACATTAATCATCTAATTTAATCAATTAAAATCTAACATCAATTAATCACATAAAATTGCCACATAATTATAATTACTCGCTAATTATAATCCATATAACAGTTCATCACATAATTCCTCTAATTCAATTATCTCAATTAAATTAGAACTATAATATAAAACTAATATACATTAATTAAATAAAAATTACACATTCATTTAATTAATATATAACACTTCATTAAATCACTCCATAAATCACATAATTTATTTATTTAACTCAATAAATAAATCACATAAAATATTTATTTAACTCAATATTTAAAATTAAATATAAAATCTCAATCGTTACAGTAACGGTGCCAAAAACTTGTTAACTTATTTCGGTGTTAACAAAACAGTCACATACACGCAAGTGCACGCGGTCCACAAGTAATATATGGTAAGTAAAGTATCGATCCCACGGAGAAAAGTAATTATTTTTAATCTAACATGCAACAACTTTGTAATTATTTTTATCTGCTTAAACGAATGATTAAGATGTGAATTTACTAACTAGAATGATTATCACCAATAAATTAAATAATAAGCAAATGATTCAGATTAAGAAGATATGGGGTTCTAACTTCACTTAGTACATCATTCAAATTATACACCTCTTGTTAAGCCTAATTAATTCGGATTGCTAGTCGAGAGCACAAAGGTAAAACATAGCTATCTCTCGATATACCATGCTCATATCACATAAAATCCACGAAAGAGATAGAATATATGTGAACATCTAATATTACTTAAACCATTATATGTCTATGTGAATTAAGAGTAATATAGATTCAAGCTAAAACCCCCTAAATTGACTACAAGCGGTAATACGGTATATGTCTATTCGGATTACAAATCATGACATTTATCACATATAAAAGTCAATGAACACATGCTACTATGGCTAAATCTGAACTTGTAATTCATTTTCCAATTTCATATAAGTTAATATGGTAGATGGTGATCAAACATCTAAACAAATAAAACAAACCATAATAGGCAATCCATACATAATCAATCATGTTCAACCAAGAGGCATAGAAATCTGAACTAAGCAAAAAGTTCCATTAGAATCCCATAATGGAGATTAGTTCATCACTGAAGCAATAACCATTATGGGAATCTGTTCAAGCATTGAGATTGTAATATAAAACAACGAGAACCAAGAGATTAAGAAGTTCAAAATCTGATATTCCTTCGTCCAATGTAAACCTTCAAAGTTGTTTCCAAAATCCCAAATCAACCAATTCAAAACCCTAATTATGAAAATCTAACCAAAGAGCCAAGAGAGAAGCCAAAAGGCAGAAGTAATAGCTATGAACTCTCTGTGTCTCTGTAAAACCCTAGAATAGTAAAAATAACGATTAAAGCATCAGTCTATAACATCCAATTACACCTTTAAAGGAAAAACACGTTACATGATTTTTAAGTGAAAAGTCAACATTGGTAAATATTTGACTGGCGCGGCCGAGCCACCCTATAAACAAAATGGGCCACGGGCGCGCTACTGCTGGTAGACTTCTCCTTCTGGAGCGGGCGAGCCGTGTCAAAGCCTTTTAGGGGCGCGACCGCGCTTCTGTGTTTTCCTGCAGGATGCTTACTAGCTCTTGTTGGTGCACTGCTTTGTGTTCCTTTGCTGCTGTACTAGTCCTTGTACTTCACTTTCCATATCACTTTCCATATCACTTGCTCACATTAACATGCCGGTTCCATCTTCAATCCACCACAAGCTTGCCATCATACCATTATGCCATTTCCATGCCATTATGTTCACAACCGAGTTTCCTTCATGCAAACTACAAAATGAAGATAAAAGCATAAAAAGTAACTAAAACACTTGAGATTAAGCTCTAGTTATAGCAAGTTGGTAGCCAATAAGTAGGTATAAAACCTACTTATCACAAGTCTCTGTTCGGGGCTGAAGAATGCCAAAAGGGGGGAAACCCTAATCAAGCCATGGTTTCCGATTCAGTTCCACACACAAAGCTCACACCAATTCCTACTCAAGAAGAAGATGGCCCACCAAACCCTACTAATTCTATTCTCTCATTCGCCACAGATTCCTCCTTTGAAACCCTTCATCCTTCGCCATAAATTTTTTCTAATTGATATACCTTTTAACTCTGCGAAAATTTTGAGGGTTTTTTTTTTCTTCTTCTTCATCACTTGAAGAATCTGTAGCTTCACAGTCATTGTAGTAAATCCAAATAACCCTTGCAGTTTTAAGGCTCTTTTTGGTTGAAAACTTATTTTTTGAGGTCTCCACCGGTGGAGAAGGAAATAGATTTAAAGTAACAGTCCGGTGAACTTTGTATTTGATTTGGGGATAAATGCTTAGATTCATTTTGGGTGAGTTTTGAAAGATCAGTTACATGAAAATAAGCAGTGTTGATAATTGCTACTTTAATGGGGTTATAAACCCTCACTATTTTGATTAAATGAGAAAATGAAAATAAGCAGTGATTGGGCAAAGTCATCCAAAAAGAGGGAATCAAGTGAATTAAGCTCCATTCCCAAGTCCATTCCTTGCCCAATTTCAGAATCAAGCTCCATACCTAGGTCCACTGCTTGCCCCATTTGAGAATCAAGCTCCATTACCAAGTCCAGACCTTGCCCAATTTCAGCTAATGCTAATGCATCATCTGCAGGACCCATATCCAGTACATCCTTTTCCACTGAAAAATTGTTATTGATACCAACAAATTCTTTCACAGACGATGATGATTCCATTTCGAGGACTGAAGATTGGGGATGCATGAGAAATTATAGTCCCAGATTCCTCAGATCCAACAGGTTAATTCTGGGGCTTATACAAAATAACCGAATTAGTGTTCTTGCAACTCTTCCCAGAGGCTACAAGCATAGCATCGAACTCTAGCTTTTTCACATTATAAGCATGAGCAGCTTCTTCAGTAGTGTTGTAAGTACCCAACAAAATCCTTTTCCCCTCAAAAGGGTCTCAAATTTTAGCAGTCCAGTTACCCCATTTTCGTTGTCGGACCCCTCTGTATCTCGTGCTAGAAAATCAAAAAAGGATCTTCTTCCCAAAGCAGGGTGGGTGTTGCCTTCTGTCTATCTTTAAATTAGATAGATAGATAGATAGATAGACTCCCACTCTTCTTTTACCAAACCATCCCAAACATTAATTAATAAAGATTTATCTTGTCTTCAATTTTGCTCCTCATTTTCCACTTACCATCTCTTTTCCTCTGGAACTTTAATCTCCACATTCATTCCGCTCCTCCTCCTTTTTCTCTCGCCGCTGCCGCTCTGCTTCCACATGGTTCACCGACATATCCTGGCAGAGGATCGGTTTCTGACCACGCTACTTAGCGACGTTTTTCTTCTCCACGTGAGTAGTAGCGTGACTAACAACAACAAACTGATCATGAAGATCAAAATCAGGAATTTCCATATCTAGATATGAACAGGGCCATACCTGTTTGGGGATTAAGTCAATGAGATCCAACCCGAACAGAGACTTGGCTTGTTGATATTACATGAGTCAACTGATTGAGTGTCTAGTCATCAATATTAGTCCAGGTGTAATCTATTTGGCATGCCTGTTAACGGGAGGGGCAGAGTTGACCCAAAATTTGTAACGTCAAGCGTATTTTTGGAAGAAAAAAGTATAGAGTGCTCGGTAGACCTCGCGGTAAACGTCAGGGGCATTTTTGGACCTTTGCCCTGAATTTTTATACTTAAACAAATCTTTCAAATATTTGTGCAAGTAATCATGACATGCTATGCTATGCTATATTCAAGAAAGTGATGATGCCATTGTTCGGCAAAACAAATGATAGAATGTTGTATAAATTTATTAGTAAATTTTAAAAAATGATATTTGTATAATTGCTTTGGTATTGATTCAAAGGTAGGTTTGAACCTAAACAAACAAATGTAGTTAGTCAAGTTTTTGACTGACACACATGGTGTCAAAATTTAAACGTAAATATGTTTAATGGAGTAGTGTTGTACAATATAGGGTACTACATGTGACAACCCCAAATCCGGGTACTTTCAAACCCTGGACATGGTGCTACACAGTGCTACTATCTACTCATACATTCAATTGAAGACTTCAATAACATGCATAAGTTTACTAAATATTACATTATAATAATCTTTTCCCAAGTTCTTTATAACCTTACATTCGTTCTGTATTATAATATCATTCATTACAAAAATAATACTATGCTATTACAAGGATAACTAGTTATCCATCTTGGACTTGCCCTGATCCTTACCGGATCCTTTGGTCCGTTTGCTTTTAGCTAAAATCATATAATTTTAAGCAAGAATTAGCATAACTAGCTCAATAAGTTTAATATTTTATTTTGCAACCAAAAAATCAAGAATCATATGAGTTCGTCTTCAATAACTGTACAATAGTTATGAAGTAGTGTGGATAATCAAAATAGCATTTTGATTTCTTTAAAATCACTCCCAAGGACTTATAGCCACTTAAGAATCTGAGCTGGTCAAAGACCATGAATAATCTCTTCAATTTTCATTCATAAAAGAACAACCCGGCACTAAGACCGTAAGTTCGATATATCTTACGAGCACGTCCAGGTGATCAGCCTGTAGTACTCTATGTTGATCAACACTCATTCCTTAAATGTATTTACGTTTAAGCTTTTGGCAACCTCATGTGCCCGTCGATTTAACGACGTTAAAACCTTTGTGTATTCATACTTAGGCTTACCTTTGAATCCGTACCAAAGCAATTGGCATATGATAGCAACATTATGAATATTTTAAAAATATTTGTGGAAAAACCAACCAAAATACTTTAAGTCACAGTCTAGCCGAATCAAATGGTATCGACTATTCAATAACAGTTTATGCATAGGAAACCATGCATATTGACAACTTATCCAACATAACGTGTAGACAAGAGTTTAGAAAACTTGCCTCAAGCGTCTGCAACCTTAAAGTTTACTTTACTTGAAGTCTTTACAGGTTCTACATGATATAACCACATAACATACCAATTAGGTTACCTACAATTGATACACCGTGTAAATTATCTTCTCCTTCTTGTATAGCTTAGCTGAATGGTTAAACCAATAACATCCGATTAAGTTATTTAATATTTGTTACGGCTTATTAACATTCATATGTCATAAACCAACTCTCGTCAATCGTCGTTTAAGCACAACGACAGACAAAACCCTAATCGGTTAGCTAAGTCGAACACATTTTCACCGGATTACCGTTATCTGACTCTATATAGAAATTACATGAGTTTTATCTTCATTTATTAACATTCACGTATGTCACACCTCTATTACATATCATGTAACCTTAAGGCGCACATTAAACTAGACTACGATTCACTGTTTACGTTTTCGGATTTCAAGTTTTAGGTTTAAGTACATTTGATCAACATTTAATTCTTAAAACCCATGTTAAACATGTTGTTTAAGAAGTTTCTCTTCATGTATATTAACCATTATTTGCCCCATAATTATCATGTAAAAAGTTGGGTTACTAAATGTCCACGTCGAAAAATTTGTCATTAAGGGCTGTGAGAACCCGAATTTTCAGAAATTATTAAAATAAGAATTTAGTGAATAAAATTCTTAAGGCATGTGTTAGGTTCAAATAAAAATATATATGTGTTATGAAGTATGTAGTATTGTATTGCATAAGGTAATATGAACTATGCAATATGTGATTTTTGCGTTTAATAAATATATTATTATTATACATTTGTTATTCATTGTAGTGGAGAATTAGTAAGGTAAAGGAGATGGATGAAATTTATCTATCGATATTAAATAATTTATAGAATTATTTTATTATAGTAAGTTAGTGACATTAGATATCTTTAATGAATAATAACTATTTTCTTGAGTATATATATCCTAGTGACTAATATGTTGTAATATGGGTCATAATTGATACTCAAATTGTCCATGAATGGATTGAGATAGTAATGCATGAATTTGTTAAGGGAATTAACTAATAAGAATAAATAATGGTTAATTTAAATTGAATGTTATATTATGAAATAATATAATTTGAATATTAAAACCTTACTTGACGGTGGTTGTAAGACCCCAACTTTTTATGAATTAAATTTAATTTTCTCTATATATTATTTTGAAATAGTAAGAGGATGATTTGATGAATGTGAAAAGTTATGGGTAATATACGCATATATTTTAAAATAAGCAAGTGGTTATAAAATATTCATTATTGTCGGAGAATATTCGTTTAGTCGTGGAATATTCTTGTTGTCGTAGAATATTCGTACGACGGCGCAGCCATTTATGGGTCCCATAACAGAAAACTGTCAGATGAAGAAAACGATAAGAATGAGTTTTCTAAAAATAACGGCGTAACGGTTACCGTTAACACTGTTGAAATACCCGGTGGTTAAAATAAAGTAATACACGTTGTTGCACAGTAGCACACGGTATTACATAGTATTTTATATTATTGTTGTTTTAATAATTATCATTTCACAGTATTTTACTTTATCAAATCAATAATTCATATTATTTGAATCATATTATTAGACAGCATTATTGACAATGTCTAAGGAAGTTCTGTCTAGGAAAGGGGTTAGTTAATCTAATTGCGCGCCAATAAGGAGAAATTCTTATCGGAAGGCATCCTCTTTCCTAGGAACGACCTGGTTGTCATTATTGTGGTTCTGTAATATTATTTGTGAATAATTAGTTATTGATAAAAATGATAAAAAAATATTTAATGGAGGAATTTTTAGCAAATGAGACAATTGTTGAAAATTGATATTTTATCTTTTTTGATAACATAATTAATTCAAATATATTATTATAATATTACATTATAAGTGTATAATGTGATAATATAATAATATAATAATGGTGATATTTTTACAATAAATTCACGATATATGAATAAAATGAGGAGGAAGAGAGCAAATTGGATCTGGATTGTTTTTGTTGCAAAAAAAATATTAAAAACATGTCATGCGGGCCCACTGTCCTTTTGTTGTTGTAATTGCTAATTTTTTTAGATTGTCAATATGTTGGTGCGGGAGAAAAGAAAGAAGAAAAGAAAAGGAATCGTCCGGTTGTGAATTGTCAATATTGGTAGCCAGCAAAATCATCCGTATGTAAATTCGGGTCATTTTTCGTTCGAAATTTGGAAAAACTTTCTTCTACAAAGTTGTAGAGAATTAAATTTTATATGAAATGAACATAAGATTCGTATTTTTCTGATAAAAGGGATATTTATTATGAATTATTGAAGTTCCAGAATATTGGGTCTGAATTGATTTTTGGTGGAAGAGTTTCTAGAAGGTGCGGGCCCCACTGTCCTTTTGTTAGTTGTAAAATGCTGAAGTTTGATTTTCAAATATGGTGGATTTGAAATCATACGTATAAAAATATAATAATATTTTATTAAATTTTTTGCTTTGGTGTTCTAAGCATTTTCCTATAAATAGGGTGCTGAATTAGAATTGAAAATCACACCAGAATCAGAAGTTTATTTCTCTATAATATCGAGCGTATTTTTGTGAGTATTTAGATACTTTGAGAGTTTATAAATAGTTCAAGTTTTCTTCAGCATTATATCCGATATTCCAGTCAGAAGTACTATTCTTTTGAAGTAAAGGATGTTATTTTTTTTCAAAAATGATGTTATTTCTTTCAGTATCATTATACCAAAATATTGGTATGAATTTTATTATGAAATTTTTACCTTTTCATGTCGAGGTTACTATTCACGTATACGACATTATTTACGAATACGGTACTATTCACGAAGTATAATTTTTCTACCTTTTTCATGTCGGGGTTACTATTCACGTATACGACACTATTCACGTATACGGCACTATTCACGAATATGTCACTATTCACAAAAAATTAAATTTTCTTTTCTTTGTCCCAGTTGTCTGTTATAGTTCCTATCTTTGATTGGATCTAAGTTTTGAACTTCATTCTTGAATTTTGCTCCACAATTGATTATTATGGAGTATTTTTGAACTTGGATAAATCGATTTACGAATCCCTAATCTTTGTCCTTTATCTCACTGGATTCGTTATTTATATTGTTTTTCATCATCCTCAGTCCGAAATGATAATATAACTGAATATCTTTTGCCTGTAGTGCAAAGATGAATTATTACTTGATAGGATATCTTTGGCCTGTAGTGCAAAGATGAATGATTACTTGATGAATATCTTGGGCCTGTAGTGCAAAGATGAATGATTACCTGATGAATATCTTTGGCCCGTAGTGCAAAAATGAACAGGTGTTGAGATGAACATGACCACTGGTGATACAAATGAATATCTTTGGCCCGTAGTGCAAAGATGAATATTTAATTTGATATATATATTGATTGACAGTTATAAAATTTTGATTATGGACTTTTAAATCATAGAAGATAGTATACATCATTTTCTACTTAACTCTTTTGATAAATTATTAATTCCGCTGCAGTTGTTGATCTAAAACTTGTTGTCCATAATATTTTATCTGACTTGTTGAAGACTAACGATAAATTATTCTGCATTATCTTAGTCATAATATTCTTTACTGGGCTAGTTGAGCTCACCCTTTTATTCTATTGTCCTCTTTAGGAAATGAGAATGTTGCAGGGACTAGTCGGGAAACAGAGTGATGGGCAGAGTTAGAGCAGTAGTAATCCTCACTATTTTTATAAAATAGTGTGATAATAATTGTAACTGTTGAGGACTGAATTTGAGCATTTATATTTTGTATTATATACGATATGTATTGAAGCTCACAGCTTATATGGTCGTATTTCTCACGACCTTTAGTTATAAAAGATTGTATTTGGATTCTGTACCATGTATTTTGGTGACTCAGAATGGGTTGGGTTGATTGGACCTATTCTGGGGGCGTCACAGTTGGTATCAGAGCTTAGGGATATGATCTTTGGTGGAGATCTGGGAATAGAACTAGGAGGGGAGAGACGAGTAAATCCATTGCTAGTGTGTCCTACGTAAGCATTTTTGGTATTTAATTGGTCAGTCGGAGCATAGGATTAATATGTGATATGTTAATTTGTTTAATTAACCCTTATTTTATGGCAGTATTTGAGAATGGCACCTGAAAATTTAAACAATGGAACGTATGAGACCATTGAGACATCGCTAATCACCAACCAGGATAATGTGATATCAGGAGAAGAAGAATGGCAGGAGGTCGTAGAACAAAGGGATACAACAATCCAAAATTTTGCTACTCGATATGCGAGGCTTGAACGAAAGCTCTCTCTAGTAGAGGATATGATATTAGAGCTTGAAGCTGAGAATGCAATTGTCAAAATTCTGATGAAAGAAGAAATAACTGAACGAATAAGAATGGAGGATGCATGGGTAAAAGTCGCAAGTCGCGTTGATATTTTAGAAAGAGACGTTCGATCCAAGAAGGGCAAAATAGACGATATGGATTTCACTTTTTGGACAACAATTGGGAGAATCCAGCATCGAGTTTGGAATTACCCTGTGCAGAGCGGTCAACCCCAATTCAATATGGATCAAAGAGTAATGATTCAAATCATGGATCAGGAGTGCGACAAAGTAGTTGAGGGTGGAATGTGCGTTATGGCAAAGTTAAGTCCAGCTGGGATGGTGACACCAAAGGCTGTCCCAGACAAGTCAAAGTCAGCGGTTCAAGGGAGAGCGTTTGTCGTGACTTCCCAAAATGCGAGGAACCCGAACGAGGTGATCACGAGTAAGCTAATTATAAACTCTTGCGAAGTCTATACCTTATTAGATATCGGTGCTACCCATTCTTTTATTTCACCTGCTTGTGCTCAACGTTTGAACTTGACTTCCGAGAAATTAGACTTTAACTTATCTGTTGGAACTCCGTTGGGGGAAACCTTCATTACATCCACAGTTTACAAATCTTCTTTGATTCAAATTGGTACCCTCACCCTACCTGTGGATTTTATATCTTTGAAAATACTTGCATTTGATGTGATTTTTTTGAATCGACTGGTTAACCACTTATCATTCCAAAATTGATTGTTTCGTAAGGTTGTCAGCTTTCATTCAGACAACCAGACCACTAAAATCAATCAATGTAATTTCAAGTTATAAAGCTATTTGTTTATTAAAAAATGGATGTCAAGCTTTCTTAGCCCATGTCACTGATCTAAATCAGAATACGTCAAATTTGAATGACATTTCTGTTGTTAATGAGTTTCCTGATGTATTTCCCCAAGAACTTCCTGGTCTACCCCCAAAACGTGAATTTTAATTCTTTATTGACCTTGAACCCGGTACAAAACCCATTTCTAAAACCCCATATTGAATGGCTCCTATTGAACTTCAGAAGTTAAAGGGTCCAACTATAGGAGTTGTTAGACATCGATTTTATACGTCCTAATACATCTCCTTGGGGTGCTCCTGTTTTATTCGTAAAGAAGAAAGACGGGAGTATGTGACTTTGTATTGACTATCGGGAGTTGAACTATGTCACCATCAAGACTAGATATTCGTTACCTCGCATTAATGACCTGTTCGACCAGTTGCAAGGTGCATAATTCTTTTCAAAGATCGATCTTCGTTCTGGATATCATCAGTTAAATATTAAAACTGACGACATTCCAAAGATTGCCTTTAGAACTCGATACGCGCATTATGAATTTCTAGTTATATCTTTCGGATTGACCACTATCCATGCTACGTTCATGGACATGATGAACTGATATTTGAGAAATATTTGGATCATTTCGTGATTGTCATTATTGATGACATCCTAATATTTCTTTACTTATAACGAACTCAATATATGACAACGACGTTGGCTCGAGTTGTTGAAAGATTACGAAAATACCATTCAATACCATCTTGGAAAAATGAACGTGGTAGCTGACGCGTTGAGTAGAAGATCATATGCGGGAATGAGTGCAATTCTGTCAACACAAAGACCTATTTTGTGTGACTTACAAAAGATGAAGATAGAGTTCAAGATTCTGGGGACCCACGTGATGATGTCAAATATACGCGTAGAGCCAGCTTTAATTGATAAAGTTAAAGCTGCTCAAGCTAAAGACCCGGAGCTGATGAAGATAAAGAAGAAGGTGCGGTTCTAGAAGCAAGAATGGATGAAGAAGGAATACTTCGAGTCAACTCCAGACTTTGTATTCCTAACGATCCTGACTTGAAGCATAGAATCATGATGGAGGCACACAACACACCGTTTGCAATCCATCGTGGAAGTATCAAAATGTATCGTGATCTTCGACATATATTTTGGTAGAGCAATATGAAGAGAGAGATCGCGAGGTTTATCTCGAGGTGTTTAACATGTAAACGTGTCAAGGCGGGGCATCAAGTGCCAAAAGGTCAGCTTGCAGAAAGCTATGGGCACCGATTTACGATTTATTGGTCCATTTGAGATCCTTGACCGAGTAGGAACTGTGGCCTATAAACTCGCCTTACCTCCAAGCATGTCTCGTGTTCATAATATTTTTCACATATCTGTGCTACATAAATATATGAAAGACCCAAACCACATTATTGAGTTAGAACCAGACGAGATAGCCGAAGATTTAACGTACAAGGAGGTACTGTCAAAATCTTGGATAGGAAGGAGCATGTCCTACGCTCAAAGGTTATACCACAAGTCAAAGTTTTGTGGAGGAGCCATGCCATTGAGGAAATGACCTGGGAGTTAGAATCAGAAATGAAAGCGAGGTATACTCACCTTTTTGAAATACCGGGTACGCACGTCAATTTCGAGGACGAAATTTCATAAGGAGGGGAGGTTGTAAGACCCCAACTTTTTATGACTAAAATTTAATTTCATAATGTGGAAAGTTATAGGTAATATGCGCAGATATTTCAAAAGAAGCAAGTGGTTATAAAATATTCATTGTTGTCGGGGAATATTCGTTTGGTCGTGAAATATTCTTGTTGTCGGGGAATATTTATACGACGGCGCAGCCATTTGTGGGCCCCATAACGAAAAACTGTCGGATGAAGAAAACGACAAGAATGAGTTTTCTAAAAATAACGGTGTAACGGTTACCGTTAACACTGTTGAAATACCCACTGGTTAAAATAAAGTAATACGCGTTGTTGCACATTAGCACACGGTATTACACAGTATTTTATATTATTGTTGTTTCAATAATTGTCATTTCACAGTATTTTACTTTATCAAATTAATAGTTCATATTATTTGAATAATATTATTAGACAGCATTATTGACACTAAGGAAGTTCTGTCTAGGAAAGGGGTTAGTTAATCTAATTGCACGCCAGTAAGGAGAAATTCTTATTGGAAGGCCCTCTCTTTTCTGGGAACGACCTGGTTGTCATTATTGTGATTTTGTAATATTATTTGTGAATAATTAGTTATTGATAAAAATGATAAGAAAATATTTAATGGAGGAATTTTTAGCAAAGGAGACAATTGTTGAAAATTGATATTTTATCTTTTTTGATAAAATAATTCATTCAAATATATTATTATAATATTATATTATAAGTGTATAATGTGATAATATAATAATATAATAATGGTGATATTTTTACAATAAATTAACGATATATGAATAAAATGACGAGGAAGAGAGCAAATTGGGTCTGGATTATTTTTGTTACAAAAAAAACATTAATAACATGTCATGCAGGCCCCACTGTCCTTTTGTTGTTGTAATTGCTGATATTTTAGGATTGTCAATATGTTGGTGCAGGAGAAAAGAAAGAAGAAAAGAAAAGAAATCGTCCGGTTGTGAATTGTCAATACTGATAGCCAGCAAAATCATCCGTATGTAAATTCGGGTCATTTTTTGTTCGGATTTTGAAAAAACTTTTTTCCACAAAGTTGTAGAGAATTAAATTTCATATGGAATGGACAGAAGATTCGTATTTTTCTGATAAAAGGGTTATTTATTATGAATTATTGAAGTTCCAGAATATTGGGTCTGGATTAATTTTTGGTGGAGGAGTTTCTAGAAGGTGCGGGCCCCACTGTCCTTTTGTTGGTTGTAAAATGCTGAAGTTTGGTTTTCAAATATGGTGGATTTGAAATCATACGTTTAAAAAATAATAATATTTTATTAAATTTTCTGCTTTGGTGTTCTAAGCATTTTCCTATAAATAGGGTGCTGAATTAGAATTAAAAATCACACCAGAATCAGAAGTTTCTTTCTCTATAATATCGAGCGTATTTTTGTGAGTATTTAAATACTTTGAGAGTTGATAAACAGTGCAAGTTTTCTTCAGCATTATATCCGATATTCCAGTCAGAAGTACTATTCTTTTGAGGTAAGAGATGCTATTTTTTTTCAAAAATGATGTTATTTCTTTCAATATCATTATATCAAAATATTGGTATAAATTTTATTATAGAATTTTTACCTTTTCATGTCGAGATTACTATTCACGGGTACGGCACTATTCACGTATACGACACTATTCACGAATACAGTACTATTCACGAAGTATGATTTTTCTATCTTTTTTATGTCGGGATTACTATTCATATATACGACATTATTCACGTATACAGCACTATTCACGAATACGTTACTATTCACAGAAAAATTAAATTTTCTTTTCTTTGTCCCAGTTGTCTGTTATAGTTCCTATCTTTGATTGGATCCAAGTTTTGAAATTCATTCTTGAATTTTGCTCTACAATTGATTATTATGGAGTATTTTTGAACTTGGATAAACCGATTTACGAATCCCTAATCTTTGTCCTTTATATCACTGAATTCGTTATTTATATTGTTTTTCATTATCCTCAGTCCTAAATGATTATATAACTGAATATCTTTGGCTTATAGTGCAAAGATGAATTATTACTTGATGAATATCTTTGGCCTGTAGTGCAAAGATGAATCATTACTTGATGAATATATTGGGCCTGTAGTGCAAAGATGAATGATTACCCGATGAATATCTTTGGCCCGTAGTGCAAAGATGAACAGGTGTTGAGATGGACATGACCACTGGTGATAAAAATGAATATCTTTGGCCTGTAATGCAAAGATGAATATTTGATTTGAGATATATATTGATTGACAGGGATAAAATATTGATTATGGACTTTTAAATCATAGAAGATAGTAGACATCATTTTCTACTTAACTCTTCTAATAATTTATTAATTCCGCTGCAGTTATTTATCTAAAACTTGTTGTCCATAATATTTTATGTTATTTGTTGAAGACTAACGATAAATTATTCTGCATTATCTTAGTCATAATATTCTTTACTGGGCTAGTTGAGCTCACCCTTTTATTCTATTGCCCTCTTCAAAAAATGAGAATGTTGCAGGGACTAGTCGGGGAACAGAGAGATGATCAGAGTTAGAGCAGTAGTAGTCCTCACTATTTTTGTAAAATAGTGTGATAATAATTGTAACTGTTGAGGACTAAATTTGAGCATTTATATTTCGTATTGTATACGATATGTATTGAAGCTCACAGCTTATATGGTCGTATTTCTCACGACCTTTCGTTATAAAAGATTGTATTTAAATTCTGTACCATGTATTTTGGCGACTCAGAATGGGTTGGGTTGATTGGACCTATTCTGGTGGTGTCACAGTTGTGATAGTACAAGTGTTAATGCACTTGGGTAAATGGTAAATTAATATATGTGTTAAGTATGTAATTATAGTTAGTACTTTTTATAAATATTACTTAGCATGGTAATATGTGTGAGAGTTTAATGTTCTGAATAACGTTAATAAAATATATACGTTGTTAAAGAGAAAAGAAAATCAATAAACCTTTAGATAAATATTGGTTAGAGAATCAATTAATAATTGACATATGGCTAAAATGTATAGATTGAAAAAATTATTTTGGGATAATTTATGGAAAGGAAAGAGAAACAATTATCGTATGTTTCTAATAAAGGATATTAAAATAAATTCTAATATTGAATTATTTTAATAAAGAGAGGATATTATTTTATATAATGATATTACCTCATATAGCTTTGTATGAGGTAATATGTATGATTAAATAATATGTAAATATATTAAAATGTATTTGCTATATATAAATAAATTGATAGAAACAATTTATCGTAATAGGAAATAAACTTAGTATCTATTTTCTATATATAATATGTGTACATGTGCCGTACATGTAATTATTTTAATGAGACATAGACATTATATTAATATAGTATCTTGAGAAAATGACTAAATCATTTTATTATAATTAATGCCCATATTTGGAGAAAACGTGATAAAAACATTTTATGTCATGTTATGGCGAAATACATAATTTTTATAATAGTAATGTATTTCCAAGAGGGTTAAAGTTATAAAAGAAAACTAAGTTATTTTAATTTACTAAATAACTTGAGTTACTATATTACCGTAAATGTTATAAATAATATTTGAATATTTCCGTTCACGACATATGTGTTTATGTGAACCTTAAGATATAATAGTTTTAAGTAAATTAAAAATGTTATAAGTAAGTAATGTGATAGAAATGAATAAGATTATGAGATGATTAAGTGATGTGAGTAATGATGAGCTTAATTTAAGCTTGTGAGACGTGCCTAGTGTGGCAAAGTGATGGAATAAGCATTCATTAAAAAATTTAATGAATGAATAATTAAAGGAATTAATTAGTACTATTTTGTGAATTAATTGCTATGTGCAATGATATGAAAATATATGTTATATAGTAGCTACATCTATATGAAATGAAATGAAGCGTGGCACTTCAAGGTAACAATATAATATAGGAAACTATATGGTAAAGTGAAATAAGTCGCATGAGTTACATAAATGGACCTATGTGACAATGTGTTATATGTGGTACACTAATGTGTACTTTATGAAGGATATTAAATTAAACTAAATAAATAATTGTTGTTAATACTACCTCCGTCCCATAATAAGTGATGTTTTAGGTGATTTCATTTGTCCCAAATTATTTGATGTTTTAGAAAATCTAGGAGTATTAATTATAATATTTTCAAAATTACCCCTCATTACTCCTACTTCAATACCCAGATGCTTTTAACTCTCTCTCTCTCCTTATTAACACAAAGGGTATTATAAACAAATGATACTATATTTAATGCTATACAATCATTTTCTTAATGGTTGTGACCAACTCTAAAACATCACTTATTATGGGACAGAGGGAGTAATTATTTCAATGATTAAGTATAATTAAAACAATAAAGTTTATGATAATGTAGTGTGACACTATTCAATTAAAATATATTCGGTATTGTCAAATGTACATAGATTATATAATGTGTAATATAAGTTGATGGATACATATATACATATATGTAAAGGTATATATGTATATGGATGTATAAGGGAGGTATTTAATTACATATGTGTGTATAAAAACTTGTATGCTAGCTTTGTGTACAAGGTAGGAATTAAATATGTGACATGGTGCAATAGACCCCCCTCCCATGACCCCCTATTCTATGCCCAAATGCTAATTTTTTTGTGCCATGGTGAAGTTCACAAGCTAGAGCCATGTGGGGGGGAATGATGAGGAAGGACCATGAATAGTAGTAGTTGGTGGAGTTAGCCACTAACTCCACTCTTTGCCCCTTGTGTAATGTCCATAGGAGAATAATAGCTTGGCTATAAATAGAGGCTATGTATTGGTGTGTAGAGTTTGTTAGTTCATTTGCTAAATTATTGCTAAGTTTATATAGAGAGTGTGTTGGTGATATAGAATCTGAGATGGAAGCTAGTTTGTGTAATTCTATTTCAAGAGGTATAAGTCCTACATTATGTTCTTAGTTTTGAGTTTAATAAATTCATAGAGATTGCATGAATTAGTTAAAGTTTGATATGTGAGATGATGGTAACATGTTAGTAGATACTATATAAATGTTATAGAGGCAATGTGATGGATTTCAAGTAGGCTTCATAAAGAATTGTGGGATTGGTTTGAACTCTCCTGTTGCAGAAGCCCATTCTGGTCTGGAACCGGAGTGGCGCGGCCACGCCACTCCCTAGTACAAAAGCAACGCGGCCGCGCTGTTCTGTAGAAATGGAATGCAACTCTTTGGGTTTTCTGATATAATGAGCATGCTAGTTTGACTTTAATAATTATGAAAAGGAGTCTAACATTAGACCTAAGGTTACATTGCATGTAACGAGTGGTGTTAGCTTGGTATTAATGATTTTCTAAAAAGAAACCTTAGAGTTTTGAAAATGAAACTTGATGAATTTAGCGTCCTTTGAGTTCTGACCTTGGAGCCTATGTACACGTCTCAACGTGCACGAAATGTAGTTGTTAAGTTACCTTGGATATACTAGATTGTTATAGTTTGGTTTACAAATATCTTGAAGGAAAACTTGGAAGTTTTGAGAACTAATATTCTTGAACATTGTGTAAATAGTATTATGACTTTTCAAGCATGTATATTAGGACACCTTATACCTCTAGACGTGACGTAGGTGTTCACCATCTAGCTAAGCATGAATTAGACCTTTCAAATATGTTTTAAAATAAGTTTTCAAGTAATGTACTATGCTATATCTATGAGATAGATACATGTGAGCATGCGTATTCAAAGCTTATTAGTACCAATACATAGTTAAAAGCTTATAAACATCGAACCTTTGTTAAGGGAAGTTGTTAAGCCTTATTGATTGAAATGAATCGATATGGAGCTATGTAGTTTGAATGTGAACTTGAAGAAAGATCACAACTTACTTGACGTATAATATGCATCAAAATACATGATATGCTAGAAACTAAACTATGTAATGAAAAGCTCAAGTCTGGTTCTGGCAGGGAGTAGTGTGACACCCCCGAATCCGGGTCCTCTGACCCTGGTCCGGTCATCACGATCTAACATAAACATCCACCTCTAAACAACATACAATAACTAAATGCGGAATTTAATAAACGTATGTCGTTCATTCAAAAGGTGTTACTAGTCCCAAGATTCGATAACCTTAAATACAAAACATACAAACATACCCTAGAATAGTCAATAGGGTTCATATTACACAACAGTAAATTAATTAAACATAAAGATAAAGTCTGCTCCTTGCAAACTAATCCTACATCTTCCCTTTACCCTTGTCCTTTCCTGAAGTCTCGGGCTTAACTGTAATATAAGTCATGATATAGCAAGGATGAGCAACAAGTTTGCTCAGCAAGTTGAAATACAACAATAAAGGATATATCATGATGAAAGGAATATATCTGATAATGAATTCAACAATATAAATATCGGAAGCAAGAATAATAAGTGCTTTTAGAATAACTGATAGTCAAGTAGACTTTTGAACTATAAAATTCCAACGAAATCAATAGCTGATTGACCCTTTGGTTACTGGCTACAGAATAAGTACTTGAGGGGATCAGCCTCGCGTACGCTATGTATATGCATAACATTCAACTCTGCTGTTTGTATCTTTATACTAGATAACTGGGGTACTCCCCTATATATACAAGGGGTGTTATTTCAGTCTAAGAATCCTTACCATCAATTGGTTTGGATAGCTTTTATAAAAATTTTATACAATTTTCTGACCGAACAAGGGTTCAGACTCTATCTGACGCAGTTCAAGAATTATAGAACTTTAAATAATGTACAAGTCCAAGACTGTACGAAATCAAGTGCACCAAGTGCGAATAACAATAATATCGATGTGGAATAATTGTAAAGTAATTAAACCACCTATTAGCATGCTTGGAAATAAAGTTCAAGCTTTAAATAATTAACTGTCAATACGATAATAACCTGCTCAATACAATATGAGAAGGATAGGAACTTGTACAAATAAGAATTAAAGAACTTGCACAACCAAATAGTGAAGTTCGGAGACTTGCCTGATTGCTCAGCTACAATTAAGTTCTAGCTTTAATTAAATCTCGCTGAAATAACCTAACATTAATAAGTCGGTATTCCAATTAGCATGTGTAAACTAATACGAGTCTACACTTACAAGAATCTGCTTATCATATTAATCTATCCATAATTCACGTAAGTCAATCTAATCATGTCATAGATTTAATAACTTTAGATTATCTAGTTTCTATGCATCAATATAGGCTTGAACACATAATACTTCAAGTTACTTATATTTAATCAACACACATACTTTATCAAGTTATTAACTTCTCGTTCGAAACTAGCATGCTTTTTCTATATTCAATTCGAAGTCGTGTTTTCATGCCAGTAATTCACATACTTTAACTAATACATATTCATGTTTCAAAGATTATTTACATCGCCATATTACACCTCACGAGACTAACAATACTTAGTAAATATGCTTGTGCTTATACTACTCATGTATATTCCTATCACATAGGCTATACTTTAGAAATTCATTTTCTATGAATATGCGTGCATAGGTGAAATCTATATATAAACAAATGATGTTCATGTTAATATGTCTATAGGCATAGTGAGTTCCTAATCTTCATGCTTGCATGCTCATAATATAACCCACATGGTAATTGATGTTATTAACTTTCAAATCTTAAGTTCCTTTGAAAAGTATACTAAGTCCACAAAGGTAACATAGTACATGTAAAGCGTCTCAACATATAATTCGTATGCAATTGAAACACATATCTAAACCTTGTAAATGTTCTCATATGGTCAGAATCTAAAACATACTAATCTTGGTCAAGTTTGTTTTCAAAAGGCTTAAATTTCTCGTTAAAGTCGTTGAAATCTTGCAATCGTTCATGCTAGTGTGTTTGACACTTTAAACGTACCTTTCATGTCAATATAGACTATACGGTCATGCTTTCAGAATTAGAAGATGCACGTGCTACGTACGTGTCTAAGTTCATAATTAAAACTATAAGTTTCCCTTTTAAAACATATGTTTTCCTTTCATCACACATACTATCATGGTCATGGCATATATGTAGTATTAAGAAGCTTATAGTGTGGTTTAATATTAGTTTACATGCTTGGTCAAAGGGTATCATCAAGATAGCATGGACAGAAAACGAAACAGAAAACAAATTCTGCAGAGGGGCGCGGCAGCGCCCAAATTGTACTAGGGAGACGCGCGGCCTCGCGGCTCCCGTTCCAGTCCAGAGAGTCTTCTGCTAAAGCAGAGCTTCAGGCCAAACCCAATACACTACATGAAACATGCTTGCTAGTTATCACATTGTACATATAACACCTCTATATACTGTCTTAGCATGTTAATCATCATTTCATATCATCAATTCCAACTAAACATGCTAATTCTATGAATTGAATTTCAAATGGGTTTAGAGATTATACCTTGAATTAGCTAAGCTTGCTTCCCAAAATCAGATTACTCTCACTTCACTCTTTCTATAATACTTAGCAATTAGTCTAGCAAAAATGAAATGAGAAGGGGAGCACTCAATTTATAGGGAAATGAATAACCATGCCAAGCCATTGTCCATGAAATCAAACCATTGGAGAAGGAGAAAAGATGATGGGCAACAAGCATTAGGTGAAATAGTTGCCAACCACCCCCATCACCCACATCCTTCTTCATCATGAGCATCATTGGCTAGCTAGGAAGTTGATATGAGGGAGTAGCTTAGGCCTTTGGCCTTACACGTGAATGAGAAATATGGAAGGAATGGACACTCAAAATGGGACAAGAACTCAGCATTCATACATCATTAAGGTACACAACACTTAGTTTACACATTTTATATAACTTAGGTTATAATGAATTAAAGGGTATACAATGCATTTTCAAATTACAAGGTAACAAGTAGGGGTACACATAGATACATCAACATATAATCCATGTACATTTTCTATTAACACCAAATATAAATTAATTAGGCATTTATTATTAATTATTATCATGACTGTTATTATAATAATTATAATAACTTAATGAAATCATTATTAATTAATTATTGATCTTATTATATGTCAATAGGGGATACATGAATGTTTACCCACACATATCATGTTACATAAGTCATACTATTATGTCACTCACATAATGTAATTACTCTTACCATATAGTCAATATATATAACGTATAATCATATTGATGTGCCACCTTGCATTATATATAATATAAGGTAATCCACCATAGATTATAGGTTTATATATCACATGCTTGTATAAATCAATTAAATATAATATTATTATATTTATTAATCTCTTACTTATTAATTATTATTTATTCATAATAATTATTAATCAACACATTATCAAATAATTAATCATAATTGAAATTAATCAAGCACGTTCAAATCCTGTCACTATATTCAAATAAGTTGAATATTTAATTATTAATAATCTTATCAATTCTCTGATATTAAGGTCTCAGGGCTAGTCCACTAAGTTAAATAACTCATTAGTGACTTCCTTTAATCATTTTACAAATTCTCACCATCACATAAGGTTTAAATAAACTCACAAAACTAACTCGTTAAAATTAAATCACATATTTAATAAATAAAGAGTTTAAAATTCATGGTCGTTACAAGTAGCGCGGCCGCGCCACTCCCTACGCCTATATGCAGCGCGGCCGCGCCGTTTTGCTGAATTGCCAAGAGCAGTTTGTTAACTGCTTGGACTGAAGTCGTGTTTACACATTTTCCTTAAAGACCACAAGGACTGAAACAATATGGTTTCCATAGAAAGAGTATGAGGGTATGATGTGGTAACATCATGGTTATCCTAAGATGAAATAAAATGAAACCAAGTTAGAAAGTGATATACAAATTATTCTTCTATTAAGAGCGTATGAAATGTATGACTGATGAGTATGAATCCATGATTATGAAACTTTGTAAGAATACACGAAGTGCAGATAGCTATAAGCAGTTAAGTCGTAGTTGATAAACTACGAGCCAGGTAAGTCTTTCAGTTCTTATTTGTTATATGAATTCGATAGCTGTTAGTTGAATTGTATTATGCTATGAGGATGTTGACTTATATATGAAATGTATATGAGATATGTATGAGATTGAAAGTTGATCTTTGATGATATACTTGCGAAGTTAATCTCTATACTTGTTATGTGAGAAGTAGCATGCGTAGTAAATCCAAATGATTATGATTGCATGAATTGAGTATGATATTATATACTATGTGATGCCTGAAAACTGTTAGAATTGTTGAGCTGTCGAGCTCACTCTTGCAAATAACCATTTTTGCAGGTTAAGGACTCACGGTAAAGTTACGTGCTTCTTGATTGATAGAGTTCAATAGTGTCGCAAAGAAGATTACTATTTAGTTGAAGTTATTGCTTGAACCATGTTTAGGTTCTAGGAGTTGTTTATGATAGTAGCTTATGATGTTTAATACATGTTAAGTTGTAAAGTTGTACGATGTGATACATAGAGGATTTCGAATTGAGATGTAAGAGTCTATGCACTAATTCGAATAAAGTGAATCATAACATAAATTTGATTCAAGAATATGTAATTGATAAAGATTGTGATTTAGATATAATAAAGAGAGAAGATTGAAAAAGTTTAAATTATTCTGTATTTTTATAACATCGAATATGATGTATAGACAGGAATGACAAATGACTAAGATTGGAACTTATTAAAGTTTGGGGTCATTATACAGATCCTGGAATTGGGAAGAATTTATATTCTAAATTTATAATAAGAGATGGTATATCCAGTAAGTTATGAATAAAAGATATAAATATTTGGCGATAGTAGTATTGTGGTGAACCGGATCCGAGGTTTGGAGAGGGACCCGGATCTGGGGGCGTCATAGGTTGGTATCAGAGCTGTAGGTTATAAACCTTAGGTAAGTGTATCTTCGGCTATAACCTTAGAGAGGGAAAGTAAAGATTAAAATATATAGGTAAAGATTCAAAGAAAAATCTTAAAGTATTTAGAGAATGAGAATCAGGAGTTACCTAACTCCGGTAATAAAAATGATAAGACGATGTCTATAAGATGAATATGACAAAGATAATAAGAATGAACTCGAATGGAGTTTAATTGACAATAGGAAAGAACCATAGGGTAAACCAATGATCAAGACGTGATCAGATTGAGCTATATGAAATGATAGATGATCTGTAATGACTGAATAGTTATACCTTGATGCTATAAAGAGAAGGTACTATGAAATGGTACGAGATGAACTCATGAGGAGTTGTATATGATGAAATATAGAAATTTCGTAACAAGCAAAGAGCAAGTTAAGAATAAGATAGAGTTAGGTGTTGGATTTTTATTGAGGACTCATGTGATAGCTTAGTTGTACAAACCTTTGTGTGGGCGGAGGTTTTGTGCTTGCGCTAAGTGCATCACATTGATAATCGTTGGAATATTGATGTCGCGCTATCGATATACATATGACGAAAAGATGATTCTTTTCTCATATTTATTTTGATAGATAGAGATTTCTAAGATTAAATTAGAGAATATTAAAATTAGGTGCGAGTTCTTAAGACTCATACCTATGATAAGTTTGTGACTCATAATCATATGTATTTTTGAGCCCCTAAGCGTATGGAAAGTCCCTGATTAGTTCTTGGACTACGTATTGCTAGGACAATTTCCTAAAATCTTATTATTGTGGTAAGTTCCTGAACTTCCATGGTATGGTAAGTTTGATGAACTATATTGGGAATAGATATATTATATTTCAAGAATTAAGAGTTTTGGTATAGTGAGCATTGATGGTATTAAAGATTGATAGAATGATGAAGCAATGGAGTAAGAGATTAAAGTTGATGGAGCAATTTGGATTTTTCTAAATCTTCTAGCTATGCTAGATTTTCAAAATTTATTGACTTCATGCTAGTGTTTGCACTTCTATTTTCTTGAGAAAATATTGGGTCAGATGACTGAACCAATGAGTTTAAAAAATGATACCGTTATTTGTATGTCTATACTATTTGTTTTAGCTACGACAAAAATGATTTGAAAATCTTTTAAAATATATTTTTGACCATATGCATCATTTGATATAGTGTAGGATGGTAAACGATGGAGTCATCAATGCAATCGAACCTAGTGTTCGGAGCGATTGTAAGATCGTCTGTCCATTATGGTATGATGTAGTATGACAAAGTCATAAAATAACGAAATCTTCAACATACTACTGAGTTGCTATGGAATCATGACGTCATAAAAGTATTTTTGGTTTTCGTTTAAACTATGAAAAAGATCAAATAAGTTGATTATATTCGATTGATGTCCGAATTGTTAATAAAAGTCTAAGCAATTTGATTCGGCTAGACGACTGTTAAAGAATATTTATGAAATTCGAGCATTCTTGAGCACTTATACCAAACCAGATTGCTCTGGTGCGGATTTAGATGTTAAAAAGCTGAGGTGAACAACCCTATAAAGGGGACATATTTTCGGAGATAATGGTTCCGAGCGTAACGCATATAGTTGTTACAAAACACTACGTTTATAGCACAACGTGGTGGTACAATAGGATAATCACCTAGGGTACGCATAGAGGGTGTTCTCAGTCTTTGTGATTGATAAACACGCTGGTTTGCAGTGTGAAGGATTTTGTTGAAGCCTTAGTAAACCTAGAGAAGAGTTCACGGTCTTGTGACCCCTCAGCATAATTTAGAATCTTAGTTATTCATACTACTTCCCGATTATTGAACAATCGTGGAAGATTCGTATTCTTTCTTAAGGGTGAATGTAGTAAGTAGAATGCTCCTTAGAAAGAAGAAAGTGGTAGGATGCAATTGAGCAAGTTATAATAATAAAACTTCCGAAAAGAGAAAGGATAAAGTTATCTCAAGAATATGTAATATTCAGAATAGTACCGAGTAGGGAAGATTTCGATGATTCCGAGGACAGAATCCTTATAAGGGGGAGAGGATGTGAGAACCCGAATTTTCAAAAATTATTAAAATAAGAATTTAGTGAATAAAATTCTTAAGGCATGTGTTGGGTTCAAATAAAAATATATATGTGTTATGAAGTATGTAGTATTGTGTTGCATAGGGTAATATGAACCATGCAATATGTGATTTTTGCGTGTAATAAATATATTATTATTATACATTTGTTATTCGTTGTAGTGGAGAATTAGTAAGGTAAAGGAGATGGATGAAATTTATCTATCGATATTAAATAATTTATAGAATTATTTTATCATAGTAAGTTGATGACATTAAATATCTTTAATGAATAATCACCATTTTCTTGAGTATATATATACTAGTGACTAATATGTTGTAATATGGGTCATAATTGGTACTAAAACTGTCCATGGATGGTTTGAGATAGCAATGTATGAATTCGTTAAGGGAATTAACTACTAAGAATAAATATTGGTTAATTTAAATTGAAGGTTATATTATGGAATAATATAATTTGAATATTAAAACCTTACTTGACGGTGGTGATAGTACAGGTGTTAATTCACTTGAGTAAATGGTGAATTAATATATGTGTTGAGTATGTAATTATAGTTAGTACTTTTTATATATATTACTTAGCATGGTAATATGTGTGAGAGTTTAATGTTCTGAATAACGTTAATAAAATATATACGTTGTTCAAGTGAGAAGAAAACCAATATATCTTTAGATATTTAAATATTTTCGTTCACGACATATGTGTTTATGTGAACCTTGAGATATAATAGTTTTAAGTAAATTAAACATGTTATAAGTAAGTAATGTGATAAAAATGAATAAGATTATGAGATGATTAAGTGATGTGAGTAATGATGAGCTTAATTTAAGCTTGTGAGACGTGCCTAGTGTGGCAAAGTGATGGAATAAGCATTCATTAAATAATTTAATGAATGAATAATTAAAGGAATTAATTAGTATTATTATGTGAATTAATTGCTATGTGCAATGATATGAAAATATATGTTATATAGTAGCTACATCTATATGATATGAAATGAAGCGTGACACTTCAAGGTAACTATATAATATAGGAAACTATATGGTAAAGTGAAATGAGTCGCATGAGTTACATAAATGGACCTATGTGACAATGTGTTATATGTGGTACACTAATGTGTACTTTATGAAAGATATTAAATTAAACTAAATAAATAATTGTTGTTAATACTACCTCCGTCCCATAATAAGTGATGTTTTAGGTGATTTCATTTGTCCCAAATTATTTGATGTTTTAGAAAATCTAGGAGCATTAATTATAATATTTCCAAAATTACCCCTCATTACTCCTACTTCAATACTCAGATGCTTTTAACTCTCTCTCTCTCTCTCCTTATTAACACAAAGGGTATTATAGACAAATGATACTATATTTAATGCTATACAATCATTTCCTTAATGGTTGTGCCCAACTCTAAAACATCACTTATTATGGGACGGAGGGAGTAATTATTTCAATGATTAAGTATAATTAAAATAATAAAGTTTATGATAATGTGGTGTGACACTACTCAATTAAAATATATTCGGTATTGTCAAATGTACATGGATTATATAATGTGTAATATAAGTTGATGGATATATGTATAGGTATATATGTATATGGATGTATAAGGGAGGTATTTAATTACATATGTGTGTATAAAGACTTATATGCTAGCTTTGTGTACAAGGTAGGAATTAAATATGTGACATGGTGCAATAGACCCCCCTCCCATGACCCCTATTCTATGCCCAAATGCTGATTTTTTATGCCATGGTGAAGTTCACAAGCTAGAGCCATGTGGGGGGGAATGATGAGGAAGGACCATGAATAGTAGTAGTTGGTGGAGTTAGCCACCAACTCTACTCTTTGCCCCTTGTGTAATGTCCATAGAAGGATAATAGCTTGGCTATAAATAGAGGCCATACATTGGTGTGTAGAGTTTGTTAGTTCATTTGCTAAATTATTGCCAAGTTTATATAGAGAGTGTGTTGGTGATATAGAATCTGAGATGGAAGCTAGTTTGTGCAATTCTACTTCAAGAGATATAACTCCTACATTATGTTCTTAGTTTTGAGTTTGATAAATTCATAGAGATTGCATGAATTAGTTAAAGTTTGATATGTGAGATGATGGTAACATGTTAGTATATACTATATAAATGTTAGAGGCAATGTGATGGATTTCAAGTAGGCTTCATAAAGAATTGTGGGATTGGTTTGAACTCTGCTGTTGCAGAAGCCCATTTTGGTCTGGAATCGGAGTGGCGCGGCCACGTGACTCCCTAGTACAAAAGCAGCGCGGCCGCGCCGTTTTGTAGAAATAGAATCCAACTCTTTGGGTTTTCTGTGACACCCCCAAATCCGACATCTTAATTTTCACAGGATTTGGTATACATTGTTCAAATATCATAAGACTATCTACCCATAATAATAGAAATTCATTAAATAGATAAATAATCCATCATCTCCCTATAATAGGGTTACAACATCTGAAATAGTAAATATATAATAAATCCCAGGTTATACTTAACCTTAAATCTTAGTTGCGAAAACGTAAACAATAAGTCTTAAATCATTACACATAAGTCTTGAACTTTAACATATCAATAACACTACAAGTCTTCAACACTTGTTCGTTTTTCCTTTGCCCTTGCTACTAGAAGGTTCATCACATCTTTCATTCTTAGCTGCAATGTTATTATGCAAGAGTGAGCACGAATGCCCGCAAGTATAAAAATATAACAGTAATAACATGCGAGTGAAATCAAAGAAATATGAATAACAGAAAGCTCAACTTTTAAATCAGGAATAATAATTGAGAATCAAATTACATCTGAGGGTCATAAGACCTTGAACTATGTCCTAGGTCAAGTATATTAACTTTTAACCTTTAACAGTCATAAGACTATGAACTTTACTTCTCGTACTTAGGGAGATCAGCCCTTCGTACCGATACTGTGCACAATACCTTAACGCTTTAAGCATCATCATCAATCTCTTATATTAGGGTTGTTCATCTTAGTTTGACATTAGAGTCCGCACCAAAGAAAGTTTGGTTTGCATAAACTCAATAATAGTTTTGGAATTTAGAACGCTCATCAACTATGGACTAGTCTAATCAATAAGGGTTCTCTAGTATTAAAGGTTTCAACAATAAATGATATTCAATTTGAATATTAACTTCTCAAGGGTATACAATCGAATAAGTATTGTATAACTAAAATGATACTTTTAAAAGAATCATAACATCTCATATGAAATCTTGAACTTGAATAATCCAGGATAAGAACTTGCTCGATATAGAATTTAATTCTATAACTTGCTCAATGTAAAGATTTGAGTTTAGAAAACTTGTCTAACAATAATAAGTTAGGGATAGAATACTTGCTCAATTTAAAGAGTATAGTTAGGAAACTTGCCTCGTGCGCAAGCTGCAATTATAATTCATGTTCTTTACTTAATCCTACATGTCAACACATTCATAATGTTCATTAATAACAAGTTCAATACATTTATTGAATCACAACAGTGTTCTTTGAATCTATTATTATATTTTTCAAATAATGGTTTAAGTCAATTTATTAATTTATTAATTAATCACATAACATAAGTTATTAAACTTGTATTAACAACTTTTCGTATACTTAATGTGTTTTCATGTTTATTAGTTTTAAAACACATTACTAAATATTTAACAGTTAGAAATTTTTTAAAAAATTCCATGTTAGGCGCGACCGCTTTACAGTTACTCTCTATAACGGTGCGGGCGCGCGACACGGCGCGGGCGCGCTCCAATTGCCCTTTGGAAGGGTGCAATGGCGCGGCCGCTGTGACGCCCCCAAATCCGGTACCGCCACTTGGTCTCTCGAATTCGGTTCATCACGTGCTCATGATAATACAATAATAACTAAAATCACACATCCACAACGGAATATCTAATTTAGAATAATATACAATGGTTTATTATAATTATTCCCCCAAGTCTCGCAACCTACAGTACTTAATAGATTACATAATAATATCAATTAACGACTTATTACATAATCTAACTTAAGCTTAAACATAATCAAATCCAGTCTTGCTACATCATCTTAATACAACATTAAAATATTAAAAACATAAAAGAGACAAGCTAGTTGGTAGCCTTGCCCTTGCCCTTATCAACGCCTGAAGGTTCGCCATGCTCTGCCTTAACTGAAATGTTTTAGGGAAGCAAGAATGAGCACAAATTGCCCAGCAAGTAATATACAATAAGGGTAAGTGATATAATTCTTAATTCTCGAAAGGGTATAACAAGGTTTGATAATTCAAGGATAACAAGAATATCAACAGTTTTCAATAATAGTCGCTAAGGACAGAATAATATCAATGTGATTCAATAATACATCAATTCAAAATTTCAAGATAACTGAATACTGAGCAGTCACTAAGGACTATGAACTTCTACTAGAATTAACAGTAATAAACTGAAAATCCAACAAAAACAGGTACAACAGGTGATCAGCCTACAGCACCATCGTTATGCATAACAATCAATCATACTCAAGTGTGCACGTCGAGTCTCCGACAATTATATATTCCCTTCAAAGAAGGTTGTTCTTCTCAGTCAAATACAAGATCCCGCACCAATCAATTAGTTTGGGTCGCTTTTCAATAAAATAAGTCTAGCCGAATCAAATGGCATAGACACTTTCACAATATTCAAGAACAATACTAAGTTCAACATGAATAATAGCTTTAATGAAATAAGAGTTCAAGTATGCTAATTCAATTCAAATGATTAAGTAGGAAACTAGTTCGCAATATACAAAGATAGAATACTTGTATCCAAAGAGATAAGGTTTAGATACTCGCTTATGATATCCGTTGAATAAAGTAATGCAAGGGTTTAGGATACTTGCCTTATGCGTAGTTTACTCACGTAAAGCTAGCCAACACTTTTGGATTCCTATCGTAATACAATTACGTATATATATGATATTCATTAGTCATATAATTTAACTTCACATTTTATTTTTGAATATACGATCAACACATAAGCTAAGTTTTAACCTAGCTACTCAGTTATATAGAATATAATTTCTATCCTTAACTATCCTCTTTTCTCAAGTTGATCATATTTATACATCATTACTATCATGTGAGATTACCACAGTTAGCAAACATATTCGCATATTATTAATATCACATAAGACTACAATCAATACTAAATATATTTTTTTTGGCAAGTTATGGCATTCTCATAAGTTAACCGTCAAAATCGGGTTCAAGTGACATCATATAATATCACGTAGCATGTATACATGTTTAAAGGATACTTTTATGTTTGTATACAACCTTTCCTCGTTCCAAACATACATGCAATAGATTCTAAGTCAACACTTTCAATAATTTAAAGCCATTCAAGGTCATGATGTTACAACATCTAGCATGCTCTCCTTGTAAGCACTTAAGGTATTTATATTAAGCATACTTATGAGTATTCGCATTCCATACATGTGACTATCATAGTTATTAGTTGAAAACATGCTTCGTTTATGCTAAACTTGAATCACGGCAACTAATCATGGTATATATACATGCATGATACGTGAGTAAGTCTAAGAATACATTTACATGTGTCCATAAATATTTGAATATGAAACTTACAATAACATGTTAAGATTTACGTTTCAAACTTATACTTTCACTTAGTAAAGTTCGCAAACGAAGTCCACATGCTCATGTCATGCTATGAAACATATCTAAACAAGTCAACATGCCTTTCGTGCATTCTTAAACCATATCAACATGCGTGTATGGTCAGAATATCAACATGGATATAATTTATCAAAGTTTGTTTTCAAACTCTACGCTTTTGTTAGAAATTTGCACTAGTTAGGTTCACATGTTCATAATGTATCACGGAACCCATATACATAAGTTAGCATGCATTTCATGTGTTTCTAAGTCATACTAACATGTCTCAAAAGTCAGAATACTATTATGGTATTTATATATCCAAGTTCCCCTTTTCATAACTTTAAGTTTTCTTTGAAATATTCAACTAAACAACGATCATGGATTGCTATAACCTAGTAACCTTATTCCATATGTTAATGTGAGTTATAAGCATACCCTATTAGTACAACATGTTTAATACATCAGAAGATATAAAAGAAATCATCAACAATTTCTGCAGTGGCGCGCGCCGCGCCCAAATTGTACTAGGGAGACGAGCAGCCGCGCGGCTCCCGTTCCAGACCAGAAACTTCTTTGCATTTGCAGAGTTCCAACCAATCTTCACATTTCCTCATGAAACATGCTTGCTAACTATTACATTGCATATATAACACATCTATATACTGTCCTAGCATGTTAATCATCATTCCATATAACCAATTCTAACTAAACTTGCTAATTTTTATGAATTGAATTTTAAATGGGTTTAGAGATTATACCTCTTTAGCTTCAAATTGCACAAGACTTGCTTCCTAATCTCAGAATTCTCCCTAAGCAATATCCTTACTCTCTCTAGAACACTTAGTAATTAGTCTAGCAAAATGAATTGAGAAGGGGAGTGCTCAATTTATAGGGAAGTGAATAACCATGCCAAGCCATTGTCCATGAAATCAAACCATTAGAGAAGGAGAAGAGATGATGGGCAACAAGTATTAGGTGAAATACTTGCCAACCACCCCCATCACCCACATCCTTCTTCATCATGAGCATCATTGGCTAGCTAGGAAGTTGATAAGAGGGAGTAGCTTAGGCCTTTGGCCTTTCACGTGAATGAGAAATATGGAAGGAATGGACACTCAAAATGGGACAAGAACTCAGCATTTGCAAATACTACACTTATATTCACACACCATATACTTATGTTATCATATATATATATATATATATATATATATATACATACTATATATTTATATTACAATTAGAATTACAATGTAATCCCAATAATCATGTTATTCACATAATGTAGTAAGTATAATCCACACACATCTGATCCATGTACATTTTTATCTTACCTATATAATTTATTCGGATATAATTACATCACATTATCTCATGTATTATTAAATTATCTACCACATACTCATGATGTCTCACTTTAATGTATATTCACATTGTTATATAGGCATTTCATGTAACTCTCATAATTTAATAACTTTACTATATAGTTTATGTACATAATATAATCACATTATGCTGCATATGATATATGGTTTCTATGTATAGTATAATCACATTGCACTATAGTTTATATATACATGCATGGTCACACTTAAGTGTCTCACTACACTATATATCATATAGTTGTATTCCATATACTTTATATATTCAAGTATTGCACATTTGCACATATCAATTAATATAATCTTATTATATTAATAACTTACTTATTTGTTTTATTATTCATAATGTCAAATAAATAAATTATTTATCTCATTGATTAATTAACAATAATATTAATTAATCTATTCCTCATTGATTATTAATTTCCATAATAATCGATTAACACTTATATGATTAATTATCACATTAACAACTATAAATCTCAGCACAGTTATAAACAAGTGGTTTATTATTATTATATTTCTTGCAATAATAATAATCACATAGTATTAATCAATCACAGTTAATATTCTACAATAATTAATTATTCTACGATGAATATTCTACAATTAATATAGATTAATTGTTTGCTTAAATTAATATAATCATTTTATATTACGTCACTGTGCCACACAAGGCTATCAATGAGTTTATCGCAAACTCCATCAATTTCTCAATTATTATAACTATTCAATTTAATAGAATTGAATTAATCCTTCTCATAACACAAAATCATTTATATTAAATAAATTCTCATTTTCATTAATATTTTTATTTAATAATAGATGGAAATTCTCGGGTATTACAGCCGCGCGGCGACGAAAACTTAGAATTTTCAGTTCGCGAAGAACACAGAGACTTGCCCAATTTACACCAATACACTGATTTGTAATGTTACCCATGAAGTATAAACTTCATAGGAACATCACAAATCACTACTAGCACGTTTCTAACATTTTAACTTATGAAATTATACAAATCAAGACATTAAATTTCTCTGTTCTACATAATTTTGTAAAGTTTGATAAAAATTATCAAATTTCTCATTACGGATTCGTTATAACACCGAATCCGTTCCTTCCAATTCTGTTTTCTTTGTTTTAACATATATAATCCAAATCATGTGTCAATTTTAATACAAACATATGATTTAAGCATTAATTCTACCCATATGGGTTATTCATACTACATTCAATACTCTGTCATTCTTGAAAACCAATTTAATACAAAATTCCACTATGTGATCAGTGAAATTCATGTATATATGATACAACCCATGATATTAACATATATGAATACTTATATGATCATATCTTGATTAAATTATCAAAATAATACTTAACAAATAATTTTTAAGAACACGTAAAAGAAACTCTGTAACTTTTCAAAAACCCAATTAAGGCCAAATTGAATGAGTTTGATTATTTTAAATCATTCATACCAAACATAAACATGATATAAACACACACCCATATACATATAGCCATATCATAACTTAATTTCAAAACTATTTTTTTTTACAGAAAACTTATAGTACGAATTTAAGAAATCTTAATTTTGAAAACTTGAAAAGAAGAATTACCCTTTAGTAATGAAGATGATACAATCAAAGACAACACAATGATTCTCTCAAATCTCTCTTCCTTTCAATCTCTCTCAATTCTTCTATTTTTCTCTCTGAACTTCTCAAATTTTTTTTCTCTGATATCTAAAACTCATATATGATATATGTATAAGTATATATATAATACGTATACACTTAACGTCAGATACTTAACCACCCAACTTCCCTTAGGGTCTAGTTTGGTTGTCTCCCATTCCCTCTTTCCCTTTATTTTAATAAATCTCTTATAATATAGTTAATAGTCACACCACTAATTAACCAATTAATTTTATTTAAGTCCATTAAATAAAATAAGACAAACTCACATTAAACACATTGTCACATAATTAATATTTTTATTTATTAATTATGTCAATTCATTAATTCTCTAATTAATTATTAAATTAATTAAAGTAACCTTATGCTTATTTAATTAATTCATTTAATCAAATAAACTCAATTAAATATATACTTTGAACTATAAAATTACTACACATTAATTTAATTAATGTAACACATATAATTAAATTAATCTACCATAATCTTATGAATTAATTATTTAACTCAATAATTAAATCATCGAAAATATTTATTTATTTCAATAAATATTCAAATAAATGTATAAAATTCTCGATCGTCACATCTTTCCCCCCTTAAAAGGATTCTGTCCTCAGAATCACGGTTCGATTAATAATTTCGTCCCATCACATTCTCCCCCCTCACAAAGATTCTGTCCCCAGAATCGCGTTCGCCTATTCAGAAAAATAAGTGTGGATAAGTCTTCATCATATTCTCTTCGAGTTCCCACGTTATTTCTTTAGCGTTGTAGTTCCTCCAAATTACCTTAACAAAAGGTATTACTTTATTCCTGAGAACTTGTTCTTTCCTGTCAACAATTTGAACAGGAACTTCTTCGTATGATAAATCTTTCTCGAATTGTAGGGGTTCATATTCTATCACATGTTTGTAATCGGGTTTATAAGGTCGTAACACTGACACGTGGAAAACGTTGTGGACATGCTCTAACGCCGGAGGTAAAGCTATCTCATTGGTGACTTCTCCAATTCTTTGAAGCACCTCAAAGGGTCCAATGAACCTCGGGCTCAATTTTCCCTTTTTACCTAATCTGATCTTTCCCTTCCAGGGAGAAACCTTCAAAAATACAAAGCTACTCAATTCAAACTCTACATTCTTGCGATGTGGATCGGCGTATTTCTTCTACCTATCCTGAGCTGCAACTAATCTCGTCCAGATTACTTTAACTATTTCTGCTGTCTGTTGTACTAACTCTGGTCCTAGCAATTGTCTCTCGCCAAGTGTTCTGCACTTTTTATCGTACAACGCTTTGTAAGGCGGCATACCAATACTAGCATGGTAACTATTGTTATAACCGAATTCTACAAGCGATAGATGATCATCCCAATTGCTTTTAAAATCCATGATGCATGCTCTCAACATATCCTCTAACGTCTGAATTATTCTTTCGCTTTGCCTGTCAGTCTGTGGGTGATAAGTTGTACTTATTCTCAACTGTGTCCCCATGCATTCTTGTAGTCGTTTTTAAAAATTCGATGTAAAGCTCGATCACGGTCAGAAACAATCGACACTGGCACCCCGTGCCTCGAAATAATCTCTTTCACGTATAACTTTGCCAACTGTTCTAAGTTATATCTGATTTTGATCGGAAGAAAGTGTGTGGATTTCGTTAATCGGTCGACGATAACCCATACTGCGTCGTAGCCTTTCTGGTTCGTCGGAAGGCCAACCACAAAATCCATGCTAATATGTTCCCATTTCTATTCTGGGATCTTTAGAGGTTGTAGTAAACCACTTGGTCTCTGATGTTCTGCCTTGACCCTTTGATAAGTCAGACACCTGGCAACACAATCGGCAACGTCCCTCTTCATATTTGGCCACCAAAAGTGTTGTCGTAAATCCTGATACATCTTGGTACTTCCGGGATGAATGGAATACCTCAAACTATGAGCCTCGCTCATAATGTCCTCCTTAATTTCTGGTACTGGCGGTACCCAAACTCTATTTTCAAACCTTAACAATCCTCGCTGTCCATCTTGAATTTAAGTTTCGTCCCTGCAGATATCTTTTTCTTTACTTCTTCACACTCCTTATCTAGGATTTGAGCTTCCTTAACCTTATGCAATAAAGTTATACTAGCTTGTATCTGGAATAGCTTTTCATCAATCTCCATTGGACATCCTACTTCTAATTCCAGCTTTTCCATTTCTAAAATCAATTCTTCCTGTGCTGTCAACATCATCAACTTCTCCCGACCTTTTCTGCTTAAGGTGTCGGCTAAAACATTTGCTTTACCCAGGTGGTATAAGATATCACAATTGTAGTCCTTAATTAGTTCTAACCATCTTCTCTGACGCATATTCAAATCCTTCTGGGTGAAAATATATTTCAGACTCTTGTGGTCTGTATATATTTCACACTTCTCCCCATAGAGATAGTGTCTCCAAATCTTTAAAGAGAATACCACCGCGGCCAATTCTAGATCGTGGGTTGGATATCCCTTTTCGTAATCCTTTAATTATCGTGACGCATACGCAATGACTCTGCCATTTTGCATAAGCACACAACCCAGCCCTTTATGCGACGCATCACTATATACTACAAAGTTTCCTGTGTCATCCAGAAGGGACAACACAGGTGCTGTACTCAACCTTTTCTTTAGTTCCTGAAAACTTTCTTCACACTTCTCCGTCCAAACGAATTTCACAACTTTCCTAGTCAAATTCGTTAGCAGGAGTGGCGGTCTTGGAAAAATCCTGAGTGAATCTTCTATAATACCCTTCTAATCCAAGAAAACTTCTTACTTTCGACGGTGTTTTCGGCTGATCCCAATTCATCACTGCTTCGACTTTGGAGGGATCCACCGAAATTTCATCTTTATCAATCACATGTTCGAGAAATTGCACCCTTTCAATTCAGAATTCACATTTTGAGAATTTGGCTTACAACTTCTCTCTTCTCAACACCTCCAATGTTAACTTCAAATGCTCAACATGTTCTTCTTTGGTTTTTGAATACACCAGTATGTCGTCGATAAAGACCACCACGAATTTGTCCAAAAACGGCTTGAACACTCCATTCATTAGGCCCATAAACGCCGCAGGCGCATTCATTAGACCAAATGACATAACCAAAAATTCATAGTGACCATATAGTGTCCTGAACGCTGTCTTCGGGACATCTTCTGGCCTCACTTTCAGCTAATGATAACCACTTCTCAAATCTATCTTTGAGAAATATACCTGTTCTTAATGGTAACCTTGTTCAACTATCTATAATCGATGTAGAGCCGCACCGTCCCATCCTTCTTCTTAACAAATAACACCGGCGCTCCCCACGGCGATACGCTCGGTTGAATATATTTCTTGTCCAGTAACTCTTGTAACTGAACCATCAATTCTTTCATTTCTATCGGAGCCATCTGGTACGGTGCTTTCGATATTGGAGCCGTTCGTGGCACCAAATCGATCACAAAATCTACTTCCCTATTCGGCGGAAGTCCTGGCAGATCATCCGGAAACACATCCACGAAGTCCCTTACGACTGGTATTTCCTCTAACTTTGGATTCTCTTTGCGACTATCGACTATGTAGGCTAAATTTCCCACACAGCCTTGTCTTAATAACTTCTTGGCTTTCAACATCGTCAGATAACTCGCTTTTCTAGGCGACTTGCTGCCATAAAACACAACCTTTGACGGGATCATAAGGTTAATACATTTCTTCTAGCAATCAATTACAGCCCCATAATTGAATAACCAATCCATTCCCAGGATAACGTCAAATTCCCCAAGTTTAATTGGGATTAGATCTACATTCATAACATTACCCTTAATATCTACTCTACAGTTCTTGTGTATATACCTAACAGGAATCACTTCCCTATTCGCAATCTCTATGTTCATAGGGATTTCTAATTTATCCTTATGCAATTCTAAGCTCTTTGCAAAGTCATCGGATATAAATGAACAAGTAGCACCCGAATCAAATAAAATAAAAGCATTGACTTTATTGATCGGAATGATACCTGACACCACATCACAAGACTGCACCGCATCCCGTACGGTCATGTTAAATGTCATTGCAGTTGGTCGATTTGTCGAAGTCGATCCGGTAATTGTAAGAGGATTTCCACTGTTATTTCCCTTGTTTCCACTTGACCCTGCCCCTCCAGATGTTTTTTTGGGACAGTCTCTAGCCAAGTGATCCTTTGACCCACATGTGTAGCAGGCGCCCTTCTTAGGGTTAGGGCAGTTAGGTGCTATATGGCCTTCCTGACCACAATTGTAGCAAACTCTTTTCCCTTTCATGCAGAATCCCAAGTGAGTCTTTCCACAGGTTGGGCATGGTTTTATCATTTTCTTCTGACTCCCTTGCTGATTTACGGACGACGGGTTGTCATTCCACCTTCGTTTATGATTATTGGTTTCTCCTGTGTTACTGCCACTAGCCTTATTATTTCCTTCACTTTCATTTTTCTTCTTCTTTTGATCCTGATTGTACTTGGTCACCGCTTCGCTTCCACCTTCAGCGAGGATGTCCTTCTCCAGAACTCCAGCAAAAGTGTTCAATTGAAACATTGACACTTTGCTATACAACCTGGGTTTCAGTCCCTATTCAAAATTCCTAGCTTTCCTTCCGTCAGTATAAACCTAATATTGGGCAAACCTAGCCAATTCGTTAAACTTTTCCGCGTAGTTAGGCACAGACATATTCCCCTATTTCAACTCCAGAAACTGCACCTCCATTTGATTATGGGAGCTGGTTGGGAAGTACATCTCAAAAAACATTTCCTTAAACCTTTCCCAGGTTATTACACCTTCTCCTCCCCTGACCTTATTTGCCTGCCACCAGTAGCTGGCTTCTGATTTTAACATGAATGTTGCGTAGGCGGTCTTTTGGTCCTCCCTAACTCGGGCGACCTCAAAAACTTTCTCCATCTCCATAACTCAAGTCTGAGCTTCTATCGATTTGTGGAGCCTTTAAACTCTGGCAGTCCCACTGCCTTAAAGTCTTTAAATGAGGTGTTCGATGGAGCTTGAGGCTGATTATTCATCGCTCTAGCTAACAGATTTACCAACTGCTGAACGGGGTTTGCATTGGCATCATTGTTGTTATTGTTATTTGTTAACCTTTCTTGGGCTTGTCGACGATTTTGTCTCCTTCTTGGCGACATATTTCTGTTAAGATATACGCTCATTAGATCTTTATTCAATCTCTTAAATACTTAAGACTTAACTCAAATATTTAACATAATCATTTTAACTCATAACATCTCTAATAAACTTTGATATTTTATTAAAATCAAAAGTTTTTAACATAGTACGATAGCATCTCTGCCATTTACAACAACTATCCCAAGATAAAGTATCTACAGAATTTAAAACCATCAGAATATTCCTTTGTTTATAATCACATCGGAATTTACATTATTAACTATCAGTTAAGCATTCACATAATCATACTGCCCTATCACGGCCTGCTAAGACGTCAGACAGCTTCGCTACGCTCCTCCTTCATAATGCGGGACATAGTCCTGCGATCTAGCATGTACCCAGGCAGTCCCTCGAACTGAATTGGATATCTCATAACTCGGTCCTAGGCCTCATCAATTGCCCTCAAAAATGTGTAAGCACGTCTCTGCAACCTTAACTCTTTGCACGCGCATCATCCTCTACCAGATCTGCACGTCGAGAATTGCTCACCCAAGCTTCCTCCACTATGGCGAGTCTTTTTGATTTCTCATTCAACTCATTCTTCAACCTTTCTATCTCCTCAGATTTCTGTTCACTTTGGCCCTTCTCATGAGTCAAGTCCCACTCCACATTTCCAAGACGGGTGTGGAGTGTCTCAACCTCACCGTCCTTCTGCTCGATGGTAATCCGTTGAGTAACCGACTGCTCTCTCAACTCCTGAATCGTATCTCATAACTCTATGTTGCGATCATACAATAAATCGTACATATCAGCGCTGACAGAGTTCGGTGAGAACTCCTCAAGGTCTTCTTCTTCCTCCTCCTCGGCTGCCTCAGTCGGGATCTCAAACTCCTTAGGGTCCTCCTCTGAGTCAATCTCTGGCTCATGCTCCCGACCAATGACTGTGATCAACAAAGATGGCTCTGGCTGTACTAACTGCTCCCAGACTGTATGTATGTCTCGGGGCTCTTCGTCTCTAGTCTCTAGGGGTACAACATCCCTGGGCTGACTAGCTCCTCCAGTATCTGACATCCTGACAAAATAAATTTTAAGTCTTAGATATTAAGTGATGCTAATCACTATTCTAACAAGTATATAATTATAAACACATAGCACATAAGGAAGTTTTTATTATCTTTCTTAGAACTCAACAAGAGTTATCATTACTATGTTCTCGAAGGCTACTATCCTAAGGTTTTCCCCCACCTAAGGTTCATAACCTACGACTCTGATACTAACTTGTGACACCCCCAAATCCGGCATCTTAATTTCCACAGGATTTGGTGTTCACTATTCAAATATTATAAGACTATCTACCCATAATAATAGAAATTCATTAAATAGATAAATAATCCATCATCTCCCTATAATAGGGTTACAACATCTGAAATAGTAAATACATAATAAATCCCAGGTTATACTTAACCTTAAATCTCTGTTGTGGAAACGTAAACAATAAGTCTTAATTCATTACACATAAGTCTTGAACTTTAACATATCAATAACACTACAAGTCTTCAACACTTGTTCGTTTTTCCTTTGCCCTTGCTACTAGAAGGTTCATCACATCTTTCATTCTTACCTGCAATGTTATTATGCAAGAGTGAGCACGAATGCCCGCAAGTATAAAAATATGACAATAATAACATGCAAGTAAAATCAAAGAAATATGAATAACAGAAAGCTCAACTTTTAAATCAGGAATAATAATTGAGAATCAAATTACATCTGAGGGTCATAAGACCTTGAACTATGTCCTAGGTCAAGTATATTAACCTTTAACCTTTAACAGTCATAAGACTATGGACTTTACTTCTCCTACTTAGGGAGATCAGCCCTTCGTACCGATACTGTGCACAATACCTCAATGCTTTAAGCATCATCATCAATCCCCTATATTAGGATTGTTCATCTCAGTTTGACATCAGAGTCCGCACCAAAGAAAGTTTGGTTTGGATAAACTCAATAATAGTTCTAGAATTTAGAACGCTCATCAACTATGGACTAGTCAAATCAATAAGGGTTCGCTAGTCTTAAAGGTTTCAACAATAAATGATATTTAATTTGAATATTAACTTCTCAAGGGTATACAATCGATTAAGTATTGTATAACTGAAATGATACTTTTAAAAGAATCATAACATCTCATATGAAATCTTGAACTTGAATAATCAAGGATAAGAACTTGCTCGATAAAGAATTTAAGTTTATAACTTGCTTAATTTAAAGATTTGAGTTTAGAAAACTTTCCCAACAATAATAAATTAGGGATAAAATACTTGCTCAATTTAAAAAGTATAGTTAGGAAACTTGCCTCGTGCGCAAGCTACAATTATAATTCACGTTCTTTACTTAATCCTACATGTCAACACATTCATAATATCCATTAATCACAAGTTCAATACATTTATTGAATCACAACAGTGTTCTTCGAATATATTATTAGATTTTTCAAATAATGGTTTAAGTCAATTTATTAATTTATTAATTAATCACATAACATAAGTTATTAAACTTGTATTAACAACTTTTAGTATACTTAATATGTTTTCATGTTTATTAGTTTTAAAACGCATTACTCAATATTTAACACTTAGAAAATTTTTAGAAAATTTCATGTCAGGCGCGGCCGCGTTACATTTACTCTCTATAACGGTGCGGGCGTGCGGCACGGCGCAGGCGCGCTCCAATTGCCCTTTGGAACGGCCCGGCCGTGCGGCGACGAAAATCCAAAATTTCTAGTTCGCGAATAACACAGAGACTTGCCCAATTTTCTTCAATTTACACCAATACACTGATTTGTAATGTTACCCATGAAGTATAAACTTCATAGGAACATCACAAATCACTACTAGCATGTTTCTAACATTTTAACTCATGAAATTATACAAATCAAGACATTTAATTTCTCTGTTCTTCATAATTTTGTAAAGTTTGATAAAAATTATCAAATTTCTCATTACGGATTCATTATAACACCGAATCCTTTCCTTCCAATTCTGTTTTCTTTGTTTTAACATATATAATCCAAATCATGTGTCAATTTTAATACAAACATATGATTTAAGCATTAATTCTACCCATATGGGTTATTCATACTACATTCAATACTCTGTCATTCTTGAAAGCCAATTTAATACAAAATTCCACGGTGTGATCAGTGAAATTCATGTATACATGATACAACCCATGATATTAACATATACGGATACATATATGATCATATCTTGATTTAATTATCAAAATAATACTTAATAGAGAATTTTTAAGAACGCATAAAAGAAACTCTGTAACTTTTCAAAAACCCAATTAAGGGCAAATTGAATGAGTTTGATTATTTTAAATCATTCATACCAAACATAAACATGATATAAACACACACCCATATACATATAGCCATATCATAACTTAATTTTAAAACTAATTTTTTTTTACAGAAAACTTAAAGTACGAATTTAAGAAATCTTAATTTTGAAAACTTGAAAAGAAGAATTACCCTTTAGTAATGAAGATGATACAATCAAAGACAACACAATGATTCTCTCAAATCTCTCTTCCTTTCAATCTCTCTCAATTCTTCTCTTTTTCTCTCTGAACTTCTCAAATTTTTTTTCTCTGATATCTAAAACTCATATATGATATATGTATAAGTATATATATAATACATATACACTTAACGTCAGATACTTAACCACCCAACTTCCCTTAGGGCCTAGTTTGGTTGTCTCCCATTCCCTCTTTCCCTTTATTTTAATAAATCTCTTATAATATAGTTAATAATCACACCACTAATTAACCAATTAATTTTATTTAAATCCATTAAATAAAATAAGACAAACTCACATTAAACACATTGTCACATAATTAATATTTTTATTTATTAATTATGTCAATTCATTACTTCTTTAATTAATTATTAAATTAATTAAAGTAACCTTATGCTTATTTAATTAGTTCATTTAATCAAATAAACTCAATTAAATATATACTTTGAACTATTAAATTACTACACATTAATTTAATTAATGTAACAAATATAATTAAATTAATCTACCACAATCTTATGAATTAATTATTTAACTAAATAATTAAATCATCAAAAATATTTATTTATTTCAATAAATATTCAAATAACTGTACAAAATTCTCGTTCGTCACATTTTCTGATATGATGAGTATGCTAGTTTGACTTCAATAATTATGAAAAGGAGTCTAACTTGTGACCTAAGGTTACCTTGCATGTAACGAGTGGTGTTAGCTTGGTATTAATGATTTTCTAAAAAGAAACTATAAAGTTTTGAAAATGAAACTTGATGAATTTAGCGTCCTTTAAGTTCTGACCTTGGAACCTATATACACGTCTCAACGTGCATGAAATGTAGTTGTTAAGTTACCTTGCATATACTAGATTGTTATAGTTTGGTTTACAAATGTCTTGAAGGAAAACTTGGAAGTTGTGAGAACTAACATTGTTGAACATTGTGTAAATAGTATTATGACTTTTCAAGCATGTATTTTAGGACACCTTATGCCTCTAGATGTGACGAAGGTGTTCACCATCTAGCTAAGCATGAATTAGACCTTTCAACCATGGTTTAAAATAAGTTTTCAGGTAATGTACTATGCTATATCTATGAGATAGATACATGTGAGTATGCGTATTAAAAGCTTATTAGTATCAATACATGGTTTAAAAGCTTATAAATATTGAACCTTTGTTAAAGGAAGTTGTTAAGCCTTATTGATTGAAATGAATCGATATGGAGCTATGTAGTTTGAATGTGAACTTGAAGAAAGATCACAACTTACTTGACGTATAATATGTATCAAAATACATGATATGCTAGAAACTAAACTGTGCAATGAAAAGCTCAAGTCTCGTTCTGGCAGGGAGTAGTGCGGCCGTGCCACTCCCAGGCCTATATGCAGCGCAGCCGCGCCGTTCTGCCGAATTGCCAAGAGCAGTTTGTTAACTGCTTGGACTTAAGTCGTGTTTACACATTTTCCTTAAACACCATAAGGACTGAAACAATATGGTTTCCATAGAAAGAGTATGAGTGTATGATGTGGTAACATCATGGTTATCCTAAGATGAAGTAAAATGAAACCAAGTTAGAAAATGATATACAAATTGTTCTTCTATTAAGAGCGTATGAAATATATGACTGATGGGTATGAATCCATGATTATATAACTTTGTAGGAATATACGAAGTGCAGATAGCTATAAGCAGTTAAGTCATAGTTGATAAACTACGAGCCAGGCAAGTTTTTCAGTTCCTATTTGTTATATGAATTCGATAATTGTTAGTTGAATTGTATTATGCTATGAGGATGTTGACTTATATATGAAATGTATATGAGTTATGTATGAGATTGAAAGTTGATCTTTGATGATATGCTTGTGAAGTTAATCTCTATACTTGTTATGAGGATGTTGATTTATATATGAAATGTATATGAGTTATGTATGAGATTGAAAGTTGATCTTTGATGATATGCTTGTGAAGTTAATCTATATACTTGTTATGTGAGAAGTAGCATGCGTAGTAAATCCAAATGATTATGATTGCATGAATTGAGTATGATATTATATGCTATGTGATGCATGAAAACTATTAGAATTACTGAGCTGTCGAGCTCACTCTTGCAAATAACCATTTTTGCAGGTTAAGGACTCACAGGTAAAGTTACGTGCTTCTTGATTGATAAAGTTCAATAGTATTGCAAAGAAGATTACTATTTAGTTGAAGTTATTGCTTGAACTATGTTTAGGTTCTAGGAGATGTTCATGATAGTAGCTTACGATGTTTAATACATGTTAAGTTGTAAAGTTGTACGATGTGATACATAGAGGATTTCGAATTGAGATGTAAGAGTCTATGCAGTAATTCGAATAAAGTGAATCATAACATAAATTTGATTCAATGATATGTAATTGATAAAGATTGTGATTTAGATATAATAAAGATAGAAGATTGAAAAATTTTAAATTATTCTGCATTTTTATAACATCGAATATGATGTACAGACATGATTGGTAAATGACCAAGATTGGAACTTATTAAAGTTTGGGGTCATTATACAGATCCTGGAATTGGGAAGAATTTATATTCTAAATTTATAATAAAAGAAGGTATATTCAGTAAGTTATGAATAAAAGATATAAATATTTGGCGATAGTAGTATCATGGAGAACCAGATCCGAGCTTTGGAGAGGGACCCGGATCTGGGGGCGTCACAAGGGGGCTGCGGCGCAGCTTTAACTCTCAAAGAGGCGCTACAGCGCTGTTCTCACAGTAGCTAAAGTCTGGGCCGGCGCTGCAGCGCTAGTTTTTACTTACTTAGCCATGCTGCAACGCCAACTATGTAGTGAATTCCTCCCGGACAGGCGCTGCGGCGCCAACTTCTTAGGCATGGGCGGTACTGCGGCGCCGGCCCTTAGCCTTAGAATTATTTATCAAAACTTGAGATTCCCGAGCTCGTAACGCGATCGTTGCAACTCGGAATTGGCTCATTCCAAAGCCATTAGTTCACATATAACATGTTCTACGATTCCATCCAGTCGAAATCCATTTCTGAATCCGTTGGCGAGAAATTCACCGTTTCATGCATTTTAACACGTTAATTAAACATTCGTGAACGTTCGACGCTCATTTCTTCGTTTTAAGTCTGAATCCGACCGTTCTTGCTTCCGCAAGTCTTAATTGCCTAATTCTGCGTTATGCCATTGAAAACTGAGGTTTCTGAATTAAATGGTGACTTTTGACTATCGTTTCGAGAAAATTCATGATTTCAACGCTTAACGTCTAATCGCGTAAATTTTGCCATAACTTCGTTACTCGAAATTTTAACTCCAAACCATATGGAATCACTCCATTGGTTATTCATCGATGATTCTAACCATTCTAAACATCTAAGTTTTAATGGTTTCAATTGTTTATTAACAATAATTTTAAAGTTTTCGTCTTTAAGTTATTAACCATTCAATTATGGTATTACTAGTTCTTGGTTATTAATGTTCTATAGTCCACTAATATCTACCTTAACACTTCGTAAAATTCATGCTCATCCAATCAAAACTTCTCTATCAATTATATATTGAAGGAATATGAGGATTAGGGTTTAAGTGTGTATACCTCTGTGTTTTTGAGTTGTTCTTGAGTTATGAAGATAATGTTGGGTTTGTACGAAATTGCGGCGCAATCAAATTGCACAAACTAGCAGAAGCATGGTACAATCAGAGTTTAAAATTTTCTATAAAACCATTACCCGGATCATCCTTTATTCAAATTATTAATTTAAAACGATAAATAAGAAGTTATGGAATCATACCCTTGTAGAACGAAGCTTCCACAGGTACAAGTTCAACTTCTTGTTTGTCACAATCTCCTTGAATATCCGGGTTAGATTCCTTCCTTTGATCAACGTTAGCCACCCAAGTGTTTGGCCTCTAGAGGTGATCCACCAAGGAAAATGAATTATTCAAAAAGGAGGGTGGTTGGCTAAACCCTAGTTTTCTATCCTCTATAGAAAATGAGTACTCTCCAACAATTAAAATTGCATCAACTGATATCTAACATAAGACTCCTCTTATATAGATATTGGTCAACCCTTCAATTCCTATTAGACATAGGGTTTCATTTAATTAATTAAACTTTTTTAATTAATTAGGCTTTCCAACATATTGAGATTAATTAATTAAACTCATTTAATTAATTTGCCTCATAATCTTATTAGGAATAAATGAGAGTACTAATATTAAATTAATTCCTAAACTCTTTTAAAAATTAAATGAATAATAATTATAATAATATTAATAAGAGTCCTCTTATTAATTTATATTTAATATTTCTAAAATATTAAATAATAAATATTAAGCTATTTAATTTATTTTATCACCATAAATTAAATTAATTACACTTAATATATTATTATGATTATGCCATTACCTTCTTAAATAATTATTCTTCCTTTTATGGTGTGACCCTTTAGGTTCTCCATATTAAATCGGTTGTGAATAAATCAATTAGAACAATTCTAATCTTATTTAAATAAATAAATTAAACTAATAATCTATTTAAATAAATAATATTTATTCTACAATAGGGATAAGCCTCCCTAGAGATCAACGACTTTCCAAATAATATAGATTTCAACATTAATCATAAAAGAACTTATGAGTAAATAGTTACCGTATAATTTGATCCTTCCACCATACAATGTCCCAATTAAATATAAGACATTGAATTACTATCAAGTCTTATTTTATTTAATCATATGTATTTCGATTGAAAAATGCACAACTGCAAATAATGCAAATTAGAAATTCCTTTCTAATTTCATTCTGCCTTGGCCAAGGACTACTGGATTGTCATTTAACGAATCATATAAGACATATCTCTTCTTTTACTAGAAGTGATAGATTTTTTATTGATTATTCATTATCTTCATATGTAACTCACTATACCCAAGCATACCCTTTGATATACTCTAAGGGTTTTTAAGAAATAAGTCAAAGTATAATTCATTACATACAAAATACTATGATGATCTCAAGTCCAAGGATCACTTGTACTACTATCACATTAGGAATTCCTATTGACAGGCAAGTAAAACTCCATTAGGAATTCCATAGAAAGTCACGTTCAGTGAACTTATTCTCCAATAAGCACCTACATACTTGCTTTATTATCTTCATACAAATGATCATGAGATCAATCATCCTCATCCGATGAGCAAGCAACATATGTACCAATCTATTCGGATTTACTAATCCCCTATTTAGTAATCCAACGATTGGGAACTATTTTAGTTTTAAGCTTTCTAAGAATTTAGATCTCATTAGCATGATCATCATCATGATTCTAAAAGCATTGCTTAAAACTGTGGGTTATTTACATACTATAAAAACAACATCATGTAGATAATTAAATGCCTTTAATAAATGAATACTTTTATTAATAAATAAATAAAATCGTCTCCAAAGGATATGCTTTATCATCATACATGATTGACTTGTATGCATACTACTTTCAATCTCCCACTTGCACTAAAGCCAATCGCCATGGTATCTCATACTCATCTTCTCTAAGTGACGATCAAACTGCAGTTGTGTTAAAGCTTTAGTAAATAGATCTGCAATGTTGTCTTGAGAGTCTACACGCTCCAAGGTGACGTCTCCTCGTTCAATAATTTCTCTAATCAAAGTGCCGTAACACATGTTTGGATTCAAGATGAGACTTAGAAACTATTCCTAGTTTTATAATGAACTTTTCATCCGAAACATCAATTTACAGCTTCACTTACAGTTATATACTTTGTCTTTGTCATTAAACCAACAACCTTTTGATGTTTGGAACCTTTTCAATTCACTGCACCACCTTTCAAGTAACGACTTACCCTAAGGTGGATTTCTTGTCGTCTTGGTTAGTCTGAAAACTTGAGTCTATTTAGTCCTCTAGTTTAATTCAGGCCCATCATATGTCATGATGATATCTTTAGTATCAGTTAAGTACTTTTAGATGTTTATCACTGTCTTACAGTAATTTTTTCCAGAATATTTTTGATCAACATCAAGTCTCGTATATTTCATTACATACATGATAGTAACTCATGCGATCTCTCTTTTATTGAGGACAATTTTAGAGAGATACACTCCATGACTCATCATCATGAGACACCTTTTGGAGTTTGCCATGCTAAACGCCTTTAGCATCTAATGAATATACATTCCTTGGGTTAAGCTGAACATTCTTTTAAATCTATCTATACAGATTTATATCTCCAATGTAGGATGTTCTACCCAAATTATTCATGGAGGAATGTTTAAACAACTTTATTTTGATCGATTGTAGCATAGGAATGTCATTCCCTATCAGTAATATATCATCAACATTTAATACAAGGAATGAAATAGCGCTCCCACTAACCTTCTTGTACACACATGGTTCATCCTCGTTTTTGATAAAATCAAACTCTTTGATTGTCTCATTAATACGAATGTTCCATCTACGAGAAGCTTGCTTCAATCCATAGATAGATCGTTGTAGCTCATATACATGATTTGCTTCAACTATTGAAACAAATCTATCTGGCTGTATCATACATACATTCTCCTCTAATAATGTATATTTGAGGAAGGGCATCTCCACGTCCATTTTGTTAGATTTAGTAATAATAATCTGCAATCGCAAGTAAAATCCAAATGGACTTGAGCATTGTTTCAAAAATTCATTTTAAATTTTATGGTCATCTACCATTTTTCTGATTCTTTATTACTTATAGCCTGTTCGTAATTCAATGGATCATCATCATTCATGATGTGTACCTCATTGTCATCCTCTATGACGAATTCAAACCTTTTAGGTATCTTCGGTACTCTTCCAGATTTACGAATAGGGTGTTGTACAGAAGGTGTCTCTACTTGGACAGGTTCATCCACTTGATCTGTAGTGGTTTGTGGTTCTTAAATTTCTTCAAGATCTATTTTTCCCCCACTAGCCCCTTCAAAGGTAAACTTCTTTTCCAAGAAGGCAGCGTGTTTCATAACAAACACCTTTTGCTCAGTAGGATTGTAAAAATAGTATCCCAAACTTTCTTTAGGATATCTCACAAACGTGCACTCATCAGATCTTGTCCCAAGCTTATCATTTTTAAAACTTTTTCACATAATTTGGACATCCCCAAATCTTAACATGGTTAAGACCAGGTTTCCTCCCTGTCCACATCTCATATGGAGTCTTAGGGATGAATTTTGAGGGGACTTTATTTAGTAGATATGCGGCCGCTTCTAAGGCAAAACCCCAGAATGATACTGGAAGATCGATAAAACTCATCATGGAACGAACCATGTCCAACAATGTTCGATTTTTTCTTTCAGATACTCCATTTAACTATGGTGTACCCAGTGGAGTCTATTGTGAGATTATACCATTTTCTTTGAGACAATCGAGAAACTCACCGCTTAAGTATTCACCACCTCGATCTGATCGAAGAATCTTAATACTTTTACCAGTTTGTTTCTCTACTTCACTTTTGAACTCTTTGAACTTTTCAAACGATTCAGATTTGTATTTTATTAAATACACATATCCATATCTTGAGTGATCATAAGTGAAAGTAATAAAATAAGAATACCCTCCCCATGCATTCGTTGTCATAAGTCCACAAACATCTGTGTGAACCAACGCTAACAACTCTGTAACTCTTTCTCCTTTTATACTAAAAGGAGATTTAGTCATTTTACCCGTGAGACAAGATTCACAAGTTGGATATGATTCAAAATCGGATAGCTCTAAGACCCCATCCTTATGCAACTTGGATAATCTTATTTTATTGATATGACCAAGTCTACAGTGCCATATATAGGTATAATTAACATCATCTTTTTTCCTTTTCTTAGTTTGTTCTATTTGAAGTATATTTTCATGCAAGTCAAGTATATAAAGTCCATTTCGCAGATTACCAACACCATATAAAACATTGTCTTTATAAATATAATAACTGTTGTTCTTTATTATAATGTCAAATCCTCTTATATCTAATATGGAAATAGAAATAATATTTCTAATGATATTCAGAACAAAATAATAGTTATTTAAATAAATGGACTTGCCCGTAGGGATTGCTAAACAATAAGTGCCTACAGCTAATGCAACAACCTTTGCTCCATTTACCACTCATAGGACAACCTCATCCTTGTTCAGCTTTCTACTTTTGACCAGTTCCTGCACAGTATTACATATGTGAGAACCACAACCGGTATCCAATACCCAAGTAGAATTTTAACTTTCAAAAAATTAATTTCAATCATGAACAAACCTTGATTGGAAGTCGAAGCTTCTCCAAGCTTCTTCTCTGCCAGAAACTTCTTGCAGTTCCTCTTCCAGTGACCCAACTCGTTACAATGGAAACACATTCCTTTGCTAGCTGGATCAAGTTTCTTTCACTCCTTTATGTTCACCTTGCCCTTAGCCTTCTTAGATTTCTTCTTATCCTATTCTTTTTCTTGGAAGAATCCACCATTAAGATATGGTTCTTCTTGGATGGAAATGACCTTCTGCAGCTTTCAACATGTTAAGTAATTCAGGCAAGCTGACATCTAACTTATTCATGTGGAAATTAACAACAAACTGCGAGTACGTCTCAGGGAGTGACTGCAAGACCAAGTCTTGACTTAACTCCCCATCCATGACGAACCCAAGCTGTCCAAGGCGTTCAATCAGATTGATCATCCTTAGGACATGAGTCTTAACGGTAGTGCCCTCGGACATCCGAGATCGGAAGAGCTCCTTAGATATCTCATATCTAGCAGTCCTACTTTGTTCACCATACAACTCCTTGAGGTGAAGCAACATAGTAGAAGCATTCATGTTTTCATGCTGATGCTGAAGCTCGTTATTCATAGATGTGAGCATGATGCATTGAGCCACAGATGCATCATCTTGCCACTTTACAATAGTGGCAATCTCCTCCTCAGAGGCTGATTCTGAAACAGTTCTAGGGACATGTGAATTTAGGACATAAGAAATCGTTTCAGCAGTGAGAACTATTTTCAAATTCCTTAACCAGTCCGTGTAATTCGGTCCGATCAGTTTGTTAGTATCAAGTATCCTACGTAGTGAGATTAGTGATTTCGACATTTTTAAAATTCTGCATGTGAAAAGACAACATTTTAACAAACATTCATTTAATTAATTTTTCATACCAAAATAAATTTTAGGTCTTTATTTTAAATTGGTATCTCCCACTATTTTCTTTAAACTATATTACCCTCACTTATATAGTTCGGCAACATCTAATTAAAGATTTGCTAGTGAGATTAAGGATCCCATTTCAAATGTATATAGCCTTGTGTGTGTACAACAAACGATATTTAAATAAATAGGTAGACAACTCTTGTCAATCATATCAACATTTGACTCTTTGTATTTTGCCTCTTAAATCATAATGGTCAAGTGTGTGCACATCCGAACTAAAATAATTTAAGTTAAGTCCAACCTAGCACTCCATATATTCGAAAAAGAAAAATATTGTCCTTGTGTGTGCACAACAAACTCGTATTAAATATTTAATACTCGATTAATTTATCATGCTAGAGGGCGACGTTCGATATTCCAAATATCTTTGAACGCTTTGGACTTAATATAATTTTTTTGAGGGATTTGTTATTATTTCTCTCATCTTGTTTAGCGCGTATGCAAATATATATATATAATACACGTCATTTTATTAAACATGCGAAACGTGTTTGCATAAAATATAATATATATAATACTTAGCATGCACATATAGAATATTATATTCTACCCGGATTGATTATGGACTTTTATTCTAGTTTGGTTCACTCGAGCCACCAAGTGAACCAAAAGGTCAAATCTAAGGGTGCAAGAATTTAAATTTAAATGTAACTATTACATTTAAACCCGGGCTCCATACAAACGGGTCTTCACGCGCTCATTTCTCCTTGCTCTCCAATTTCTTCAAGACAATTCTAACTATTTTTATTACATTAAACTAATTAATTTAAATAGAATTCTTGATCAGCAGTCAAGAAAAAGTACATAGGAGGGAGATAAAATTTTTCATCAAGAAAAAATTAGAGAAAACGAGGTACGCAGACCCCATTTAATAAAACACATTCATTCAAGCATTCAATTAAAATAAAATTCAATCACATTGGTCAATAGTCCATAATCAACACCATTTATTATCATACATATCACCATATGCATCAATAAATTAAATATTCATCTCATGAATTAAAACATTCCATATATATATGAGTATCATTTAATGGACAATTTTAAATTCCATGAAATCAAATTTCAAGATTAAAATAAACTTTTTATTTTAATTATAAAATTATTAAGAATATTATATATATATATATATATATATATATATATATATATAAAGTAAGGTAATCTATATATATATATATATATATATAATACTATTACAGGTTATCATATATATCATATATATATATATATATATATATATATATATATAATACTACTACAGGTTAACATAAATATCATATATATATATATATATATATATATATATATATATATACTATTAACGGTTATCATATATATAATACTATTAACGTGACTAGCTTGAAATTCTTTTGACATCCTAATTCGTGGGTCACCTATATATCTAAAGTGAATCCCTTGAAATCAACACGGATCACAGCAGCAGTTTCAATTCGTGAATTGAATTTTCCTTTTTCTTTTTTTTTCTTTCATAAAAAATAATTTTATACAATAAAATTATGTCCAATAAATTATTCTAAATACAGACCCATATGTATATGAAATCAAAACAATTAATAATTGCATAAAGGTTTGGCTCAGATACCACTGTTGGGTTTGTACGAAATTGTGGCGTAATCAAATTGCACAAATTAGCGAAAGCATGGTAAAATCAGAGTTTAAAAATTTGTACAAAACCATTACCCGGATCATCTTTTTTGTAAATTATTAATTTAAAACGATAAAAAAGAAATTGTGAAATCATACCCTTGTAGAACGAAGCTTTTACAGGTACAAGTTCAACTCCTTGTTCGTCGCGATCTCCTTGAATATCTGGGGTAGAATCCTACATTTGATTAACGTTAGTCCACCCAAGTGTTTGGTCTCTAGAGGTGATCCACCAAGGAAAAGAAATTATTCAAGAAGGAGGGTAGTTGGCTAAACCCTAGTTTTCTATCCTCTATAGAAAATGTGTACTCTCCAATAATTGGTATTGCATCAACTAATATCTAATATAAGACTCATCTTATATAGATATTGGTCAACCCTTCTAATCCTATTAGACATAGGGTTTTATTTAAATAATTAAACTTTTTTAATTAATTAGGCTTCCCAACATATTGGGATTAATTAATTAAACTCATTTAATTAACTTGCCTCCTAATCTTATTAGGAATAAATGAGAGTACTAATATTAAATTAATTCCTAAACTCTTTTAGAAGTTAAAATAATAATAATTGTAATAATATTAATAAGAGTCCTCTTATTAATTTATATTTAATATTTTTAAAATATTAAATAATAAACATTAATCTATTTAATTTATTCTATCACCATAGATTAAATTAATTACACTTAATGCATTATTACGATTATGTCATTACCTTCTTAAATAATTATTCTTTCTTTTATGGTGTGACCCTTTAGGTTCTCCATATTAAACCGGTTGTGAATAAATCAATTAGAATAATTTTAATCTTATTTAAATAAATAAATTAAACTAATAATTTATTTAAATAAATAATATTTATTCAACAATAGGGATAAGCCTCCCTAGCGATCAATGACTTTTCAGATAATATAGATTTCAACAAAAATCATATAAGAACATGTGAGTAAATAGTTACCATACAATTCAATCCTTCTACCATATAATGTCCCAATTAAATATAAGACATGGAATTACTGTTGTAACGACCCCAAAATTCATACAATATAATTCTCATCCTCGATTGTTAACAATACACATTTAATCTATCTTTACATCATTATTCGATATTAAAATCACTAAAAATGCGGAATATTTAGAACTTTTATAAACTTCTTTCTTTATTGCCCTGAATCGCAATCTTTACATTACATCTCTTCGATTCAAATTAATATCTTGAATCGTTACAACAAAATGACTATACAAGTCTTACATCATAAAGCAATATTCATATACATCGGATAGCTCAACTTTACAACTTACCAATTACGTTACAATCAAAACATCAAATACAATTTGATATTTAACATAAATAATATTCTTGAACATTGATTCCTATAATCCACTTAACACGTATCTTTACCTTGCATCTTGGACCTGCAAAAATGATTATTTGCAAAAGTGAGCTCGATAGCTCAGCAAGTTCTAACAGTTTTCATGCATCACGTAACACATAATAACATGCTCAACATACATTTCATAATCGTTAAAGTAACATGGCATACATGCTTTAATCACATAACAAATATAAAGATTGAGTTCCTTACTCAATCAACATTCTTAAATCAATCAATGTAGTCATAAATTGATTTTAACATTTCATGCTTGCAACATATATGACAAATCATGCTCTTTGCAATACAATTTAAAACAGTCCATAATATCATTAAGTTCACATAGAAAATAGGAACCGAAAGACTTGCCTGGCTCGTAGATTACCAATTACCAAAAAATAGCTTAATATAATCTACTTTATCAATCCTACACACGTATTACCATACGCATCAATTATTAGTCACCTAGCAACGCCTATCAAACGTCTAAGTAAATTTTAATTTACACTTTGTAATTCTCTTCTATTTACTCGCTTGACACTTACTGTCAAATCATATGTATAATTAACAATATCAGTTAATTATCACATAGCTAATTCTCATCGTTAGTTAACCAATCTAGGTTAACTCATTCCTTTTTAATTATTAAGTTAATAATTATTTATCACATAATCAATCACATCACATAATCATATATTTTTTCACATAATTAATCAATTAATAATTACATACTCATATTAAATTATAATTAAATAAATTATAATTTAAACATCCACTTTAATTATAATTAATCAAATTATAATTACATCTTATAATTAAATAATTTATAATTTAATTTAAACCATTACTCTAATTAATCAAATTATAATTAAATTAATTATAATTTATAATTAATCAAACTACATCATGCATTAAATTATAATTAAACCAATTATAATTTAAATTTAAACATTTACTTTGATTAAATTAATCAACTCAATTCATTATAATTTAACAATTATAATTTACATTAAACCTTTACTATAATTATAATTATTTCAAATTATAATTACATATTATATTTTATCAATATAATATATTAGAAATCATTTAACATTCTAATGTAAGTCTAACATGTTATCATATCACACATCATGTTAACTTTTATGTTCCAACTAAAATGCATAAGAAAATTAAAGCATCAAAACTTTCTGCATACCCCCCGCCGGGGCGGGGGTTCTAAGCCTAGCAAGGCCCGCTTGGGCGGGCCCTCTCCAGGAGTTCAAATTTTGCTCGCGAACTGTGTAGAGAAAAAGTCAATTTGGCTTATTTCTCCACACCACATTCCACTTCCAATCAATACAATTCATAACAACTTTAATAGAAAACATAATTTCTAAACTCCTAACATGTTTCAACACATTTAATCCTTAAAACACATAGTTTACAACAATCAATTCCATGATTTTTAAAGAAAAACCATTGACAAGTGTTCTTGATGAAATTGAACACTGTAGTTTATTTTCAAAATGAAATACACAATTCAAAATATGTTTGAATTTTTTTATAACCATATTAACATAACCTAACATCAATTTAAGCCACAAATAACAATCAACCATGAAATTTTGATTTTCAAAGAAACTATATATATATTTCAAAATACTTTCACTGTGACTTTTTAATTCTTCATATTCATCATAGGTATACCAAATTAAACTACGAACTTACGCATAAAATTCATATATAGGCATGTTATGAACACAATTTATATACATATACATCATGTTCTTCAATCTTCACCATAACTCAATTATAAGAGAACTACATTATGAAGAACATAAAAACATAATTAAAACAAGGAATTTAGATTATAACATTGACTTAGTGAAGAAGATGATGATGAGGCTTCTAGTTTTATTTTCTCACAAAACTCATTCCTCTCTCTTTCTTTCTTCTTCTCTCTTCTTCTTCCTTTTCTCTCTATCTTTTCTCTGTATTTCTTCTTTGTTTAACCTTTTGTTTTCTCTAACAGGCTAACCCTTCTAAACTGACGTATATTATAAATATAATATACATATAACATATATACAATATATATGTAACTTATACTATATTAATGTAGCTACTAATTCCTTTATTAATTGCATAGGTTACAATTTTAAATATCAAAAGTCCTAAGGCTTGTTTGGCAAAACAAGTTTATTTTTTAAAAACTAACTTTTTGAACTTAAGGTCCTGTTTGGTAAAACAAGTTTAAAACAAAAGTAAGGGCCTTGTTTGGAAAAACGATTTTAAAACTCTTTTAATTCTTTTAATAAATCCTTTAATACATATCTTTAATTAATTAAATCTTAATATTATAATTTAATTAATTAAAAATCTAAAATTAATTAATCACATAAAATTGTCACATAATTGTAATTATTCGCTAATTATAATTGCATGTAACACTCATCACATTACTCACCTAATTTAATTATCTCAATTAAATTAGAACTATAACATAAAATTATTATATCAATTAAACTAAATACTAAATATTCATTTAATTAATATTTTACACTTAATTATATTATTCCATAATAATCACATAATTATTTATTTAGCTCAATAAACAATTCAATTAATATATTTATTTAATTCAATAAATATATAAATTCTCTTCACACCAAATCACATATTTCATAATATATAACACATATACACACACTCGTACTTAAATATCTTAAAATAAGAATTTTATTTATTAAATTCTTATTTATTAATTCTTAAAAATCTGGGATGTCACAATTGTCAAGTCTTATTTTATTTAATCATATGTAGTTCGATTGGAAAATGCGTAGCTCTAAATAATGCAAATTAGAAACTCATTTTTAATTTCATTCTGCCTTGGCCAAGGACTACTGTAACGATTGAGATTTTATATATTAAATTTTAATATTTATTGAGTGAATAAATATTTTATGTGATTTATTTATTGAGTTAAATAAATAAATTATGTGATTTTGTGGATTGATTTAATTAAGAGTTATATATTAATTAAATAAATATTTAATATTTAATTTAATTGATGTATATTGATTTTATAGTATAATTCTAATTTAATAGAGATAATTAAATTAGATGAATTATGTGATGAGTGTTACATGAATTATAATTAGTGAGTAATTATAATTATGTGATTAATTGATGTTAGATTTTAATTAATTAAATAAGAATGTTAAAGATTTAATTAATTAAAGTGTAACATTAAAGTATGTGTTAAAAGAATTTATTAAAATAAAAAAAAGAGTTTTTAAATTATTTTAACCAAACAAGGCCCTTACTTTTGTTTTAAAAAGGTTTTGTCAAACAGGGCCCTTGCACTAAGTTTAAATTCATTTTACCCAAACAAGACATTAGCTAATAAAATCTGTTTTTAAATAATTTTGTTTTGCCAAACATGGCCTTAGACTTTTCAAATTCTTGTAACCTATATATTAAATAGTAGTTAGTGTATATAATTAATATATAGGAGTTATATGTTTTATATAGTTATATGTATAATATATGTATATCAGATATATATGTTATACAAAAGATACATTAGTTTTAGAAAACAAAGAAAGAAAGAAAACTAGAGAGAGTTAGAGAGAATACTCAGAGAAGAAGAAGAAGAAGAAGAGGAAGAAGAGAGAGAAGAAGAAGCTTTGAGAAAGCAAGAGAAGAACAATACACCATCATCATCTCCATCTCTTCTCCTATCCAAGCTAGAAAAGGGCATAATCTCCATGCTTAAATATTCTCTATTTTGTGTTTTACATATTCCATGTTTCTTCATAAAAGAACTTCTTTGTAAAAGCCTTTTGTGTAAATTATGTGATCATGATGTATATATGTGATGTATATATATATATATATTGATGTTATTATATGAGTTATATGGTTATTTTAACAATTCAATCCATGTAATTTCAATAAACAAGAAGAAATTATGTTCATAATGATTTACTGTAAACTAATTTTGAAAGAATAGCCTTTGAACTATCAAATTGGTGTTTGATTATGGGTTATTGTTTAAATTGATCATGGGTTATGTTAATATGTTAAGAATTAGAGTTATTGCAATTTGAATTACATGAATTGATTGAAAAACGAATTCGTAATAGCAAATTTTGTCAAGAACGCTTGATATTGTAGTTTTCTTCAAAAATCATGAAAACTTGGTTTTGATTATGTGTTGTAAGAATTTTATATGTTTTAATCATGTTAAAGAGTCCAAAATTTTGTTGTTATCAAATTTCATGTTCATCAAGTTGAGAAAAAACGGACTTTAGTGTGGAGAAATAAGCCAAATTGGCTTATTTCTCTGCCATTCGCGAGCTGGGGGGTTTCCACAGCAGTGGGCCCTGCCCCAGTGGGATTTAACCCATGGGGACCCGCCCCAGTGGGGGATTTTGCTGTCTGGGAAATGTGGTTTTGCTTTGTTGAGTTTTCATGCTGCGTTTGTTTAGCTAACTTATTTTTATGACTTGATAAGTGTAATAGGTAATGAGATAACATGCTTTTGATGTGTTTAAGATAGATTGAAGTCTTATGTTATTATATGATATGTGTGCTTGGATATTATTACCGTAAGGTGCAATATGATAGTAAAAGTGCTATACATGTATGAGGTGCTTGATTGTGAGTTTAGCCTCACGTATGTGTATTAGTATCGACGTACGTCGTAACCATGTTGTTAGGTTGCACTTGAGTATGAAGTTCAATGGTTTAAATGTTATAGTTAAGTACTAATAGACGTTTTAAACGTAATGTAATGTGTAGGGTAATTATGGAAGTGATTGTAATTATTAAAGTGTAGCTTGCGCTTGAGGCAAGTTCTCTAATTCTTATTCTTTTACGTTAAGCAAGTTTCTATTTTTAAACTTGTTATTTATTTTGTGCAAGCTTTCTAAACTATTCTTGTACGCTATGCAAGCTTTATCATTGTATCTTTTCATTATGCAAGTTCTCTAACCATTGCTCAATATATCATGAAAGTTCATTTCCGTTTCTTAACTTGTCATGTATTATACAAGTTATACTGTATTCAAATATTCGTAAATCATAAGTATTGAGGTATTATTTAAGTAATGTGATCTTGACTTAGTTGTTCAAGCAAGATCTACTTGATCTATCGAATGCTTTAAGTTATTTCCAAAGCATGCTTAGTTATCATAAAACCTATTGTTATATCTTACATTTGGTTTATAATTCTTATATTATCGAACTGTTAAAGTATTGTGAGTTGATTCAACTACTCCTTAGTTGATGATAGTTGAAACTCCAAAGTTCCTTTATCTATCCAAACCTAACTTTCTTGGGTACGGACTTGTATTCAAATACTGAGAATGAACAACCCTATTTATTAGGGGACATTTATGCGAAAATGTTAAGATGATTGTGCACAATACATGGTACGAAGGGCTGATCTCCCTAAGTACGAGTTAAAAGTCCATAGTTTCAATGACTGTTAAAGGTTTTAAATAGAAATATTTATAACCTAAGACATAGAAGTTCAAGGTCGTATGACCCTTAGATAAATTCTATATTCGAACTTTGAAAATGATGAAAGAATTATTATTCAATTCTTTATTTTGATAAAAGTAAAGTCATTCAAACCTTTCGAAGTTATTCAGTTATGCCATATCACTGTTGTATTTCAAGTGAGCTTTTGTTTGCTCACTCTTGCATATTTTACAACCCCTTGCAGTTGAAGCCAAGAATGTTGACGCACCGTCAACAAGTAAAGAAAAAGGAAAGATGAGCAAGTGAAGACTTGTTGTCTTTAATATCTGATTGTAAGAAGACTTAGTTAATGATGTTTTATTTTTGTACTTATTTGATTGATGTCAAGGTTTAGATTACCCTGAGATTTTATTTTGGACAAGTTGTAATCCTTTTTCATAAGGAAGATTTTATTTGTTGACGAGGTTGTATTTTATTTTACATTCCTATTTATTGGGTAGATGTATGTTTTATTTAGAAAGGAACACCAAATCTTGTGGAAACAAAGTACCCAGATTTAGGGGTGTCCTACCCCTTTGCCTGAAGCATCGCTGTAGATAACAAATCCATCCGAACCAGATGGTATTGTCAGAACAGGTGCCAAGATAAGTCTTCTTTTGAACTCTTGGAAGCTCTTCTCGTATTTCTCGCTCCAAATGAATTTTGTATCTTTCCGAGTCAGCTGAGTTAATGGAGTAGCGATTCGAGAGAATCCCTCCACGAACCTCCGATAATAACCAGCTAAGCCCAGAAAGCTACGCACTTTAGTCACTGACTTTGGTTACTCCCAACTCTGTATTGATTCAATCTTCGTCGGGTCCACAGATACTCCATGTTTCGATACCACGTGCCCAAGGAATGCTACTTCCTCAAGCCAGAACTCGCATTTCTTCAGCTTGGCATATAGGTTATTTTCACGAAGCCTTTGAAGTACCAGCTTCAAGTGGTGCTCATGATCTTCACGACTTTTGGAATAAATGAGGATGTCATCAATAAAGACAACCACAAATTGATCCAAATACTCATTGAATACACGGTTCATTATATCCATAAAAGCAGCAGGAGCATTAGTCATTCCAAAAGACTTGACTAGGAATTCATAATGCTTGTACCAAGTTCTGAAGGCAGTCTTCGGAATATCCTCAATTTTAATTTTTAGCTGATGATACCCAGAACGAAGATCGATCTTTGAAAAGAATTGTGCACCTTGCAACTGGTCGACAAGTCATCAATACAAGGTAGCGGATACCTATTCTTGATGGTGACATGGTTCAACTCCCGACAGTCAATACAAAGTCGCATACTCCCGTCTTTCTTCTTTACGAATAAAATAGGAGCACCCTAAGGAGACGTACTAGGACGAATGAAACCGATGTCCAACAACTCCTGTAATTGGACCTTTAATTCCTGGAGTTCAATAGGAGCCATTCGATATGGGTTTTAGAAGTGGGTTTTGTACTGGGCTCAAGGTCAATAAAGAATTCAACTTCACGTTCTGGGGGTAGATCGGGAAGTTCTTAGGGAAATACATCAGGAAACTCATTAACAACAGAAATATTATTCAAATCTGACGTATTTTGGTTTAGGTCAGTGACATGAGCTAAGAAAGCTTGACATCCGTTTTTCAATAAACGAATAGCTTTATGACTTGAAATGACATTGACTGATTTTAGTGGTTTGGTTGTTTGGATTTGCACAACAGGTTGGTTAGGAATATAAAAACTAACAACCTTACGAAAACAATCAATTTTAGCATGGTAAGTGGTTAACCAGTCAATTCCTAAAATCACGTCAAATGCAAGTATTTTCAAAGATATAAGATCAACAGGTAGGGTAAGGGTACCAATCTAAATCAAGCAAGATTTGTAAACTGTAGATGTAACGAAGGTTTCTCCTAATGGAGTTTCAATAGATAAGTCAAAGTCTAACTTCTCAGGTGTCAAATTTAATCGTTGAGCACAAGCAGGTGAAATAAAAGAATGGGTAGTACCGGTATCTAACAAGGTGTAAACTTCGCAAGAGTTTATGATTAGCTTACCCGTAATCACCTCGTGTGGGTTCCTCGTGTTTTGGGCTATCACGACAAACGCTCTTCTAGGAACCACCGACTTTGACTTGTCCGAAATCGCCTTTGGAATCACCACTCCCGCTGGACTTGATTTTGCTACAGGACAATCTCAAGCTATATGTCCTTCCTTTCCACAGTTATAGCATGCCTTGAATTGTTGTGAGCAGTTTGGGCTGATGTGTCCCTCTTTCCCGCATTTATAGCATACGACCGGTGGTCGTTCTCTTCCCCTAGAAACAGTTGATGTTGGTGATGCTGTGACGTCTTCACGTTCTCATTGTTGTACCTTCTCTTCTTGAAATCACCCCCCAACTCACTTCTTCTATTATCATGGCCACGATTACCACCAGAGTGGTTACTGCTTCTGTCATACTTTCCTCCCTGCTGGTTGTCATTGCTCCGATGACTGCTGCCACCGGTACGACCCTGATTGTGGTCCCTCGGTTGAACAGATTCATTCTACCGCTCTAATAATTGAGCCCTGTTCACACCATCTGAACATAAAGAAAATTTGTGAGAAATGAGGTATTGACGTATTTCGGGTTTCAAACCTCTCAAAAACATCTGCGTCATACGTTCCTCATTCTCTACCAAATGAGGTGCAAACCTGGACAACTCCATAAACGTAGCCTCGTACTGGGACATAGTTATGTTATTTTGTTCTAGTCTGATAAACTCTACCTCCTTCATATGACGAATACTTTCAATATAGTACTTGTCATTGAACAGTTTTTGGAACACTTCCCAAGACATCTTGAGTGCGGCAGGCTGGGTACGCTTCACAGACTCCCACCAGTAATCTACCTCTCCACGAAACATAAAGGTGGCGAATGGAACCTTCTGTTCCTCCGTGCATTCCAAGACATCAAATATCTTGGTAATTTGCTTAACCTACGTCTCTGCCTTGATTGGATCTGGCTTTCCCTGAAACTCTGGTGGTTCCAACTCTTTGAACTGCTTGGCAGTGACAATCTGCGTGTTGTTATTATCTCCACCTGTATTTTGCACACGAGTCTCCCTCGTCTGGTTTTGCACGAACTGTAAAAACTTCTAAACATCTCATTGTTTATCGTCTGATCAGTGTTGTTTTCAGGATGAACATTGCCTTCCTGTTGCACGTTCTCCTGGTTGGTGATTAAAGGTGTCTCCACGGTCTCATTCACTCCATTGTTAGCATTGTCAGCTGTCATTCTCAAATACTGTCATAAAACAAGGGTTAATTAAACAAATTAACATATCACATATTAACCCTATGCTCCGACTGACCGATTAAATACCACATAAGCTTAGGTATGACATACTAGTGAAGGATTTACTCGTCTCTCCACTCCTAGTTCTATTCCCCGATCTCCGCCAAAGATCATATCCCTAAGCTTTGATACCAACTGTGACTCTCATGGTACTTCAACCACAGCACATCATAATGCTACCTATCAGTTTGCCACCGCAGAACGGCATCCCCTACGGAGAGTCTGGCTTCGGTGCATCCCTCATAAACAGGAAGTCATCAGCGAGAGGCTCGGGGCTCTTTACTTATAGCTCTGATACCAACTCTGACGCCCCAGAATAGGTCTAGTCAACCCAACCCATTCTGAGTCACCAAACACATGGTACAGAATCCAAATACAATATTTTATAACACAAGGTCGTGAAAAATACGACCAGACACTTTGAGTGTCAATACAAACATCTAAAAAATATAAACACTCAACTAAGTTCTCATTACAATTATTATCACACTATATAAAATTAGTGAGGACTACTACTGCTCTAACTCGGACCATCACTCTGTCCCCCGAGTCGTCCCTGAGACATTCTCATTTCCTGAAGAGGACAATAGATGAAAAGGGTGAGCTCAACTGGCCCAGTAAAGAATATTATGACTAAGATAATAAAGAATAATTTATCGTTAGTCTTCAACAAATCAGATAAAATATTATGGACCACAAGTTTTAGATCAACAACTGAAGCGGAAATAACAATGCATCAGAAGAATTAAGTAGGAAATAATGTCTACTATCTTCTATGATTTGAAAGTTCATAATCAATATTTTATCCCTGTAACATCAATCAATATATATCTTGAATCAAATATTCATCTTTGCACTACGGACCAAAGATATTCATCAGGTAATCATTCATCTTTGCCCTACAGGCCAAAGATATTCATCAAATAATCATCCCTCTTTGCACTACAGGACAAAGATATTCTTTTGTATCACCATTTAAGACTGAAGATGATGAAAAATATTTTAAAGAACGAATCCAGTGAGATAAAGGACAAAAATTAGGGATTCGTAATTTAGTTTATCCAAGTTCAAGAATACTCCATAATAATTAATTGTGGAGAAAAATTCAAGAATGAAGATCAAAACTTGGATCCATTCAAAGATAGGAACCATAATAGCCAACTTAGACAAAGAAAAGAAAATTTAATTTTTCTGTGAATAGTACCGTTTTCGTGAATAGTGCCGTATACGTGAATAGTGCCGTATACGTGAATAGTAACTCAAATATAAAAAGATAAAAATTTCACAATAAAATTTATACCAATATTTCGGTGTCATGATATTGAAAGAAATAACATTATTTTTGAAAAAGAAATAACATTATTTTTGAAAAAGAAATAACATTATTTTTGAAAAAGAAATAACATCCCTTACCTTAAAAGAACAGTACTTCAAAATGAAATATCAGATATAATACTGAAAAAAACTTGCACTGAATAGTAACACTCAAAGTATCGAAATACTCACAAAAATACGCTCGATATTATAGAGAGAGAAAACTTTTGATTCTGGTGTGATTTTCAAATTCTAACTAAGCAATCCTATTTATAGAAAAATGCTTAGAACGCCAAAACAGAAAATTTAATCAAATAATATTAAAAAAACATTTTCACGCCCACCTCTTGGCTAAAATCCATTAGCCACCAATGGGGCCCACCTCCCATTAAAAAAACATTTTTCTTAAAAAAATATTTTTAACCCCAAAAATTACTTCTGACCCAAAATTCTAGAACTTCAATAATTCATGAAAAATAGTCTTTTTATCAGAAAAATACATATTTTATGTCCTTTCCATAGGAAATTTAATTATCTACAACTTTGTAGAAGAAAGTTTTTCCAAATTCCAAATATAAATTGTCCGAAATTCACAAACAGATGATTTTCCACACCAAAATACTGATAAAAACACCTCAACACTAATTCCTTCTTTTATATCCACAAAAATAAATATTTTCTTATCATATAAATCAATAATTAATTATTCACAAATAATATTACAGAACTACAATATTCACAATCAGGTCGTTCCCAAGAAAGAGGGGGCCTTCCGATAAGGATTTCTCCTTACTGGCACGCAATTAAATAACCCCTCCTAGTCAGAACTTCCTTAGACATTGCTAATAATGTTATCTAATAATATTATTTAAATAATATGAATTATTGATCTGATAATGGAAGATACTGTGTAGTGACAATTATTGAATTAACAATAATATTAAAATACTGTACAATACTGTGTGCTACTGTGCAACAACGTGTATTACTTTACTTTACCCACCGGGTATTCCAACAGTGTTAACGGTAACAACTACGCCGTTATTTATAAAAAACCTATTCTTGTCGTTTTTTTCATCCGACAGTTTTCTGTTATGGGGCCCACAAATGGCTGCGCCGTCGTACTAATATTCTCCTACAACAAGAATATTCCACGACCAAACGAATATTCCCCGACAACAATGAATATTTTATAACCACTTGCTTATTTAAAATATTTGCACATTTTACCCAAAACATTCCACATTATCAAATTAACCCCTAACTATTTCAAAATAATATATAGAGGAAATTCAATTTATTGTCATAAAAGTTGGGGTCTTACATCCTAATTCCTTGGCCATTTCTCCCCAATCCTCGACCTAGTCGATGTCCTCGGGAAAGCATCTCTTGGCCAACTGCCATCACTTCAAGAGATATCCAGGGGATTAAGACCGGTGCCCCCACAGGGTTATTTCGCGGATTACTTATCTCGAAGGCTTGAAAACTGGCGGGCTCGATACCTTCATTCATGCCGATCAAAGGCATATCTCCCAGATCATGAACAGGATAATCAGGTTATGCACTGACAGTCACCAGATTGCCGTTGACGATATATTTCAGTTGTTGATGAAGAGTTGAAGGAACGGCGCCAACCATATGGATCCATGGTCGTCCTAACAACAGATTATACCCGGTAGTGATCTTCAGGATCTGAAAAGGTATGTTGAAAGTGAAAGGGCTAATTTCCATAGGAAGTTTAATCTCCCCCACGGTATCCCTTCTTGATCCGTCGAAAGCCCGTACCACCACATGGCTTTCCCGAATCCGGTTTGAGTTGATCTTCATCTTCTCTAGAGTATCCTGTGGACAGATGTTTAAGGACAATCCTCCGTCGATTAGCACGCCACCTACCATATATCTTGATGAAATGACAGCGATATGCAATGGTTTGTGATGCCCAGTTCCTTCGGCTGGCAACTTCAGCGTTTGATGCGCCGTCAAAGTACATTTTCCAGAATTGACCTTGATCCTCCTTATCAATCAGAAGAACAGTCAACATTTCTTCCTCAGGGAAATACATTTCCAGAGGCTCAAAACCCCCTGTTGGTGTAGCCGACAGGTGATCCGCAATCCCTTGCCCTTTGATGGACTTTTGGGTGACATATATGATGTCGAACTGTTGAAGGATTAACTGCCACTTGGATAGATGGCAGTTCAAAATTGGTTTGCTGAAGATGCATTTAAAAGGATCCATCCTCGATATGAGATAAGTTGTATGGCCATGCAGATACTGTTGTAAGCTGGTGGCTGCCCAAGCTAATGCACAGCAGCTTCTTTCGATCAGAGTATGTTTTTATTCTCCACTGCTGAAGCGCTTACTGAGATAATAGATTGCTCTTTCTTTCCCCATGTCATCCTTCTGCCCAGTAGATAACCCATAGCATTGGAGTTGACCGAGATATATATGAACAATGGAATCCCATCCTTTGGGGGTACCAAAATAGGTGCTTCAATCAACCTCTTTTGGATGATATGAAAGTCTTTTCGACAGTCTTCATTCCATTTTCCCGAAGATTCCTTCCTTAATAGTTTGAAAATGGTTCACAGGTTCCTGTCAACTACGATATAAACCGACTGATGAAGTTGATTCTTCCCAGGAAACCTCGGACTTCCTTCTCGGTCTTTGGTTCAGGCATTTCTGTGATGGCTTGGATTTTGGCAGGATCCAACTCAATGCCCCAATTGCTCACCAGAAATCCCAGTAGTTTACCGAATTTCACCCCAAAAGCACACTTTGCTGGGTTAAACTTCAAATTGAACTTGCGGAGTCGTTCAAATAACCTCCGAAGATGGGTGCAATGGTCATCAGCCTGCCGGGACTTTACGATGATATCATCCACATACACCTTGATTTCTTTGTGCATCATATCGTGGAATAAAGTCATCATGGCTCTTTGATAAGTAGCCCCAACGTTGGTAAGGCCAAAAGCTAGTCTTCGATAACAGAAGGTTCCCCACGGGGTAATGAAGGCGGTCTTTTCCCTATCTTCTTCAGCAACCATGATCTGGTGATATCCAGCAAAGTAATCAGTGAAAGAATACATCTCAAATTACGCAGTGTTATCGATTAATACGTGGATGAACGGCACTGGGAAGTCATCCTTAAGGCTGGCTTTGTTGAGATCTCGATAATCCACACAAACTCGCACCTTTCCTCCAGATTTTGGCACTGGGACTACGTTGGAAAACCATTCAAGGTACGTTGACACCATAATGATTCCCGCTTTGAACTGTTTGATAATTTCCTCTTTGACCTTCAGGCTCCATCCTGGTTTCAACAGTCTCAATTTCTGCTTGACTTTTTTGAACCCTTCTTTAATTGGTAGTCGATGGACGACGATGTCAGTGGATAGACCTATCATGTCTTCATGAGACCAGGCAAAAACATCCTTCAATTTGGTTAAGAGTTGGATTAGTTCTTTTTCTTGGTTAGAGGGAAGGTTGGTTCCGATCTGTATTTCTTTGGGATCGTTGGGGGTTCCGATATTTATGGTGTTGGTTTGATCGAGGTAGGGTTTAGGTTTATCTTCGACCCATGCTTTGATTTCCTCGGGCACCTCATCATCATCCCCATCCTCCTGCTCGATTCCCATCAAGTCAAAGTCCAATTCTATGTCAAAATTGTAATCATTACTCAAATTCGACAAACCATGGACGTGGCTAGAGACATGCAAATTTGGAAACCTGATACAAAAACTTGATTGCTAAATATATACAAGTAATCGTCAATTACAAAAAGATTTATCAGTTAATATGACAACTGGAAATAACAAGCTACATATGAAATAAAATAGACATAAATATAGATAAAAGTAGAGCTCCGTGTCAGCGGTCGCTTCTCTATTTTTACCCTTTTCGGACGATCTGTGGAGTGATCGTCCACTTGCTAGTCTGCAGTTCCTGGGAAGTGGTTGAGATAGACGCGCTACTGGAGTCGCAGTCTTCCAAGATGGCCATAACTGGTTTGGAACCGGTCCCTGGATCACTGCTTGGGATGTTTACATTTCCCTAGTTAAGTGTCAGGAGGTTAGGTTAATCACTTGACAGATCTGCCCCGACGGACTTCTTCAGGTCCTCTTCAGAGAGTCAAAAATTGCTCACGAATTGTAACTTGATCTCTTCCAGAAACTTTTGGTCTTTGGCCTTCTGGGCCGCATCCTTAAGAGGCTTTTCATCCCCATCCGTCTGATGTCCTCTTTGATCGACTTTAGGAATCAGAAGGTTTGAAATCATGAGGGGGATCTTCTTGAGTGGCTCTTTAGATCCGATTTCACCCAGGTTTGGCTTGAGGTGAATTAACTGATTAACTTGTTGACGTCTGTGAGGATTCTGATGCTTGGATCCACCATGGTATCCGAGTCCAGCCTTTCCCAACTGCGTTGGTATACGAATTGGGTTCCTGATTCCTTGGCCATTCTTCCTCAGTCCTCGGCCTAGTCGATGTCCTCAGGACAGCATCTCTTAGTCAACTGCCATCACCTCTGTAGGTATCTGGGGAATTAAGACTGGGGCTCCCACAGAGTTATATCGCGGATTACTGATTTTGAAGTCTTGAAAACTGGCGGGCTCGACCCCTTCATTCACACCGATCAGAGGCATATCTCCCAGGTCATGAATAGGATAATCAGGTTCTGCACTGACAGTCACCAGATTGCCGTTGACGATATATTTCAGTTGTTGATGAAGAGTTGAAGGGACGGCGCCAGCCATATGGATCCATGGTCGTCCTAACAACAAATTATACCCGGTAGTGATCTTCAGGATCTGAAAAGGTATGTTGAAAGTGAAAGGGCCAATCTCCATATGAAGTTCAATCGCCCCCACGGTATCCCTTTTTGATCCATAAAAAACCCGTACCACGACATGGCTATCCCTAATTCGATTTGGCTTGATCTTCATCTTCTCCAGAGTATCTTGTGGACAGATGTTTAAAGACGACCCTCCGTCGATCAGCATGCCACCTACCACATATCCTGATGAAACGACAGCGATATGCAATGGTTTGTGATGCCCAGTTCCTTCGGCTGGTATATCGTCATCAGTGAAGGATATCACGTTACTGTCCAGTACATGGCTGATCAGGTGCTGGAATTTCTCAGTATCGATTGTCTTGGGTAAGTGTGCTTCCTCCAATACTTGGATCAGGATTTGACGATGGTCGTCAAAATCTAATACCAAATCCAGGATGGAAATTTGATGTGGTTCTGCTTCCAATTGCTTCACCATCTTGGCTTCGCCGTGCCCCATCTTGTGGAGGAACTCTGTGATCTTTCCAGTAGATACCTTCCCAATACCTTAGTTATCGATTTTGCCAAACGCCCCGAGAGGTGAAATGGATTCTCCCTGGGTATGATGGCGGTACAATCAGGTGCCAATTTTATACCTTCTCCGTAATTCCACGGTACCTTCTTCAGGCTAAGAATGGGGAGTTGCGGCCACGGAGCCAACATCAGGGGTTTCGGCACTGGTATCTCGAGAGTGGCCTTGTTTCTATGCTCAGATATTCCTTTGATGGTTATGGGTCCGCATGACATTCCTTCCATGCAGAGGATAACTGCTACCATACCCTCCAAATTCCTCGATCCTCAAGGGTAATTCATCTCTTCCTCGCAGAAGATCTCAGTTTTGTTCATCAATTCATGTTCTCCTGATTTAATCAAGTTCTGGATTAAATGTCGCAGGGCCCAACACTCCTCCGTGGCATGTCCAGGAGCATTTGAATGGTATAGGCAAGATCTATAAGGGTCAAAACATTTCGATTGTAGATCTAGGGGTGGCAGAAATTTTGTGATCTTCCTCTCCTCGATCAAGGTGAAGAGAATCTCCTCCCTAGACTGCCTTAACGGGGCAAATTTTGGTTTGGCGACAAAATCTCGCCGGTTCTGCTATCTAGCTTCTCGGGCCATCTTTTCGATCCATTTGTTCTTCTCTTGGCAGTGAATCTGATCCCTTCTGGAGGTTGAAACATCTTGGACAGATATGGGTCGGTTAGTTTTGGTAGGACCTGGTCTATCAACTGTCGGGTCAACTGGTGTTGGTATAGAACCAATTCTGCCAACTGATCAACTTGAGCCTTGATTGGATCCAAGTCTTGTTCTACCCCATACTTTTCTTTAGGGTATCCCCACATTGTAGGGTCATGTGCAGAGGGTAACTCTCCCATCTTCCTCAGTTATTTACAGTTTTCCCTGCTTTCTGCACTGATCATATTGACTCCTTCCTCTATATGCTGAGGCAGAGTGTTGTTGTTGACATTCGGCTGCTCGGGCGCTTTGACTATAATCTCCCCACTGTCAATCAAGTTTTGAATTTTGTGCTTCAGAGTCCAACACTCCTGAGTATCATGCCCAGGTGAGTTAGAATGGTAGGCGCATTTCTTACTGGAATCGAATTGCCTTCCTTTTCGATCGGAAGGTGGAGAAAGCTCAATGATCTTCTTCTGGGCGATCAGTACGGCTAATATGTTCTCCAAGGAGTCTCCCAAAGGAGTGAATATCCTTCTTTGCTTGTTTTCCCCAACTTTCACTACTGTAGGATTTCAAAAATTTGCTGGATAAGAGTTCTGCCTCTGGATGGGTGAGTTAGGGCTCTTGCTAGCAGATTGTCCCTGCAATATTAAAGAGACATCATCTTCCTTTCTCTTTGATCCTCTTTTGGGAGTACTGGCATAATTTCCCCATTGTATGTGCTCGGCTACGGCTTCCAAAGAAGTGAAGTCCTTAATTTTTCCAGACTTCAAACCCATTTTTGCCATTTCCCCGTGTTTGATCATTTCGGAGAAGGATTTTCCTAACCCGGCAAGGACTCTCTCATAGAAAGGGGCTTCTTAGATATCAATGAAGGTTGTCACCATCTCACCCTCATCCATAGGTGGGTTGACTTGGGCCGCCATTCGCCTCCACTACTGCGCGTATTCTCTAAACGATTCATTGCCCAACTTTTTGACTTTGGTAACCTGGTAGCGATCAGGTGCCATATGGGACTAGAAACTTTATTGGTTGAGGAAAGCATGGGCCAAATCTTCCAAACCTCTGACTTTGGAATTATCTATGCGTGCGTACCACGTTCGGGCTTCACTGGTAAGGCTCTTCTGAAATAGTTGCATCCGGAGGTTCTCATCCTCGACGTAAGTTCCAAGTTCACCTATGTAGACTTTCAAGTGAGTGTATGGGTCTCCCATTCCGTTATATTTCTTGAACTCGAGGACTTAAAACTTATCGGGGTATCTCGCCTTTGGAAAATACACAGATCCGAGTAATTCACGCTCCCGTGGGATCCTGTCCCTTTCATAAATCGGATAGCGTCCTCCATTTGTCTAACTTTCTTCCTAATATCTCCAGTGTCTCTGTCCTCCCAGAGGTCTATGATTTCCCGTGTCGTCTTCTGGATTGGGGCCTCCTTGGGTACTTCAACATCGAGGGGAGAGATAGGTGTGGATGTATGGGTATCACCTTCCTTCTCGGGTACTTTCATTTCTCCTTGCACAGAGGATTCAATCGGACTCTTGTGCTTAGATTCCTGAGATACTTTGCACTGTTCTTTTAACAGGGTCGTCATCTTGGTCATCTGTTTTTTAAACTCCTCGAATTCATTTCGAGATACCGGGGTATGTTTAGATGAACTTCCTTCAGCCATCTTGAACCGTGATGAAAGGGCCTTCTTGGCTCGAGATTGGGTTCTAGGACCAATCTGCACAAAATCGATATCTAGTTTAGGCTGGATATTGGTGGACAGGGATGCATAATATGGTATGCATCAGTTTAATGGTTTTTTAATCTTTTCCTGCAACACAATGGGTTAGTCGAATTGATGACAGGATGTGAAAGATGTATGTATCACAGTTCAAGATGTCGGTCATTTATATACACGGAAGATTAAATAGGGCATGAAGATGCACACCACGCGTTTGGTTTATCAGAGGCTGACCTATCTTAGGGTTACTCTCACAGGCTGTTTGAAATTGGTTCCAAGATCGTCGCAATTTACTTGATGAAAACATCCATTTTTCAATTGGAGTGGATCAGAGTGGTGCTTTTCCTGAGCCTCACAATGGAAACACCCAGAGGAGTCCAGTAATAAACAACCGATGGGATTGCCTCCTAATGGAGGTACCACACAACATACATTCACATACATTCACGTCCTCACAACATGTAATATGATGACATTGTGTGAAGCACTAATATACTGTGTGAAGCACTAATATACTGTGCGAGGCGCTAATACAAAATGTTAAAAGATTGACACAAATATCACACACAAAGATCATTCACACAAATGCATATGCAGAATGAAAATCAAAAAGTTTGATCGCGGCTTAAGCCCTCTTTGATCCCCAGCAGAGTCGCCACCTGTAAACGCTGGGAAGAGTTTAAGTCCTCTCTGTACCCCTTTTTGTTAAAGGAGAAGGTCTTTTTCTTTTTGGGTTGGTTTCCCATCCTCTCCTATCCGGGGGAAAAAGAGAGGAAAGCCCATATTTCCTAAATTGATATTATTCTACCCTTTCTCTTTCGCAATGTCTTTGGGGTTCCGTTTAAAGGGTGAATTTTATAGGAAACTGGTACCGACATATATGTCGACAATTTGAAAAGATTAATTTTATTCTGATGATTGGACCGAATGAGACAGAGTTGTCAGTTGGTATTTTGGAAATGGATGTACCAACTCATCCGAGTTTTAATGGTTTTTTTCCCAAGATGGTCCAATGCGTGAGTCTAAAGATTTGCCTTGAAACCAGAGATTCGTGGAATCCGGGGGCTAGGTTAAGCGGGGGGAAGGTTTTAGGAACCCCCCGACTCCCGTGCAAGCACGGTACCGCATCTTATTGATTTTCTATGCATAAAGTGTGTGTGTGTGTGTGTGTATTTTATTTTGAAAGCTTTATTAGTTTCTTTTTCTAAGTCTTTATTTTGGGTGACTTGAAAGTAGTGTTGTACCTCTTTTGCACCTAGGTACGAAGGATTTGATTTAATGAAAAGTTCATTTTTAATAAGGTATGTGAATTGAAGTGAGGTTTTGGAAAGTAAGATTTTCAAATCCTTTGTCCGACTAGGAATCCAAGGACTTTGATACTTCCTTTTATTCTTTACGTTCATTACGTGATCTACCCTGAATCGCTTTATTGTTCATCAAAAGTTGTTTGTGGTTTTATTAGAAATCATTTTGATGATATGGATGCAAAAGCATTAAAAAAGATTCGGATCATCATCGGGCATGTAAGCCATCTCGATGAACCGAGCTCCCGCAATCAAGGTTTTCACTATCACGGGATCTTGAATCCGACCTCTCGAGACTAACCCCTCAAGTTCGTTTTCAAGATCCAAATATTACATGTACAACGATATTTACGTTATTTAAAGCATTTACATCATAAAAACCGGTCCGTCGTGGGAATCAAGTCTGATCCATTCGGGGATCTCAACATCGGGATTCCTAGGCTCACGTGATTTGTACAATATTACATATATATAACGTCCATGGCTTCGATATTAGATGATTTCATCGATTGAAATCACCGTGTAAGCCGATTTGGCCCCCTTTTCACCTCTAAATATAGATTTAAGGCTATATGGGTTGACCGGGACCGTTCAAAATAATAAATCCCTAGATATATCATGAATCTAAGCCGTTATAGCCCACGGGTTAAAGCTTTATGCTTAATAACCTCTCGGGGGCTAGATTAGGCTTAGACTTAGGTATATCTGGCCTTCATGGTCGATTTACAACATAATAAGCATAATATAACCAATAAAAATGTAAAATCTATCAACTATTACACAAAATGCTTAAAATACAACAAGTTTAACTATATTCAAACAAGATATTTCATTAATCTATCATTTGAACAACATTTACAAAGAACCGAAGTTCGAAAATGCGTTATTTCACCTTGGGGGACGTGTGAACAAGCGTTTTGACTCCTGGGATGAACTAAGAACACTAGTAGGACTTCAAGTATGCCTTAAGTGGGATGATTGAGCTTCAAAGATGTGAAGAAGAGTTCCACCCGAGCCTTTCTCACTCTAGAATAACTTTCTCTCTCTATATTGTCTCTTTCTTTTTTCTAAAATGAACTAATATTGGTTTTATAAGCTACCGGAGGTAGTCGCAACCATACATGCGGCTAGCCATAGATATGTTCAAGGCTGGCCCAAGTGGGCCCTACATGTTCGGCTGTTGGTCCTTCGGTCCCGGTTTTGCAGAAGTTGACGTCCACCGCTAGACCTTTCGGACTGTCTTTGATACACGTAGAGGGAAAAAATTGATTCTGACTGGAGTAGGGTTCGGGAAGTTGATACTCGTAGCCGAGATATATCCACCAGGTCCAGATATCAGTTAGCTAGCTTAACTCCGATGGCACGTCGTTCAAGGTTTGCTGAGGTGGTTTTCGGTGATCTTTGTCTCAGCTCTTCGATCCTTGATCGGTTCGCGGTATGTTCGGACTTCATTGGTCCTCTTCATCACTCCCGGGGTTGTCTACTAGATGGTCGGGTTCTTTTGCCCTACTTCAGGGTTGTCTCCGAAGTAAAATGACGCTTTTACCCTCCTGCAGCGTTAGTACAATGAAAGTGAAATTTCGAGTGTCTACACTATCACCATAGATTAAATTAGATACACTTAATTTATTATTACGATTATGTCATTTGCTTCTTAAATAAATATTATTCCTTTTATGGTGTGACCCTTTAGGTTCTCCATATTAAACCGGTTGTGAATAAATCAATTAGAACAATTCTAATCTTATTTAATAAATAAATTAAACTAGTTAATTCATTTAAATAAATAATATTTATTCTACAATAAAGGTAAACCCCCTTAGCGCTCAACGACTTTCCAGATAATATAGATTTCAACATTAATCATTAAAGAAGATTTGAGTAAATAATTACCGTACAATTCATTCCCTCCCCAGCACAATGTCCCAATTAAATATAAGACATGGAATTACTATTAAGTCTTATTTTATTTAAACATATGTATTTCGATCCTTAAATGCACAACTCTAATAATGCAAATTAGAAACTACTTTCTAATTTCATTCTGCCTTGGCCAAGGACTTATCATTTATCGAATCACATATGACATTCTCTTCTTTTACTAGAAGTGGTAGATCCTTTATTGATCATTCATGATCTCCATGTATAAATTATTATACCTAACCATACCCTTTGATATACCCTTAGGGTCTTAAGGGACATATCAAAGTATAACTCATCATATATAAGATACTATAACGACCTCAAGTCTAAGGATTAGTACTTGTATTACTATCACTCAAAGAATTCCTATTGACAGGAAAGTAAAACTCCATTAGGTATTTCTTAGCCAGTCACGTTCAGCGTGCTTAGTCTCTAATAAGCGCCTACATACTTGTTGTGACACCCCCAAATCCGGGTATTTTATTTCTACAGGATTTGGTGTTCACTGTCCAATTAAAAAACATCTAACTACCCATAATTAAAGATATAAATGAAGCTCACAACCTAAATAGAAATCCTCCCATAAAAGGGTTACAACATCATAAATAAATCCCAGGTTGTCTAACCTTAAATACATAAACTGAGGAAACACAACATATTAAAAATAAGTCTTATGCATTGTGACGCCCCCAAATCTGTGTAACATCGATTACAGGACATGGTGCTCACGGTACAACATACATCATCATCTAACTACATAAACTCCAAAAAAAATAAAAAAAATAATAACTATTACATACTTATTCAAGCAAAATCCCAAGTCTTTACAACCTTAAATAAACTGAAACTTAAATTTAGTGTTTATCGCTACATTACATCATATGCAAAAATATAAACTTATTACATAAATAACTCTCAACATTTCATCTTAGACTTCCCCTTGTCTTTGCCCGAGTCCTCATCCTTTTCATCCTTAACTGAAAGGTTTAAGCAAGAATGAACAGAAATTGCCCAGCAAGTATATAAAGAAGTTTGAATACATACATCAGGAGTAAAAACATCTCTATGACAATATCTCAACAGTTGAAAGAAATATCAAGTGTTAAACAAGAATATCAAATATAAGAGTTTAGAATTCTCAATAGCATACTAAGGGGCGTTAAATACCCTGAACGTTACTTTGTTTCATCGAAAACCATCAGACGGTTTAACAATCAAATAGATTGTACACTGTCCCTGCAAGTACTCCAGGTGATCAGCCTATCGTACCCTACATTGTGCACAAGTATAAAGTTTAAATTGCATAAGCTTAAATGGGACTATATGCCCGACATCCATTTGCCCGTTTATTCGGGTTGTTCATCTTAGTAGTCATGCGAGACCGCACCAAAACAATTTGGATTGGTAAATATTAAATAGCTTCAAAGGATTTGAATTATATCATTTTTCATCAATAATAACTATCCGAAACAAAAAAGGCTAGAAAGCATACTTAGAAGCAGTTCTTCAAATAAACAAAACTTTAAAGCATAGAGTTAAAGTAATAACTGAGTAGTCAACAATAAAACTTGCAAGATAATTGAAGTTATAGAACTTTATGATAAAGTAACTTGTGCGAATAGGTAAACAATCACAAGTTCGAAGCTTACCCTCGCTGTAATCAATTGATTAAGGGTTGAATAATTTCTCAACGAAAATAAGGTTAATAAACTTACACAATCAAATCTGAGTAAGGAAACTTGCCTGATTAGCCTGCTACAATTAACGCTATCTACTAGCTCTTCGCGTCACCTATTCATGTGTGTCACGTTAAGAAATTAGGTTCTCGAACTCTAATTTGAAAGTAAAGGATTTCCTTTTAATTTAAACCGATTATTAATTAACCACGTATGCTATCCACAAGCTAATTCACTCATATAACATGTATGTCACGTTAAACCACCAATCATACACAAACTAGTTTGAAGTATAATGGTTTCCTATTATTTAATAAGATTTATCAAGCTAACTCGTATCCAAAAACCATTCCATTACATACCTTGTTGCATCACATGGGTCAAGGGGTTCAATATTAAAATCCGAGAAAAATAAAGTTTTTGAAATTTTTCCCGGCCCGGCCCGACCCGACCTAGCACGGTGCAGCTGCGCAGGCTTAGGCCTTATGAGCTGCGCAACTGCGCAGCTCTTCATGCCCAGAAAAGTTTTGGCAGTTCGAGCAGCTTACATTGAAATTTCATTACGAACAATCCATACATGATATGACTCTGACCATTTGACACAATACACTCCATATAGCATAAGATTTTACAAAAATATCACATTCCAGAAAAACAGCAAGTTAAGACCACAAACCAGCTGCCTTGAAAAGGGTGCCAGAACAGGTTCTAACACTTAAAAAATTTCTGGAATTTCCAGATTTTCTGCAGACTTTATTATGAACATGCATGCTTACGAATTTCATATCTCACTCAATATAACTCCGATTACTATGAAATTTGGACAGATGGTACATGATACTACATACTATTTTATAAAATTATTAGATGCAACAAACAGATTACTGAAGACATGATTTCAAGCGACCAAAAAATCCGAAAAGTCATGCAACACTTGTTTGAAACAACTTTGAGAAAATCATGATTTCGATTCTAGCATGCAATCCAAAGGCTCATATTGTCTAGATCATCTATACTAACATGCTTGAACATAACACAACAAACAAACTCACTAAATTACCATGATTTGCACAAATTAGCATCTTAATTGCATTTTATCAAATAATTAGCGTGCATACATGAATTCTACGATTCTCTATGAATTTGAAACATGATGAATACCAAAATTTTCATTCTCTACAACCACATATCAGAAATAAGCACTAGCATGGCATTACAATTCCAAAATAAAACATCTACCATGCTAGTTCATGCATTTTTCACTGTTTCTCTTCAAGAACATAAAATTGGTTCATGGCTTACCTTTTTCTGTAAATTCTTCTTGTTTAATTATGTTGGAGACTCACTCCTTGCTTGCTTAGCCTCTCCAAATCTCCAGAACTTTTCTAACACTCTCAAACACTCACTCTCAATATCTATTTGCTCTCTTGGGTGGAACTTTGCAAAGTGAAAGGAAAATGCACATTGGGGGAGGAGTGTATATATATAATAGGTGATAGAGAAACTGATTTTGCAGCCCTTCCATATGCACATACCAGTTATAATCATCAATTCAAATAATTAGTGAAGGAGGTTATGGAATGGAAAGGTCTAGGAATAAAAGAAAGCAAATATAACCCCCTCCTTTCACAATATTTCTATATACGTATATACTCTCCCTCCTAGTCCCAATTTGGTTGTCACCAAGACTCCCAAGAACTGACTTTGTATAAATAACAACATTATTATAATCATTTAATCAATTAAATAGTTATTTTAACTATTTTGCCCTCCGTAGCCCCTCCGTAGCCGAACGTTGCGATACTTATATCGATTCCTGCTAAAGTCGACGTCCCGGACGTCATGGAACTATCCGTTTCGTCAAATTCATCTCCAAAATTCATGGTTGACTTTTACCCGAAAAAGTCAACCGGTTAACTTTGACCAAAAAGTCAACCGTGACACATTTTTGTGGTTACAGTCTATCTTGACTAATTTTAACGTTCCGGACTCAAATACGCAGACCGCGTCTCTAAATTCCGCTCTGAACTTCAACTCGTGATTTAAAGCCATCTCACAAAACTAATAGGATTAATTCCATACTTAACCAATTTAAATAGTTAAATTAATCCAACCCAACTCTTTAAATCCCTCACATCACGTAACTTAAAATACACATACATGTATAACACATATACATCTAATAAAAGAAATCACATAAAAGTTTCACATAAATTCATTTATTGATAATTATTAAATTACATACAAAATCTCAGATATTACATTCACCCCCCCTTAAAAGGATTTCGTCCCCGGAATCATTACACATCAAACAAAAAGACTAGGGTAATTTTTCATCATTTTCTCCTCGAGTTTCCACGTAGCCTCTTCGGCGTTGTGGTTCCTCCATACTATCTTAACAGAAGGTATTATCTTATTTCTTAACACTTGTTCTTTTCTATCGATTATCTGTACTGGAACTTCTTCATAGGTTAAGTCCTTTTCGAACTGAATGGGTTCATACTCTATGACATGCTTGTAATCCTGTTTATAAGGTCGTAACACTGATACGTGGAACACATTGTGTATATGTTCTAACTCTGGAGGTAAAGCTATTTCATAAGCTACCTCACTGACTCGCCTTAGCACTTCAAAGGGTCCTATGAATCTGGGACTAAGTTTTCCCTTCTTCCCAAATCTCATTTTCCCTTTCCAAGGTGACACTTTTAGAAACACGTAAGTGCCGACGTCGAAGTCTCGTTGTTGCCGATGTTGATTAGCATATTTCTTCTGTCGATCCTGAGCTGTCACTAATCTCGCTCGTATTATTTTGATCACATTCGCAGTTTGCTGCACCAATTTTGGCCCTAGCAATTTACGTTCTCTTACTTCATCCCAGCACAATGGTGTTCTACATTTCCTTCCATATAAAGCTTCATAAGGTGGCATCCCGATGCTCGCGTGGTAACTGTTGTTGTAGGCAAATTCCACCAACGGTAGGTGGTCTTCCCAGCTTCCTTTGAAATCCATAACACATACTCTATGCATGTCCTCTAACATTTGGATAGTTCTTTTGCTCTGCCCGCCTATTTGAGGATGATGCGCGGTGCTCAACCTCAGTTGCATTCCCATGCGTTCTTGAAAGCTTTTCCATAAATTAGCTGTGAACCGCGGATCTCAATCTGACACAATTGATACAGGTACACCGTGCCTGGAAACGATCTCCTTGATATAAAACTTTGCCAACTGATCCAAGGTATATCTTATCTTGATTGACAAGAAATGCGCTGACTTGGTCAATCGATCAATGATCACCCAAACTGCACCCTTCTGTGTATTTCGAAGTCCTACCACGAAGTCCATCGTGATATGCTCCCATTTCCATTCCAAAATTTCTAGAGGTTAAAGTAACCCGCTCGGTTTCTGATGTTCCGCCTTGACTCGATGACATGTTAAACACTTACTGACGCACTCTGCGACTTCTCTTTTCATATTGGGCCACCAATAATGTTGGCGAAGATCCTGATACATCTTTGTGCTTCCCGGGTGGATTGAGTAACTTGAATTATGAGCATCTTGTAAAATTTCTTCTTTTAGCTCCGCTACTGTTAGCACCCAAATTCTCTTCTCAAACCTTAACAACTCATCCCCATCCACACTGAACTTAAGCTCTTATCCATCGAAAATTCTTTTCCTCACCTTCTCACATTCTTCGTCGCTGCTTTGTGCTTCCTTGATTTTGTCCAATAGAGTCGGATGAGCCTCCATTGCGAATAATTTCCTGTCTGGCTCCCTCGGACTTTTTATCTCGAGTTCCAATCTCTCCATCTCCCTAATTACCTCCTCTTGAGCTGTTAGCATTTTCAACCTACCATTGCCCTTTCTACTTAGCGCATCTGCTACCACATTAGCTTTCCCCGGATGATATAAGATGTCGCAATTATAATCCTTTATTAGTTCCAACCATCTTCTCTGTCTCATATTCAACTCCTTCTACATGAAGATATACTTCAGACTTTTATGGTCTGTGTATATTTCACACTTTACACCATATAAATAGTGCCTCCAAATCTCCAGGGCAAATACTACCACTGCCAATTCCAGGTCATGGGTAGGATATCCCTTTTCGTAATCCTTCAACTGACGCGACACGTACGCAATAACTTTACCATGTTGCATAAGCACACAGCCAAGTCCTTTGTGCGACGCATCACTAAAAATTACTGAAATCACCAGTATCGTCTGGTAGAGATAACATCGGTGCTTCACTCAGTCTTTTCTTAAGTTCCCAAAAACTTTCTTCACATTTATCAGTCCAGACAAATTTTACCAACTTCTTCGTTAAATTTGTCATCGTTAATGCTATCTTCAAAAAATCTTGAATGAACCGTCTGTAATAGCCTGCCCAGTCCTAAGAAACTTCTTACTTTAGTCGGCGTCTTTAGTTGTTCCCAATTTTGTACCGCTTCCACCTTTGCTGGATCCACGGAGATTCTGTCCTTGTCGATCACGTAACCCAGAAATTAAACTTTCTCCAACCAAAACTCGCACTTCAAAAATTTTATGTATAACTTATCCTTCCTCAATGCCTGTGTTCAGCATGATCCTCCTGAGTCTTGGAAAAGATCAGGATATCATCTATGAACACGACCATAAATTTATCTAAGTATTGCTTGAATACCCGATTCATCATATCCATAAATGTCGTTGGTGCGTTCGTTAATCCAAATGACATCACCAGAAACTCATAGTGACCGTAACGAGTCCTGAATGCTATCTTAGGAATGTCTTCCTTACTCACCCTCAACGGGTGATATCCCGTCCTCAAGTCGTTCTTGGAAAAATATTTTGCTCCCTTCAATTGATCCAACAGATCATCTATCCTAGGTAACGGATACTTGTTCTTGATCGTCACTTTGTTCAACTCTCGATAGTCGATGCAAAGTCTCATCGATCCGTCCTTCTTTTTCACAAATAAAACTGGTGCTCCCTAAGGAGACACACTCGATTGGATATACTTTCTATCCAATAATTCCCGCAACTGTACCATCAGCTCCTTCATCTCTGCCGATGCCATTCTGTATGGGGCTTTTGAAATCGGTGCTGTTCTCGGTACTAAATCTATAACGAATTTGACCTCCCTATCTGGCGGAAGACCTGGTAATTCCTCCGAAAATACATCTGGAAATTCATTCACTATTGGTATCTGTCCCATCTCTATCCCTACTCTCTGTGAATCGACGATATGGGCCAGATATCCTACACATCCCTTCCTTAGTAACTTCTTAGCTTGCATCATCGTCAGACAGCTAGAGTGTCTCGGTGATTTACTACCATAGAACACTACCTTAGACTGATCTGTAGTCTTAAGGTTTATACACTTCTTCTGGAAATCTATCATCACTCCATGGTTAAATAACCAATCCATTCATAGAATTACATCAAATTCCCCTAATTGAATCGGAATTAAATTCACAGGCAACTTATACCCCCTGATATCTACAACCCAATTCCTATAGATATGGCTAACGGTAATGACTTCCTTATTAGCGACTTCTATGTTCATAGGATATTCTAATTCTTCCTGAGGTAAGTTTAATCGTTGGGAGAATTCATGAGATATGAAGGAACAAGTAGCACCCGAATCAAATAATACGTAAGCAGATATATCATTGATTAGAATGATACCTGGAACCACATCCTTGGATGCGACCGCATCCTGAACTGTCATGTTGAAAGTTCTTGTTGTTGGTCGATTCTGAGTTGGTGGTCCAGTAAGTGTGAGATTTCCACTGCTTGGTCCCCTTCCTCCATTTCTTCCTGCTGAATTCTTCTTTGGGCAATTCCTCGCCTAATGATCCAATGCTCCACAGTTGAAGCATCCATTTCTCTTTGGTACAGAGCAGATGGGAGAGATGTGCCCCTCCTGCCCGCAGTTGAAACAGACATTCTTCCCTTTTAGACATGCCCCCGAGTGATTCCTCCCACACTCCTTACATGCCTCAGTCCTCTTCTTTGCTTCCCCTGGTTTTCCCCCAGAGTTTCCTAAGTTAAAATTGTTGTTGATGTTGTTGTTGTTCCATTTCCTTTTGTTTGCACCACTGCTGCTTCTACCTTCCCCACGATTCCCTCCTTCATTCTTCTTCTTTTTCTCCTTGATAAATTTCATTAGGGCTTCACTTTCGCCCTCAGCGATTATAACTTTCTCTAGGAGAGTCGCGAAGCTATTCGTCTACAACATCGAAAGTCTGCTGTATAACCATGGTTTGAGACCCTGCCCAAACCTCCTCATTTTCCTCTCCTCTGTGTCGACCTGATGAGGCGCGAACCTCGCCAGCTCGTTGAACTTTGCGGCGTACTGAGGTACCGTCGTGTCTTCTTGCTTTAACTCCAGGAATCACATCTCTATATGACTCTGCATATTCATAGGGAAATAGTTTTTGAAGAAGATCTTCTTAAACCCTTCCCAAGGTATCACACCTTCTCCCGCCCTGGCCTGGTTTGCCTCCCACCAGAAATTGCCTTCACCCTTCAGCATGTAAGTGGCGAAGATTGTTTTCTGATCATCTCCTACTCGGGCAATAGCGAACGCCTTTTCAATTTCCTTGACCCAAGTTTGGGCTTCAACAGGTTTGGTGGTTCCTTTGAACTCAGGGAGTCCCACGCTCTTGAAGTCCTTAAAATGTGCCACTTGGGCCGCTGGAGGGTTATTGGTATTCGGGGTTCGATTTTGAAGTGCCCCAACTAATATGTCTACGAATTATTATATGGGGTTCGGTCGACCCCCAGTATTACCGCTTGACCCTTCTAGTACTTGTTGACGACGTCTTCCTCTAGCCATCTTTCTGTTTAAATAAACTTAGTGTTATCATCTCATAACATATTCTACAGCACAAATAATTCATATAAAACTTAATCATCACATCACATATTTAAATAAAAGTATATTTATTTATAAACGTAATACCCAAAGTATTTCATCGTCTTATGGCATTAAGCCATTTACATCACTTTAACCCAACATTTTAGTAAAACTAAAAACCAAGTTTTATTTCATAAATAAGCGTTCTTTATGCTAATAGTAAAAGTTCAACACAAATAAACTAAAGACCCCGCCTAATAGCGTCTTCATGCTCTTAATCCGCTATTTCCAGCACCAGCCCTCGACTTATAACATGTCTAGACCGGTGCTCCTCACGTGGAAAGTGATGCACCCTATGCTGAAACCTTCCATGTGCTGACTTGAACGCGTACTTCATCTTGTCTATCCTAACCTTCTTATCTCTTACTTCTCCCTCTAACTCGCCAGTTAGCATCTCGGCCCGAACACGGCCTCTCCTCTCATCTCCCCAGAATGTGGTAATGATCTGCTTATCAGTTTGGAGACTCTGTATCCTCGTCTCTAACCCATTAATGGTATATCCCAAGTGGGTCCTGATAGCTTCTTTCTTATCCTTCAGCCTATCCGCCTTCTGACCTGCTACTCACATCTTGTCAACCAGATCCTCGTTCTTAATTATCAGGTGGTGCACCAATACCTCAAGCAATGCTGCAGCTTCCTGCTCCCCCTGATGCAGCTCCTCCAACTCATGGACCTTGTCGTCCAATTCAGTAATCCTATCCATCAACTCATCCAACATAGTATCCTCAGGTGCTTCCTCGGAGTTCTCCTCGGGCTCCTCTTCCTCTTCATGATACTCCTCTGGGTCTGAGTCAGCTGCTGCCTCAGCTATGGGCTCAGGTACAGCTGTCACCAACTGCTCACTCACAACGTGAATATCTCTAACCTCCTCTTCTCCTGACATCCTACAATCAAGATAAACAACTCGATTAGTATTTTAAAATAGATATTGATTTTGTTTTTAGAAAAATAAATTTGACACTACACTTAAAACTCTACGTGAGTTCATCTCCTTATTACCTCCACTAACTTCTCTAAGGTTATAGTCTAAGGTTCCCCACCTAAGGTTTATAACCTACAGCTCTGATACCAACCTGTGATGCCCACAAATCTGTGTAACATCGATTACAGGACATGGTGCTTACGGTACAACACACATCATCATCTAACTACATAAACTCCAGAAATAATAATAATAATAACTATTACAAACTTATTCAAGCAAAATCCCAAGTCTTTACAACCTTAAATAAACTGAAACTTAAATTTAGCATTTATCGCTACATTACATCATATAAGAAAATATAAACTTATTACATAAATAACTCTCAAAATTTCATCTTAGACTTCCCCTTGTCTTTGTCCGAGCCCTCAGCCTTTTCATCCTTAACTGAAAGGTTTAAGCAAGAATGAGCACAAATTGCCCAGCAAGTATATAAAGAAGTTTGAAAACATACATCAGGAGTAAAAACATCTGTATGGAAATATCTCAACAATTGAAAGAAATATCAAGTGTTAAACAAGAATATCAAATATAAGAGGTTAGAATTCTCAATAGCATACTAAGGGGCGTTAAATACCCTGAACGTTACTTTGTTTCATCGAAAACCATTAGACGGTTTAACAATCAAATAAATTGTAAACGGTCTCTGCAAGTACTCTAGGTGATCAGCCTATCGTACCCTACATTGTGCACAAGTATAAAGCTTAAATTGCATAAGCTTAAATGGGACTATATGCCCGACATCTGTTTGCCCATTTATTCGGGTTGTTCATCATAGTAGTCATGCGAGACCGCACCAAAACAATTTGGATTGGTAAACATTAAAGAGCTTCAAAGGTTTTGAATTATATCATTTTTCATCAATAATAACTAGCCGAAACAAAAAGGCTAGAAAGCATACTTAGAGACAGTTCTTCAAATAAACAGAACTTTAAAGCATAGCAGTTAAAGTAATAACTGAGTAGTCAACAATAAAACTTGCAAGATAATTGAAGTTATAGAACTTTATGATAAAGTAACTTGTGCGAATAGGTAAACAATCACAAGTTGAAGCTTACCCTCGCTGCAATCAATTGATTAAGGGTTGAATAATTTCTCAACGAAAATAAGGTTAATAAACTTACACAATCAAATCTGAGTAAGGAAACTTCCTGATTAGTCTGCTACAATTAACGCTATCTACTAGCTCTTCACGTCACCTATTCATGTGTGTCACGTTAAGAAATTAGGTTTTCGAACTCTAATTTGAAAGTAAAGGATTTCCTTTTAATTTAAACCGATTATTAACTAACCACGTATGCTATCCACAAGCTAATTCACTCATATAACATGTATGTCACGTTAAACCACCAATCATGCACAAACTAGTTTGAAGTATAATGGTTTCCTATTATTTAATAAGATTTATCAAGCTAACTCGTATCCAAAAACCATTCCATTACATATCCTGTTGCATCTAATGGGCCAAGGGGTTCAATATTAAAGTCCGGGAAAAATAAAGTGTCTGAAATTTTTCCCAGCCCGACCCGACCCGGATCAGATTCGGCCTGACCCGACCCAGCCCGGCGCAGCTGCGCAGGCTTAGGCCTTATGAGCTGCGCAGCTATGCAGCTCTTCATGCCCAGAAAATTTTTGACAGTTCGAGCAGCCTACTTTAAAATTTCATTACGAATAATCCATACATGATATGACTCTGACCATTTGACACAATACACTCCATATAGCATAGTATTTTACAAAAATATCTCATTCCAGAAAACAGCAAGTTAAGACCATGAACCGGTTTCCTTGAAAAGCGTGCCAGAACAGGTTCTAACACTTAGAAAATTTATAGAATTTCCAAATTTTTTGCAGACTTTATTATGAACATGCATGCTTACGAATTTCATATCTCACCTAGTATAACTCCGATTACTATGAAATTTGGACAGATGGTACATGATACTACATACTATATTATAAAATTATTAGATGCAACAAACGGATTACTGAAGACATGATTTCAAGCGACCGAAAAATCCGAAAAGTCATGCAACACTAGTTTGAACCAACTTTGAGAAAATTATGATTTCCATTCTAACATGCAATCCAAAGGCTCATATTGTCCAGATCATCTATACTAACATGCTTGAACATAACACAACAAACAAACTCACTAAATTACCATGATTTGCACAAATTAGCATCTTAGTGGCATTTTATCAAATAGTTAGCTTGCATACATGAATTCTACGATTTTCTACGAATTTGAAACATGATGAATACCAAAATTTTCATTCTCTACAACCACATATCAGAAACAAGCACTAGCATGGCATTACAATTCCAAAATAAAACATCTACCATGCTAGTTCATGCATTTTTCACTGTTTCTCTTCAAGAACATAAAATTGGTTCATGGCTTACCTCTTTCTGTAAATTCTTCTTGTTTAATTATGTTGGAGACTCACTCCTTGCTTGCTTAGCCTCTTCAAATCTCCAGAACTTTTCTAACACTCTCAAACACTCACTCTCAATATCTATTTGCTCTCTTGGGTGGAACTTTGCAAAGTGAAAGGAAAATGCACTTTGGGGGAGGAGTGTATATATATAATAGGTGATAGAGAAACTGATTTTGCAGCCCTTCCATATGCACATACCAGTTATAATCATCAATTCAAATAATTAGAGAAGGATTTTATGGAATGGAAAGGTCTAGGAATAAAAGAAAGCAAATATAACCCCCTCCTTTCACAATATTTCTATATACGTATATACTCTCCCTCCTAGTCCCAATTTGGTTGTCACCAAGACTCCCAAGAACTGACTTTGTATAAATAACAACATTATTATAATCATTTAATCAATTAAATAATTATTTTAACCATTTTGCCCTCTTTAGCCGAACGTTGGGATACTTATATCGATTTCTGCTAAAGTCGACGTCCCGGACGTCATGGAACTATCTGTTTCGTCAAATTCATCTCCAAAATTCGTGGTTGAGTTTTTACCCGAAAAAGTAAATCGATTAACTTTGACTAAAAAGTCAACTGTGACACATTTTCGCGGTTACAGTCTATCTTGACTAATTTCAACGTTCCGGACTCAAATACGCAGACCGCGTCTCTAAATTTCGCTCTGAACTTCAACTCATGATTTAAAGCCATCTCACAAAACTAATAGAATTAATTCCATACTTAACCAATTTAAATAGTTAAATTAATCCAACCCAACTATTTAAATCCCTCACATCACATAACTTAAAATACACATACATGTATAACACATATACATCTAATAAAATAAATCACACAAGAGTTTCACATAAATTTATTTATTGATAATTATTAAATTACATACAAAATCTCGGATATTACATGCATAAACATTCGCAAATAGCATTTAACAAGTCTTCATCACTTGTTCATCTTTCCTTTGCTTTTACTAGTGGACGGCTTGTCGGATCTTTTAACCTTAGTTGCAATGTTATTATGCAAGAGTGAGCAAACAATTGCCCACAAGTATAACAATAACAATAGTAATAACATAAGGATAATCAATGAATTCTGAGTAATAGAAAGTTTGGCTTTTGAATCAAGAATAGATTACAAGACCAAAAGTACATCTGAGGGTCGCAAGACTATGAACTATGTTCTAGGTTAATAAGTATTTTTACTTAAACCTTTAACAGTCGTTAGACTATATGAACCTTCCTTCTCGTACTAAGGGGATCGGCCCTTTGTACCATGTATTGTGCACAAATATCTTAACGCTATCGCGTAATATAATCCCCTATAATAGGATTGTTCATCTCAATTTTGATATAAGTGTCCGCACCAAAGGAAGTTTGGTTTGGATAGACTTCAATAATTGTTCTAGAATTTAGGATGCTCATCAACTATAGACTAGTCTAATCAATAAGGGTTCACTAGCCATTTAAGGGTTCCATACAATAATATAATCAATATTTAAATCAAAGATTGAATCTCAACTATATACAATTGAATAAACATTGTATAGCCGAAGTATTACTTCCAAAGAGTTAGAATATCTCATTTGGAATCATGAACTTGAATAATTTAGGCTAGAAATAAGAGTTAGGAACTCGTTTAATAGAAGATTAGATACAAGGACATGCATAATCATAATCAAGGTAGAGTAAGAAACTTACTCAATGAAATTTTAGAGTTAAGGAGCTTGCCTCGTGCGTAGATTAACAAATACTACTCACGTTCTCCAGTTATCCTACATATATGTCATTTAGAATCACAATTTCAATTAGCTACAACGCGACCAAATTACTACGTTAAACATCCATCTTACATTATTTAACTCTAGGTTTAACCATACTAACCACATAGCACAAACTAAAATATTTACTAGCATATAACATGAGGTTGTAGCATTTAAATCACACTTCCAATTCTTATCAACATCAAACCTTAATTATTAACAGCTAGTTAAGTCACAACCTTACAATTATCAAACTTGACGTTACAATGTGATTACAATCTAGTTTAGCAACATATAATATGTTTAACATCTTTTTATGCTCATTAGATTAGGTTACAATTACATTTTCTGGACTTGAATAATCAAAATCTCATTTCTAGCCAAAACTACCAAGAGGCGCTGCAGCGCTGCCCAATGAACTAAACCCGGCGGTGCAGCTCAGGTTAGGAACTGCTGGCGCGAGACAAGACACACAAGACAGGCATTGCAGCGCGGCGACGCTGCAGCGCGCATATAAGCCTTCTATGAGGTGCTGCAAATTTCGACTCTGTAGAAACACAACGAACTCAACACTCCCAAACCTTCGATGTAACAATGAATCAAGCATACCTAGAACACATAAACTCCATATAATCCTAACCCAACCTTCCTTGCATGCTTCTAACACCACAAACCACATAAATCATCAATCTAAAGACTCAAAATCAAGGTTTTTGCCATTTTATCAAAGTTTCTTCAAATATAGTGAAATCACACATAACGAATTCGTTACTACACCAAATCAGTCTATTAAACTCACATTATTTTCATTTCTTAATGTATAAACATAATCAACATCAAACTGAAAGTAGTATGCACACAAGACAATCATGTATGATAATAAAACATATACTTTGTACCAATCTTATTCATTTATTAATAACGAAATTGTTTATTTAAAGGCGTTTATATTATCTACATAATGATATTTTATTTAAATGTGATAAACCCATAATTTTAACCAATACTTTTAGAATCATGATGATGATCATGCTAATGAGATCTAAATTCTTAAATAGCTTAAAACTAAAATATTTCCCAATCAATGGATTACTAAATAGGGGATTAGTGAATCTAGATAGATTGGTACATACGTTGCTTGCTCTTTGGAAGAGGATGATCGATCTAATGGTCATTTATGTGGAGACACTAAAGCAAGTATGTAGGTGCTTATTGGATAATAAGTACACTGAACGTGGCTCGCTAAGGAATACCTAATGGAGTTTTACTCGCATATCAATAGGAATTCCTTTAGTGATAGTAGTACAAGTAATCCTTAGACTTGAGATCATCATAGTATCTTATTTATAATGAGTTATATTTTGACATGTCCCTTAAGACCCTGAGGGTATATCAAGTGGCATGTTTGAGTATAATTAATTATACATGAAGATAATGAATGATCAATAAAGGATCTACCACTTCTAGTAAAACAAGTGAATGTCCTATGTGATTCTATAAATGACAACTCAGTAGTCCTTGGCCAAGGCAGAATGAATTTAGAAAGTAGTTTCTAATTTTCATTATCGGAGTTTGTGCATTTTGGATCGGAATACATATAATTAAATAAAAAAGACTTGATAGTAAATCCATGTCTTATATTTAATTGGGACATTGTATGGTAGAATGAATGAATTGTATGGTAACTATTTACTCAAAGGTTCTTTCATGATTAATGTTGAAATCTATATTATATGAAAAGTCGTTGAGCGCTAAGGGGGCTTACCCTTATTGTAGAATAAATATTTATTTAAATAAATTTATAGTTAATTTATTTGTTTAAATAAAATTAGAATTGTTCTAATTAATTTATTCACAATCGGTTTAATATGGAGAACCTAAAGGGTCACACCATAAAAGGATGAATATTTATTTAAGAAGCAAATGACATAATTGTAATAATAGGTTAAGTGTATTTAATTTAATCTATAGTGATAGAATAAATTAATTAGCTTAATATGTATTTTTTAATATTTAGAAATATTAAATATGAATTAATAAGAGGAGTCTTGTTGTTATTATTACTATTATTATTAAGTTGAATTCCTAAAGGAGTTTGAGAATTAATTAATAAAAGTACTCTCCCATATTCCTAATAATATTAGGAGGTAAATTAATTAAAGGAGTTTAATTAATTGCTCTTAATAAGATTAGAAAGCCTAATTAATTAAAAGAGTTTAATTAATTAATATGAAACCCAAATCCTAAAATGATTAGTAGGGTTGCCTACATCTATAAATAAGAGGAGTCTTTTTTTGATTAAGGGCTAATGCTTTCACAAGTTGTTGGGATAGCTCACCTTTTCTAGAGAGAGAAAACTAGGATTTTGCCAATTACCCACCTTCTTAATACTTGTTAATCCTTGGTGGATCACCACTAGAGGCCAAACACTTGGGTGGCTGACGTTGATCAAAGGAGGGAATTATATCCGTTAGATTCAAGTCGAACAAGGAAAGAATTGTTGTAGAACTCGTAAGTGATGAAGCACGAATCTTCAAGGGTGTGATTCTTTCTTCATCTATTTAGATTAAATTAATAATTGCGCATAAAGGATGATCCGGGTTTATGGTTTTTAAAATTTTAAAACTCTATTTTTACACTTCCGCTACTATGTATATAATTGTTGCTTGCTATTTTGATCTTACAAACCCAACATTTACAGTTTATTACACGAATTGAACATCAATTTTAGTCTCAAATAATCCATATTCTTACATATATCACTGTAATTAATTTTTTTCACTTTTAAACATAATTCCAAGAATTTAATCACACTACATGCATCTATAATCAACATATATCAGATTAATGAGTCAATTAGTATATAAAACTCATTTATCAACAATTTAATCAAAGAAAACCAATTATAGAGAACTCAAAATCAACTTTCATGAAGAAACTCAAGAACATAACTAAAGCTTGAAACCAAGAATTTTACCTTTGATTTCTTGTGTGTACGTTAATTAGAAGATGTAGAATAACTTGATTCCTTCTCCTCCTTCTTAGATTTCCAAACTTTCCTCTCAATTTCTCTCTGTTCTTTGAATTATCAGACTTAGCAAATGAGCTTTATGAAAATATATTACGTATAATATAACTGATATACCTATTATGTGTATTGCTTAACGTGGGTATCAGTTAAGCGCATCGTAGCTCAACAGTTGCCATGCTCCAAAGGCTTTGTTTGGCTAGCCCTTAGAAGGTTCCTTTCAATTTATTTTAATGACTTACTTATAATATAGTATCTAATTGTCACACTTTTAATTAATCAAATTCTAATGTTTAAATTCAATTAAACTAAAGTCGATATAACTCGTTAAATCAAATTACCACATAATTATAATTCCTATTTATTAATTATAATTTTATTTAACAGATTATTAAATCTCTAATTAATTATTAAATTTAATTAGAACAATAGTATAATTATTTAACAACTCATTTAATTTAATTATCCCAATAGAATTCAAACTTCGAACTATAAAATTATACAACATTAATTTAATTAATATATTACACTTAATTAAATTAATGTACAACAATTCCATCAAATATTTATTTAACTCAATAAATAAATTAACTTAAATATTTATTTAATTCAATAAAAATTTAAAATCAAATACAAAAATCTCTTTCGTTACATCCTTCCCTCTTTAAAAGGATTTTGTCCCAAGAATCATGACTCAATTAATTCGTCCCATTACATTCTCCCCCCTTACAAAGATTCTGTCCCCAAAATCGTTACACAAATTAAACAAATAACTGAGGGTAATTTTTCATCATTTGATCTTCAAGTTCTCACGTAGCTTCTTCAGCGTTGTGGTTCCTCCAGATTACCTGAATAGAAGGTATTACTTTATTTCTGAGTACTTGCTCTTTCGTGTAAACTATATGAAGAGGAACTTATTTGTAAGATAAGTCTTTGTCAAATTACAGTGGTTCATATTCTAAAACATGCCTGTAATCGGGCTTGTATGGTAGTAACACCAAAACATGAAAAACGTTATGGATATGTTCTAACTCCGAAGGTAAAGCTACCTCATACGCCACTTCACCAACTCTCCGCAACACTTCGAAGGGTCCGATGAACCTCGGGCTCAATTTCCCCTTCCTACCAAATTGATTTTTTCCCTTCCAAGGAAACACTTTTAAGAAAACAAAGCTACCAGATTCAAATTTTCGATTATGTCGGTGTTGATCGGCATATTTCTTCTTCCTGTCCTGAGAAATTATCAATCTTGTCCTGATCACCTTAACGATTTTCGGCGGTCTGTTGTACCAATTCTGGTCCAAGCAATTGACGTTCACCAACTTCATCCCAGCATAGTGGAGTTCTGCATTTTTTGCCGAATAATGCTTCGTAAGGCGGCATGTCAATACTTGCGTGGTAACCGTTATTGTAAGTGAATTCCACCAATGGTAGATGGTCATTCCAATTTCCCTTGAAATCCATAATATAAGCTCTTAACATATCCTCCAATGTTTGGATTGTTATCTCGCTTTGGCCATCAGTTTGAGGATGGTATGCCGTGCTCATTCTCAACTGCGTTCCTGTGCATTCCTGCATTCGCTTCCAGAAGTTTGATGTAAAATGGGGATCTCGATCAGAGACTATAGACACTGGAACACCATGCCTTGAAATAATCTCTTTAACATATAATTTTGCCAACTGGTCTAAGTTAAATCTGATCTTGATCGATAAGAAATGCACTGATTTCGTCAGTCGATCCACGATAACCCAAATTGCGTCAAAACATTTTTGAGTCATTGGAAGACCTACTAAAAAATCCATTGTGATATTCTCCCATTTCCATTCTGGTATGTCCAACGGTTGAAAAAACGCAGTAGGCATCTGGTGCTCTACTTTAACCTTTTGACATGTCAAACACTTTGCCACACAATCATCAACGTCCTTTTTCATATTCGGCCACTAGAAATGTTGTAAGAGATCTTGGGACATTTTGATACTCCCCAGGTGAATCGAATATCTCAAACTATGAACTCAAAATTTCGCCCTTTACCTCTAGTACTGGTAGAACCCAAATTCCTCCCTCGAATCTCAATAACCCTTCCGTATCAACTTTGAATTTCATATCATCACCTTCAGACACTCTTTTCTTGATCTTCTCACATTCTTCATCCCGAAGTTGAGCTCCTTTTACCTTGCCCACCAACGTTAGACTGGCCTCTATCTGAAATAGTCTCGTCGAATTCCTTTGGATATTTCACCTCCAACTCCAGCTTCGCCATTGCAGAGATTAGCTCCTCCTGAGCGGTTAACATAGAATATTTCTCCCGACCCTTTCTGCTTAAGGCGTCGGCAACAACATTTGCTTTATGCGGATGATATAGAATCTCACAGTCATAGTCTTTTATCAATTCCCTACCATCTCCTCTGACGTATATTCAGATCCTTCTGTGGGAAAATATATTTCAGACTCTTATGGTCTGTATATATCTCACACTTCTCCCCATAGAGATAGTGCCTCCATATCTTTAGAGCAAACACCACTGCAACCAATTCCAAATCATGAGTCGGATATCCCTTCTTGTAGTCCTTCAATTGTCACGATGCATACGCAATGACCTTGTTGTTTTGCATAAGCACATGGCCTAGTCCTTTATGCGATGCATCACTATATACCACAAAATTTCCTATGTTATCAGGAAGAGACAATACAGGTGCCGTACTTAACCTCTTCTTCAACTCTTGAAAACTTTCCTCACACTTCTCCATCCAAACGAACTTCACCGCTTTCCTAGTTAAATTCGTCAACGGAGTAACGATTTTGGAAAAATCTTGAATGAATCTTCTGTAATAACCTACTAATCCTAGGAAACTCCTTACTTCCGACTGTGTCTTCGGCTGATCCTAGTTTATCACAATTTCAACCTTTATTGTATCTACTAAAATTCCATCAATCACATGTCTAAGAAATTACACACGCTCTATCCAGAATTCACATTTTGAAAACTTAGCGTATAACTTCTCTCTTCTTAATGCCTCCAATGTCACCTTCAAATGTTCCACATGATAGTAGTGTGCATACAAGCCAATCATGTATGATGATAAAGCACGTACTTTGTAAACAATCTTATTTATTTATTAATGAAATATTCATTTATTAAAGGTATTTAATTATCTACATGATTGTTGTTTTTATAATATGTAAATAACCCATAGTTTTAAGCAATGCTTTTAGAATTTTGATGATGATCATGCTAATGAGATCTAAATTCTTAGAAAGTTTTAAAACTTAAATAGTTCCCAATCGTGGGATTACTAAAAAGGGGATTAGTAAATCCGGATAGATTGGTACATATGTTGCTTGCTCATTGGATGAGGATGATTGATCTCATGATCATTTGTGTGGAGACACTAAAGCAAGTATGTAGGTGCTTATTGGAGAATAAGTTCACTGAACGTGATTCGCTATGGAATACCTAATGGAGTTTTACTCGCATGTCAATAGGAATTCCTAATGTGATAGTAGTACAAGTGATCCTTGGACTTGAGATCATCATAGTATCTTGTATGTAACAAATTATACTTTGACTTATTTCTTAAGACCTTTTAAGGCATATATAGGGTATGCTTGGGTATAATGAGTTACATATGGAGATAATGAATGATCAATAAAGAATCTACCACTTCTAGTAAAAGAGGAGATATGTCCTATGTGATTCGTTAAATGACAACCCAGGAATCCTTGGCCAAGGTGAAATGAAATTAGAAAGGAGTTTTTAATTTGCATTATTTGGAGTTGTGCATTTTCTAATCGAAATACCTATAATTAAATAAAATAAGACTTGACAGTAAATCCATGTCTTATATTTAATTGGGATATTGTATGGTGGAAGGATTGAATTGTATGGTAATTATTAACTCACAGGTTCTTTTATGATTAATGTTGAAATCTATATTATCTGGAAAGTCGTTGATCGCTAGGGAGGCTTATCCCTATTGTAGAATAAATATTATTTATTTAAATAGATTATTAGTTTAATTTATTTATTTAAATAAGATTAAAATTGTTTTAATTGATTTATTCACAACCGGTTTAATATGGAGAACCTGAAGGGTCACACCATAAAAGGAAGAATAATTATTTAAGAAGGTAATGGCATAATCGTAATAATGCATTAAGTATAATTAATTTAATCTATGGTGATAGAATAAATTAAATAGCTTAATGCTTATTATTTAATATTTTGGAAATATTAAATATAAATTAATAAGAGGAGTCTTATTAATATTATTACAATTATTATTATTTTAATTTCCAAAGGAGTTTAGTAATTAATTTAATATTTAGTACTCTCATTTATTCCTAATAAGATTAGGAGACAAATTAATTAAATGAATTTAATTAATTATTCCCATGTGGTAGGAAGCCTAAATTAATTAAAAGAGTTTAATTAATTAAAAGAAATTCCATGTCTAATAGGATTAGAAGGGTTGACCAATGTCTATATAAGAGAAGTCTTATAATAGATATTAGATGATGCAATTCTAATTGTTGGAGAGTACTCCTTTTCTATAGAGGATAGAACACTAAGCCAAACACCCTCCTTCTTGATAATTTATCTTTCTTGGTGGATCACCTCTAGAGGCCAAACACTTGGGTGGCTAACGTTGATCAAAGGAAGGAATCTAACCCAGAAATTCAAGGAGAACACGAAGAACAAGGAGTTGAACTAGTACCTGTGGAAGCTTCGTTCTACAAGGGTATGATTTTATAACTTCTTATTTATCGTTTTAAATTAATAATTTGCATAAAGGATGATCCGGGTAATGGTTTTGTAGAAATTTTTTTAAACTCTGATATACCATGCTTCCGCTAATTTTTGCAATTTGATTGCGGCACGATTTCGTACAAACCCAACACCACATGCTTCTCCTTAGTTTTGGAATACACCAGAATATCATCGATGAACACCACGACGAATTTATCTAAGAATGGCTTAAAGACCCTTGTTCATTAGGTCCATAAATGCCGTAGGAGCATTCGTTAGACCAAATAATGTCACCAGAAACTCGTAATGACTATAACGAGTCCTGAATGTTATCTTTTGTACATCTTCTTTTCTCACAATCAACTAATGATACCCACTTCTTAAATCTATTTTTGAGAAGTATCTAGCTCCCTTCAACTGATCAAACAAATAATCAATCCTTGGCAATGGATACTTATTCTTAATCGTGACCTTGTTTAACTCCCTGTAATCAATATAAAGTCGCATTGACCCGTCCTTCTTCTTAACGAACAATACCGGTGCTCCCCATGGCGATATGCTCGGTTGGATATACTTCTTGTCCAAAAGTTCTTGCAGTTGCACCATCAATTCTTTCATCGGAGCCATACGGTACGGGGCCTTTGATATTGGGGCAGTTCCTGGAGCTAGATCGATCACGAATTCCACTTCCCTATCTGGCAGAAGTCATGGAAAATCTTCTGAAAATACGTCTACAAAGTCTCTAACGACAGGTATCTCCTCTAGTTTCACACTCTCCTTTCGAGTATCGACTATGTAGGCTAAATACCCTACACAACCTAGTCTTAATAATTTCATGGCTTGCATCATCGTTAGATAACTCTCTTGTCTAGTCGACTTGCTATCATAAAATACTACCTTTGACAGGGTTATAAGGTTAATACACTTCTTTTGGCAATCAATTACCGCTTCATAATTGAATAACCAATCCATTCCCAGAATAACGTCAAATTTCCCAAGTTTAATTGAAATTAGATCTACAATCATCATGTTTCCCTTAATATCCAGCCTACAGTTCTTTTGTACAAACCTAACGGGAATTACCTCCCTATTCGCAATTTCTATGTTCAAAGGGTAATCTAATTCCTCCTTAGGCAAATCTAAATTCTCGGCAAAATCATCGGATATAAATGAACAAGTAGCACTTAAATCGAATAATACATAAGCATTTATATCATTGATCAGAATGATACCTGACACCATATCCCTTGACTACACAGCATCCTGTACGGTCATGTTGAAAGTTTTGGAGGCGGGTCAGTTTGACTACGTTAATCCAGTGATAGTCAAAGTGCTACCACCGTTGTTTCCCCTAGTTCCACTTGCTTGTGCTCCTCCTGCTACCTTCTTGGGACAATCCTAAGCTAGATGATCCCTTAACTCACAAGTGTAGCAAGCACCCTTTTTAGGATTAGGGCAATTTGGTGCTATGTGACCCTCCTGAGCACAATTATAGCCCCTCTTCCCCTTCATACATACCCCCACGTGATTCTTTTCGCAGGTAGCACAAGATTCCACCCTCTTCTTCTGACTTTTCTGTTGATTCCTAGTAGAAACACTATCATTCCACCTCCTCTTCTAATTGTTACCACCACCATTGCTACCACTAGCCTTGTTGTTCTCATTTTCATTCTTCTTTTTCTTCTTATATTCCTGATTATATTTTATCAAAGCATCGCTTCCACCTTTTGGGATGATTGCCTTCTCCAAAACTGCTGCAAATATATTCGTCTGAAATATCAAAACCTTGTTATACAACTAGGGTTTCAATCCCTGTTCAAACCTCATGGCCTTCAAGAAGTAGTATGCATACAAGCCAATCATGTATGATGATAAAGCATATACTTTGTAAACGATCTTATTTATTTATTAATGAAAGTATTCATTTATTAAATGCATTTAATTATCTACATGATGTTATTTTTATAATATGTAAATAACCCATAGTTTAAAGCAATGCTTTTAGAATCATAATGTTGATCATGCTAATGAGATCTAAATTCTTAGATAGCTTAAAACTAAAATAGTTCCCAATTGATGGATTACTAAAAAGGGGATTAGTAAATTCGGATAGATTGGTACATATGTTGCTTGCTCATTGGATGAGGATGATTGATCTCATGATTATTTATACGGAGACACTAAAGCAAGTATGTAGGTGCTTATTGGAGAATAAGTACACTGAACTTGACTCGTTAAGGAATATCTAATTGAGTTTTACTCGCCTGTCAATAGGAATTCCTAATGTGATAGTAGTACAAGTGATCCTCAGACTTGAGATCATCATAGTATCATGTGTATAATGAATTATACTTTGACTTATTCCTTAAGACCCTTAGGGTATATCAAATGGTATACTTGAGTGTAATAAGTTATATATGGAGATAATGAATGATCAATAAAGAATCTACCGCTTCTAGTAAAAGAAGAGATATGTCCTATGTGATTCGATAAATGACAACCCAGGAATCCTTGGCCAAGGTGGAATGAAATTAGAAAGGAGTTTCTAATTTGTATTATTTGGAGTTGAGCATTTTCTGATCGAAATTTATATAATTAAATAAATTAAGACTTGACAGTAATTCCATGTCTTATATTTAATTGAGACATTGTATGGTGGAATGATTGAATTGTACGGTAACTATTAACTCAAGGGTTCTTTTATGATTAATGTTGAAATCTATATGGAAAGTCGTTGATCGCTAGGGAGGCTTATCCCTATTGTAGAATAAATATTATTTATTCAAATAGATTATTAGTTTAATTTATTTATTTAAATAAGATAAGAATTGTTCTAATTGATTAATTCACAACCGGTTTAATATGGATAACCTAAAGGGTCATACCATAAAAGGAAGAATAATTATTTAAGAAGGTAATGGCATAATCGTAATAATATGTTAAGTGTAATTAATTTAATCTATGGTGATAGATTAAATTAAATAGCTTAATGTTTATTATTTAATATTTTTGAAATATTAAATATAAATTAATAAGATGAGTCTTATTAATATTATTACAATTATTATTATTTTAATTTCTAAAGGAGTTTAGGAATTAATTTAATATTAGTACTCTCATTTATTCCTAATAAGATTAGGAGACAAATTAATTAAAAGAGTTTAATTAATTATTCCCAATGTGTTGGGAAGCCTAATTAATTAAAGGAGTTTAATTAATTAAATAAAACCCTATTTCTAATTGGATTACGAAGGGTTGACTAAATATCTATATAAGAAGAATCCTATGTTAGACATCAGTTGATACAATTCCAATTGTTGGAGAGAGTACTCCTTTTCTATAGAGAATAGAGAAATTAGGGTTTAGCCAGCCACCCTCCTTCTTGAACAATTCATCTTCCTTGGTGAATCACCTCTAGAGGCCAAACACTTGGGTGGCTAACGTTGATCAAAGGAAAGAATCAATCCTGGAGATTCAAGGAGATCGCGAAGAATAAGGAGTTGAACTCGTACCTGTAGAAGCTTAGTTCTACAAGGGTATGATTCCATAAATTCTTATTTTTTATTTTAAATTAATAATTTGCATAAAGGATGATCCGGGTAATTGGTTTGTAGAAAATTTTAAACTCTGATTTTACCATCTTTCGTTACTTTTTGCAATTTGATTACGTCACGATTTTTTACAAACCTAACAGTGGCATCAGAGCCAAACATTTATGCTAGTTTTGAATTGTTTTGATTTGATATATATACTGATATGTGTTTTTGAACAATTTAATTGGGCATAATAGTTAGTTAGGAATCAAGTTTTTGGAGAAAAACTGCATAATTCGCGAACAGGAAAAACTGATTCTGATAACTGGCGCCACGACACCGGATTACAGTGTAATTCCTGGCACTGCAGCGCTGGTTCAAATTCTGAAAAGTTGACTCGGCGCTGTAGCGCCGTCTCTGGTTTTCTGAAAAACTGGTGACGTAGCACGGCAGCGCCGGATGCTAGTTCACTAGCAGCGCCGCTGCGCCACCCCACCTGAAATTAAAAATTATTTTATTTTGTTTTTAAATTAAAATAAAAGGTTTATTTTAATTAAAATACAATGTTTTTCTGTAATTCCAGATTAATAAAGGAGTTTATTAGATTTGGAATTGGATTAAAATAAAGATGTTTATTTTAATTAGAATTGGATTTCATGCTAATTAATTAGAGTTGGAATTGGATTCCATGATAACTAATTAGAGTTGAAATTGGTTTTCGAAACTAACTAGGATTGCCTATTAAATCGATATCAATGTATATATTAAATATTTTATTTATTGATGTATGTGGTGATATGTATGAAAATAAATGGGGTTGATTATGGACTATTAACCAATGTGATTATATTTTATTTTAGTTGAATGATTGAATGAATGAGTTTTATTAAATGAGATCTACGTACCTCGTCTTCTCTAATTTTTCTTGATGTAAAATTCTATCTCCCTCCTATGTACTTCCCCTTGACTGCTAATCAAGGTTTCTATTTAAATTGAAATAGTTTATGTAATAAGATAATTTAGAATTATCTTGAAGAATTGGAGACCAAAGAGCAAGGAGCGCGTGAAGACCCGTTTGTAATGGAGCCCGGGTTTAAATGTAATTGTTATGTTTAAATTTTATTCTTGCACCCCTAGGTTTGACCTTTTGGTTCACTTAGTGACTCGAGTGAACCAAACTAGAATAAAAGTTCATAATCAATCCGGGTATAATATAGTATTCTATATATGCATGCTAGTATTATATATATATATATATATATATATATATATATATATATATATATTATGCAAACATGTTTCACATGTTTTAATAAAATGACACGTATTTTAAATATATATGCGCATGCGCGCTAAACAAGATGAGACTAATAATAACAAACCCCTCAAAGAAAATTATTTTAAGTCTAAAGCATTCAACTATATTTAGAATATCGAACTTCGCCTTCTAGCATGGTAAAATTTATAGAGCATTAAATATTTAATATGAGTTTGTTGTGTTTTCACAAGGCAAGTATTAAGTATTTAAGATATTAATTTATCACATTTGATGCTTATAAAGAAAATTGAATAATATTGTTTTGTTTTGTTTTTCACAAGGACAATATTTTTTCTTTTTTGAATATATGAAAATGCTAGGTTGGACTTAACTCAGATAATTTTGATTCGGATGTGTTACCACTTGATCAAAATAATCTCAGAGGCATACTAAAAGGAGTTACATGTTGATGTAATTGACAAAGAGTTTTCTACCTATTTATTTTTATATGGTTTGTTGTGTTATCCACAAGGCTATATACATTTGAAATGGGATCCTTATTCTCACTAGCAAACCTTTAATTAGATTTTGCCGAACTATATAAGTGAGGGTAATATAGTTTGAAGAAAATAGTGGGAGATTCCAATTTAAAATAAGACCTAAGTTTTTTTGGTATGTTAATTAATTAAATGAATGTTTGCTAAAATGTTATCTTTTCACATATAGAAATTTAAAAATGTCGAAATCACTAATTTCACTACGTAGCATACTTGATGCTAACAAACTGACCGGACCGAATTATACGGACTGGTTAAGGAATTTGAGAATAGTTCTCACTGCTGAAAAAGATTCTTATGTCCTTAATTCGCCTGTCCCTGCAATTATTGCAGACACAACCTCTAAGAAAGAGATTGCCACTATAGAGAAGTGGCAAGATGATGCATCTGGGGCTCAATGCATCATGCTCGCATCCATGAATAATGAGCTTCAGCGTCAGCATGAAAACATGGATGCTCCTACTATGTTGTTTCACCTCTAGGAGTTGTACGGTGAACAAAGTAGGACTGCTCGATATGAGATATCTAAGGAGCTCTTCCGATCTCGGATGTCCGAGCACACTGCCGTTGAGACTCATGCCCTAAGGGTGATCAATCTAATTGAACACCTTGAACAGCTTGGGTTCGTCATGGATGGGGATTTGAGTCAAGATTTTGTCTTGCAGTCACTCTTTGAGACCTTTTCATAATTTGTTGTGAATTTTCACATTAATAAGTTAGATGTCAGCTTTCCTGAATTACTTAACATGTTCAAAATGCTGAAGGTCACTTTCCATCCAAGAAGAACCATGTCTTAATGGTGGATGATTCTTCCAAGAAAAGGAAGAGGCCCAAGGTATCTTCTCAAAAGAAGAAATCTAAGAAGGTTAAGGGCAATGCGAAAGTAAAGGATAATAAGAAACCTGATCCAGATAGAAAAGAAATGTAATTGCAATAAGTCGGGTCACTAGAAGAGGAACTGCAAGGATTTTTGTGTGGAATAAAAGCAGAAGAAGCTTGGAGAAGCTTTGACTCTTAATCAAGGTTTGTTTATGATTGAAATTAATTTTTCAGAAAGTCAAAATTCTACTTGGGTATTGGATACCGGCTGTGGTTCTCACATATGTAATACTATGTAGGGACTGGTCAGAAGTAGAAAGCTGAACAAGGATGATGTTGTCATACGAGTGGGAAATGGAGCAAAAGTTGCTGCAATAGCTGTAGGCACTTATTGTTAAGCACTGCCTACGGGCAAGTCCATTAATTTGAATAATTGCTATTTTGTTCCAAATATCATTAGAAACATTATTTCTATTTTCGTATTAGATATGGATGGATATGACATTATAATAAAGAACAACAGTTGTTCTATTTATAATAACAATGTTTTATATGGTGTTGGTAATTTGCGAAATGGACTTTACATACTTGACTTGCATGAAAATATTTTTCAAATTGAACAAACTAAGAAAAGGAAACGAGATGATGTTAAATATACCTATATGTGGCACTGTAGACTCGGTCATATTAATAAAATAAGATTATCCAAGTTGTATAAAGATGGGCTTTTAGAGCTATCTGATTATGAATCATATCCAACTTGTGAATCTTGTCTCATGGGAAAAATGACTAAATCTCCTTTTAGTGGAAAAGGAGAAAGAGTTACAGAGTTGTTAGCGTTGGTTCACACAGACGTTTATGGACCTATGACAACGAATGCACGGGGAGGGCATTCTTTTTTTATTACTTTAACTGATGATCACTCAAGATTTGGATATGTGTATTTAATAAAATACAAATCTGAATCATTTGAAAAGTTTAAAGAGTTCAGAAGTGAAGTAGAGAAACAAACTGGCAAAAGTATTAAGATTCTTCGATCGGATCGAGGTGGAGAATACTTAAGCGGTGAGTTTCTTAATTATCTCAAAGATAATGGTATAATCTCACAATGGACTCCACCAGGAACACCAAAGTTAAATGGAGTATCTGAAAGGAGAAATCAAGCATTGTTGGTCATGGTTCATTCCATGATGAGTTTTATCGAATTTTCTAGTTTCCTTCTGGGGTCACGCCCTAGAAAAGGCTGCATACCTACTTAACAAGGTGCCTACCAAATCCGTCCCAAAGACCCAATATGAGATGTAGAAATGGAGGAAACCAAATCTTAAGCATGTTATGACTTGGGGTTGTCCAGTTTATGTCAAAAAGTTTAAAAATGATAAGCTACAGACTAAATCCGATAAGTGTAGATTTGTTGGATATCCTAAGGAAACACGAGGGTATTATTTCTATCATCCAACTGATCAAAAAGTATTTGTTGCGAAACATGATGCCTTCTTGAAAAAGGAGTTTATCCATGAAGGGGTAAGTGGGAGTAAGATATATCTTGAAAAAGTTTAAGAACCACAAATTACTACTGATCAAAGTTAGGTACCTGACCAAGTGGATGAACTTAATGTACAAGACCCTATTCGTAAATCTGGAAGAGTATCAAAGATACCTGATAGGTATGGATTCATTGTAGAGGGTGACGATGAGGTGTGCATCATAAATGATTATGATCCATTAAATTACAAATAGGTTATGAGTAATAAAAACTCAGGAAAATGGCTAGAAGCCATGAAATCCGAGATGAACTCCATGGATGAGAACCAAGTATGGACTTTGGTTTCACCACCTGAAGGCAATAAGCCTATTGGGTGTAAATGGGTCTTTAAAAGAAAGACTGGAGCGGACGGCAAGGTAGAGAGCTATAAGACCCGACAGGTTGCAAAAGGTTTTAAACAAAGATAAGGAGTTGACTATGATGAAACCTTCTCACCAGTAGCTATACTCAAGTCCATTCGGATTTTGCTTGCGATTGCAGCTTATTGAGACTATGAGATCTGGCAGATGGACGTGAAAATGGCCTTCCTCAATGGGAAACTTGAGGAGGATGTGTATATGACATGGCCAGAGGGATTTGTATCAAAGGTTGGAAGAAATCAAGTCTGTAAGCTGCAACGATCCATTTATGTATTAAAGCAAGCTTCTCGTAGATGAAACATCCGTTTTGATGAGACAATCAAAGAGTTTGATTTTATCAAAAACGAGGATGAACTATGTGTGTACAAAAAGGTTAGTGGGAGAGCTGTTTCATTCCTTGTATTATATGTTGATGATATATTACTGATAAGGAATGATATTCCTATGCAAAAATCAATCAAAATCTGGTTATCTAAACACTTTTCCATTAAGGACTTGGGAGAAGCATCCTATATTTTGGGGATAAAGATCTATAGAGATAGATCTAAAAGGATGCTTGGCTTATCTCAAGGAACGTACATTGACTCGATGCTAAAGATGTTTATCATGGTAGATTCCAAAAGAGGTCTTATGCTGATGAGCCATGGATTACATCTTTCCAAGAAACAGGCCCTAAAGGCACATGAGGAGAGAGACCGTATAAGTAAGATTCCTTATGCTTCAGCAATAAGATCTATCATGTACTATATGATATGTAGTAGACCAGATGTCGCTCATGCACTTAGTGTAACAAATAGATATCAGTCGAATCTTGGAGAAGAGCACTAGAAGGCAGTGAAAAATATCCTAAAGTACTTACGAAGGACTAAGGATGTATTTCTTGTCTACGGTGGGTCTGAATTAAAACTCGAGGGATTCACAGACTCAAGTTTTCAAACGGACCAAGATGACAGTAAATCCGTTTCGGGGTATGTGTTTACCTTAAACGGTGGCGTAGTGAGTTGGAAGAGTTTCAAACAGGAAACACTTGATGATTCAGTGATAGAGGCAGAGTACATAGCTGCAAGTAAAGCTGCAAAGGAGGCTGTTTGGATGAAGAAGTTCATAATCGAACTTGGTGTGGTACCTAGCATTGGAGGAGGATTCCCTTTGTACTGTGACAACACCGGAGCTGTTGTACAGGCTAAGGAACCCATGTCTCATCAGAAATCCAAACACGTGTTGCGGCGATATCACTTGATCAGTGAGATCATTGAAAGAGAAGACGTCACCTTGGAGCGTGTAGACTCTCAAGACAATATTGCAGATCCATTTACTAAAGCTTTAACACAACAGCAGTTTGATCGTCACTTAGCAAAGATGAGTATGAGATACCATTGCAATTGGCTTTAGTGCAAGTGGGAGATTGAAAGTAGTATGCATATAAGCCAATCATGTATGATGATAAATCATATACTTTGTAAACTATCTTATTTATTTATTAATAAAAGTATTCATTTATTAAAGGAATTTAATTATCTACATGATGCTATTTTTATAATATGTAAATAACCCATAGTTTTAAGCAATGCTTTTAGAATCATAATGTTGATCATGCTAATGAGATTTAAATTCTTAGATAGCTTAAAACTAAAATAGTTTTCAATCGATGGATTACTAAAAAGGGGATTAGTAAATATGGATAGATTGGTATATATTATGCTTGCTCATTGGATATGGATGATTGATCTCATGATCATTTGTGTGGAGACACTAAAGCAAGTATGTAGGTGTTTATTGGAGAATAAGTACACTGAACGTGACTCGCAAAGGAATACCTAATGGAGTTATACTCGCCTGTCAATACGAATTCCTAATGTGATAGTAGTACAAGTGATCCTTAGACTTGAGATCATCATAGTATCTTGTGTATAATGAATTATACTTTGACTTATTCCTTAAGACCCTTAGGATATATCAAAGGGTATGCTTGAGTGTAATAAGTTATATATGGAGATAATAAATGATCTGAAATTAGTATGCATACAAGCCAATTATGTATGATGATAAAGCATATACTTTGGAAACGATCTTATTTATTTATTAATAAAAGTATTTATTTATTAAAGCCATTTAATTATCTACATGATGCTATTTTTATAATATGTAAATAAACCATAGTTTTAAGCAATGCTTTTAGAATCTTGATGTTGATCATGCTAGTGAGATCTAAATTCTTAGAAAGTTTAAAACTAAAATATTTACCAATCGTTGGATTATTAAAAAGGGTATTTCTAAATCCGGATAGATTGGTACATATGTTGCTTGCTCATTGGATAAGGATGGTTGATCTCATGATCATTTGTGTGGAGACACTAAAGCAAGTATGTAGGTGCTTATTGGAGAATAAGTTCACTGAACGTGACTCGCTATAAAATACCTAATGGGGTTTTACTTGTCTGTCAATAGGAATTCCTAATGTGATAGTAGTACAAGTGATCCTTGGACTTGAGATCATCATAGTATCTTGTATATAATGAACTATACTTTGACTTATTCCTTAAGACCCTTATGGTATATCAAAAGGTATGCTTGGGTTTAACAAGTTACATATGGATATAATGAATGATCAATAAAGAATCTACCACTTCTAGTAAAAGAAGAGATATGTCCTATGTGATTCGTTAAATGACAACCCAGTAGTCCTTGGCCAAGGCAGAATTAAATTAGAAAGGAGTTTCTAATTTGTATTATTTGGAGTTGTGCATTTTCTAATCGAAATACATATAATTAAATAAAATAAGACTTGACAGTTGTAGACACTCAAAATTTATTTCCTTGTTACTAACACTGTAAGAGGGAAAGACTGTCTTTTCGACTCAACCCCGATCTCAAATCTGGCAGTTAGAGCAACCTCGATCTCAAATCGGGCCGTCAGATCAACCCCAATCTCAAATTGGGCCGTCAAATCAATCCCAATCTCAAATCAGGTCTACAGATCAACCCCGATCTCAATATCGGGCAATAAGATCATCCTCGATCTCAATAGCGGGCCATCAGATCAACTCCGATCTCAATATCGGGTCGTCAGATCAACCTTGATCTCAATATCAGGACGTTAGATCAACCTTGATCTCAAATCGGGCAGTCAGATCAACCCCGATTTTAAATCGGGCCGTCAGATCATCGATCAATCCCGATCTCAATATCGAGCAGTCAGATCAACCCCGATTTTAAATCGGGCCGTCAAATTAACACTAATCTCGAATCGGGCCTTCAGATCAACCCCGAGCTTAATATCAGGCCATCAGATCAGCCCCGATCTCAACCCGATAAGTACAGATCAGCCTCGGTCTCAACATGGGAAGTACAGGTCAGCCCCGATCTTAACCCGGGAGGTACATGTTAGCCCCGGTCTCAACCTGGGAGGTACAGATCGGCCTCGATCTCAACCTGGGAGGTTTAGATCAGCCCTGGTCTCAACCCGGGAGGTACAGATCAGCCCCGGTCTCAATTTGGGAAGTACAGATTAGCCTCGGTCTCAACCCGAGAGGTACAGATCAGCCCCGGTCTCAACCTGGGAAGTAAACTCAACTAGGGAAGTATAGATTAGCCCCGGTCTCAACCCGGGAAGTACAGATCAGCCCCAGTCTCAACCCGGGAGGTACAGATCAGCCCCGGTCTTAACCCGGGAGGTACAGATCAGCCCTTGTCTCATCCCGAGAGGTACAAATCAGCCCCGATCTCAACCTGGGAAGTATAGATCAGCATCAATCTTAACCCGGGAGGTACATATCAGCCCCGGTCTCAACCCGGGAGGTACAGATCAGCCCCGGTCTCAACCCAAAAAGTACAGGTCAGCCCCGGTCTCAACCCGAGAGGTACAGGTCAGCCCCGGTATCAACCCGGGAGCTACAGGTTAGCCCCGCTCTCAACTCAAGAAGTACAAATCAGCCCCGGTCTCAACTCGGGAGGTACAGGTCATCCTCGGTCTCAACCCGATAGGTATAGATCAGCCCCGGTCTCAACCCGGGAGGTAAAGGTTAGCCCCAGTCTCAACCCAGAAAGTACAGGTCAGCCCCGGTCTTAACCCGGGAAGTACAGATCAGCCTCGGTCTCAACCCGGGAGGTACAGGTTATCCCCGGTCTCAACCCGGGAGGTACAAGTCAGCCCCGGTCTCAACCCGGGAAGTCAGGTCAACTTCGGGAACAATCTTGAAGCATCACAATATCTTTAGGGAAAAACCTGGAAGGACCAAGTCAGCCTCGGAGACAACACTGAGGATAAATAGGCTCGAATGGATCCAAATCTTGGAAACAATCCCGGGATATCAATCGAAGGCCATGTCGACACTAAAGGCAACCCCAGGAGGGGGAAAATGGTCATTTTATCAACTCTAAGACAATTCGGTCAAATTCAAGCAGAATTGATGCTACCAAGGTCAGAACGAACCATAACGATGATCCCAAGTGCAAACAACACAAGACAGCTCAACGGACAAACTGTGGGGAATTGAAGACCTGGTTATGAACCCGTCTTCTTGGACCTAAAAAATATTTTATCCCATGTCATTGCAACACTCTCGTCGAGGGATTTCCGGAAAGGTATCGCACGCCTCAAACGGACGCCCCGATCAAAAGTTAGAAAATTTTGACTTTGACCTCTCGTTGCTCGGAGTGCACGTACTTCGAGATAATGCAACGCGGCACGTGGGCCCCTCCAGGGGAGCCACACCTCTACCTACGACAGCAGCAGGTATGGTGGAGGCTCCCTGGCCTATATATATGAGCGCACCCCCTCATTTTTATAATCCCGAAACGCTTCGAACATCTGCCCGTTTGGTTTTTTGTCCAATTTATTGTCTTCCAAACCCAAATTTTTTCATTCTAACACGTAGATATACCCACATACTATCACATATCAAAAAATAACCGGTAGATTCAGACGTTTAAAGCCTACGATTTGGCAGAAAGCCCGTGTAGCAGTCCATTGTGAGTATTTTTACGATCAGCAAGTCAATACTACTACTTTACACTTTCATACACTTGCACATTAAGTTTTGTTTTCTAAATATACTCGGAACACAGTTTTGTGGTCGTTTTCATCAACTTTTGGTATATTTTTGTACATAAACGCATTTTCTGGCATTTCTACAATTCGGATTGATGATCCGTCGCTTCTAGCAGCTTTTAAATACTTGCATCTTTGAACTGAGCAACTTCGCTGGATTGGGTTATCCTCCCAGTTCGGGTTTGACATTTTTTTTTTGTATATATTTAACTGTATATATACTAACTTTTCAATTCTGTCAAGCCTGGATGTCAAATCTGAGGTAGTTTACTGCTTTTATATATATTTATGCATATATGAGCAACTTTCATCACCACTGGGTTCTCTTCCCAGTCTTGGTTGACTACGTTTTTGTCTCTATATAAATATTTGTATTTCAGTTCGGTCTGGATTATTCTGTGGCCTTTTTACTGCTTTTACATATAAATATGCATATATAAGCAACTTTCACCACCACTGGGTTCTCTTTCCAGTATTGGTTGACTACTTTTCTATATATTTACATTCCAGTTTGGCCTGGATTATTCTTTGGCCTTTTTTTCTTTTATATATATTTATGCATATATAAGCAGCCTTCACCACACTAGGGTTCTCTTCCCAGTCTTGGTTGACTACATTTCTTTATATTTATATTCCAATCCGGGCACCGGTGTGAAAACCCATCGCCTTTACAGCTTTTATATATAATTATATATATATATATATATATATATATATATTTCTTTACTCGCTTTTATTAAACTATTGCTTTAAATATTCATTTTATATGAATCGGCACTACCATATCTGCGGGCGAACTAGATTTATTTAAATCTCGCCAACTCTAGCTTTCAAACAGTTCAAAATCGGTATAGACAGAATCGGGAAGCTAGAATGGATGAGATTTATATAAATCTAGCATTTTTCTAGTTTCAGTTATAAAAGCCACCTCGTGGCCCTTAGATCGCTATGTAGTGGGAACGAGATGCTTCAGCAATGTGCGAACTAGGATTTACTGAATGAATCCTCGGGTTTGTCGATATTTGGATATATATCTATTTCTGTACAAATTTGAGCTGTGCAGGTTTATTGGCTACTCATATGTGAGCCTAGGAATCGTGGGATTCTTGATCAAACAGATCAGAATCTGATTCCCATGATGGACAAACTCCATTTTACAATGTATCCATCCAGTTGTTCTGTAAAAAATGTACATTCAAAAGACATTAAAACGGTTATCCGAATTTATGGTCTCAACATAGTGAAAATATGGTTTATCGTGTCAGAGTCTCTCCGACGGCTATCATGTCGGAGAGGAGATCGACACTTGTATATATGTTGTGGTCGAGGAGGCTTCGCAGCCCGACAATCACCATTCAAATTGAACCTTAAGGATAAAAAGATAAAACTGTAGTATCGATATGCTTCAATTCCTATGCCAGCGTAAGGGTTTGAAAACATTCTTTTCCAAAAAATCATTCAATAATCTTTTTAAAAAGATAAGATTTTGCAAATCAAATCAAACACTTTTTCAAATCAAATAAAAGACTTTTTGCAAATCAAATCAAACCATTCGTATATAGGTTCAACAATGCATAGATATGCTTTCCAATCAAATATAGGCCCAATTTTCAAACAGTATTCACACACACATTTTAGTTTTTTAAGGGAAATATTGAAAAGATGCGGTACCGTGTTTACACGGGAGTTGTGGGGTGCCTAACACTTTCCCCACACTTAACCAAGCCCCCAAACTCAAACTTTGTTTTCAAAGATCAAGTTTCGACAATGTCCAACAATTGGGCCTCCTTTCAAACAAAACTCAGTTGAGTTGGTACAACCATTTCAAATCTAGCAACTGGTGACTCTGTAAAACGTTCAAATCGTCGACATGATACATGTTGGCCTTTTCCTAAAAAACCCTTCAAAACCTTTTTCACAAAAGAGTGAGGGTAAAGATCACTTAGGAAGAGAGAAAGATCCGGGTTGTGACCCGACCCGCGGTTTTTTTTCTCGATGTCAACAGATGGAGACTCTGCTGAGGTTAGTAGAGGGCTTAGGCCGCGTTCTAATCTTTTCAAACATTTCCCTTTTAAAACTACGTAAGTGTGAATGCTGCGTCTTTACATTGAATGAATGCGTGAATGCTGCGTCTTTTCATGGAATGAATGTGAATGAATGTTTTCTTGCTTTTTAGTGCTTCACACCCATATTTAGTGCTTCGCACCCATATCATCATACGCATAACGGTGAGGCATGATGTATGTGAATGTATGTTGTGTGATTCCTCTCTCAAGGAGGCAAAACCCGTAGGTGATAAGTAATGTCTCTGGGGACGGCTTAGTCTTTTGGCTCATGAAAATGCACCACCCAGATTCTCTCCAGTTGAAAGATCCGATTAATTTCCCCTCTAGTAGATTGCGATGATCTGGGGACCTTCATTCCAAAAAGCCGTGAGAGTAGCCTTAGATAGGTCAGCCTCTGATTAACCAAATCCAAAGGGAAGCTTCTTCATGCCTTCCTCTTTCAATTTAATGTTAAATTTTCAATTCCAAATGTAAAAGAACACAATGTAAATAATGAAAGATTTACATTCCTTATCATATACATCATGCCATGTTATCCTGTTATCAAAACAACTGACCTCTATTTTGCAGGATAAGATTAAAAACTACAAAAACACATCATGGCATGCATCTTATCCCTATCTACCTCAGGAAATTGACATGCTTACGTTTTGTTGTAGGTAAAAAATTGGTCCTGTCACTAGATCTAAGTCTAAGAAGGCATTAAGTCCATCCACAGACATGACTTCCAGTGCTCAACCAGAATCCACCCCTGTATCTAGGGACGAGTTTGAAGGGCAGAAGAATCAGATAGCCGAATTGGCCAATTTTCTGAGGGAACAAAGCAAGTCCCTTAAAGGGAAACAAGCCCAAGCTTACACAGAACTGGGAGCACCTGGTGGTAGTGGTGGCGGCCAAGAGTCTAAAAAAGCTGAAACTCAGATTCCTGGACCACAAAACCAGGACACAGCCAATAAAACCTCTAAAATCACCATCCTCAACAAAGAACAGGAAGCTGGTGACATTGTGAAGAAAATATAGTAGATGGAAGAAACTCTCATGTCTATCAAAGAGATTGGGGCATTCGGCAGTGTTAATTACTCCGACCTCTGTATTTTCCCCGGGGATCGTTATCCCGAAAAATTTAAAACTCCTGATTTTGAGAAATACGATGGATTGGGAGACCCCTATACCCACCTGAAAGTATTCATTGGAGAACTCGGATCCTATGTAGAGGACGAGAAACTTCAAATGCAATTATTTTAGAAGATCCTGACTGGAGAGGCCAGAACCTAGTATTCCCGTCTGGACAACTCTAAAATTCACAATTGGGAAGAGTTGGCCCATGCCTTCCTCAGTCAATACAACTTCCAATCTCATCTGGCTCCAGACAAATACCAGATAACCAAGATCAAGAAAAAGAACACTGAATCATTCAGAGATTATGCCCAATGATGGAGGCGGGTTGCAGTACAAGTCACCCCAGCCATGACTGAGTTGGAGATAGTCATGACCTTCATCGATAACCAAGAAGCTCCATATTATGAGAAGGTCCTAGCAGGCATAGGAAATCCATTCTCTGAAATGATCAAACAAGGTAAAATGGCAGAAATGGAGCTCAAATTCGAGAAGATAAAAGATCTAACCGCCCTCGAAGCTGTCGCTGAGCATATCCAGTCCAAAAATTACGGGAGTAATCCCCAGAGGATACACAAAAAGAAAGATGAAGAAGTGTCCTTAGTATTACAAGGACAAAATCAAAGAGGTGAGTCAAACAGTATGCCTATTCAAAGAAGGAACTATACTCCTTTCCAAGCTCCAGCACAGCCTTCAAACCCTCCATTTTAGAAAAATATAGAGGTCAGGCGTCGAAGAACTTTTACCCCGTTAGGGGATTTACTCGAGAATGTGCTAAAGCTATTGACGACACAGAAAAAGATAGTGCAACTCCTTCCACCAACCAACACTGGTGGATGGAACTTTGACCCAAGCAAGAAGTGTGCTTACCATTCCGGATCTTCGAGCCATGACACTTAAGACTGTTGGTCTCTCAAGCACAAAATTCTAGACTTGATTGACAACGGAGAGATTGTGGTAACAAAACCCGAAGAACCGCATGTGCAGGATAATCCTCTCCCACAACATAAAAAGGAGAATGTCAACATGATCAGCACCATAAGTGGAGAAGGATCTAAGTACCTCCGTTATATCGGAGAATCAACTCCATCCAACAACAACAACCCAGACAGTTGGGAAGTCTCAGAAAGGAGATTCCTGCTAGAGCAAGAGATAAAGTTTATCAAGGAACAAATCGAGCAATTACCAGAACTGGTTGTCTACCAACATTAGATCACCAGACAGATGTTGAAGCAGGCCAACCAATCTGATGTCGATCGTCCTCCCACACCGGAGATCAATCCCATCTCTATGAAGGATCACTACCGGTCTCATGAGCATGAACTCTTGGCCGACAAAGTGGCCGAAGAGGAAAATATCCAAACTGGTAGAAAATTCTTGTTTCAAAGGAACTTCACCAACCTGAACCAGTCAATAGAAAATCCTCCAAATGTTAATCAACGAGGGAATGGTTGCAGACTTATTACCACCATTGAACCCACGATCCAGAAAATTCAAACCTGACCAAATTTGTCAATATCACTCCAATTCACCCGGCCATGACACTGAAGATTGTTGGTCACTTCGTAACCTAATTCAGAACATGATTGAAAGCGGTGAATTAATAAGGGGAAATCAAGTTCTCGACCTCCTAGATGAAGATACTCTCTGGATCCTCACTGCATGGAATCAGGATACATTGGCTGTTGTATCTTGTGACAAAGAGCCATCCCTCACACCCTTAGTACTGTCAAGGAAAGTGGTCAAAGAAACATAAAATCCTGTGAAGGTGGCCGCACCAGAGCCTCTAATCTTGCCCTTCAGACCTCAGTATCCAATTGTTAGTTTGAAGAGGGTCCCATGGAACTACGGCAATGAAGAAGGCTCCACTTCAAACAACATTGCCATAGTACCAAAGGATAATCCATTATACCTGCCTCAGCGGGTGATCAAACCAATTGTCAAAGCCAAAGAAAAGGTTACTACAGAGAAAATCGAAGAGCTTGTTGGTCGGATTAGATGACACAATTTACGCGCAAGTATACGCGGCCAACGAGTAATAAAGAGTAAGTACAGATATCGTCCCACAAAGAATTAATGGATAAAAGACACCAAACCACTAGCACATAATAATCTCAGTCTTATTTAAACGGATGGTAAAAAGAATGAATTAAAACTAAGTTAAACTAGGCAAGCAATTAACTTAAACTAATTAATTCTAGAGTTAAAATCAGATAATGAAGATAAGAGATTCCAATTTCCCCTAATGATTCGTCTAAGTCGACACACTTCCAATTAGGTCAAATTAATCATTACAGTTGTTAGTCGAGAACACGAAGGTAAGAAAAGGCCATCTTTCGATGCACCTAATCCATATCACGTGCAATCCACAGATGATAGAACGCACGTGAACACCCACATTATCTAAACCCCTATATGTCTATGGTGTTTACAAATAAATAGGGCTTAAGGTCAAGTCCTTTATTGACTACGAGCGGCGTTTCGGTATATGTCTATCCTAAGCACAAATCATACGTCCAACGCCATGTGAACGTACAATCGCCCGCTACTACGATTACATCTAAACCCACACTTTGTCTTTCAATCCCATGTGGGTTATCACAGTAATTGGTCATGACTCAATTAAGCAATGAAAGCATAAATCGCAGTAGACAATCACATAGCAATCAATAAGAACCAACCATGGAAGGAAATCAATATAGACTACTCATTAGGTTCCATTGAAACCTCAAAATATAAACTAAGCCATAGACAACTCAAGTATATTATCCACAAGATTGATAAACATCATCCGAATATACAATGATAACAAGGAGAGATTAAGGATAGAAATTGCAAATCTTTCTCCGAGCTTGGATCCTTTGATGTCAAAACACTTGCTTCAATCTTCAAACACTAATAAAACCCTAGAATCTAGCTAACTAACTAAACTAGCACTAATCTACTCCTAATCTAGACTAAACAAGATGTAAAGGAAGAAATGAGAGGAACTAGGGCTTAGGGCCAATATATGATGCCCTTTTTTGCCACAAACGAGCCCCCTTATATCCCAATCAAAAGCCAAGTCCCATTCAATTGAAAAGTCAAGTCTGGCATAGCTAAAGACTGGCGCGGCCGCGCCCAAAAATGCCCTACAATCAGCGCGCCCGCGCCAAGCATTTTCTGCTGCAGAGTCCTCTGGTAAAACGGCCATAACATTTGATCCGGGAGGAGTTACGAGGCCTGCCACCTGTCAAATCGAAGCTATCGAAGAGCTCTACAACTTTCATTATTTAGCATTGAGAAATAATGGATGGATGATGGCTGAAATTGAGCTCCAAGTGACAGTTGTGCATGAAAACTCAAAACCGTGAGGTTTGACGTCCGTTGGTATACGGGGCATAACTCTCGCCTCCGAGCTCCGATTTGGATGATTCAAGATGTTCCAAAAAGCTTATAAGATGCTCTACAATATGAACTAAGTTCCAATCCAAGAACATGAAATGAACGTGAACCACCCACACGATGTCCGGATTGCAATTCCTTCCCATTGTCATGCCATCATTCCATTCTTGCTCCTTTTGGCCTCTAGACCCGTGGCATCACCTTCATTGCTTCCTCACCCATGCTATCTTCATGCTTTAAGCCAATTTCAGTGCTTTGCCCCATTTAAACGTTCTTTTGTCCTTTTAAGCTCAATTTGTACCCGGAGAGTTTATAAACCTGAAAATCACAAAATAAAGCAAAAACACATAAAACGCACAACGATACTTGAGTTTAAGCAACAGAATGGGTTGGTTACTATCCGAATAAGTGGTCATAAAAGCCACTTATCAAATACCCCCAAACTTAAACGTTGCTTGCCCTCGAGCAACCAAAACAAAACTAAACAAAAGATGCAATGCAGTATCTACAATGTATGCAACCTACGCTATCATGAATGTGAATCCAAGTTCCCGACCAGTATTGAACTTTCAAAGCAATGCCTCAGAAAACCAAGAGATAGTCGAACAGATAAGCTACCCAAAATAAGACCATAAGGCATATTCTGCAAATCCAAAACTGTCAGAACTGATGTATTGTGCGTTATGTGCCTAGCAACCATTAGATATGCATTCAGATAAATAACTCACATACTATGCTTCTTAGGGGAAAAACAAGCTTTAACTTAAGAAAAATAGTAAATCGTATAAGTTCTAAATAAACCATGTATTACTAGAGTTAAGAGTCAACAGGGGGATTTCATTAAGCTTTTATTACCTCACGAGGGCGTATTCACACTTTCCCGTGTACACAATTGACTGTGCTATGCCTAGTCCTCTTAGGCTTTTCAATGATATCCATGTAGCGAGCTTTCGACCAACGACTCCCAGACCAGATGGCCTTAGGGCGCTGGGTGTAGAAACGCCCCGAGGGCTTACTTACTCGAATATCAAAGGCCACAGAACTCGGCGTAGTTAAAGTGTTTATTCTATTTTTTTCTTTTTCAATGCATTTTCTTTTGTTTTCTTTTTCTTTTTCTTTTTCATAGGGGAGTGCGTCTTACGCTCCATCTCCCCATATAGCATTCATACCCCCTGTTTCCCCCAAACTTAAGCTTTTAACAGTTTAGTTATTATTATATGCGAACTGAAACTCTTTTATTAAAGCATAGTTTTTCCACCAGAAGACAAGTATATAAACATTTAAACTTAGCATATCATGGTGTTTACTCTATCATGCTTACTGGTTACACAGTATCTGACAGGTAAGGATTTACATATATGACCATGAAATCAGGCTTAAGTCTCAAATCAGTTCAACAATCAAGTGATTTCAGTTTCTTCACAGGCAACACACATAACTAACCAACTGAAAACTGGATTCATGCAGTATGCTCTAACACATAATGCAAAAATAAAAGAAAAATTTTAAAATTTTCACAAATTTTAACTATTTACAACCTACATGCACTAAATAAACAAACACAATATACAATATGAATGCAACTACCCTATATGCAAAATAAAACTAATACCCCCAAACTTAAACTATTCAATGTCCTCATTGAAGGTAAAGGTAAAAAGAAACTCCCCTATTTGGCTTCTGATGCTGCATGAAATGAAGTGGCGCCCTCTCAGAAGTTTCCCCATCTCATCTCTGCTCTTGGTAAAATAAACTCCGCTCAATACTATACTTAACGAACCAACCCAGCTCCATATCAATCTTGCTCTGCTAGAGATCCCACACTCAATATCTCAATTGATCAGGTTGAGAGGATGAGGTGGATGAGAATTGGTACTTTGAATTGAGGAGGTAGGAGGTTTTCAAAACTAAGGCTTGTAGTGGAGGGGATTGCATGAAATGGAAGAGATGGGGGATTGCATTAAGGAACTTGAGGGTTTGGGATAAGAGGGGCTGAGGCTTGGGTGCTGCTGATAATTGACATGAAGCGGTGCCCCCAAAAGCTGCCAGAATTTTCCTTAAGTCAGGCCCAGTCTTTGAGAGACGCGGCCGGGCGCCAGCTCAGGCTTATCCTGGCGCGGCCGCACGGCATGCCAGATCCTGTTTTCTGCAGAATTTTTCTAGGCACAGAGGCTATGGCATTTGAACTTTGCTCCCAAGCAGCTTTTAACCTGAAATATGCAGACAAGACTTATTAAGCCCTATTAAACCATCAAAAGTTAATACTTAATATTTACATCAAGAGAATTAAACATGGAAAGATATATGCATTTAAATTCCCAAAAATTCTCTAAGTGCGTATAAATAATGCAAGAGCATCAAAAGTATGCTATAAGCTCTGTAATCCCAAAAATATACGCATTCATGCCTAAGTTCAAATATGTAGGCAATGAACTCCTAATTCCTATAGTATGCAAAAATTTAAACTAAATATTAACTAATAAGAATTAAACGAAAGGGAGGGAAATGTGATAGAAAGCATGTAAATGGAGAATTAAACAAAGAGATAGAGAGAGGGATGATGGGAAGTAGGTAATGGAGAATTAAACAAAGAGAGAGAAATGATGGGGTGCCTCCCATCTAGCTCTTGATTTATAGTCCTCTAGCTCGACTGTGTCTGCCCACTAATACCCAACTCCCCGACTATACTGGAGAACCCCTCCATCCATCAGAATAGCTGTGTGACTTTGGCGGCTTCCCAGTAGGAGCGGATGCAGATTTAAACTACCTAGCATTGGATAAGTAAAAGAATTCCCCGTCCTGAAGGTTGGGGAGCTAGGCAAGGGTTCCGTTGTGTAGGTGAAATGATCGGGGCATGGAGGTATAGACCACACAACGGACTCTTCTTCTATTCTCTTCTCTTCTGACCACCATGGTTTGAAGCTCACGGACTCTCTCATGTCATCGAGATCCGTATCTGTAATGTGGCTTCCAAGGGGGCAAGGGTGTGCAAACTTGACAGGCTTGTTCCACTCAGGCGAAGGAGGCTCTTGGGGGATTGTCACTGTTGGTTCACAATCATACTCCACAGCCCCAATTGGCTCCTCGATATCCATTGCCTTTCGCTCGTCCAGTTCCAAGTGCACTTCAGGCTCTTCATCAGTCTCTGCATCCATCTCATAGCACCAATCTTTTTGAGGGTCATAACTCACGGCTTCAGTCATTGGTGGCACAAAATCTTGCACTGTTGTCTCTTGTTCACATACCTCCTCCTTCCTTAATGTCGTGCTAATCTGCTCCACCCAAATCTGAAGATCCTCAATTGATTGCTCTTGCTCAATCAAGGTCTCCTCTGTCAATGATATGGAATTCCCCCACATAATTTCCAATTCTTCCTTTTTTGTTTCAGCCTCGGGCTCCATGTACTGATGCTCATTGGTAGGAGTGTTGTGGATTAGGGCCATCTGATTCTGGAAGTTATGGCTTGATTGCTCTTGGCTCCTAAGCCTCTCCTCTTGGCTTTCTAAGCTCCTATACATGAATTCCATTGGAGACTGTTTTCCTTGTAAACATGGGGATTGATATGGGGGTTCTGGTGCATAAGTTGGACTTGGCTCATATTGTTCTTGATAGCTCACAGTATGGTTTTTCATCCCTTGTTCATCCTCTATCATCAAGGCCTTGCTAATCTGCTCTGCCCAGTTCTGGATATTCTTGACTGACTTCTATTGCTCAATCAAGATGTCCTTCAGTGATATATCACCTCCTTTCTCCAAGCTTGCATTTTCTGTGTCATCCTCAAAATTGTGTTAAGGCTCGTAAACTGGAGTCTGGAAGGTGCATTCTGGGGCGTCTACGGGATTTGGATCCCAGTGTTGGTCTTGATAGTAGTTTACTGAAGGATCTGGGTGATACCCCCAATCTTATTGATAAGTGGGATAAGGTTCGGTGTAGGAATAACCACCCCCATATTACTCCTGTCCCTAACTGATAGGCTTCTGATGGCTCGCGTAGCTCCCAGCACCGTAGCGATATGAAGTCACTGGCTCTCGACTCTGTTGGGCTGAAACAGTATCCAACTTTCTCGAGAGCTCCTCTAACTGTGCTAAGAGTGTGGCAATTGGGTCGAGTCCATCAGTGCTTGCTTCCCTTGGTTGCTCTTGCCTTTGGTTCCATGGATAGAAATTCAAGTCCATTGTACCTGAGAAGAGAATATAGGAAGAGAATTAATTAAAAATAAAAATGTTTAAATTAAGACTAATTTGATTAAAACTAATGTTGGCAAACAGTTATCCAATTAATTCCCCGACAACGGCGCCAAAAACTTGTTGGTCCGATTAGATGACACAATTTACGCGCAAGTATACGCGGCCAACGAGTAATAAAGAGTAAGTACAGATATCGTCCCATAGAGAATTAATGGATAAAAGACACCAAACCACTAGCACATAATCATCTCAGTCTTATTTAAACAGATGGTAAAGAGAATGAATTAAAACTAAGTTAAACTAGGAAAGCAATTAACTTAAACTAATTAATTCTAGAGTTAAAATCAGATAATAAAGATAAGAGATTCTAATTTCCCCTAATGATTCGTCTAAGTCGACACACTTCCAATTAGGTCAAATTAATTATTACAGTTGTTAGCTGAGAACACGAAGGTAAGAGAAGGCCATCTTTCGATGCACCTAATCCGAATCACGTGTAATCCACAGATGATAGAACGCACGTGAACACCCACATTATCTAAACCCCTATATGTCTATGGTGTTTACAAATAAATAGGGCTTAAGGTCAAGTCCTCTATTGACTACGAGCGGCGCTTCGGTATATGTCTATCCTAAGCACAAATCATACGTCCAACGCCATGTGAACGTACAATTGCCAGCTACTACGATTAGATCTAAACCCACACTTCGTCTTTCAATCCCATGTGGGTTATCACAGTAATTGGTCATGACTCAATTAAGCAATGAAAGCATAAATCGCAGTAGACAATCACATAGCAATCAATAAGAACCAACCATTGAAGGAAATCAATATAGACTACTCATTAGGTTCCATTGAATCCACAAAATATAAATTAAGTCATAGACAACTCAAGTATATTATCCACAAGATTGATAAACATCATCCGAATATACAATGATAACAAGGAGAGATTAAGGATAGAAATTGCAAATCTTTCTCCGAGCTTGGATCTTTTGATGTCAAAACACTTGCTTCAATCATCAAACACTAACAAAACCGTAGAATCTAGCTAACTAACTAAACTAGCACTAATCTACTCCTAATCTAGACTAAACAAGATGTAAAGGAAGAAAAGAGAGGAACTAGGGCTTAGGGCCAAAATATGATGCCCTTTCTTGCCACAAACGAGCCCCCTTATATCCCAATCAAAAGCCAAGTCCCGTTCAATTGAAAAGTCAAGTCTGGCATAGCTGAAAACTGGCGCGGCCACACCCAAAAATGCCCTACAATCCGCGCGCCAGCGCCAAGCATTTTCTGCTGTAGAGTACTCTGGTAAAACGGCCATAACATTTGATCCGGGAGGAGTTACGAGGCCTGCCACCTGTCAAATCGAAGCTATCGAAGATCTCTAAAACTTTCATTCTTTGAGCATTGAGAAATAATGGATGAATGAAGGCTGAAATTGAGCTCCAAGTGACAGCTGTGCATGAAAACTCAAAACCGTGAGGTTTGGCGTCCGTTGGTATACGGGGCATAACACTCGCCTCCGAACTCCGATTTGGATAATTCAAGATGTTTCGGAAAGCTTATAAGATGCTATACAATATGAACCAAGTTCCAATCCAAGAACATGAAATGAACGTGAACCACCCAAACAATGTCCGGATTGCAATTCCTTCCCATTGTCATGCCATCATTCCATTCTTGCTCCTTTTGGCCTCTAGACCCGTGGCATCACCTTCATTGCTTCCTCACTCATGCTATCTTCATGCTTTAAGCCCGTTTTAGTGCTTTGCCCCATTTAAACGTTCTTTTTCCCTTTTAAGCTTAATTTGCACCCGGAGAGTTTATAAACCTGAAAATCACAAAACAAAGTAAAAACACATAAAACGCACAATGATACTTGAGTTTAAGCAACAGAATGTGTTGGTTACTATCCGAATAAGTGGTCATAAAAGCCACTTAGTAGAGCTCCTCAATAAAATGGGACACAATGAAATCAAGGTAGTACAGAGTCTGAAGGATGCACCCAATCAAATGTCCATCCTAGATTTGGTGTTATCCTCGGTGGATCATCGCAACATTCTAGTGAAAGTACTAGAAGAAGCCCATCTACCATACACCGTGGATGCTGAGAAATTTTGTCATGTGGTAGAACACATTTTCAACAGCAATGTTATATCTTTCACTGACGATGATATTAGTGCAGAAGGAACGGGCCATCATAAGTCCCTGCATATAGCTGTGATGTCTTCCGGGTATGTGATCGGAGGTGTGCTTATAGATGGAGGATCGTCCCTCAACATCTGTCCCTACGACACCTTGGAAAAAATGAAGATCAACCCAAACCAGATCAAAACCAGTCATGTGGTAATTCGGGCTTTCGATGGATCTCGCCGACAAGCTATGGGAGAGATAGATCTTCCATTAGAGATTTGCCCACATACTTTCTATGTGTCTTTTCAGGTGCTCAAAATCACCACTGGATACAACTTATTGTTGGGATGGCCATGGATCCACATGGCAGGGCAGTGCCATCCACCCTCCACCAACAGCTCAAATATATTATCAACGACAACCTCATTACAGTCAATGCCAAACCAGAATACCCTGTCTGCAAACAGGGAGACATGCCAGTGATTAGCCTAGATGCAGGGATTGAACCTGTAAGTTTTCAAGCTCTAGGAGGCTAGTGATACTCAGTATCTACCTATTGGAGCACTAACATTAAAACCTAAAGTTTCCCCTGAAGTGATGACAGTGGGCCAAGAGATGATATCTTTGGGTTTCCAACCTGAAGAAGGGTTAGGAAAGAATCGGCAAGGTATCAAAAGTCCAGTACAAATCCTGAGCCAGACTGGTAGAGCCGGATTGGGTTATTCATCCGGGTCAAGCCACCAGAACCCACATAAGCATCCCAAAGCTCATGCCTCCACAATTATGCTGCCAAACCTCACCAGTGTCGGATGGGTGAAACCCATGAGGAAGATCCCAACTGGGATATCAACCATGTTATTTCCTCTACTCATACTCGTAAGTGAGGGAAAAGCCCTCAAGCCTGAGGTAGATAGCGAAAAAGGAAAAGAAAAAATCGTATACGAAGAACGAGACCCATTTGCTAACATGCGGATCATTATAAATTACGAGGGTATGAATGATGAGATCCTAGACAGCGACGACGAGGATCAGATTCAAATTCCTTGCATCAAGAAGGGAAACGGGGGCAGCTCAAAGAAAAACCCGGGCCCTATTATAAAGGATGTCTCAGTCGTTACCCGAGACGAGACAGATGATCACAAATCCTTGATCCTCCCTGCTCATGAGGATTTAACCATGGATAACTGGAGCAATGTCCCCTGCCTCAGTCAAAAAGGGTAAAGGGGCAGAGAGTCCGTCTTCCATTTAAACATGCTTTCATTCACTACTTAGTTTTGATTGCACAGCTGTAGCAATAACTTTTGTCATGCTTTGCCAAATGCTCTGTATATTTAAGCAGTTGTATATATTAAAATCAAAGCATTTTTTGTTTTCAGGACTTAAGCATTGGATATGTTTGCCTCTGTTGATGAGATGCCAACCTATCAAAGTGACTACAACTTTGATGTAGAATTGAACTTCGACTTGATGGATATTGATCAAGAGGAGGAAGATGACTATGGGGTGCCTGAGGAGATCAAAGAATGGGTCGAAGATAAACCCAAACCAAACCACCACTATCAATATATGAACCTCCAAAAATATCAAAGAAATCCAAATAGGCATAGACCTCACCCAGACCAAAAATCCGAACTAATCGAACTCCTAACACAGTTCCAAGATGTGTTTGCATGGTTACATGAAGATATGATCGGCTTGTCCACTAACATTGTCATCCATCGAGTGCCCATCAAAGATGGATTTAAGCTAGTCAAGCAAAAGCTCAGGTGATTGAAACCTGAATGGATTCTGAAAGTCAAAGAAGAAGTCGTTAAACAATTCAAAGCTGGTATCATCATGGTCTCAACATACATAGAGTGGCTTTCGAACATAGTCCCCGTGCCTAAGCCCGGAGGGAAGGTACCAGTGTGCGTGGATTATCGGGATTTGAACAAAGCCTGCCTCAAGGGCAATTTCCCCGTACCTTTTATCCACATCCTGATCGACAATACGGTGCAGTACGACATGTATTCCTTCGTAGATTGCTTTGCTAGTTACCATCAAATCATGGTTGCTGAGGAGGACCTAGAGAAATTATCTTTCATCACTCCCTAGGGAACCTTTTGCTATAGGCGACTATCCTTCGGCCTCATCAATGCCGGAGCCACGTATCAGCAATCCATGATGGCCTTGTTTCACGACATAATGCACAAAGAGATAGAGGTTTATGTGGACGACATCATCATCAAATCCCGGAGGGAGGATGACCACCTTGACCATCTCAGGAAGCTGTTCAACAGGTTACGTAAGTACAACCTCAAGCTAAATCCTGCCAAATGTGCTTTTGGCGTCAAATCAGGCAAATTGTTAGGATTCCTGGTGAGTAATCGAGGCATCGAGCTAGATCCTTCCAAGATCAAAGCCATCACTGAGATGCCAGTACCTCAAACATAAAAGGAGATACGTGGGTTCTTGGGAAGGATCATATTCATAAGCTGATTCACTTCCCAGCTCACATCAACTTGTGAACCCATATTATAGCTATTAAGGAAGAATTCCTCCACTAAATGGAGCGAGGATTGTCAACAAGCCTTCCTTGCCATTAAGAAACAGCTAGTCGAAGCACCTGTTTTGGTACCTCTGAGGGATGGAGTTCCCCTGTTCATATACCTGTCCGTCAATGCCAATGCAATGGGCTGCATGTTAGGACAGAAGCATGATAGTAGCAAGGAAAGAGCCGTCTACTACATCAGTATAAGATTCAGTAGTGGTGAACAGAAATACACTCTGATTGAGAAGACATGTTGTGCATTGGCATGGGCCGCTATAAGGTTGCAACACTATTTGTATGGGCACACAACCTACCTCATATCTCGCATCGATCCACTAAAGTACGTATTCAACAAGCCAATGTTGAATTGTTGACTGTCCAAATGGCAGTTGATCTTATAACAGTTCGACATTGTCTACGTGACTCAAAAATTAATTAAGCGTCAAGGCATTGCAGATCAATTAGCTGAAGCACCTTCAGGAGGGTTCGAGCCCCTGGAGACTTATTTCACGGATGATGGGATCATGATGATTCAACAACTCCAGCAAGAGAATACAGTCCAACCATGGAAAATGTATTTCGATGAAGCAGTAAACATGGAAGGTACGGAGCTGGGGCAGTCCTTATCTCTGGTACAAAAGAACAATATTTTATGGCTACCAAACTTTAATTTGGCAACACCAACAACACAGTAGAGTATGAAGGCTGTATAATGGGGTTGAAATTAGCCCAATCCATAGGTATCAAACGCCTACTGGTCTTTGGAGACTCTGTGTTGGTCATCAGATAAACCACCTGGGTATATCACACCAAAGAACTGCATTTGCTACCCTATCATAGGCAGGTCATCAAAATATCATTGGAATTTGAAGACATAACCTCCATCCATATTCCTCGGGGTAGGAATGACTTCGCTGATGCATTGGCAACGTTGGCTTCATTAATTCGCATATCCGATAGGAATGGGATTCCCTGCAACAAATTCACAATTCAGAAAGCCCCGACATACGGGAATTACATTGGGGAAGAATCAGACGAAATACCCCCTGACAATCAGCCTTGGTATCAAGACATCAAGGAATATCTCCGAGATGGATCCACACCCGTTGGAGAAGGCCAATTCGAGCGAAAGTGGATTCAAAAGATGGCCATGAAGTTCTACCTGAGCGGAGATGCACTCTATAAAAGAGATGCTGGAATAGGCCTGTTAAGATGCCTTGATAAAGAGCAAGCCCAGAGACTGATGGACGAAATCCACGGTGGAGTCTATGGTCCACACATGAGCGGTCATCTGCTGGCCAAGAAGATACTAAGAATAGGACATTACTGGATCTCGCTCAAAGCTAACTGTGATGATCACGTCAAGAGATGCTTTCAATGTCAAGTACTTAGAAATGCCATACATGCTCCTCCAAATAAGCTACAAAACATGAGTTCACCATGGCCTTTCTCTATGTGGGGAATGGATGTGATAGGTCCATTGGAACCAAAAGCCAGCAATGGTTATCGATTCATCTTCACCATGATTGATTACTTCACCAAGTGGGTCGAAGCAGCCTCTTTTCCCAAAGTTACCAAAGAGGTCATCATTGTCGTATGTCGATATGGACAACCGGACTTGATCGTGTCAGACAACGCCAAGAACCTGAACAATCAAATGATGAGGGAACTATGCAGTAAGTTCTACATCAAGCATCTTAACTCCGTCATATATCGGCCCAAGATGAACGGTGCTGTCGAAGCTGCCAACAAGAACATCAAAAAGATCATGCAAAAAATATTCGCCAATCACAAAGAATGGCCTGACCTGCTACCTCTAACCCTGTTATCATACAAGATGTCAATGCGCACCTCTACTGGGGTTACCCCCTATTCATTGGTCTATGGCATGGAAGAAGTCCTCCCCATAGAACTAGAGATGGACTCTTTGAGAGTGTTAATCGACGCTCAGATGAACGAAGAGCAGTGGCTGCAAGACCGATACCACCAACTGTCCCTGATAGATGAAAAGAGGGCTACAGCCATTTTCCACGGACAGTTATATCAGCAAAGGATTGCTCGATCCTACAACAAGAAAGTCCAAATACAGCAATTTAGAGAAAATGACTTTATACTGAAGAAAGTTTTGGCCAATCAAGATGAAGCTAAAGGAAAGTTCGCCCCTAATTGGGAAGGCCCTTTCATTGTCAAGGAAGTGCTGACAGGGGGAGCTATCAGACTACAAGAGATGGACGGGAACGAATTTCCCCAACTCATCAATTAAAACGCCGTGAAAAGGTACTATGTCTGAAACACATGCACACCCTCATCCGGGTCCTACGAATCAAATTAGGTTCAGTTTTCAATAGAAGCTGGAACTACGAATGATCTGATCTCCCCCCACCCGGGAGTACATAGGCAGCCATTTCTGGTGCGGTCAAGCCAAAGAAAAAATTTAAAAACTCATCAAACCAAACTCAAAACCCAAGATAAATACTTTTCAAACCTCTCTCACAAAAAAAAATTGAACTACGAATGACCTAATCTCTCTCATCCCGGGAGTACGTAGGAAGCTATTTACGGTGCAGTTTGACCTTCAAGAAAAAACAAAAAACCAAAAAACATCAGTCCCAAGACACCAAAGCCATATAAAAGCTAAGTCCTATCGAGCTACCCTGATCAACAAGCCCATCTGAGATACTCTCTGACATCTCAACTGTTAGTCCATCAAGGAGAAGCTAAAGATACATCAACAACAGCGAGTCATGAAAGAAGTGGTAATCACTCAGCAATAACAATACATATCCAAACAGGAGGAAAAGTAAGAAGTGGTAATCACTCAGCAATAACAATACATATCCAAACAGGGAAGTGAATCAAAAATATATTTCTCTGATATATTACACTATTTGATATATACATAGTGTCCTGTACATGACAAAAATGATTGATCTAGTATGTGCAGAGAAAACAAAGCTAGTCTATGGACCCAGGCATAAGCGGGCCAGCAATGCCACCATGACATCTCTCTCTAAAAAGGGAGGAGCATCTGCAAGTGCAATACCCTCAGCCTCCATACGGCTCAAAACCTCCACAGTCATCTACAAGGTGGCACTGTGGTCATCAATATATGCACTCATCTCGGTAACCAGACCATGAGTATAAGATCGGAGAGCAATGCTGTCGGCAATGTGGAAATCCCGAGAAGCTATAGCCTCATCCCTCTCCACAAAAGTTGCATCCCTAGCAATCAAAGTCTCCTCGATCTCAATAAAAGCTACATCTCTGGCAGATCTGATCTCTTCTCGCTCAATCAATCCTACATCATGAGAAGCTCGAGCTGTATCTCTCTTATCCAAAGCTATATCTCTGCCAGAAAAGGCTATCAACATCAGCGCTCTAGCCTGATTCCTCTTAAAGGTCATCCTAGCCAGTGCGTCCGCCAAAGCAGGATCTGTCCCTACGGGAATGATCGGCGAATCACTAACTAGTGCTGCTGTCAAACCCATGAACAACTCATCCATGGTAGAAGACTCAGAATCCTCCATAGGCTCCTCCTCGTCTGAATCTACAATCGGAGCTGACTGGATGAATGTAGCTAATGCTATATCTGCCTCCAACCACACCGAGTACTATGGAGAACGGTCCGGATGGTTACTGGAGAAAACAGCCCTTTCCCTGTAAGTCCAACACTCATACACTTGAATTAAGTCGACAGATGACATAGACAAAGCTGACATCCTCTGATAAATAGCCCCCTCAAACTGGTGCAGGCTCTGATACTAATCAAACTGGCCCATAACAGCAAGAGGATGGTAGGTGGTCACTCCCCTCAATCTCGCTAGGGGCAAATAGTCCATGCCAGATGCATGTGTGATGATGCTATAAGGGGAGGCTAGACCTGAGAATGGAAAAATTAAGAAAGGATGCTCAATATCTGACAGAAATGCCGACCATGTCTCTGCATCAGTACACTCCGCAGGCTGAAAGGAGTAAGATGTGGCTACCTCGCGGGTGAAGCAATACCCATGAGGTCTGAAAAATCCAATCGGTCTGATATGGGACATAAGCCATACATACAGCAAAACCAAATTACCTCTGAAAAACCCCTCCGGGTGGGTAATACAGTCAGTGGCTGACCGCAGCGTCTCAACCAATATCATCGGTATGATAGTGCTACCTTGTCTAAGGGCCCTAACCACGACTATCAACCCCACATCCAAATGATCCAATCAGAGCGGCATGTAAACATAGGACACGATGCATAACAACAACATATCTACCATGGCCAAATGCCATGCCTATGCTAAAACAATAAAATCCGCAACATGTCGATCATAGCTGTCGAGCTCACTAAAGCGGTCAATCAAGAAGTCAATAGAGATCACCCGTACAGATATGATCTCATCTCTCACCATGCTCTGGCGAAGACCTGACATCCGTGTGAACGGTCTCCTCATATAGCTGATAGCTGTCCTAGGGCAGGGCAACTCTAATGATAAACCTGTAAACCGCTGATACTCCTCAAGAGTCGGCGTCAGCTCATGCTGTCCAAAATGGAAGACCTGTCTCTCGGGTATCCAGAAGGGTAAAAGACTATCCACGAACCCGTACGAAACCCAAAAATCTATGAGGGCCAATGAATGCCCCAATATCTGATCAACTGTACCTCAAGTTGAGAAGGACACACTGCTATACCACAATCTCAATGACGTGGCCACCTCAGACGGTGGCAAATGCTCAATCTGACTAACGGTCAAAGATGTCATCTGTATCACCGGATCACAAGACCGTCCAGTAAATATGAACTCATCTGTCTAAATGCATACACATGACATAATAAATACATAATGATAAATATAAACATGATGCGATAGATAGGAAATATCATGCATATCTACAACAAACTATCTACTACAAGCATCATCCTTGTCTGATAATATAAAGCAAAATGAAAAATATAGGGAAATGGGGCAACACCACCCAACTACTAACAGTGGTCTATCAAAATGGGGCACAGCACCTCAAATACCAAAAAAGTGGCCGACCAAAAGATATAGCTACAATAGCTATCCAAAAAGATCCAAGATATCTACGCTCAGGTGGTTAACCTGCTCCATGTCCTCCGTGGACACAAAACCGCTGTCGTCAGGCATATCTGGGTGGTACAAGGGAGGATCTACCCAGGAAAAACTGTTGGAAAATGGACCTGAAGAGGGACCCTCTTCTGAGTTAGAAGGGTCAAAAGAAGATGCCTCTGACGGATCTCGGCCAAGATGCCTGATAAATAAATGGTTCTCTCTCCAACGACTGGGTCAATCCTGTGATCTGATTACAAATGAGTCGGCTCCTTGAGGCAAGCTATCCAGTCTGTCATCATAACAGGCCTTGGCACCATGTCTGCCATGAACTGGGTAGCCCGAGTCTGAGCTCCAATAGTGCGAGAACTCCACCATCTACTGAATGCCTCATGGCTATAAAGGTCCTCTGATAGGGTAAAGCCATCTATGCCCTCCATAAGGATATCTGTCAGTGGCAAGAGCAATGGCCAATGATGCCAAGCAGGAGGAATAATGGGAATGTGGATCTGCCCCGTAATGCTCCTGATCGCATACTCTCCTAAATAGAGCTCCCATCCTCCCTCTATCAAAATCGGGACTCTGCGAGTCAACAATGCAAACTCTCGACCAGTGGGGAGGCCTCCCTCAAATCCAACCGTCAAAAACTCAGAGGTATACGGCATCTAGGAGATTGATCCAGCCGTCAAAAGCTCTAACTGTAGGAGAGCATGGATAAATCCCTCAGCAACAGGGACCTCCGTCAGAGTGGAGTGATGCCAATGCCGTCCTCAAGGATAGGCCTCCAGACCTAAAGTAGTGGCGGGCCGTAGGCAAGGAAGCCTCTCAAATGCCCAGAACTGGCCATGTAAATATCAAAAGTCCTCAATGACCAAAATTGACAAATAAAAAAGTTGAAATTAAAAAGGTACAAGAATGATGTACTCACCAGCAGAAATGGGTAGAACCCTAACCAAGTGTGACGCCCCCAAATTCCAGGACCGCCACTTGGTCTCTCGAATTCGGTTCATCACGTGCTCATGGTAATACATCAAAATAATAATAATTAAATATCACACGATCACAGCGGAAAATCTATTCTAGAATAATTTACAATGATTTATTATAATTATTCCCCCAAGTCTCGCAACCTACAGTACTTAATAGATTACATAATAATATCCGTTACCGACTTATTACATAATCTAACTTAAGCTTAAACATAATCAAATCCAGTCTTACTACATCATCTTCATACAATATTAATATATTTAAAACATAACAGACATAAGCTAGTTGGTAGCTTTGCCCTTGCCCTTATCAACGCCCGAAGGTTCACCATGCTCTGCCTTAACTGAAATGTTTTAGGGAAAGCAAGAATGAGCACAAATTGCCCAGCAAGTAATATACAATAAGGGTGAGTAATAAGATTCTCAATTCTCGAAAGGGTATAGCAAGATTTGATAGTTCAAGAATAACAAGAATATCAACAGTTCTCAATAACAGTCGCTAAGGACAGGATAATATCAATATGATTCAATAATAAGTCAATTCAAGATTTCAAATAATTGAATACTGAGTAGTCACTACGGACTATGAACTTCTACTAGAATTGACAGTAATAAACTGAAAATCCAACAAAAACAGGTACAACAGGTGATCAGCCTAAAGTACCCTTGTTATGCATAACAATCAACCATACTCAAGTGTGCACGTCGGTTCTCCGACAATTATATATTCCCTTCAAAAAAGGTTGTTCTTCTCAGTCAAATACAAGATCCCGCACCAATCAATTAGTTTGGGTTTCTTTTCAATAACATAAGTCCAGCCGAATCAAATGGCATAGACACTTTCACAATATTCAAGAACAATACTAAGTTCAAATAGCTTTAATGAAATAAGAGTTCAAGTATGCTAATTCGATTCAACCGATTAAATAGGAAACTAGTTCGCAATACACAAGATAGGATACTTGCATAGTAAAAGAGTATAAGTTAGGAAACTTTCACAATTATAGATTTTCTTGCATAAAGTAAATGCGTCGGTTAGGATATTTGCACTTTAAAAGAGTGTAAGTAAGAGAACTTGCCTTTAGCGTAGTTTATCCACGAAAAGCAATCAACACTTTCGAATTCCTATCGTAATACAGTTACGTATATATATGATATTCATTAGTCATATAATTTAACTTCTCATTTTCTTTTTGAATATACGATCAACACATAAGCTAAGTTTTACCTAGCTACACAGTTATATAGAGTATAATTTCTATCCTTAACGTTCCTTCTTTAGAGTTTAAACGCATTCTCATATTATATAAGATCTAAACAATTAGCAAACATGCTTGCATATTATTAATATCACATAAGACCACAATCAATACTAAATATATTTCACTTTAGCAAGTTACGGCATCTCCTTAAGTTAACCGTCAAAATCGGGTTCAAGTAACATCATATAATATCGCGTAGCATGTATTCATATTTAAAGGATACTTTCATGCTTGTATAACTTTTCCAAATCCAATCGTACATGGTATAGGTTCTTAAGTTAATACTTAAAGCCATTCAAGGACACGAACTCATATGGTCTAACATGATTGCTTTTAAACACATAAGATATTCATATAACTTGTATTAGTCATGCTCATGAGTACTCGTATTGCATATATGTAGCTAGCATTGTTATTATCTTGAAAACATGCTTTGTTCATGCTAAACTTTAATCATGGCAACTAATCATGGTATATATATATGCATGACACATGAATGAGTCTAAGAGTACTATCACATGTGTCCATAAATGTCAAATTCTAATTCTCGTCATAACATACCAACGTTCACGTTCAAAGCTTATACTTTGTTAGTATAGTTCATTAATAAGGTCTATCATGTTCATGCTTCCTTATGAAACCTATATATGTAAGTTAACATGCTTTTCATGTATTTCAAGGCCCTATAAACATGCTCGAAAAGTCAGAATGTATATATGGTCTTTACATGTCAATATCAACCTTCAAAACTTGTATTTTTGTTAGAAAGGTGCACTAGTTGGGTTCACATGTCCATATTATATCACGGAACCTATATACATAAGTTAACATGCACTTCATGTGTCTCTAGGTGGTACTAACGTGCTTGCAAGGTCAGTATGTAAACATGCTTCATATATGTTAACGTCGTTTATGAAACTTTAAATTCGTTTCCAAACTATGTGTCGTTTGGTTAACCATGCATGCTAATATACTAAAACATGCTTACATTGCCTCATTAGGTTTATATATATGTATTAATCATGCTCCCATGCTTGTTTAAACAAAAATCAAACAATTAGTTCATAACAGTTTTGTTGCAGAATACAAAAAAACTGAACACAGAGGCTGGCGCTGCGGCGCGGCACAGCAGCTCACTACTGGCGCTGCGGCGCGAGTGGCGCTGCGTGCGGCGCTGCGGCGCGGGCTGCGGCGCGTGTGGCGCTGCGGCGCGGGCTGCGGCGCTGCGGCGTCGAGGCAGTTTTCTGCAGTTCAGACTGCAGCGAAATCCGACCAAAAACCTCCCATTTCATCGATTTCAACATACCCAAATGCTATTAGACTTGTTTAACTTACTAACACATACATATATGCTTATATAACAGTCAATAGCAATTATCAATTCCCAATTTCATGAACTCTAACTAATTTACGAATTTCATGTATTCACAGAAATTAAAGAGGAACAATGGAAATGAAAGACTATTCAGTGGTTCTATCATGTGTGTATGTTCATATAACAACAATATAAGGGTTCTACAAACCAATCATGATCCAATTTGGCATAATCAAGAATTTCAACGAAACTCAGAGAACAACAATTGAGTTCTTTTGACAGAAAATGAAAATGAAGACACGAAGAGGATTTATACCTCTGTAAATGATTTAAGCTTGCTGCTATCTCAATAACACTGATATATATATATATGCTCTCTAGTCTCACTTAGCCAAAATGCTCAGCAAAAGAACTGAAGAATGAGGAGAGCTTATTTATAGAGAATCCATTATTCAGTCCATAGCTTTGCTCATCATTTTGAACTAACGGAAGAGAGGATTGCATGGTGGTTATGGGAGAGTTGGTATTTAGCAGTTGGCTTACACTATTGAGGCCACTCCCCTTGCAATGATCATTGCTATTTTGCTGAGTTTGAGAAGGTAGGAGTAGGCTAGCTTCATGATGCATTTCACGTGTGAAGAGATAGTGACTATCATATTGGGGCAAGCCAAGCAAATCTCAGCATTCTTACAAATGGACTATATGCTACACTTATGTTATATATTATATGTACTCTTAGGTTATAATTACAATGTTCTCCCCATAATGTAATAAATGCAATTTGAATACATATAATCTATGTACATTTTATCTTACCGATATAATACAATCGGATACTATTACATTATATCATATATTATTAAATTGTATTACTCAACAATTATTTATAATAGATCCATGATGCATTATTTTAATGTATATCCACACATCATTTCTCACCTACACATATCATAACATATAGTTACTATACATTTAATTTGCATGCTTGCACATATAATTTCTCATCTTATAAATTGAATATTATTTAATAATATACACATATCCTACATCAATCAATATAATTGTTAACCTCCATAACAATTTAATTAACCTTTATATGATTAACTATCACTTTGATATAAATCTTATTGTATTTATAAACACGTTGCTCATTATTATTATGTTTCTTGCAATAATAATAATCACATATTATTAATCAATCCTCATTAGTATTTTATAACAGTTAATTAATATTCTTCGATTAACAATTAATATAGATTAATTGTTCGCTTAAATTAATATAATCATTCTTATATTACGTCACTGTGCCACACAAGGCAATCAACGAGTTTATCACAAACTCCACCAATTTCTTAATTATTATAATTATTCAATTATATATAATTGAATTAATTCATCTCATAACACAAAATCATTTATATTCAAATAAATTCTCATTTCCATTAATATATTTATTTAATAATATATGGAAATTCTCGGGTATTACATCCTCCCCCCCTTATAAAAATTCTGTCCCGGAATTGCTACAAGGTTACACAAATAGATGGGGATAGTCCCTCATCATCCTATCTTCTAACTCCCACGTTGCCTCCTCGACATCGTGGTTACGCCAAAGTACTTTTACAGACGAAATAATTTTATTTCTCAAAGTTTGTTCTTTCCTATCTAATATTTGGACAGGAATTTCTTCATACGCCAAGTTCTTCTCCACTTGAATGGGCTCGTAAGAAATCACGTGCTTGTAGTCGGCCTTATACGGTCGCAACACGGAAATGTGAAACACGTTGTGGATGTGCTCCAGTTCGGGTGGCAACGCAACTTTGTATGCCACTTCGCCCACTCGCTTCAGTATCTCGAACGGTCCTATGAATCTTGGACTCAATTTTCCTTTCTTGCCGAAACGAATTTTTCCCTTCCATGGAGATACCTTCAAGAATACGAAACTGCCGAATTTGAAGTCTCGGTCCTGCCGATGCAAATCTGCGTATTTCTTCTGGCGATCTTGAGCTGCTACAAGTCTGGCTCTTATCACTGTCACCACGTCTGCGGTTTGTTGAACTAACTCTGGTCCGAGTATTCGTCGTTCTCCGACTTCGTCCCAACATAACGGCGTTCTGCACTTTCTCCCGTAAAGAGCTTCGTACGGTGGCATGCCAATACTCGCATGGTAGCTATTATTATATGCGAATTCTACTAAGGGTAGGTGGTAGTCCCAATTTCCCTTAAAATCCATTACGCAAGTCCTAAGCATGTCTTCTAGCGTTTGTATTGTTCGCTCACTTTGTCCGTCTATTTGAGGATAATAAGCTGTACTCAACCTCAACTGCGTTCCCATTCTTTCCTGCAAACTCTTCCAAAAATTGGACGTGAAGCGCGGATCTCGATCAGAGACAATTGACACCGGCACTCCATGTCGTGAAATAATTTCTTTTACATATAGGCTTGCTAATTGGTTCAAACTGTAGCGGATCTTGATTGGTAGAAAGTGTGCGGTCTTCGTTAGTCGATCCACGATAACCCAAATAGCATCATAACCTTTCTGTGTAACTGGAAGTCCTACCACGAAGTCCATGGTAATATGCTCCCATTTCCACTCTGGTATTTCTAACGGTTGTAGTAAACCACTTGGCCGCTGATGCTCTGCTTTAACGCGTTGGCAAGTCAAGCATTTACTGACGCACTCTGCGACTTCCCGTTTCAAATTAGGCCACCAAAAATGTTGCCTTAGATCTCGGTACATCTTTGTGCCTCCCGGATGAACGGAATATGTCGTATTGTGTGCCTCGTGCAAAATCTCTTCCCTCAACTCGGTTACCGCTGGTACCCACACTCTTCCTTCAAATCTCAAAATACCATCTTTATCCATTCGAAATTTTTCTTCGTCATTTTCCGTGATCCTCTTTCGGGTTTTCTCACACTCTTCATCCTTTTCTTGGGCTTCCTTTACTTTATCCAACAATATCGGATGAGCTTCCATTACAAACAACTTCTCACCAGACTTTTCTGGTCCTTTCACTTCTATCTCCAATTTCTCCATCTCTCTTATCAACTCTTCCTGAGTCGTCAAATTAAACAACTTCTCCCTTCCTTTCCTGCTCAGAGCGTCGGCAACCATATTTGCCTTTTCCGGGTGATAAAGAATATCGCAGTCATAGTCTTTGATTAATTCTAACCACCTTCTCTGCCGCATGTTTAACTCCTTCTGTGTGAAGATATATTTCAGACTTTTGTGGTCCGTGTATATCTCACATTTTTCTCCGTATAGATAATCCCTCCATATCTTTAACGCAAAAACTACTGCCGCTAACTCTAAGTCGTGAGTAGGGTATCGTTTTTCATAATCCTTCAATTGTCGTGATGCATATGCAATAACCTTGCCATGTTGCATGAGCACACAGCCAAGCCCCTTGTGCGATGCATCACTATACACCACAAAATTTCCCGCATCATCTGGTAATGATAACACAGGTGTTTCGCTCAATCTCCTTTTCAGTTCTTGAAAACTTTCTTCGCATTTGTCGGTCCATACAAATTTCACCGTCTTTCTAGTCAAATTAGTCAACGGGGTTGCTATCTTAGAAAAATCTTGGATGAATCTTCGATAGTACCCAGCTAACCCTAGAAAGCTTCTCACCTCCGTCGGTGTTCTCGGTTGTTCCCAATTACTTACTGCTTCGACCTTCGCAGGGTCTACAGAGATTCCATTCTTATCCACCACGTGGCCTAAGAATTGAACCTTCTCCATCCAAAATTCGCACTTAGAAAATTTTGCATACATTTTCTCCTTCCTTAGTGCCTCCAAAACAATCTTCAGATGTTCGGCGTGTTCTTCCTCTGTCTTTGAGTAGATCAAAATGTCGTCGATAAAAACCACTACAAATTTATCCAAGTATGGCTTGAAAACTCGGTTCATCAAGTCCATAAATGCTGCCGGAGCATTAGTCAATCCAAATGACATTACCAAAAACTCGTAGTGTCCATAACGGGTTCGAAACGCAGTCTTTGGTATGTCCTCATCCCTCACTTTCAGTTGATGATATCCTGTTCGTAGGTCAATCTTCGAGAAACACTTTGCTCCCTTCAGTTGATCAAACAAGTCGTCTATCCTCGGTAGCGGATACCGGTTCTTTATCGTTACTCTATTCAATTCTCGATAATCGATACAGAGCCTCATCGATCCGTCCTTCTTCTTAACGAATAATACTGGTGCTCCCCAAGGAGAAACACTCGGTCGAATGTAACCCTTATCCAATAATTCTTGCAATTGTATCATCAATTCCTTCATTTCTACTGGCGCCATACGATATGGAGCTTTCGAAATCGGTGCCGTTCCCGGTGCTAAGTCTATTACGAATTCGATTTCTCTGTCTGGCGGAAGACCAGGCAGATCGTCCGGAAACACGTCTTGAAATTCATTAACTACGGATATATCCTTAATTTCTACTCCCTTTTTTCGAGTATCAACGATGTAAGCTAAATAACCTACACATCCTTTCCTTAACAATTTCTTGGCCTACATCATCGTAACGCAACACGAATGCTTAAGCGATGAGCTACCATAAAACACTACCTTAGACTTACTCGGAGTCTGAAGGTTCACACATTTGTTCTGACAGTCAATTATCGCAGCATGGTTATACAACCAATCCATTCCCAGTATTACGTCAAATTCTCCCAGTCTAATAGGAATCAAGTCTACGCTCAGTTCATGTTTACTAATATTTGCGCGACAATTTCGATAAACGTATTCTACAGGGATCACTTCCTTATTAGCAACTTCTATGATCAAAGGATTTTCTAATAGTTCTCGAGGTGTACTAAGTCTACTAGCAAATTCTTCAGATACAAAAGAACAGGTGGCACCCGAATCAAATAATACATAAGCATTTATATCATTGATTGGGATTATACCTGACACCACATCCTTCGCAGTCACTGCGTCTTGGACGGTCATGTTAAAGGTTCTGGCGGTTGGGCGGTTGGATTGTGCCGGTCCACCGATCATCAGCTTGTTGCCTCCTTGCTGATTACTACCTCCGCCACTTCCCTTCTTTGGGCAGTCCTTAATTTGGTGCTCCGTCGAGCCACAAGCAAAGCATCCTTGTATCTTCTTTGGTTTCGGACAGTTGGGCGAGATGTGCCCTTCCTGTCCGCAGTTGTAGCAAGTGCCACGTCCCTTCCAGCACTCGCCCTGGTGATTCTTCCCACACTTCGGGCATCCTTCAGCCCTCTTCTTGAAACCTCCACAAAAATTCCCTGATTGATTATTATTGTTGTTTTTGTTGTTGTTATTGTTCTCCCACTTTCTCTTTCCCAAGTTGCTTCCTCCGCTACTGCTTCCTCCTGTACGATTCTCCCCTCCAGTATTCTTTCCTTTCTTTTCTTTGTTATACAGACTTAAGGCCTCACTGCCACCTTCCGCAATGATTGCCTTCTCCAGTAATGTTGCAAAGGAATCAATTTGAAGAACTGATACCTTATTGAACAGCCATGGCTTCAACCCTTGTTCAAAGCGTCTAGCCTTTCTTTCTTCATCACCAACTTGGTGCTCCGCAAATCGCGCTAGTTCGTTAAACCTAGCCGCGTATTGCGCCACCGTCATCTCACCTTGTTTTAACTCTAGGAATTTCACCTCCATCCTATTCTTCATACTTTTCGGAAAGTAATTCTCGAAGAACAGTGTCTTAAACTTATCCCAAGCTATTATCCCTTCTCCAGCTCTTTGTTGGTTAGCCTCCCACCAGTAGTTCGCTTCTCCCCTCATCATGTACGTGGCAAACACCGTCTTCTGATCTTCGCCTACGCTAGCTATAGTGAAAGCTTTTTCGATCTCTTTGATCCACGTTTGTGCGACGATTGGGTCGGTAGTTCCCTCGAACTCCGGGGGTCCTACACTCTTAAAGTCTTTAAAGGTTGTTACTGGCACAGTTTGAGGGTTCGGGCGAACGGGTTCATTGTTCCTTCCCCTTAAGGCTTCTCCTAACAAGTCTACCAGTTTCTGGATCGGGTCTACTTGTTCTCTCTCATTGTTAACGGATTCTTCGGGTGCAGTCAATCTACGTCTGGGCGGCATTATCTGCATCACAATTTTTCATTTTATTATTATTCAAGTATATCACTTAAGTATTTCTTTTAATACTAAAAGAATAAATTTATAACATGTTTCTAAAATCAACTCCATTTATATTCATATCCCATTTCATTTCATTACATGATTTTCCTAGCATACTGCTATAAATGTTATCACATATATCCCCTAATATCACAAAAGATGGGGAATGTACCAACCTACTACCATACTACCCCTCTAACAAAAGCTAACTCGGGGTTTACATCATCATCCCACATCTTACACAAAAGATCGGGATTACAACATAGTATATACAATACATAAAGACACAACTAGTACTACCACTAGACTGGCTAAGGAAATCTCATCCCATCATCCCGCGTTCCACTGCGCTCTTGTACTCCAACTGTGCTATATACGCAAACAGCTCTCGGCTCAAGGTATGTAGAGTCTGTCCCTGTTCTGCCGGGTAGTGGTACACACCATCAATCACCCTTTCAAAAGCTGAACGGAACACATACCCCATCTTGTTCATCTTTCTCTTTTTGCACCTGACCTCATCCTCAAGGTCGTCAGCTCTCTCATTGGACGCTTCCCATTTCTCCTCGAAGTGTAACCTATCCATCACCTCCAACTCTAGCTGAGTACGGAGTGCATCTTTCTCAGTCTTCTCACTCAGCTCCCTCTGCTCAACCTCTTCTAGCTTCTCTACCAAATCTACATTCCTAGCCACTGACCTGTGAAATAGAGTCCCCATCTGGATCCTTGCCTCCCTACGGTAGGCAATCTCCACCTCTAACTCTTGCATAGCCAGCTTCCTCTGGTGGTCCTCGTCCCTCAGCTTCTGGAACTCAGACTCTCTCTCGTGGGCCTCTGCCTCCAGCTCCTGGACTCTGCAGTCTAACTCTAGAATACGCTCCTCGTACTCACCTAACATCTGTTCCTCTATAGTAGCCTCATCAGAGTCCTCTACTGGCTCATCCTCCATCGGCTCCTCCTCTGGATCAGTCTCTATCTCAATCTCGATCTCATCCTCATCATCAAACTCGGATGGTGCAAATACCTGCACTGGCACAGCCTCTAGAGGTGCCTCGTATACTACGTGTATATCCCTGGGCTCCTCCTCTGCAACTCTACTAGTTACACCTGTGTCTGTCATCCTACAATCACAAACACAAGGCAAACAAACAGCAACTCCATTAGAATGTTAAATAAAACATAAGTTCATTGTATAGAATGAAGTTACATTTCATAACAGACTAAGTCTCTCAAGGAAAACTCTACATGAGTTTTATCTCCTTCCTAACTTCTAAGTTCACCTAAGCTATAGTCTAAGGACACTCGTTCCTAAGGTTTATAACTACGGCTTTGATACCAACCTGTGACGCCCCCAAATTCCAGGACCGCCACTTGGTCTCTCGAATTCGGTTCATCACGTGCTCATGGTAATACATCAAAATAATAATAATTAAATATCACACGATCACAGCGGAAAATCTATTCTAGAATAATTTACAATGATTTATTATAATTATTCTCCCAAGTCTCGCAACCTACAGTACTTAATAGATTACATAATAATATCCGTTACCGACTTATTACATAATCTAACTTAAGCTTAAACATAATCAAATCCAGTCTTACTACATCATCTTCATACAATATTAATATATTTAAAACATAACAGACATAAGCTAGTTGGTAGCTTTGCCCTTGCCATTATCAACGCCCGAAGGTTCACCATGCTCTGCCTTAACTGAAATGTTTTAGGGAAAGCAAGAATGAGCACAAATTGCCCAGCAAGTAATATACAATAAGGGTGAGTAATAAGATTCTCAATTCTCGAAAGGGTATAGCAAGATTTGATAGTTCAAGAATAACAAGAATATCAACAGTTCTCAATAACAGTCGCTAAGGGCAGGATAATATCAATATGATTCAATAATAAGTCAATTCAAGATTTCAAATAATTGAATACTGAGTAGTCACTACGGACTATGAACTTCTACTAGAATTGACAGTAATAAACTGAAAATCCAACAAAAACAGGTACAACAGGTGATCAGCCTAAAGTACCCTTGTTATGCATAACAATCAACCATACTCAAGTGTGCACGTCGGTTCTCCGACAATTATATATTCCCTTCAAAGAAGGTTGTTCTTCTCAGTCAAATACAAGATCCCGCACCAATCAATTAGTTTGGGTTGCTTTTCAATAACATAAGTCCAGCCGAATCAAATGGCATAGACACTTTCACAATATTCAAGAACAATACTAAGTTCAAATAGCTTTAATGAAATAAGAGTTCAAGTATGCTAATTCGATTCAACCGATTAAATAGGAAACTAGTTCGCAATACACAAGATAGGATACTTGCATAGTAAAAGAGTATAAGTTAGGAAACTTTCACAATTATAGATTTCCTTGCATAAAGTAAATGCGTCGGTTAGGATACTTGCACTTTAAAAGAGTGTAAGTAAGAGAACTTGCCTTTAGCGTAGTTTATCCACGAAAAGCAATCAACACTTTCGAATTCCTATCGTAATACAGTTACGTATATATATGATATTCATTAGTCATATAATTTAACTTCTCATTTTCTCTTTGAATATACGATCAACACATAAGCTAAGTTTTACCTAGCTACACAGTTATATAGAGTATAATTTCTATCCTTAACGTTCCTTCTTTAGAGTTTAAACGCATTCTCATATTATATAAGATCTCAACAATTAGCAAACATGCTTGCATATTATTAATATCACATAAGACCACAATCAATACTAAATATATTTCACTTTAGCAAGTTACGGCATCTCTTTAAGTTAACCGTCAAAATCGGGTTCAAGTAACATCATATAATATCGCGTAGCATGTATTCATATTTAAAGGATACTTTCATGCTTGTATAACTTTTCCAAATCCAATCGTACATGGTATAGGTTCTTAAGTTAATACTTAAAGCCATTCAAGGACACGAACTCATATGGTCTAACATGATTGCTTTTAAACACATAAGATATTCATATAACTTGTATTAGTCATGCTCATGAGTACTCGTATTGCATATATGTAGCTAGCATTGTTATTATCTTGAAAACATGCTTTGTTCATGCTAAACTTTAATCATGGCAACTAATCATGGTATATATATATGCATGACACATGAATGAGTCTAAGAGTACTATCACATGTGTCCATAAATGTCAAATTCTAATTCTCGTCATAACATACCAACGTTCACGTTCAAAGCTTATACTTTGTTAGTATAGTTCATTAATAAGGTCTATCATGTTCATGCTTCCTTATGAAACCTATATATGTAAGTTAACATGCTTTTCATGTATTTCAAGGCCCTATAAACATGCTCGAAAAGTCAGAATGTATATATGGTCTTTACATGTCAATATCAACCTTCAAAACTTGTATTTTTGTTAGAAAGGTGCACTAGTTGGGTTCACATGTCCATATTATATCACGGAACCTATATACATAAGTTAACATGCACTTCATGTGTCTCTAGGTGGTACTAACGTGCTTGCAAGGTCAGTATGTAAACATGCTTCATATATGTTAACGTCGTTTATGAAACTTTAAATTCGTTTCCAAACTATGTGTCGTTTGGTTAACCATGCATGCTAATATACTAAAACATGCTTACATTGTCTCATTAGGTTTATATATATGTATTAATCATGCTCCCATGCTTGTTTAAACAAAAATCAAACAATTAGTTCATAACAGTTTTGTTGCAGAATACAAAAAAACTGAACACAGAGGCTGGCGCTGCGGCGCGGCACAGCAGCTCACTACTGGCGCTGCGGCGCGAGTGGCGCTGCGTGCGGCGCTGCGGCGCGGGCTGCGGCGCGTGTGGCGCTGCGGCGCGGGCTGCGGCGCTGCGGCGTCGAGGCAGTTTTCTGCAGTTCAGACTGCAGCGAAATCCGACCAAAAACCTCCCATTTCATCGATTTCAACATACCCAAATGCTATTAGACTTGTTTAACTTACTAACACATACATATATGCTTATATAACAGTCAATAGCAATTATCAATTCCCAATTTCATGAACTCTAACTAATTTACGAATTTCATGTATTCACAGAAATTAAAGAGGAACAATGGAAATGAAAGACTATTCAGTGGTTCTATCATGTGTGTATGTTCATATAACAACAATATAAGGGTTCTACAAACCAATCATGATCCAATTTGGCATAATCAAGAATTTCAACGAAACTCAGAGAACAACAATGGAGTTCTTTTGACAGAAAATGAAAATGAAGACACGAAGAGGATTTATACCTCTGTAAATGATTTAAGCTTGCTGCTATCTCAATAACACTGATATATATATATATATATATATATATATATATATATATATATATATATATATGCTCCCTAGTCTCACTTAGCCAAAATGCTCAGCAAAAGAACTGAAGAATGAGGAGAGCTTATTTATAGAGAATCCATTATTCAGTCCATAGCTTTGCTCATCATTTTGAACTAACGGAAGAGAGGATTGCATGGTGGTTATGGGAGAGTTGGTATTTAGCAGTTGGCTTACACTATTGAGGCCACTCCCCTTGCAATGATCATTGCTATTTTGCTGAGTTTGAGAAGGTAGGAGTAGGCTAGCTTCATGATGCATTTCACGTGTGAAGAGATAGTGACTATCATATTGGGACAAGCCAAGCAAATCTCAGCATTCTGACAAATGGACTATATGCTACACTTATGTTATATATTATATGTACTCTTAGGTTATAATTACAATGTTCTCCCCATAATGTAATAAATGCAATTTGAATACATATAATCTATGTACATTTTATCTTACCGATATAATACAATCGGATACTATTACATTATATCATATATTATTAAATTGTATTACTCAACAATTATTTATAATAGATCCATGATGCATTATTTTAATGTATATCCACACATCATTTCTCACCTACACATATCATAACATATAGTTACTATACATTTAATTCGCATGCTTGCACATATAATTTCTCATCTTATAAATTGAATATTAATTAATAATATACACATATCCTACATCAATCAATATAATTGTTAACCTCCATAACAATTTAATTAACCTTTATATGATTAACTATCACTTTGATATAAATCTTATTGTATTTATAAACACGTTGCTCATTATTATTATGTTTCTTGCAATAATAATAATCACATATTATTAATCAATCCTCATTAGTATTTATAACAGTTAATTAATATTCTTCGATTAACAATTAATATAGATTAATTGTTCGCTTAAATTAATATAATCATTCTTATATTACGTCACTGTGCCACACAAGGCAATCAACGAGTTTATCACAAACTCCACCAATTTCTCAATTATTATAATTATTCAATTATATATAATTGAATTAATTCATCTCATAACACAAAATCATTTATATTCAAATAAATTCTCATTTCCATTAATATATTTATTTAATAATATATGGAAATTCTCGGGTATTACAGATATTTATGTCACCAATTACTATGATTAAATATTCTATAAATTATTTAATATCGATAGGAATTTATCCACTTCTTTATCTCATTTGAATCGTGTCTCTACGGCGAAGTAACAAATATATATTAATAGTATATTATAAATTACAAAAACAACATATTACATAGTCCCATATATCCTATGTAATATAATACCACATACCTCATATCACACATATATACTCTTATTCGAACCCATCTCACAGTTTAAGAATTTATTTATTAAATCCTTATTTAATAATTTTTAAAAATTCGGGTTCTCACAATCGCAAGAAGATTATTATTTTGTTGAAGTTATTATTTTAAAAACCATGTTTAAGGTTCTAAGAGATGTATATGATAGTAGTTTACGTCCTACGTATGTTATTACTTGTTGTGTTGTAAAGATGTATTAGTTAAAATATAGAGGATATCGAATTGAAATGGAAAAGTTTATACAGTAATTCGAATAAAGTGAATCATAACATATTTAATTCAAGGATATGTAATTGATTCAAAGTTATGAAATTAATAAAATATTTTATTCAAAGGATATAGAGAAAGTTTAAATTATTCAGCAGTTTTATAACATCGAATATGATGTAAGAACAGGAATGGTAAATGACCAAGATTGGAACTTATTAAAGTTCGGGGTCATTATATAGATCCTGAAAATATAAAGAATTTATATTCTAATTTATAATAAAACGAAGTTATATTCATTAAGTTATGAATAAAGTTAAAATAGTTTGACGATAGTAGTATCGTGATACACCGGATCCGAGGTTCGAAGGGACTTGGATTTGGGGGCGTCACAGGTTGAGAGAGTTTAAAAGATGGTTTTGCCCTTCTGCAGGGTTAGTAACAAGAATGCAAAATTTTGAGTGTCTACATTAGGACTGAAGAAAATTTGAGTGTCTACAGATGCCCCTCTTATCATGTTCATGCAATGCAATGGAATGAACAGGAAAGATCACTAGACACTAGAAATGCAAATGCAAAGGTAAGGCAATACATGACATGATATGTTATGAATGTTAGATACCTCCGAGGGAGTAGGGTTATCGCTGGTTAATATCATTAATAGACTATCACAGACTGTCCTCGTCACTTTCTGTTGGGGATGACGTCATTTATGATAGCCTGAGTGAATTATTTTGACGCTACCTTGGTTTGAGACCAATGGTTTCCCACATCTGTCGATACTCCGTAGGGTATAGTTTCCTTCGGCTGATGACGTTGTACATTTCTAAAGGCCTCTGCTGGGAATATATCTCTGTTGTCGAGTTACCTCAGTGGGTGCTTCCGATGCCTATCCTGACGATAATTACCGGTAGTTTGCAACAGGAGGTTGAGTCACCAATCCTTCTAAGGATTTGTATAACAGATTCCATCATCTGTCCTATGTGCGGATAGATGATTTACTGTTTCAGCCATTGAATCATTCCTGATGATTCGCTGGGGTTGTGCCAACGGCTAATAGTGTTAGGGTATTCGACCTCCGCTGAAGTGACCTTCAACAGCTGAATGTCATCGGTTCGTTCCTGATACTTCGCTGGGGTTGTGCCAACGGCTGAGATGTCACCGGTCTGTACCCGATGCTTTTTTGGGGTTGAGCCAACGGCTGAACTATCACTGGTCTATACCTGACGCTTCGCTGGGGTTGAGCCAACGACTGAACTGTCACCGACCTGTACCCGATACTTCGCTGTGGTTGAGCCAATGGCTGAACTGTCACCGGTCTGTACCCGACGCTTCACTGGGGTTGAGCTACCGGCTGGACTGTCACCGGTCTGTACCCGATACTTCGCTGGGGTGGAGCCAATGGCTAAACTGTCATCGTTCTGTACCCGACGCTTCGCTGGGGTTGAGCCAACGGTTGAAATGTCATCGATCTGTACCCGATGCTTCGCTGGGGTTGAGCTAACTGTTGAACTGTCATCGGTCTGTACCCGATGCTTCGCTGGGGTTGTGCCAACAGCTGAACTGTCGCCGGTCTGTACCCGACGCTTTGCTAGGGGTGAGTCAACGGCTGAACTGTCATCAGTCTGTACCCGATGCTTCGCTGGGGTTGTGCTAACGGCTGAACTGTCACGGTCTGCACCCGATGCTTCACTGGGGTTTTGCCAACGGCTAAACTATCACCGGCTTATACCCGATGCTTCGTTGGGGTTGAGCCAATGGTTGAACTGTCACCGGTCTGTACCTGATGCTTCGCTGGTGTTGTGCCAACATCTGAACTGTCATCGGTCTGTACCTGACGCTTCGCTGGGGTTGAGCCAATGGCTGAACTATCACTGGTCTGTACCCGATGCTTTGCTGGGGTTGTGACAACGGCTAAACTATCACCGGTCTGCACCCAATGCTTCGCTGGGGTTGTGCCAATGGCTGAACTGTCACCGGTCTATACTCGATGCTTCGCTGGGGTTGTGCCAATGGCTGAACTGTCACCGGTCTACACCCGATGCTTCACTGGGGTTGTGCCAACGACTAAAATGTCGCTGGTCTGTACCCGATGCTTCGCTGGGGTTGAGCCAACGGCTGAACTGTCACCGGTCCGTACCCGATGCTTTGACAATGGCAGTTTTCGGCAGTTTTGTGTAGTTTTGTGATGTTTTCCACATTGGTCCTTGTATACCACTTAGGGATGATAACCATGGTTTCATGAAGTTTATCTCTCTCGTCAGGAATTTGTCGCTCGTACGCAGGATTTCAGGACAATCCGCTCAATTGCGTATTTTTTTTTTAGATTTGATATTTCAGCTCCTATAAACCTCCATTTTAACTTGAGCTGGACCAAACCAGAGGGGGTGGGGCCCACCCTAGGGAGCCGTACATAGAGGTACGGCTGTCGCGGGTGGGGCAGCTCCCTCCTGCGGATTTATCTTGGGCAGCGGGGGCTCTTATAATCTCATTTTTAGTTTTGAGTTTCAATAGAAATCTGATTTTTCTTTTTCAAATCTACGGAGTTCAGGCAGCGTTTTTTAGATTTCGTCAGCGGCCACGCGTTCTGCACATCTCTGGTAACGTTTACATTCTTCGTTGTCAGTTTTGACCGTTAGAATGCTATAAACCACGTAGGGTCTTTTGAACGCAATGTATCAAAAATGTATGCTTATAGGACTTGATAAAAATTTTCTAACTTCATAAGTATGCATATTTACTATGATGCACGTTTTGATGCAAGAAAATTAAATTCTGAGACTGTCAATTTTGCTCCTTTTGATCAGTTTACTCATTCTTTTTGAGGCCTAGTGAGCCTGGATTTTCAACTAAAAAATATCCATGGTAAATTTGGCTACCATGTGAAGTTTTTTTTCTTCATAAATATGAACTGTTTCTATTTTTGGAAAGGTGTGCTACTAAATGGCCACCTAGACATGCCTGTGTGCATGCGAACAGTCCATTTTACAAAGGAGGCTCTGGTAAAAAATTTTCAAAAGCCTGAGCATTTAATAAACATGCAGTTTTGAAGCTACTAGGTATTTTGACTGACCCATGCATGTTTTAGGATCTAAGAATGCATAAAATACTTATTTAAATTAATAAGCCACAGGTTTTAGGCTTACCTTACCCTTTCTGAGGTGGTTTGGAGACTTTGTCCAAGTTATGGACCGAGATAGACCCGGGAGTGCTAGCAGGGTCGTTTCAGGAGTTAGACGGAGGACAGTCTCCGATGTCCCTTAGCCACGGCCAGCCTGGCCGCCTCGTAGATTGGCTGAGTCAGTGATTTGTCTAATCCGTGCTGAATCGCCTGTTGATATAGATGATGAGGAGGCTCCATTTGTTAGTCCTACCCCAGCTCAGGCTCCACGTGCAGAGCTTCCAGGCATTGTTGTGCCACTCCAGGATCTGCTGGGAGATTTGAGTCACATTCCATCGAGATTCCTTCACGCCAATGAGGTGACTAAAGTTTTCTTCTTTCTGAATTTTCTTTCTTTCTTTTGCCATTCTCGGGGTTCAGGTTTGATATGGGTTGGCTTTTGATGCAGGTTCCTGACTTTATGCATCCTAGAGGGAACTGGTTTACTGTGCATTTTCTTTACCACACTCTGCACTAGGATTACAGGGATATTGTTGACACCTGGGGGTTTCAGGTGTTCTTTTCTATCTTTCCCCGCCGTTGCCCCTAGGGTTATATGAGGGCTTTATCTGAGCACTGGTTCCACCAAACTCAGTCTCTCCACTTGTTGGATTGTGAGGGGATGATAACGCACATGGATTATAGGTTCATCACCGGGATAGAGTTTGAGGGTGAGCCAGTGCTTGTTATGGCTGATATTACACCCACTATCGTTTGGTCCCTTTCAAGAGTTCCTGCGACGGCCATCAAGGGTCGGACGGTTCTGGTCCCTTGAGCGTAGATGCCCAGAGTGGGGGCTTTGCTTGAGCCTCTGCCTGATGATAAGAGGGTTGTTTTCGTGTGGACAACTCTGTGACGATGTCCTTTCCCCTGGTCAGTGCCACTCGACATGTGGAGTACCTCAGTGACTTTGATTGGGGTATCTTTACCTTTGCCTATTTTCTCCGAGGTATGCGCATGCGCTGGGAGGGTGTGACGGAGGCATGGTTAGGGTTCTACCCATTCCTGCTGGTGAGTACATCTTTCTTGTACCTTTTTGATTTTTGCATTTACATTTATCAGTCTTGGTCAGTTCAGGGCATATGAGAGGCTTCCTTGCCTATGTCCCGCCACTACTTTAGGCCTGGAGACTTATCCTCGGGGACGGCATTGGCACCACTCCACTGTGACAGAGGTCCATGTAGCTGAGGGATTCACCCATTCCCGCCTGCAGCTTGAGCTTTTGACGGCCGGATTGATCTCATGGGTATCATATACCTCAGACTTTTTAACAGTCGGGTTTGAGGACGGTTTCCCCACTGGTCGAGAGTTTGCATTATCCACCCGCAGAGTCCCATTTTTTACAAAGGGAGGTTGAGAGCTCTATTTAGGAGAGCTTTCTATCAGGAGCATGACGGGGCAGATCCGTATTCCCTTTGTTCCTCCTGCTTGGCATCATTGGCCACTAGTTCAGCCGCTTACAGACATCCCTATGGAGGGCGTAGATGGCTTTACTTTATTAGAGGGTCCTTACAGCCAGGAGGCATTTAGCAGCTGGTGGAGTCCTCGCACTATTGGGGCTCAGACTCGTGCTACCCAGTTCATGGCGGATATGGTGCCGGGGTCTGTGATGATAAAAGACTGGATAGCGTGCCTTCGAGAGCCTACCCACTTGGACCAGATTACAGGACTAACCTGACAGTTGGAGAGAGCTCATTTGTTTATCAGGCATCTTGGCCGAGATTCATCTGAGGCATCTTCTTTTGATTATTCCAGCTCCGGAGCGGGCCCTTCCATAGGTCCATTTTCCAGCAGTTTTACAGGGGCTGATCCTCCCTTGTACTGCCCTGACATTCCTGATGGCCAAGACTTTGTGTCTACGGATGAGATGGAGCAAGTTAACAGCCAGAGTGTAGATATTCTTAATCTTTTTGGATAGCTTTTCTCGCTATATCCTTTGATAGGCCACTGTTTGGCTATTGGGCTGCTGTGCCCCATTTTGATAGGCCTCTGTTAGTAGTTAGGCGGTTGTGCCCCATATCCCTGTACTTTTTATTTTGTATTTTATTAGCAGACAAAGATGATGCTTGCAGTAGATAGTTTTTGTAGATATGCATGATATTTCCTATCTATTGCATCATGTTTATCATTGTCATTATGCATATATTATGTCATAGATATGCACTTAGACATATGAGTTCAGAATTGACCCCTGGATGGTCTTGTCATACGGTGATACAGATGTCGTCATCGACGGTCAACCGTATCGAGCATTTACCACCATCCGTGGTAGCATTGTCATTGAGGTCGTGGTACCATAGTCTGCCCTTTCCAGCCAGAGGTACAGTGGATCGGATGTTGGGTCATTCATTAGCCCTTGTGGACTTCCAGGTTCCATATGGATTTATAGACGACATTCTATCCTGTTGGATACCTGAGCGGCAGGTGTTCTGCTTTGGGCGGTATGAACTGACTCTGACTTTGGAGGAGTACGAGCGGCTTACAGGTTTGGCTTTCGACTTGCCTTGCACTCGCACCGCCATTAGCGACATGAGGAGACCATTCCTGCGGATGTCGGGTCTACGTCAGAGAGTAGTTACGGATGAGATCATTTTTGGATGTGTGATCTCTATTGACTTTTTAATCGATCATTTCGGCAGATTGGATAGCTACGATCGACACTCTGGTGATTTTATTATCTCCGCAGAGGAGTGACATTCAGCCCAAATAGACATCTTGCTGATGTGCGTCACGGCTTACTTATACATACCACTATACTGGACCATTTAGATGTTGGGTTGATGGTCATGGTTCGTGCCCTTAGATAGGGTAGCACCATCCTGTCGATGATACTGGCAGAGACATTGAGGTCAGCTACCTATTGCAGTACCCATCTAGAGGGGTTTTTAGAGGTAGCTCTGTTCTGCTGTATGTATGGCTCATGACCCATTTGCGCTCGATTGTCTTCTTCAAACATCAGGGGTACTGCTTCACCCATGAGATAACTATGTCCTACTCTTTTTAGCCAGCGTAGTGTTTGGATGCAGAGACATGGTCAGCTTTTCTGTTAGATATTGAGCATCCTTTTTCGATTCTGCCATGCTCAGGGATAGTCTCCACTTATAGCTTCATCACTTATGCATCCGACATGGACTACTTGCCCCTGGAGGGATTGAGAGGGGTGACCACTTACCATCTATTGGCAGTTATGGGTCAGTTTAATCAGTTCCAGAGACTACACCAGTTTGAGGGGGCTATTAATCAGCGAACATCAGCTTCATGTTATTGCCAGCCGACCTGATCCGAATTTATGAGTGTTGGACTCATAGGGAGAGGGCTGATTCTCTACTAGCCATCCGGATCGCTCTCCGGAGTATGCGACATGGTTAGAGACTGATATAGCAGCATTTGAACTCATCCAGTCAGGTCTGATTTTGGATTCAGATGAGGAGGAGCCTATAGAGGATCCTGATTCTGCTACGGAGGATGATTTTTTCATGGGTCTGACAGCAGCGCTAGTTAGTGACCCGCTGATCATTCCTGCCAGGACAGATACAGCTATGGCGGATTTATTAGCTAGGATGACTTTCGAGAGAGATCAGGCTAGGGCGTTGATGTTGACTACCCTATCTGGCAGAGATATAGCTTTTGCTAACAGAGATGAGGCTCGAGCCACTCGGGATACAACATTGGTCGAGAGAGATGAGGCTCGATCTTCTCGAGATGCTATTTTTTTTGAGATTGAGGAGACTTGGATTGCCAGGGATGCTGCTTTTGTAGATAGGGATGAGGCCATAGCTTCCCGAGATTTCCACATTCCTGACATTACTACTCTTTGATTATATACCCATGGCCTGGTTGCCAATATGAGTGCTTACATTGATGATCACAGTGCCACCATACAGATGGCTGTGGATGTTCTGGCCCGTATGGAGGCTGAGGGTATTGCGCTTGTAGCGGCTCCTCCAACTTTAGAGAGGGACGCCATGTTGGCATTGTTGTCCCGCTTGTCCATAGGTCCATAGACTAGCTTTATTTTTCCTGCACATACTAGATCAACCATTTTTTTTCATGTACATGACACAGTGTATATATTAAAAGTATTATATATTAGAGAATATATTTTTAATTCACTTCCGTGTTGGATATGTATTATCACTGCTGAGTGATTACCACTTCTTTCATGACTTGCTGTTGTTGATGTATTATGAGCTTTTCCTTGACGGATTGACATTGAGATGTCAGAGAATATCTTAGACGAGCTTATTGATCAGGGAGGCTTGATAAGATTTATGTTTCCGGTGTCTTGGGACTGGTTTTATTGGTTTTTTTTTGTTTTTCTTGAAGGTCAAACCGCACCGTTAATGGCTGTCTACGTACTCCCGGGTGGAGGGAGATTAGGTTATTCGTAGTTTGATTTTTGTGAGAGGTTTGAGAAATGTCTCTTTTGAGTTCGGTTTGATGAGTTTTTGAGTTTTTTGTTTGGTTTGACCGCACCAGGAGTGGCTGCCTACGTACTCCCGGGTTGAGGGAGATCAGGTCATTCGTAGTTCAATTTTTAATGAAAACCGAACTGATTCGATTGATTCGCAGGACCAGGATGCTAGTATGCATGTGTCTCAGACATAGTACCTTTTCACGGTGTCTGAATTGATGAGTTGGGGAAATTTGGTTCCGTTCATTTTTTATAATCTGATAGCTCCTCCTGTCATACCTCTTTGACAATGAAAGGGCCTTCCAAATTTGGGGCTAACTTTCCTTTGGCTTCGTCTTAATTGGCAAAAACTTTCTTCAGCAGCAATTAAGTTATTTTCTTTGAATTGTCAGATTCAGACTTTCTTGTTGTATGATTGAGCAATCCTTTTCTGATATAACTGCCCGTGGAAAATGGTGTAGCCCTCTTTTCATCTATCAGGGACAATTGGTGGTACCGCTCTTGCAACCATTGATCCTTTCCATTTGAGCGTCTATTAACACTCTTAAGGACTCCATTTCTACTTCTATGGGAAAAACTACTTCCATGCCATAGACCAATGAATAGGAGGTAGCCCTAGTAGAAGTACGCATTGACGTTCTGTATGCTAACAGGGTTAGAGGCAACAGGTCAGGCCATTCTTTGTGATTGGTGGACATTTTCTGCATGATTTTCTTGATGTTCTTATTGGCCGCTTCGACAGCACCATTCATCTTGGGCTGATAAATGACGAAATTGAGATGCTTGATGTGGAACTTGCTGCACAGTTCTCTCATCATCTAATTGTTTAGGTTCTTGGCGTTGTCTGATATGATCACCTCCGGTTGTCCATATTGGCAGATGACATTATTTCTGATGAAACCAATGATGACCTCTTGGGTAACTTTGGGAAAAGAAGCAGCTTCAACCCACTTGGTGAAGTAATCGATTATGGTGAAGATGAATCGATGACTATTGCTGGCTTTAGGTTCTACTGGACCTATCACATCCATTCCCCACATGGAGAAATGCTATGGCGAACTCATGTTGTGCAGCTCATTTGGAGGAGCGTAGATGGCATTTCCATAGACTTGGCATTGAAAGCATCTCCTGACGTGATCATCGCAGTTAGCTTTGAGAGAGATCCAGTAATGCCCTGTTCTCAATACTTTCTTGGCCAGCAAATGACCGCTCATGTGTGGACCTCAGACTCCACCGTGGACTTCATCCATCAATCTCTGGGCTTGCTCTTTATCGAGGCATCTTAGCAAGCCTATTCCAGCATCCCTTTTGTAAAGTGCATCTCCGCTCAGATAGAATTTTATAGCCATCTTATGAATCTGCTTGCTTTCAGCTTGGCTTGCCCCAGCGGGTGTAGATCTATCTCGGAGATATTCCTTGATGTCTTGATACCAAGGTTGTTTGATAGGAGGTATTTTGTCTGATATTTCTCCAATATAATTCTCGTATGCCGGGGCCTTTTGGCTTGTGAATTGATGTCTGGAATTCCCCTCCTACCCGAGACGTTGATCAGGGAAGCCAAAGTTGCCAAGACGTCTGCAAAGTCGTTTCTTCCCCGAGGGATGTGGATGAAGGTTATATTTTCAAAATCCACAGATATGTTGATGACCTACCGGTGATATGGCAGCAAATGCAGTTCTTTGGTGTGATATGCCCCAGTAGTTGTCTGATAACCAACTCAGAATCCCCAAAGACTAATAGATGCTTGACACCCATGGATTGAGCTAGTTTCAACCCCATTATGCAACCTTCATACTCAGCCGCGTTGTTGGTGTTATCAAACTGCAACTTGGTAGCCACAGGATATTATCTCCTGTACCAGAGATGAGGTCTGCCCCGGCTCCGGCACCTTCCATGTTTATCGCTCCATCAAAATACATTCTCTATGGTTGGACTGTATTCTCTTGTCGAATTTGTTGAATTGTCATGATCCCATCATCCGAAAAATATGTTTCCAGAGGTTCGAACCCTCCTGATGGTGCTTCGACTAGTTGATCTGCAATGCCTAGACCTTTGATGGACTTCTGAGTCACATAGACAATGTCGAACTACTGGAGGATCAACTGCCATTTGGACAGTAGACAATTCAACATTGGCTTGTTGAATACGTATTTTAATGGATCCATGTGGGATATGAGGTAGGTCGTGTGTCCATGCAGATAATGTTGCAACCTCATGGCGGTCCATGCTAACACACATCATGTCTTCTCGATCAGGGTGTACTTTTGTTCACCGATGCTGAATCTTTTGCTAATGTAGTAGATAGCTTTCTCTTTGCTACTATCATCTTTTTGTCCTAGCATGCAGCCCATTGCATTGGCATGACAGACAGTTACATGAACATGGGAACTCTATCCCTCGGGGGTACCAAGATAGGAGCTTCGATCAGCTGCTTCTTGATGGCAAGGAAGGCTTTCTGACAATCCTCATTCATTTGCAGAGGAATTTTTCCTTAGTAGCTTGAAGATGGCTTTGCAAGTTGCCGTGAGCTGGGAAATGAATCGACTTATAAAATTGATTCTCCCTAGGAACCCGCGTATCTCCTTTTCTGTTCGGGGTACGGGCATTTTAGTGATGGCTTTAATCTTGGTAGGATCCAGCTCAATGCCTCTATTACTCACCAGAAATCCCAACAAATTGCCCAACTTGACGCCAAAAGCACATTTGGCTGGATTCAGCTTGAGGTTGTACTTACGCAACTTGTTGAACATTTTACTGAGATGGTCAATGTGATTGTCCTCCTTTCAGGATTTGACGATGATGTCATCCACATAGACCTCTATCTCTTTGTGCATCATGTCATGAAACAGGGCCATCATGGCTCGTTGATACGTGGCCCCAGAATTGATGAGGCCGAAGGACAATCGCCTGTAACAGAAGGTTCCCCAGGGGAGTGATGAAAGCTATTTTCTCCTGGTCTTCTTCAGCAACTATAATTGATGGTAACCAGGCAAAGCAATCCACGAAGGAATACATGACGTACTGGGTCGTGTTGTCTATCAGGATGTGGATGAAAGGTACCGGGAAATTATCCTTGAGGCAAGCTTTGTTCAAATCCCTGTAATCCACGCATACTCGGACCTTACCTCCGGGCTTAGGCACGTGAACTATGTTTGACAACCACTCCGGGTATGTTGATACCATGATGATGCCAGCTTTGAATTGTTTAACAACTTCTTCTTTGACTTTCAGACTCCATTCAGGCTTCAATCCCGTGAGCTTTTGTTTAACTGGCTTGAATCCATCTTTGATGGGCATTCGATGGATGACAATATCAGCAGACAGGCCAATCAATCTTCATGTGGCTATGCAAACACGTCCTGGAATTGTGTTAAGATTTAATCAGGTCGGCTTTTTGATCTTTGGTGAAGTCTAGGCCTATCTGGATTTCTTTGAGGTTTTCTGAAGTTCCTATATTGACAATGTTGGTTTGGTCGAGGTTTGGTTTGGGTTTGTCTTCGACCCATTCTTTGATCTCCTAGGGCACCTCATAGTCATCTTCCTCCTCTTGATAAGTTCAGTTCTACATCAAAGTTGTAGTCACTTGTGACAGGTTGGCATCTCATCAGCAGAGACAAACAAATCCAATCTTGGAGTCCTAAAAACAAAATGCTTTTGCTTTAATATATGCGACTGTTTAAACAAACAAAGCATTTGGTAAAGCATGACAAAAGTTACTGCTATAGCTATGTAACAAGAATAAACAGTAAATGAAAGCATGTTACAGGGTAGATGGGCCTTCTGCCCTTTTACCCTTTTTGAATGAGGCAAGGGACGCTGCTCCTGTTATCCAGGTCAGATCCTTATAAATAGGAAGGATACAAGATTCGCGGTTATCTGCCTCATCTCTGATGATGACTAAAGCATCCTTTAGATCAGAGCCTGAGATTCTTCTTTGAACCTGCCTCCCTTCTCTGTCTTGATGCGAGGAATTTGGATCTGATCCTCCTCGTCACTGTCGGGGATATCATCATTCATACCTTCGTAGTGTATGATAATACCATGTTAGCAAATGGGTCTCGTCTTTCGTACAATAATTTTCTTTTCCATTTTGCTGCCCCTTTCAGGCTTTGGGGTCTTTCTCTCACCTACCGAATATGATTAAAGGAAATAATATGGCTGACACAACAGCAGGAATCTTCCTCATTGGCTTCACAAATCCTGCATCAATGAGGTTTGGCAATAGTATAGTGGCAACATGAGCCTTTGGATGCTTATGTGGGTTCCGGTGGTTTGACCCAGATGTGTAGCCCATCCGGCGCTCCCCCGACTGACTCGGGATTTGCACCTAGACTTTTAATACCTTAGTTAATTCTTTCCCAACCCTTCTCAAGGCGGAAACCCCAAAGATACCATCTCTTGGCCCACTGTCATCACTTTGGGGGAGACTTTTGGTTTCAGAGCTGGTGCCCCAACTGGAAGGTATTGAGTATCGCTTACCTCCAAGGCTTGAAAACGAGCAGCTTCAATCCCTGCATCCAGACTAATCACTAACATGTCTCCCTATAATGCAGACAGGGTATTTTAGTTCGGTATTCATCGTGATTAGGTTTGCCATTGTAATGTATTTGAGTTGCAGATGGAGGGTGGATGGAACTGTTCCTGCCATAATGGATCCATGATCTTCCTAGCAACAGGTTGTATCCGGTGGTGATGTTGAGCACCTAGAAAGATACATAGAAAGTGTACGGACCCAATCTCTAGAGGAAGCTCAATTTCTCCCATAGCCTCTCGGCGAGATCCATCAAAAAGCCCGAATCTCACATGACTGGTTCTGATCCAGTTTGGGTTGATCATCATTCTTTCCAAGGTATAGTAGGTAAATATATTTAGGGATGATCCTCTGTTTATAGCACCCCTCCGATCACATACCCTGATAACATCACCGCTATATGTAGTGACTTACGATGGCTCGTTACTTCTGTTGGTATAGTTATCGTCAGTGAAAGTATCACATTACTATTGAAGATGCGGTTCTATCACGTGATAAAATTTCTTGACATCCACTTTCTTTTGCAGATAGGCTTCTTCAAGTACGTTCATTAGAATGTCGCGGTGATCCACTGAGGATAAACCATATCCAAGATGGACATCTGCTTGGGTGGCATCCTTCAGGCTTTGCACCACCTTGATTTCATTGTGTCCCATTTTACTGAGGAACCTCTTGATTTTCTCTTTCAGCCACCTTCCCTTTGGCCTTGATAACTGAATTAATCACCCGCTGAGGCAGGTATAATGGATTCTCCATGGATATGCTGGCAATGTGGTTGAAGTTGAACCTTCATCCTTCCCATAGTTCCAGGGAACTCTTTTAGACTGGTCACTAGGGTCTGAAAGGCAATATCAAAGGTTCGGGCTCCGCCAACTTCATAGGATTCAGTGTTTCTTAGACCCTTTACCTAGCAGTACTAAGGGTGTTCGGCTAGCTACTTCTCATAAAAAAATAATAGCCACTATATCCTGACTCCACGCCGTGGGAATAAATAGTGTTTCTTCATCAGGAAGGCCATAATATTGATTCCCTCTTATCAGTTCATCGCTTTCAATCATGTTTTGAATTAAGTGATGAAGTCCCCAACAATCTTCGGTGTGTCATGGCCGGGTGCATTGGAGTGATACTGAAAGATTCGATTAGGATTGAATTTCTTAGATCGAGGGTTTACTAGGGATAACAGATCTGTAACCATCCCCTCATTGATCAACATCTAGAGGATTTCCTTGATCGGCTGGTTTAGGTTAGTGAAATTCCTCTAAAAGGCGAATTCCCTACCAGCTTGAAACTTTTCTTCCTTAGCCACCTTGTTGACCCAGGGTTCATGCTTATGAAACCGGTAGTGATCCCTCATAGCGATGGGGTTGATCTTCGGTGTAGGAGAACTTGCTTCAGACTGGTTGGATTTGTTTATCAGCTGTCTAGTTACTTGATGCTGATATACGACCAGCTCTGCTAACTGTCCAATCTGTTCCTTGATAGACTTAATCTTCTTTCTATTAAGAATCGCCTTTTGATAACTCCCAACTGTCTGGGCTATTGTTGCTGGATTGAGTTATTTCTTCGATGTATCGAAGGTATTTGGATCCTTCTCCATTTTGCGTGCTAATCATGTTGGCACCCTCCTCTTTGTGCTGAGGGAGGGGATTATCCTGCACGTGAGGTTGCTCTGGTTTGGTCACCACGATCTCTCCATTGTCTATCAAGTCCTAGATTTTATGCTTGAGAGACCAACAATTGTGTATCATGGCTCGGAGATCCGGAATGGTATGCACACTTCTTACTGGGTTGAAATTCCATCCACCGGTGTTGTTCGTGGAAGGAGTTGCACAATCTTTTTCTGTGCCGTCAATAGTTTATCACATTTCAAGTGAATCCCCTAGGGGGGTGAACGTTCTTTGACGCCTAGCCTCCAAATATTTTTGGAATTTGAAGGTTGTGCTAAAGCTTGAAAAGGGAATAGTTCCTCCTTTGAATGGGCATACTGCTCGACTCGCTCCTCTAATTCTGTCCTTGCTATACCAAGGAAACTTATTTGTCTTTCTTCTTGTGTGTCCTTTGGATATTTCCATAACTCCCAGATTGAATATGTTTGACAACAGCTTCTAAGGCGGTCAGATCCTTTATTTTCCCAGATTTGAGCAGCATTTCTGCCATTTCTCCGTGTTTGATCATCTCCAAGAATGGTTCTATGCCTGCTAGGATCCTTTCATAATACGGAGCTTCTTGAAAGTCGATGAAGGTCATGACTATCTCAGACTCAGTCATAGGCAGAGTGACTTGTGCCGCCATTCGTCTCCAGCGTTGAGCATATTCTCTAAATGATTCCGTGTTTTGTTTCTTGATTTTGGTTATTTGATATCTGTCTGGAGCTAGTTGAGACTGGAAACTGTATTGATTGAGGAAAGCATGTGCCAGCTCTTCCCTGCTGTGAATTTTAGAGTTATCCAGACGGGCATACCAGGCTCTAGCCTCTCCAGTCAGACTTTTCTAGAATAACAACATTCAGAGTTTCTCATCCTTGCATAGGATCCGAGCTCTACAATGAAAACCTTTAAGTGAGTGTATGGGCTCCCAATCCATCGTATTTCTCAAAATCAGGGACTCAAAATTTTTTGGGATAACGAGCCCCAGGGAAAATACTTAAGTCTGAATAATTGACACTGCTAAATGCCCTAGTCCCTTTGATAGACCGGATAGTTTCTTCCATCTGTTGGACTTTCTTCATAATATCACCAGCTTCATGTTCTTTGTTAAGGATGGTGATTTCAGGGGTTGTCTTAGTATTATCTTGGTTCTGTGGTTCAGGAATTTGAGTGTCCTTCTTTCCAGTCTCTTGGCTGCCACCAGGTGTTCCTGGTTCTGTGGACCCTGTGCTTGTTTCCTTTTAAGAGCTTTACTCTGCTCTCTAAAGAAAGTGGCCAATTCGACTATCTGGTTCTGTAGTCCTTCAAACTCTTCCCTAGAGAAGGTGGATTTTGGCTGAGCACTAGAAACCATGTCCGGAGATGGACTTAGTACTTTCTTAGACTTAGATCTAGTGACAGGACCAATTTTTACCTCGAACAAACGTTGGGGGTCAAATTCTTGAGGTAGGTATGGATAGGATGTATGCCATGATGTTTTTAAGGTTTTTAATCTTATCCTGCAAAGCAGAGGTTAGTTGTTTTGATGCAGGATAATATGAAAGGATTTACAAAACATGGAATGTACATTACGACATTTACATTGGAATTGAAAACTTGACTTGAATTGAAAGAGGAAGGTATGAAGAGACTTCCCTTCGGATTTGGTTAAACAAAGGCTGACCTATCTTAGGCTACTCTCGCGGCTTTTCGACTTGAAGGTCCCCAGATCATCGCAATCTACTAGAGGAGAAATTAATTCGATCTTTCAACTGGAGCAGATCTGAGTGGTTCTTTTTCATGAGCCCGAAGACTTATTCGCACTCGAAGACATTACTCTGTCACCGATGGGTTTGCCTTCTGGTGGAGGAATCACACAACATACATTCATATACATTGCATCTCACCGTATGCATATGATGATATTGGTGCGAAGCACTAATATAAAGTAGTAAAGCATTCATTCATTTTCATTCAATGTAAAGACGCAGCATTCACACATTCATTCAATGTAGAGACGCAGCATTCACACATACGTATATATGAAAAGGAAATTTTAAAAAGATTTGAACGCGGCCTAAGCCCTTATTGTTCCTAGCAGAGTCGCCACCTGTCGACAACGGGGAAAAAAATCTGGTTCGAGTTGGACCCAAATATTCTCTCTTTTCCTAAGTCTTGTCTACCCTTATTTTATCTTTTTTTTTAAAAATAGTTTTGAAGGGGTTTTTTAGGAAAAGGCGAACATAGCGATGAAACCCAGGGTTCATACTTATGAAACCTGTAGTGATCCGTCATAGAGATGGGGCTGATCTTCGGTGTAGGAAGACTTGCTTCAGACTAATTGGATTGGTTATCAGCTGTCTGGTTACTTGATGCTGATATACGACCTGCTCTGCTAACTTTCCAATCTGTTCCTTGATAGACTTAATCTTTGTTCTATCAGGAATCGCCTTTCGATAACTCCCAACTGTCTGGGCTATTGTGTTGGATTGAGTTTTTCTTCGATGTAACGGAGGTATTGGATCCTTCTCCATTTTGCATGCTAATCATGTTGACATCCTACTCTTTGTGCGAGGGAGGGGATTATCCTGCATGTGAGGTTGCTCTGGGTTTGGTCACCATGATCTCTCCATTGTCTATCAAGTCTTGGATTTTGTGCTTGAGAGACCAGCAATCTTGTGTATCATGGCTCCGAGATCCGGAATGGTATACATACTTCTTATCGGGTCGAAATTCCATCCACCGGGTTGGTTCGTGGAAGGAGTTGCACAATCTTTTCTGTGCCGTCAATAGTTTTAGCACATTTCAAGTGAATCCCCTAGGGGGGTGAACGTTCTTCGACGCCTAGCCTCCAAATTTTTTTGGAATGGCGGGTTTGATGGTTGTGCTAAAGCTTGAAAAGGGGGATAGTTCCTCCTTTGAATGGGTATACTGCTCGACTCCTCTGATTCTGTCCTTGCTATACCAAGGAAATTTCTTGTCTTTCTTCTTGTGTGTCCTTCGGGGATTATTTCCATAACCCCTAGATTGAATATGTTCGACAACAGCTTCTAAGGCGGTCAGATCCTTTATTTCCCAAATTTGAGCACCATTTCTGCCATTTCTCGTGTTTGATCATCTCCGAGAATGGATTTCCTATGCCTGCTAGGACCCTTTCATAATACGGAGCTTCTTAAAAGTCAATGAAGGTCATGACTATCTCAGACTCAGTCATAGGCGGAGTGACTTGTGCCGCCATTCGTCTCCAGCGTTGAGCATATTCTCTAAATGATTCCGTGTTTCGTTGCTGATTTTGGTATTTGATATCTGTCTGGAGCTAGTTGAGACTAGAAACTTTATTGATTGAGGAAGGCATTGCCAGCTCTTCCCTGCTGTGAATTTTAGAGTTATCTAGAAGGGCATACCAGGCTCTAGCCTCTCCGGTCAGACTTTTCTAGAATAACTACATTCGGAGTTTCTCATCTGCATAGGATCCGAGCTCTACAATGAAAACCTTTAAGTGAGTGTATGGGTCTCCCAATCCATCGATTTCTCAAAATCAGGGACTCAAATTTTTTGGGATAAACAAGCCCCAGGGAAAATACATAAGTTGAATAATTGACACTGCCAAATGCCCTAGTCCCTTTGATAGACCGGATAGTTTCTTCCATCTGTTGGAGTTCTTTATAATGTTACCAGCTTCATGTCTTTGTTAAGGATGGTGATTTCAGGGGTTTCTTAGTATTATCCTGGTTCTGTGTTTCAGGAATTTGAGTGTCCTTTCTAGTCTCTTGGCTGCCACAGGTGTTTGGTTCTGTGACCCTGTGTTTGTTTCCTTTTCAGAGCTTTACTCTGCTCTTTAAAGAAAGTGGCCAATTTGACTATCTGGTTCTGTAGTCCTTCAAACTCTTCCTTAGAGACAGGGGTGGATTCTGGCTGAGCACTGGAAACCATGTATGGAGATGAATTAGTGCTTTCTTAGACTTAGATATAGGACAGGACCAATTTTTTACCTAGAACAA